>OY970794.1:22281533-24681533 GCA_963853775.1 Xanthia togata | reverse complement strand
AACTCTGCAGTTAATCAACAAAAGAAAAGAAGCGAATTATTATCGCTTCTTTTCTTTTGTTGATTGAACAAAAAATTACAAAATAAATCAAAATTTTAAACAGTCTATATCTGTACCTACTCTTCTAGAGTTTAGGTGTATAGAGGTTAAACGCCCGGGTGTCATCACTGCGTGGATCGCCCGGAAGACACGGTGGAGCATACGGTGGAGGTATGCCCGGCTTGGGCAGAGCACCGCCGTGTCCTCGTGGAGGCGATCGGTGGCGGGTCTCTCGCGTCCGGCCCTGGTCCAGGCCATGGTACGGAGCGAGAGGGCATGGGAGGCCGTCACCTCCTTCTGCGAAGCAGTAATGCTCGCGAAGGAGGAGGCGGAGCGCGTGAGGGAGAGGCAAATTTCGCGCCCTCACGCCCCTAGCCGCCGCAGGAGGAGACGCCCTGGGCGTCGGGAATCGATCGCCGATTCCCGGCCACCGTAGGCGCGGGCTTGCGGATGGTGAGCAATGGGTAGCTCGCCGTCCGGTAAGGACCAGGCCCGGGTCGACGGCGCGTAGTGTTCCACGCGCGCCTCAAAGAGATGTCAGCAAGTGAAGGGGTCCGATGAGACCATTGCCTGCCGGGGTTGCGGGAAAGTCCGAAAGGGATACCGTGGCCCCCTGGCATTGCACAGGCAACAGAAGGAACACGGGTGGGTTTCAGTCAGTAAGAGTCTGACACGCCCTCCCGCTCCACCCAGAGCGGGAGACGTCATTTGATGATTTCCCACCCAAAAAAAAAAAAAAAAAAAAAAAAGGTGTATAGAGGTCAAATGTATGGAGGTCAACATTAGAAAAGGACCTAGACATATATTATTTAGTAGGTACCTAAATGAATTTGTTTTAGAAGACTTCTCATGGAAAGTGGGATATATAAGTCCAACTGCTAAGAGATAAATTAGTTTCAGAGTTTTATTTAGACTACATTGATTATTCCACGTACTTTACATATCTATAAGTTTACTAACTCTGAACTAAAACCCCACACTGCTTGGATGAATATTGTACACCAATCCGTTTAATAATTATATATTCTAAACACATGTTCCGTCGTCGATACGAGACGACAACTGCAAAGTCGAGTACAATATGGACGAATCTACTGCTGAAATATCGAACAGAATTTAAATGCTTTTGATTTATTCGGTTTGAAAGATATGTGGAGTTGCTAAGCAAAGTTTTAGCGAATGGAAATATGATTTTATCTTTAATATACGTTGTAGTTTTAGACATTCGTGTAAAATAATTAATGAAGTACCATGATATGATTACCATTGTACACCTTTCATTGTTTCGTTGTGGTTTGATTTTTATAACTTCTTCTTTTTGTAAGTTTAGTAACTAACCTGGCGTCAGAGTTTTAAATACGTCCATGGGCCTCTGACTTGGCTTCACATGCCGTCGAAAAATATCGAAAGATATCTCATAAATATGGCTCGTCGGCCTATCGCCGTCGGATAGTGGATAGTGGTCGAAGGCTGCTGACCAGCCTTCCTAAAACCAGGAACTCATCCTGGTTTTGATTCCCGGATCCGGCAAAGTGTTATTGGGTTTTCCATCTGAAATTTCTCAGAAGCAGCCCGGAGTGTGGATTTGTGATTTTTTTGTGATGGCAATAGGCACGCCCCCTGTTATATGGGACTTAAACATAACTGGCGAAATGTGGTTGTACCATTTATGTACCTAGGTGCACCACTGCTTAACTCTGGAGAATACAGGCGTCATGTTATGTCATTTTATTATGTAAAGTAATTTATAATAAATTTAATATCAATAACTCGGTTGTTTGGATAAATATAAATCTTGCCTGTTTGTAACCAATTACTTCACACACAATATTTTACAACATTGTGTTTTATTTCGCAAAAAGATATTTTCTCAAAGAATATTACTTTTCATAAGCCTAATATTAAATTATTCAAAACATAAATTACAGATCAAAATTAGAGAACTGAGAGCAGCCCTTCTAATTATTGTTTTTCAGCAAAAACACTTAAACTTTAAGCCAATTCGAGATGCCTGCTATGATTTCCAGATTTAGCTACCGTTCGTAATAATTATTTCGCAAAGGTAATCCCTCAGACGTCTGAAGGCCAGAGCTATATTTTAATAATAATTATTATTCTTAATAATGTTCTAGTGAACTGAATTATTACAAAATATTAAAAAGTTCGCTGAAACCTTGCCTCGGGGATGAAATAGGCCGTCCCGGTGACCGCTTCGGGATGAAAAAGTTAGGCAATATTACATTCTACCCAACCACGATGAAACTGAAAGGACGGGCGTGTATTTTTACCAAAAATGAGTTTTTTCTATAGTAAGTTTTTCTGCTATTAGATAGGTACACACCTAGGATAGGGATAGGTTTAGGGATAGGATAGAATTTAATGGTGGGCATTGAATTGAAAAGATAAACTTTTCGGAATTCGGAATAAAATATACAGCCTAACCAATTTCAATCTTCATAAGAACCGTAAATAAAAATTTATTCGTAAATATGTAGTTGTTTTGAAAAGTTCGCGAAAATAAGGTCTTGCAACTCATAAGTGCGCCACAGGGAAATTTTCCTATCACAATTTCGTTGAACACAAATTACAACAACTTTACTGTTATATTACATTTTCTCTCCTACTTTTTTTAACTATTGATAAAAAGAAAGTTATATGATGAATTTTGCTTGATGCGGTCAATTTCTCATTCCCGCCCTAGATTATTTGTTTCAGAGAGCATATTACGAGTATATAGATAGTTCCAATCATAAAAGAAATGTGATATGTTAAGGGCAGATAGAAGCATAACTCCACTGACTTCTACTCCTACTACTTCTTTACTGTGCAAGCGATGCGGTTGTGGAATTCACTTCCGCCTGACATTAGGGACTGCCAAACTGTTGCAGTATTTAAAAGAAGAGTGAAAGATCACTATCTTTCCACTTCGTCATAGTTGCGTAGGTATTTATTTTGTATTTTATTTATTTTAGAAGTATGTATGATTGTATGTATTTATGTATGTTGTATATTCTTATATATTTTGTTATATTTTATTAAGTGGATTGTTTTGATTTTATGTATTTTACTTTCTCTTTACTCTTACACACGGAGTCTACATCTCTTTTTACCCTCTGTCCTATCGCAGGTATGCTGGAAGAGATTTATTTAGAAATAAGCATCACCTTTGTACGTATTTTTCTGTTCTTTTCATCTTGTCTGTTTATATATGTATGTGTGTACATATATGGTTAAATAAATAAATAAACTATCTGACTAAATAGTGTCATTCACGACGACGCGCCCCACTCCACTATAACTGTACTGTAAGCTGTTCTTTAGTACGGAGCGGAGCGGAGTGGGGCACGTCCTCGTGGATGACACTATCCATACCGGTCTCTCCCTATAATTATGATATAATTTTTCACTATTCATTGGGTTGTGGAAATCAGATGACAGACGTTCTCTGTAGAATAGATTGTCAGTCATTTTCATTAATTTGTGATAGATTTTTGAGACCGATATCTATTTAGCCAGTAAGGCGTCCTGTACAAGACGCCGGTGCCGCGCCGGCGCTGAACTGCATGTTTGTGTATACGAAAGAATATTGCCCATGCGCCCGCACCACAGCCACGCCGCAGCTGCAGTAGATTTTACACTCATTCTGAGATAATATTATGAAATTTATTCATCCCGCGGTCGGCGCCCATGCGGCTGTAATGCTGCTCTGGCGTCATGTTTATGAAGCCTAATGTATCAATGCCGGGCCAAGGCCTCGCTTTTCCTCACACGACTATCATCTGCCATTGCGGGCCAATACCTTCGGTAGGAGTCAAGTAGTCCCCATCTTCGTCTTGGTCTGCCGGGGAGTGGCCTTGACCAATATAAAACAAGAGAAAAGCTGGACAGATACGACGATAGTTAGATACCGTCAACTTTGTCAATATTAGTTCAGTTTTTAAATGGCTACATTACACATTATGTAAGAAATTATGCAATCAATTTTACTACCAACCACAAATTGTTTTTGTATGATAAATTTTTACCTACTCTACAGCAAGAGAAACACAAAAATGGGTCAGTCTACGTTCAGTTTAAAAAAATTCGTTTCCATTGAGGAATCTCAAATTCAGCCATACAAAACCCATTTTTTGATATTACGCTTAAGGCGCCATTTTCCGGGCCTGTGGGCCTTTGAAACGCTACCTCCGCCTCCCCCTAAGGGGGAATGACGTATTTATTTACGATTCACTGCCGATCATTTCGCGAAAAATACATGCCACAGCATAAAATATTTGCAGTTGACCAACTGAACTAGTTTTTCTTAGGTTCGATTTTTTTCAATAAGTTTACATTTTATGGGACTAAGGTACGGTGTAGTGAACTAAAATGATTACTTAAAATGTCCTGTGTACCTAATGGGCGTTTTCACATTAATAGATAACGACACCAGCCCGATACCGATATGTCGGCAGCTATTATACCGACATCGATACAATTATTATCGGCCCAATGATATTGCTAAGTATCGACGTCTTGAAGTCGGCAGTGCGAAAAAGTGTGTTCAAGTGACAAAATGCCGCTACTCTCACCGCACTGTGTCTTCGCCGATAGATATCGTACCTATATCGGTGTCGGTCGCTGTCTGCGACGATATAGGTGACAATAGCAAGACAATGTAAAAGCGTTTGGTAGGCACTAAACGTATCCGATCATCTGACCTCCGATATAGTGTCGATGTCGGGTCGGTGTCGTTATCGGCTAATGTGCTGTGTTGTGACAGTCAATTCATTTTATTAATTAAAGAAACAACATTTTTACCTTTTGATATAGTGTTATGGGATAGTTCGTAGAACGTACACAGAAAAACATGAAGTTTAGGCCTCTTCTGTCATCTATGGTTTTAATAAAAATCAATATCTATGGTTAGGTGACTGTTAATGAGAAATCCCATGTACAAACTGCACACGGGATTTTTTTAATGATAGTTAGGTAGTCATGAATAATCTGTAAGAATCCATAAGTGTATCAGTGTTGTGACATTAGGTATTATATGAAGGAACGCAGGCGTTTAATAATTCACTTAAAATGAAAAACTTGCAAACAATGGGAAATTTCTACTGAAGGCTGCGCGTTTATACCTCTGCAGGGCTAACATGACAAGCGCGAGAAAGCTCTTTTTCTCGTTTTGTCGAAATTTGTCTACGATTCTGACGTCATTCTAATCCCTAACATGATCGTAAACGACGAGATTTCTCGAAAAAGGCACTTTGACACTTCTATATGTCGCGACGAGAAACCGATATTGCAAGTTATTAAAAACAAATTATTTTTATGATAGCAACATCGGCTTGAGATTCCGTTTCATTCATTCAATGGTGCCGATTCTCTTGTCACAAATGCCTCTAAACTAGACTAAAAATCACCAAAATTTAGATTATTCTTGTCAACCGACAATTTTCCATTCTGAAATAGACTAAGTGACACAACTTAACTATATTTTAGTTTGACGGCACTGAGCTATTAATTTAGTGAAAATGGCAATTTTGCTGTTCAGAATTTTACGTTCTTCACCTAAAGTTTAGATTGTCTAAGTATTTAATCGCGATTAAAAAATGAACTAAAATTCACACCAACACCTCGACGGCGCAAAAACAATAATGTCTTTTTTTCTTTTCTCTTGTTTATATCTCGAAAATGGTGTGTCCTATCGCAAAAATAATGAAAAATTCGACCCCCTTTATGAAACCCATAAACCCCTAACACTCAACATGAAAAATTCCATAAAACACGTCGTTCCAATATAAACAAACTTTCATCTTTATTTCTTCAGGATTTTAATTAAGTTGAATGGGCTAAAAATGGTCGTACTGTTTCGCTTATACTGTGACCATATTTTTTTGTTTTGGATGTTTCCCACCACTCATGAAGATTCGTAAATATTGACAGCTGTACATGAAGTAACAATTGCCGTACTTTATTGCCAAGTGACGTACCTACTGCTACAGCTATAATTTATCGAATCTATTATTTTAGGACATCGACATTTTAGAACGACTTTTTATCGTATACAGAAGTGTCGTATACGATATCGTAACCAGTGACTTTTTGTATTCAAAACTGAAAATTGTTCATACTGAGCCAATACGATACAATCACGGATTCAAGAAAAAATTGTGTTGCTGGCTCAGCTATTCGAAAAATATAATTACGATTTTTATCGTGTTCTATACATTTGGTCATGTTAGCACTTTTGTTCGAAACAGCATTTTTTTCTAATTTTAATTGTTCTTGACAGAGTGAAAATTGTTTTAAATATTTTTTATACAACCGACAACCGGACCAATTGTATATTTATTAATATAGAATATGATATTAGCAAAGACAGTTCGGTGGAGAGTAAATATTGTAACATGGATGAATCTGATAAAAAAATCTTTAAAAAAACTTCTTCTTAAACGACTATAAAAAAAAATATAAGACTCGCACTTGACTATAATTTTATCGATAATAATTTGTAATGTGTCTAACACTATTGTAAGATGACAATTAAACGTCATCATATCGCATAGAAATAATCACACTTTCGAAAACAATATTATGAATTAAAACTATATTAAAATTACGAAATATTTTTTCTGAGTTGTCGCAATTTCATATCTAATGTGTTCTTCTTTTATTTGATTTTTTTTTAACAACTGCAGAGAGAGCGTATTTTTAAAAAATTTGACACAGGTCCACCCTCGATGACGTCCCGCAGGACTCTGAGCGCGAGCCGATTTAGCCCGATTTACTATATTTGGGTTTTTTTAAAGATTTTATTTGCTGTTACATTAAAATAAATCCATAATCCCCTAAAGTCTTTTATGGTGAACGTATAGACGAAATTTGATTGAAATTGCTTTAATTATTATCGAATAAAACCATTTTTTCTCATAAAAAATCTACATTTTGAGGAAACTTTGCGATTTTTTTGTATCGAGCCAAATTATGTCAATCGTGTTTTGGCCCTCATAATTCACTAAAAAATATCTTCAATTTTAATAATCATGAAAAAAAATAAGGCAAATTAGTAGTTTTTGAGGACAAAAATTGATTTTGCGTGCAGCCGAAATGCGTCAAAACTTCTTTGGGACCCATTTCGCCTTAAGTACAACTAAATAATACCAAATTTTCAAAAATATGCGACAGCTTGTTTTCGAGTTCTATGTAAGGTGGTGGTAATTCAGATGTCTGAATTGTGGAGCTACCTTAAACGTCCTATAACTTTTTAAGGGTAAAACCCCTACAAATTCTAGGATTGGTAGTACCCGCGTTTAAATATGAGACATGGCTCCTCAATCCATACGGACACCAAAATTTGAGGATCATCATTTCAATAGTGTCATCATAATGTCTTGTATTCTTCTTCTTTTTTTTGTTTGTATATTGGCAGCTTGTAGCTATTTTTATGTTTTTATATTGCCGCCTTGTAGCTATTTCCTAAAAGTCATGTTATTAGTTATTGTGCTTTTGTATCTTGTGCTGTCTTTTGTGCATTGCCTAGCCATTTTCCAACTACGTTGGGGTCAGCTTCCAGTCTAACCGGATGCAGGTGAATACCAGAATTTTACATGGAGTGACTGCCTATCTGAACTCCACAAACCAGTTACTGGGTATATCCCTTGCCCTGGTTGTCAGACTTTTGAGCTTCTGAATACTCGTAACGACTGTCACAGATCATCGAATGACAGCCGGGACCAACTGCTAAAAGTGCTTTCCGAGGCACGGAAGGATCTCAGTATGAAATGGATGGTCACTTATCCACGGACCGACCTCGGAAAGCGTTGCTTAACCTTGAATAACGACCCGTGCGGCTGTTATTATTTAGCCCATTAATTAAGAAATGCATGATCGCATTTTAAGCTAGTGAGTCATCTTTATATAAGAATTTATTGCTATCACAGACAGTTATAAAAATAATAATAAACGATAGATAGATCTTGATGACAGCATCCAGCAATTAATATCAATTCAGAGCAATGCATGTGAAGGATATTTTATTTTGAAACTGCAGATGGATGAGTAAATAGAGTTAAACAATTTAATATATGCGATCTACAAGTTTGGTGCATTGTTGTATATTATACTAGCGGCACGCTCCTGATTCGCACGGTTTTTTCGACTTGATAAAACATCGGGATTTCTTAAGTAAACGTAACATTAATATAAACTTATTGTACACATAAACCTTTCGGAATAAATTATCTAAACGATGGTGAAAACCTCATCAAAATCTGTTGCGTGGTTTAGAAGAAAAACGCGGACATACAGACAAACGCGAAAAGTGACTTTTTTATAATATGTATAGATTCGAAAACTCCAAGACGGACGCACTTTTAGCTATATGAAAATTAACGAGATCGTCTTCTGAATGATACCTGATAATTTTGCAGAAGAAAACTTTTCGGTCCATTTTTACCTCTAAATAGAGATTTACATACACATAAATAAACTCATGCCTTCACATGGGGGTAGGCAGGAACTACAGAATGCCACCTGTTACGATCCATACATACTCCTTTTACCTCGTTTACGTTCATACATCTGGTCATACACGCACTTCGGTGGCGAGTACTACTATTACTAGTAATAGAGATTTATTTTAAGATGCTGATAGACTTGAGCATTCACTTGTAATGAGCATTCTATCGAATACACACATAAACACACACACACATACATGTGCACACACAGAAAAATAAACGAGTGCGTTTTTGCCAGCATTTTAGCGAGCATTCTAGCGAAAGGACAGTAGTTGCCGAGCCGAGTCATTCTGTCATTGTTTCTCCGCCGTTCCACACACGCGACCGTCAGCCTGACATCTTCGTGAAGAATATTTTTATTGACGAGCGTTGACTAGAGGGTTCGCTAGAATGATCGTGAAAATGTTCGTAGCGATGTTTGACTCTATGCATGGCTCTGTTCGTTGTTCATTTCAACAAATTTAAAAACGGCGAATGCTCGATGGTCTGTTTCAAGTGAATGCTCAAGTCTGAAAGCACGTTTAAATATAAATGAGATGTAACAATAGTCAAATTTTAATACTTGAAATATTCCGAAATGTTAAATATTAGACTCGTGTTACATCTAATGCTACTGGATATCACGTCGTTTCCGAGTAACTTCTGTGTAAAGTCTGCAATCGGATTTGTACCACGCATCACTCGCTAAGCTTTTCAGCTTAGTTTGGGTTGCAAGACTTGTTATAACATTGCATGTTATTCACACATAAGCTGTCCTAGGAATTAAGTATAAAAAATCAGCATTATTTTAAAAGTGGACATGACATTTAACCTGCTGCATTGTTTCCACACTTCTATAAATGCCTGCCTTCGGGTAAATAAGTATTTCTTAAAATACAAGTGGCAAATAGGAGCGCTGCCATTCACTACAAATGACAGACTATATAAATACTTTTTTTATTTACCACCACAATAGGTTGGACAAGGCTGTCAATGATGATGATGAGGACAGTACGTCAAAAACCCTCAAAAATGTATCTGATTTTGGAACAAAACCATATCACAGTGAAATAGATCCAGCATTAGTAACATCAGCATCAAACTTCCTATCAAATTTTTACCAAACGAAAACAGTCACAGAATAAAGTCCGCAGCATATTGCTTTCGTATTACGGAACTGCTGTTTATTTCATCAAAATGTGAAAACACAATGCAAAATTATTCAAATTTCATACAGCATAATCCCCGCAATGGAATGGAGATGACGATCTAATTGCCTATTCTGGGGAAATATTCGATTAATTGTAGAAGGTAGCAATTCGTAAAATCATTTCGTTGTCAACCCTAATCTATGAGGCGAGATCGTTTAGTCTTGGCATGTCACAAGTCGTTCTCCATATTTTTTTGGCTTTGGTATTGGTATTAAATGTATCATTCGGTGTAGCATTTATATAAAAATATTTTTTACAAAGAGGGAAGACAAAAAAGTCTTCCCCGAGAGTAAAGACAAAAATGCCTTAAATTCGCTATTAATTTATTTTTTATTAATTTATTTATTTTTATTTATTCGTCGTCGTTTAGATTTCTAAACTGATGTTGGTGTGTTATTATCTTCTCTTAGCTATTTTGGATTATCAGTATTTTGTTTCCTTAATATTTATTTCAAAGAGTAAAGTATTTTCGTTACTTCTAATAAACTACAATCCGATAGAGCCTACTTCAAATTCATAATTTCATCTTCTCGCACGTAATATACGTATTTTCCCAGCCCAGAATGTTGCCACGCTCAACGAGTAGGACATAAATTGCTGCCCTTCAATAACCGTTCAAAGCCAAAGCCGAAAATGAAACTTTGTATATTACGTGTTCTCTGACGTGACTGAAACAGTATATTATATTGGCGCCACTTAAAGCTCTGCTCCCAAGTGCGAGTATACAAGGATAATAATAAACAGCGGCACATTGTCAGCTCGTTTGCAAACACGAAATGTTCTTACATTTTTACAACACACGCGAGTATAAGCATGCACGTGTATGGTCCGTTCTAAATATAATCCGATGAAAGTGTAAACAAATCCTGCTAGGTTAAATTCTTACGCAATCATTAACTAAAGGGAATTAGAAACTTTCACACCACACAACATTTTTCAATAATTATTGATGGTTTCATTCAACACACTCAATTTGTAAGTGGCACTACAAATTACCATCGACAGGTGGAATTCTGATCCGTTTGTTTATATTTTCATCAGATACTTTTGGAATACACTACACGTATCTCGTCGTAGTCACGCGAAGTTTCTTTACAATGTGTTCAAGGAGTACCTGCCATACTCACAGACGGAACCTCATGGCTTAAGTTACCGACAGGCGCAGCCGTCTCGTGAGACGCAACAAAGGGATTATGTCTAGAGTGTTGTATCGACCTGCTAATGTTGAAGCAAAAACTTTTATCCTTAATGGTTACTGAGGTTCAAGTCTCTTCGAATAAAGACTGGAGTTACTGGCGGTTTATTAACGCTTATGGAAGTTTAAATTGACCTGGGCAAAACTATTTTACTCAGAAGATTTGTTGGATATATACCCACATTTATTTAGCACACACGGACAGATTCCTAGCTTATCACTAAGAAGGACTGCTTCCGTGAGCTGACTAACAACTTCCTTACCTTGATTAGTGGCTCAAACCTAGTGGACTATGAATATTTTCGTATACATAATTCAGTAAGTCTTCAAACCTTCGTTCAACGTACAGACACCCGGAATTTCTCCACATTCACGCACGTCATACGTATGATGGAAGTGAAATTGCGTAACAGACGAAATTTCCTTCCGTTCGTTCCGACCGTTTTTGTCAAGAATATTTTTAAATCAAAATAAACAACTTAAGAGTCTGGTCTTCATAAAGGGGATAAATACAAATTAAACTAAAACACACTCATACAAAAATAAACTAAAATTAAAAAAAAACTAACTAAAATTTAAGTAGAAGCAGAAAGTCCTATACGAGGCCAAAAGGCTCCTATCCCAGCATAATGCTGCGACTCTTGACAGCTAGTTAACTTCGGCTTACGTACCTTTAATAAAAACATCAGGATTTTTAAGACTGTCACGAGTTAAGTAACACCACGCCTGTATTTCCAAAAAGTTAGGTAAAGATTAGGTTAGGTAAGTATACCCACATTCCCTAGTTTTGTTTAAGACCCATCTTATAGGAGACACCCCAACACTAGGCTTTAACTATGACATTCCTTAATTATGAAAACACTTAATAACACTTTACCCGATCTGAGAATCGAAACTTGAATTCCATGCATGAACCATATAACCGTGCTTGGGAACACTAGACCAACGACCCAGTCAGAAGAGACTAAATTTGCTTTACATAAAACTTTACAACGGACCTATTCGAAGGAGGCACTAAAAGCCTTTTTAAAAGTTTAAAGTGGGTCTGGAAATATAGTGAGACAGCAGTATTTAAGACCTTTTTCCAATTCTGGTGTGTAACCGTGACCTCGCGTGACCTAAAGCAGTGAACTCGGGACATCCGAAATGGAGTTGGGAGATGTCTGTTTCGTGATTATGGTTATATTCTTGATTTAATCTAAAGATATAAATTTTACCAGGCCATTCTGGAGCTATATATAAATACTCAATACTCAACATCTGTATTGCTTTACCATAATGTGTACTTAGGTGGTAACTATATAATTTAGATCATTATGAACCCTGTAGGGCACAGCAAAAGGGTAGGAGAGAGGAAGTTCTGTTTTAGGAGATCATTTAGTTGTTGTGAACAAGTTTTACCTACATACATATAATCAAAGTCAGGAGTTCGCGAATACGATACTAACATGTCGCTTATCTGTAATTTATGTATATTTTTTTCTACAAAATGTACTAAAATATTTTAGATTATTTTTATATACCTGTACATAATGTATTATAATTCTGTAAAATAACTAGAAACCTGCAATTTACAAATGACGACGGTATTCACGACACGTTGTGCACAAGTTCTGAGCAGTAACCTAACAAAAAGTACTAGGCTTGCATGAATTCAAGATAGTATTTCAATAATATTATTTTGTACTACTCTTTGTAAATATATTTATACAATATAATATACCCTGTGACCCTCTGGAATAATATACATTTCGAGTAGTGAAATAATTTTTCAAATAGTAGCTGTGGTTCCGTACACAAATCAACATTTGCTCCCTCTCCTTTATATTATTACTAGTTTTTCCCGCGGCTTAGCCCACGTGGAGGTCGGGTTTATCCCATGGAAACGTATTACCGGGATAAAAACCATCTACCTATGTGCCGAATTTCATCCAAATCCGATCAGCAGTTTTAGCGTGAAAACGTAACAAACCAAAAAAATACTTTGTCATTTCATAATATTAGTTAGGATAGTGTAGACTAGGTTGCTCGCATTTTCTGCGTGTATCATAATGTATTAATACAAATGTCATGGATGAATAGCCTATGTCTTACTGCGTTCACCAGATACGACCGTGATGTATTCTGCTAGAGACTGAATGACTGACTGAATGTATTTTGTTATGAAATAAATGACTTATGACTTATGACTGAGCCTACGGTGCGCTTGTGCTAGTCTTGTGTTAACATGCACGGGCAAATGAAGGAACATGGGTGGGTTTTAGTCAGTAAGAGTCTGACACGCTCTCCCGCTCCACCCAGAGCGGGAGAAGTCATTCGATGATTTCGCAACCAAAAAAAAAAAGGTTACCTATCTACTTAAAGCGATCGGTTCAGTGGTAAATGCTTCATATGCTAGGTCTCTATAAAAAAAAAAAAATATTTACAAACTTTAGGCAAAACAATCAATAACAACACACAGAGAAGAAAATTACACATTTCATTGAATAACAAAATAATGAAGTTCGTATATTCATAGAAAAAGAATACAGAACAAAATAAAACCGGCCATGTGCGAGTTGGACTCACACATGAAGGGTTCCGTACCACCGTACATTATTTAGCAAATAAATGAAAATATTAAACGAAGAATATTATTATTTTTCATCATAATGAATATCGCAATTAAAAGTATTTCATAATGATACTATGAATTAAAATGTTAATTTTGCAGTTGCAGTTAATCACCCATATTTAAATAAAAATCTTATGAATCGGAGTTTTTAGTATTTGTTGATTATGTATAGTATATGGTACATGATATACAGAAGTTTTAAATTCCTAACTTGTTTAGTTGTTGAGATACAGCTCGTACAAAACTGGTCTAAGACTGACTACTTTTACGGCCCCCTATTTCATAAGTTTTGAAGATGAAAATATATAATATATACAAATTGTATTTGTTCTCTACTCGATGACAACCGGGTAACAAATTTTATTTTTCAACCGACTTCAAAAAGGAGGAGGTTGTCAATTCGGTTGTATGTTTTTTTTTTTTTTTGTATGTTTGTTACGCGATTACTCCGCCAATTATGAATTGATTTTGATGATTCTTTTTTTGTTTGGTAGGTCATACTTCAGAAATGGTCCCATATAAATTTGGTCAAGATCTGATGAGGGGTTTTTGAGTTAGCTTCAATAATACGTATTTTTCCCATCTAGTATATGTGGACGATATTCTAATAGTTCCTGTCACTGTAATTTACATAGCAGGTAATGGGTATTCAAATTTTTGTGGGGGTTTTGTGTAGGTACCACAACTAAAAAGTGAAAAATAAAAACTTTTTCACAAAAAATAAAACCGACTTCCAAAAAAAAAACACTACAAAGTGAAAAATAACTTTTATTTCGGAAGTCGGTGGCAAAAAAACGAAAATAAAACCCCAAAGACACCGACTTCCGAAATAAAAGTTATTTTTCACTTTGTAGTGTTTTTTTTGGAAGTCGGTTTTATTTTTTGTGAAAAAGTTTTTATCATATTCCAAAGTTTATTGTAAAGAGAACCCACTTTATTTTTTAATTTTATTTAAATTTTATTAATTGTTGTTATAGCGGTAATAGAAATGCTTAATCTGTGAAATTTTCAACTGTCTACCTATTACGGTTTATGAGATACAGCTCGCTAACAGACAGACAGACAGACGCACGGCGGCGGAGGCTAAGTATTTCTTATTACTCAGCCTTTTAGTTCGGTTACGGAACCCTAAAACCCTGCCATTATTATGTACAGACAGCTTACGTCTAGACAGATGTTGTACATAGGTGTATATACCTACATTCAATTACGTTATGTAGGTTCAGAGTTTTATGAAAATACTTCTGACATTAAAGAGCTCGTGGTTAAGTAATAACAACCGCACAGCTCGATCTATCAGGTTAAGTTACGCTTGCCGGGGTTGGTCTGGGGATGGGTGACCATATTTACATACAAAGACTCCTGCGTGTTTCAGAAAGCACGTTAAACAACGGTTCGGGACCGACGGGTCTCAGCTGTCATTCGTGGATCTTTGACAGTCGTTACGGGTCGTCGGAAGCCCGAAAGTCTGACAACCAGTCTTACCAAGGGGTATCGTATTACCCAGTTACTGGGTTGTAGAGTTCAGATAGGCAGTCGCTCCATGTAAAATACTGGTATTCAGCTGCATTCGGTTAGACTGGAAAACGACCCCAATATATGTAGATGGAAAAGGCTAGGCAGATTGCGTTTTTTTTCTAACATTGAAGATGTTATTCCAGACAATGTGAACTCGGTGAAGGAAAACATAGTGAGGAAACCTTTTTTTTTTTTTTTTTTTTTTTTTGGGTGGGAAATCATCAAATGACTCCTCCCGCTCTGGGTGGAGCGGGAGGGCGTGTCAGACTCTTACTGACTAAAACCCACCCGTGTTCCTTCTCTTGCCTGTGCAATGCCAGGGGGGCACGGTATCCCTTTCGGACTTTCCCGCAACCCCGGCAGGCAATGGTCTCATCGGACCCCTTCACTCGCTGACATCTCTTTGAGGCGCGCGTGGAACACAACGCGCCGTCGACCCGGGCTTGGTCCTTACCGGACGGCTAGCTACCCATTGCTCACCGTCCGCAAGCCCGCGCCTACGGTGGCCGGGAATCCGCGATCGATTCCCGACGCCCGGGGCGTCTCCTCCTGCGGCGGCTAGGGGCGTGAGGGCGCGAAATTTGCCTTTCCCTCACGCGCTCCGCCTCCTCCTTCGCGAGCATTACTGCTTCGCAGAAGGAGGTGACGGCTTCCCATGCCCTCTCGCTCCGTACCATGGCCTGGACCAGGGCCGGACGCGAGAGATCCCCGCCACCGATCGCCTCCACCAGGACACGGCGGTGCTCTGCCCAAGCCGGGCATACCTCCACCGTATGCTCCACCGTGTCCTCCGGGCGATCCACGCAGTGATGACACCCGGGCGTATCCTCCCGCCTTATCCGAAACAGGTACCTCCCGAAACAGCCGTGTCCGGTGAGGACCTGCGTCAGGCGGAAGGTGAGGACGCCGTGGCGCCTCTCCAGCCACTCCTCAAAGAGGGGACTTATCGCCGCAATAGTGGCGTGCCCAGCACTGGGTTGCGACAATCGCACTCTCCATGCTGCCATGAGATCCCGTCGGAGCTCTGTCCGCTGTGCCGCGATTTCTCGCGGCATCGGAGTCAAGCCCCGGCGTTTCGCCTCCTCGCGCCACTCCCAAATATGCGCGAGGACTTTTGCCTCCAGATCCCATGGCGGCAATCCGGCAAGGAGGCTCGCCGCCTCACCGGAGACCGTGCGGTATCCCCGGACCAGCCGGGTGGCCATGACCCTCTGGGACGCGTTCAACCGGCGGGCAGGCCGCCGCCTCAACGAATGCGCCCACACCGGTGCCCCGTACAGGGCCATGGACCGCACGATCCCCGCGTATAGCCTCCGGCAGGAGGCGTTTGGACCCCCTAGATTGGGCAGGAGCCGCTTCAAGGCAGCCCCGGCCCGGTCCAGTCTGGGAGCCAAACGTCGGAAATGCTCCACGAAGTTCCACCGACTGTCGAGGACGAGTCCCAAGTACTTCATCGTCGACTCGACGCCGATGTGAACCCCTCCTACCGTTATTTGGGAACCCGACGGTGGCGCATTCCGAGGACCATGAAAACACATGGCCTCGGACTTGTGCAAGGCCACCTCGAGTCCCAACTGCCGGATTCTGGCCACGATTGTCGCAACCCCGTGTGTCGCTAGTTCGACCGCCGCCTGGTGCGACCTCCCCTGCGCCAGGACCAACGTGTCGTCAGCGTAACAAACGACGCTGACGCCATTGGGGAGGTCTGCGCGCAGCACCCAGTCGTATCCGATGTCCCACAGATGCGGCCCCAGGACCGATCCCTGTGGGACACCGCACGACATCTCTCGCCGGTTCCAATCTCCCTGGTGACCGGGGTAGATGATGGCCCTGTCAGCCAGATAGGCCTCGACCACACGACAGAGGTAGGTCGGCATCCGGTGATACCGGAGTGCCTCCCTGATGCAACTCCAGGGCAGGGTATTGAAGGCGTTGGCGATGTCTAGAGACACCGCCAAGACGACCCCACCCTGAGCCACCGCATCCCCCGTCGTGAGGGCTCGCACGCGCATGATGGCGTCCACCGTGGAGCGCCCCCTGCGGAAACCAAACTGGCTCTCCGCCAAATCCGGCCCCACCCGCACCAGCCGCCCGACGAGGCGGTCTGCAATGACTCTTTCAAAGAGCTTGCCCACCTCGTCGAGCAGCACTATGGGCCGGTAAGCGGACGGAGAGTCCGCAGGGCGCCCCGGCTTTTTGATGAGGACCAGTTTCCCCGTCTTCCAACGAAGCGGGAACTGGCCCCTCTCCAAGCATGCGCTTAGGAGCCCCCTTAGTCGAGGCCCGAGAGCCTCTGAGGCCAGGACCCAGGCTTTCCCAGGTAAGCCGTCGGGTCCTGGGGCGGTATTTCTGGCATTCAGCCTACGTACCGCCACCCTCATCTCTACCTCGGTCACCTCCAGAGCATCGTCGTCGTCGTCGGCGGTGTGGTCCGCATCAGGCACCGCAGTAGGCGGAGCCATGGGCGGGGAGGCGTGTTCCCCTCTCGAAGGGAACAGAGCGCTCACCACGTCCCCCACAAGCTGCGGCCGGAGACTCTGCGTCAGCGGGGGAGCCCATGGGCGGAGTTTCTCCCGCACCATTTTATATGGGCGTCCCCACGGGTCTCTGTTCAGAGTTTCCAGCGACTCCCCGCGGGCCAGTGCCCTGGCCCGCAGGATCTCCGCTTGGAGGGCGGTCTTCGCCGCTCTGTACCCCTCGTACAGCTCCGCCTGAATGGCTTCCGTATCCGGAGGTCGAATACGCAGCCTGCGGTGCCTAGTGTACCGGCGTCGCGCAGCAACGCACGCATTGCGCAGTGTCGTCAGCTGACGCGACCACCAGTACACCTGGCGCGAAGCACGTCCGGGCTGGACCCGGGGCATTGCCACGTCGCATATCTCGGACATGGCCTCCCGGAACCACTCCGCCTCGTCGTTGATGTCGGCAGGCCTGTCCGGTGATGACACCCAGGCCTGCACGATCGAGGCTTCCAGGAGGAGCTCTCGGTCCAGCTGCTTCAGCGCCCACCGCGGACCACTCGGGGCCTGTCGGACCGGCGCGCTCGAGGTCTGGGCGGAGACGTCAAACCGGATGTACCGGTGATCGGAATACGTCTCCACCCCCTCCATGACGCGCCAGTCAATGACACGCGGCGACAGAGCGGGGCTGGCGAACGAGATGTCCACCACTGATTCACCCCGCATCCGCACACACGTGGGGACAGAACCCCGGTTAAGGACGACCAGGCCTGTCTCCAGCGCCCAGTCCTCCACCATTCTGCCCCGTGTATCCGTATACCGGGAACCCCAAGCCACATTCTTGGCATTGAAGTCCCCGAGGACGAACACGGGCAGGGAACAGAACCCGACGACGACGACTCTCAACTCCGCAAGGGAGTTGTGGAACTCGGCGAGAGTTCGGTTCGGGGAGAAGTATGTCCCTACCACGACAATCTCCCCAAACCGTGCTGCAACGCAACCCCGTCCTCTCTTAACAGCCTCGAGGGACGGGGTACCGGTGGCGGCCGACGAAATTAGGGCCACTGAGCCGCTAAGGTCCTCCACCCAGTCATCCCTGGGCGGGACAAAGTACGGCTCAGCGACCACGGCGATGTTAATCGACCACTGCGCCATGCTCTGGAGCAACAGATGCTGAGCTGCGGCGCAGTGGTTGATGTTCGCCTGGAGGAGGCGAAATGGGGCCATTATTGGCACTCCATGTCAGCCCCCTCCTTAGCCCCCTGTGAGGGCCCTGCCGCGGCGGCTGCGGCGGCGACGACGGCTGTGGAGGCGGCAACGGCGGTGGTGGCGGCGGTTGCGGCTGTGACGGCGGTGGCAGGTGGCTTGCCTCTAGCCTTGGTGGGTGGAGCGCAGGCCTTGCTCCCAATCCGGTGGCCGGCTGGCTTGCCAGCCGCCGCACATACGACGCAATGCGGCGTGGCTTCGCAGGAGCCGGCCTTGTGACCGGGCTGACCACAGCGGTAGCAGTGACCGCTGCGGTCCACCTCCGAGGTGCATTTAGCTCCCACGTGGTTGCCCACATGGCAGCGGTAGCACCTCAGAGGTCTGGGTTCCAGCAGTTTGACCTGCGCGGACACCCAGCCCACCAATAACCTTTGGCCCTCCCCGGCAATTTTCTTGGCCGCCGACACGGGGCAGCTCACCGTAACGGCTCGCATCCCCGTGAAGTCAGGACGGATGGCGCCTGCCCTAACCTGCTCGGCAGAGCACCCCCCAGTCCTAACGACAGCGGCCACCACCTGTCCCTCCGTCACAGAGTCGTCCAAGCCCTGAATACGCATGTCAGCGCATTTGGTGGGCCTGGACACTCGGGCCTCGTCCGCATTTAAGGACGCCCTAAGCCTTTCGGCCAGAGCGTCAGCGGCCGGGCCGCTAGCCGCACCGGGGACCTCCAGCATCCGGGCCCCAGTCGCAGTGACCCTCACCCGGATGCCATCAGCGGCGCCGATCTCCTTTAGATCCACCGCCGCCGCCACCTTGGCGAGCACGTCGCGGTAGGACACGCCCTTCTTCTCCGCCTCTGGCTGTAGCGTTATAACTACAGCTGCGGACTTCGGGGCGCGGAGCCTAGCCGCGACGCTTCGTTCCTTGCGCCGCTGCCTCCTCTCTTTGTTTTTAGCCGCCCTTTTTGCCTTAGCCGCCTTCCTCTTCTCTCCGGCTACTTGCCATTCAGCGTCAGCCGGAGTAGAATTAAGAGGAGGCGGGGGCGGCCGTTTCGCCGCTTGGGCCGGGGCCTTTGCCGCCGCAGCCGCCGGGGCCTTCGCCGCCGCGGCCGGGGCCTTCGTTGCCTGTGTAGCCGCCCCACCCTTTTTCTGCCCCGATGAGCCTGGTTTGGCCGAGGCAGCTGCGGTGGTGGCATACGACGCCATCTTCTGTTGGACAGAGGCCGGCCCGCTTGCCGCTAGAGGAGGGCGCAGGACGATGGCTTCTAACGCGGAGAAACGAGACCGCAAAGAAGCCATCTCCTGCCTCACCAGGGTCAAAACCCGGTCCTCTGCAGGCACGGGCTGTCCCTGCCCATGCTGCTCCCTCCCCTGCGGCACCTCACAAGGGCCGGCTCTTCGGAGCCCGGCCAGGTCCGCTCGGAGCTCCTCGTTCTCCTTTCGGAGAAGCTCCATGGCGGCTGTCAAGCGGGCGACCTCCGCCCGCGTCTCGGACATGCCGTCCGACGGAGGTCTGAGGTGATAGGCCTCCGCTGCCGCTAAAATAGAGGCCATGACCGCGGGTATGGCCTTGTCTTTAGAGGACTGAGTCCTCTTCAAGGCCAAACCCTTGATAGCGGCAGCCACAGCCTCCGCAAACCTGGCCGCTTGCTCCGATTTGGAGCCACCAGCGGCATCCGGCTCACCGCCTGCCGAATCTGTAGGGGCCGCCACGGTGCTCGTCCCTACAGGGTTGCTTTCCTCTTCGGAAGAGGGCTTCTCCAGCGTGGCTGGGCTGGCCCGGCTCGGCTTGCCGGCCTCCTTTGTGGTGAGCCCTCTTCCCACACCTTTTCCCCGGGCCGCACCCCGCTGACTGGAGTGGATCTTCCTCCTGTGGCCTTGGCCCGAGACCCCCTCTTCGGCGGACGACCCCTGGCCATCCCCCGGTTTAGGGCGCTTCCGGAGGAACTTTTGGTTCCTCACGGTCGCGCCCACCACCACTTCGCGCTCTGAGCTCTGACCCGAGCTCATCGCGCCAGACGCAACGTCGGACTCCGACCCCGCATCACTCCCCTCTCCTTGGTTTTTTGTTTGATTAGAAATTTCCATATTTGTTCCCACGAGTATAGTGAGGAAACCTGGACTTACAGTTAATATAAGTCTGAAATCACCAACCCGTCTTGAGCAAGCGTAGTGATCTGTGCTCGTGCCTTTTCTGTATGAGAAGAGACCTTTGCCCTGCAGCGGGACAGCAACGGACGGGTATTATTATTACGTGTTGATACCAATCACGTCAGTGAAGTTTACAAAAAAAAAACATATTTTTTAAACTGATATTTCAAGTAACTACTGTAGTAGTACTGTGGTCGATGACCCCACAAAAAATAATCACATAAATTTCTTTTTTGGTTTATCATGCTTAGATCTTGATACCTATCACGTCTGCGTAATATCGCTAGCTAATTTAATTTGACCCCGCATCACATTACATTTTATATCACACCTGTTTTCTTTAGGTAGAGTAGCTATAGTACACCAACATTTCAAAAGTTTGTAACAATGGGCGCGTTTATTACCATCAACCGCTGCTACTGAGAAATTCTTGGCGGAAAAACCCAATAACACTTTGCCCGACTTGGAAATCGAACCCAAAACCTCATGCTCAGCAGTAACGCTTGCCACCGTTAGATTTACGAAACCCAATAATATTTTGCCCGACCTTTGAACCGACCCTAGAATCTTACGGTCAGCAGTAACGCTTGCGACCACCGAGCCAACGAGGCGGCAAGTTTTTATATTTAGTCCCAAAAATATTTTATAATATTCAACAAAGCATACAATGTCTACTTGTTCTCTCTATTTTAGGAATGGAAACCAGTGAAACCTTCGGTATTCCGACTGTAAATGACTATTTAAGTCCCACTCTCCTCACCAACTTACATAAACGTTTATTTCTGTTATCTCATTCCCTGACATTTTGTTCCTTTAGAAATTTCAGATAAGGTAGGCTGATACTGAAAATAGTCGTTTCAGATTTAATGTAATTGTACGTAGCGAACGAGGAAACAATATCTGACGATTGACGTTAAAAGACTCGACAATATTGTCTTGAAGATCGCAGTATTTCAGAGGCAGTGCTTTGATAAAAGTTCCATAATTTTGTGCGTTATTGTTTAGAAATTATTTTAGCCCTTTTAACACTTTCCGGGACACTGAACGAGACACAATAAAAGTTTTATTGTTATTACGTCTATAGGCGTTTAGTGTCCCGGAAAGAGTTAAGCTTATTAACATTATTTCTGGCTTGCTGGATCATGACATGTGGTCTGCATTATTATGATATTTTTACGTCTCTTGACATTTCTCGGGACTTTGGAGTCCCAGACCTTCGGAGGGGCCGAAGCCAACTCGCGGAGGCCACTTAGACAAATTTAAATGGAATGAGGCACCAACTGACAATTATCCCTGTTCACACTATGCAAAAGCACCCAAGGACAGCCCCCGGTTGGTGTAGAATTTTGTAAGATATGGAAAAAAAGATATTGGATTATAGGAATATTAAAAGATAATTACGCTTTTATTTAAATTTCAGAAGCTAGTATCTGCAGTTTCCTTATCTTTTTTACCATGTTCCACAGAAAAATAATTGTGGTTTAAATTATGTGTTTTGACAGTAACATATGTAGTACCGTATGATACCCATGACAGTATCATAGTCCCGTATGATACCCTTGACAGTATCATAGTACCGTATGATACGCTTGATAGTATCATAGTCCCGTTTGATACGCTTGAGAGTACGATAGTCCCGCATGATACGCTTGATAGTATCATAGTCCCGTTTGATACGCTTGAGAGTACGATAGTCCCGCATGATACGCTTGACAGTATCAAAGTAAAGTAGTATTATTATAATCTAAATACATTTAACTTAATTAAGAAGTATTAATGTTCTAAATGCTATTACTTATTAAATTTAATTTTCATAATTAAGTAGTTTTATGTAATTATTTATCCTTACTAATATTGCGGTGCCCTTACAGGGTCCATAACTGTTTCTTAGCTTTAAGCCTATCTGTAACAACTTAATTTACATTATGGTACGCAAATAAATGAAATGAAATTAAATGAAAGTCCCCTATGATACGCTTGCCAGTATCATAGTCCCATATGATACACTTGATAGTATCATAGTACGGTATGATACGCTAAAGCTCAATTATTTCACAAAACGCCCAGACTTTTTTTGCGTAACTACACATTGTGTGTGACGTGCCATTTGCATTGATAGTGACAACGAATGGTCCAACTTTGATGGTAGTTGACCAGAAAACTAGCTAGTTTTTAAG
The DNA here is from genome assembly GCA_963853775.1 of Xanthia togata. Taxonomy (NCBI): domain Eukaryota; kingdom Metazoa; phylum Arthropoda; class Insecta; order Lepidoptera; family Noctuidae; genus Xanthia; species Xanthia togata. The sequence goes on along the minus strand of OY970794.1, from coordinate 24,658,481 downwards.
GTTTTTGCAAGGAATTATTGATTAAAGAAATTTAAATGAAATTCGTTTTGTGCAAATAAAATACAATAAATAAAATAGCGAAGCGTTTCATCGACCTCTGGATCGCGTGACTAGCTACGAATTTCTACAAAGCTGCTACGAACTGCTACAAACTGCTATGAACTGCTACGAACTGCTATGCAACCGCTACGCACGTCCTTACACGTAGCTGGAAGTTTATGCTAGAGAAGTGGTGAATCTACGATGAAATCTCACACCCCTAGCATAATATCTCGCAGCCCTATCGATGCGAATTTCCCCTCGTAAAATGACATAATAAAAGGTGTCACAGGTCATCTATAACAATTAATTTTAATGAGCGGAAATAATTACATTTGATGATGATAAATTAAGTTCAGAGACATCAATAACAATAAATTGTCATAGTATCAGAGCTTGCCTGAAATAAACTTGTATGAGCCATTTTCTAGCTTAGTAGCTAATATGATTTCTTTATCCTATTGATTGATTTAATTAATGAATACTAATTATGTTCTGAGCCGTGACAACTCGCGTGGGGTTTAGAAAAATGTTTTTGTAAGATCTCAAAAACTGACGTTTTGTCATCATAGTCATCAGCCTACAGCAGTCCACTGATGGACAAAGGCATATAGGACATATACACGCCATTCAGCTCAATTCTTCGCAATTCTCATCCAGTTGCTGCCAGCCACCCTGCAAAGATCGTCGCTCCACTAAGCCTGACTTGAGGGCGTTCTAACTTACGTGTGCCGATTCACGGTCTCCACTCAAGAACACGTCTAGCGTCTACTACTTCGGTCATCGGTTTTACGGCTGATACGGTTATTGGTTGGACGTTTTATGACGTGACTTACCTCTTACGGCTCAATGATAACAGAGCCCAAAATATTTCATTAGTTTCTCCGAATGCTCAAAATGAAATCAAACCCCATTCAGATCTCGTATCAATCTAAACTTATCAAAGTTCTATTTATCTAGAGTTTATTGAACCTATTTAAAGCATCTTCAAAGTAAATAACATTCTAGAAACTTCGGGAAAATCAAGAAGCATCTGCCTTAACCAAATTCTGTCGAGTTACGGGACTTAATTTGACATTTTGACTATTAAACATGTATTATTAAGGTTGAAATAGTGCTCTCGTTCGGAATTAGCCCTTAGGGTCTTCTCACCAGTTTAATGAGTCAATATTCGAACTCAAAACTTTACCACATTAACTATATTGTGTAAGTTTGTAGTACCTAAGGCTGTGATTTCGATAGTGGAGTATATCGGTAGTAAAATAATTTATGTCTCATGTGTGTAATTTATGATATAGGTATTGGGTTACCGAATTCGATTAATCTGTTCGTTCCTGTAATTGTGACCTCGGTCTCTACTAATTACATGGAGTTATTTATCCAGTTATCTTTATAGGTATTTATAGGTGGCTTTTTAAAGATGACCATAAAAAAATGCAAAATATAAACAGATTCCTATAGGTACTCATATTTTTCATTATTTGCAGAAAAAAATTAAGGTACCTAGCTACCATGTTTAAAAGTATAGTCAACTAGCAGCACCCCGCGGTTTCCCGTAGAAGTCTCGATCCCGTGAGAATGACGGGATAAAAAGTCACGTAAAACATCCTATGTCCTAATCCAGGTGAAAAATTTCATCTAAACTTGTTCAGCCGTTTTAGCGTAAAAGGGTAACAACAAACAGACTCACTTTCGCATTTTTAATATTAGTTATGATTAGGATAGTAGGATTAAATTTTTTTTTTTTTGCAACCTTCAAGTCACAAAATACCCCTCTTTGATTATTACCTACGTATTTATTTTATCCATCTTCGTGTTTTTTTATTTTATATTATCTAATGGTGTACTATGTACAAAGCTGCCAAAGTTATTATTTTTATTCCTCGATTCTAGCAAAGGGACTGTATTTTTTTAATAAAAACACTTTCTTATTCACTTCTCAATTTCAAAGGTCAACGGCCAAGTAAACTGTACCCCCAAACCTTATGAAATAGAATATTTCATGAAATTTTACCTCTCTCTTTACTTAAGCACTAGAGCTATGAACGTCCAAATGTCATAGGTAGCTTTTTTAATATTTACGCTTTCCAAATAAGTTTCTACCTAATTCTATGATTCATGTAGTCTTTGAGCTAAAGGACGAGACTACTAGGGTCACTTTATGAGATTATTTTGACGGATACTAGGAATACACTACATAGGTCAGGTACGTCTGAGGACTAGGTACTTGTACGTATGCACATTGACATCATCCTAGCTAACTGCCAGAAAATTAACTATAAATTCTCGAAATTAAAAACGTTCAAAAACTAGTCGCCACATCATCTCACCTGTCAAAAACTTGTCAAAAATTCAGGAAAAACAGGGTTTTTTGATTGATCGAGACTGAGATTATAATGCGAATGTTCTTAAAAATACGAGAATTGCCCCTCAGGTGAGATAGTGGTAAATCGTGAGTACAGATAGTACCATCCACGAAGTCGCGCCGCACTCTTCTTCCTAAACGCGATTACTGTACTGTAAGCGTGGGGTGTCTAAGTGTGAGGCGCGTCTTCCTGGATTGCACTATCTAAATCAAGGATAAAGAACAAAAACTCTTTTCATTTCTCATGCTTTTTTTTTTTTTTTTGGGTGGGAAATCATCAAATGACGTCTCCCGCTCTGGGTGGAGCGGGAGGGCGTGTCAGACTCTTACTGACTAAAACCCACCCGTGTTCCTTCTGTTGCCTGTGCAATGCCAGGGGGCCACAGTATCCCTTTCGGACTTTCCCGCAACCCCGGCAGGCAATGGTCTCATCGGACCCCTTCACTCGCTGACACTCTTTGACGCGCGCGTGGAACACAACGCGCCGTCGACCCGGGCCTGGTCTTTACCGGACGGCGAGCTACCCATTGCTCACCGTCCGCAAGCCCACGCCTACGGTGGCCGGGAATCAGCGATTGATTCCCGACGCCCAGGGCGTCTCCTCCTGCGGCGGCTAGGGGCGTGAGGGCGCGAAATTTGCCTCTCCCTCACGCGTTCCGCCTCCTCCTTTGCGAGCATTACTGCTTCGCAGAAGGAGGTGACGGCCTCCCATGCCCTCTCGCTCCGTACCATGGCCTGGACCAGGGCCGGACGCGAGAGATCCCGCCACCGATCGCCTCCACGAGGACACGGCGGTGCTCTGCCCAAGCCGGGCATACCTCCACCGTATGCTCCACCGTGTCCTCCGGGCGATCCACGCAGTGATGACACCCGGGCGTTTCCTCCCGCCTTATCCGAAACAGGTACCTCCCGAAACAGCCGTGTCCGGTGAGGACCTGCGTCAGGCGGAAGGTGAGGACGCCGTGGCGCCTCTCCAGCCACTCCTCAAAGAGGGGACTTATCGCCGCTTATCTTTTGCCCATTCATTTCTCATGCTAAAGTGCTTATTTGTGCAGGATATAGGCTGCAAAAAATCGAATTTTGTGCACAAGTGCATTAACGTATCTAATCATAAATGTCTCTATATTAAGGCAAAGAAAATGAGCCATACAGCCAAACACAATAAGAAGTTCATAGATAGAATTTGTTATTTTATCATATTTACTTTAATTTATTTGCCTTAAGTGTTTTTTAAGACATAACACAATTTCCTTCAGTACGGTATTCAAAACTGTACTAATTTTACTTTGAATTTTAATTAAAGAAATGTTATGTTATACTACTGTTTTATTTCCTCGCAATCGAAGTGAAAAGCAGAGTTTATAACTCGTCCACAAAACCATTTTATCCTCGACATTACTATCAGCCCTCGCCTTCGTCTCGGGCTGCTAAAAGTCTCGGATGAAAATGGTTCGTTTTGTGCACTTGTTGTAATTTTTTACAAAGGATATACTTATCCCTATAAAAAAACGATAGATTAGTGTGAGTCCGGATTGGTTACCGGGTGATGGAGAAAATAGACTAGCCCCCTCTTACTTGAGATTTAAACAAAACTGGCGAAATGCTGGTATATACTATCAGTACAACTCTGCCTAACCCTTCGGGGTATTACAGGCGTGATTATATGTAGCTGTTGATCGAATAAGCGACTTTTTGCTGTGCCAAAGCGCGATTTATTAAGCACGATGTGTTATTATAATCACTACGGATTGGATACCAAAAACATAAACAACCAGCTATCTAATTACGCAACACATTTTCGTAAACGATTACGACCAAATTTGTTTCATTTTGACAGTTCAACAAAATTCATTGCGTTATTTTCGTTGCTGAGCAGATTTTTTTCGAACTTATGAAGCAATGGATTGGCAATTTGTTTCAAAACGATTCAGACTCCGATTGATCGTGTATTACGTAATTAGGGTACTGGTTCAGACAATTTAGTGCTTTCGTTCCAAGTATATGCAGTGTCACGTATTACTTAAGCTTATAAAGTTGTGGCTACAGATACCCTACATTTCTGCAAAATTCCTCTGTCGCATCCTATGGAAACATACGCTGAAACTTAGTAAATTATTCCAGGAGTTTCCACCTTCAGACATTTTAGACATCGCATTAATTCCAGAGTGCAAAGACGTGTATTAAATTACTATCTCTGATGTTAATTTATCTTAAAAGAAAAACAGTGTAGGTGAATAAAATAATTAAGCAACTAGAAACTAAAAGCATTCTTCATATTAAAAAATATTTTTTACGAAAATAAAATAATTGCTGGAGATCTCCGCTGATAATGCTGAGAAAAATATTATGACGAAACGAATTGCTATCTGTCTTGAAGTTGATGAGTGATTTTTAAAAATTGTTTCTGAATATTTAGATTTATTAAGTTTTTAGTATTATTTTTGCGTGGGTAATTTCCTCGAAGATAATTTATGCGCCCCGAGAAGGTTATGTCGGACTTTCAATTAAGGGTTATATCGGCGTCATCGGGTTCTGATCCCTCCCCGTGGTCGTCCTCGGGGACTTAAATGCCAAGAATGTGGCTTGGAGTTGCCGGTAAACGAACACACGGGGCAGTATGGTGGAGGACTGGGCTCTGGAGACAGGCCTGGTCGTCCTAAACCGGTGTTCTGTCCCCACATATGTGCGGATGCGGGGTGAATCAGTGGTGGACACCTTGTTTGCCAGCCCTGCTTTGCCGCCGCGTGTCAGTGACTGCCGCGTCATGGAGGGGGTGGAGACCTATTCCGATCCCCGGTACATCCGGTTTGACGTCTCCGCTCAGACCTTGACAGACCTTGACGACAGACGCGCTGGAGCTTCTCCTGGAAGCCTTGATCGTGCAGGCCTGGGTTTCATCACCGGACAGGCCTGCTGACATCAACGACGAGTTGGAGTGGTTCCGAAAGGCTATGTCCGAAATATGTGACGTGGCAATGCCTACTGCGCAATGAATGTGTTGCAGCGCAACGCCGGTACACCAGGCACCGCAGGCTCCGTATTCGCCCTCCAAATACGGAAGCCATTCAGGCGGAGCTGTACGAGGGGTACAGAGCGGGGAAGACCGCCTTCCAAGCGGAGATCATGTGGGCCAGAGGACTGGCCTTCGAGGAGTCACTGGAGACTCTTAACAGGCACCCGTGGTGACGCCCATACAAGATGGTGCGGGAAAACTCCGCCCATGGGCTCCGCGGCTGACGCAGTCTCCAGTCCCAGCTTGTGGGGGACGTGGTGGACTCTGTTCCGTTCGAGAGGGGAATATACCTCCCCGCCCAAGGCTCCGGCTACTGCGGTGCCCGATTCGGACCACACCGTTCACATTGGCATCGGATCCACTATGAAGTATTTAGGGCTCGTTCTCGACAGCCAGTGGAACTTAGTGGAGCATTTCCGACGTTTGGCTCCCAGACTGAAGCGGGCTGGGGCTGCCCGTAGTGGCTCCTGCCCAATCTAGGGGGTCCAAACGCCTCCTGCCGGAGGCTCTACGCGGGGTCGTGCGGTCCATGGCCCTTTACGGGGCACCGGTTTGGGCGCGTTCGTTGAGGCGGTGGCCAGCCCGCCGGTTGAGCGCATCCCAGAGAGTCATGGCCTTCCGGCTGGTACGGGAGTACCGGGAATACCGCTCGGTCTCCAGTGAGGCAGCGAGCCTCCTTGCCGGATTGCGCCTCCTTGCCCGCCAAGGGATCTGGAGGCAAAATGTCTCACGCAAATTTGGGAGTGGCGTGAGGAGGCAAAACGCCGGGGCGTAACTCCGCTGCCGCGAGAAATCACGGCACAGTGGACAGAGTTCCAGCGGGATCTCATGGTGTCATGGAGAGTGCGATTGTCGCAACCCAGTGCTGGGCAGGTCACAATTGCGGAGATAAGTCCCCTATTTGAGGAGTGGCTAGAGAAATGCCACGACATCTTCACCTTCCGCCTGACACAGGTCCTCACCGAACACGGTTGTTTCAGAAGGTTCCAGTTACGGATAAGGCGAAGGAAACGCCCAGGTGTCATCATTGCGTGGATCACCCGGAGGACACGGTGGAGCGTACGGTGGAGGTCTGCCCAGCTTGGGCAGAGCACCACCGTGTCCTCGTGGAGGCGATTGGTGGCGGGGATCCATCGCGTCCGGCCCTGGTCCAGGCCACGGTATGGAGCGAGAGGGCATGGGAGGACGTTAACTCCTTCTGCGAAGCAGTAATGCTCGCGAAGGAGGAGGCAAAACGCGTGAGGAATTTTCGCGCCCTCACGCCCCTAGCCGCCGCAGGAGACACCCTAGGCATCGGGAATCACAGGCTGATTCCCGGCCACCGTAGGTGCGGGCTAGCAGACGGTGAGCAATGGGTAGCTCGCCGTCCGATAAGGACCAAGCCCGGGTCGACGGCGCGTTGTGTTCCACGTGCGCCTCAAAGAGATGTCAGCAGAACTGGCGGGGTCCGTCAGGACCGATGCCTCCCGGGTCGCGGGAAAGTCCGAAAGGGATACTGTGGCCCCGGGCAATGTACAGGCAACTGAAGGAACACTGGTGGGTTTTAGTCAGTAAAAGTCTGACATGCCATCCCACTCCGCCCAAAGCGGGAGAAGTTATTTGATAATTCCCAACCAAAAAAAAAAAGGGTTAAATCGGTTTTTATATCCCATAGAGTTGGTTCAAAGTACTTAGTTTTTTGATTGTATCTTCTATTTTCCAAGATTTATTTTTTCTCTCACAATGGTTTTGGACTATACGAGTATATTAATGATAATGTTTGTTTAAAATAAACCTTTGATATCGGTCACCAGGCCTCACTTGTCCTACCTCGTTTTGTAAATTCCATATCGAAGTTATAAATAGATTATAAAAACAGATTTGCTGCGTTTTAAACCCTTATTGTATATTATAGAACTCCCTAGCGTCAGGAATCAACATTGCGAATAAAATGAATATATTTATTTAGCACGCTCCTCTCATGTGTGAGACGGGTGACAGTTTTGTATATATCTTAACTTTCCGCAGTCACGTCAATATGAACAGTGCCTTACTTTTCAGAAGTTTGCTCGATACTGAAATAATAGATGTAGTTTTTTCATTTAAGAAGTTGCAAACATTCAGTTGTGCTAAAGTTGGTGAGTTTTTATTGACTAGCTCCAGCCCGCGCCCTCCGTCCGCGTGTATGTCAACTATAATACCGTAAAACATATGATAAGGCATTTTTCTTAGTTCCTTCACTAATAATTGAAAGCACCAGTTAAGTATTAGTGAAAGATTTTTGTAATCGGATTAGTCTTCATCATCATCATTTCAGCCGAAAGACGTTCACTGCTGACATACGCCTCCACCAAGCAGCGCCACTTCAACCGGTTCTGTGCTTCCCGCATCCAGCGGATTCCTGTAGTCTTAAACCCACCCGTGTTCCTTCTCTTGCCTGTGCAATGCCAGGGGGCCACGGTATCCCTTTCGGACTTTCCCGCAACCCCGGCAGGCAATGGTCTCATCGGACCCCTTCACTCGCTGACACTCTTTGAGGCGCGCGTGGAACACAACGCGCCGTCGACCCGGGCTTGGTCCTTACCGGACGGCGAGCTACCCATTGCTCACCGTCCGCAAGCCCGCGCCTACGGTGGCCGGGAATCCGCAATCGATTCCCGACGCCCGGGGCGTCTCCTCCTGCGGCGGCTAGGGGCGTGAGGGCGCGAAATTTGTCTCTCCCTCACGCGCTCCGCCTCCTCCTTCGCGAGCATTACTGCTTCGCAGAAGGAGGTGACGGCCTCCCATGCCCTCTCGCTCCGTACCATGGCCTGGACCAGGGCCGGACGCGAGAGATCCCCGCTACCGATCGCCTCCACGAGGACACGGCGGTGCTCTGCCCAAGCCGGGCATACCTCCACCGTATGCTCCACCGTGTCCTCCGGGCGATCCACGCAATTGTTGTGCCTCCTAACGCTACGTCTGCCGGTACGCGGTCACCACTCCAGAATCTTTCGGCCCCATCGTCCATCTGTTCTGCGAGCAATGTGCGTTGCCCACTGCCACTTAAGTTTGGCAATTCTTCGGGCTATGTCGGTTACCTTGGTTCTCCTATGGATTGAATGAGAGGTTTTTCTTTTGAGTATTAAAAAAAAACATAGTTTCCAAGAACTCTGTAGATGGCGTTGAACTGACTACGTTACTAGGTGCCAAAGCCAAAATGCTTGGAAAAAAAAACTAAAGACTCTGACACGGTGACACAGCACACTTTCGTTTGCTTCCGAATAACCTAGTTTTCTCGTGCTTTGTTAAAATTCAGTTTTGTTTGTTCGTGGTTTTCGTTAAGTTTTGGTTTATGATAATATTTATTTATTTTCAAAACGACATTGTGATGTGATGTGTGTGACAATGACATGACATTAATTACTTTTTTATGTACTTTTCGTTTAACGTTCTCAAAATGACATCCTAGTGAAATAATCAAAAAATTATGTGACGTTCCGTTCCTTGTAGTAACTTACCAAGTTCAGCGCCATCTATCCAGCGACTAGGGAAGAGTTTAAAAAAAATTAAAAGAAAATCCCTCATTAGAACTTCTAGAGATTACCTCTTACAAACAATGTTACCTCTTTATAATAGTAGTTTTAGATATAATAACTTTAATCTAACCTATTAGTCATTAATAACATCAGACAAATAAACCTATAAAAAGCATTCTCTGATGAGACAAAATAATTATCTCTTGTTGCATTACCCCGGGGGGGGGGGGGGGGGGGGGTCCAAATCGCATTAGTAAAATTGTTATGTTCAATTATTCTTACCGTATTTAAAACACAAATAAAAGAAACCTGATACCTCGCAGTTTTTAATCGGCACGACCACGGCGACAGACGCCCTTGAAAATAATCACATCCATTTATTTGTTCCATGGCTTATCAGACTTTAAATGCTATAGGTACCTACCTATTTTATTCTTTTATTTGTACTTTTAACCATTTACTTTGTTTCTTATGAGATTATTATGCTTATGACCTAAGAAATACTTATTTTGGCCAATTTATTAACTTAAATTCTAATTGAGCATTTTTACTAAACACAGTTATGTTTGAAAGGGCATTATTACTCTGCCGTATTGCGGCAAAGTAATGCCCTTTCAAAAATGACTGTGTTATTAAATAAATTATTTTCTAAGAAACTACAATCCCGTAAAATTATATTTTCTACATTATTAATATTATAAAGAGAATGGATTTGTATTTTTGTTTGTGATGAATAAACTAAAAAGCTACTGGACCGATAAAAAAAAAAAACCCCTAAAATGCTATATTATTACTGAGTAATTGCAGCTATATTTTATAAAGATATCACAAGGGCGAAGCCGTTAGCGAAAGCTAGTATATTATATCTAGCGATCCGCCTCTGCTTCGCAAGGTTTTTACCACTTGAAAAAACATGAGATTTCTTTATTATATGTGCAAGTTTAATGATAATGTATTTTACACATAAATCTTCCGGAATAATTTCTTTAAATGATGGTGAAAACCCCATCATATATACGCACCGTGCGTTGCATACTTGCAAAGTTTAAAAGAACATAATTATCGTGTTACCTAGTAACTGGGATGTGGAGGTCAGATACGCAGTCGCGACATGTAAAATACATTCAGCTGCATCCAGTAAGACTGGAAGCCGACCCCAATATCGTTAGGAAAAGACTACACAGACAGACAGACAGTTTAGAATAACAACGCGGTCACACAAGCAGCCACGAAAATCGACCTTATATGATGTATAGATACAGACTAACATGGAAACAAAGTTCCGATTTCAATAACGAACCATTCTAAAGGATGGTATGTAACCCAAAACATCTACCTCCAACATTCTATTCGGCGAAATATCCAATTTCATTTATCTCTAATGTTTTTGATGCGGTTCTAAAAGCTTCGCCAAGTTACTCGAACTAGTTTTATTACTAAACGTAACGTTCGAGAAACACGCGAGAACTATTCAAGGGATTTCAGTAATACGTCTACTGGATAATTTAGAGCTAGCTTAGAACTTATGATTATGCTTGCAAGTTCTGTAACAAGGCTGCAAGTATGATTGGGTAGTCATAAATCTGGTCATAAAGTTCTGAATTATATTGCTTTTCGTTGATGAAATTGAATTGAATAACTTGTAGCTGGTTTGAAGTGGGTGGTTTTTATAAAACTGGAGTATAGATCAGCCTTTTTGTGACAAGTCAGTCGGGAGATCTCTTTTACAATTTAATTTTCAATACGGTGCAGTTGTTCGTAGAGTTATCTCTTTAATCCTTCTAAGAGTAGGTATATACTTAATATTTCCGGTTTGATAGACTTCATTTACACTATATAGTCGTACCCATCAATTTCCGTTGAATATGTTTTCTATTTGTATTATTTTATTTATCCTTTATATTTAGATTCTTTTATATTTTTGTAAATATGAGAACGTTGTAGGCTTAACAAACTGTAGATTTGCATTAAGTACCTGGTACTTGTTGACAGGTGTGCACTGTCCTCTCATACTTAACAATGTAGTTTAAAAACATTGTAAAAGCCATTTATTTTTAAAAGAGTAACCGTGGAGATTCTTGCCGGCTCTTCTCCATAGAAAACGACCAATTGGAACAGTGCACCTAGCTTCTGCCGTTTTATAAGTGCCCATGTAGGTTTATGTTAAATAAAATATTTTGATTTGATTTGAAAGAGAAACGAAGACCTGAATTTTATTTTATTATACAAAATACATCCACATTTATTATTTATTTATTTATATATACTTTATTGTAGGCACAAAAATACATAACAAAAAAAATTAAACACTACAAAATATACAAATATTTCTATAATTATTTATCTAATCCAGTTCAAATTAATTATGTCCTTTTAACGTAGGGTGTTAAACCTCCACAAATGAATTACTCAACAATACAGATATTTTTAGGTAAGCTCAGTCACCAGTCTGTCAGGCTTTCGGCTTCCCTATCAACCGTCATAAATGAAGTGTCGTGTGTTTTCTACTGCAACGACATATGACACTTCTTCGTGACAGGACAACCAATATTGTTCCAGGCCCGGTTCAGGAAAAAAAATCTAGAAACAGTTTTTGAGATTTCGACTGCTTCTTTGGTCTAGTGGTGGACAGCGCTACTGATAACCATGAATGAGATCTTGGATTCGATTCCCAGGTAGGGCAAAGTATTATTGGGTTTTTCATCAGGATTTTCTCATTTAGTGGTATGAGGAACAGGGTGTAAAGTTCACTCATCCACCATAGAAAAGGGAGGATCCTCCGACCAGACGAGTGTTGTGTCTGGCGGGCCGACTGCCCGACTGTTAATGTCGGATAGTCTTACATAGGTCGTTCGCGCGGTAAACTCTAATTGCGCGATGCAGAATTTGTGTGATGTCATGTCTTTGATGCGTAGTTCGTATGTGGCGGTGTACGAGTAACCGCTACACTCAGTAGCAGCCCGGATTCTGGATTTGTGCACGGTTGATGGCTCGCCTCCTATTACATGGGACTTAAACATAACTGGTGAAATGTGGGTTTTAATATACATATAGGTACACCATAATTAGATTGATTTTCTATTAACAAGACAAAAATCCTGTCCTGGTTCAACGCAAAATTCCTTAAATTACCCCAGCATTTCCCTCAATGTCTCGATTCCAAACCTAACAAGGCAAGCCTGAATATCAAATTCCACGCCTCATACAAAATGTAGGGACCAAAAACACACGTACAAATAATTAATCGTGTGTCAGGGCACGGAGGCACCCAATGTGTCTGTTCCGAAGGTAGATTATACCTTAAGTGACAGACACGCCATCTAGCGGTATTCCTTGCACAACAAATACGTTACCTATTAATTATTTGTGTTGATATCGTTTTGAAATGATTTTTAGTAATGAAGAGAGTTATGTTTCGGCGGTCGGGATTTTAGTTAAAAAAATATTTATTTGTTACAATATTAATTTAATTACTTAATACAGGATATTGAGCTGGTGGCTAGTGTAAGACTGAATATAATGCAAAAGAAAAACAAGTATCTCTGATTTCCAGTAAATGCATAGTTGCAATACGATGCATGCTGACGGTGGCTGTATACTCAGCGTAAACGTGTGTTACGAGGAGTTAACTCCTCCCTCCATAAGATAGAAGCAACTCTTGCTTCTGGCGGCGTCCGCGCTGCCCTCGGTGTCCTCCGGGACGTTCTTTCTCTTCCACTGATACAGCTTCCAGGACGCTGCGGCAACTAGTAGTATGTAGAGGATGATTGTGTTCCAGCTGGGTGTAGCGGCTATGATTGGCCAACTATCTTCTTCTGGCACGGAGATGTCGCTTGCCTTGTTGATAAGTTCATGGATGCTGTCTAGTGAGATGTCTTCTAGTTGGAGTTCGTATTGTATCGATTCTGAGACTGCTGCTCGGGTAAGGGTATGACCTCGTTGATGACGACTGTGTCGGTGTGTGATCGCAATGTCTTATTCATGACGATCATCTGGCAATCTTCTGTTATTGTAGCGAGATGAATCCCAGATAGCTTCTTGTAGTCTGTCTTGGTGTTGCATTGAGTTTTGATGACTTCGTCTTCTGTCAGGACAAGTAGCCAGTTGTTGTCCCCGATCTTCTGAACTTTTCCTCTTCTTAAGTTCATCTTAGCGTGGGTGCAATTCGCTGGGCGATGCTGGATGAGTGATAGTATGCAGTCATCTGTGTCTTCGACTCTTCTGGTGTCGAGGAGCTTGCAGAGCTGGGTGTTGTCGGTCAGTGGCTGACAATCTTCTTCCAGGTAAGCGTACTCATCATTACCAAGTGCTAGGTATTTGGATTTAGGGATAATAGTTAGGTTGTTTTTATTTGGGATTGAATAAAGGTGGATAAGGTCGAATGTTTTTGGGGTAATTGAAGGGATTTCGAGAATAAAGTTAACTGAATGTTCTGTGCTGTAAGCTTTGACTTTTATTGACTTCTCTATCCTGTATATGTTACTAATGCTAATACTAGCTACTGGTCTAAACAAAAATATATTTTCTAAGTTTCTCAGCTCTTCTATTAGATTCTGAGAGCTTATAATACTAGGATGCATGGTGCCCATCTGAGCAAAAGTCATCGCATCTTCTAATATCATTAACCTATCTAAAATTATCTGTAGACTAAAATCTATCTGTACGTAAATATCTAAGAAATGTAAATGGTTAGATAAGTCGTTGGAATTATTAGTAACATTTTGCAATAAACTAGCCAAATGTTTCTGATTATTGTTTAATTTTGTTAACTGTTTACTGAACTCATCTATTGTATTATGTGCTAATACTAAGGATTTCTTTTGTGAATCCTGAACGTTTTTAACCCTGTTCTGAATTTTAAAGATTTCTTCTTCAAACTTAGCTGCATCTTCATGGTCGAGGTTACCTGTGATAGACTTAACGACTGTACCTAATCCATCTATAAGACCACGTCGCTTTCTAACTTGCGGCGTTAAAAACTTAATCTTCTTACCTATAATACTAAGACTATATTCTATTTGATTCCTAAACGTTTTATGTAAATCTCCCGATGCTGTATTCTCGGCGTTTTTCGTGCTTGCATAAAAAGACATCAATTGGGTAGATGTGAGTTGCAGATTGGTAATATTGTAAACGCAAGCAAGGCTAAAGTAGTTGTCCTGTTTAAGGAGTTGACCTTGTTTTAGGAGAAGGATACCGTTGTCATTAACTACGTGGGTAATGGTAACGGTTGCTGTTGTGTTGAGCACGACGGCTCCTGCGATGAAGGTCCTACAACAAGATGAGGCCTCCGTAGTAGCTTGAAGTGAACCCTAATGGACTTAGAATTTGGATGGTTACCTATTATTTCAGCCACGTTATTTGGGTGAAGGTGTATAATTTTGTATGGTCCTTTGAAGACTGGCTTCGTTTTGTCACTGCGCGCTGACTTTGCTACCTGTTTATAGACAGTTTCACCTACCTTGAATTTAATTTCTTCTGCATCTTGGTTACGTTTAGCAATCACCTGCTCCTTGTTTTTGGACATGTGTGCAGCAATGCACTCCTGAACTGCCTCTGCATTGGCACGATGCTTAATAACATAGTCCTGGTAAAATTCTTTTGGATAATATAACTCTAATGGGTTTCTGGACGCTGTGTGTCCGAATAATAACTCGTGAGGTGTGTAATCTGTTGCCGAATGGATCGCGTTGTTGTATGCTATTATAGAGTACTTCATGATTAGCTGTATAGGGTCATCTTTGTTGGTCATTCTTTGTATTCTAATTATCTCAGCTAGGGTAGAGTGTAAACGTTCAATAGGGGAGTTAGAATTTGGATTATAGGGGGTTGTAAAATGTAAGTGAATATTATGTAGGGCACATATTTCTTTAATAACATCGTTATCGAACTTAGTGTCTGAATCTGTGGTTATTTTGTTCGGTAAACCTAACACGGAGAAAATGTTTAATAATGCTTCAGCTATATGGACGCTGCTGCATGCTGTTAGTTGGACCGCTTGTGCGTATTTAGAGAAGTTGTCAATTATTGTAAGGAACGTTGTGCCTCCGGTTGAATAAAGGTCCATAAATATATGTTCCATCGGTTTTCGAGGTGTATCGGTTATAGCTAAAGGTGGTTTAAGAGGGTTGCGTTCGTATTTAGATTTCAGACAGGTGTCGCATTGATTAACGAAACTTTGAATGGTAAGGAGCATGTTTGGCCAATGATAATTTCTGTGCAACTGCTTGTACGTTTCCTGAATACCACGGTGAACAGTCTTACCTTCGTGATACTTCTTAATTAACTCTTGTTGTTCAGGTTTGTTTTCTACTAGAGTTACGCGTGTTGTGCATTTAAGTAGCTTAGGACCTCTCTCATTAAATATTGTTGTGTATACCCTAGAAAAGGCATGGTATAATTCTTCATTATAAAAATAGCAATGGAATATACGATCAGCGATAGTGTGTTCTTTAAGAAATTTAATTATCTCGGACTCTGTATCATTAACTGGGATAAAGACATCTTTTATAACTACTTTTGAGTTAGTGGATCTGTTATCTACTCTATACGTGGAACCGGGCGTTGATCTAATATGAAACTGTTTCAACTGTCTATCAATAGCGTCTGTAATTATGGGTATGCCTTTACTTTCGTTGTCAGGCTGTGTATGTCTTGTAGACACTAGTTCGGATTCGGCTGACACTATACTCATACTATCCGTACCCATGTGAGATTCGGGAATGCTTGGGTTTTGTAATTGTATGTTTTCATCGGGTGCTACTATGTCTATTTGATTTTCGGCTTCTCTACGTGCATTTTCGAATATTCTATTAATTATCTCCTCATCTTCGTTATCATCTAAATTAACCGCTAGAGAGTCGACACTACCATGGAAGATTTTAACACGTGATAGAGCGTCTGCGTTAGTATTTTGCCGACCTTTCTTGTATATAACTTTATAATCGTATTCCGAGAGTTTTAAACGCCATCTAGTTAATTTAGAGTTAGGATCTTTTAATGACATTAGCCAGGTGAGAGGCCTGTGGTCTGTGTAGATAATAAACTTTCTACCATAGAGGTAGGGTCTGAAATATTTAATTGCCCATACTATGGCGAGTAGCTCCTTCTCTATTGTAGAGTAACGAGATTCAGTATCTGACAGTGTTCTGGATGCGAATGCTACTGGTTTGTCCGATCCTACTATTCCTTGGGATAACACCGCACCTAATGCTACATCTGATGCATCGGTGGTGAGGATGAAGGGCTCATCGAAATTCGGATACTGTAGTATTGGGGCGTTAGTTAAGATCTGTTTACACTTATTGAATGCTTCTAAGAATTCTGGGGAGTGTATTACTTTACTATTTTTCTTTAGGCAAAGGGTCATTGGTTTTGTGAGTTTGGCAAAATCTTTTATAAATTTTCTGTAGTAACCGACTAAACCTAGGAAGGCTTTTATTTCCTTCTGAGACTTTGGTAGGGGGAAGTTAATTACGGCTTTTATCTTGTCATTGTTTGGTTTTAAACCTTCGTCTGTTAGTTCATGTCCTAAGAAGTTAACCTGTTTTTGTAAAAATTGTGATTTATCTAGCTGAATCTTTAGATTATGTTGTTTGAATCTATCGAATACCTGTTTTAATTTTTCCATGTGTTGCTGCAGGGACGTAGATGTTATTATTACGTCATCTAAGTATGTATAAACATTTTCTAAGCCTCTTAATATATGGTCCATAAGTCTTTGAAAGGTACTTGGGGCATTTTTGAGACCAAAGGGCATTCGAAGGAACTCATAGTGTCCTCGTTATGTGGTAAATGCGGTTTTTTCAATATCATTTGGGTGCATTTCCACTTGGTGATAGCCGCTAGCAAGGTCTAGGGTAGTGAAGTATTGTGCTCGTCCTAATCTATCTAATATATCATGAATGTTTGGTAAGGGGTATTTATCTTCAACGATACGATCGTTGAGACGTCTGTAATCTACTACAAGCCTCCATTTGACGTTACCTGAGGAATCGGGCTTCTTGGGTACAATATGTACGGGACATGACCAAGGGGATATGCTCTCTCGCACGATACCTTGCTGAAGGAGCTTGTCTACTTGTTTGCGAATTTCTTCTCGTTGTTGAGGAGCCTGTCTGTAACTACGTACGAAAACTGGTGTATTGTCACTTAATCTAAGCTCGTGTTTAACGGCATGTGTAAAAGTAAGTGGTATTTCTTCCGCATAAAACAAATCCCTGTACTGATAGCATAACCGGGTTATTTCGCGCTTTTCTTCTTCGTTTAGATGATCTGTACGGATCTTTTTTAGGTTTTCGTTTAATGTTTGGTCCATGTTAGTTTTAACCTGTATGGTATTAATATCGTGATTATCTTTTTCGTTAATTTTAGGAAATTCTTCTAATTCAATTGACGGCTTAAATGGGATGCATTTCTTCTGGTCACTATGATTAATTACCGATGTTTTAAAAGAACCGTTTGTAACGTTTACTATAGCTGCTGGGGACATAAGACCATCTGACCAGATTAAATCGTCGTGAAGGTATTGTCCATCTAGGTAGTTAGTTTTTACTTTTACTATCTTTTCGCATCTGGGTTCTATACTTATCTTTTGGGGTGGAGAACTAAAGTGTATTGGTATTTCCGCTGTAGATGTACGTAGAACATTATTATTTAAATCTATGTTACTCTTTAATTTTTGCAGAAGGTCAATTCCGATAAGACCTTTATATTTAGGATCAAAGTCAAATATTAGAAATTTATGTGTTATATCGCTATTAAACGCGGGAGGTAAAGGAAGATAAACTACCTTGTCGTGTACTGATGAGCTGTGTGCTGTATTAATTTGGAAGGGTTCTGTTTCTACGCAGTACTCAAATATGGTGCCTGCAACTACGTCAGTTGCTATAGTTGAATGGCTGGCCCCTGTATCTAAAAGAAACTTACCGTCAAACTCTGGTAGTGTTATGTACGGTAAATATTTCTTGGTCTGGAAATTTATCGAAACTAGGTCTGGCTGTCTCGGTTGGTGTCCAAGGTAAAATCCTGGTTAGCACCTACCTCTTGTTCGTACACGGTTGCATTCGGTTCGAACGATATGCCGTTACCGTCTGGTACATTGTCGTAGAGTCCCCTGTCACTGGGTCCTGGTTGATCTTGTGTGGCCATCTGAATTGGAATGTAGTACAACTGCTGAGCGAACTGTGGTTTTTCTGGCTTACCTGCCGTACGCATTGTGACGTCCGATGATACTGGCGTGGGAATCACCTGTTTTGGAATGTTGGGTTGATTCCTAAAGTTACCTGAACCATTTGGTCTAGAGTTACCTGATGCTGGTCTGGCTTTCCAGGGTAATGCGGATTGTACCCATTGTTGACGCTGTTCGGGGGTCATATTATTTTGTTGCGGTACAAAATTTTGTCGCGGAATAATAAAGCCTGGTACGAATGGGTTAGCTGTATTACGGATGTGATTATTATTGCCTGGTTGTTTAGGTAACTCCTTTGGCTTTGCTTGTGACGTTGAAGGCTTATTATTAATATAGTTACCTCTATTATATGCAAGCCTAGCCTCTTCTTGTCTAGCCGCTATAATGGCTTCTTCGAAGGTCTCTGGTTTTGCGATTCGAACGCCCAACGAGACGTGGAAGTCTAACTGGTTTATATACTGTTCAATAACCATCTTTTCGTAATAAGATTTATTACCATGCTCTCCTACGGAATACAGAGTATCTAACAGCTCGCGGAGGCGTTTGCCGAAGCTTTCGGCGTCTTCTTCTTTAGACTTACGCACTCGCGTTAGCTCCTGCATAACTTGTATTTCGTTTCGTGGTTCGCCAAGTCGCCTAATTAACGCGGTTTTAATTGATGGCCATGAGTTTAAGTAGCCTTCATACGCTATTGCGTCTATGGCGGGACCACCGAGCCTACTTTTAATTAAACAAATAAATGCTGGATGTGCACGATCTGCCTCGGAAGTTAACTGTAATAAGTTTTCTACTTCCCTAATATAATAATTAAGTAATTTAGGATTACCATCATATCTTGGCATTAAATCTGCTATTAGTTTGTAAGGTTTATAGTTAGCGTCATAATCCCTGAGCGATATTGTTTTACTGTAGCTTTACTGCCTAGTGGCGCTTAACGCAAAACAATAGAGGTGTCAAATTAAACACTTGGAATTTACTCGTGGAATATTTACGCTACTTATTATAATTATGTGGATGCCTACTGCGATTTTAGCTTATAGACAGACACACAGATTAACACAAAATACACAAATTAAAAATAAGACAGGAAATAGAGCAAGGACACTTGGTAAGTAAGAGCACTTACCAAAACAGCCACTGCATCTCCCGTCGAGTCAAGTCTCGGCCAGCACAGCTTCCTCCAATTCTCCGGAGAATTATCCCGATGACCGTAGAGGTGTCCGACCGCGCGATAGGTTCTTTGTAGACCGCGATAGAACGATTTGAGAACCGTCACTCTTAAGATGAAGAGTTGGATTCGATCTTAGAGCGTCGCGATCCTACCGACTGCGCCAGTTATGTTTCGGCGGTCGGGATTTTAGTTAAAAAAATATTTATTTGTTACAATATTAATTTAATTACTTAATACAGGATATTGAGCTGGTGGCTAGTATAAGACTGAATATAATGCAAAAGAAAAACAAGTATCTCTGATTTCCAGTAAATGCATAGTTGCAATACGATGCATGCTGACGGTGGCTGTATACTCAGCGTAAACGTGTGTTACGAGGAGTTAACTAGAGTGATATGATTTTTATCTTTAGGATTTTTTTAGTCACAGACTTTTTCAAAGTTTATACTATTATCAATTTTTAAATCACTATACTAACTCCTTATTGTATTTCATAATGTGAATATCGCAAAATGACAGTTAGCCGTCTTATTTACATGTCAAACCGAATTGAAAATAGAAGATTTATATTTCATAAAATGGCCAGGCCATTGAAAAATTACAAAAACTTACTTTCTCAACTTGAGTTAAAATTAACCCAATTTTCTTATTGTTACAGATCACGGCGCCGCCGAACGCAACTGAACGAATTGATAGTAATAATAAATTTGTAAAAATAAACCATAGTCCGAATGTAAATTATTATTAATGTTAGTGTTATTATTAGCTAGAAAATATAACAAAATGTACAGTGAAGTGTGCGTACAAAGGACACTGATCGCTTTCTTTCTGCTTGCCGTGATGAACGCGCCGTCGGCGACGCAAAACACGGTTATTTCAGGTAATTATTCAGTACCGTTCGTGATTGTCGTAATTGCTTTATTTTTGTGCTGACAATGTTTTTTTTGTTTTATACGTATTGTTTTGTGTGCTCCTCAGGGTGTTTTGACGGTAGATGTGAACTTATACTAGATTTTCGTCAGTTGAGCTTTCGTCAGTTGGCAGTGTCGCAAATAGCTTTCACATATTTTGCTGTTGTGATTATTTTTTCGGAAACTTTTCAAATGTTTTATTTTATATATTTTAATAAATTAGTACTCAGTGATACGATAGTGAATTGTTCAATTCAAATTCAATATATTTTTATTGCGATATGTCATAATTTAATGTAGAAATATTGACAAATTAATCAATACGGCGAAATATTTGACAGCTATTTAAGAGTGACTAATTTGTCATATTTTTGTCACCAAAAACTACATTATTACGATGCTCACAGTCGCAGATCTAAGGGGCTCAAGCTCCCGCCAAAAGTGTCTGAGTTCTTCCGTGACAATTCTTAAAGTGAACTTGATATTATTCAAATATAACACATTAGGAATTATTTCATTACCTAATAAAAATAATAACTTTTTATGTATTATGTTTTCACTGATGGTGTTGATGATTTCACGGTGTTGATGATTTCACGGTGTTGATATTGACAAAAACAATTACCCTGTATATAACGAAGTTAAAAGGAATACTATCACTAGCTAAGTAGGCCTTACAAGTTAATGAGTAAAAATCAACCGACTTATATTTGCAGTTGGAACGTATGGCAGAACATGCTTGTCAACTACAATGTTGAGTTAGTTCTTGTTTGGCACCTAAATAATATTCTATAAATAATAAAATAAATGTTTTATTGACATAAAAAAGTTGTTACATTTTAATTTGAAGCCCTGACTCTTGAGACCCGTATTTCGAACATTAACAATTTATGCAAAAAAAAAAAAAATAACATGCAGGAAACCAAATTAGTGCATGCAAGCGCTTAAGTGGTTTGTGTGCGTATGTGTTTGTCGTGTATGTGTGTGTGTGTGTTTATGTCGTGTGTGTGTGTGTGTGTGTGGTGTGTGTATGTATGTATACGTGCGTGTGAGAGAGTGTGAGCGATTGTTCTTGGTGGCTTGACTTTGGGTTATATGTGAGGATTTGTTTGCCTACTTTACTAATTATCACGAGTATTGTTCTTTAAGTATGTTTTCTGTCTGTTGGTATTCCAGTGTTTGAAGCCATGTGTTTAGTTTTATCTTAGTTTTATTTTTTGTTAGTGGGTTGATGTTGAGATATTTGTTTACTTTATTTTAAATATAAGTAGCTAGGTATAGGCGTTGCCGTCGAGCAGATGCGGTCCTACATTTGACTGCGCGACATACATTGGTGATAGTTCTCTTGTGTTGGATTGTGTGATTTACCGGTGTAATTACATGCTGTGTTATTAAGAGATTGAGAAGGTATAATTGTCTCACTGTAAGTACCTGACAACTCTCATACAGGGTTTTTGTAGGGAACTGGTACGGTTTGAAGGTCATGACTTTTAACAGAGATCTTTGAGCTCTCTCAAGGTGAATCATATAGGTCTTACAAGCACCTCTCCATGCCGTGACACAGTATCCTATGATTGACTGTCTATCCTAATAGTATATCTTTTTCTATACAAAATCTGTCTTCCTCATTCATTAATCTACGTTTTAATAAGTAAATCCTACCACAGTTCAACAAAAACAATTTACTGTGCCAGTCTATGCACATTACTTTGTCTTTAAATCACTACCTACGTCAAGAAAAAGTCGAACAAAAGATTTCGCCAGACAAAAGAAAGCTTTGAAGATTAGAATGAATTACGTCACTCTCTTGAATCCAGGCTCACAATAGATATAACAATGAGACTCATTAAGTGTGATAACCCGTATAAACGTTCTATAAGAGTTAAATAACTATAATCTACAACGCTGTTGTGGACGGATTGAAAAGAATATGAAGTTTAATAAGGAAATGTTACATTTCTGTGGGCTGTTTGGAAATATTATATTATGTTATGGTTTTTAACAATTTTTAAGAGCTCGCGGCTGAGATATTGCAGCCGCACGGGTCGATCTATCAGGTAAAGCTATGCTTGCCTAGGTTGGTCCGTGGATGGGTGACCATGTTTACATACCAAAACTCCTACGTGCCTCGGAAAGCAGGTTAAGCCGTTGGTTCCGACTGCCATTCGTGGATATTTGACAGTCATTACGGGTCGTCAGAAGCCATAAAGGTATCGTATTACCTAGTTTGGGTTGTGGAGATAAGAAAGGCAGTTGCTTCGTGTAATATATAGTCCTCCAGACCGTATTTCGGCAACGGAGACTAGCCTTCGGCGCAGGAGATATTACAATGCACAAGTGTGTGCGCAGACACAGGTGCACTCTCTCTTCCCTCACTCATAGTTAGATGGGACGGCAATCCGACAAGACCGGAGAGAGATCAGGTGCAGGACCAACGGCTTAACGTGCTTTCCGAGGCACGGGGGTATCACACCGCCAGCTTCCAAACTCCGAGCTGTTACTAAGAAATTCCTAATGGAAAAACCCAATAACACTGCCCGACCCGGGAATCGAATCCAGGACCACGCTCAGCAGTCGCGCTTGCAACCACGAGACCAACGGGGCAGTTACGTCGTAGTGCATGTCGTCGTAGTGTAGTTCATGTAATGTACTGGTATGCATCCGGTTAAACTGGAAACCGACCCCAACATAGTTCAGAAAAGGCCAAGCAGATTTATTCTGGTTTTTACAATGCCCAGGAATACTAATAAACAAATTTAAAAAAAAAACTGTCTATCTTTAGTTAACCGGAAGTGATGAATTAAACCATAAATACATATCTACTTATTTTCAGTAAACACAGTGGTCAATATAATTACCCCAAAATCCGTAGCTAACAAGTTACTGGAAGAATGTCGTTTCCCAGCTGACCGAAGTGAAAAACTGCTAATCATTCTAGAGCCCTGACCGCCTCCGGTAGCTTGGACCCTGTTCCCGATACCGGTGGGCTACTATTATATTATATTTTAGAATGTAAATTTTATAAAAAATATTAAAAATTTAACACAACATCACGCCTGTATTCCCCGAAGGGTTAGGCAGATACGTATTAGTACAACCACGTTTCACCGGTTATGTTAAAGTCCCATGTAATAAATAAGGGGCAAGCCTATTGCCATAATGTCATAATATTCACACGTGTCTTCATATCTTTCTCCTTAATAAGTAAACGGCAAGAGCCACGTTCTGCAAATTAACCAAAAGATTTACAAAGAAAATATCTGAAGATTTGCCTCATTGTGACCGCTAGAAAGGACGTGAACATGTTCTGAATCATAATGAAGTTTATGCGACATGTGTACGCATGTTTACTATAAAAAACATATACAGAAGGTTCACTACTTATAATGCGGCACAATGCGGTATAGCATAGCCACAATACGGATGTTGTGGTGTGGCCGTGTGGCTCAACTTGGGAGATGTTTATGTCCAGCAATTGACTGCGAAAGGCAGATTCGAATGGTTGATTAATAGTGACTATGTACTTAGTAAGTACATAGTAGTCAACACACATCACCATTGCACCGGCATTCATGGAAAAATTAAACTTAATTTAACACAAGCTCACAATGAACTTGTGTACTTTTCGGCCAATATAACTTGGCAGTTCCGAACTTCGCGCAGAAAGCTGCGCAATAAACTCAAACTCAAAGCATTTATTTTAATTAAACCCTTTACAGGCACTTTTGATTTGTCAAAGATTCAGTTAGTCAGAAAGTTGAAGCCCATTCCAAAACGTAGATCTCTATGGAGAAGAACATTTTTTAGGAACCAAATGGTGACATGAGGCGAGTGTGAGAAAGAGAACATGCGCGAAATTTCTTAGTGCCTATGTTCAGAACTGCTAAGTTGTATCGGCCGTATTGTACCTAAATTTTGGATATTTTCTTCTAACCTAATTAGGGGAGAGCGGGGCTAGAAGTTACCAGGGTAAGTTGTTCCGATTGAAATAACTTCGCGAGGAAAAGAGATAGGAATATTGAATAAACACTTCTAGAAACGGAATGCCACAGCGCACCGACGGCCGTCATCGTAGATAGGCTAGTGACACCCAAAACATCGGAATAGCAGCACATGTGTCGCTGGTTCACGTAAGTAAATATTTTCGTATTTAGTATTTTTGGTCTATCTCACGAATTTTAACGATTAGTCTCTAGTGTGTCAGTGTTTTATTTAAAGAATTTATCTACTGTTACAGTACTCTATGCGTAAATTAGGCATGATTCGTAATCTAACCTATATCTTCCTTTTTTTCAACACGTGTGCTTGGGGCTAGATGTTCCTTTTTTCGGGGGCACGTTGTGACCTCGGAACAACTTGCCCCAATTCATTTGTACCAACAATGGTAAGTATATTAATGTTGTAATTTTCTTCTTTTGCAGCATGCGGACTTTAACCCGAAAATCAACACGTGGTTCTGTGTCACAGGAGTTGATGCAAAGGCAGCGGATGCAGTTATTAAAGATGGCAGAAAAATAAAAACTGTTGCCAGAGCATTAGATATTAATTGTCATATGACGTTATACAGATTTGTCAAAAAGCTAAGATCTGGAGTAGAAAATATCGCTATTGGCTACAAAAAAGACTACTGACTACTCTCAGTGACTCCCATAAACGTAATTCAGCTTTTAGAAAAGCTGGTATTTAGCCTTATGACCCCAACGTGCTTACAGAAGACGACTATGCTCCATCTTATGTTACAGATCGGCCTTTAGTATCAATAAACGCATCAGATGTGGCTTTAGGCGTTTCAGATGACACTATCACTATAATAATTTAGAAGCAGTATCAGAGACTGTAACTACAATAAATGACAATGTATCTGAAACTGTAAACATTAGTACTGATGAAAGACAAATATTTGATGCGCCAGGGCCATCAGGGGTTGTTAATCTGCCTGCATCTTCTGGTGTCATAGAAAGACAACTCGGAGATCAAGTCCCTTTCTCTCCAGAGCAGTTCGTCCGTTTTCCGAATGCACTGCCAAGGCACAAACAAGAGATGTCTTATAAAGTCCACTGTTTTAACTGATACTCCAGAAAATCAAGCTTTAGCAGAAGAGCAAAGCAAGAAAAGGAAAGTGAGCATCAATGAAGAAGTGAGAAAAAACAAAGGAAAAGGGAAGGGTAAAATAAAGCAAGGAAGTGGAAAAGGAAAAGCAAAGGGGAAGTCTGTTAAACCACAGGTTTTACAAATGAGTAGTGAAAGTTCTGAGGGTGAAGAGGACAGTTTGGAGTATTATTGTCTAGTGTGCTGTGACAATTACTTTAATTGACGTTCTGGAGAAGAATAGGTGCAGTGTCAAGAATGTAAGAACTGGGCCCATTCCAGATGTAGCCAGAATCAAGGCTTATTAACCTACTATGCCCGAACTGTGATTCTGATTTATCTTCTGATGCTTAATTATAAGTATATTATGTTTTCTGCCTATGACGGCAATATGATTGTTTTTTTCAGCCTAAGACAAGGCAATATGGAAGACTGAACAAATTTTCAAGGCTGATTAGCTACAAGTTATTTGATAAGCTTTTAAATGGTTAATAATTCTTTAAGTACAAATTATAGTTACTTTGTTATAACATACAAATGTTTAACTGATGATTCCTACGATACTGTTGATTATTATTGATTAAATAAACAGACTAAATTTTAGCATTTATTGTTTTTATTTCACAAATAATAGCTTTAACAGATATGGTAACAATTTACCCCGGCTTGTTCACAACTTGCCCCAAGTCGGGGTAAGTTGTTACTTTCCGACTTTAGGCATTAAAGAATTAATAATAAAAAAATCTCACAAAGAATGCCCCAAATAACTGTCATAATATCAAAGTTAGATATGTAAGTTGGTTTTGATCGCATTGTATGAATACTGAAATCAAGTATTCGTAACAAATTTTGAGGTTAATTAAAAATCGGAACTTTTAGCCCCGCTCTCCTATATTATCTTATTTTAGCTTGAATACGTTTATGTTTTTAAAATCTGATGGAAATGTTTATTTATTTTTTGACGACACGGAATAACTGTGTTTTCTGTGTTTGTTGTTTTGTAATACAGAAGAACCCGGACTCGCGAAACTTTGGCCGGCCTTGTCAATCTTTTTTTTTTATTTCACAAAATTTATTCGCTGACCTATTTTTATTGCATCATGTGTACGCTTATATTTTTTCCCTGGACCTGTCAGCAAAACTATTAGATAAATATTATTCGTTATCTCTTTGTGTATTTTTCTAATACAGCGTTAACTTAGTGTGTTTAGTAATGTGCTTTTAGATTATCGATTTTTGTAAGCCTGATAAAATCTCTGATTAGCTTTGTTAGCAGGTTAAGCTTTCAGAATCTAGAAAGCCTTGAAACGCTACGTAAATAATCCATAGAATGTTTTTATTCATGATAAATTTACACAACACTAGGTACGTAATAAATAATACAATGAAAAATCTGAATAATTAAAGGCTAAGGCAAATTGAATACCTTAATTGTTCGTATATTAAAATCAAGACTATTATTCTTTGACACTTTGACAGGTGTATGAAATGGTTAGACTATGGCTAATTGATTTAAGGGGCGGCGGAGCATGCGTAGTTCATACAAACATAATACCAAAATAATTATTCTGTAGTCCAAGCGGAATAAATACACACTACTTTTAGAATATGCTTGATTTACAAATTATTTTGGTATTACGTTTGTATGAACTACACATGCTCCGCCGGCCCGTTAAGGTCTCAATTTGCATAACACTTAATTTTCCCGGACTATATTTTAGATTTATATTTATTTAAAAATTCCCCTCGTTATACAACATAACAATTCACTTCTCCACCATCATTACTGTCCAAAACAAAAACTTAGGTGCCCTGATAGGTAACCTGATACTTTCTACTTCCTCATCTAAGCGTTTTCCTAATTGCCAGCGTCCGCTCTGCTTAATAGAAAATGGTCGGTGGCTCATTAGCAGTCGCCCGACGGCGGCCGTGGTTCGTTAAACCATAGTATGACTCTGGGTTTACATGAACTAACGGATTTTAGGCCCTTATTTAAGGTAAAAAAAAACTAAGCCAATACTCATATGCACTCTACAGATTAAGAAAGGTGGTCAACAGGGCAGTGTTATTAACAGCGTATCACGGATATGTAAGTTCCACTCTCAGATATGGCTTAATATTCTGGGGGAATAGCGTAGATAAGGAAAGAGCATTCAAGGCTCAAAAGCGCTGTATCAGGTCTATGTTTAATCTGCATCAGACCGATTCTTGTCAGCCATTTTTCATAAACCTTAGAATACTAACATTACCATGTTTGTACATATTCGAATGCGCGGTGTTTGTAAAAAGCAATATTCACTTATTTGAATACCGTAGCCGAATACGCCATCGGGATAAATTATGCACAATCACGACCAAGACACGTTTTCTGCAGCAAAGTGTATTGTGGGTTGCTCCAACAATATTTAATAAAATTCCAATACATATTAGAAGCATTTCAGAAATTAAATTATTTAAAAAGAAACTCCGTGACCTGTTAGTCGATAAATCCTATTACTGTTTAAAAGACTTTATGTCAGACAAGTCCCTTTAAAATTTTAAAACAATATTTTGACCAAGACCATGGTGCAGTCAGTGCTGCTAACTATTAATTTTATGATCTATGACTGACCTATATTTTGTGATACTTAATTTTTTGTTGTAATGTTAGATTGTAAGTTTGTAACTTTAGGTAGATCTTAACTAGTTAATTTAATTTTTTCTTTAATTGCAATTTATTTTTTCTTTTTTTCTTTGTTAATTTATTAAAATAATAATGTTAATTTCGTGTATAATAATAAATGACACAATGTTAATAATTTTAATAATTTGTATTGTATGCCCAAAAGGCGGGACATAGCTGACCAACATTACTGTAATTCTTAACACCTGTATCTATTTCTGTACCTATGATCCACAATAAACATGATTGATTGATTGATTGATTGAAGATTGTAAATCTTGAATTCGTGATGTTGTTTTGATTTTTAGACTACTGTGGCATCTTCATCGCTACATGCAAACTACGCATCACACTGGCGTCATGTGAAATTCTGCAGCGAGCATGAAAGAAAGAAAGAAAGAAAAATATTTTATTTGGGGCAGCATTCAGAGTTTACTGTGCTACTGGTATAATATGCAACGTACCGACAACAATCGTCGGGTGGTTGCCCGCCAGACACGACACCCGTCTGGTAGAAGGATCCACCCTTTTCTATGGTGGATGAGTGAACTTAACACCCTGTTCCTCATACTTCTATTAATACGAGTTTTGAATATAACATTTTTGTACGGTCAAACATGAAAATAAGGAAGACCGGAAAACAGTATTTTCTTAAAAAATCCCCGTGAAAACTTAGGTGAAGTGAGCTGTCATTGTTGCTAGAGATTGAAGGGCAGGCGTTTTGGGGGATTATCTTATGTAATTCTGACGTTCATAAAGTGTTGATTCTCTGCCTAGTTTGAATAAACGACATTTGATTTTGACACTATTGACAGCCCATTAGGTTAGACTGGGTTAGACCTAGGTTTTCACGGTAAGATTTTAAGCGAATATCGGCTGTATTTCTTTTTAGTTAAATGTTTCATTCATTTGTCAATTAACTGTCATCCAAAATATCTCATAGGTACCTAAGTCCATTTTCTGTTTTTGACAGCTTCATTTAATCTCTTATCAAATCATGTCTCAAGTCAAGTAATATGATTGTCTGTTGTCATTTTTATCTACCACATCGTAACAATCACTATCGTTAGATTTGACCGCGGATTTACGGACCAGCGATTTCATGAGTGAGCCTAGCAGGAACGCGCTGAGTGAAGAGTCATGGGACCGTCGACGGCCTATGCTATTGAGGGGCTCAGGGTGCGGGGCCCGTAGACCCAGGTTTTGCAACAACCCGATTGTATGCGTTAGTAATAGCTAAAAGTGTTTATGCTGTTTATTCGTGCGGTATTTCATCGTCATAAATGTATCGTGTAAATGATGCCGAGGATGCCTGAGAGATATTTTCTCGACGGCATGGGAAGCCAAATCAGAGGCCCATGAGCAGGAGAAAAACTCTGTTACCAGGTTAGTCAAAGTCCAAAAAATAGGTTATTCGCAGTAGAAAAAGAAAAGAAGAATGTTGCAATTTTTGGCTGCCTTGGAGTTTTACACGTGAAGAGAATGGAATGGAAAAGGCAATGGGGTGCATTGCCTTTCATATGTAAAACTCTTACGTACGTACCGCGCCTTTACTTAACGTGCCTTCGGTTTGGGTAAAACGCAGCACATATACATGACGTCAGTTTTAACAAAAGCACATCAACCGCGTTAGAGCTAGTGTGTGCTAGACCTAGTGCTCTTTAGAATCTTATAATAATAAAACCACTGATAGAAAACGTTTGGTAATCGAAGTACAGTCAAGTAGGTCTAGTATTAACGCACGAAGTAAACGCACCTTAAATTAGAACGACTTTAAAATTGAAAATACTCGTTTCGAATATAATAGGTATTTATTTATTAAGTTTCAAGACTTTATTCATATCTACGGGTATTATAAAGTGTGCTGGTCAAAACAAAATTTGTCCCAAATTACTATAGGATAGTTGTATTTACGATACAAAAATCCTCCGAATATACGTTTATATCGCGCGTTCATACTAGGCCCATTGGCCTTTAGAAAACGGGGACTATTCTGTTTTCTTTTCATCGACTTTAAGTCGTATTTCTGAGTACTACCCAGCTCGACGAAATGAAGTGTGCACTTATGTATTGATTGAGGTACAAACTCAAGTCAATAAAGTTTCAAAACATTGAGGGCATGATTACACTGAAGTTTAAGTTCTTGAAAGTACTTTTGTGATTACTGCAGAAATTCCACTTTCTTTGGAACCAACATTCGTTAGGTGACTTCTTCGAATTAGTTTAATTCACCTTTGATTGGCAAAATTACTAGAAAGCAACCTTGCAGAAAATGTACTTACGTAGAAACCTTATTTGTGTTGCTGGCTTATTGAATTCGTTCTGTGACAACGATTTCTATATTTTTTTTGGGTTTTTTTTAATAAATAGGAATAACAAACAGCTACATTAGGCAATATTACAAACAATAAAAAAATAATGTAGTCCACTGTGCTGTTCACAGTTAACCATTAGTAAATAAAATCTTAAAGCCACTATAAGAGCTGAACTGTGAATGCATGACAGTAATTCTATACTATTAAATGAGCAATATTTGTAATACATACACATTTGTTATCAAGTTCTCGAAGACGGCTCTAACGATTTCGATGAAAGTTACAATATAAGGGTTTACGGGGAAAAATCGAAAAATCTATCTAGCTAGGTCTCATACCTGGGAAAATTCTTTTTCTCCGTATTTTCTCCCGAGCAGAGTTCGGTCGCCCAAAGTACTACGAGTACCTTAAAATAATGACATGGCAGCATGCAATTAGTAAGTACCTACTACGATGGTAGCATGGAATTAGTAAGTACCTACTAGGTATCATGGCAGCTTGGAATTAGTATGAACTTTCCTAAATGATATGTTCGAATGCATGAAGCATTCGAACATATCACATATGTAGGTTGCTGCCATTCGCCAAACTGGTGATCGTAGACCAGTGTTAGATCGTCAGATTCCTACTGCGGAGTTTGCCTGCACGCACCTGCCGTCTATGGACACTTGGACAGTTCTGGAGACTGCATAGCACAATACATTATTTAAATCTATACAGTCAAAATTACCATTAACAATGGTATACAATGTCATTGCTTCTAATTGTTTACGTCTAGAGCTGAATGTCAAAAGCTTGTATTTAGTGAGCAGGTGGTTATACTGTAGATAAGTGTGGTGACTAGTGCATTACGATGGACGTTTTATATCATGTCAATGTATTTGTAATAGGGGGTTCCAGATGGATATTTTTCATACTTATGGGGAATTTCACATTTACCCTGACAAAATACAGAATGAACATTCTGGTCATTTATTTTGTTTTTTTTTTTCCAAATATTACTACTCCATTTGCGAATTATTTACTCCTATGTAGGTCAAACAAAAATATTCGGGACGGACAACATCTGCCTTCTATCCCAGGACTAAAACTCTTTAATGTATAAAAAGAGTTGACGGTTTCCCAAGAGTCTTTGCAACTCGATCAAGACTGCCTAAAATACCAGCCGAAAATATTCAGCAAAAAGTTTTACTCCGATCGTAGGTTCTACATATTAAAGCCGACGAAAAGAGCCGGATTACGGGCATAACATCTTGTCTATGCGAGAAAGGGATAGACAGATAGGTTGTCTGCTGACTACCGTGATATTCGTTTTACGTGTTTTAGGGAGGCAATATTACATGAAATTACAATAGAGCTGGTACTGTCCTTACCACAAAGCTCGAAATCAAAGGGCTGGCGCTGGCAGCCTCTGGAGGCGGCAGTTCTAATAAAATTGGAAGCGCCGAAAGTTCGTTGAGTGCACGCATACCCATTCGTTTCCGTCAGTTAATAAGCGTCATATTATTTGTTTAATTTGAATAGACTGTGATGTTTGGTTTATGTGGAAATTATTAACAATGCCGTATCTAGCAGCGGCCACTGAGCCACCCCATGCTCTGTGAAGATGACCATCAAAATTTTTCTTCTAATATTTGATTTAAAAAAACCTAAAGAGCTCCACACATTAGATATAATGCGGTTGATGTGCTGCGCGGTTGGTTGTTTTATTTATGTACTGCGTTTCATAAATGTATTCCAAACCGAAGGCACGTCAAATAAAGGCGCGGTACGCCACACCATTGCCTTTCGTGTGTAAAACTCCTAATAGGAAGCCCCCAATTCAGTAGGCAACATTTACAAGCTATGACGATGAAACACCGCACGAATAAACAGCATAAGCGCCTTAAGCTATTTCAAACGCATACAATCGGGTTATTGCAAAGCCTGGGGCTGCGAGCCCCTCACCCAGAGCCCCTTAATAGCATAGGTCGTTTACGGTCCCAAAGGTGCGGTCTCTGACTCAGTGGAGGTAGAGAACAATGGAACACCAATGGTTAAGGTTTTCATGCGGCTAATTTCCGTTTCTTGCCTTCAAATACGGCTTTTTATGGACGAATGTTGTGAAAAGAGAGAGTGGTGCATGAATTTAATTGAACACTGCAACTTGATGCCTTTATAAGCAGAAATTTACACAGACACACAACATGACTTTTCTAAAACCTAGCTGTGTCATTATATCTACCTATGATCTCTTTCCTCGACGTTAGTCCTACATTTTTGTGACGGCAGCTTTCCTCGGCTTCTTTCTCCCCTTCGCCCTGTGTTTCACCACGACCGTATTTACTAATATCCTTCTAAACCTTAATCCCATTCAGCTTAATTCCCCTTCTAAATCAATGTAAAAATAAACAGAAATAAATATCTCCCACAGAATCCCCTTAGCTTCAAAGCAAATTATTTTGGACAGAAGACAGCTAAGATTAACTTTTAAAAATCCCGCTTTCAACAGTAATTTTCTTTTCTCCCAGAAAGCCTGTAAAATTGTAGGGGGTGGTTCCTAAATAAATCTCTAGCAGACAGATAAGGGCCAAACTCGATGTACGATCCCTTAATGTCCAATAAAACGAAAGAGATAGAAATAAAAGGAACAAAGTCGTTTTCACTATCGACTTTCCGATTTTATGTGTTTGCTGTCTTCAGTAATTAGGTGTAGGGGGCGTGATGGTCGGCTCCACCTGGAACTTTGTTAAGAGTTTCGTGTTCCATGGGCCTGGAACATGCTCGAGGTTGTAAGTTAAGTAAACGTACGTACAAAAACCACTAAGTACCAAAAGCCTTGAACATTGTGTGTTGATATGTTTCTTGTAAACACGTGTCTTCTTCACTGTTTGGATTTTTAGGAGTCAAAAATTTGAACTTCTAATTTATTACCAGAGCATCACATTATGTCGCAGAAAAAAAAAAACGGTCGCAATGATTCTTAAAAGTTGAATAAGGATATTTTGGCACGTGGCCCAAAAACGGAACTAACTGCTTCGTTGGTCTAGTGTAGGTACGCAAGTGCTACTGCTGAGCATGAGGTCCCGGGTTTGATTTCCGGATCGGGCAGTGTTATTGGGTTTTCCATCTGGAATTTCTCACTAACAGCCCGGAGTCTGGATTTGTGCCCGCTTGAATAGGTTCGTTACATGGTACTTAAACATAACTGGCAAAATGTGGGTGTAGGCAGAGGTGGAGGAGTGGTGGCAGAGGTTTACCTATAGTACAGTTGCAATCCGGCAAGCAAGCGGTATTTCCCCAAAGGCCCTTTGGGGAAATACCGGACTACGCGCCTGACCTGACGAATAAAGTCACTATTATGTACTTCTAGGGCGTCCTCTCCTGGCGTTTTCACTCACATCTAACTTGTAAATAAATTTTGTTAGTCGCCTTTCATTAATTCTCTCATAAATGTGATCTCATAGGGAGATAATATCTCATCATTTTCATATCAATATGGTGATAAAGCAATAAAACATGACTAGTTATTCAATGGCAGTACATTGGAACTTAGTCCATCGTTGTAATTAGTAAACCATTCGTAAAAACTATACATATGTACAGGTGTGATTATGTTTCTGTGACAGTTTCACACAATATTTAATAAACCAATAACGCCCCTTGTCAATGCCATTCAGGCCCAAAGATCCTTGTAGCACATTATTTCAAATATTCGTAAAGAAAATAAGTCGGTAAAAGTCGCAGTGTTTCCAAAAAGACCTGAGAACCTCACCAAGTGCGATCAACCTGTATTTGACTGATCGAAACGTTGAATGAGGACTGAGCCATAAAGCAACAGTTTTGGTATACCTAAACCGAACCGACAATATTAGAAGCCATTGGCCGACAACTTCCGTGACACCGTGTTCCACTCTATTGAACGACAGGTGAGCTAAATTACGTCGCCTGTAGGTGGTAGGCGCCAAAAGGTCTCGACACTGTTACCACAACCTACGCTTGGATTCCACCTGTTCAAAGATTGGACTTAGTTACCTCTGCTCGGTTCCTATAAACAAAAACGTTTTCAATTACCAATCGTAACTTTTTTTATTGCCAAACTGGGCAAATAAATAGATTCGTAAGCAAATTTTACCTGTAATAGGTACTTCCATTTGGGAGGGTCTACTATGCAAAGCGAGGTATTTGCTTTATTATTGGTAAAGAAACAAGTCTTAAATTTAACCAGCAACGGTCCGTAAGTTATAGGAATCAGCCATTAGTAATTTTAACGTTAACCAATACTACCAATACAGGTGATCTATTCCGTAAAATCTCATCGTGAAAACTTAGATGAACTTAGGTGCTGTCAGTCCATCTAATGATTCGGATTGACACCATTGACAGCTCAGCAAGTTTTTAATGAGATTTGTACAAAATAGATTGGCAGTTCCTGCTTAAAACCGAGATTATTATTTCATGCAGATATGTTTTTAGGGTCCCCTACACGTAAAGCGTTTACAAAATATATTGTCGGCACGGTTGGCGCAGTCGTTAAGCGATTGACTGCTGCGCTGCGTGTCGCGGGTTCGATTCCCGCACGGAACAAATATTTGTATGACCTACATGTAGTTGTTCCGGGTCGGGCTGTTTGTGTATGTGAGTTTAAATGTTTGTAAACGCACCCACGATACAGGAGAAATTCCTAGTATTAAAAAAAAAAAAAAAAGTTTTAATGTGCACGCCCCCCTGCCAGCTAAATGGTTGTTTTTGGATATGTGAGTTATAACGAAGTTAAAAGGAAAACTATCACAGCTAAGTAGGCTCTACAAGTTAAAAGACTAATAATAGACCAACTTACATTTTCGGTTGGGATGCAGTTGGAATGTATGGGAGAACATGTTTTTCAACTATTATGTAAAGTTTTTTCTTGGGATAAACTCATCCCAACTACGAAACCCTTCATTGTGCGTGGTCCGACACGGGCCGGTTTTTATACTGTAGTCTACTTTCTGTAGGTCTAAAGACAAATAATCCATCACTTCTAACAGTCGATTGAAAAATACATTCATTATTTCACCAGTTTTCTGTTTGCTGAGAGGGGTTTGCTTACCCAGTCTTAATTTACTACTAACTGGCTTAGGTACAATTTGTAGTCACTTCAAAAAAATTACTTCGTTTAGAGAAAACAATAACTTTCAGAAATCTAATAAGTAGGTCACGCAAAGAGCTTTGTGACTAAATTTTCAATTAATAACATAACAGCACGCCTTGTTTCCCCGAAGGGTTGGGCAGAGGTGTACCTATAGTACACCCACATTTCGCCAGTTATGTTTAAGTCCCATGTAATAGGGGGCGAGCCTATTGCCATCAACCGGGCACAAATCCACGCTCCGGGCTGCTACTGAGAAATTCCAGAAAGAAAAACCCAATGACACTTTGCCCGACCTGGGAATCGATCCCAGGACCTCATGTTCAGCAGTAGCGCTTGCGAACCCAACGAGGCAGTCTAGTTTTTAATTAAACTTCGTGATTAAACTAATTTTGCGAATTCGATAGAGCTAATTAGCTTGAAAACTAATTAATAAAGCTGCTTTGAGTTAAAAATTTAAAATGAAGTCATTAAAACTCAATATTCGGTAAACCCAACAAAAACTCACAAACACACACCAATTATTTCAAACCAGATAGCATTTTTTGCATCACTAGTCTGGGCTAAACGACTAAGTTTGGAAGCCTTGCATAGCCCCAAGTAGCCTTTATAAATCCTATAAAGCTTTTGCTAAAGCGGTGAAGTTAATTGACAAACTTGGAAGTCTAGGCATTAGTTATTACTAAGTTTTAGGTTTTATATTGAAAAATATATCAGTCTGTAGCTATTTCGGTGCTTTCTGGGAAGTTTAGAGACTCCAAAGTAACGTATGCCAATCAAAATGACATAATTCATTATTCGGTACGAATTATTAAGTAATAAAAACTTTTCGTATTATGAACAGAAAAATAGTCTGCAGTTGGGCCGGTTAATATTGTTACCTTATTTAATATAAAGGAGAACGCAAAAATAAAACTATTAAAAACTCAAATGTGAAATTAGTTTCTCTGAAAATAATCACCGGAAGCGCAACAGCGTCCACAAATCGACAATATTGCAAGCGTCGTATAAAAAGTTTCCTGTGTTTGAAAAGAGATAAGTAGTGCACCATAACTTTTTTTATGGACTCTCAGATCTATACTCAGCAACTAACGTTTTCGAACCGATGAAAAAGGGGAACTGAATGTCCATAAAGTAATCATTTAGAGGATCATAGTTCTTTTCAAGTATTGTATGTCACAACACAACAGGATTTGAGACAAGGGATGAATTCGATGTCTTGGAAAAAGTCGGGTCCTTTGCAGCTTATAAAATAAAGAAATAGTAGGGGGGTTTGACCTTAACCCCATATGGGACAGTAAAGGGTCATAATTCCAAGAACTAAATAATTAATCAGAAAAAAACAATACTTACTAAATGTGTAAAGGATACTTACTAAAATGTACAAGGGAATTCTATTGACCAACCCTTTCTACAACGTTCGCCAAGAAAAACTCGTTAACGTCGTTGAATTAATTCGTCGAAAAAGCGATTGTTGACAGCATGACCCTCTCACTTTATTCTTAAATAATAAATCTTTAAACAGATAACAGCGACCCCGAGACATCATTTACATATTTACAAAGAACAAAAAAAATGAGGGTAATTTAGATTTCTTTTTAGCTTTGCTTTCTGAGGCCAAGGTTTGTTAAATAAATATTTTATTTGAGGTATTTTGCTTGATTTTAGTAAATAAGCCTATTTTTGTCTTCCCATGGGGGTAAGCAGAAACTACAGCCCGCCATTTGCTTTGATCCTTTTTGAAGTGAAAACTTCTTTAGCTGCGTTGTGCACTTTTTTGTGATGAGTAAAAAATGTTAAGCTCGCGTCAGGACACGTGACCTGATCAAAAATCCGCCAGACGGAGGGAGAGTAGACCGGTGCAAAATGATTCACTAACCATTCCAAAATATCAAAAATGCACAACATTAATATTCAAGTTTTCACTTCAGCCGACACTCGGGAGTGCAAACCGTTTTTTTTTTAGAGCGGGGGGCATGTCAAACTTACTGACTAAAACCAACCAGTGTTCCTTCAGTTGTCTGTACGTTACCAGGGGCCACGGTATCCTTTTCAGACTTTCGCAACCCCGACAGGCATCGGTCCTATTGGACCCCTTCAGTTGTGCTGACATCTCTTTGAGGCGCGCGTGGAACACAACGTGCCGTCGGCCCGGGCCTGGTCCTTATCAGACGGCGAGCTACCCATTGCTCACCGTCCGCAAGAACACGCCTACAGTGGCCGCTTGCTTGCCTGATTTCTTGCTTTTTTTGCTTCGATCCTTACATACTCTTTTTGCTTCGTTTGCGTGCGTGCATCTGGTCATACACGCACGCCGCGTCTTTTTTTCTTGGTATTGAGACTACGAGGCTGGCCTGACGAATAAAGTCACTATTATGTACGTCTACGGCGTCCTCTCCTGGCGTTTTCACTCTCATATACCTTGTAAATACCTTTTGTTAGTCGCCTTTCATTAATTCTCTCATAAATGTTATCACATCATTTTCGTATCAATACGGTGATAAAGCAATAAAACATGACTAGTTATTCAACGGCAGTACATTGGAACTGTGTCCATCGTTGTAATTAGTAAACCATTAGTAAAAACTCAATTGGAATTGAACTGAAATGGGTGAATGATTCAGTTAGTTAAAAAAACATCAAGGTTTTAGACTAGTTAATCATTTTCATAATCATTCAATGCACGAAATATTATATTATTTGAATAGGCATTTATTTGATCGAGCCTCTAATAATTCTCATCTTGCGCTTCTAAAAGTATTATTGGACACTCTAATAGTTATATTAGAGTGTCCAATAATACTTTTAGAAGCGAACCTGGAACCTCAAAAATACTAAATAGCCATGTAACTGCGACCAACTTGGATATAGCGCTCGCTGACCGATCTGCCACGGCTCCACTCGCTTCGTTCGCTTGGCTCGCGCGCGTTTGGTCACATGACAGTTCTAACCTTACCCATTTGATCTGTGTTCACTAGTTTATTTACTGTGACCAACTGTGAGAAAAAACCAGAATTGAAAAGAAACTCATTTATTTAAAAAGTGTGCATCATTATAACCACAAACGCATATAGAGGTTTCTTAATTCAAAAAAGGTTTCAACCTTAGAAGGTTAATATTATTTTAGAGGATTAATTAAATATTTCCCATTTGAATACAAAAGCAGCTCCATACAAAGCTCTCGTTCCTTAGACTCCACTAACGTGGAAACGAGACGAGATGAGAGGAGATGTGTTCTAAACAACCAATAGAATATCGTTATTCACACATCTCGTATCCACTCAGTTTCAGTGGATACCACTGAGCGGAGATGTATCATATTCGAAGCGGAGATGTGAGCTGTACCTCGCCGAGATTAAGCTGGATGGCGGTATTCTTTCAATATCGTGTTGTTATTGACTAACCTGGTGTCAGAGTTTTATGCCACCCATGGGCTCTGACTTGGCTTCACATGCCATTGAGAAATCTCTCAGGCATGCCGGTTTCCTCACGAAGTTTTAATTTACCGTTTTTGAAGCAAATGATAATTATTATACAATACGCACATGAATCCGAAAAGTCAGAGTTGCGTGCCTTGGGTTCGAACTCGAGACCTATGACTTTTCAGTCCGACTGTCACACCACTAGGTTATCACTGCTTTTGTTGTGGCAGTACAAAGCGGATATGTGAGTTGTGCCTCGCAAGCTGACGACAGCTCGCAGATCAGACGAGGAAAGATATGATCGGCGTGCAGTTTGCGGCGCCGTAATCTCGTTAACATCCAACGCTCGCTGCACGCAGCTTAGTTCTAGCCAGTACGCACCTCCGCACAGCTTTGGAGGATACACCCCAGCTGAAAAAAATCTATTCTCGTCCCCGTTTTGGATATCTCCGCACATCTCCGCTTTGATGGAGTCCAGGCCATAGTGATGACATATTTCTTAAACTTATACATTTGTTTTTCTAGTAATCATTTGACCTTTATTATAATGATCTAGATAATTTTCTAAATACATAGCCAAGTACTTAAGGCTATTTGATCTTTTACTAAAATTAGTATTTGTTCATCCAAATTGCTAAATAAGTAATGACTATGATAACAGCGACCTAGAAAGTTTTTCGTAGGAGTATTCGTGTCTGACGTTATTATTTTGAATGATTATTATAGTAAACGCTAGCGAAACTAAGGGCTATCATGTATCAGGTCATGGAGTATCGTTAAGCAAACAGTTTATTTTCCCATTATGCCCTTAGCAGTTTAACCTAACAACTTAAGGGCATTAGAAGAAAAGGTAAACGTATTTTGTTTATTCATACCTTTAACTAGATATTATTATACTTTTTTTATATTTAATAGTTTTTTATAGTTTCAATTAATGCGTTTTTTGGAATACAAATAGACACAGTAAAATCACTCTTTGAAATTTATTATCAAAATGATAAGCAAATTTGACTTGCACATTATTATTTTTCTGACTTCCGTCACTGGTAAAATTTTGTATGCAAATGACAGTTCTAAAAAGTGACATGTGCTCGTTACGACAAGGAATTTGTTTAAAATTTGCTGAACATTTGTTGATGTTAAGCATTTTCTCTTTGACTGAACATGAACATATACCACAAAACGCCAAATAGGTACTCATGTTAGGTCAAACCTTGATCACGGTGGAGCATACGGTGGAGTTCTGCCCGGCTTTGGCAGAACATCGCCTTGTCCTCGTGGAGGCGATCGGTGGCCGATCTCCTCTCGCGACCGGCCCTGGTCCAGGCCATGGTATGGAGCGAGAGGGCATGGGAGTCCGTCACATCTTTCTGCGGAGCAGTAATGCTCGCGAAGGAGGAGGCGGAACGCGTGCGGGAGAGGCAAACTTCGCGCTTTCACGCCCCTAGCCACCGGAGGAGACGCCCTGGGCTTTGGGAATCGCAGGTTAATTCCCGGCCACCGTAGGCGCGGGTTTGTGGATGGTGAGCAATGGGTAGCTCGCCGTCCAATAAGGACCAAGCCCGGGTCGTCGGCGCGTTGTGTTTCACGCGCGCCTCTAAGAGATGTCAGCAGAACTGAAGGCGTCCGATAGGACCGATGCCTGCCGGGGTTGCGGGAAAGTCCGAAAGGGTACCGTGGCCCCTGGTAACGTACAGGCAACTGAAGGAACTTGATTATTTATTCATTGACTGCAACTATAAAATATAATTGGTATCAGCGGCGTTACACACTTGCAGTACCAATGGCTTTCTTTTTGACAATTCAACAACCATTCATTGCGCTATTTGCGTTTTTGAGCAGACAAATTTTTCGAGCATAAACTATGAAAAACATAATTTGTCAGTGACATTAATCATTATAATGTATGGATTCAAGATATCAACCGAGGTCACAAGAAATGAAAATCTTAACCTTCCTTTTTAAGATTACTTCACCATTTCCTGGAAGATACGATGGTTATGTATACTTGTCTTTCAGTGTAATGGGTGACCCTATTACCGTCTAGCGAGCTTAATTCAAAACTCCGGGTGGGTACTGAGAATTCGCTCACAAGAAAAAATATTTTAATCCAGTCACTATCATTTTATAATATTCCATGATGAATTGAACAACATGTTCTGAGTATGTCGTTCTGGTGGCAATAAACGTTTGGATCCGAATCGAGTTCATTAATTGGTTAGTCAATATGTTAGTTAAGATTATTGGTTTATTTATAAACGTTGCTTAAAGTGACGTTCAATCGTCATAAATGTATGGTTAACCAGTCGCTAATCATTACTTAACTTTAAACAACGTTTAAAAATAAACCCCAATAAGCTTTAATTACCTCCTTTTTTTGTTATATTGAACGTAACAGTAAACTTTAGGTACCTATACTACGTTCGCAATTCAGTTTCCAAACAGAAAAATAAATAGGTAGATCAGTCTTTTTTTGTAAAAAGTACTTTAAAACCCACACATAAGGTTCAGCTCACTCTCTAATCATTTTTATGACTTTTTCAATAGCCCTAGTTATTCTGAAATTTCATCAATGTAAGGTAAATATTAAAATTTGTTTAAGTGGGAATAACTTCAATTGGAAACACCGATTTGAATATGGAAAAAATCATGCACGAATGAAATCTTGATCAGTAAGAACTTGCAGCCTTTTTATTATCACAGCCTAGATAAGAATAGGCGAGAATTAGTTATTGCATCCTATCTAGGCAGTGCATGTTTTGTCTTATTACTCTGGTATTCCGTTTATTATTGTTCCTAAACAATAATACGAGCGAGCCTCACAGTAGAAGCGAGTAGACGAGTAACATCTGACATTCTCGTCACACAAACGCATACACTGTTGGCTGATAGTACCAACCTCTTGGAATATGGTTGGTGCCATCTGACGGCCAACTCTAGCACCGCGCGCGCTCATTGGTAAAATCAAATAACGCGCGCTTGGGGCTTCATGTTACACACTTCCGTCCCTTTTCACGAAATCACTCCCTCAGGTGGCAGGAACGCGAGAGAAAAGATGTTACACATCCAAAATATTTGATGACTTGATCACTTCAAATTGGACACAACTTAACTCTTTAAATCTTCCAATTTTATCCAAATAGATCAGAAAAGGATTTCAAATCGAAGAAACATCAAAGACACACAAAATTCAAATCAATTCATGTATTCCTATCCACACAACAATGACGTCACCCTCACAGGTCACTGGTCTACAGTCTCTATTATCATAGTTCAGAACGAAATAACAAAGACATTGCGAAGGAGCTAGTCTCCAAGTTTCATTTGGTTTAAACGGAACGCGTAGCTAACTTGTAAAGTATACTTTGTTACCAGTATGTTGTTAGTAAGTTGGTTTGCTTGCGTTTGTCCATGCTTTTGAATAAATATGGAAGGTTTTGAGCATTGGCGTGTTGATACCCTAAAGATTGTTTACTAAGGTTTGAGATATTATAACTAAAATATCGCAACAGTGTAGCTGCATTCGACTTTGTTAAAGTTGATAGCAAAGCACGCTTTTAGCTCTAACACAAATGTGTGAAAATCTAACTTTGATATTAGTGTGTAACAAAATTTTAATACTTATAATGTAGGTGTAAAAATAATAAATATTATCCTCATTCCTTATCCCAAAAACTTAAAAAAGCTGAGATAAGTATATCGATACCTAGCCTACCTGATAGGTACTTATATAAAAAAATATTCTACATTTAAATTAGACGACTACTTACCTTTGTGCTTCTAATATTGAATGGAATTTAATTTCTATGACATTGTATTGACATATATATTTTTTCTTGATTGTATTTAATAATCTTGACATTATAATTAATAACCCTTGACATTGTATTTAATAATTCTTGACATTATAATTAATTACCCCTGACATTGTTTTTAATAATTCTTGACATTACAATTAACCACCCCTGATAATGAATTTAATAATTCTTGGCATTATAATTAATAACCACCGACATTGTTTTTTTAATAATTCTTGACTTCGTAATGAATAACCCCTGACATTGTAATTGAAAGTAGTGAACGTTTTCCTTATTCTTGATATTGTAAGGTTTAAGTTTGATTTTGTTTTAGTACTCATAATTTTATTTTTTAAATATTTGTACGCTAGAAACAGCAGAATATTATAGACATCATATTTTGTGTAACACCTTTGTAACAACAATATTCTAACAAATAAATTTAATTTTTGATTTTAATTTTATCAAAATACGAATGATAACTGCAATTATGCAAATCAATACTACAACAAATTGTCAAAAAGGAAGACAGAACAGAAGCGTGTCCAAGTGGCCTAGCATTAATTCGTGGCCCAACTCTCGGTACGTAATTTTATGTATGTATGCATGTAACAAACCATTAACCCCATTCCACTAGATAGACTAGAGGACTGATTTATCCAGAGCCTTAACAATTTACTCTTTTATACTTTACTTCTGTTGTCTAATAGGTTAAATTATAATTAATTGTCGACTGATTGCCTCGCTTTTCTAGTGGTCGAAAACGCAACTGCCAGAGCATGTTGGTTCGATTCCCAGATCGGGCAAAATGTTATTGGGTTTTTCCATATAAAATTTCTCAGTAGCAGTCCGGAGTCTCGATTTGTGCCCGGTTGATGGCAAAAGGCTCATCCCCTTTTACACGGGACTTAAACATATTTGGCGAAATGTGGGTGTACTCTATAGTACACCCACACACCACACCACACCTCACACACCTCTACACCTCTGCCCAACCTTTCGGAACAAAGCATGATGTTATGTTGTTTAATTGTCGACTTGAGCCTTTAGTTCATCTTTGACAAATTCTACAAGATGCAGACAAGATGTAATTGGAAGTACTGACAGCCTCACAATGGGTCATTATACTCATCTGTAAGAACAACTTTTACTTAGGGACTAACCCGTAAATAACGAAAAAATATCTACTATTCCATACATTTGTCGAGCTATGCGAACGCAAATGTTGTACAATTATAATGATGATTACAATGATCCCTTAACTTAAGATTTTTCAGTTAGTTCTATTACAGCTTGTATACGTTTAGTTTATAATCTATCGGTACTAGTTACTATAACTATAAACTGGGTGAAATTTTGCAACTTCCAAGTTGCTCGCAGTCGCAGCTAGGCAGCACGCTATTCAGTATTAGCGTAAGGTACGTTACGTCGCCGGCAAGTTTGATACCAGTTCACAATTTGTCAGTTGCCATGGATAGATTAAAAACTATCGAAAAATAATGCGTTAAATTGTAATTGGTTCGTTGCAATTTTTTGAGAGTTTATAATCCAATGGAAATAATACCGATAGATTATAAACTAACGGTTCTCACAATCATACGGTGACATATTATATAAGTCAGATGTCAACAGACTGCCAAGGGCGTGGACGGGAATGACGTGGAATATCACTTTAATTTTGCAGCTTATTCATTAGATATATTTTATTTAAGGCGAACACTATCACAAATAGTCATGTACACACCAAGATCCATTTCAATTTTCAAACCGGAGAAAAGCAACCCAAAGACTATC
Organism: Xanthia togata; assembly: GCA_963853775.1. NCBI lineage: Eukaryota > Metazoa > Arthropoda > Insecta > Lepidoptera > Noctuidae > Xanthia > Xanthia togata. The sequence goes on along the minus strand of OY970794.1, from coordinate 24,614,107 downwards.
TTTTTATATAATATGTATTTTCAAAGAATACTGGAAGTCTTGGAGTACATTTTCTAGTGCCTAATTCTTTTGTTTCATAAACTATGCCGTGACAGGACTTAGCGTGTGAACATTGCGTGGCGAGGAATGTACAATTATAATATGATATGCCTACTAGATTTCGATCGTAATTTCGTACACATAGACTTAGTAACTAGGGGAATGTTTTACTGGCCTCGATATTGTTGTACACTGACTAAAATTAAATAAATGTCATGCTGTATTATGTAGATGAATATATATTTTGTTTAAACAAACGAACGAAGGGATAGAATCTGTAGAAAAAAAGCACGATTTTACTAACAGTTCAGTTCAATTTTTCTGACGTTTCATAAGTGCCCTTGTAGGTTTATGTGAAATAAAATAATTTGAATTTAAGTTCCTTAACTATTAGTTTCGGTGCCTTTTTTTTGCATGCCACTATCTTTTTCTTGCTCAGAGAAAAAAGAGAGAAAGAGACAGGGTCTCTTTCTTACTTAGCTAGCTAGTAAGGGTTAAGAATAAAGAATCAGGGGGTCTACTCCCTAAGATAAATCCGTAGTTCCGGCCAAAGTTACGAGCGCGTCGTTCTACGTCTCACTATGGAGTAGGCTCCCAGAATCAACGTCATTAGATAATTAGAATTTAATGTCAGTCCCTCTTAAAGTAATTTTTATAATGTGAATTTTATTGGTGCAAAATAAGCTATTCTTTTTTCTTGCTTTAATTTTTCTTTGACACAATTTATACAAAATACCTAAATCAGAAATACCTATTATTATTGTTATTTTTTGTGAAAATATGACACCTACTTCTATTGGCATTAAGAGGAGTAGTTATAAATGAATTGATAACATGCAACATTCAAGGGTTCATCTAATGCCACTACTCGTATTGACGGTTCTTTCGACGGCATACTTTAGGCTTAGAAATGGTTCTAGTCTTTGTAGAATTATTCCTATATTTTAGTGATACATTCTTTTTGTTGAACAGTCAAACTAACTCATAAAAATGTTACTCAAAAAATAATATCAACGCGTATATCAGACACATCCTCTCAAATATTATGAAATAAATATCTTCAGTGTCTCAACAGATTTACAATGGGGCTTGCCCACGGCCATCCGAGGATAGCATTTTCTTTTTGTTCCAAATCCTTTGTTGTGGCTTGAAATATCCAGCGCCATTGCTTGCCGAGAAGAGTTTCTGAATCAAATATTTTGATCGAAATAGTGCTAGTGTTTTTTTAAAGTTTGTTTCGTTACGTTCTAGTTTAGTTAAACGATTTATTTATTTAGTACTAAGTAACTTATCTAGAGACGAATTTCGTCATCTATCTTAAATGGGTAAGGTCATTAACGGGCAAACCAAATTTAAAAAAAAAGAACATTGTTTCAAACTTTTTCAAAGCCAAAGTTGTCGTACCGTAAAAACATAAACAGTTAAAATGATTTTAATTTATTAAAATAATAATTTAAATAATGATTTATTAAAATAATAATAATAATAATGTCTACAACATTATCGTTGCAGGTTAAAATTTGCAATTGTTCACTAGACCGTTATGGAAACAAACCTTTTGCCAATGAAAAATTGTTTTAATTTGTATCTAAATACAAAAATTCTACTGTCTTCGACCAATACCAACAGCTTTCAGTATTGGTCATCATATCAATAATATAATAAGGTGTAGTTACGGAAGGGTGACCTAAGGGTTCACATGAAAAGCCACGTGTACCAATTTAAGGTCAAAGACCTCGGTGACCATGACTTGAAGTACCTGTTATAACTAAGAATCGAAATTGTATGAATAAGATCGTGTTTAAGACTTGTTTTGTCTTTGTCATTGTGAAACGGTTTGCCTATAGAATAGTTGGTCGGATAGCTTCTAATTAATACTGACAAACTTATTGTGAAACATTTCAAAGACGTTCAAGAAATTAATAACTGCCGCGTTGGTCTAGTGGTCGCCAGCGCTACTGCTGAGCATGAGGTCCTGGGTTCAATCCCCAGGTCGTGCAAAGTGTAATTGGGTATTCCATCGCAAATAATTTATCATTAGCAGCCCAGAGTCTGGATTTGTGCTCGGTTGATGGCAATAGGCTCGTCACCTATCATGGTTCTCAAACATAATTGGCAAAATGTACCTGTACCTTGGTGGATTACAGGCGTGATTTAATGCTTTGTGATAAATTAATCATAGAATAGTTTAATTTCTTAGGCCCGATTCACCAAACGTGTTTTTTTCCGAGAGTAACTACCCCTAGAAAAGAGTTACTCTTTATTATTAACTCTTGGTTAACTGATTCACGTTTCACAACAATATTTTAAAGTAAAGCTACTCTCGTATTGTTACTCTTTGAATTGAATGAGTTCGAACGAATGGATGTATAATCCACCTAAATAAATGAACCTTGTTAGGTTTTTAATGTCAAAAATTCTAACCTCAAGATAACTATCTTATATATATCGTCTTTTTGTTTTGTTTACGTGCTGTTAATTTTTAATTTTATGATATGGTAAACCCGGTGAACCACAACGAAAACGAAGCCCTAACTGGCTGGCTTCGGAAAAAAATATTTTATTAGATTTAGTGCAAAAACATTTGCGTTAAGCTCGTGAACGGGTGCTGCTTGGGGTGACTGGTCGTCTTGCTGATCATGGTTTTGTTATTGTTATTAGAAATTAACTGTTTATTTATTTTACCTCGATGATCCTAGTTTATCAATTATAACTTCTAGTTACAGATATATGTAAGCGGGCACGCCCTGTATGCCTGGAGGCTTTATTTTCTTTTTAGATATTGTTTACGTTTAGTTATTTTTATTTCTGCTTGAGTATAGTTCTCGATGTTTTTGGTTGGTATATTGGCGTGTGCTAGCTGTCATATGGCTATTAATTTTTAATTTAATGTTTTGTGTTGCGTTATGTAAATTATTTTGCATAAGTGCTTATTGTATAGAATCAAGTTTTTCTAACTGAACAGACAGCTGTGCTGCTGGGGAGTTTGTTGCGCCACTTCTTCTTCCCAGCGAAAGCACTAGGAAGTGGTGAAGGGTGGGCGTTTTGGGGGACTGTCTTATGTAACTTCCTAGTTTCAGCTAACAGCCTAGTTTGAATAAATGACTTTTGAATTTTGTATATAATAGAAAATAAAAAAACAGATGGTGTTACGATGAGGCAAAAAAATGCGGAGTGGGTTATTATGACTACTGAGTATAATACACAGACACAAACACACGGACACAGACTGCATTCACATAGGACTGCATAGGACGGCCATTTATAAGTAATAAATTGAACAAAACTCGTGGATGCAAATAAATAAACAACACTGATAGAACAATAAAACCAAAGCTTTATAAACAAAACAGACGCCATATTGCAATCTTATTCTTGGGTTAACATGAAACTATGGAAATCGGCGGAGTAAGGATTTACTCTAGATTAACGATTTTATTCATAGATTAGTCGTTTGTGAAACGTGAAAATAGCTTATCCTTGGAATAACTATGACTATACTCTCGAGTAATATTTATTCTACTTTGGTGAAATCGGGGCTTAGTTAGGTACTAGCAACCAGCCCCTGTTTCGCATACGTTTTACGACTTGACAAAGCATGAAGATTCCTATATTATATTAAGTTTAATTATAATGTGGTATGCACATGCAACACACCCGGAATAAATTCTGTAAATGGTGGTGAAATCCGAATTAAAATACATTGTATAGTTTAGAAGAACAACGCGGTCCTGTGTGACCGACAGACAGGAAAAGTGACTTTAACGTATACTATGTACAGAATTATGTTCTCAATCTATCTGCCTAGCCTTTTGCCAACTATGTTGGGGTTGGCTTCCAGTCTAACCGGATGCAGATGATTACCATTTTACATAGAGCGACGGCCTTTCTGACCTCCACAACCCAGTAATTGGGTAATACAAATACGATACCCCTTGGTAAGACTGGTAGTCAGACTTTCGGGCTTCTGATGACACGTAACAACTGTCAAAGATCCACGAATGACAGCCGGGACCAACGGCTTAACGTGCTTTCCGAAGCACGGAGGAGTTTCAGTATGTAAAAATGGTCACCCATCCACGAACCAACTCTGGCAAGTGTAGCTTAACCTGATAAATCGACCCGTGTGGTTGTTATTACTTAGCCACGAGCTCCTCTATAGATAGTAAGGTGTTCTCATAGGACTAAATTGTATGACACAAGAACTTAACCTAATTCGTGTGCTACATTTACTTTACTGTTTTAGACATACTCATTTACTCAACTTGGATAATTTAATAAGAGTTGTCTGTCCTATTTACCTACTATGTTTACGGCTACCTACTATGTTTAAGTAACTGGCGAGCGCTACTGGTAAACATGAGGTCTTTGGTTCGATTCTCAAGTCAGGCAAAGTGTTATTGGGTTTTCTATCAGGAATTTCTCAGTAGCAGCCCCGAGTCTGACTTTGTGACCAGTTGATGGCAATAGGCTCGCCCCCTATTACATGGGGCTTAAACATAACTGGCAAAATGTGGGCGTACTATAGGTTCAAATTCAAATTCAAATTCATTTATTTCGTGAAGACAGGGTACATACAGTAGATGTTTTCATAAATAATAAGATCCGAGCTGTGCTCCGCCAAAAGTCATACAAAATTTTAACAGGTTTTACATGCATAAAACATAACTATTTCAAAGTAGGTGATATCATAAAAAAAAAAATATAGATTAAGTATGTCAAATTTAGATTAAATTGTTAAAAATATGTCAGTAAAAGGGCCAAACAATACAAAATGAAAAAAATATGTCACTAATAATTAAATTCAAATCAATAATCAAAATCATTCAGTATGTCACATATGATAAAACAACAGGTTGACCCCTGCCTAATCCTTCGAGTAAAAAAAGCGTGATGTAACTGGCGAAAAATCAAGTCAAAAACAAGAGTCAGTAGTTCTTTGACCAGTACATAAAATAACCTATATTTTAAATGCACCATTATTACGTGAATTAGTAAGACCATCTAGTTTATTATACCTACCCTCTAACTTGTACACTATTACCACAAATTAGAAACTGTATACAGGCGCCGAAGTATTTTATTATAGCTACCAGCATTATAAGCACCAGAAAATAAACCGTCAGTAATATATTTCCCCTAGTTACAACAACTTGTATGAATTATTAAAGTCTACAAAATGCTTTATTATTACCGTTCAACTCAATATTATTTAGTTGACCTTCCCGCATGAACTTGAGTTTAGTATGAATGAAATATGTTTGACGAAAGCAAAGTAATTTGAACTTTGACATCGTCATTATAAAGTTCATAATGCTTTTTTTAAATATTCTGACAATGATTTGTTAAAGGGTAACAGATTATATTATGACTGCACGAATTGTTGAATTCCCGATTACTTACTTTTATAAGGCATGCTTCACACTTGTTCGGGTCGGCACAGCCGGACGGCAACATTTAATTTGTGGATGTAGATGTCACCGTAAGATTGTGAGATCGGTTTGTTTATAACCTATCCGGTATTATTTTCGTTAGATTATAAACTGTCGAATAATTGTGAACTGGGTGAAATGGGTTAGGTTAGGTTAGAACTGTGACTGTCGGGAGGACGCGGCTCGGCACACGCTGACACAGTGTGTTGCTTGGGAGGAGCCGCGCCGTGCCCTCATCTCAGGTGTCGGCAGTGACCTGTCGCTGCCGGCAGTTATCGACTCGATGGTCGGCAGCGAGGAGTCCTGGGAAGCGGTGGTATCCTTCTGCGAAACAGTCATTTCGCAGAAGGAGGCTGCGGAAAGGGAGCGGGAGATTGCTTCTGCTAACTCGATCCGCAGCAGATGCACCGGACGTCGGCGGAGGGCGGATAACGCCCTTTTCCAGCCCCCCTAAATGGGTCCAGGGGCGACGGATCTGGGGAAATCCATCGCCCCCTACTCCTTAGGACCCGAGATGGTGGCGCATATTTTCCACGCGCGCCTCCCTATGATGTAAGGGTCTCTATATGTATAACACCTCACTCCCCCCAAACTCGAGGTGGCCCGCAGAGGCAGGCCGGCACTAGTCGCGGGGATCGTGGAAGTCGCATTAGACCCCGTGATCCCCGGAGCAAGTGTGAGACGGAACACCGGGGTGGTTTTAGTCAATAAGAGTCTGACAGACCCCTCTGCCCTCCCCAGGGCGGAGGACATCCATGATGATTTCCCCCCGTAAAAAATAAATTTAAAAAAAAGCTTAGAACTGTGACCAAGCTCGCGCGAGCCGCACGAGCAAGCGCTGCCGCGACAGCGGCCGGCGGGTGCTACTTCCAAGTTGCTCGCAGCTAGGCAGGCTTTTAGTATTAGCACAAGGTGCGTTTACGTCGCAAGCACTTTGGATACCAGTTCACAAATTTGTTTCCCATGTATAGATTATAAAATATCAAAAAATAATGCGTAAAATCGTAAAAGGTTTGTTGCTGTTCAAAATTTTTCGACAGCCTAACCTAACCTAACGGAAACAATAACGATAGATTATAAACTAACGAAGTTCATAATAGTGTTATAAATGGTGACAGATATTAAATGTTTGGAAAAAATCCGGTCGGGTTGAGCTCGAATTATGCCGAGCCCGTCCTAACAATATTCAGCGAGGGTATATGGCCGGAACCGAGTTTGCCGATCGACACGAGCCGAATGAACGCCAAATATGTGTAATAATTGCTTCGGGTCGGCTTTGCTGTTCAACGTAAACTGCCGAATCGAATTTGACCCGTACAATGTGTCACTCCTGTCGCATACGATTTTGCGCATAAACGAGTCAAGTAACTTCCATTATTGAATTCTCAGTATCAAGTGTTATTTTATTGATGTGACTGCAGCAAATCATTGTGTGTAAAAACGTTTAATATTGCAACATAATTATTTATTAGTATGGATAGTTCATCACATTTTGTGTTTCCTATGTTGAGCTTTAATAATAATTGTGCTGATAGTAATTTTGGCCAATGATCTAATAAGGGTTTTCATGTAAATTCACGCCACTAGTTTGCGCCACTTCGATAAGAGGTCTTCCACTTCGACAATGAATATTAAATATGTATGATGACGTTCGTCATTCGATACTAAAGAAAATGTTGGCGTTTCGACGCTTTTGACAGGTGCCTGGACCTGACGTCTTAGTGCTGCCACCTAGTGAACGTCATTTCAGAAAACCTCGTTGATTAGAGCCTCGTACGGTCTACCGCACGTCAGTGGGTGGTAGCACTTTGACTTTGAGCTGGCCTAGCGTAATACCTACGGAGTTTCAAAAGAATGAAACGCCAGCTTATAGTAGTTTTGTTACCTTTTGTTGTTTTGTAGCTAGGCAGTTCTCTCAAGGGCATACTAAAAGCGGTAATCCTGGAAATGGCACATATTGTTTAGACCCTTAGAGGTTTCTCACTGTGAGGCCTTGACCGCGGCGTTGCTTTGACCCTCACCCGATATTAAGTTACCTACATTATAAATAAATTGTTCTATAGAGACAAAAGAAGGCGATTGTGCCATTAAATTGTAATAACTACCTATCTACATAACATTTTATAATCAAATGTGATAATTAATCCATTTCGTAATCTAATTTATGAATCCAATCGTAATTGTAATATGCATGACTTGTAGGTACACATTTAAATGAGATATTTACACAGAACGAAGGTCAATGTTATAGTACATTACTGCCACGGCCTGCAAAAGGAGCATTGACGGACAAACGTGAAAATGTGTGCCGAGGCGAAGCCGAAGCATATGTATGTGAGTCCATCAATGCCTGGTTGCGGCCAAGGCTTGTATAGTAGTTTTCTCAAATAATCCTCTGAAATTCAAATTAAGCAAATTAACTATAAATTCCAGAATCAATGACGAACAACGTTAATTTTTCAAGCGTCATTATTTTTCTTTTTTACTTTTAAAAGCTTTGTTTGCAAGCCAAATCGAAATTTAAATAAAATTCTTGTTATGTTACCTCCTTGGTTGCCATGTGTTGAAGTAAAAATTTCGTACCATTTTCAAATTACATGACAGACTGTTACGAGTTTTCAAAGTAATTTATTCGGCCGCTAAACACGACAGATATGGTTTCTAAAACTAAAGTTGCCGGCCACCTGCACTTGCATGTATTTGACCAGTACATCATTTATAATTTATCTCAAAGAAGGTTGCCAAAATAATACTTGAATTTTCGAGCATGTTTGTTAATGTAATTGGTAAAATAAATAAATATATGAAACTCAATTTGACAAAGGCTGCAGAACTATACCTAAAATATGTTGCACATTCGGTTACTTATTTAGGGCAAGGCGTAATAACAGAACAATTTAGCGCTTAATTCTCCGTAACAAGCCCATGTACGCTCGAGTAGACGCTTTGATGACTCCCGCGCGGTACCACATCTAGACTAATCGATTTTGACTTTTAGGTTCTGTGGCTTAAAATTAAATAGGGAACGCTATTAGAAAAAACGCAAATAGAAATATACCTAGCATAAGTTACTCGTAGTAACTTATGCTAGTAAGTGAGGTCTAGTGAGGTCTAGGTTTTTTACCAACGCTAACCGGTATCGCATCGCGGTAGTCTGCACGAAGCTTTAGGTTACAAAGCCTAATTTATTATTTTTCTCAAACATGCTTGGGAATTCGAGCATTATTTTGACAACCTTCTTAGAAATAAAACGAAATTGCTGTACTGGCCGAATACATGCGTGCGCCCGGCCAGCGATGTTTGTATGACAACCCATATGTCGTGTTTAGTGGCCAAATAAATTACTATGAAAACATATTATGTCGTGTTATTTAAAAAAAGAATGATTTTTTTACTTCAATACGTGGCAACCAAGAAGTGGTTGCCATGTTTTGAAGTAAGAAGTTCGTTACTTATCAAAGATTTTATTTAAATTTCGATTTGGTTTGCAATTAGAGCTGTTTAAAGTAAAAAAACAACCAGGCATTATTATTTTGTTCGTACTATTCCTGCAAAAATAGAATTTAAGGTACATTACTGTCGCGGCCTGCAACCAGGCATTGATGGACTCACGTATGTGTGCCTCGGCTTCACCTTGACCCACATTTTCACGATTGTTAAATTTTATTTTTGCAGGAATAGTCCGAACAAAATAATTGATTCAGGTAGTCGACCTAAAATAATGATTTCATCACAACTTTCCTTTAAATATTTTAATAAAATTAACACAAAATATTAATTACTGCTACATCCATTACTTAACAATATTAAGTTCTCCTAATTCAAAACAGGATAACCAAAAGAATTATGGTATTTTCCAGAATTTAAATTAATGTATTTAACGAAAAAATACCGCAGTTTTTAATTAAAACCCAAGGTTTCAACTCTTCAACAGATCTGCGTAGTTAATTGTTTTTTTTTGTTGTTGCTTTTGTTGTTGTTGTTGATATTCACAACGCTGGAGGTAAACTCAAGTATTTCTTCATTATTCCAAAGATGAGTTTTGCATCTAAAAATGCTATAGGAATGATAAAAGTTTTCCTTATAATATCCTTTGGAAATCTGATAAGGAATGACGGACTTGAATCGTTATTTCGCGTCAGATTTCATTTGAAGAGTTGATAAAGTTATTTGGAGCTGTCATGTCTTAGTTAAGTGTCATTGGAACTCGGCTCTGACATGAACTAATTGGAAAGATAGCGGAGGTCGGCGATTGGAAGTAAATGTAAAGCGAAGAACCCGTAAAGACTTATGATAATGACGAATAATAATTAATCCTCGTGCAGACAGGCGCGACGCGACTCTAACAAAACAATTTCTAAGATAACTTCACGATAAAACAATTACCGGTGACGCATCGCGCCGTCGCGTTGCGCCAGCCTGCATGACACTTTATACACTATGGGTAGGCACATAGTAAAATACGCAATCAAAAGAAATATAACATAACAACACGCCTCTATTTTCCGAAGGATTAGGCAGAAATACGCTAAATATTATTAGGTCCATCCACATTTTGCCACAAATTTCGCCAGTTACGTTTAAGTCCTATAATAGGGGCACATAGTAAAATCCAGACTCCGAATTACTACTGAGAAATTCCAGATAGAAAAAGTGAATAACACCTTGCCCGACCTGGGAATCAAACCCAGGACCTCATGCTTACCAGTAGCGGTCGCCAGTTACTTAAATTGTAGGTAAACATAGCATTAGGTAAATAGGACAGACATTTTTTATTAAATTATCCAAGTTAGATGAGAAAATGTAATTGTGATGATGGTACTCGTAATACCAAATAACTCTTTGCCCGACCTGGGAATGACTGATGGATCAACAGGGCTCAAAAACCAAATATATTAAAAATACGCACAGAGTACATAAACCCGTCCTTATTTGGTTTGCTTCAAAATAAATGGAACTATTTTTTGTTTCTTAATCGCGTTTTTTTCGTAATAGTAACTCAGATACATGAAAAAACTAAAGATAAATTAATCTGTATCAAAATTAACGACTAAATATAATTTTAAAAAAATAATGAGCGCTCCAAACTCACTGAAAATAATTTATTTATAGAAAAAAAAACTCCGTGTAACATAAAAACTAAGCTTAATTAAAACAAGACTGAAACAATTTCCAATAATGAAAAAAAATGCAAAGGATTTTTTGCAAACACTTATTATTTGTTTTGAACTACGTCATTACGTTTTCAGTTATAGGGTAAAGTTTATAAATGGTAGTTGAAGATTTCCCTCGAGTCAGATACAATACCTACTACGAAAAATCTTACAAGTTTTATAATTTTCGAAAGTGTTTTCAACTTTTTCTCAAGAATTCTTCGCGTGTTTGGCTTGAAACTATCCTTTGGTAGATTTTGGAACGTCAGACGCCCTGAACCTTTGGCAGAATTTAAAAGAAAATTAAGTTTTTAATGTATCTGTTGGCCGCATGTGGAAACTGCTGCTTTTCATACGTTCATTATAAAATATCTATTTCGTATTCATAGCGTAAGAGTAAAGAAACTTTAAATTAATATGCTGCTATTCATGCTAGTAGAGCGAGCACATGACTAGTCATTACCGTGCTTGGTAAATTGCGAGTTTTCAATAACTTTTCACTTTTATATAACAGTATTTTTTTTTCTACATTTATAACGGTACTAGCTTTAGTTACATTGAACTATGTTTACTAATGAGTGTTATTTAGCTGTGGGTTTTTAGTTAGTAGTGTTATTTAGTTTTTGTGTGTTAATTATGCGTTATACAATGAAGGTCAATCGAAGGTTAAGCTACGCTTGTCGAGGTCGGTCCGTCGATGGGGGTCCATCCATTACATATCGAGATCCCCTCCGTGCCTCGGAAAGCACGTTAAGCCGTTGGTCCCGGCTGACATTCGTGGATCTTTGACAGTTTTTAATCCACTAGTCGTCCAACGTATTACCCAGTAACTGGGTTGTGGAGGTAAGATAGGCAGTTACTATGTTTACTAATGAGTGTTATTTAGCTGTGTTTTTTAGTTAGTAGTGTTATTTCGTTTATGTGTGTTAATTATGCGTTATACAATGAAGGTCAATCGAAGGTTAAGCTACGCTTGTCGAGGTCGGTCCGTCAATGGGTGTCCATCCATTATATACCGAGACTTCTCCGTACCTCGGAAAGCACATTCGTGGATCTTTGACAGTGTTTAATCCACTAGTCGTCCATCGTATTACCCAGTAACTGGGTTATGGAGGTAAGATAGGCAGTTGCTCCATGTAAAATACACATGTTTCTGCTGCATGTGGTAAGACTGGAAGCCGACCCCAGCATAGTTAGGAAAAGATGAGGCTGTTGATGATGAATTGTGTTATTGTATGTGCTGTTAGTCTCATTAGGTATGCGTAAAATAGCAAATGTATAGACAAAAACCCTTCCCATAATCATAAACACAAATATGATTAAATCCTTCCATAACATGTTTATGTTACAAACTTCAAGGAGTTCATTAAATTCACCACAAATACAAAATGCCGTTGAATAAAGTCTTACAAAGACGTCTTAAGATCTTTACGAGACTTTGAATGGACGTACTGCCATCGGGAATTCAAAAGACTTTCTCAAACAATATATAGCAGCCGTGTTATATATATTTGTACTACGAGTATACAGCCATCATACTTAGTACGTCAAGCTCTATTAAACAATATTTGCGTACCTTGTTCTGATTTTGATGCTCGAGAATTTTTGATCCTGAAATATCTTCCATGTTTTAGGGTTCCGTGCCTCAAAAGGAAAAACGGAACCTTTATAGGATCACTTCGCTGTCCATCCATCAGTCTGTCAAAAACCCATTTTCTCAGGAACGCGTGGAGGTATAAAATTGAAATTAATATCAAATACGTAGATCTATAGTGCCTTGGAGCCCTAAAAAATCAAGCTTCTAAGTTAACGGAAAAAATACGGTCATTTATGTAACATATGTTGACCCAGAATCATGAAATTTGGCAGGAAACAAGTTCTTACAGCACAAATAAAGGAAAAAGTCCGAACATTGTTAATTTGTAGTTTTATCACATTAAAATATATTTTTTTGCGATTATAAAATAACATATGCAATTGGAGAATTGATCGTGACGTGTATCGATGTATAGGAGGACATGTATTTCAACTACAAAGTAAAGTTTTTTTTTCGAGAAAAATTCATCCCAACTACGGAACCCTTCTTTGTGCGTGGTCCGATACACACTTGGCCGGTGTTTTAGCGATTGGCGATGCTTAAAATCAAGAGTAAAATATCAGGTTGAACTCTCTTTCATCTTTACTCTTTTATCCTAATACTTATAAAAAAAAGAATATCGTATATAAATAGCTACGGTTCACGTTTTTGTTCGCCATACAAATTGTGATGACCTTTGACCCAGGTGTTGTTACGGAAAACCTTTCTTAATGAATACCTACGTTTTAACCATCCTGACCTTAGTTTGTCGACTTTACAGTCGTGCTATTAGGGATATTACGATAATGGTTTCGGTTGTGGAGTAATTAAAACTATTCTCTTGCGTAGATTAAAACACGCCACGATTATTATCTTTTTACTGCCTCGCTGGTCGCAAGCACTACACTGCTGAGCATGAGGTCCTGGGTTCGATTCCCAAGTCGGGCAAAGTGTTATTTGTTTCTGCATCTGGAATTGCTCAGCCCGGATGCTGGACTTGTGCCCGGTTGATGGCTATAGGCTCGCCCTATTTCATGGGACTTAAACATAACTGGCGAAATGTGGGTGTACTAATAGGTACACCTCTGCCTTACCCTTCGGGAAATACAGTCGTGATGTTATGTATGATTACTTTTTTCTAGTTTAAAGTAGTTTTATTATAACGAACGTGGATTCCAGTAATAAATAAACTGATAAACTTCTGCGATGAAGACGTAGTTAACTTCAACAGCAGTAAAATTTACCACCACACTTCTAATCTACTTCCCGGATTCATGCTCTAACTTTTTATAAGTCTGCGTTCAGCCATAACGTTTTAGTAGCGTTATTAATATTCAATTACGGGGAGACGCGACTACGTTTTAGCTTGTATGCCAGCGCGATGTACCTAAATGAAACGCTTCTTCTCGTCTTCAGAATATGCAAGAGCATATTTCGCTTCGTTGCCTTTAATTAAGTTAATCTTATATAAGACTATTTTGTTGCGAATATTTGCCGTCTTGATTAAGGTAGCTGTCATATTTTGAATGGCGCCATATAATACGAAGTTAAAATCTGTACCCTTTGGTGTGATATTGTATCGTTAAAGTGTCTCGACTAGCATTTAATTAGTTGCTCAGATAATTACAGCGTTTCCAAGTAAAGCCTTTTGCTGGTCTCGGGCGAAAATTGTTAGTAGCTATTTAATAGCATCTTATTGAAATTGGCTGTCTGTGTGCTACAATATCTTGATGAGAAGTAATATAAATTAATTTGTGTTTGTCATCCGCGTTTTTATTCTCCACACACTCATTCTATTTAGTATACCACTGACCTATCTCAAACTAAAGTACAAATAGGAAGCTCCTGAATGAATACCGTGCGTGAATCGATAGACGTCTCATATGCATCCTTGTTTTATTCATTCTCTTCACCTCTAGACGTATTTCATGCAAATCGCGGTGTGGGCGGAAGCGCTGACGAACCGCCTAGTGCAAACCCAGACTTATTTTCTTTATTCTGATGTAAATTACCTATTCGTGATTTTTTTTTCCCTTTTGTGATTCAAATAATTGAGGACAATGAATGAAATGTTAAAGCTCAAGGAAAATAAAATGTGAATTTGGGGTAATTGTATAAATCGGATCGTGACCCTAGTATTCTATATTTTTTGTTCAAGTATTTTGTGCGGAAAGGTTTACGAGTATGTTTCAGTTTCAGTATGACAGTAATGTATACAGGATAATAGAATGTATGCTTTTTAACGGACAGAATAACTTAGGATGAAGTTAACAAGGCTGTTCTTTGTTCCGTAATTTTATTTTGTGTTCTGAGAATAACGGAATACCTATTACTAGAATTATTTAGGTACATCTGAGTTATGATGTTTTATACAGGCATAAAAACTCTTCAAAAGCGTCTAATAACCATGGATTGTACAGGTATGCTATTTAAATAATTATTTTGCCATAACTATGACGTAACATGACATAATACAAGTTTATCAAAACAAACACATTCCATACGAAAAATCCATAACATTACAGAAACACCCATCTCTGATTAGATAAAGCAAAATATTATTATTTCATCAAAGCAAAGAAAACGTTGAATATAGTGCACTGTCCTCGAACTATTTTTTCACTAAGAGCAAAAGAAAAGAAAGACCACGTTATTTTCCGTACCCAGTAAATTTGTGTTTTTATAAAAGCGTCGAGACCGCTAAGAAAAATAATACCGAACGTATTGTCTAGCCGACATTATGGGAATATAAATCTTTGGCCCACGTCAGATACGGCGGACAGTGGGCCGTACCGGTTTGCCGCTGGAAAAAACTACTTATTTGAAAATACTCGAGCCCAGATAAAATCTTTTGGCAACAACCAGATTCAGATTTTGAATAATACGAATAAGAAGATTGTGTACGTTAGGGTTTTTATTGTGCTTCAGTGAGTGAAGTGTGCTCATATTTTTATTGAGTCTTTCTGTTGGTTTGATTGATTTACTTTCCGATTTCGATAAAGTTTTGCAACGTTCGTTTAGAATTTTACTTTCTTTTAAAGATTATACTCTTATTACGTTACGTAATCTTCAGTCTCATTCAAGCTTCAACACTGTTAAAGAATATTCGAATAATATGCTTTTATTTTTAATATACATTAAATTATAACCCCACTCACGATGGGCAACACGCAAAGCTAGGCCAAGCTAATTAAGTGCTGGCTAGTAAAGGTAACGTTATAAAATTTTATTAGATTGATAATGCCTTCTGTGCAAAAATTCTCAAAAATAATATTATTATCATAACAAGCTTATTTTATTTACATTGAAATTCTTATTGTATCTAAAGTAAATAAGGCTAAAATGTCGGTACCCGATATCCTGTTAAATAATCAGTGGCACGTAGTCCACGTGACCGGCCCTTTATCTATCCAGTGAAAGATTTATAACAGCGGCGTTACCACGTTTATCTTAATCTTAGTTGGGACTTTATATCTCTATCAACGGAAGCTATCTTGCAGAAAACCCGGGTCAGCTACCATTTGTACACAATTTAGTGACGGGAAATTTTGACCAACTTTTTTACCACCAACTCCATTGTGCACGTGATTATATTTTCGGGAGTGCGAAGCATACCCGTCCATTTTTGATAAATAAGCTTGTTAGTAGTTTCATCGTTATAGTCCAACCGAGACCCTTAACTTTTTCATTCATATTTCAGTAAAGTGATATACGTGAAAAAATAAAAGCAAAATGTTGGCGAAAAAATGTTACGGAATTTTTACACTTTATGCTAGTGAGATAATTTTAGAGTGTAATTTTAATTTATCTTGGGAAATATTTGTTCACCTGAGATCGAGTTTGGGTTGAATACATTAGCATGAAATTAAAACAATTTAAAAAGTTATACAGAGTGTTCACTCGTCCACGAAAATCAATAGGCGGCGTAAAAAAAGCACTGAAAAGAAACACATTAGGTGTCCTTTTCACGGACTTCTAACCAATAATTTCTGGTTCAACTGACCAGATAAATCTGTTGTAGAGTGAAAACAATGGACGGGCGGCGACTCGAAACCTCCGCTGATTTTTTTCTTTAATATAGCCCGTATTCAATTTATAACAGCCGGTTTATCTATATTTTAAAATCTAATTAGGAATTCAAATTTCAGTCGGGTGGGTTGATTGACGACGTAAATTGTGTGCTTCTGATTTTATTGTCTACAATTTGACGTTGTAATTTTGATACCAAACTGGCTATTAAATTGGATTAAGCGATGGAACTTAGAGCCTTTGCTGTCAGTTAACCAAAATGTTTCATTTCATAAATATGGTCGTTGATCGTCAGCTGGTCTATTCTGTAAAGTGTCATCGTGAAAACTCTGGTGAAGTGAGCCGTCATTTTACCTGATACTAGGGATTGACACTATTAACAGGCTCACTCCACATAAGAGCCCATGGTACCTCAGCTCAAATTCCCTTTTTATCTCGCTCGCATCACACTGCTCGCGGACTGAGTGAGAGCGAGACTGAGTGGGAAGCTCGCGCCTGCAACATGCCAATAGTTTAGGTATTTTTTTTTACGGCGAAAATAACGGTAATTCTAAAAAACAAAAACATATTACTGCTGTATAGTTTATTCAGTTATTATGCAATGTTTCATGATCTAATTTGAAGTATTTTTGAATACCAGTGGTTTATTGTTCGGTTTGGAGTGGATTTTTTTTCTATTGTGATTTTTATGGAATTGTATTTTTGTCAAACATAGTACTTAATGTTAATCCTCAACTTTGACATACAGGGTGTCCAAGAACCTGGCGTCCAACTGGATTCCCACGATGCCCCAAGTTCTAACAGTACTCAGAAAAATATTTTAAAAAATCCACCCCATGTACTTACAGAATTATACTGATTTCAAAAAAAAAGGGGAAATGAGCACCCTGTGACATACTTTTGAATGCTGTGACTGCTAATGCTGATAATTTCGATATTTCTTGGAGGTTTTGTAATCTAGGGTATTGCTGTGTCTAAATAGAATGTAAAAATAAAGTACTTATTGTACCATTTTAAAATAAAATATTATTTTAACTAAAGGTGATATGGAAAACTATTGAATTTCGCAACTTTGACCGACTGTAGTGTAAAAAAAATGTACCAAAATAGTATGGCAAGTGACGTCAAATTTTGACGCGTTTATTCCTCTTTTTAAAAAGGTATAATACTTACACATTAATTTGAAAAAAAAAAATTTTATAATATTTTTACTCAACAACCCAATTTTTACGAAGTGCCTACCTACTAACGGTAACTGTCGGACCCTTTCTTATCTTAGAAACTGTTATGTTACTACTATTATTTACTTCGGTTCCAAGAGTGAGCAAGAAGGAAATACACACAGGTAGATGGGTTCCCAGTAGAATAAAAGCAAAGAATGTTAGTTTAAAGATATTTTATTACAATAAATGTTCAAAATGTTGACCACCCGCGGCAATACAAGCTCTCACTCTCCTTAAAAAGGACCGCTTTATGTTTCGCGAGTAACTTTTTTGACGTATCACCTGCACTGCTTGTGTTATCTTCTCACGAAGGTCAGCGATGTCATTAATGGGCTTCGCATAAACGAGCTCCTTCATAGTTCCCCAGAAAAAAAAATCCAGCGGATTTAAGTCAGGTGAGCGGGCTGGCCACGGGATTGTTCCTGATCGCCCAATCCACCTGTTCGGGTATTGCTCGTCCAAAAACTCTCTAACGGATACGCGAAAATGTGCTGGACAGCCGTCGTGTTGGAACCACATATCTGGTGGGGTCTCTTCTAGTAAGTTTGGCAAATCATTTTGAAGAAAATTTAAATATGATTCGCCAGTCAAATTCTCGGGCATCTCAAATGGACCAATAATATTCCCACAGAGAATACCGGTCCACATGTTCACTTTGAACCGGTACTGGGATCTATCTTCTCGCATCAAGTGCGGATTTTCCACATGCCACTCGTGCAAGTTGTGTAGGTTCATGTAACCATCCTTCTTAAATGTTGATTCATCTGACCACAAAATTTTGTCGATAAAGTTTTCGTCTTCTCGATGTTTTTGCAGGATTGTTTCACAAAACGCGACTCGGCTCGGATAGTCTCGAGGTAAAAGACTTTGCACTCGCTGTACGTGGTACGGATGATATTCTTCTTTTTGGAGAATACTGTGTGCTGTGCTCTTCGGTATCCCCGTATCAGCTTCTATTCCTCGCACAGAGATGCTTGGATTTGCCGACACCGCCTCTAAAACTTCATCGCGTATGAAGTCATTTACGGGTCGTCCTTCACCAGCTACTTGATTGGGGAACCGCCCGTCACATAGTGATCTGTGCACATTAATGAAAACTCGATGGTCGGGATATCGCGTAGCCCTCGGATACCTTTCTCTGTAAAGTCTCGCTGCAGCTCGTCCATTACCTCTACATTCTCCATAAATGTAGTGCATATTTGCGTATTCTTGCGGAGTGTAGGTCGCCATGGTAGCACACACAAAACACAAACTGTCCAAACACAGGCAAAGGTCGTCGTAAAGAGTTCGTTTCAAAGTCCAGAGCACAAAGAGTAATCGAGTCCAATAAACAAAGCTTTAAATCGTAGTACGTGATCAATGGTAACAATAAGAGAGAGGTGCGTAGTAACGGCAGGAGGCAGTGACGCGTACTGACCGTACTGTTATCCTAAATAGCACGATCCCAGATAGCGTCACTATCTATCTCACTCGCACCTCTAACCTTTTTCTCCCTCACTCTTACCTGAATAATGGGGTACCATAAAGAAGAACCAGCAAATCGCAAAGATAGTTTCTGTCTTGCTCCCTCCTGTTGTAATAACGAATCACTATGGTGAGATGCATGCACATACCGTCCCTTACGGTCTAACCTGTTTTTTGAGAGGCCTGTTGTTATTTTTATGAGCATACAATAGTAATTCTTTAGAGGTTAGATTCAATTCGTCGTAAATTTTTCTTTCTAAGAATTCTGTAAGACATCGTAAAAATTGGGTTGTTGAGTAAAAATATTATCAAAATTTTTTTTTTTCAAATTAATGTGTAAGTATTATACCTTTTTAAAAAGAGGAATAAACGCGTCAAAATTTGACGTCACTTGCCATACTATTTTGGTACATTTTTTTTACACTACAGTCGGTCAAAGTTGCGAAATTCAATAGTTTTCCATATCACCTTTAGTTAAAATAATATTTTATTTTAAAATGGTACAATAAGTACATTATTTTTACATTCTATTTAGACACAGCAATACCCTAGATTACAAAACCTCCAAGAAATATCGAAATTATCAGCATTAGCAGTCACAGCATTCAAAAGTATGTCACAGGGTGCTCATTTCCCCTTTTTTTTTTGAAATCAGTATAATTCTGTAAGTACATGGGGTGGATTTTTTAAAATATTTTTCTGAGTACTGTTAGAACTTGGGGCATCGTGGGAATCCAGTTGGACGCCAGGTTCTTGGACACCCTGTATATTTATTTCAAAATAAATGCTGCAGTATGTTCAATATAATGGAGGATCATGCTAAGCAATTTTGTAACCTAACCTTGCAGCTATTTCCTATTAGCTAATTAGTAATTATTTAATCGTGCTTTTGTATGCTGTGCTGTTTTTTGTGTGCACTAAATAAACGATTTATCTATCTATCAACTTGAGGTAGTATAGCCCCTTAAGTTTTCATGGTAAGATTTTTACAGCATCGGTTGTATAGAATACTTGAATAGTAGAGAGGCTTGTGGCTTAGTAATAACAGCCGCACGGGTCGATCGATCAGGTTAAGCTAAGCTTGCCGCGGCCGGTCCGTGGATGGGTTCATCATGGATCCATTATTCTTGTAAAATTCAATATTCAAAAGTCATTTATTCAAACTAGGCTGAGAATCAGCACTTTTCAAACGTCAAAATTACATAAGATAGTCCCCCAAAACGCCCACCCTTCACCACTTCCTAGTGCTTTTGCTGGGAAGAAGAAGTGGTGCAACAAACTCCCCAGCAGCACAGTTGTCTGTTCAGTTAGAAAAAAAAATGATTATATACAATTGTATGCAAGACAATTAACAATACGCAAAAAAAAAAAAAAAAAAAATTAAATATTTATAATTAATAGCCATATGACAGCTAGCACACGCCAATATACCAACCAAAAGCATCGAGAACTATACTCAAGCAGAAATAAAAATAACTAAAATCAAACAATATCTAAAAAAAAGAAAATAAAGCCTCCAGGCATAAAGGGCGTGCCCGCTTACATATAGCTGTAACTAGAGGTTATAATTGATAAACTAGGAACATCGAGGTAAAAAAAAAATTGTCGAGGTCGCTAGCTAACCACATATTGCAATACAACTCATAAAAAAACATTGTAATGAGTAGATTATGTTGTCAACAATAAATTAAAATAAATTGACTTATAAAGTAAAATAAATAATGGTGGAAGTCGATCCCAACATAATTAAAGACTAAGTAGATGATGAGATCGGCTGTAAAGCTCTCAATCGTATGTGCTCTTGGATCTGTATATTTTAGCTACAGTCCGATCTATTCGACAAAATCCAATGGAATTGCCTTTACTGTGTTGTGGTGAACCAAATCCTGATTGCTACGAATAACTTATCGTGTCACGGATGCACTTACGCGATTTGGCACACTACCAACTATGTAAAAGAGACTCTAATTGTAAACTACCTACGTTTACACACTCGATTAGTTTCTGAATAATAATTAACTATCCAAGTACTCCCTAAATGCTAGCTGTAAAATAGCTCACGTATTTAGTTTGAATGTGTAAATAATAAATATTGAATAAATATTTATAAGGTTAGAAGATACACCAATAGTTTTAAAACTATTTAAAACTATTGGTGTAACTCTTATTATTCTAAGAACCACTAGAATAGATAAACGTTTGGAATATGCATCAGAATTTTAATGAACTCATAGGCCGGGTGGCACATATAGATCGGTCAGTATGGGAAAGTCTGAAACTATAAGACATACGAAGATCTCTTTCTTAGGAACCATGTCATCGATTTTAGTAACAAGCAAAAAAAAACATACTTTAAAAAAAAACTTACGAACGAACCCGTACGTTTTGAAAAATAAAACTAACACTATTTCTATTTAGATATCGATTGTATAGGTCTTAAGCAGTAAATGTTACTATGAAACATGATGTCTAAAATGGATTAATTGCATTATTTTCATATCCTTTAATTTATTTTAGTGTTTTCGAAATGACCACCATTTTTTTCAATACAACATTGAAATAGTTTAGGTAAGGATCTTACTATTGCGTTTTGTATCTTCAGGTGGTGAATTTGCGTTAAAATGGACTCTATGTTTGGTTTTAGGTCTTCAATGGTGACGTAGCTTGTTTTGTACCCGTCTTCATCCTTAACGTAATCCCACAAGAAATAGTCTAGTGGGGTTAAATTGGGTGACCTTCCAGGCCATTTGATAAGGGCCGTCAATCCCAATCCATTTTTAGGAAAAGTTCTTATTTAAAAAGTCTCTAGCTATGTGACTATTGTGAGCAAAGAGCTACAAACAACCATAAATACAATTTTACGCACCTAAACGAGTCTTGTTCGAGTATGGCCGTAGTACACACATACATACACGCTCGCGTTCTTCCCAAAGGGATAGGCAGAAACCACAGAACGCCACCTGCTACGATCCTTACATTCTCGTTTTGCTTCGTTTACGTTCATACATCTGGTCATACACGCACGCCGGTTTCAAGTACTACGCACCTGAACTTTCTGAAAAACAATACCAATAAGGTCACTATATGTCCTTAGGGCGTCCCTCCTGGCGTTTCCACTCACATCTGCCATGTAAAATCTTTTGTTAGTCACCTTTCAGTCATCCTCTCAACATGACCAAACCATTTAGGCATATTCTTTTTAATTTTTGTTATTCTTTTTAATCTTCTTATTAATTCTTCATTAAAAAGAAGGAACGCATTTCCACAGCATGTATTCTACTTTTTTGCTTCTTTTTCCAACACCCAACATTCACTTCCATACATAAGCGTAGGCATCAGCACACCATTGTGAACAGCCAGTCCTGCCTTTTAGGAAATCGACTGGTTGGGCACAATCGCAAGTATAACACCATTCACATTATTTTTGCCGCATTCAATCTTCTTTCCACATCTTCATAATCTTTTTCATGACCGTCCTTTTTTGAAAAAATGTACCTCCATACGTACTGAAGTACTTACAACACGAGTATCACTTAGTCTGGTTTCCGTTAAGAGGTCTTCGAAAGTCATCGAAGCCGCAACAAAAACGTATTGAGTTTCCACATAACATTAGTGAAGAAGTATGGCCTAAATCCACACGACCCGTATAATGACCCAATTCCTTCCGTTCTTATAACTCAAGAGAGCTGATAAGCTGCTGATAAAAATACTGTATCTTTATACACTTTAAGGAATGTAATAGGTTTGTCGACAATACGTCGGTATTTTGATGATAAATGTTATTTCGGTTACAAAAGAAAACTACAGCTTATTCACTAATGTCAGTTCCTCGATTTTTGAAAGCCTCTGTTCTTCTTATCTTTCAAGTTACTTGATTTGCTGTTTTATTTAGGTCCATCAATCATTTTTATTTTGTTAACAAGAGTTATAAAGGTGTTAGATAATTTGTCCACGTCATGAAAAGACTTTGTTTACAAAAATACATACAATGTTTTCAATGTTTTACATACTATAAAAAGCCTGTGATCTCCCACTGCAGGGCAGAGGCCTCCCTACTCTCCTTCCATTTCTCTCTGTCTAGAGCTACTAAGGACTAGTCCTAATCGAAGGTAGGTAAAAAACCTGTGGCATCAAATATTTAAAACTTAATTAAAACGTCTATTATGCAGTACGTACAGCACGACCATAGCCTGGACTGTAATTTAAACGAAAAAAATGCACCATTTCCCTTATCTATTTTTTTTCGGGTAAAACCGTGGGCTTTTTCCATTAAAAATATCATTCTAGCTGCACATTTATACCATAAACCAAAAAGTATTTTAAAAGCAACCGTAACAAAGAAAAACTGTTATGTTCAATTTAAAACTACAAAACGAGACAGGACACCTCACTATTATACATTAGAGGGACAGTATAAATTGATATTAATGTCTAAAAAGAATTTGTTACCGCTACATTCTCGTTCAAATGCCAAAACTACTAACTAGGCCAGTGACACTGAATATAGCCATTTAGTCTTCACACTACCGCACTCCAAACTAGAACGGTTAAACTTTCTAGAAATTCAATTATGTCTTAGAATTTAACTCGGGTTTCTTCCCTAAGTTTCTCATAAATAAATAATTCAACATTAGCAAAAGTGTCGCGGTTGCTCTCGTCCTATACTGTTTCGTTTTAGGGTAACAGACATGGCAAAAACTTGGCTTAACTTGTCGTAAGACAATGTGACATAAATGATATTGTCGTGTACGCGCTCTTCCAGCACTAAAAGGGAATGTTTTTCTTCTTGTTGAGTCCAATTGTTTTCGCTTTTTTTTTTTTGGGATAAACGTGTGATGTTAGTACGATTACAAGCAGAGTATCTGACCAAAAATATAGCAGAGACAGTATTAAAAAACAATCTGCTTTTTAGCGACGTTTCTGTATCTTGTACTCACGTGGCAGATTCTTTCTAAGCTATGTATTTTACTTTGAGCTAGCTTCTGCTCGGACTTTGTCCGCGTGAAATGTGTTATTTTAACATAAAATGTATCTTATGACACTTAGAAATACTGCAGCTGCATATGAAAGAATTTTTGGATTTGGATCGGTAGTTCCGAAGATTACCGCCTACATACAAACTCACAAAAACCTCTTTAAGAAACGAGTATAATTTTTTGAAGATCGTTTAAATACAATGTTCTTCCTTTTCAGCAATAAAAATGGTTAATTTTTTTTTACTGTTAAAACTGATTTCGAACACAATAGCGCTAAGTTCGACTCATAGCTCGATAGATGACGTTGTTAATTGATCCTGCTGTTTCTGAATTGCGCTATGGTTTCGTTAAAAATTCTGATACTGTCGTCGGAGCGCGGACTTGTAGGATATGATATAGTCCGGTTAAGCAGCTGCGACCTCAATCTGAGAGTCAACTGCGAGATGCCATATTATAAAAAAAAAATAGGATATGAAGGAATTAGATTGTGAATGATACTTAAATTTTTGTAGAGAGTTGAGCAAATTGTTGTGCATCACTTATAATCACCACACCTGTATGGAAAGGGGGGAAGGGGCCGTAATCCACCATGCCCTGCCATGAGGGGGCCCAATGTTGAATGTCGCATGTCATTATCGATGAGTAAATCTAGTATAAAAGTTTAGTTTTAGTTAATATGACATAGTAAGTACAGTGGTAAGATAACCAAGACCAAATAATTATTATTAATAAGTTTTGACTAGATACAACAATGAATCACAAAATACATAAAAGCATTACAATCATCATCATCTGCCTAGCTTTTTCCCAACTACGTAGGAGTCAGCTTCCAGTCTAACCGGATGCAGCTTAATACCAGTATTTTATATGGAGCGACTGCCTATCTGACCTCCACAACCCAGTAATTGGGTGATACGATACCCCTTGGTAAAACTGGTTGTGAGACTTTCGGGCTTCTGACGACCCGTAACGACTGTCAAAGATCCACGAATGACAGCCGGGACCAACGGCTTAACGTGCTTTCCGAGGCACGGAGGAGTCTCGGTACGTAAAGATGGTCACCCATGCACAGACCAACCCCGTTAAGCGTAGCTTAACCTGACGGATCGACCCGTGTGGCAGTTATTACTTAGCCACGAGCTCCTCGAAAAACATTACAGTAAACAGTGTTAATATACTTACATGATTCAGTACGGTTCTAAAAATTCTACAAAAAGCTACAGGGTTTGCAAACAATTTTTCGCTCGGACTAAGCCCCTAAAATCCAGATACGATATAATAGGATAGAACTTCAGCATGTTTTACATTCAAAAAGAGAATTATAAAAGCACAGTGGTAAAAATCGACAATGCGAGGCCAAAAGCCGATAGGATTACTAGAGTCATAAAAAGTGGGTAAAAATGTACAAGTTTAAGGCGAAAGCGTCAGGGTAGCCCGTGAAATTCAAATTTTCTTACATTTTTTGTAATTTGCAGGTCAGTATCGGGTTGTATCAATCAATCTGCCTAGCCTTTTCCCAACTATATTGGGGTCGGCTTCAGTATCGGGTTGTATATTGATCTAAATATGATTCGCGGCCGTATCAATGTTTTTTTTTTCATAGAATTATAATCATAAAAATCATTAATACAACTCTCTAAGTCCATGTAATCCTATTGATTGACTGTTTCATGAAATCATGACATTTGCGGATTATGCTAACTTAAGAGGGCACCGAGCTTTTTTTTACAAACAAACATATATTTACTAAGCTTGTTTGAAGTAGTAAACGATTAAATTAAAATGTAGGGAAATATATTGGTATTATTGGGGATATAAACTAGACATTATGCGCGATGGAATCACGATTTGATAAAGTTGCCTAGATAGATTAAATAGGCAAAGTTACGTCTTATCGAGTAATCTTTTCCTCTATAACTAATTTATTTTAGTATATTATGAATAATTTACTAAAATAAAGTTCATATATGACTGAAGCTTTTATGCGCGTCAGTATTTTTTTTTTTTAATGAAAGAGCAATATGATGAAAAAAACAACGAAAAGGACAAAAGTGAGAATTTTTTTCTTTACTCTTTACACGTAAAGAAAAAGACAGAGACAAAGGCAAATGGTCGGTACGTTCTTAAAGAGTTCTATTGCTGATTCTAATGACTGTAATTCTGTAAAGCCATATTTGTTACGGTCGCGAAACAAATTTTAATCAACAAACAACCTGAAACTGACCTGCAAATTGCAAAAAACATAAGAAAATTTGAATTTCGCCTGCTACCTTAGCGCTTACCCTTAACATGTACATTCACGATAAGTCACCTTGTAATCTCCATTAGCCGATGTAACGGTGTATACTGGCCCAGAACACTCTTAAGCGGCTATAAGAAAGTTTTGTATCGTCCTTTCATTATGTGTAATGTTTCTTCTTAAGATTTTGGCCACGTAAAATATTTTTGCTCCACTGTGGCCTGGTGGAACGATGTTTATTATGGTTTATGGTGTAATTCAAGAGATGCCACTGTAATCTTGGAAGGTTTTAGTAACTGTTTGAGTAGGGAAACCAGTTGAAAACCAGCGTCAGGCACTAGTTGTCTGGCATTTTTGATGAACATTTGTGTGTGCTAAACAAATATATTTCATTTATTTTTCTTTAGGAAATATCATTCAAATGCGAATAGTGTAGTTTTTTATAGGTACCTAAAAGTGATTATGTTTTTAAATAATAGAATAAGAATGTCAATATAGATCGCTTTATTTTAATTGAAAGGTACCGACTAGTTTACATAAAGTGAAAACGCGCGGTGAAAAGCGGTGTTATTTTTTTTGATTTTTGACTTAGTTAATGGACGTGAAAACATTTGGAACTAACGTTTCCAGAAACCGCGTTATTACCAAAAACTAAATGTTTTCAACTTTTACCCACACTATGAAACATGTTACGGCTATACTCGGGAGGACTGTTGTCTGTTCTTAATCTTGCTACGTAACTAACTCGTGAACTCCGTAGAGTCTGAAATTGTTCAGACATACCATAACAACACGCTTGTAATCAATAGTATCTGACCCCAAAGGTTAGGCAGAGCTGTACCTGTAGTATACCCACATTTTACCAGTTATGTTGAAGTCTCATGTAATACGGGGCGAGCTTTGCCCGACAGACATGGGAATCGAACACAGGACCTCATGCTTAGTACTAACGCATGCGATCACTAGACCTACAAGGCAGTAGTTATTAGGATAATCCCGATAAAACGTACCTTTCGAAATTTACTGTAAAAAAATATTTATAAATAAGTAATAATGTAGGTTTGTTACCCTAGCGGTCATTACGGTTACCCTCTTAAGGATTACAAGATGGTATTTATGTACGTGCCTACCTGTACCCCATAATGATTTATTATATAAGAGTAATATCAAGATATTGCCTAATGTACCGCGAAAAGGAAGCACAAACTCCAGAGTTTTCTTACTTCTAAGGGGGCTTTGATTTACACAGTTTACTCAATTACGACAAAGTTAGAAAGTAACTGCTTGCTGCTCGAAGAATTTTGACCGTATTTCTTAAGTCAAAAATAAATTGGTTAGCACTGCTTTTCGCTTTGAAGAAATTGGTTATGTGATTATTTGTTATTAGCTGGTCCCAATTATTTTATTTGTCGGCATAAAAAGTTATACAATAAAAGCCTCGTTTAGGTACCACGCGACCTGCTTAGTAACAATTAAATTAGTATTTTAACTGTACAAAATGAAACAAAAACTTTTTCACCTCAGCACCTCAAACAAGCAGGTTTTGCTGTCAAAAAACAGTCAGCAAAATTCGATTTAGCTGCGAGCGTGAGACAAAGTAACTTTTTAATTATTTTTTTTTAATGCCGAGAGCAGTGTTGGGTCTACTCACAAAATTCTAAAGATTTGAACTTCAATTAGTTTTGTCACTTTCACTTCAATACGAAAAAAGCGAGAGATAGAAACAAATCGATTCGAATTAAAATACCTAAGTACTAGGCCCAAAAAAGAAACAAACTATAAAACGTTCGGATATACTTAAAACATTAAAATTGCAAATCATCTGTTAGGGTTTTATTTAAATTCTGTTTTTTTTAAATTTTTGGAACGAAGTTCAAGCGGCTTGGGCAAGCAGCGAAAAGGCGCTTGCGACTGTCTTCTTCTAATTCAAAGAGAAAGAGAGAGATAGTAAGTGTGAATTTGGTCGAAATGAAAATCCAAGATGGCGGTTGCGTAGATTTTCACATTTTTCATAATGGGTGTCGTTTTCATAGTTTTCAAGGGTGCCAAAGCCGACCGTGAGGTCAAAATGTAAATCCAAGATGGCCGCTGCGAAAACTTTCAAATTTTTCTTCATGGGTATCGTTTCTATGGTTTTCAAGGTTGCTTAAGCCGATAGTTTTTGAGGGTGCTAAAGTCGATAGTGAGGTCAAAATATAAATCCAAGATGGTGGCTGCAAAATACGAGGTGATGAAGATTATGTAAAAAAAAACCTTGTCCGATCCGAAAATCTGGGGAAAAAGGGCATATGGTTCTGCAGTAACATTACAAAACAGTATTTTTTTTATTATTATTTATAGTAAAAAAGTTATTGGTATTTAAAATTCACATTTTTAGTTCCAAAATTACCCCAAATCCATAAAAAAATTGCAAAATTCATAACTTATGACTGAAAAAAAATGTAGGGATTATTTATTCTTTTGTCCTGAAAATTTCCACATCAATATGCTAACAGTACGATACCTAACAACACCCGCACGGATCGGACAGGGTTTTTTTACATGTTGTATGTTCTCGCTGCTGAGGTGAAAAGTTGTATGTGTTACACGAGAGCAAAGTTATTTGCATCTCGTGTCTTTGAATCCCTCGCAGCGCTCAGGATTCTAACCTAGAATCACTCGCTACGCTCGTGATTCAATTATAGAATCCTTCGCTTACTCAGGATTCAAAATCAACACTCGCAGCAAAAAACGACTTTGCTCTCTTGTTGCACAAATAACTATTGTAGTTTTGCTCCCATAATTTTAATTGAAACATGTACTAAGTTCTAGAATGAAATCTCAATGAAACCTTCAGAACCCTCTTTTCTCTACCTGTCTTTACGAATATCAGGCCCCAAGATCTTCAAGCGTAACTAAGCACTTACTTTGGCTGAGCGTTATCCTTGCCACTGTCGCACAACTGCCAAACTGCAAGTGCAAGGTACACAATAATAGTCCTCCAGGCCGAATTCCGATCATGGCGACCAATCTCAGCGGAGACCAGTCTTTGGCGCAGGAGATATTATACTGCACAAGCGTGTGCGCAGACACAGATAAACTCTCTCTTCCCTCACTCTCATAGTCCGACTGGATGGCAATCCGACACGACCGGAGAGAGACCTGGCGTGCCTGCGTGACCTGGTGCTTTGGAAAGCATGTATCACACTGCAAACTTCCAAACTCCGGGCTGTTAGTAAGAAATTCCTAATGAAACAACCAAACAACACTTTGCCCGACTCGGGAATCGAACAGTCACGCAGTGCATACGGTAACATAATTATTATCTAAGTCTAAGCACAAGCTAAAGTAACCCTATCAAATTAATATCCCGCCACTGTTACACCAAGGCCTACCTCGTTTGTCTAGTGGTCGTTCTGGGTTCGATTCCCAGGTTGGGCAAAGTGTTATTGTGTTTTTCTATCCGGAATTTCTCAGTAGGACCCCGGAGTCTGGATTTGTGCCCGGTTGATGGCAATAGTCTCGCCCCCTTTACATACTAATTAATAACTTATTAACATGGGAATTAAATTTAACTGGCGAAATGTGGGTGTACTATAGGCACACCCCTGCCCAACCCTTCGGGGAAATAAGACGTGATGTTATCCTATACTAAATGAGCAATATTTGTATATAAATATATTTGTAATCACGTTCTGGAAAACGGATCTAACGATTTCGATGAAAGCTGTAATATAGGGTTTGCGTGGGCGAAAAATCTAGCTAGGTTTCAAAACTGGGAAAATTCGTTTTCTCCGTATTTTCACCCGAGCGAGCTCGGTCGCCCTAAGAACAAGATGGATACCGGTTAAGAACAAGATGGATACCTTAGAATAATGACATGGCAGCATGGAATTAGTAAGTTCCTACTATCATAGCAGTATGTAATTAGTATGTACTATACATGGAATTAGTATGAACTATCTCATACTATTAAATGAGCATTCTCTATTTTCGCCCAAGCAGAGCTCACTCGACCAGGTACTGTTATGTTACAGCCACTGATAGATAGTTTGATTTCCAGCAACGGACCGAATAGTCAAGCAACAAAGGTCACCAGTAATTTAATTATTAACGTTGCACTATTTACGTCAACCCTCTCCTTTAAGTTCCTTTAATAGAACCTCTCTACCTTAAGCTAAATTGGGAAGACGTTTAACAACACCAAAAACTCTGTTAAAAATGTCTTTTATAACCCTTAAATATTCTCAACATAAATCCTTTCAACATTTACAACACTCATTACCATACCAAACCTTTGTATCCAAAGTAAAAAGCAATAAAAAGATAACATACCACATGGCCTGTTTTACGACTAGAAATAGGCGCCTATTTTTATTCATTCTTCTTGTTCCCTCGGATAAGTGCCTCTATACAGCGAGAGTATAACTTTCTTTTGCCATAAAACATTGAGGGTCCGAATAATGTAGGTACGTACATATGTATGTAAACATAAATGGAACGTGTACAAGAAAATATGAAAGAAATAAAATGCCTGAATAGACGAGCTGTGAATAGTTTCATATTTCGCTTTATCTTCGATGGAATGGTGGGCAGAAAGCTGTTTAGATGTTTTTGTGTCAAGTGTAAGTAGAAATAGAGAGGTATTTCATTTATGCTCGGTTCCGATAAACAAAAACTAATCGTTTTGCTTACCAATGGCAACGTTTTATTATTGCCAAAATGGGCATATAAATAGATTCTTAAGTTAATTTTACCTGTTATAGCTACTTCTATATTACGGACCGAGTGAGGTCCTTGTTTCATTATAGGTAAAGATACAAGTCTTAATTTTAACCAATAATGGTTCGTAAATTATAGATAAAGGCCATATGAGCACCGATTCAATTATCGTTGGTCCCAATTTTTTCACAAAACACTTAATTGCAGCCAGATTCCTAACACAAATTATAGTTTTACCCGACTTGCCTACTTACATACCTTATAAATTTTTAGGACACTAAAATAATTCCGACGTTGCCGTCAATCTCTAAAGCCTAAGTACAAAGTTACTGAAGCAATTTGAAGCACGTTAAACATTCTTTCTCATCATCAAAAGAGCACAAGTAAGCACCCTTACTAACTAGGATATTTCCTACGTGTACCGCCGACATATACTCAGTGCCCCCTCAACAAATGCTTCGCATTATCTTCCACGACAACGTAACTAAATTTCCACTTGGCAAGGCGCTTTAGACCAAACGTAATAAAGCTATTCACCACACTTATAAGGTAATGAATTTTGACGCTACCGTGAAAACCAAGAGGTGTTTGTACGACCAACACTTCACACACGCCTAGGACACCAACCTGAAACCAACTTTGACAAAACGTTTTAGAGTATTATTTAGCTTAGTTGTAGCTTCGCTCGTTTCGAGACTATGACAAATAGAATTTTGCCAATATATTAGCTCATCTCGCTGGCTTATGCTAATCAAGGAATGAAGAAAAACATGGAGTGTGTCAAAATTACGTTATTCTGTGTAAGTTGAGTGGGTGTATTACTTATAACAATTACCTTTATACCAATCCTTATATTTATACTATACCTTCTTGTTTTGTCTGTGAATAATAAATAGCCTAGCGATAGCACTCGTATATTAATTATTAGGGCATGTGTAAAGCCTGTGTCATATTGAATAAAATTGGAACAAAATATGTATGACGAGCCACAGGGCCTAGGAAAAGTGACATTCTATCAGCAAAAACGATGATGGAAAACTCAAAAATGTATATTGGATAGACATAATCTAACAAAAAGCTTAATATTAATATGTCAAATCAAAAATCTTGATTTGTGGGAAGTAGACTTAGCGATTATTGTGCCGATAGTAGTTTCAGCCAATGGCTTAATTGTTAAGAGTCTCGACCAACACCTAAGGAGGCTCTCGTTGGGCTTAAATCAGAAAGCGTTACTTCTGGACACGGCTCGCATTTTTAGGAGGTTCCTCTCTCTGGAGCCCAAACCGGTGGTACTTGGACCCTATTCCCGATACAGGTGCACGATAGGCTACTATTTTTTAAATGTTTTTGTATTATAATATTAATTTTAAAAATATAATTTATATGTATAAATTTGCACAAGAGTTCCTTTTGTAACTAAAGTGAGCACTAAGAAAGGATTTTTGAAGGGGGTAAAAAAGGGGATGAAACTTTGTACAAAAGTTCATTGTTTTTGCCAGTAGGAAATTGCTTGGCTTGTCGATGTAGAAATACTAAACGCTTTGAAAGCCGTTGCCACTTGTAGACCTTCAGGTCTTTTTTTTTTTTTTTTGCGATCTGATTAGTGGTTGCTTTATAAAATCAAACCACTTGCTTATCTTAACATTACCTACTACTCTTTAATTTAGCTGTGTTTTTCGCACTGCAATAGACTAGATTTTTGCTTTGATGTCAGAGCAATTATCTCAATTAACTTTATGATTAATTATACTAAAACAGTGGCCACACTTGGAAAACTAAGCTGTTAAATCACATAATAAAATTATACATACCTCCAAGTAGGGGTCTAAACTATTCCCCCACTTGCTGCTGATATCCCGTTCGCAGTTACTCACAATACTTTTAGTACTAGGTTCATACATTTAGTTTACGACATTCTCATACATTACGTTTATTAGTCGTGATTATCGTAACAACTACAATTTCTTTTACTAGGCATATTGTTGATTGCGCCGCATATTAGCGAACAGCTAAAACATAAAACGTCAATTTGCACGGTTTGTACGGCCTCTCTGGGTGATTTTTTATTTAAGGATATTCAGTAAGTTTCTTTAATAAGTAGTCTCTCTTCTTCTTTGTCGATGCACTCTTGGCAGAGCGGTCGTGGTGGCGTTGCAATGAGATTTCGGGCAGTCGTGATTTGCCTCACGATGCAACGCCATCCTTTTCTTTCGTATTTTATATATACTTTCGTATTTATTGAAATACATAAGTAAGTGCTGGAAAATTGCTATAATTACAGGCTCAATAAGAGACATTTCAACTTTTTTTCTGAGATGCAACTGTGACATCTCTGGTATTGCAAATATGTCTATACACAGCGGTGATCACTTAACACCAGGCTGGTCACCTGCTTAGTTGCAATGACAGAAAATTGCACCAAAATCTGGATTTCAGGCAAACATTGTAAGGAGAGCAATTAATCCGTTTTTACACTGTCAAAAAATAATGTCGATACAAACCCGTCGATTACGATCAATAAGGTACCTAATTTTTTTTAATCGACTTTGACGTTAGGCAGTCATTACAATTTAGAGATTAAGACGAGAACTGACTAATTATGACTTTAATATTCATATCTAAATAAATCTAATTATGTATATAATTATGTTTCAGCTACGCAACAGGGCTACGCTAATATAAGAATCACAGACCGTAGTCAAGGGTTTACGACTTTCGTAGCAAATGTGCTACGAATGCTACGAAAGAAAAGAATAATAAACGCTTTGCCTGCGCAAGAAAGATTTCTAACTTTTCTGAGTATATATTTGCATAACCCAAGACACAGCAGACTATTAATATTGAACGGTGTAACTACGTGTGTTTGAGTTTGTTAAAACTGTCTCTTTATCATTTCAAGTCTTCAAATCGTCTATTTTAGTTTAAGTATCCTTGTGTTAGTTCTTGGATTTTATTCTTTTCGAGCAATCCATCCTGCACCTGATGTTTTATCTCTGCATCGTCCTGAAAATGCCTTAAGCATTAACGGAACTAAACGGAACTAAAGATGAACTCACGTATGTGTGACCACGATCGTTTATCAATGCCCTTGTTGCAGGCCGCGACATGATAATTATTCAGAATTGTAATAGCAATCACGTCATTTCGTTTATAATACTTTTTTATTTTTAATAATTTATTAATTTTTATATAAATTATTTTCTATTTTGTGAATGTGAGAACGCTGTAGGCTTAGTGGACTGTATATTTGCTGACCATAATTATTTTGTTAAGTACCTGGTACTTTTTGAAAGACCTACACTGTCCTTCCATACCTAATAACACTGTTATTTGAAAATATTGTATAAACCAATTATTTTTAAAAGAGTAACCGTGTAGTTTCTTGCCGGCTCTTCTCCATAGGAAACGACCAATTGGAACCGTGCACCTAGCTTCTGACGTTTCATAAGTGCCCATGTAGGTTTATGTGAAATAAAATATTTTGAATTTTGACAATAATTTACTATTTTCATCCATGAACACGTATGTCCTTCTTAGATATAATAAGTTATTAGTTATCTTAGTCATTTGTTTCTCACCAGAATACCCACGAAACGCGTTGTTTCACAGCTTTTTAATTAGTTTAGATTTTTCATTAATATTCTTTTCACTTCTCATGCTCTGAAAGTGCTTATTTGTGCAGGATATAGGCTGCACGAAATCGAATTTTGTGCACCATTGCATTAACGTATCTACTCATAAATGTATCTATATTGAGGCAAAGAAAATGAGCTATACAGCCAAACACAATAAGAAGTTCATAGATAGAATGTGTTATTTTATAATATTTACTTTAATTTATTTGCTTTGTGTTTTTTAAGTCATGAAAGATATTTAAAATTTAAATTCAAGTACGGTAGGTTATTTAATTAATTTAGGAAAATTATTATTACAAAATTAATTTAATAGTAAGTAGGCTGTATAGGTCTGCAGCCCAAGCCTAATATCAATGCCGGGAAAAACAATTTCCTTCAGTATTCAAAACTGTAAAAATTTTACTTTGAATTTTAATTAAAGAAATGTTATGTTATACTATTGTTTTATTTCCTCGCAATCGAAGTGAAAAGCAGAGTTTATAACTCATCCACAAAACCATTTTATCCTCGACATTACTATCAGCCTTCGCCTTCGTCTCGGGCTGCTAAAAGTCTCGGATAAAAATGGTTCGTTTTGTGCACTTGTTGTAAAATCTACTATTATTGCACCTCTTTCATTCATGAGCTATCCGAATATCAAAAAATATTTGGCCTAAGTCTCAAGGGGAACGCGTGAAAATTAATTCGCTATTACAATGTAGGTTTATTAGATGCCCTCTTTACGAGTATTATAATGATAATACAAAGTCAGGTTGTGTTAATAAAACGTTTATCCAAGTTATACCGTGTCAATATTTTACAAAGAATATTTCAAAACGTTTTTCTTTTTAATTTTTTCTAAGAGCTGAGCTGTTTAACATTTTGACCAGCAACTTTATTACGCTCAGCGTATTTCGTAACAACTTCTTTACGAGTTGTCCGTTTATGTCACGAAATTACTCGAGAGCCCGCCGAGTAAGCTCGAACGATGATGATCTTACGTTTTATGATCTAACTACAGCGCTGTATTAAAGCTTCTTAGTTTTGGAAGCTTTAATTTTGTATATTACTTATTTTTAGGGTTAGGGTCCGAATGAAAAACGGAATCCTTATGGGATCACTTGTTTGCCTATCTGTCGAAATAAATTAATTTTGATTATGGAGGTCAAATAAAAGATAAAATACACAAATACAAAAGTAACCAAAAGCCTCGTTTTAAACCAACAAAATAACGTTAAAAGCGTTAACGTGATAAATTTGGAAATGTTGTTCATTGGTTGATGTCAA
Source organism: Xanthia togata (assembly GCA_963853775.1). Classification (NCBI taxonomy): domain Eukaryota; kingdom Metazoa; phylum Arthropoda; class Insecta; order Lepidoptera; family Noctuidae; genus Xanthia; species Xanthia togata. The sequence continues at coordinate 24,578,374 of OY970794.1, read as the reverse complement.
GGCCTCGGACCAAAGACAGTATTGCGTAATTACTGTTGTGACATTACGTACTCTGTGGTTGCGACATTGGCAAATGACAACAAAAACATAATGCCGATTGTAGAGTTAACTAAATTTGTAATAAATAATAAAATAAATTAAGCATAAGAGGAATTTATTATTACGGTTTGTCAGAACCCCAGAAGTCTGAATAAAAATCAGACTTACCATGGGATATCGTATTTCCTGGTAACTGGGTTGTGGAGTTCACATACGCCGTCACTCCATTTAAAATACCTACTGATTTTCAGCTGCATCCGGTTTGACTGGATGCTGACCCCAAGATAGTTAGAAAAAGGCTAGCCTTTTCAACTTCTGCCTAGACAGACGATTACTTTTAGGGTAAAGAAAAATTCAAGATATGTTGTGAAGTGAATACTGATTCCGCAAGATACTATGTCAGTTTTTTCATTGTATTATCGAGGTTCGGAGTTGATAATCTGGTAAAACTGATTTGAATTCTTCTTTGTCACATTTTTACTTTCTAATGGCCTATTTCTGAGGTATTACAACCGAAGTTTGACTATTAGATAGCGCTATTGATCTGCAACATGAGATGGTTCCTGTAAATATACCCGAGGCGCGTCACAGTCTTTTATCTTTTAAATCGGTATTTTTCTTTTAAATTTGTCTAACCCTTGATTATGTTTATCTTCAGTTGTTTAGGCTAAGCTAACTGCCGCCAAACGATCTTGCTCCATTACTAAAGGAAAATAAATTATTCCCTACACAATAAAACAGTATCTTCGTATTAGCTTTAGACAAACAATAGGCGAACACGTCGTGTCTGCCACAGAATTCGCACTGGCATTTGTAGGTAAACTTGCCCGTTGTGCGGTCACTAACGAGCTATGCCCCCGCTACAAAGTTTCATCGGCTCTGTTTCAGAATCTAGTGCACTCTATGTATCCCGTGGTCAGTAGAAGGGCCGTGCGATGGCCTAATTAATGTTGTTATTATCTATTGATGCGTGTGTTAGATTTAGTGTAGGTACAGTTTTAGATGACCATTGTACCTTTGAATAATTTTAAGGGTTAAATTGAAAGACACGAATAGAGTTAGCGCAGTGACGTTCATTGACCCATGGCCTTCGTTGTCTGACCAGTCAAACAATACTGGTAGTGTAATCGTAAACTAAGCCAGTGTCATATTTTTCTGTGTATTTATATTGTTCTGTACCCGAATGTGGTTACGACCACTGACACTGCGCATACTGTGTTGTTACATCATAATTATTTGAGGTTTAAATTGAATGAACTAGTGAAGAGTTTCGACCTTCCGCGCGATCCTAACTAAAATTATAAATGCGAAAGTGAGTTTGTTTGTTTCACGCTAAAACGGCTGAACGGATTTGGATGAATTTTGGACACATGGGTAGACCATGACTTACACAGTAAGTCATAATATAAAGTAGTATGATATTTTCAAGTGCCCGCATGCGGTTCCGGCCGCAGATGCTGCCAACGTAAATCAGATAGTGCGTCTATCTTAGAAACATAACATAACATCACGCCTTGTTTCCCCGAACGGTTGGGCAGAGGTGTACCTGTAGTAGTTACACCCACATTTCGCCAGTTATGTTTTAAGTCCCATGTACCTAATAGGGGGCGAGCCTACTGCCATCAACTGGACACAAATCCAACCTCCGGGCTGCTACTGAGAAATTTCAGATAGAAAAACCCAATAACACTTTGCCCGACCCGGGAATCGAACACACATACATCTTAGAAACATACTCCAAAAGAATTAAATTAATTCAGTCACTGTTTTCTCAGTTACACAACCAAGTTATAAGAAATGATTCATGAATTCGGCCATCAGTGCCACGTCATGAGCTCACTTCCGATTGTCCATTGTTGTGGCTAATACACAATCAGCTGTCATTCACATTGGTTATGTTTATCCCGGTGTGTGTCACTGATTTCAGTTTACTGCTTAAGTGAAACGTGTTTGAGTTTGTAACCCGACTGCGCGACAGCAAAAACAGGATATTTTTTATGTCATTGGGTGGCAAATAAGTAGGCGGTCTATCTGATGGCAAAAGACACCTATAGACCTGCTCATTGGTCTAGTGGTCGCAGGTGCTACTACTGAACATGAGGTCCCGACTTCGATTCCCAGATCGAGCAAAGTGTCATTGCGTTTTTTTATCTGAATTTTTCTCAGTAGCAGCCCGGAGTCTTGCTTTGTGCCCGGTTGATGTTTACATGGGACTTAAACATAGCTAGCGAAATGTGGGTACTACTACTATAGGTACACTTCTGGCCATTCCTTCAAGGAAACCAGTCCTGATGTTATGTTATCTTTTTAAATACACGGAATCGTGAGCCCGCTCCTAGCTAATAGAAAAATATAATTGACCAGCTTCCGCCAGTGGCTTCGTCCGTGTGAATTATCTTACTCTCTATGTTACTCAGTGATATTATAGCCTTGTACGGATTTTTTTTTCATTACAAACATGCTAAAATACAAATCTCTTCTCTTTATAATATTAGCGTAGATTAATGAATAGCAATTGCGTAATACACGATCAATCAGGATCTGAATCGTTTTGAAACAGATTGCTTCACATCTTCGACAAAAAAATCTACTCAACAACGTAAACAACGCAATGAATGTAGTTGAATTGTCAAAATGAAACAGATTGGTCGTCATCGTTTACAAAAATGTGTTGCGTAATTAGATAGCAGGTTGATCGGCGACTGCTTCTAAAAAGTCAATGTGAAATCATGAAATAAATATTCTAGTTCCTAGAAATCTGTTTGGATCATCAAACAGGGAAAAGTATCTTTGCCCGTATTTTCTTCTAATATTAGCGGATTAGAAAATAAAATCTAGGAAAATGAAAAAGATCTACCTCAAAGGAATAGAATTTTTATTAACATTTCTTGGAAAGCTCGCTGGCTTTTTACTTTTAAATCCATTAATATTAGACACAAACTTGACGTGATGAAAAACGTTAAGAAGAAGAGGATTATTATTAATAGTATTTAAACCAAAAGTTACGTTCGTCAAAAAAAAAAAAAAAACCACGCTAAATCAACTTGGTCGAGGTCGGATTTAAACACTTTATATGTTTTAAACCAGAGTTACACTAAAACATCTAATCCTTTCTTGTAAAAAAGTACGATTTCCCATTTCCCTTGAGCACATATAAAGTCTGGCGGGTATTTTTTTATATTTTTTCAGCTGACTCGTGAAATTCTAGTGCGCTCAGGTGTTCAAAGACAAGTTTTCGCTTCAACAGTTTCGGGTCTTGTCGACTAAAAGGTGGTTTTTACTGTTTTCATTAATTTTCTAAAGGGTAGAATATGTCTCAGATGGTTGGTGATTTCTTTGTTCTTTTGTGACGTATTATCGAATTAAAATCGGACAACTTTTCTAAAAATCCATGTGGAGATTTCTTTGTAGATAAAATACGCTAGAAGGCTAACTGTTGTTACAAAAAAGGTTATTAAACAAAAGCTCACTTGATATTTTTTGAATCTGACACCACCATTCATCTAGAAAATAAAGTCTTACCTGTTATGCACTCTAGATTCTAGAGAGCACAAAAGGTAAGACTTTTGTTAAATTGGCTGTTTGTGTATGTGAGTATAAATGTTTGTAAACGCACCCACGATACAGGAGAAATCCTAGTGTGAGGCAACGCTTAAAAAAAAAAAAAAAAATTGTTTCAAGATTACCTGAAAATTTAAAATAAGCTAATGGATTCTTATGTATCTGCTACTTTTCCAACTACAGTTTTATGATCCCTAAATTAACCCTGTAACATTGTTAGGTACCAATAACTAAACTATAAAGCTCTTATACATAATTACCAGAAAATGATAAGCATTCCTTTAGTCAACCCAACCCCATCTAAACACAAAATACTAACAACTTGCTATAGAAATTATGCAAAACTTCTGTTTATAGTTGGAAGGTTGTCGAGAACAATGTAAAACAGGGGTCAAGAACCTTTCCGGTTAGTTTTCTATTTCTTGACGGCACTTTGTCGCGTTAATCTGGCTAGAGTGGGGCAGGATTGTTCTTCTGTTTTTATTTATTTCTCAGCTTTTATGGGGATAAGAAAGAATAATTAAATGGCATTTTAAGTATAAAAACTATTTATGAATACCAAGTGTTGAGTGCTGCAGTTCAGGAATAGAATAAGTCGGAATCTTTATTGGATACAGAAATAGGACATCCAAAACGAGATACAGTGATATTATTTCTTATAAATGTGCATAAAACGATGTACTGTGATGCTGGCCATAACTAAAATTATGATTTTGTTTTTACCTTTTTTTTGGCCTGTTTTGGTCCACACTGACATAAGAAAAAATAGTATGAAAAATACTCGATTTTCGTGTCTGTACGTGATCGCTTATTTCTTCAAAACTTTAAAATGATTTTTAATGCGGTTGGCGTCTTAATATAGAGAATTTAGTCGGGATGGTACCTGTGTACATTTTTTTATTATTTTACGATGGGTTTGCTCTTGACTATAGTCTAGGTCAGAGGTGACAGGGACAAAGTCAACGATGAAGTGAGCTTACCCAGAAGAAGCCTGTTCACTCTTACTTTGAATATATTAGGGTTGTATGCGTTCGAAAACTTAGACGCAGGCAGAGAGTTCCACTCCTTTGAAAAGTTAAGAAAAGTTTAGTTTTAAGTTTAATACATTGGTATTAAACTTAAATATCATATAGAAAATCTTGATGTTCTATTAAGTCATGAAAACCGTGCGAAACAAGGCACTAGTACCTAATTTATATTGTTTGAAAAAAATGTACCTGGGTTAGTAAAATACTGTCAGTAAAAAAGGTAGTTGTTTGAAGGTTTTATTTGTGATTAGTTAGGCGTTTAATCTAGTATTATAATAATTATATTTAGTAAACCGTGTGACCAAAACAATTATTCATACCAAAAAATCATTAATTAATTGACACTTCTAAAACCATTCGTTTATTACTAGTTTCCAATCAAAACAGTTAAAACAGCAGTATGTGAAAATGAAATGTTTTCCACTAATAATAATCAAAACTACAAACATAATGTTTTTATATAGAGCCAATTCAATTCAATGTGACCGCACCGCACATTATAGTATTTTCATTAATATTGCTGGGTTAGATAATTATGATATTATCACCAGGGATGCCTATTAGAATTCCTATAGGTAAATCGTAGTGCTGTTGTACATCATCAAAATATCGTAGCATTATGCTGAGTAAAGCTACGGTTTCCTAGAAGAGCGGTGAAAATGTAATGTCATGAAAATGATGGCAGTTAAAAATTTGAATCGTTCGATTCGGTCTACCGCGTCAAAAGATGGTCGCATTTCTGATTAGTTTGACACTTCTGACACAGAATGACGCTGTGACTATACTTTATTATCATAGAAATGCTATTTAATCATGTGTGAGCTCACTTTTCTCAGTACGGACACTTTTTCTTGTGACTAAGTACGGTGAGGGCAAATCCAGCGATTTAAATCTTTGGGCAGCGGGGTTTGATGTCAAATACTGATGAAAATGACAGTTTTTTATTGGCTTCCGTAGCCTTTTTGGAGTCGTACGGGTTTTTTTTCCGTTATTTTGTTAGTTTTTAATGTTCTCTATTATTATTTGTATTTCCTGTGCGTGACCCAAATAAAATATGGTTTACTTCTTTCTTCTTTCTCTAACCATATACAATGTGTAATTTTTCAAGGTACCATTCCCATTACTCCTGCATTTTATCCACATTTTACCAGTAATAATAGGAGAGAGTAATAATAAGAGCGTTTATTCAAAAACTTGTCAACGTCGTAAATATTATAGCTGTCAAATATTTACCTGTTTTGAGTAATTTGGCAATATTGCTGTATGGAAACATGAAATGTCGCTAACTAGTGATGTTAAATAATAATGAATTGCAACTATTGTAGTAACCGTTTTAGGTGTCAAAAGGGCTTTTGGAAAGTTTCCTTTTTCTTATTTCCATCTAAAACTAAATATTCGGTGTTAAGATACTAAGGGGTGATTTCACCAATGAAACTGAACGCTATCAGTTCTAAAACGCGTTCAAGAGCTGTCAGTGTCCAAATTTTTATGGAATATTATACACTGACAGCTCTTGAACGCGTGTAGATGTGCTGACCGCGTTCAATTTAATTGCTGCAATCCGCACTTATTAATGCGTTCCATAATCAATATTTTTGTACACTAGTTAGCGATATTTCATATTTCCAAATAGTATTATTGCCAAAATAATCTAAACTGATAGGGGATTTCTCAGTAACAGCTTTACTGAGCTAATAAAATAACGGTGTGTATAGATAGGTATTTATTGAGTGTTGGGTCAAACTACTAAAATATAAATATTCATTGCCATTTGGATATGTTTTGTACAAACATAACATCACGCCTGTAATGGCCGAAGGGTTATACACAGGCGTACTTATAGTACAGCCTATACCCATATTTCGCCAGTTATGTTTAAGTCCCATGTAATAGGGGGCGAGCCTACTTCCATCAACCGGGCACATATCCAGACTCCGGGCTACTATTGAGAAATTCCTGATAGATAAACTTAATAACAGTTTGCGCGACCTGGGCGAACCCAGGATCACATGCTCATTAATAACGCTTGCAGCCACAAGACATAAATATGTGTATGGTACAAAATTTACATGATTTCTATTTACATCCAATCAGGGGGAAAAATATACAATCAAGGGCTCATTGAAAAAGCATTGATAGTTTGTAATTAAGGTAGGAACTTAAGCAAATGAAAGTCTTGTAATAAAATGTAAAAAAAACGAAACCCTGTTCTGTGCCTAATCACCCCTTTGTTTTATCTATTGATCATATTCGCGTGTCCTCTCAGGCCTTTTCACCCCTTTCCTGTCTAAACCTTGAAATATGTAAGAAGATAAGGCTTAAGAAATATAATTTTTTTTAATGTCTTGTTCTGAATTCAAAGTAAGAATAATGCATTTTTACAAAGTTTTACTATGGATATAAACATATTAAACCTCCCTTCACTTGATTGAAAGCAAAACATATGTGGGCCTACTTAACCATTATCAATTTTTAAAAAGGGTATCTGCATCGCTGTCCCAGTTCCATAGTGGGCCGAATGACCCCTAACCCAAAATTGTATGGTTATGAAAACTAAATTTAAAATAACTGCGCAAAAATGCAATCATTTACAGAAGATTAAACTTCTTTCTGGGATTACTAACAGGTGTGATGTAATGATATGTGTTTGTATCAAACTTTCGTGCACTTGTTTCATTGTCAACTTTAACGTTTTTTTAGCTTTTAGTATTGTTGCCATACATAAAAAGTTGCAAGACTAAAAACACAATAACACCAAATTTTTATTTTATTTAAAACGCGGATTTTTTGCAGGGAACACTGAGTAGCCAATTAAGACATTTCAAATTAGGTATACCAAGTTTATTTCCTCTTCCCCTCGTGAGTAACCCCTATTCTACGGCTAGAACAATTGAGATCACTTTAAGAACACGGCAATGAAGCAATTGGTAGATTATAGTAAGCAACTAGTCAGAAGCCCTGTTTTCCGTTCTGCTCTCTACCGCAAACGAAAACCAATCAATTATAATTTCTAAGAATTATCGGTAAATTATCAAACCACTATTTTCCTAAGATATTCGCACTAGAATTCTCTATTAACCTAGTTTTCTGACAAGTATTTGTACGTGTAGGAAAATTAAGTAAAGCTTTTGATCTGAAACAAAACTGTATGCCTGAATTCATCTCATGTGTAATTTAATTATCTATCTATTGGTTTTGGATTATTACTGTTATTTTGAGTTGATCTGATTAATGAGACAAAACTAAGTGAATGAATTGGAAATGGATTGAATTGATTATTTATTTTTATTTTTTGTGTCGTTAGTCCCAGGGGACGCACGGGCGACTAAAGATTAAACAACACTGTTTTTATCGTATTAAAACGTAGTCACCCATCATGTAAAATTTAAATCGTACATAAATATTATAATATCCAAGAATTAGTTTTTTTTGTTTACTTACATTAATAATACTGATTACTGTCATGCTATTATTATGTCACACGACTTAATTATGAAATGTTTTATGTGTCAAGGCTATGAGCATAATATGTTGGCACAGGTATTGTAATGACGAGATCACACAATATTTTTTTTTTTGTTTTTATGTCAATTTTCGAATAATATACACATACGATTTTCCAACAACAGTGATGAAATAAAGTTTCAAAGGAAACCAAAAAAAAAGTACTCAAAATTATTAGACTGATTTGAACCTTAAATTATACCAACTTATTGGTTACCCAAGGCACGCACCTCTGACTTTTCGGATTCATGTGCGTATTGTATAATTATCACTAGCTTCAAAAATGGTGAAGGAAAACATCGTGAGGAAACCGGCATGCCTGAGAGGTATTTCTCGACGGCATGTGAAGCCAAGTCAGAGGCCCATGGGCGGTTTTAATACTCTGACACCAGGTGAGTCACTAACCACACAAAAAGAAGAAGAAGATTGGTTAGAAGGTGTGGGAAGTTTTTTGTCGTGAAAAAAAAAGCAATTCCGCAAGGTTATAAGCGGGTCCGACTGGTCAGGGTAAGCCGCACGTAAATGGTACTCATGTCAATGGTACTAGTTAATCAATTGTATCAGTGAATTAGAAGAAAAAAAAAGATAATACGTTTATTTGCGGTAAGCATGACGCAAAGAAAGAACAAGTTGGAGGAAAATATGCGTCACATCCACGCAAAACGGCCATCGCTCAGATAAATGCTGCTACCCTATGCGAGACAGAGCCCCAGCGCCCCAGTTTTCAGCGACAGCCGGCGTTGACGTGATGACGTCGACCGGTGCAGCATACCATGAGATATATATAATACTATGACTTCAAAACTATTGTAAAATCATCTCCAAAGGTTTTTTTTAAAGGTCGCTTTTAGTGATGACCGCCCATTGTGTCCACCCAAAGATAATTTAATATCTCTGCGTCACCCTATGTAAAACTTCTACATTATCTGTCATCTGTTATTTGCATAATGTACATAACAAGTATTCTATTATATTTTATTATAATTATCTATCGCTTACAAACGATATTGGCTCAATTAGCGTAGCACATTCTAATCTATCGTCGGAACGAAATTATCCCATCATAAAAGACAAATGACCAAACCGTACCATATCCATTCAAAACACTAACTGTTGTACCGTGTCCTAAATGTAAAAGGCCGCGTTTACATTGATAGTAATGAGGGGATTGTGGCTAATGGGGTAGTAGTTTATGAGTATTACCCCCACGGCTTAAGCAACAGATTCGGGCATGTTGCACTGTACTAAAGTAAAGTTTGACGCAATTGTAAGCGGTCAAAAGAGTTAACAAATTCAAATTCAAAATATTTTATTTCACATATGTACTTAGTAAATAAATTAACTTCTAGTAACATTAGATACAGGTAGACTAATAAGTTAAGCTTAAAGCCAAATAATATTTTAATTCACATAAACCTACAAGGGCACTTATGAAACGGTAGAAGCTAGGTGCACGGTTCCAATTGGTCGTTTCCTATGGAGAAGAGCCGGCAAGAAACTTCACGGTTACTCTTTTTAAAAGTAAATGGTATTTGTAATGTTTTCAAATTACAGTGTTAATAGGTAGGTATGATAGGATAGTGTAGGCTTATCAATAAGTACCAGGTACTTAGCAAGATAGGAAATGGTCGACAGATCTACAGTCTGTTAAGCCTACAACGCTCTCACATTCACCAAATCTAAAATAAAATAATCTATATAAAATAATAAAAATAAAGACTTATTTAAACCAAATGACACGATTTTCACTAGCGCTGTAACAAATCTAATTTAATAATAATATGCGTATTAGCATAGCTACAGAAACAGCGAGGTCAGTTCATAAATAGGTAACATTATTTTTCTAAAGGTATTTTGGAGTGCCATTTTCAGGGTCTATATTGAAGTTTGAGGGTTTTATAATACTCACTTGATTTAAAAGAGTGTCCATTTAGTTTATTTCCCGTTCTCCTCCATAGACATCTGCGTTTTGGAACGGGTTATTATCATCAATTTTTTGACCGACTCCTCGTCGACTGAGAGCACTTTGTGTACTTCTAGACCTTTGTCAAACGTTTTAAGGTTGGGCAGTGGGCAAGAATGTGGGTAAATTACTGAAGTTTTTTATTATTCGCTGACTGAATTATTAAAATCTAAGAATTTTCCTTATCTTCGTAGGCAAGTGTCAAATTATATATTTTCATCTTTTAAAATTGATTACTAAAAAAATACATTTCAAATGAGTTCTCCACACGTTCACCCACCATTTCCATACCCAAGATTATTACGCTAGTTTTAAGAATACATCTAAGAGTAATACCATTCATTTTTGACATAAGAACCGGGCATCACTTTCCCAAATGTAAGCGTGCCTTTATGGTACAATTTTCTTTCTTTATTGGGGACGAAATTTGCTTTAGCCCCGCCTAATATCATCAATAATACTTGTAAATGGACTACAGGGTGTGTTTTCACTCCGTATAAAGTAATACTCATTAATTTCTATGCGGCATGCGATATAAGATTTGAGGAGAATAGGGGAAGGTCGGAATATGGCGTAAATGGTGTATTTGTAGGGGTTTGTGGCTAAGTTATAACAACCGCTCGGGTTGATTTATCAGGTTAAGCTACGCTTGCCGCGGTTGGTCCGTGGATGGGTGACCATCTTTACTTACCAAGACCCCTCCGTGCCTCGGAAAGCACGCTAAGCCGCTGGTCCCGGCTGTCATTTTTAGATCTTCGACAGTTGTTACGGGTCGTCAGAAGCCCAAAAGTCAGTAACCGGGGTGTAGAGGACAGAATGGCGGTCGCCCCACCTAAAATACTAGTATTCAGCTGCATCCGGTTAGACTGGAAGCGGACCCCAACATATTAGTTGGGAAAAGGCTGGGCAGATTATGATGGTGTATTGGTATGGTTTTGTATGGGGAGTTATGGTTTAGGTATTGATATAAGTAGGTAAGTCTTTACACATAACATAACATCACGCCTTGTTTTCCCGAAAGGATGGGGAGAGGTGTACCTGTAACAGGTACACCCACATTTCGCCAGTTATGTTTAAGTCCCATGTAATAGGGGGCGAGCCTATTGCCATCAACCGGGCACAAATCCAGACTCCGAGCTGCTACTGAGAAATTTCAGATAGAAAAATCCAATCAAATTTTGCCTCGGGAACTCGGGAATAGAAACCAGGACCTCATGTTCAGCAGTAGCGCTTGCGACCACAAGACCAACGAGGCAAGTCTTTAGTCGAGGACTAATACTGTTACTGTTACTTTTAGCTGCCAAACATGTAAACAAACACGAGTTTTAGGAAAAACAACTGTAATGCCTACACATAAGGTTCAGTTTGCGCTACAACTTCATATTTATTATGACTTTTACAACAGTACTAGTCAGTCTAAAATCAACAATAAATATAATAAAGTTGATATTTGTTTAAGTGGAAAAAAAGAATCATTTGGAATCAAGGATTTGACTATTCAAATCCTTGATTCCAAATGATGTTTTTTTTTTTATTTAATTTGATCCAAGGTATAGACCTTATAGGGTCAAATTAAATTAGCTAGCGAAACTTCGCCGACGGAGTGGGTGATCTTTAACTGAACATGATAAAACGAAAAATAAATTAATTTTGATGATATTTTTTGTGGGGTCATCGACCGCAGTCAATACTTATAGTCACTTGATATATCTATTTAAAAAATCAATTTTGTTCTTTTGTACACTTCACAGTCGTAATGGGTATCGATTAAAACACGATAAAACGAAATAAAATAGATTTTATCAACTCATACTTCAAAGTACCTAACAACAATACAAGCGATTATTGTCCCATAAAAACAAAAAATCTAATCTTTTTTTTATTTTATCGTGATTAGATATCAACACAATACATCTGCAGAGTTTATATAGCGGCAATCGATCGCAACGCCTTTCATTTTTATAGTTCCATTTCCGTTCCATTGCATTATTGACGTTGTTGAGCAAATTGATTTTTCAAACCTATGAAGCAATGGATGACAAAATGACAAGTGATTTCGATTTTATTTGTTACGCAATTATCCCGAAGATTTATTTAAGAACTAAACACTACAACATAACACACGCACACACTCTATAACATAGCATAACACTGGTGTATTATTTTCAATGTCTATAATTTTACAGGAAAAGATTTTTATTTTTTTTCACCTTGGCATAAACTTTGCTTGTTAAAAACTTTGTTTCTTAACAAAGTTTTACTTAGTTTCTATCAGAAATATAAACACTGAAATATTTTAAGAGTCGGATGCTCTGAAAATGGGTAGGTACTACGTTGGTAATAATAGTTCTATGGGTACTTCAATGTTTATCTTAAACCTTAGTTTCAATATTTTAACAAAAGTATAACAGTCTAGGATAGACTTTACCAAAAAAAAATGAGTCATCGCATTAGTGGTTCAGCAGCTTCAATATCATCAGTATTGTGCCGAACTGCAGTGCTATTCTGTAACCATCTCACCGTGATAACTTAGGTGAAGTGAGTTGTCATTCCAACAGGGTGAGATGACACAGACAGCTCACTCCACGCTCACTTCACATGTTTTCACGGTGAAGTGATTACGGGAATCGACATGCTGATATAGACGTGGACGTGGTACGAAAGCGGCTCCCCTGACATGATCTTCTGTCATCTGAAGACAGCCGCCACGCAACCATCGATTCGACGCTCTTCTAGAGTGAATGACTGTCACCAGTCAGTGTCACTCTTATCCGACTTTTACGGGGTGGCGCCACTTGATGCGCCATCAAGTATTTTTTTAATTCAAATTTTGTGAATATATTTTCTAAGTGTAGTAAGTGAAATAGATGAATTAAACATAGCTTTTTCTTACTATCTCGACTTTCTCGTGGGTACGAGACATCATACCATGCTATGAATATCTGTTTAGTTACAGTATAATGTAGACTGACATCAACACGACACTAATTTCGTTAATATTATGTACTTCTAAGCTCTCACGATGCCACAGTGATGACATATCGCTGACAAACTCGTGTTTATTACATCTGACATAAGCTAGTTGTTGCTAATCTTAACCACGAATAGACTATTCTAGCATTAATAGAATCCATATTCATCCAATTAGGTACTATTTTGTCTAGACAGGGTTTTATATTTATCCATCTTTGACAAGGTACAGAATGGCAAAGTCGCGTACTTCCTTTTTTATATTGTATCCAACATTTTAATTAATAATTTAATAAAAAAACGCATTTAATTCTGACAAGACCCATCTATAATTAATATAAAACAATGTAGCTTTTTGCGTTTGTCTGTATGTTGTTCGCATTGTTCTTCTAAACGACGCAACAGATTTTGATGAGGTTTTCACCATTGTTTAAAGAATTGATTCCGGAAGGTTTATGTGTATAATACGTTAGTATTAAAGTTACGTTTACCTAAGAAATCTCAATGTTTTGTTAAGTCGTAAAAACTGTGCGAAGCAGGAGCGGGTCACTAGTATTACATAAAATAATCCTAACTTAATATTATATCGAAAGTTAGTAAGGCCATTTTAATAGGTAACATTTGACGTCTGTCAGTTTAGTGAAAGCAAATCGTAAAATTATTCATATCGAACATTATTACAATAAATATGTAATCGTAATTGAAAAAAGTTAAGCTATTGTGCAGATCTAACAAAACGAAAAAATATATTATTTTATGCCCGGCGTTACGAGGTTACGTTGTTGAATTTTGATGAATTGTCAAATGTTACCACCCTTTTTTATTTTTTCTGACTACGAACTTATTGTTTATTTTGTTTTTTTTATTAAACTAAGTTTTATTTATTGAATACTCCAATAGATAATATTGATTTTCTTTCTTTTGGTGGTAAAATTCTTGCAAACTATAGTTTTGTATAACTTAGACGCATTTTTATTTAATTTTTTTGTAAATGTGAGTACCATGGAGTCGTTTTACTATGTTATTATGTTGATTTTGACTTGAAAGAGCAGGGTAGTTGAGAGTATGTCATGCTCACTTAAATGTCTCGCTGATGGTGGCGAGTGTGTTGGATCATTCGGTTCCCTACAAAATGGTTGAGCTGGATGGTGCTGATCCACGCGTCATGTTCGTGAACGGGCGCCGTCAGTTGAGACTCATCAGTTGAGAGTCATCTCTTATCTGCCAGGGCTTATTTTTAATCAACAAGAGTAATGTACCCAGGATTTTGTAATTTCTATATTTAAAAGAGTGTCCTTGGAGTTTCTTGCCCGTTCTTCTCCATAGAGATCTACGTTTTGGAATGGGCAACTAGCTTCAACTTTCTGACTAACTGACTCTTTGACAATTCAAAAGTGCCTGTAAAGGGTTTAATTGAAATAAATGCTTTGAGTTTGAGTTTGAGTTACCTATTAAAATGGCCTTACTTTAGTTTGTTTGTTTTTTGTTTGCTTGTTACGCTTTCACACTAAAACGGCGAAAACGGGTTTGGGTGAAATTTGGCATATGGGTTCATGACCTGGGTTAGGACATAGAATACTTTTATCTCAATATTCCCACCAGATCGAGAATAATACGGGTGAAACCGCGGGGCGCAGCTAGTAATAATACATTATATTATGTTGCTTCATGTAAAATACTGGTATAGACAGAGCAATCCACGACGACGCGCCCCACTCCGCTCCGCTCCGTACTAAAGTACAGCTTACAGTACAGTAACCGTGGAGTGGGGCGCGTCGTCGTGGATTGCATTATCTGTATTCAGTTGCATCCGTTTAAACTGGAAGCCGACCCCAACATAGATGGGAAAAGGCTAAGTAGATGATGGTGATCATATTACAAATAAATAATAAAATAAAATCATTTTAATTCGGAAAACTAAGAGATCCATAAATGGTTAGTAACAAGTTTGCACTTAAAACACTATTGTTAGTAAATTAAACTAAAGAAGAATTAATGAGAAGACCTCCCATTAACTAGACAACGAGAAATGGAAACTATTATACAATACGTATGTATATGTATAACACTGATACTAATAAGTCTTCTCACAAATTGTCTTATTATGGCCGAGGCAGTATCTGCCGCCACAGCTTTCAGCCTTCTATTGTGATTGCCCCTTATTCTGCTCAGAAGTGAGGCCCTTTTATTGCGGATGATGGCATGAAATTCGTCGGTATGGTTTACCGCAAAAACATTTTTGAGGCACTGCAATAACGAGGCAGTTGCAATAACATCCTAAAAATAATGTTATAATTTGCGCGTAGAACATCCGGCGACCTTTTCGAGTAGTTGACCCAAAGACTTGATGTGTAAAAGCTCTGACAATAAGCTTTAAAAAGCGTAATCTTTACTTGGTCTGTACACCGAGCAAATTCTCGTGCCAACATATTAACCCTGACCACCAGAGCCTTACGCTCCCTCTCGATGTCACTATGGTCACTGTCATTATGTTTTGCAACTTTTGCTCACTAGTCACAAGTGTCTTGTATTCGCATTGAGCGTACTTTACATTATTGCTATCCATTATTTCTGTTTAGCGCCGAAAGTTGAATACCCAACAATGTGTTTTCTTGACGCGCTGGGATATGTGCTGCATGCGCTCTGTTGGATTCTCAATGCTCGGCTCAATACCAAGAGTTGAAAATCCAGTGTACCAAAAAAAATCGCCGCGATAAGAACACTCCCGTGCGAATCTGGGCTAATACAGATGGTTCACACTGCAAAATCATTTAAATAAAAATCCACTCTTGCTACGACACAATAAAGTGCAATTCAGGACGGTTTTAACGTGCACGTCTTTCTACATTGTTCTCACATAATTAATTACAACATGAATGACGTAACCAATATTTTGTCACAATATTCTGATTTAAAAGAGTGTCCATGGAGTTTCTTGCCCGTTCTTCTTCATAGGAACCTACTACGCTTTGGAATGGGCAAGGCAATAGCTTGATCTTTCTGACTGACCGACCCCTTGACAATTCAAAAGTGTCTGTAATTGGTTTATTTGAAATAAATGATTTGAGTTTGAGTTTGACGCAGCGCTAATTACCCACAGTTAAATTCACCATCGAAATCGCGTAACTCCTAAATCCTCTACGTTACACTCACTGAATTTGCCCGACAAGTCGAGCTCGCCGCGTACTTGTAGCTTCATACCAAAAATACAGAGTTAACCGTCTGTATTCATGTCTGCCCAAAGCTAGATGCGAAAGATCTATTACACCCTTTTCAACCGACTTCAAAAAGGAGGAGGTTCTCAATTCGGTTGTGTTTTTTTTTTAAATGTTTGTTACGCGATTACTCCGGCAATTATGAATTGATTTTGATGATTCTTTTTGTTTTTGGTAGGGCATAGTTTAGAAGTGGTCCCATATAAGTTTGGTCAAGATCTGATGAGGGGTTTTTGAGTTAGCTTCAATAATACGTATTTTTCCCACCTAGTATATGTGGACGATGTTCTAATAGTTCCTGTCACTGTAATTTACAGGTAGTGGTATTCAAATTTATATGGGGGGTTTGTGTAGGTACCACAACTAAAAAGAGAAAAATAAAAACTTTTTTTACAAAAATAAAACCGACTTCCAAAAAAAACACTACAAAATGAAAAATAACTTTGATTTCGGAAGTCGGTGGCAAAAAATCGAAAATACAAAACCAAAGACACCGACTTCCGAAATCAAAGTTATTTTTCATTTTGTAGTGTTTTTTTTTGGAAACCGGTTTTATTTTTTGTAAAAAAAGTTTTTTTTCGTGCAGTTTGTAAAAAACATAGGTATTATTTTAACAAAAAAATACATAAAGTTTAGTCACATTATCTAAACTTAAAAAATTGCCTATCGATTAGACCCGCATAACTCACACGTGGTCCCATTATGAAAACTGTCCTAATTAATAACTTAACCCCTAACATTAGGTCCTCATTAATTATTATTTATTATAACGAGGGTAATTGTATTCCACGCTGTAATATTGTGAACGAGGAATGTGTGGGTGACATTCAATTATCAGAGTTTGTATTGTGTAAACACTTTGAGAGAACATAGCAATGATGAGAATATGACAAGCTAATATTGTCATTCTTCGCTCAATAAAGACATGGTTATCATGTTATAACCATTATATAAATTTACATGATAACCATGTCTTTCAACCAGTATCACAAAGGAACGAAAAAAATAAGGGTCGCATATTTACGTAATATTGTTACTGGACGAAGCAATATTATATATATATATATATAATAATAAAAATAATAAGGAAGTCAAACTATAGAATATTTTTGATGACATCGATGCGGGTGAAGATAGATAGATAGAAGCTTCTTTATTATGTACATTATAAATATTACAAATATAAATGTAACCGCGGGTAGAAGTTAGTATTGAATAACCATAGCACAGTATAAATAAGTAACAGTATTATGTTTCAGCAGTGACCTTTAAATAATTACCTATGGCCGCTCACAAAATCTTGACGTGAATAGCTCTATTCTTCAGGTCCAAGATTGGTTTACGGTAAATAATTTGGTTCTAAATAAAAATAAAAAACAAATGCATTAATGTGACATAATATTGAATGGAGAAAATCTGGAATTTATTAATCAAACGGTTTTCCTAGGAATGACGTTAGGCGAGAAATTACAATAGGGACCTCACATAACATCTCCTATGGGGCGGCTAAGCTCAGCCGCTAATGCTGTTAGAAAGATAAGACAGTTAACAGACGTAGAAACCGAGCGATTTGTGTATTTTAGCTACTTCTACAGCATTATGTCGTATGGCATTTTACTGTGGGGTTGGGCTGCTGACATTGAATCCATCTTTATTTTGCAAAAGAGAGCTCTCAGAGCCATTTATAATCTACGTCGTCGCCCGAATCTCTTACGGAACTATTTAAACAGATAAATATTATGATGGTACCTTGCCAATTCATTTATGAAAATATTATGTATGTAAGAAAAAATCTTCCTTTTTTAAATAAAATTAGTGATAGCCATATTTTTAATACTAGAAATAAAAATAAAATAGTTTAACCATATTTCAGATTATCTAAAGTACACACATCTTTTATGGGGTACTGTGTTAAATGTTAGAACCAAATACCTTGTGATATATTGATAATTTTATAATCATATTAAAAGTATATTTTGTAAACATGCATATTACAAATTAGAGGATTATATCCAAGATAAAAATGCTTGGAAACATCCTGCTCCATAGGATAATCTAGAATCTAGACAAAATCAAACTGGTTGCCAATTCAATTGTAACAACGGTGGAGTTTCTTGCCCATTCTTCTTCACGCGAAAACTTTCTTTTGGAAGGGGCGACTAGTTATTTTTTTTATTTTTTGTAAATTTTGACGTTCAAAAGTGCCACTGCAATAAGTACCTATTTGATGATTTGACTTTGACTTTGAATCTGTCGCTGTTATTTGACATTACGATGCCACACTACTCTTTAAGTACCTACCGTACTATCTCTATATTATTTTTGTAATGACTATCGATTGCAATATTATACACTAATTATAGACTTCAGACTTTTTAATGCCGGAAAATAAACGATATTAGTAAACCTTATCAGTTTACATGAATGCAGGACATTAAACAGCAATCCATTGGTACACCTAATTGAATGTTTAAATGCCCATTGCGGCACGCAAGCCACTATACAAGCTGACTGGGTATTATGAGGTGCGCCTCATTTACCCAGTCAGCTTGTATAGCGGTAGTTGAAGCCTTTTTCTGTATTCGATTCTCATTACAAATAATAATTACCTATGCAATAAATTTAACCATAACAGTAAATTTGTTGAATTATATTTAGATCTATAAGATAGGTCTAAAGTTCACTCATCTTCTACAGAAAAGGAGGATCCTCCGACCAGAATTCCGTATCCTGATCCTCCGAACGATTGATGTCGGGGAAGTTATATATAATTATGCTGATCGCGCGATTGGAATTTGTGTGACGTCAGGTCTTTGATGCATACCTATTGCGTGTGTGACATGTATGTAGATTCCACCACATGAATTATGGACACCTGTATATAGCTCAGTTTAAAGTACGGATAAAAACTAGCTGCTTTATCAAAGGTCTGTTACTTCAGGCTCCGTGCCTTCGCCCACGTAAAACAGAGAGAAGGCCTCTGTGGTAGGTCCAGCTGTGCCAATAGAGTGCTTTAGGCCCAGCAGTGGGAATATAATATAGGCTAATTATGTCAGCTCGGTTTAAAGTAGGTACGGAGCAAACCTACATTCCATATAAAAGGTGTTCCATTCTCTTTCATTCAAGTCTGTGGCAGTCACCTACGCAAGTGTGCCCACACTTTGCGAATCATCATTCGATAAATTATCATATTATTGACTAACGGTGTTAACATTACATCACGCCTTTATCCCCGAAGAGTTATTTATTTATTTATATATACTTTATTGTACACCACAAAAACACATAACAAAAAAAAACAAAATTAACACTACAAAATATACAATGGGCGGCCTTATCGCTTTCCGCGATCTCTTCCAGGCAACCTTGGAATGGACAGTGATTTGCGTGGACATAAAATGGGGCTGTCGTTGGTGCAAATAAAAACTATACAATATACTAGAATAGATACACAGATATATACATATCCTAAATAATAGATACATACATACTTACTAAATATATAAACAACAAAAATAAATGAAGACTATAGATAATTACAGTTACGAGAACAAGATCACAACGACAAGTAATGTTCCTTCACGAGTCTCTTAAATATTGGTAACGATTGCGCGCGTTTAATTTGAACTGGCAATGCATTCGACAAACGAGTGGCCTGGACAGTAAAAGACTTGTGGAGGAAAGTTGTGGAATGCATAGGCATTTTAAGCTTCAAGTTATCTGATGACCTTAAATATTTCGTGTGGGAGTTGCAAAGAAACTGGAAACGTTTCTTGAGTTAGGCAGTTAGGCAGAGGTGTACCTATAGTACAATCACATTTCGCCTATTGCCATCAATCGGGCACAAATCTAGACTCCAAGCTGCTCCTGAGAAATTCCAGATGAATTTCCAGAAACTCCCGGGAATCGAACCCAGGACCTCATGCTCAGCAATAGCGCTTGCGACCACTAGACCAACGAGACAGTCAGTGACAGACTGTATCTCGTAAATTAAAAAAAATATGACTGATAAACTGTTTCAGTTTCCCGAATTGGCTAATTTTCCCGGCAACTTTTAATTTTTTTCTTTCCGTAAAAACCTGCGGAGTATTATAAACATTTTAAAATTTAAATTTGATGAATTAGCCCAGTCGTTCCGAAGTGTTGAAGTGTTCAGAAGTGTTACCAACCAACAGCATTTCATTTAAATTATAAAGATACATTGCTAAGTCAGCTTATCCTGGAAATATATACATTTTCAGGATAAGCTTTTCATAAGATAGCAGTTAATTTGCTTCGTATCAAGAAAGAAAGATGTTTATTTGCACATGACGTAAGTACAAACAACTTCATTTGTAAAAATGTCTAAAGATTGACATACACACACATATACATGGAAACCCAACGTATATGTAATTACGACTTATCTTATGTTTCTGATCAGAGATATTTACAGTTGTTATTTAATTTACAAGGACACTCGTCGTCGCTTCATCCACGACGATACATTTTCCATTACCCGTTATATAAACGCCTGAAGCTGTCAATGATAAACGTGGGCTTATTTTACATACGACTTTAAGAACTCGGAAGAAGATATTGCTGTAACTATCAGTCATATGCTGAGTTATAACGGTCTATTAGACAGACTATCGATTTTGTAAAACAATGTAACGAAACAGTGTCATAATCAAAATGCTTGTTTCTGTTATGTGTTAACACTTTCCGGGACACTGAACGAGACACAATAAAAGTTTTATTGTTATCACGTTTATAGGCGTTTAGTGTCCCGCAAAGTGTTAACATTAATCAGTTACTTAGCGCAAAGAAGTAAGTAAGACAGATTTGCCGATGCGTAATGGCAACCTGTAAGGCTGTCTGTCTACTAGAGCTAGAAACTCCGCTAAACTCCGGAGGGGAGTTTAGATTCTGTTGTTTAATATTGGCACAGCTCCGCTCCTCTCCTCTCTTCTCCGCAACAAACTTCAAACGATATTGACAGACATGACTTGACTTGAGTTTGCCTTGAAAACCACATACAGGTTTCGAAGCTTACAAGTTGCCCACTGAGAAACGAATACTAAAACAGGAGTGTTTGTAATGAAATGAAATTGTTTATTCTGTAAATAGGATTGGAATCACCTTTACAAGTAATCTTAAAAAAAAAAAAAAACTGGATGATTTCGGCGTTTCCTATCTGACTACTCTGAGAAGAAAGGCGGAAACAAACTCAGAGGTCACAGTCTCTTTTAAAGTCTAGACATAATCTTGTTCAGGCCTTATGAGGACCATGTAGATCAGTCTGAAATGGTCTTTTGTGAAAAGAACCACACAGATTTGAGTAGACCTATCCTGTCAGTGCAAGTATTTGTCAGTAATCGTGGAGCTCAACTCAGAACTTAAGGAGCTCAACTCGACGAACAATACCAAAGAAAGGACATTTGGGTAGGCCGCATATAATACTACTCAAACTGCCAGACCATCATTAAAACGAAATGAGAAAGAAAAAAAAACCACATAGTCTCACATTCACAAAAATTCAATTATTATATGTTTGCTTCAGGATCTGCTTGTAGCATTATTTTGGTGCACAGCACTCTCTTACCACACACACTATAGTTATAGTCCTTTTGCGCGACTCACTATGAGCTCACTGCCTGGTGATGACACTGAGGTCATGGGGTCAACTCCGGATAGTCATTTAAACTAGTTTGTAAGACAACAGGAGGTACAAGTAAGAATATTCTTATAACTAACAACAACAAGGTATCTTCTGGCTCTAAAATAAATATTTACCAAAAAAGAGATCAGCAGAATGCCTTGAAATTATTTCATCAAAATATTCAAGGTATTTCTTCCAAGTTATTAGAAATTGAAATGTTTTTAGAAAAAACAAAGTTTGACATTGTTTGTTTCACTGAACATTGGTTAAAGGATTACCAAATGCTAATTAATTATAAGAACTATAGTATGGGCAGTTGTTTTAACCGTAAATCTATGCTACGTGGAGGTTCTCTAATCTTGATTAAAAATTGTTTAAAAACTAAGGCACGTAATGACATAGTTGGTTTATCAGTTGAACATTGCATCGAACTGTCCTGTGTTGAGCTGGATAAGCATGTTGTAGTGTGCGTGTACAGACCCCCTAATAATCAGAACTTTTCTTTATTTGAGTCAATAATGGAAGATGTCCTAGCGAAACTTGCATCCAGTAACAAAACCGCAATTATTTGTGGTGATTTTAATATTAATATTCTGGAAAATACTTTAAATAGCAATCGATTATTAAGTCTTTTTAAATCATTCAATTTATCTAACATTTTTACAGAACCGACTAGAGTAACTTCAACTTCCGCTACTTGTATTGATAATGTCTTCTGCGATTGTGATTATTTAGCTAAAGCCATAGTAAATTATTTGCCGTCTGATCATAGTGGTCAAACGGTAACTTTTAAGTTTAAAACAGCTTTGCAAAAAGTGCAAATACAATTTAGACCAATAACAAATGGCAAATTAAATAGATTCAATAGTATCCTAAATAAGGAGTTAAATGTTCTAGGCCATAATATGGATGATGCAAATAAATTGTATGAGGATTTCTTTTCAGTAGTGCACACTGAATTCAATAAAACTTTTGAAAAGAAAACAAAAAATATTAGCCCTATTTTTATATTTAGTGACTGGGCAACTAGAGGTATTAGGATAAGTAGGGAAAGGCTTTTTGAGCTGTATGGCCTTAAGCCTTACATTAACACTGAAACTTTCAACAAGTATGTTGCTACATATTCCAAAATTTTTAGAAATACCTGCAGGATAGCTAAAGCCCTGTACATTAGCAATAAGATCAAATCAGCAGAAAATAAAATAAAAACAGTTTGGAAAGTTATAAATAATGAAACTAGTAGGGAAAAAAAACGAAACACTGATTACACATTGGAGACTTCACGTGGTGCAATAAGCTCTAACTTAGAAGTAGCTCAAGAATTTGTACATTTCTTTACTAATATACCATCTAAAACGACGGAAGCTTTAAATTCTTCACCCGATGTCTCAATTGATTTATTAAGAGCGAATGTCCCAGGCTGTCCGGTTGAATTTCAATTTAAACATATAAACCCTATGATAGTTATTAAAGCCTTTCGGCAAATTAAAATCAAACTGACCGAGGATCTATGGGGACTATCTATCAAAGTTTGTAGATCCATAATCGAGACTATAGCACCATACTTAGCTTTAATATTTAATTTGTGTGTGGATCAAGGAGTCTTCCCGGATTTAATGAAATACAGTAAGGTTATACCACTTTTTAAATCTGGGGACAGTAAAGACACCAACAATTATAGACCAGTATCCGTGCTGCCGGTATTCAGCAAAGTGTTCGAAAAGGTAATGCTAAACCAAATGCTTAATCATTTTAACACCAACCAAATCTTACACGATCAGCAATATGGTTTCACCAAAGGTCGTTGTACAACTGACGCCGGTGTCACCTTATTAAAACACATATTTACAGCGTGGGAGGAGGCTCAAGATGCCATAGGAATCTTTTGTGACCTCTCCAAGGCATTTGACTGCGTAAATCATGAAACCTTACTCTTGAAACTTGAGCATTACGGACTAGGTAAACTTGCGCTCTGTTTAGTAAAATCTTATTTAAACGATAGACAACAGCAAGTTCAAATTAATGGTGTAAATTCACTCGGTCTAAAGGTAAAAATGGGTGTTCCTCAAGGCTCGATATTGGGTCCTTTCCTCTTTTTAGTATATATTAATGATCTACCCCATTTATTAAAAAACCAACCACAAATGGTGTTATTTGCTGACGATACTTCCCTAATTTTTAAGATAAATAGACGTGCATCAAATCTTGACGATGTAAATAACGCCCTACTGCAGGTCCAAAATTGGTTTACTGCTAATAATTTAGTATTAAATGGGAAAAAAACTAAATGCATAAGATTTGCTTTACCGAATGTTAAAAGTAGTGATTGTGATATAGTATTGAATAAGGAGAAGCTAGAATTTGTAGATAAAACTGTTTTCCTGGGGATCACGCTCGATTCAAGGCTGCAATGGGGTCCTCATTTAACATCTCTTGCAGGACGGCTAAGTTCAGCAGCATATGCTGTCAGAAAAATCCGTCAATTTACTGATGTAGATACCGCGAGGCTAGTCTATTTCAGTTATTTTCATAGTATCATGTCTTACGGTATTTTACTTTGGGGACGGGCTGCAGATATCGACTCTATTTTTATTCTGCAGAAAAGAGCCATTAGAGCAATATATTGCCTCCGTAGGCGCGATTCTCTAAGGGAACTGTTTAAAAATATTAACATCATGACGGTACCTTGTCAATATATTTATGAAAACATAATGTACGTCAGGAAAAATCTTAATCTTTTCAGTAAAAGAGGTGAAAGACACAATTATTGTACTAGAAATAGGGACCAATTAGTTCAACCGGGTTTCAGACTGGCTAAAGTAGACTCATCTTTCATGGGGTACTGTTTAAAATGTTACAATAAAATACCTTCCCATATACTACAACTAAATGAAACGAAATTTAAATCTTGTATAAAACGCACACTATGCTGCCAAGCATATTATAAGCTTGGGGATTATATCGCTGACAAAAATGCTTGGCTTAACGCTGGTCCAGCTCCACAAGGGCGCATAAACTAATTGATTAGCATTCAAAAATATTGTTGGAATTGCTGAAGATTGCAAAAACTATCTTTGAATTGTATAGCTTCAATCTCTTTTTTTTTATTGTATAATTGCATAGCACATGTGTGAGCACTATGACCATGTACCTTCTATAAAGCTGCCATTTGCTGGGTACGTCTTTCATTGACTCGATATGCCCTGGCGGCTAAGAGTATGTCATGCTCACTCAAATGTCTCGCTGGTGGTGGCGTGTGTGTTGGATCGTCGAGTTCCCTTCAAAATGGTTGAGCTAAACGGTGCTGATCCATGCGTCATGTTCGTGAACGGGCGCCATCAGTAGGGACTGGTCATCTCTTATCTGCCACGGCTTATTTTAATTTTTGAATTGTTTTTTTATTTTTATTTTTTATTACGGACGCTTTTTACGTACACGTCTTTCTACATTGTTCTCACATGTATAATTTCAACATGAATGATGTAAACAATATTTTGTAAGAATATAATTTTTTTAAAAGAGTGTCCGTGGAGTTTCTTGCCCGTTCTTCTCCATAGGAACCTACGCTTTGGAATGGGCAACTAGCTTCATATTTCTGACTGACTGACTCCTTGACAATTCAAAAGTGCCTGTAAATGGTTTAATTGAAATAAATGCTTTGAGTTTGAGTTTGAGTTTGACGCAGCGCTTAGGGCCCTCGCCCACGGGCGACTTTTTGTAGCGATGCAGTCGCGATGCTCTCGCGCGTAGCATCGATACAGACGCGAAGCAGTCGCTAGCTGTGTGCCCGCGCCCACGGGACCAGATTCAGTCGCGATGGAAACGCGATTCGGTCGCGATGCAAACGCGATTCGGTCGCGATGCAAACGCGATTTGGTCGCGATGCAAACGCGATTCGGTCACGATGCAAACGCGATTCGGTCGCGATGCAGTTACGACACAAAAATACCTTGCAATTTTATTCGAATACTCAGGAAGACGTGAGTCCCATATTACAGGACGCTCCTGAATTGCCGTAATAAACGTTTCAGTGTCAAATGACTCCATTTTGCGCCTGTGACGGACAACCGCATGCACTCTGGACCTGTCTGTGTTGCACTGATGCCGGTTCCCACTCACGCGCCGCGCCACACTCCCTCCCCCCTCCATTCTCTCTACCGATGTCATCCGACGCGGTCGCGCGTTTGTATCGATACAATCGCGATGCACTAGCGCGTTAGTAGCGCGTTGGCATCGCTATTGTAGCGCGTTGCAAATGCGACTAACACGCGTTAGAAGAGATGCTATCACGCGTTTTCTAAACGCGCGACTGCATCGCTACAAAAAGTCGCCGTGGGCGAGGGGCCTTATGTCTGTGTCATTGCATCACATTGTGTTAAAACAAATGTAGTTCCACAATTTTCCGCCAGCCGTCTTTCTAGCCATTCCAATTTTGAACTTTCTGTAGCCTGTAGTCAAATCTTGTGTCAATCTCGGTTTAACAAACATCAACATGTTTTTGATAACCACAAGACAATACGCCAGACGATAACAAGTAACTTGAGAGTTGACTATTAGTTTGTTGTTTAGATATTTAATCAGACTTTCAGTGTACGAGGCTCAGCAATCTAATAGTTAACTAAAAAATAGCATTAATTGCCATTACTTGCATAAACTCACGCTTTTGTCCCTTGGGGTGGGTCGAAACTACAGTAAGCCACCTGAAAATACTCCTTTTGCTTCGTTTACGTTCTTACATCTGGTCATACACGCACGCCGCTTGCGAGTGCTATGTAGTTGTCCTTTCTGAGGAACATCACATTATAGCTATTATTATGTTTTCACTCATTGGTATGATTTACAAATATGGCTCACATGTCTAAGATCTGAGCAACCGTAGCTCAGTCTGTCCCTTCGGTATTTGCGATTGCGAAATGAGACTGTATTACACACCTCTGCTTACTCACAGTCACAGTATCTCTATACACAGTCAACACAATATGCACCTAAAATTTCAACATTTATGACGTAACCAATATTTTATAACAATACTTTGATTAAAACTAGCTCGTGGCTAAGTAGTAACTGCCGCACGGGTCGATCCGTCAGGTTAAGCTACGCTTGCCGGGGTTGGTCTGTGGATGGGTGACCATCATTACATACCGAGACTCCTCCGTGCCTCGGAAAGCACGTTAAGCCGTTGGTCCCGGTTGTCATTCGTGGATCTTTGACAGTCGTTACGGGTCGTCAGAAGCCCAAAAGTCTGACAACCAGTCTTACCAAGGGGTATCGTATTACCCAGTGACTGGGTTGTGGAGGTCAGATAGGCAGTCGCTCCATGTAAAATACTGGTATTCAGCTGCATCCGGTTAGACTGGAAGCCGACCCTAATATAGTTGGGAAAAGGCTAGGCAGATTGATTGACTTTGATTAAAACTCCATGGACTTTCATGTCCATTCTTCTCCATAGAAAACTACTACGCTTTGGAATGGGCAACTAACTTCATCTTTCTGACTGAAAATTTGAAAGTTTGAGTCTTCAGAGTTGAAGGGGCATGAGGAACAGGGTGTAAAGTTCACTCATCCACCATAGAAAAGGGAGGATCCTCCAACCAGACGGGTGTTGTGTCTGGCGGGCCGACTGCCCAACTGTTGATTTCGGATAGTCTTATCTATGTCGTTCGCGCGGTAAACTCTAATTGCGCGATGCAGGATTTGTGTGACGTCATGTCTTTTTGATGCGTAGTTAGTATGTGGCGGTGTTACCGCTACATCACTCCCCTCCGGAGACCGGAGGTCGATAGTGGGCTGAGTCTTGTATCTTGCGATGCTTCACAGTGCCAGCTAAGGTTCCAGTGAGTCGGAACCGGGTGCCGCACAGTTCGCGGTGAGTCGGAACTGTCTGCGATGATTGCGGTGGTTGTGGTGATTGAGGTGATTGCGGTGATTGAGGTGATTGAGGTGATAGCGGTGATTGCGCTGATTGAGATGATTGAGGTGATAGCGGTGATTGCGCTGATTGAGATGATTGCGTTGATTCCCCAGTGAGTCGGGGTGATGAGGCTGAGGGTGATG
Organism: Xanthia togata; assembly: GCA_963853775.1. NCBI lineage: Eukaryota > Metazoa > Arthropoda > Insecta > Lepidoptera > Noctuidae > Xanthia > Xanthia togata. The sequence goes on along the minus strand of OY970794.1, from coordinate 24,550,399 downwards.
ACCAGGAATGCGCGTTCGCTGCATGCTGGTGGTCAGGATACCCTTTGAAGCCGAGGGTGCTGGCTGTCTGCGTGACTCGCCTCACGAACGCTTGCGGGAGTGATGATGATGACGTCACGTTGAAGTAGTTGCACGAAGGCTGCGTGTTCAGATCACGTCGGGGTCACCAATTTAGGGGCATGAGGAACAGGGTGTAAAGTTCACTCATCCACCATAGAAAAGGGAGGATCCTCCAACCAGACGGGTGTTGTGTCTGGCGGGCCGACTGCCCAACTGTTGATTTCGGATAGTCTTATCTATGTCGTTCGCGCGGTAAACTCTAATTGCGCGATGCAGGATTTGTGTGACGTCATGTCTTTTTGATGCGTAGTTAGTATGTGGTGGTGTAACCGCTACAGAGTAAACAGGAGTAGAGTCATGTTTTGATTGTAATTTAGTCACGAGCTACCTTTTTTCCGGTTTCACGCCCTTAACTTGTTGCTACATTATGTCACGTGTATATGCCGCAATACGACAGGTCATCTCATACCTGCAATGACATTTTGTCAAAAGGCCAGTTTATACGTTGCCCTAAATTGTCTTCTGATACCGTGTGTTTTCTGCAATAAAACAGTATCTACCAACTAAGTTTCAAGTGCTAAGTCTCTTGTGAAATTGCTTTCTAAAACTTTTCTAAAGCAGTTCTGTACCTTCGGAGCGTACATAATTGAATGCTATAGGATATGCTTCTTGAGCACAGGGTTGCGAATTGGAACCTGGCAAATACCAAATCGCGCTAACCTGCACTAGGTCTGTGTGGAGGATTATCAAAGAGAGGAAGCCTTTCCAGCAGTGGAAGTCATAAAGGCGTTATGTTAATGACTAAATTTTACTTTTTCAAACCAACACTCGTTCCTTCTCTAAAAAAAGAGAAAGGAGAAAGATTGTTTAATCTGCACAAATCGACCAACCAAAAAGATACCAACTCCTCATCCAACAAGTGGAACGTTTACAGGCCGGTATAGTAATCTTCGGAGCTCCCACAAAGTCATAACTATGGATTAGAACGTCTAGTAGCTAGATTACCTACAATCTATTGGTTCTAACCTGCGAAACTGCATATCAGAACGATAGTATTCAGTTTTCAATATTCTGAGAACTGGACTTGGTTTATGCACAAATAGGTGCATAAACCAAGAACATAACCACACACAAATAAACTCGTACTCGTAAAACATGATATTTTATCTAATAATTTTTCAAGAAAGTTTAAACTGTACCAAGATTGTTAATTGAATATGTTTATACAGTTATAAACATCTCAAACCTACTCATCTACTTAGCCACTTCCCAATTAGATTAGGGTAGGCTTACAGTCTAACCGGATGCAGCTGAATACCAGTATTTTACATTAATCGACTATCTGACCTCTACAACCCAGTGACTGAGTAACACGATACCCTTTGGTAAAACTGGTTGTCAGACTTTCGAGATTCTGACGACCCGTAACAACTGTCAAAGATCTGCAAATGACAGTCGGGACCTCAGAACATAATAAATAATATTTATTTCCTTTTATGATCTGAGGTTGGGACCAACGGCTTAACGTGCTTTCCGAGACATGGAGAGTCTTGGTATGTAAAAGATGGATCTCAAAACGACAAACTATTATACTATGGAATGCAATAAAGTATTGACTAGACGCTAGACGCTCTCCAGCTTACGCTCTCATGAATACAATAATAAAGTCTACATACTCTTTGAAATCAAAAATACTACTTCATTCTATTGTAAAAAAAAATAATAAAGGAAATAATAAGAAAGCAAAACTCTGGTTATGATGACTCGGTACAATTTAATCTAGATACCCTGACCTGGCACTAAATCAAACGATACACAATGGGAACAAATACGCACACATGCACACACATACTCACACACACCACAGACCACACTCACAAGTCAAGTCTCCACTCTGGAATTCGTACCCCGAGCCCCAAGATACAGACTAACTGTCCAGTTTGAGGTACACGGGCAAATAATATTTTGTAACATAGCTACCTATAGGTAATATTTTAAGCTACTCATGTCATCTCAATTTGGTGTTAACTTGTAAACTTGCTGTCTGTATTACCTGGACAATGAACTATTTTCTATTTTTCTATTGAGTTAGTATAAGAAGTCTAAGAATAATTTGGTAGTTTACGTAGCGAAGACACACACAGCTGTAGTGACTTTGACCGTTACGTGGTAAGCTGTCTGCTCATAAAGTAGAGATCGTTATACTTTGAAACTAGTCGCTAAGCCCGAAACATACACATATGTACTTAGTAAATAAATTAACTTCTTGTAACATTAGATACAGTCATGTAGATTAATAAGTTAAGCTGAAAAGCTTCCTCCGTCAAAAATTCAAAATTAAACATCTTTAAATTCACATACACCAACATGGGCACTTATGAAACGTCAGAAGCTAGGTGCACGGTTCCTTTTGGTCGTTTCGTATGGAGAAGAGCCGGCAAGAAACTCCACAGTTACTTTTTTAAAAATAATTGGCTGTAAACGAGGCAAAAGGAGTATGTAAGGATCGTAGCAGGTGGCGTTCTGTAGTTTCTGCCTATCTCCATGGGAAGAAGGCGTGAATTTATGTATGTATGTGTATTTGGCAATATAATGTTTTCAAATAACAGTGTTGATAGGTATGGGACGACAGTGTAGGCCTTTCAACAAGTATAATAGAAAATAGTCTACAAATCTACAAACCACTGAGAGTACATACAAAATTCAAACGTCTTACTACTTTACAGTGTCCGACAGGGACCATAATGATTTCTATATAAATTTTATTTATGTGGAATGCAATAACACCTCGTGTACCTATATTCAAGCAAATAAATGATTTGATTTGATACTCGTTTCAAAACCTCACCAAAGTTATAACATGCAGATTCAGATTTAACCCTCTTTCGAAAAACTCATAATCGGAAAAATAGGCCATTTCATTTGACCGCAATTCCTACTAATGAAAGTCATAAAACAGCGAATCAGTTGTTTTTTCCGACTCGTCGGCTCGGAGGTTACTATTGTTCGTTGAGGATTAGTTGACAAACTGCACTGTATTGCACAGTTGATGCACGTAAAAAATAAGGTGAACTTATGCCACAAGATTATCTGCTTGAAAATTGTAACAGAGCATCCGATTTTTTATGTAAAAAGGAGATATTGAAGACAAAGGTTCTTATCTTCATAGTACTGCAGGCATTGTGAGCTTCCCCCGTAAGGAAATGCCACTAGCATTTCCGTAAAATCACCTCTAATGCTACCATCTTCTTTTGGGTATCGAGGCAAATAAGAGATTAAGTTAACAGGAAGGATCTTGTTTGTTAACAATACATATACCAAGAGTACTAAGAGGTCGAGGTACCAAGAGTGGTGATTAAAATAACAGTGAATTGACATTTAAGATCTAGGTTCAGCAGCGTGTTTTTACATCTAAAATAATGAAGATAGAAAAAGCTCAGAAAATTTGTTATTCCTTCCAAAGCGTTAAACAACTTTGCTTACCAAGCCAAGCAAACTTAGGTTCTGAACTGGGACAACCCTAGCATGTACAAAATAACAAGAAGAACGTAGCTAGACGAGGTAAAAGAAGCGTTTAAACTCCCACTTAAACAATCTAAACAGGCCACAAGAACTAGAAAGTAGAAACAACATGGTTAAGCTATTAGTCGCTTCAGGGAAAATGAAATACGCGATGTCGTAATAGCCCAACAACTGAGCTATAAGACTGGTAAGATAGAGACCGTAAATTCAAACCCCACCCGATGTAATATTGACTTGAATTCTCACCTATTGTAAATAAGCGGGTTTACTTGCATCCTAGGAGAACTATTTTTCTTATAGATTCGGATAACAGTATTCAAGGTGCTAATCTAGAATTTGTTCATAATTTTATACTTTTAGTGGGCTTTAATTTTAAGAATTAGCTGGTTTGCTAGAAATGAATGTTGCCGTGCCAGTAGTATTAAAAAATACAGAAGAATCTGTACAAATAATCCTTTTCTCCAAGACATATCCAATATTAACACAGAGCTCCATTACAATCCTATTACCTACATATTATGAAAACCTAAGGCGAGTCCACAGTTTTTTGTTACCTCGGCTCACCTCGCGTTTATGCCGTGCCGAATACCAAAAAGGTTCTTAGTTGGCAGGTGTGCGTGTCGTCCACATTGTCCGGTTGAGCTCGGCTGCCCGGTACACGTACCGTTGAATGTCATTTTCTTGTTTGTTTTTGAACCTTGTGGACTCATTTCGTCTTTGAACCTTGACCATGGTCCAAGTTGGAGGTTGGAAATAAAACGGCATACGTTTTAAATGCACAACATTCTAAACATGTGCTGCCCAAATGCACACTTTGATGGTATTTTTTGTACATTGTTTTCGGTTTTGGAGTGTTACATACGTGAATTTAGAAATTAACTTCTATGACCATCAAGGGTTGCCAATAAGTAGAATCAATATATAGAATTCAATTCGAGTATCAACAAGTTAGATTTTTTTTAAATATTGGGTAGTAGATTGTTTTGTTTATACACCATCTTTAGTTTACCTGTGAACATCGTGCATGCAACAAGGATAAACTTTAAATTTTATATTATCTCTAGTGCAAAATTATTGGAAAGTATACAAAAAGAGAGATTCTGTGTTTACTACTAGCAATAAACGAGGCTGCAGAAAAGCTGGTGATTAAAAATAAAAAGAGTTTTTTTTTTTCAACCTTATTATTACTCGCTAGCGTTTATACCTCAACCCCTCACATCCTGGTTCTTATGTTAAGGGATTTTGTTCGCTTACAACGTAACACTGTTTTATACAAGGCTTTAACCAGATAAACACAGGGATCGGGCCCGGGTTCCGTTGGAAATGATATTTTTTTGACTGGTTTGTTATTTTTTTGGCAGTCTCCTGACCAGTGATAATACTTCCATCAACCGCAAATCTTACTGCAACCAGCCTATAAACCCGTTTCATTTCATTTTTCTCGTGTAACAAAGGATTATTTTCGGTATTTTTCTATTAAGGCTTGAAGGTTCGTGAGGAAAATAGATTTTCGTTAATAGAATATGAAGCAGATATCTTTCCAACATTTTTGTTTGCACGTGCCTCAATACACGTGTCACAAATAATATTGAAATATTATTAGGCAGGTTCACGTTGTATTATGTCTATAGTAACTGACGAATAAAATTTATAGAATAAACCCACTTAAAGAGCTCATAATCAGGATTGAGGGTGCAATAAAAAAGTTTCACTGAAGGCTCCTGCAACCAGATGCGACGCAACAGTACAAGTAGAACAATTTCTATGAAAACTTCATGGGATTTTTTCTACGACGCGACAGCGCGACATTACTCTAGTCATGTCGCGCTGTCGCGTCTGTCCTGTCTGTGCGATCCTTTAGTGACGAAACTTTTGAATTTTGATGATTAGATTATCTTTTAATCACAAAGGAACCGTTTGCCAATTGCCGAAACAATTCAAAACGAATAAAGAGTTACCATTCATTAATAAATCAAAGATATCTCTAGCAAATATGTTGATATTATCCATTTGCAAAGTCAAAATAAAAAATCATTAATCCAAATGAAGCTGAGAATCAGCATTATTTTAACGTAAACGCCCGCCCTTCACCACTTCCTAGTACTTTTGCTGGGAAAAAGAAGAACATTATTTTGATTTACAATTTGTCCGTGGAGTTCCTTGCCCGTTCTTTTCCATAGGAACCTGCTACTCTTTGGAATGGGCAACTAGCTTCATAATTCTGACTACCCGACCCCTTGATAATAAATTCAAAAATTCCTGTAATTGGTATAAATGTTTGTTGATTTGAGTTTGTAGCGACACTTCAAACTCGATAATTTGAAGTGGCGCCATTTATTCCTCAGCATTGTTTACCCTGTTGTTGCGCAAAAGGTTTATCCCACAAAGTTAAATGATTCTTTTTTTCCAGGGGTAGTAACATCACCCGTAGCAGCGACCGTGACGCGGGTGCCAGCGATCGTCGGCGGTGAAGCAGACATGCCGTGTGACATCAGACCTCCCATGCACAATGACAGTCTACTGCTAGTCGTGTGGTATCGAGATGATAATCCTGTTTACAGGTAAGTGGAGTAGTACCTTCTTTTACATATAGAATCACTCTATTTTTTTAGGGGGATAAGTAGAACCCAGACCGCTAAGTGATAGTGGCAGTGGCATACATACATGTTGTTTTCGCTTCGTTTACGTTCACTAACCTAAGTGAAGACATGACTTAAAAATGATGCTATATAAATGACCTAAACTGTTGTTATCTAATCTGCTTTCAATTTACATGACTTTATTTCATTTGTACAATAAGCATAAATAAGATTCAGCATAGACCCAATAAGTGATGCGACTGACAGATGAGCCAGTAGATGTTTAGAGGCAACTTTTGTCCATTCTAAACACTTTTAGAAGGAGTTCTACCCGTAAAAAACCATCCAAGTGCATGTTAATACACGCACAGTGAAGGGCTTCGTGGTTGGGATTTATTTATTCCAAGAAAAAACTTAACATGTTCTCTCACAAAATGTTCTCCCATACATTCCAACTGCAAATGTAAGCTGTAAGCACAATATTGACAGATTTACCATGTTATTTTAAGACCATAGACTTCTTAGAGGTCTGTAATCTATGAGTAAAAGAGCCTAAAAGTACATTCATTCTTTCTCTGTAGTTTAAAATAAAAATTAGGCTCATTCGTTTTGGGGAATGTCAAATTTTCATCTGTTTTTTTAAATATCTTTATCTTGTTTTTTTTTTAAAGTATTTATTTTAAAATCCTCGCAACAAGCTAACATGTCACACGGTACAGTTGGCAAAACTTATTTTTTTAATTTTCTTATTTGTCTCCAAAAGTGAGCCCCATATTCAAAATTCATGTACTTACGTTACCCGTCCGTGTTTGGATCACAGAAATACATATATGTACCAAACAACTTAATCGGTCTAATAGATTCGGAACAAGTTGGCTGTGAAAGTCGGACAGACAGACACACGAGTGATCCTATAAGGGTTGCGAATTTTTTCTCCTTTTGAGGTAAAAATTAAAATGTCTGTATTTACATCATCTTAAATAAAACAATGTTCATTTTATATTATTTTTAAATCCTCCGGAATTAAAATAAGCCAGCTCCGCAATTAATATTTTAATAAAATGTTTAGTCTGCAATATACAATAGAACGTGGTTTGTTTTGTCATCGCAATTGGACGTTCAATTGTTTTCCGATTTCATTGGCGCATAGAGAGTTAATTACAATTATTGTTTTCCGATCTAAAAACATAGACTGCTAATTATCACAGGCCCTAGAAAAATGAAAAAATGAAAAATTGAATGTGAATGATGATGCGCAAAACGCATCAGTGAATCACGCAGTAAAAGCGTGCTGGGCCCTTATCCTGATGAATTTGGTGAAAGAATATAAGAGTGATTTAATTATAAAACATTCTGTTGGATCTCAGCAGAGTACACAATATATACATGAAAAGACAGAGAGAGACAACATAAAAAAGTGATAGAAGACGATTGCGTTTCCTTTATATTTCTAACATGCGCGATGTAAACGTTACGTAAATGTTAACGATTTTTTGAGTCGAAAATACAACCATCACACCATCACATTTTGCCAGTTATGTTTAAGTCCCATGTAATAGGGAAAGAGCCTATTTCCATAGCGGGCTGCTACTGAGAAATTCCAGATGGAAAAACCCATTAATATTTTGCCCGACCCGGGGATCGAACACAGGAACTCAAGATCAGCAGTAGCGCTTGCGACCACTAGACCAACGAGGCAATCTTAAAAATTGTAAATATTATGTGCGAAACGTTGTGTTTTTAATTTTAAAATCGTACTTATTTACGTTACCTAACGCCGCGTGTTCGTTCTAGGTCAACTGTTTTACATTTTCTGTTTATAGGTAAGTATCAATTACCAACTTGCTCTTTTGCAATTTTCTGCGAAGAAGGCTTCGAGGTAATAAATTTATTCTTATAAGGCTGTCTATAAGTAGCATTATTGTTGCCGTTGATACGGTTACAATATTCTACTCGTCGGAGTTGCTAGAATAGATTGGACGATTCTACATATTTATAACAGTAAATATACATTATAATCCACACATTTTCTAGTAGTTTTTATTATTAGATTTTATTTATTTTCTTTTGTATTTATTTTTTTTCTTCTTGAGTACAGTTCTCGATGTTTTTGGTTGGTATATTGGCGTGTGCTAGCTGTCATATGGCAATTAATTTATAATTTAAATTGTTTACGCAAAACATAATTTAAATTAAATGTAAAAATCTTGCATACTATTGTATATAGAATCTTTTTTTTTTCTAACTGAACAGACAGCTGTGCTGCTGGGGAGTTTGTTGCGCCACTTCTTCTTCCCAGCAAAAGCACGAGGAAGTGGTGAAGGGTGGGCGTTTTGGGGGACTGTCTTATGTAATTTTGACGTTTGAAAAGTGCTGATTCTCAGCCTAGTTTGAATAAATTACTTTTTAACTTGAATTTGAATTTATATATTTATAGCTTTCGTATCTGACGCATTAGGAATTGACACAGTCACTTTTACCATATCGCGAGGACACCGGCATGTCATAGAACTAAAAATTCGAAGACATGTGACATAATATACACACACCGGGCCCACCTGCGCACTCCTCGCCTCTCACAGAGACAAGGCAGCAGTTCCAGCAGTCGGAACATTATAGACTGATTATACTCTTAGCGCATAATATTCACAATCTCATCTTCTTTATAAGTCAAGCAACCGAGCCTTTTCCCAACTATGTGAGGGTCAGCTACCAGTCTAACCAGATGCATCAGGCTAAATATCAATATTTTACATGGACCATACTGCCTATCTGACCTCCACAACCCAGTTACTGGGTTTTCTTTATAAGTATTAATTCTACTGTGTCATATTGATACCTGTACTTAGATTGAAGAAGTAAAAGGAGATTGATGCTCAAAATGCCATCACTCCACAGGTTTATTACCCTAAAATGGTACCCAAGAGTAAAACTATTCGAATCCGGTAAAACACATGGCTCTTGAAACCATTACCAAAAACACCTCACTCCAGTCGTTTAGGAGACAAACGCTAAAAGTTATTTACTAAACACATTACACACCCATTCCCTAGAGGCTAGTAATGATATTAGCTGGCTGCCGAGGGTGTAATTAAAACATTTATGTAGTACATAAAACGAAGTTTCTCAACGTTGAAGTTTCAAGTTTTGGAAACTAATACGAGGACACAGTTGGTGCTTTTACTAATCAATGAAGTAATTTTAGATTTAACCCAAGTATCCTAAAAGGTGGGTAATACTCGTAGTTTGTAGGTTTATTTAATGTGTACCTATGTTACGAAGTTTATCTCACTCGAATAGGTACTAAAATATAATTAGAATATGAAATGGATATCGTGGTCTCAAAATCTACAACCACTGTAAATTATTGTTGCTTACAGCAATTAATATATGATAATTTACCGTGTGTCCTGGGTTTTAGATTCATTTTGAGACCGGTACATGTTCTTGCGATCGAAAGTTTAAATATAAATCTTATAGTGTAAAAGAAGCCAACTACTTTCATAGGGTGTCAAAACTTAAGACGCAGATATATGTCAGCACTTGCGTGTTTTGTACTGAACTCAACCAGTAATAGGACTCACCCATCAAGGAGTGCTGTACCAAATTAGACGCTTTATTAATTTATAATACATAAAACAAAAAGTATTTTAATAAAACATGCATACCTACTTAAAGATCAATAATTAAATTATCTTTAAAATGGTGAAGTATTCAGAAAAATACGCTTGATAGATTTTGCTCGTTTTTTATCCGCGTTAGACATAACTTTTCAAATTAATTTCACTATGTAATATAAGTATAATCCAAAATATTCATATATTTATTAACTTATTAAGAAAATGTTCTAATTTAAAATATATTTTTTCCAAATCATCCACACTACTTGTTTAGATGTGAACTTCACAAAAACATCCATAAAAATCAAAGTTGGTTATCGTCGTCTTAAGCCACTATACTTATGTAGTGTTAAGAGCAAGCATCGCCCGTTACCGCCAACCTTCTTAAAACACTAACACACACAAATAATTATGTGAATTTGAACTTGAATACAGCCTGCGCATTGTAATTTGAAATAAAATTCATAGTGGTACCGGGTTTTGAATCTACATCCTAGTAGCATTTTCGCCTTAACCACCAGACCAAAGTATATAAATATTGAGTTTATTATAAATATAAGGTCTCATTAAAATAGACGGACAAACTTTTAGAAAACATTCAAACCACCTAAATAAGGAAAAAGGTAAAAAAATATATTTGAAAAACGCATTAGATACTTACCTACAAAAAAATAAATCATCCAACAAAAATACACAAAAAAATTTGGTTACCCAAATTTCATTTATTATTTTAGGTCAAAATAAAATCACTACTCAGTATATATTTTTTTGCTATCTTTGGTTAGACGTACTGAAAACGTTGTGTTAAAATTTGTGCATTTATTTTAATGGGACCTTATTACTTTCATATGCATTCACCATCAAATTCATTAATATTTTTCATTCATTTACCTAAATATGTGTAGATCATTATGTTTTTTAGATCCTGTTTGTTTCTATTCACCCTTCAAAAAATGCCCCTCTACATTATGAACTTTTTTTCCAACATAAATGACACTGATATATTGCACCAGTCAACTTTACATGCTGTGAATGCAACAAATCCTCATTTAGTAGAAGATTTATAGTGTCAAATACCACGGGAGCTATGTGGTTGGCATTTTAATAACGTACCATGAATAATATTATACGTAAATCACTTATATTGAGCGTAGCAACAGTGTTTATTTACCTACATTGTTTTATATTACGTCACGTCTTGGCCAATAAAAAATATTTTGACGTTATTATAACCTACCCCTTTTTTAGAATTTATTATAAAAAACCTGGCTTCAAATAAAATATATGTCGGCCATTTTACTCGCGTTGTAATATTTTGCGGTCGATGAATGTGGCTGAAGAAATAATATAAATGAAATACCTATCCAAATTACTGCATAAAACAATGCAACTTTTGTATGAAAACCTGTCTTAATCTTGTCGCTTTTTCAAATAGAATGCAAAGAAAGTCTTACACAAAAGACTACCCCAAGACTGTAGCCAAAATTCTCGTGAATCTTAGTCATAACAACTTTATTCCAATAATTATATTTTTATTACCTATATAGTAAATTCTACGGTTAATTTCCTTATACCTACGTTATATTCTAATTATACGAATAACCTAAATATTATGATAAAAATATATTATGATAATTACGTCGTATTTTTTATATATTTACAATGCGAAATTAGAACTTTCAAGTTACTACATGAAAGTACTATTTTAAGGTAAAATATATATTATACTGAAATTGCAACACAGAAAAAAAAAAGCTTACATCTGTATCGGGATAAAAAAAACAGACTACACGAATAAATTAGCAGGAAAGTTCTCGTATCTTGGTAACACTACTCTTTCCTTTAAGGCCCGTCATTCCCGACGGTACCTAAATGCAACCAGTTACAAACTGAAATCACCCGTCATAACGCAACAAAAATACCATGCAACCAATCAAGAACTAGTTGAGGAGGATCCGCAGTGGTATAGCCCGTAAAATTCATATTTTCTTACGGTTTTTGTAATTTGCAGGTCAGATTGTATCTCAACTGGCAAGATCAAAATAAGTTTCGAGTCCATTACAAATATATATTTACAGTTATAATCATTCGAATCTTTAATACATCTCTGTCAGTTATATTTGTTCCATAAGAACAAATCTCTTATGGAACAAATCTAAACAAATTTCAAAAAACGTAAGAAAATTTGAATTTCGCGGGCTATCACTCCTGGATCCACCTTAACGTTTATGGATCGCCATTGAAATACTGTGACATTCTGGCTACTTATTGGTGATTCGAGTTTGTAACTCGTTACTTTTGAGAACCGTCGTGGACGATGGGCCTGACTGTCAGAGAATCGAATTGAATTATATATAAGCTTTTACTTACCTACATAATTATTTGACTTTGACTTTGAAATAGCTTTAATCCCACATGGAAATGAAATTCTTCTTACGTGTGGGTACGTATCATAAACTTTACTCTATTTTGATTCAGAATATTAATATTCTCGCCAGATTTTCTACCACCTCATCTATCCACTATTATAGTTATCAACCCACGTACCTAGACAACGTGCAAAAACCGACAACCATCTTGACATTTAACATTCTACCTAAATATTAGAAATACCGACTTTTGGAAACCTGTGTCTAGGTAAACAATGAGCTTTTCATCCTACGCAAGTCTGAAAGTTTCGTCCGAGGCCTTGACATCAACAAATGAACAACATTTCTAAACGTTTTTTTGTTGGTTGAATACGAGGCTTTTGGCTACTTCTGTATTTGTGTATTTTTTTTCGTTTAATGTGCGTTTTGTTTGTGCAGAATAAACATATTTCTTTCTTTCTTTTTTAAAGTTATCCAAAGGAATTTTTGAAAGATTACACTAGAGCATTTTGTCGAGCACTTCCATGTAATATAATGCATATAATGTAATGTAATACAATACAAGCAAAAGCTCAATTTTAAAAAGCATTTCCGTGTAATGTAACGTTCCTGCGAATGCTCGACGCTACATTCGACGTAATGCTCACGGCGAGTGAGCATTTACCTGTAACATTTCTTTCTGATTTGCGTGCATTGTAACAGCCCTCGGGCCTCGCACCTTAGTTTGCGTCGCCTGCGGCACACGGAGCAAAGGCACAAGGCTTTACACCAATATTTACACGTCGAAGTGGCGGTGCTTAGGGGAGGCCTGTGTTCAGGAGTGGACGTCTTTCGGCTGAAATGATGATGATGATGAGGTAATAGGTTGGAAAGCAACGTTGCGTACTAAGTTCCGTAACGACATGTAACCAAAACGATCGTTCCTTTGGTCTGTCTTATAATTAATTGAATTTATTACAGCCAACAAAAATATTTCGAAGAGAAGTAAACTACACTTTTGAAACTATCTTTTTCTATTTCTCTTCACATTTCCTTAAAACACACAACTATTATTTTACCGTCTTATTCAAAAGCCTTACTTAACCTCAAGAAAATTACTACTGAAAGAAAGCAAATAAAATGAACATTTAACTCGTTCCCCAGTTACAAGATCAATACTTGCAATGGAACGTAACCGTCAAACAAAAGTGAAGTACAATTAGCTACTGCACAGAACGAACGACCAACTTTGCAGCTACGGCCAATTTCAGAGAACGAATTTTGTAAGTCACCGACAGAAGTGCAAAAGTTCCCGTACAGTTCAGTCGCAAGCGATTCTATAATTAAAAATTCTAATTAATTCTTCTCCGGCGTTTTCGGATGAACGATTACTGCAGGTGGCAGAGGCATTTTGGTATAATCGTTTAGTACAATTAAATGCAAATAGATCTGAAAATGCAGGTTTTAAATCTGTTGGAACTAGTTTTTGGACCGTAAAGGAAATCTAGGTAAACGAGTTCACTGCACTGAGTAGGTACTGCATTATTATAACCTCAAAAGATTCGTAGAATTACATCGTAATTTTGCCTCAAGAGTGATTGAGTACCGGAATTAATAAAAGTAGGAGCACTTAAAGCCACTCAAAAGATCGATTGAGTATCGAGAGTATGGAAATAAAATTGTAAAAGTTGCAAGTGACAATATACTTTAAACCGTCGTTTTAACCAAATTAATTCAATCCCTACAGTTCATAATGTGAACAAAATAATGCTTATTATCAGACCAACACTTTAAGGTGCCCCTAAAATTAACTGGACAAAAACCTATGAATACAAATCAAGGAGATAGCAGACAAAAAACATTGTACCTACCTCACATTTGACCCTGAACATTTGAAATCTTCAACAAAAGCTTTTTAGGTCTAAGTGAAGGATAAGTGGGAATTTACCCAAATTCTAGCGACGCAGGGATGAAAAAATAAAGTGACTTTTAGATACCTGCCGTAGCGTAGCTCCCTTAGAACTTGACCTTGAAAATATACCCTAGGCTCCCGTAATTCTGAAAGGGTAAGGTATGTTTAAGTCATAAATCGCCGATGACTTTAGATAAAAAAAAAAAGTAGGAAGCCCATATTAGCCTGAAAGGCGTTAAAACGGCTGTAAAACATTAAGGTTCGGTGTAAAATTTTCAGGTCTGGTTAAGTAGCGATAACTTAGGATTATGTCTCCAGATTGATACAATGTTAGGCTTTTTACATAAGAAAGTGATTAAATTCTTGTGATAATAATAATTTATTTCCAACAATTTCGATGTCGATGGGTTCCAGTTTAACCTGATGAGAATCATGAATAATCAATATTTAAATGTACTGTACTACACAGCGATATTTCATAATTTAATTTAGTAATATTGACAAATAAATCTTAACAGCGAAATATTTGTCAGTTATTTGCGACGTTGCCAACTTTCTGAATAAACACAGGACACAGGCCTCCTCTGTCAGAGGGAGTGGGCCCTAATCCACCACGCAGGCCCAGTGCGGGTTGGTAGATGACACATACATGTCTTCGAACTTTTGGTTTCATAACATGCCAGTTTCCTCACGATGATTTCCTTCACTGTTTTGAGAGCGGTGGTGCTGAAATAATTTACACAAAGTAAAGCACCTGTCGGGGGTCGAACCTACGACCTCCAGTAAGTCGCGGCCTGTACCACTTAACTTTAAGTTCCTGAATGCACACCCTTAAATATCTGCTATTCGTAAGCATTACAATCCGCAACGATTTTCAATACTTCTCATTTCCACAATTCAGTCAATCATCGAGCCTTTTGTTCTCAACGTCAATAAAAGTGCGTGTGAATGATGTGAGGCGTTCTTTTTTGTTTACACCAGTTTAACGCGTACGGCAAACAGGAATGGTAACGCGATCGTAAAGTTTTGCTCCGTCACTGATACGATCAAATGGCATGCCTTTGGTCTTGTGTACAGACTTTTGGGGCTCTTTACTTCATGATTTTGGTAAGAATAATTGTTTAAGCTTTAACGGGCAGGTAATTTTAAAGAAGTATAAGCTGGGCATAAGCTACAAAACTTCTTCTAAGCCGTTGGTTGGTACCGGCTGTCATTGGTGAATCTTTGACAGTCGTTGGGTAGTCAGAATCCCGAAATTCTGACCATCACTCTTACCAAGGGTTATCGAATTCCCAATAACTGAGTTGTACAGGTCAGTTAGACGGTCACTCCATGTAAAATACTGGTTTTCAGCTGGATCCGGTTAGACTGGAAGCTGACTGCAACATAAATGGTAAAAGGCTAGGCAAAGGATAATGATGAATTGTTCAGGCCTTAGTGGTCAGACAATTTTCGTTTAGCGTTGGTTAGGCAGTTTTTTGACACATATCTTCATTTGACATCTCGGCTAGACCTCCATGTAATGCATTTTTCTTTTGGGGTTTCATTACGTTGACATTGTATTTGTTCTATCGGACTATGAGAGTGAGGGAAGAGAGAGTGCACCTGTGTCTGCGCACACACTTGTGCACTATAATATCTCCCGAGCCGAAGGCTAGTCTCCGGTGAGATTGGCAGCCGTGGCCGAAATACGGTATGGAGGACTATATTTGTCAGGTCAAAGCAAGCTACCAGAGGTCAAAACATTAACTTTATTGACTTTACTTAACACATTCAAAAACACTAAACGAGACACAATAGAAGTTTTATTGTTATGGATAGCATCTATGGGCGTTTAGTGTCCTTCAAAGTATTAAGTTTCATCAATAATTTTAGAGTCGTTATTACGTACATAGGAGTCGCTACATACGGGTTGTCAAGATGATAACACAAGCTTTTAAATATTCAATAGTTATTTGGAAAATTGGACACAGTCAGTCACTTACAAAAATAGGAATCCAATACTGACTTTCAAATATACCAAACCCATTTACAATATTAAGTGTAAAATTGAAAACTATAAAAGTCGGGCGTATCAATATCGCAACCAATTACGCGAGTATCATCAATCAATACGCGCATAAAACGCTCGTAAAACGCCCGACAATTGCCTTTTATTCTAAACATTATGTTCAAGGCCATGCTTTACTGGTTGGGTCGTTAGTAAAAGGAGACCCGTATTAATTTTCATGCTCAAATTGCAAAAGTAGCCTTGTCAAGACTAGACTTGATAGATTTAGTAAAAAGGCAGAAAATCGGTCGGCTGGTCTTGCACATTGAGAAAAAAGTGGAACCTGAATTTTAGTAACAGCCCACTGATTGCGATTAGGCAATGTCTCGTGTCTTATATCATTAGGTCTAAGATCTATTTATTGTGAGTCTATTATGCCCATAATGTCCCTCTGCTGTTGCAAAAGTCTCCCTCTCCCTTTTCAACACATGTCTGTCCCCTGCCATTGCAGGCCAGTTCTTTTGGTAAAAGTTAAGTTTGTCCTGGAGGGATAAACTTGACTTTTACCGTTTTCGTCTTTTATTTATGTAATATAATTTGTTAAAGTGAATATTCTATAGGCTGTTTGCGTACTACTAGTTGTCTATATTACAACGGTTGTAGAACCATATGACATATCGTGGCGTTACGTGGTCCGTCTTCAGACCAAGGTGTAGATTTAGCACGGAAAATATCAAGGTGCAGATTTGGAATGGGAAGCATCAAGGTACAGATTTAGCACGGAAATAATCTAGGTGCTATCTCAAAAACCTTTCGCCTGCAACCGTACTTACTACTGCCACGGTTAACCCTATCATGATATCAGATCCTAAACTGTGTCTTCTGAACATGAAACAAATGGCCAAAGAGGAAAGGAGTTCGCTTAGGATGCGACTTCGGAAATTGTTAAAGTTTGTATAGTGCAAGTTGGTGGGGACGCGACCAGTGTGCTAAGCTGATATCTGTTATGCTTTAAAGACGATAGCAACTAATACCTATTTTGTAGTACGTGCTTAATGTTTGGAAATAATAACAGTCGATAAACCAGCTGTCAAGAAACGATTGTAGTTTGTTCTTTTCATTATTTTAACTCTTTCACCTTTATTTATAAAACTTGCTTGTAGTTAAGAGACGTTTAAAGGTTAACAAAAAATGGTTACTCAGTCACTAAATTATAACCTAACTTAAAGCAACGCTTATAAATTAAGAGGTGTGCGTATAGCTAGAGACAGCGTAAATAACCCCAGGCAGTCAATCAGCACTGATAAGTCTTATAAAAGCGTGATAATAAAACATAAAGCAACGCTGCAATGTCTATGTCAACAAAATTATTTTATCTAACCCGATAACAAGTTTAGTTAGGTATAACAATCTTTAAAGTCTAGATTTACAAAATACTAAAATAATATTTGATAAATGTAGCGCTCATGATTTTAGAACTTAAGTCAGCTTGTCCAAATGTTCATAATTCATTCAACTTCGTACCGATTGCAAGCATTTATAGCAGCTGAAATATCTCAAAGTTTGAAGTCTTTGTGCTACGTTTTATTTTGACGTATCAGCACAGAATAGATAGATACAGAAGGCCGGCTCCATACAACGACCAAAAACCCACGCATATAATAAACACGCTTCACGTACAGCGAGAGCAAGAGCACTCACGACGGGCATTCGGTCAGAATCGCTATTCGTACGAGTCTACGAGTATGTGTGAGTGCGGTGTTTACGCCCATGTAACGGTAACGGTTGTGTTGAGCATTCTGTATTATTTTCATTTATGTAGGTATATGCGTGCTTGGTCAAGTTAGGTCATTTATACCGACTGGACGCTTTGAAGTCTTTGACTATGCTAGACAAAAAAATCAAAGGGAATGAAGGACGTTTTAAAGTGCATAGGTTTTCAAAGCAATTTATGTTGAATAGACCTTTAAGTGCGATTGATCGACGTCAGTTGGTGTTTATGTTTTTGTGTAGTTTTTATTTTCGTTTTAGGGTTACTTTGGACCCGCATACTCCTTTGTTTTACAACTTTTTTTTAGTTTTTGAACTATTAGATAGAAGTTTTTGTTTTTGTTGGCAAAATAAATAAAAAGTTCGTGAAAACAGATGGTCTGAAATTGAGTATTTTATTTTTAGTATCAGCTCATACCGGTACATAAACTCATTTTGTAAAACAGAACTGCAGTTTCCTAATCAGAATAATTCCAAAGAGACACAATATATTATACGTAGAGATACATACCTACTTAGGAAACACAACGCCAACAAATAGAGAAAATCATATTTCATAAAGTTTTTTGGGTCTAAATTCAATCCAAATTCAAATTCAAAAGTCATTTATTCAAACTAGGCTGAGAATCAGCACTTTTCGAACTTCAAAATTACATAAGACAGTCCCCCAAAACGCCCACCCTTCACCACTTCCTAGTGTTTTTGCTGGGAAGAAGAAGTGGCGCAACAAACTCCCCAGCAGCACAGCTGTCTGTTCAGTTAGAAAAAAAATAAAAAATGATTCTATACAACAGTATGCAAGACAATTTACAATATGCAAAAAATAATTTAGCCATATGACAGCTAGCACACGCCAATATACCAACCAAAAGCATCGAGAACTATACTCAAGCAGAAATAAAAATAACTAAAAGTAAACAATATCTAAAAAAAAAAAAAAAAAAGCCTCCAGGCATAAAGGGCGTGCCCGCTTACATATAGCTGTAACTAGAAGTTACAATTGATAAACTAGGACCATCGAGGTAAAATAAATAATTGTCGAGGTCGCTAGCTAACCACATATTGCAATACAACTCATAAAAAAAACATTGTAATGAGTAGATTATGTCAGCACTAAATTAAAATAAAATTAAAATAAATTGACTTATAAAGTAAAATTATAAACAATTATATAAACTCATATAACCTGTCAGTAGGTAAACTAATTCTGGAGAAAGAACATTTAAACATTGTCTTGAGTTAATCACAGCGACCATCTATTCTTATCATTTAAGTAGTCGTTGATAGAATAGTATGCCTTTGAACAAAGGTTGGACTTTAATTTAGTTTTAAACGCATTAAAAGGCAAATCTAGCAAAGAAGAGGGTAGCTTGTTATAAAAGGTTATACCAAGCCCAACAAATGAGTTATGAACCTTATGAAGCCGGTGAAAGGGAGCACGTAGTTTATCCTTACTTCTTGTGTTAACATTGTGAATATCACTGTTTTTAGTGTATAAGTGTATATTTTGCCTAATATATAAGATGTTGGCGAAGATGAATTGTGATGCCACTGTGAGAATACCGATATCTTTGAAAAAATCTCTTAGAGAAACTCTGGCACCTAGCTGGTAAATTGCTCGAATAGCTCGTTTTTGGAGGACAAATATATTTTGAATATCTGCAGCTTTGCCCCACAGCAGAATACCATAGGACATAACGCTATGAAAATAACTAAAATAGACTGGTCTGTCCGGTCCCTCCTGATTACGATGAAACGACAGCATCAAATAATAAACACACGCCCGAACCTTGCAAAACGAACACCACCGAAGTTATGCGAGTAACGCGAAAGGGTTCCTACCATCCATCATAACAAACAAACTGAAGTCAACTTCTGTACAACAATGTACCAGTTTCCACAATCCGCTTTCGAAAAATGTTTCACATTCGCCTTTGACCTACTTTGCACATGCGCAGCATATCTAAATTTTACATAAAGCCTCGAAAAATTTCCGTGTGACGCGGCGCATTGCGGCACAACCAGCAAATATTGTGACAACACCGCACCGTTGAGCATTCGAAATTGAGTGCACACACAAGTTTCTATCGCACGAAAGTGCAAACTTGAACAATTTCGAACTTATCTACTACATGGAAATTCTTAAATAAACTTTGAGATTTTCAAGTCATTTCGCTATATATTTCACTCGGTAAAATTGAAGCTGTCAGAGTATTTTAAGAGCAAACTGTTTCCTAAAGTATGGGTATGAGATAGGTAACATTAAAGGAAATAGCATTTCACGTGTGTTAATACCCAGGGTTGTATTTCAGTGTAAAAAATGACAGGCAATGGACCTTTCCCGGTCACTTTACTAGTTCACCGTACATTTTTCTGGCCGCAGACAGATTGCCCCGAATGGGAAAGCTTTGATAATTTATAGCGACGTGCACTACCACACTTTCCGTGTATTATCTATCACTGTTTTTTTCTATGGAGCCTTTAGGAAATGTGGTCTGAATTTTGAATTTTGCTCTACTGTGAGAATACTTAATTTAATTATACCCCCTTCTCTTTACTTTAAGGTGGTAAAAGGATAAAGCTTCATAATTCTTTACACAATATACCAAGAGACTTCATAGATAATTCAGCAAGTAAGAGTAAGTATAGTAAAGTCTGTGGGTGAACCGCAATAAGACTGAGAACTAACTTTACACTCTGTATTTAGTGCTACTACACTTGTACTCGTATACCAAGACCTACTCGGCGTCCCCAGTCAGGCACAGTCGTAAAGAAGCTCAATCTACTGTAAAAAGAGTTATGTCCGCAGTATACTCTACTCACTCACTATTCACTAAGTACTTCGGAGAAAAACTTTGGTTGCTGCTACGTAGTATATAAATTAAGTAATGTTATGGGATACTCGAGTTTATTCTTATACTACCTACTTTTAATATTTTTTTGCAACAATTAAAATAAATCTTCATCTTATTTATCAGATAACACTGCCAAACAGTATGCAGTAGCACTAGGTAAATGAGTGGTGAATTTTTGGTAATGGTAAAAATATTTTCGATTTTTCAATCACTAAAATATTAGAATTTCTTACACAAAAATTCAACAATGGTGGTTAATTTATACTTCACTTAATATAAATATGTAGATAGGTTAGTTGGCAAAATTGATTAATCACTCTGTTAATATTTTGGCAGCTTTGAAATATAGAAATTGTATTAGCAGTCTATTTAAAGCTTATTGAATAAAAACCGGCGAAGTGCGAGTCGGACTCGTACACGAAGGGTTCCGTACCATCGTACATTATTTAGCAAATAAATAAACACTAAATTAAGAGTATTACTATTTTTCATTTTAATGAAAATCGCAAAGATAAATTTGTATTTCCTAACGATACAATATTCTTTCAAAATCAAAAGTTTTGTAGCATATTTTATAAAATCAATAATCAAAGGGGGGTCTCCCCTTTAATGATTAAATTTAATAATTTTATTTGTTGTTATAGTAGCAACAGAAATGCATAATCTTTGAATGTTTTAACTGTCTACCTATTGCGGTTTATGAGATAGGTACAGCTCGCTGACAGACAGACAGACGGACAGCAAATGCTTAGTAATAGGGTCCCGTTTGGCACCCTTTGGGTACGGAACCCCAAAAATTAATTGTATTTTTCACCGATTTTTGGATGTTGCTCCTGCAAGCGTAGCAAGACCACTTCATTCCTTATCTTCGACTAGCTTCCGCCAGCGGCTTCGCCCGCGTCATATCTTTATAAATTATAGCCTATGTTACTCAACGATAGTATAGCATTTTACTGGGAAAATTTTATTTGAAATCCGTCCAGTAGTTTTTGAGTTTATTCATTACAAACAAAAATACAAATCTTTTCTCTTTATTTTTTATTACCAGATTTGGTCCGTGGCTTTGCCCGCGCGGTGGTCTAACATTATCCCACGGGAACGTACTATCGGGATAAAAAGGTACCCTATGTCCTAACTCAGGTCATGGAATACCAATGTACCAAAATTTCATCCAAATCCGTTCAGCCGTTTTAACGTGAAAGCGTAACAAAAAAAAACAAACCAACTTTTCGCATTTATAATAATAAGTTAGGATTAGTGTAGAAGAATAGAGATATCGATTTCATTCTTCCAAACAGATAATTTATTTCTCACACTTTGTCTTCCATTTCTTCCGTTTCTACGGTAGTTATTCTATACGTGCATTGTTTTCAACGAGCACCACTACAGTTTCAGCAATACCAGCATCACAAATGTTATAAACCCTACAAAAGTTATTTCATTTGTGTATCTTTGTTTGACGACTCTGGCAAATAACCAACCATTGGTATAGTAGCAACATCTGTTCATAATAATTGCTGAACTTTTTAGGTCACTCGCCTAGGATGTCCCCTACATATTATTGAATTACCCAGAGGCAAAGTTGGAAAGTAATTTAGACACAGATACTGCTTAGCGATATAAATAGATATGTTATCTTTCCCTGGATGTACGTTTTCTCAAGTATATCTTCTACAACATAATCTTATTAGAAAACTTAAGCATCTTTTCTAAATCTATTTTCAAAGACCTTTTGAGAACAAAAATAATATTAGGAGATAATTAGGTTTACTAAATATGGTAAAACAGATACTTGACTTATTACGTCTTGACGATCAAAAGAAAGTTTAAAATTAAATTAACATTCAACAAAATATTTAAAAATATCAAATTAATTCACTTACATTCAACTTAATAGGTTAGCAGTGATAGCTTAGTGGTGTGACCTTCGGACTGTCAAGGACTGCATAGGTCTCGAGCTCGAACCAAAGGCCTCTGAATTTTCGGATTCATATGCGTATTGTATAATTATCACTTGCTTCAAAATCAGTGAAGGAAAATATCGTGATGAAAACGGCACGTGAAGCCAAGTCATAGGCACATAAAAACTCTGTTATCAGGTTAGTCACAAAAACCAAACGAAAAATAAAAAAAATAACTTAACAGGGCTATACTCCAATCCGCTTATTTGTCGCCCCAACCTTAATTGTCTTTTGAGGATTTCAAATCATGAAACCAAACTTAATACGCAGAGGTCCTAATTTCGGGTACGGGGATACAGAAACAAACAAACAGTCCTGTAAATTTAATTCCTTTTCATTATTAGTGTTTATTCAGGCTTCATTGCCTCCGTCAGAGCGGTTAGAAAGGCTTGAATAAAAGTGAACTCAAATTAGGTGACTTCGTTGAACCAAGTTATTTTGGCAATGTGCCACGAGTTTATCGGTTTATTTTATTAATGATGATTAAATTTAATTGCGTGGAAAGTATGATTTTGGTGCATATGTTTCGGACGCTTCAGTGGTATGACTTGTTCAAATTTAGTTTTGAGATAAAAATTAGCAGTTACTATTTTTTAGCTAACCATATTTTGTATAACTGGTTTGGATGTGTCATAGCCATGTGATTGGACTATTTAGTCACGCTGAAATATTAACTAGTAGCTCATGTTTCATTTTTTTTTTATGTGTCATTTGTTACAATATTATATGACCATAAATTAAAGTGTGTTCGTTTTATAGTTTTATCCGTAAATAAACTACAAATCGCACGTACTAAATATGACTGTAAATTTTACCTCCAAAGTGCTGGGTCGAGGTTTTCAGTGACAACGTTGTGTATCATGTTTTGAAAAGAATAATGCTCGCATTCACTAAGACTTAAGTTATCGCCTAATATTAGAGAAAACGGGTATAATTCTAATTTGGCTTCTAGTCTGAATTTTTTTGCAAATATCAAATAAATAAACAGATTCACTAAAATACAGACATAAATATTTTGTTTCAGAAAACTATCTACGCTTGATGTTATGAATTGTAACTGACACATTTATAATCAAATTAACCGTCAAAATTGTTCACTAAACTTAAACAAGAGATCTAATTCGAATGAAAATTGTTTATATTTTTCCTTTCTCAAATTGTGGATTTTATATTTATATCTTTATTACCCGACTGCCAAGGAAGGGTTATGTTTTTCGCGCGTACCTATATTTGTTTGTAAATTTCTTTATAACCTCGTATCTTCCAAACAGCTGGATCGATTTCGACACTTAAGGTATTATATTATAAATATTCGTCTTACAAACCCAAGTGTCCTTAGACATGTGTTAGAAAAAAAACAACATGGCGGATTTTTGGCGCGAAATAATAATACGTTAATAATAAAAGCCAAACTTATCGAGTAGGGTATCAAAATAAAGGAAATTAAAAGGGGGTTATAAATATACTTATAAGTTACATGTTTAAATTTAATTTGGAATAATAAATTGGTTTAAAAGGGTTCGGTAGCGTAAATATGAGCCATGTTTGTGTCGGACCAGTTTTTGTTTATAAGAGTGTGCCGGGACACTAAAAAGTCTAAAATAAAATAAATTATTAAAAAAAAAAAACTGAAACACATGCACACACACCCATATAAACACACACACATACGCATCCAACAGTCTAAAACTAGACGACGGACCAGACGGCCAGACGGGTATTGTGTCTGGTAGGCTAACTGCCCAACGATTGATGGTGGGACGTTGTATAAATTCTAGTCACGCGGTGTACACTGCTTGCGCAACGCAGGATTTTACGTGACGTAATTGTGATGCTTAGTTCGCATGTGGCGATCGATTTAGATGCCACAGATGTCGCCATGTCTTCCAATTTTTCATTCTTTAACATGCCTATGTCCTCCTGGATATTATCGTTTAAGAGGGTTTATTCTTTGTAAAAATTTGGTAACGATTATCGACTTTTTAACCATGTTTTTGACATCTTTTAACCTAAGCAACGTTTATAAATAAAGGGGTATTTCTATTATTAATTTAATCGTTAGCATTTCTTTTTGACTGTAGAGTGATGTCTTTTTTGAAATATGGATCGATGACATTAGCATATTCCAAGAGAGGTCTTATGTAGCTCTCGTACATCTTGACAAATGTTTTAGGCGTCAGGCACTTGAATACCTTGAGGATGATGTAGTTTCAAATTCACTCTTTTCACGATACTCGATATGATTCTATGCTTCCCATTTTATTTTTTTGGACATTAATAACACCAAATTATTTCTGGTTAGTGACAATGTCTGCGCTTCTTAGGTGAATAACACCTGCTGAACGCCCTGATTGCTCAAGAGCCGGATGTTGACATCCTAACTAATATTATAAAATGCGACAGTGAGTTTGTTTGTTTGTTAATTTGTTTGTTAAGCTTTCACACTAAAACGGCAGACCAGATTTAGATGAAATTTGGCACATTGGTAGACCATAACCTGGGTTAGCACATAGAATACTTTCCATCCCGGTATTTCCACGGCATCGAGACTTATGCGGGTGAAACCGCGGGGTGCAGCTAGTATTTATATAAAGCAGTAAAACTATTTTTAATGTTTGCATGAAGTTTTTAATTAAATTTTATGTTCTTGGCTTGCTGCATGCTTTGGTGTTTACTGTCAGTGCAGCAAGCAAATGTTATATACCTATGACGGCGCCAGCAATGGCTGTGCGATAGCATCGTCATCATCTTGATTAGGTGGTACAGGGTTCATTGCGTAGGTAATAGAGAATAATAACTAATGCAATAGTTGAAAAATAATAGCAGTTCCGTTTTGGAGGAGTGTTCCGGTCGGTATCAGAATTCAAAGTGAACTCTGCATCAACCCCACTCTCCAACACGACTCTGTCCACGTGCCGCCATTACAATAACAACTGACGTCACAGTGTTTACCAACTCCTTGGTATTACAGTAATCAAATGAGCAACTATTTAATGAAACGATATCGTTTTCCACGACATATAAATAAATAAATTATAAAAATAAATAAAAAAACGAGTGAGTCTTAGGCTGTATCCTCGGCCGCAGCCGGCAGCAAGGCGACGGTGACAGAGGCGTTTTATATAGAACTGTTCTCGATGGCACCGGGGCGCGGAGAGCGAGGAATTTCTATATAAAACTGTTGCTGCCGAGAATACGGCCTGACAGTAGACGCATAATTATGATGTGTAAGATCTGACATCTCACCTTGGTAATAAGTAACATTAAGGTAATAAGCAACATTAAAGGGGCGGGACCTCGTCAAGGTCGTATCAGACGGCCAAGTCCAGCACCAGCGCGCGCCCATTGGTCAAATCAAATAGCGCGCGCTCATTGGTCAAATCAAATAGCGCGCGCTTCCCCGGCTTCCTGTTATACACTTCCGTCCCTTTTCGCGAAATCACTCCCACAGATTTTTCAGTATATAAAATATGTTTTGTTCACAGATTTCAGGAAAGATTTGTTATAGATTAATAAACTTTTGTGTACTAAATACTCTTCCAGCCCTTCGAGCATTGTGATGTAATTTTATGTCAACAAGATACCATAATCAACTGAAATCCCAAACAATGATTCGTGAAACCGATCATAATTATTATTTACCGACGTAACATGTTTAGGCTTGCGGTTACCAGTCTGTTAGTAAAATTAACGGTGGCGGAAGTTTCGGCTCATATTTAACGTTGTGGGCTACCCTGGCAAATAATAGGCGGGGAGCTTCGGATATTTAACTTGCAACGATACGCGCAATATGTCAGTTTACCTACGTAATTTAGTTCGGGAACTATCGCTAATGAATTCGCGAAATGTTGTCGTGATGTGTATTGATTGTGCGTGTATCTCTGTGTCATTTCCTGGCAACACTGTAACAGTCACGTACAGAATGTTCTCTTATTATTTTTCGTCGATTTGTGTTTTTTTTTTAACGTTAAAGTTTTGTTTTGTGCCTCGTTAAAATAATTTTATCGTTGTTTTTCTATCAATAATGAAGATTATTAAACAATTTGCATTTTTTGTTTTTATGATTACTTGGTGAATTTTTGGTTTTGTTTGTTGAAATATTAGATACTTTTCATCTTTTTTATTCTATCTTATATCTTATATGACAGTAGACAGTTCACGATCTATGATCAATGGCGGATCTATGGTTTACTGTCACTGTTTTTAACCACAGAGTACCTAAATTGACGAGACGCCATGTTGAAAGTCGATGAAATAATTGATAAATATCAAATGCTTAGATAAATGATTGATATCTCGATCATAGATCGTGAACTGTCTACTGTCATATAAGAATCAATGATAATCAATCATTGATCTTGATATTGATAATCAATAACGTTATTAGCTAAATCCAAAAGTGATTTCCTTTTTTTAGTCCGCAATAATAAGCTATTAGTAGTTGTGTAATATTTTCCAAAGTCGTTCCATACAATTTTTTAAAATAATTTTCTATCAAACGTTTTGTAGAAAATCGTATTTATATATTAAGGAATGGGGAAAAAAAAAAGCGTCAGTCAGAAAAAAAAATTGACCCGTATTTTTTGCTTTATCATATATTATTAATAAAAAATCTTAAGAGCATTAAAATTGGGGAGTGCGGGCTTGCTACGTCACAGCTCAGTATAAAATCTTTCGGAGAGTGACATCATGCCACATTTTAACTCAATGTATTGGCGTAATCTTTTGAATAAGTAAAAAAAACGAAGAAATATGTGCCTATTTTAATAATCAATCCGAAGGACAAAAAAAAATGTTGTCAACATCCCTAATAACTATAAATTAAAAAAAAAAACGGTCCAGTAGTTTTTGAGTTAATGTATTACAAACAAAAATAATAATATTTTCTTTTTATAATATTAGTTTGTACACTCGCACCATTTTCCCATAGGGGTAGACAGAAACTAAAGAACGCTTTTGCTTGCTTGCTCGTAAACACAGCAATCAATCTGCCTAGCCTTTTCCCAACTATATTGGGGTCAGCTTAAGTCTAACTGGATGCAGCTGAGTACCAGTATTTTACGTGGAGCGACTGCCTATCTGACCTCCACAACCCTGTACATGGTTAATACGATACCCCTTGAAAAGACTGGTTGTCAGTCTTTCGGCCTTCTGACGACCCATCCATAACAACTGTCAAAGATGAATAAGAGCTGGGACCAATGGCTTATCGTGCTTTCCGAGGCATGGAGGTATGTAAAGATGGTCACCCATCCACGGACCAACTCCGGCAAGCGTAGATTAATCTGATGGATCGACCCGAGCGTCAGTTATTTCTTAGCCACGAGCTGCTCATATAGATATTCAAGTTTAAAATTCAAATTGTTTGTCATGATTTCAAGACACTCGTGAGTCGTGACGCGACACAAAATTATTAATAACGTAAATAAATTCTCATGACTACGCCTGCGTGTTTCCGGACTGAATAATAACAGTATTATTAATACATTGTAACATTTTACTGCTCTTTTAGATTTAATTAAAATTGTCCCGTCGAGGAACAAAAGGGATAATATTGTAAATGTGCCTACAGGTGTCGCATAACTCGAAAAATCTATGCTCAGAAGTGGACTGCTCATGCTTGTTTTAGTTAATTTAAATAATGTTGGGTTGAAAAAATTGAACAGAATCATCATTATCATGATTTTTTGTGCCCTAATACCAATTAATTTGGGGTCGGCTCAACTTCGTTATCAACAGCGTCTATTGTGTTTATTTTAGTCTTATTTTGTTATTGTCATATGTTGACGTAATGTCAACAACTGCACCAGTTGACGCCATCACGTCAACGCCGGCTGTCGCTGAAAACCAGCGCTGGGGCTCTGTCTCGTATAGGGTCACAGCATTATGCTGGTATCGTGTTATTTAATTACTGGGTTGTGAAAGTCAGATATGCAGTCACTCCATGTAAAATATTGGTTTTCAGCTGCATCAGGTAAGATTGTAAGCCGACCCAAAATAGTTTCGAAAAGAGTAGAGAGATTGATTGTGTATACCTAAAATAGTGAACAGCATAAAAAAGAAAAAAATCCGGACTAGTTAAACTCTTTAGATTGAATGCAACCTCTCGACGTTTGCAAGTACGGCAACATCACCTTATTTCACGAAAATTGTTTATTGCATAAACCTGTTTACTGTGCAAAGCTTTTGGCAGCGAGCCAATTCTCATGCAAAATTGCTATCTTCAATTATTCTTTATAAGATCCTAGCTCGTTGGAATTTAAGTGGTGGCTACACTTCTGTCGGTAGCTTAGGTTAAAAGCAGATTATGACGAGATTTAGGTGTTAGGTGATAAGAAAATTTCAACTGTTTAAGACGTGGTCGAGGATTTGCTAATCCATTGCTTCGTAAGTTCGAAAAAAAATCGGCTCTACAACGTAAATATCGCAATGAATGTTGTTGAACTGTCAAAATAAAAATAAATTTGTCGTAATCGTTTACGAAAATGTGTTGCGTAATTAGATAGATGGCGATGGCTATACGACAGAATTCGGTCGCAAAGTCGTAATGGCGTACCTAGACGCGTGCGGCGTTCTTGACAAGCACGAAAAAATCCCGTACTGTGAAGCATAATTATGTCGAAACTGCCACCCCTGGTTGGCCCAGTGGAAACGGCCGTGACTTTGTAGGTCGTTGGTTAAATATAACCCAGTCAGTTATTTAAATTTTGTATAGTTCCATGCCTCAAAAGGAAAAACGGAACCCTTATAGGATCACTCGTGTGTCTGCCTGTTTGTCCGTCTGTCACAGCCAATATGCTCCGTATATAATAGACCGATTAAGTTGAAATTTAGTACACATTACATGTATTTCTGTGACCTAAACACGGACTAACGTATGTAAATAAATGAATTTTGAATATGGTGGCCACTTTTAAATCCATGGTCTTAAAATAACATACTAAACCTTCTAATATTGTACATACAAACTTACATTTGCAGTTGGAATGTATGGGAGGGTGAATATGTTTTTCAACTACAATATTAAGTTTGTTCTTGAAATAAATTCATCCCAATCAAATTATTATGTTTCATCACCGCTGTTGGGTCTGTGTTCTAGCACTGAGACCGTGTAGGGTTTTGAAGGTAGGTACTATTTATGCGAAAATATATGTATGAATACTTTTCTTTCATAAAAATGTCTGACTAATTTGCCTTTTTTGTTAGCAGAAAACCGTTTTATAAACTCAAAACATCTCATCCATACTATAAAATTAAATACCAATATTTTAAGTGGATATAACGCCTACGAGGTGTTGACAACATTATGAACTCCAATAAAAGTTCCTATAATTGAGAGAAAGAGGGGGAAAACTTTGAATATTATTTTTTATCACCGACCCAACCTTGGTTCGAGGTAATTTTCGAAGACAACGGTGCCGTGTCTGGTTTTATACTTCTTCAATAAAAGAGATAGCGTGAAGAATTATTTGTTTGCAAACTTTGTTATCATTGTGGTTTTAATATAACTGCAATTTCTGTGCAAAATCGGTTCATTGGCTCTAGAGAATTTAGTAATTTTATCAATGAACCTAAAAATATATTTTACTCATTGGTACTCATTTTATATTTTTAAGGGATTAAGGGTACATAGATAGTGTACGTCATAGTTACTCAGCTCTTGTAAAAAAAGAAAATAAATAAAATTTAAGTATTTTTTTGTTATGTCAATTTATCACCATTTTAATAAATGCATATGAGAGTAATAAACGGATAAAAAAAAACATTTTGTAATATTTTTGTTTATCTGTCTATTCCGACTAATATCTGAAATGGCTAAACTGATTTTGACGCAACTTACACTGGCTGATAGCTGATGTAATAAGAAGTAACTTAGGGTAATTTTATTTTAGAAAAATAATCAGGGTGAAGATTCGGGCAGCACCTAGTAGAAAATATATAAAGTAAGATAACCCAGTTTTTTAATTTATTTACACTTTGGAAATCAAATGTTGTCTGAAATTATATTTCAGACAACATTTGATACATAATCACTGATATAAACCAGGTATATCTAACTATCAACAGTCCCAGTGGATTATAATACATAGCCATTTATCAAATGGAATGTAAAGACATTCGGAAAGGGGACGATTAAGTGGAAGTTCCTCATTTTCTCAGCAACCCTTCATTCGCTTTGACAAATGAGGTGTTATTCGATCCGTCCTCGCCTTAACCTACTTGCTGTAAAATATAGCATTTAATATTTTGAGTGAATGAGTTTCTAGGAGGTCATATATATATATCTTATTATTGATTAATAAGTGTTCAATATTCGTGTTCATAAAAATGATTATTCTTTAATAAGAAAATAGATAAGATTAGCATTGGTAGCTTAGTGGTCACGGTCGCGACTAACGTGTTGTAGGTCGTAGGTTGAAACCCAGACAGGCGCATTACTTTTTGTAAATTATTTTATCACCTCTCCTCTCAAAAAAAGAAACATAAACATAAACCTCTGAAAAGAAACATCGTGAGGAAACCGGCATGTCCTAGAATCAAATATTGTAAGACATGTGACAACAACCCGCACTGGGCCCGCGTGGTGGATAACGGCCCACTCCCTGTCATCGAGAGGAGGCCTGTGGCCTGTCCTACCAGTGGAAATATTATAGGCTGATTATGTATTTATGATTAAATTAAGTCTTGATTGATTGACTGCCCTCGTTGGTCTAGTGGTCGCAAGCACTACTGCTGAGCATGAGGTCTTGGGTTCGATTCCCGGGTCGGGCAAAGTGTTATTGGGTTTTTCTATCTGGAATTTCTTAGTAGCAGCCCGGAGTCTGGATTTGAACCCGGTTGATGGCAATAGGCTCGCCCCTATTACATGGGACTTAAACATAACTGGCGAAATGTGGGTGTACCTGCTACAGGTACACCTCTGCTCTACCCTTCGGGGAAACAAGGCGTGATGTTATGTTATGTGATTAGATTAAGAATGTAGGTAGTATCATATTTTATCTTTTCATAAAACCATTAACACAACATTCTCTGCATATTTTCTTAAAATACTGAAAAGTTTGTGAAAAATGCAGTCATCTGGTTACGAATTTCGATTTCCTTATAATTTCAACAGATCAACTATAAATTTCTGAACAAGATCTTCTTTACGAAGTAGTTCTAGGTGTTAATCACATTCCTTTTCTGTATGGTAATAGGTTATAATTAGTACCTTTTCCGTGATGTTATTCGTCATAATACAGTCCCTTGACATGAAATAGACGCACATCTCACTATACCGCGAAAAAATTAACAATACAACCTGGGATTCCATAATGATATATGTGCCACAAAATCATGTTGGAAGTCTAGAAATTACGAATATTTACATCAGGAGGCAATGATGAAATGATGACTAATTCAGAGATGTTACATACATCTGGACAATACTGAATTATTCATAATTTTATCATTACCTGGCGGTGGTTACTTACCTTCAAATGAACTGCTAGTTTTTGTACGACCCAGTAACATCATCATCATTTCAGCCGAAAGACGTCCACTGCTGGACATAGGCTTCCCTCAATCACCACCACTTCGACCGAATCTGTGCCTCCAGCACCCAGCGAATTCCTGCGGCCTTCACAAGGTCATCGGTCCATATTATGGGAGGCCTTCCAACGTTACGTCTTCCGGTACGCGGTCGCCACTCCAGAACCTTTCGGCCCCATCGACCATCTGTTTTACGAGCAATGTGCCCTGCCAATTGCCACTTAAGTTTGGCAATTCTTCGGGCTATGTCGGTTACCTTGGTTCTCATGCGGATCTCTTCATGTCTGATTCGATCACGTAGGGAAACTCCAAGCATAGCCCTCTCCATTGCCCTTTGGGTGACTTTTAGCCTTCTGATTAGGCCCACTGTGAGCGACCACGTTTCAGTGCCGTAGTTCATCACTTGCAACACGCACTGGACAAAAAAAATCGCACTGAGATACTGCGGTATATGGGATGAGAAGATATTGCGTAGCTTCCCGAACGCTTCTCAGCCGAGTCAGATTCGACGATTGACCTCTTTCTCGAAGTTGGACCTACCCAGCTAGACAGACTGAATTAGTGCGAACACTGAAAAGGGTAAAACCTTTTAAGTTATTTTAGTGCACTGGAAGTGCTGACACACGTGAATCAAGAAGTATCTTCCCCTGAACATAAGGTTAATAAGACACGTTATTGGACGGTTTCTTTATTTTTAGTTACTTAAAATTAAGTATATTTAAATTACTTATTAGCTAATAGACTAGATTGTAATGTGTATAAAGTATCGCAGTCGGTGATACTTTAAGAAGGAAAAAAAGTGGATATGCAGCTCCATTTTTACATAAATATTGCAACCGACATTCACATATTCATAAAAAGATAACACATCTGCCTACCCCAAAGAAAGCAGGTGGTAATATCAACACATTCACTACACGTAAAGTACCCTAGAAAGAAAACCGGATCATCCGAGACAGTGTTCCGGCGTTAAAGGGTCGAGAGATTTTCCTCCGTACACTTCAGATCAAATCTGGTCGTGGAAAAAATCGAGAAAATCCAACCAAGGAAGATTTGGAACTATCTGGATGAGACTTACCGAATCTAGCCTGGTTACATTATAAATAAAAGCTGCTTTACGTGTCTGTTTGTCTCTACGTAACGGATTTAGGTGCCGCTTTTACCATCATTTAGAGAATTTATCCTAGAAGGTCCATAATGTTTAATACTTACATTAATATTAAATTAACATAATAAAGAAACCTCGATATATTGTGTAGTCGTAGACGTGCGAATCGAGGGCGGGTCACTAATATTGAATTACAAAATTAGTACTAGAATTTGTTGTGAAGGACCTTTGTGGAAGTAGGTACCACCTACCACCATTTTGATACCTACAGTGCGGTCATTATAACTTGACCCGTGACGCGATTGATACCACTGAGTTTTGCAGTTAGTTTCAAAACCAAAAGAGTTTTAAATGGCGACTGATAGAACAGTACTATCAATCACATGACTGCAATATTCAGTGTACCAATCGCGTGAAGGTTCAAGTTATAATGAATAAACTGTATTTCTGCCGTCAGACAGCGTAGTAGTGTTCAGATTTGAAAAATAAGGCCCTTTGTACACACACGTTTTTCTTTACGTGAAAAACTACTGTTTATTCGCCGTGTGTAGGCACGGTCGTCAGAGTTATTTGGATCACTATGGAAGCTTGTTAACAGACTTGTTCTCTACGCCGCGGTTTATACACCCTGTATCAGCGCGGGCAACAAGCTTCTATAGTGATTTATACAATACTGACGTATTGTATAGAAGCTTGTTGACAGACACGTTTTAACAAACGCGGTTTATACGCCGCGCCGTACCGTAAAGAAACCGTGTCGTGTTTAAGGGTCTTAAGGTACAATTACAGATATAAATGCGATGGGTTTGTTTTGAAATGTCCATAAGCGGAAAACCACTAACCATCAGAAGGGGCGCCTGTTCGTTTGCTTCCTTCTACTATCAATCCGTCTGACCAGCCTTTTCCTATCTATGTTGTGGTCGGCTTCCAGTCTAACCGAACGGAACTGAATACCAGTATTTTACATGGAGCGACTGCCCATCTGACTCCCACAACCCAGCCATTGGGTAACACGATATTTATTTATTTATGTATACCTACTTTATTGTACACCAGATTATACATTGCAAAAGGAAAAAATATACACTACTAGCACTTTGCCCGCGGCTTCGCTCCCGTGGTCTTTCCCGCGGGACCCGTAATTTTTCCTATATAGGATAAAAAGTAGCCTATGCTACTCCCTCAAAACTAAGCTTTCTACTAGTAAAATATTTTTTCAAATCGGTCTAGTAGTTTCGGAGCTTATTCAATACAAACAAACAAACAATCGAATCTTTCCTCTTTATAATATTATTAGTATAGACAAATTATGCAATGGCGGGGTTCTTTCACGAGTATTTTAAACACAGGCAACGATTGCGCGCGTTTATTGGAATTGGTACTGTATTCCACAAACGAGTGGCATGGACTGTAAAGGATTTTGTCAGGAAAATTTGTGGAATGCATTGGCATTTTAAGCAACAAGACGTTATCTGATACCCTTTGGTAAGACTGGTTGTCAGACTTTTTGGCTTCTGACTTCCCGTAACGTCAATATATGAATGACAGCCGGGACCAACAAAGTTTAACGTGCTTTCTGAGGCACGGAGGGGTCCCGATAAGTAATGGATGGTCACCCATCACGAACCAACCGCGGCAAGTGTAGTTTAACCTTTGATCGAGCCTTGCGGCAGTTATTATTTAGCTACGAGCCCCTCTTTTTGTTGGCACAATATATGAATAATATAAAATATACAAATATTACAATAGGTGGTAGAATCAGTAAAAATAGAATAGTACCGTTTCATCGATAAAAATATTGTAGGCCATTTTAATGAGCGCTCGAGCGTAAATGGATTTAAAACTTATCTCTTTTGTCACTTTGTGGACTAAAAAGTACCTATTTATAGCTCAAAAAGCTGCCTCTGGCACTCAACCTTACAATAAAAATCTGGAAGATAGGGACTTGATTTAAAAAATTGTCTGAGATTAGATTCAAATAAAGAAAGAATAACGTTTGTTTGGACACAGTTCGTGAAACACAAAATACAACATAACAAAATGAAAAGTGAATGTAATGTAAAAAAAAAACTAGTTTAAATGTATTTTAAGAACTGATCCTTTATTATTTATTATAATGTGTGTTTAATAACATTATTGTGTTTGGTTATTTTTAGGGTTCCGTACCGAAGGGTGCCAAACGGAATCCTATTATAATTCAAAGCATCCGCTGTCCGTCCGTCCGTCCATCCGTCTGTCTGTCAGCGGGTTGTATCTCGTGAACCGTAATAGGTAGACAGTTGAAATTTTCACAGATTGTGTATTTCTTTTGCCGCTGTAACAAAAATAGTAAATTTAAAATTAAGTTACTAAATAAACCTTTAATTATAAACTTTATTTTATAATTTATTTTATTGAATACTTCAAGCACATAAATGTACAGAGGCTGACTTAATGCCATAGGTATTTTCTACAGTCAACCTTTGGGTGATGCAGAGACAAACAGTGGTAGGTGCAATTACGATAAATTGAGGAATATTCAAGTAAGTAAGTTATAGGAGTATTAAGTTATTAATACTCCTATAACTTACTCCTTTTATTTTCTTATTTATATAGTAAGTTAGTTTTTAATTTAGTGTTAGATTGTATAATGTATAATAAGATTTATGTGTATACTTATTTACGGGAAATGTAATACTCATAGGCACTTTTGAAAGGTATTAATAATTAAAATGTATTAATAACTTTATAAATACATTTTAATTATTTAATTATTTTCACCATTGAAGACACTTAGTTTTACGGCTGTTTTTGCTCGATATTAATACGATACAGAACCCTTCGTGTGTGAGTCCAACTAATACTTGGCTCTGTTTTTAAAGCTAACGAACAAATAAATTGGTATTGGTATCCAAACGAATTTAACTACCGAGCCACATTTAAAAACACGCCCCACAACATAACAAATCATTATAATTAATTACAGATTAACAATACCAACCACATAAATAAAATAACAGCCATTTCACACAAACACCCCATTCGTGCGACAATTCGATCAATACAAGCTCACTCAAATTCGCAATCACACGCTTTATTTGAGCGCAACTCGTCCAATGTACTATGTCTATTGGAGTCCACTGATATAAACTGACTAGTGCTTGAATCAATACGGGTAGCTAAACTGCTGTGCGGTTTAGCACCGGTTTGCTTCGGAGTGCACCACAAAGCGGTAACATCCAGTCTCGGGAGGTACTATTAATTCAGAGTGATTTACATTTTGAAGCGACGGTAGTCCAACGGGTAGAGGAGGGTAAAAGTTTTGTGGGAAATTGTGATGATTCTGATAACTGGAAAACGGTTAGTAATAGTAATTGTATTGGTAACGATCTGTTGTGATAAAGGAATGCATAGAAATCGAATAGTAAGAAAAACGGCATTTCCTATTTCTACATACATAACATCACGCCTGCGTTTCCCGAAGGGTTAGGCAGAGGTGTACCTATAGAACACCGACGTTCAACCAGTTATGTTCGAGCCCCATGTAATAGGGGGCGTACCTATTGCCATCAAGCAGGCACAAATCCAGACTCCGAGCTGCTACTGAGAAATTCCTGATGGAAAAACCCAAAAATACGTTGCCCGACCTGGAAATTGAACCCAGGACCGCTCTGACTGCCTCGTTGGTCCAGTGGTTGACTAATGCTGAGTATGAGGTGCCTATTTCTAATTTCCATTTTTTTTTTAAACATTGTAATGCTTACTTAAAAAAAAAACCAGCCAAGTGCGTGTCGGACCACGCACAATGAAGGGTTCCGTAGTTGGAATGAATTTATCGTAAGAACAAACTTAACTTTGTAATTGAAAAACATGTTTCCCCATAAGGAATATATGGGAGAACATGTTTTTGCAACCGCAAATTTAAGTTGGTCAATTATTACTCGTAAACTTGTATAGCCCAGCTTAAGTGTGATAGTTTTTCTTTAAACTTCGTTACATATAAATACTAATGCCGGGACATTTGAATTTTTAACTACAACCGTTTAGTTGGTAGAGGGAGGACACTTTAACCTCCCCCCCCCCCCCCCCCCGCCCTAGGTTGGTAACCCTATATCAGAAGTAAGTCTCCCGTGAGTTACTATAATATACGCATTCAGCCTCATCAATTTATCACAACTAGAAAAAGTAACCAAGGATCGTTATAAAAAAACAATAACGAAGGTCAAACATTCAAAGTTAGGTTCCTACACGTTCCAAGCTCAGTTAATAAATCGTCGATATAATTACACAAATGAATTTCACTGCCAGCAATACCAACCCACAAGCATATTCCGTGGAACTTTACACGAATGTTATAATTAATTACAACGCATATAACACTAAAACACGAGCCATGTTTCGTATTCCTGCTAACGACTTCAGGTGACACAGGGCGTAATAAGTTCATAATTTGATAATAAAATTTACGCCACTTCTTGCCGCTTCAGAACACAGAACTGGGGTGCCAATTATGCAAAGTTCCACTCAAGAACTTCTAGCTTTGTGACTAACCGTCACGATTTGCGCTTAGCGAAAGCGCGAAATTAATGCCGCAGCTATTCCATTACATTGTATTTAATTAAATGCGATTGATAGTAAATAGAGGTGAACTATTCAATTTAGTTTAGTCGCATCCTCAAATAGATTGGCAGTCATAGAATTACCATACAAGTAAGTGTTTTGACGTAAGCTCCCGTTTGGGTGAAGACGTATTTCTGTGCCATGATAGTGCGAAAACGTGTCGCTTTATAGAGGGGTAGATAAGTAAAACAACAGCTGGGGACGTGACTATCTCACGACCTTAGAGTGGGAACGGATAAAATAATACTGCCAAAACCAAAATGTTGATTTCCATCAGTTTTCTTCAACTTTACATTATGGTAGTGTTCATTTGGCTGCCTCGTTGGACTGGTTGGTCTCTAATCTGGATTTCTAGATGATTTCCGGTACAAGTAA
Organism: Xanthia togata; assembly: GCA_963853775.1. NCBI lineage: Eukaryota > Metazoa > Arthropoda > Insecta > Lepidoptera > Noctuidae > Xanthia > Xanthia togata. The sequence continues at coordinate 24,512,169 of OY970794.1, read as the reverse complement.
ATCGTTATAAATTAATAGTTTTTTCATCAAGAATTTCTCAGTAGCAGCCCGGTTAGTGGAAATAGTACTAAGCCCGCATAAAAAAGCAACGTTGCACGAGTAGGCAGAGACCATTCAACTACATTTTGCTTGATGTTGGAAACGTTCAATAGATCACGCCTTATTGCATTGTCTATTACCAATAACCGGGCACAAATCCAGACTCCGGGAATTAAGATCTTCATAAAATCGAATACTCCACTTCGCCCGGCTCGAAATCGAAACCTGGCCATCACTAGACCAACTATTAGATGATTAATTTTATTTATTTATTTATTTCCCATTACAAATGTTCTCTTGGACGGAAAGTGCTTAATCTAAAAAATAGTATTGCCATTGTGAAAGACTGGTGACCGAAAAAGGCCTAAAATGCCTGCTGTGTTACGGGTCACTGGATTAATTATATTTAATTTGTACCGAATATAAATTAGAACAAATGGTTAAGAATTACTACAGCGAGATCATGCATGTTGCTGTTACACTAATTAGCCGATAATCAATTAACTACAGACACGAGATTGATGTTTGCATTTGACGTGTTCATGATGTGCCGTGTGCACAAATCATTATAGTATCATGGTGTTAACACTTACCTATACATTTATTGATAGATTAAAATTATAGTATTTATCGTACACCATAATGCCCTTTGTACACACTCGGTTTTCTGGCTACGGTTTATTCGGTTTATTCGTATGTAAACACGGTCGTCAGTGTTGTATGGATCACTATGGAAGCATGTTGACAGACTCGTTTATTGAAACAAACCATGCCGCGTAACAGTAATTACGATTAGAAACTTTGAAAGTTACAATCAATCTGCCTTGCCTTTTCCCAATTATGTTTTGGTCGGCTTCCAGTCAAACCGGATGCAGCTGAATACCGTATTTTTTATACGGAGAGACTGCCTATCTGTCCTCAAACAATCCAGTAACTGGGTAATACGATATCCCTTGGTAAGAATGGTTGTCATACTTTCGGATTTCTGACGACCCGTAACGACTTTCAAATATCAACGAATGACAACAGGGACCAACGGCGTGTTTTCCGAGGCACGGAGGAGTCTCAGTAGGTTAAGATGGTCACCCATCCTCAGACCAACCCTGGCAAGCGTAGCTTGACCTGATGGATCGAATCGTGCGGCTGTTATTATTTAGCCACGAGCTCCGAAACTTTGAAAGTAAAATAGAATGTTTAGAATGTGTAGCGATACTTGACGGTCAATCTTTTTTATTATTTGAGGGGCGATCATTTTTACTACATAAATAAATACAAAAACTCACGCCTTTTTCTGATAGTGGTAGGCAGAACCTACAGAAATACACCTGCTACGATCTTTACATACTGCTTTTGCCTCGTTTACGTTCATACATTACACGCACGCCGGTTGCGAGTACTACTACTTCATCATTTATATTAGATAGCAATATTTAAACGTCGCGACTACGTCATTGCTATATTGCTCTAAGCGCGACTGAGCATGAGTTTCTACAAGTACAAAGCGTTATTAGGTTTGTGAGTCAGGAATTTTTCAGTAGGAAGCAGTAATCACACTAATATTATAAAGGCGAAAGTTTGTGAGTGTGTATGTTTGTCTCTTCTTCACGCTAAAACTACTGAACGGATTTGGATAAAATTTGGCACACAGATAGTTTATATGTTTTTGAGCTTAACTCTGACCACCGTCCAGTTGTCATTAGACTGGCTCCGCGCATAGGTCTGTCTGACCCCAACCAACCTCCTCGCATCAAAAGAGTAACGGACTGGAAGAAAGTAAGCACTCGGCTGAATTGAATTGAATTGAAAAGAGCCGGGCGCTGCCTCTGGAAGATACCTGACGATGTGCGTGATCTGTTGACTGAGAAGAACGCAGCTATTCGTGCCTACAGCAACTTTCCCTGCGATGCGAACAAAACCCATATGCGCTACTTACAGAGATTTGTAAGGAAAAGTGTAACGTAGCTGTGTAACGCGGACTGGGACAAGATGCTGAGCTAGCTAGAGCCTACCCATCTAGCCTTCTGGGAACTTCAGGGGAAACTCAGTCCCAGAAAGTCACTTCCATGCCCCCTCTAACATGCGATGCGGTCTTCGACCGAAGACCGCATCGCATTCGTTGACGAAGACAAAGCTGAGTGCCTATCCGACAGTCTTGAAGCTCAGTGCTCACCAAGCACTCTACCAGTAGACCAAGCTCACCTCGTAGAGGTTGACGCGGAAGTCGAACGTAGAGCCTGCCTCCCTCCCGTAGAAGACCCTGATAATCCTCTGCCTCCCGTCACCCCTGACGAAGTGCACGATATCATTAAAGGTCTTAAAACCCAAAAAGCCCCCGGTCAGATGAACTTACTAATAGGGTGATCCAACTTTTTCCTGCCCATTTGATAATGCTATTGGCCACCATCTTCAATGGTGTCCTAACCAACAACATCTTCCCGCAAACGTGGAAAGTAGCCACCGGTATAGGTATCCCAAAGCTCGTTAAGCCTAAATCCAAAGCCTCCAGCTATCGCCCCATTAGTTTGCTCAAGGTACTCGACAAAATCTATGAGAGGCTTATTAATAAGCTTATTTATATCTTGTTTCGAGCGTTCGGTTTTTGAAATCAGCACTGTAGCGTGCATCAGGTCCACCGCATCATCGAGGACATAAGCGCTGGTTTCCAACGTGGCTCGATGGCAGGTGCTATCTTCTTCGACATAGCGAAAGCGGTCGACAAAGTCTGGCACAACGGTTATAAGCTCTACAAACTCGGCGCAGATCGTCTCATGCTCATCTTACGGGACTTTTTGTCGAACCACACCTTCCGCTTTTATATCGAAAGAGCGCTCTCCTTCTTTCACCCCATACGCGTGGGAGTCCCTCAAGACTCCGTGCTCTCTCCCCTCATTTTCACGCTGTTTACCAGCGATATTCCTAAAAGTAAAAAAGCGCAGTTGACTCTGTTCCCAGACGACACGGCCATTTACTATACAGGCATAAGCCCTGACGCGACAGCTCACACTCTCCAAACTGCAGTCGACAAGCTCGGCACCTGGTTCAGAAAGTGGAGAATCGAAGTCAATCCCGATAAGAGTCAAGCGGTTCTCTTCAAGAAACGAAGACTCAAACTCAAAACCCCTCTCCCACGACCAATCACTATGGTTGACAAGCCGATCCCCAGGGAGAAGCGAGCCAAATAGTCCGGTTAAGCAGCTGCGACCCTCCCTCTGAGGTCAACTGCGAGATACAATAGTAGAAAAAAAAGCGGTGTTGATCACACTGCGTTCGGCGCATGACGTGGCAGCACGTCGTTTCCGGGTTCGCAACAAGTCAATCGTCATCCTGAGGATACCTCGTTGAGAGGTGATAAACGTGTCGATTTCTTACAGAGTTCTTTATGACTCTTTAAGAACAGTTAAGCGGATTAGGTTACTAAATATACGTCGTCTATTGTATTTTAGGAAGCAGTGTTAGGAGCCTACGATAATTGGTGACAATAAACTCCTCAAGCTTTAATGAAATGTTTGAAGTTTTTACTTTGATGTAGGCTACATACCAAAGGCATCATCAAAGTAAAAACTTCAAACAGTGTTATTGGGTTTTTCCATACGGAATTTCTTGGTAGAAATGAAATGAAATTGTTTATTCTGTAAATAGGATATTGGAAAACTTTAACACGCCATCTTAAAAAAAAAAAAAAAACTATAAATAGAAAGAAAGAAAGAAGAAAGAAAATACGTTTATTTGCGGTAAAATATGACGCAAGCAAGGAAAAAAAAACAAATAAAACACGAAAATAACAAATTGGAGGAAAATATGCGTCACATCCACGCAAAACGGCCATCGCTCAGCATAATGCTGGGAAATGAGTTCGGCGTTTCATATCTGACTACTCTGAGAAGAAAGGCCGAAACAAACAGAATCAGAGGCCACAGTCTCTTTTAAAGTCCAGACATAATCTTGGTCAGGCCAAATGAGGACCATGTAGATCAGTCTGAAATGGTCTTTTGAGAAAAGAACCACACAGATTTGAGTGGACCTGTCCTGTCAATTGTCAGTAATCGTGGAGTTCAACTCAGAACTTAAGGAGCTCAAGTCGACGAACAATACCAAAGAAACGACATTTGGGTGGGCCGCATAAACTACTCAAACTGCCAGACCATCATTTAAACTAACTGAGAAAGAAAATAATAATAATAATTTAAATATCCACATACTTTACATGTTGTATGTTATATTCAACAAAGTCAATGTTTATACCCGTTGTAGCAGCCCGGTGTCTTGATTTGTGCCCGCTTGATGGCAATAGGCTAGCCCCTTTTATGGGACAAACATAACTGGCGAAATGTGGGTGCACTTTAGGTACACCTCTACCCAACCCTTCTGGGGAATACAGGCGTGATGCTATGTTATGTTAATCACTTTATCGTCCTCAAAGATATACCATGAAACTCCTTGATAGCACTAATAAAACACAACTTCCATCGGACACGTGACTTCCAGTATAATTTTGGAACTATTTTGCTTACAGCTTTAGAAATGGTGAGAGATTCCTATCGTATCGTTTAGTCCTGCCGCAGTAATTCATTTTCCGCAGTTGCACGTAATATTTAGGAGCTGATTTAATTACTGTGTTGGTCTCTGTTTCGTATTAAGGACGGTTGTTTTATTACATGTTTCGGAGCATGCTTTTTCTGTTCTTCGTTAGGAAATGTAAAAACATTTTCATCTTCCACAAAACATTAGTATGTTAATAAACAAATAAAAACCCGGCTGAGTGCGAATCGGACTCGCTCACGAAGGGTTCTGTGCCGTATTAAGATCAAACAAAACACGACGGTAAAAACAGGTTTCTTGTATGGGGTCCCGTTTAATTATTAACTTTATATAATTTTTATAGCGGCAATAGATATACACAATCTATGAAAATTTTGATTGTCTACCTATTACGGTTCAAGAGATACAGCCCGCTGACAGACAGACGGACGGATGGACGGACAGCGAAGGCTTAGTAGAATAGGGTTCCGTTTGGCACTCTTCGAGTACGGAACCCTAATTGATTATTTAACAAAGACCGTGTGAAGTTGTTTTCTTGTTAAACGGTGATTTGTGGCCTTAGCGTGAACAGCACAGTATTTTTTGAAGCTGCAGTGAGCGTTTTAAATAATAGGGGATTCAAGTATGAAATTGCCGTTTTATTGTAATAGTTACTTCGAATTGAAATAGAACCTTCATGGTTTGAGATTTTTGAGTGAAACTTTTTTCACATGGTACCTATGAAATTCTTCTTTGAAAAAATGTGCAACATTTGAGTATCGACTTTCAGTTGTTTTTTTTTTATTCAGCTTAGACAAGAAAGATGGATACTTCGAAAATTCGAGTTATTTTTGAATACGAGTTCTGACGCGGAACTAGCGCGGCAGAAACAGCTCGTAATATCAATGTTGCGTTTGGAGAGGGGACTGCTAATGAACGCACCGTGCGATTTTGGTTTAAACACTTTCGTGATGGAAACTTTAATTTGAAGAACGAACCACGTGGAAGACCGCCCACACAGGTGAATAACAATTAAAAAAAAGAGAAATGGGTGCCTCATGATTTGACTGATCTGCACAAAGAAACGCGTGTTCAAACTCCTTGTTGAATCGATACCGAAATGAAGGAATATTGGATCGAATTGTGACATTGTGATGAAAAGTGGATTCTTTACGATAACCGTAAGCGAATAATGCAATGGCTGACCCCAGGTCAAACGCCGCAACAGTGTCCTAAAGCAAAGCTTACCAATAAAAAGGTAATGGTAACTGTTTGGTGGTCTCAGCATGGTGTTATCCACTATAGTTTCATCCGATCTGGTCAAACAATAATGGCAGATGTCTACTGCCCCCGACTCATGACTCGATCTTCACCATTATTGCTCCATAATAACGCGAGACCTCATACAGCACGAGAAACCGTTTTAACTCTACAGGAACTGCAATTAGAAACCATTCGTCACGCTCCGTATTCGCCAGACATATGCTCCAACGGACTACCATTTTTTCTCAGGAGGCAGTACAAAATGCTTTTACACAGTTTGTCGAATCTAGATCACGAGAGTTCTATCGCAGAGGCATAAATGACCTTCCTATTAGATGGCAGCAATGTATAGATAATAATGGTAATTATGTAGATTAAATAAATATGTTAAATTTAAAAAAAAAAGAATTTCAATTTTTCAGTACAAATCGGCAATTTCATACTTTAACCCCTAATATATAATATCACATTAATATATATCTACAGCAATCATCTTGATTTGGCTATCGGCAAGCAGCAGCTGCTTGTAGCCACAAACAGCTGCTGCTGGGCGATGACGGGGCATAATGATTGTGTTTTTAATAACCTTGTTTTTACGGTAGCACAACATAACAAAACATCACGCCTGTATTCCCCGAAGGGTTGAATTAAAATTCATTTATTCAAACTAGGCTGAGAATCAGCACTTTTCGAACGTCAAAATTACATAAGACAGTTCCCCAAATGCCCACCCGGAATTGGTGAAACTTCCAAGTGCTTTAGCTGGGAAGAAGAAGTGGCGCAACAAACTCCCCAGCAGCACAGCTGTCTGTTCAGTTATATATAGTATGCAAAATAATTTACATTACGCAAAACATAATTTTAATTAGAAATTGAAGGTTAGGCAGAGGTGTACCTATAATACACCCACATTTAGCCAGTTATGTTTTTAAGTCACATGTAATAAAGGGCGAGCCCATTGCCATCAACCGGGTACTAATCAAGACTTCGGGTTGCTACTGATCAATTCCAGATGGAAAAACCCAATAATACTATGCCTTTCATGCTCAGCAGTAGCGCTTGCGACCACTAGACCAACGAGACAGTACGGTAGCAAACCACAAAAAAAAAAACAACCAACACATTTTTTGACAAACAAAAAATGTTAACATGTCACCCATTTTAAAAAGAGCTATCATCAAAACGTACAGTAAAAAGTTGAAAATTGAAAATTTCCACGGGGTCCGCTTTCATTCCCAAAAATAATGAGCATAGCCCTTCGGACCGGAGATGGTGAGTCCATCACTCGACTATGTCATTACTATCGGTTTGAATATCATGAATTTGGTATACTTACATTTCTACCTGAAAAACGGATACTGCGCGGCTGCCTCATATCAAAACCCAGTGAGGGACATTTAAAAAATAATCGTTTTTTCTGAAGAAAGACAAAGATTTTTTTTTCTTAATCTTTACTTTCATAGTATATAGTCTGATCAAATTGTAATAATACCTGTATTAAAATATATAAAATAACGAAGATATCGCTAAATCTATAGTAATAATTGTACCACAACTCTCTTCATACCATTGGAAAAACTAGTAAATCACTTTGACCATTTCAAAACTTAACAAGTGTTTGGAAGTTACTAGGTTTTGAAATGCTTATCCAGTCTTGTTATTATGTGCGTTACTAGATTTTATTATTGTATATGTAATATCGCTATACATTATTGTCATATTTGTACTATCATATATTCGTTGTTTTGTACTTTGATCGTATAAATGTAATTATTGTCATTTTCTTAATATAACATTATAATAACGTTCCAAAGGCTGTATTAATTTAATGTTTTGCTGTCTCTTGGAAAATTTAGTTTCAAGCACTTAAGTACTGGGTTTTGATATTGGGAGCCATGTTTGTTTCGTTATCCTCGTACCGTCAAGTTCAAGTTTGGGAAAATTAATTTAACAAAGGATATTTTGTTGTGCTTAGTCGTGAAATTAATGTAATGTTGTCATTTCCAGTTCTCATGTTTTTTTTCATGTTTAGTATATAGCAAACGTACTTACAATTCGACTTAAGCTGCTGTACCGTGCCTTAGATATGTGCGCGGTGAGACGGGAGGGCAGTGCAGGCCGCTCAACCGTCAACGCTCATGGCAGCCCGCTGCTCATTCGTCAACGCTGCGCGGGGGCGGCGATGACTCGTCGCACATTCCTAAGGCGTGGTAAAGCGGTCTCGGTCAAACTATAGTTAATGACTATGGAGTTTATAACTGAGACGGATAAATAAAAACTAATGTTTACGTATAATTGAGGAACTGAGTTTTCAAGAGGTTATTAAGATGTAGGTACTAACAAGGATCGCGGTAAAGGATTATTTTTATCTCCATGTCCGAGTTGGTCTTACAATGGTTAGTGAATATGAATACCTACATACGCTCCTTATTATATAAGACTTAAACATAACTGGTGGAATGTGGGTGTACATCATCATCACATCATCACAGACGTGTTCTGTCTGCTGTGTGAGTTATGTTATACCTAGCATGATTAACATGAAGAATTTCGTAGTTCCAGTGAAAACAACAGCAAATAACAAGTTTTAATAATTTTATTATTATTACGTATATACCAAAAAGAGGTACACAGCTGTTTACAGAACCATTTTCACACGGGAAAATACTCAGAATTTCAGCGCTTCAACCTCAACATGTAAACAGAAGTCTGTACCGTATTTAAATTCAAAATGATGAAATATTATGTTTAATTAAAACTCGCTGTAAAAAACCTTTTATGCTTTCAAAATGCTAATAATATTATACAATCCATTACGGTTTTTTACCGTAAACTATTATTATATTTACCGGTGAAGCTTAACAGTTCATTTTATATTTTAATTTTACAAACTTGTCCGATCATAATCATTTTAAAATATTACAACGTAAATAAGTTATTATAAAGAAACTTTTAAAACGAATATAAAGGTGAATAAAAGTCGTTACCTATAGCTTTTTTTAAATAGAAATACACTGTTTGAAATAAAAAAAAAAATACTTTTTTTAATAAAAAAAAAATATTAATTCAATCCTAATTTAATTGTAACAGAAATTTGATGGAAAGAAAAAGATCGTTTAACCAAACTTATACAAAAATGTATTAATAGAAGGTTTTTATTTAATACAATATACTTCCCTGGCTCGCACACATACGGAGATCCTCCTGGGCATGCTGAGGATCAAGTTATCCAGCATTTCTTGCGGTAACCTGCCCTTTTCTTGAATAGTGGCTTCCCTGATCTCTGGCACTGTCTGGGGAGGCGCATTATCATCGACCAGTACGAATTGGTGCCTATGGTTTACTTGGAATGGTCTGACAATTCCATCAATAGCGACTGTTTTATACCTTTTTGTCGTCATGAAGCCTCGATACGGGATCAAAGGCGTTCAAGCTCCAATAATAATTCCACCCCAAAAGGACACTAATTTCCCGCCTTGCTGAACGATGGTTCCCGTGGCAGTTCTTTGCCTTTCAGAGCATCCAGGTCTTCTCTAAACAGGGACATGTCAGTTATCTGTATGAGTACTGATTTGCGATTCATCAACGAAGAGACAATTTTGCCTAATGTTTTCCTCCTCATCTTCTTCATTTTGCCGGAGCCCACTGCAATCTCCGTCGTTGACGTTGCCGTGAATTCAGAGGTGTTTGGCAAGATTTTCCACCTTGCTTAACGATGGTTCCCGTGGCACTTCTTTGCCTTTCAGAGCATCCAGATCTTCTCTAAACAGGGACACGTCAGTTATCTGTATGAGTACTGATTTGCGATTCGTCAACGAAGAGACAATTTTGCCTAATGTTATCCTCCTCATCTTCTTCATTTTGCCGGAGCCCACTGCAATCTCCGTCGCTGACGTTGCCGTGAATTCAGAGGTGCTAGGCAAGATTCCCCGCTTTGCTGAACGATGGTTCCCGTGGCAGTTCTTTGCCTTTCAGAGCATCCAGGTCTTTTCTAAACCGGGACACATCAGTTATCTGTATGAGTACTGATTTGCGATTCGTCAACGAAGAGACAATTTTGCCTAATGTTTTCCTCCTCATCTTTTTCATTTTGCCGAAGCTCACTACAATCTCCATCGCTGACGTTGCCGTGAATTCAGAGGTGCTCGGCAAGACCTCCGTGCTGGTAGTCCAGCCTGGTGTAAGCAATTCCGAATGGTCTGAGTGCTAACTTCAAGTCCAGAGGCGACCCGCAATTCCGCTTTTATTGTAGTGGCGTTGATTGTTGGGTCACGGGTTGCCAGCAATCTCTTCTGAGCAGCAGTCAGAATAGTTGTGCGACCACTGCGGGGTCGGTCAGCTAAATTATCCATGCCGTGGTACCTCTGCATCGTGGCCACGACACAGGATTGGCATACAGCAACTCTGCGTGCTATTTCTCTCGTGGAATAATTATGCTTCTTCCCTCAAAGTTACAATTCTTGCTCGTAAAACTTCAGATAATTCGGTTGGCATTTTATCAATAACAACTTTCCTCGTTTTTTTTTTTAAATCCGTTAAAATTGACTAAGTCAGATTTCTGATTAAGCGTAAGCTTGGATTGAATTTATTTTTATATGGATAATGAATATAGATATGGTTTTTTTTTTTAATTTTATATTCTAATTCTATATTTTTAAGTAAATAATCTAAATAGAAGAAGAAATTATAATATAGTCTACCGTAACAAAAAAGATTTCGTTTTTTCAAACTGATCGCAAACTTTTTTGATATGTGTACTACTCAAGCTAATGGCTACCTACTGCTGATGTTAAAAGCAACTATCTATCAAAAGGTAAAATCAGGCTTCTGAAAATCTTCGACCTTATTTGTGCAAAATCATTTTATTATATTTATTTATTTTATTACTTTTAAGAAGGCTTGCAGACTAATTACAAATACAATAATAGGTAACAAAAAAACATTATCAATTTGCTAATAACAAGCCTCCACAGATATATAACATATCGATTATTTCAAGCCGAACAATGACGAACAGCAATTAAACAATTAAAGTATTAAAGTAAAGACGCCAGCACATCAAGCTACTCCAATCCGTCAAACCTTCCCAATCAACATTGATCCTTATTCTTTAGCGATAAAATTGAAAATCCACTAAAGAAATTTGAAATCAGACTGCAGCAACTCGATGTGCCAGTCTGTACATTGTATATATAAGTAAGTAGGTTAGGTTTTTTTTTTATGTTGCTACTTAAGAGTTTAGTTAGTTACAGTTAAGAACCACTAGCCGGCGCTTCATTCACAAAAAATGATTTGGCTAAGAGCGTCCTTGCTGTGTTTATCTTAGTGCGAAATAAGTCAATATCATGTTTAGAAGATACATCATTGAAACTCCGAGCGCTTCTTATAAGAAAAGCATTACGCCTATAGGTATTGGTAGTGGCAGAAGGCACACCTAGAATTGGTCTTTTACGTAATCCAATAGTGAAGTCATGGCAAACTGTTACTACGACATTGACATTATTTAATTGAATTGAAACTCCTTGCAATTTGATTTCTTGTCGGTAACAGTCTTTCCAATAGGGTGTTTTACTCTATATGAGATAAAATCTAAAAATATATTATTGAGATAGCTTACGCAAAAAGTAGTCGGAAAACGTTAGTTTTTGTTCATAAAATAGCAAACTAAGTTTTAAAATTCAATTCAAATGTTTCAGCTTTTTAGTCTGTTTCATAACACCACCAAATTAGCTATGCTAACTTTAGGCTATGTTAACTTAGAAAGTGTTAACTGTCAACTATCAGCGTACCTTTAATCTATAAAGGCTTTTTATTATTTTCGAAACCAACGTAATATTTATTGAAATAATACCATGGAGGAAAACAAATTTATAACTTTAAAAATATCACTGCATTTGTTTACACAGCCAACTGACGTCATGACCACAGAGTAATATGGCGTCCACTGCGTCCAGCGTTTTCATCAAATTACGCGCCAAATTTTAAAATGCAAAATTTAAATGCATTTTTATGGCACTTAACGATTGAATAACAATTTTATGAATTTTTAGTGGTTCATTAGCACTATAGAATCTAATTGAGACACTTTTCAAAAATGGGTGTAATACCTTATTACCAATCTGATTATCTTCAATGATTTTCTATCAATCTTCATTTCCTAACTGAAGTTTTTTTCTTCAACAGGTATTAGCCTTAGTCTTCTCAACTACCAATCTGTTGGTCACCAATTATCTCTAACGTGTTTTTGTCTTTGTCAACAGTTTCGACACTCGAGTGCCAGGTCCATCAGCACACTGGGTAGATGAGGCCTACCTCGGGAGAGCCCACTGGCACAGCACTCCCACTGCTGGGCTGCGGATGCTGGAGATCAAAGCAAGAGACCGAGCGATCTACAGGTGTCGGGTTGACTTCCATGTGTCACCGACCAGGAATTATAAGATTGCGTTGGATGTTATAGGTGAGTCAGAAAAAAGATTTAGCTTAGCTATTTTGAAGTTTTAGAAAAGTTGGCTTTATATCTAACAATTTAAATTGCTGAATGTCAGATTCTTTACATGGAACGACTGCCATCTGACCTTTACAATCCAATTATTGGAAAGCCCAATATTATTAAAATTAGACCAGTAGCACGCTTTTGGAATTTTGATAACACCGAACGACATCCTTGATAAACGTTTGACAACAGAACTGTGACATGCTTTTTAATGTTTTTAATTAAGTATTTCCTTGGGGGATGAGAAGATGTTGCGACAGATGACAGTGATAAGGGCAATATAACTTTATAGTTACGTGACTACGTATTGTATTGTGAATCGGGCTGGTGTACGTAACTCCATCTCTGAGCGCGTACTTCGCGTAGACACACGGCATGTCATATACATAGGTCATTATAGAATGAAGTCTTTGACCAGGAATGCAAGAATGTTGTAAAAGTTAGTCAAACGTTGAAACGGTCAAAGGTAGACCCACGTGTTCATAATGAATGTGTCCACGAATTCGTACAGTTAGGTATTGCGATCACGCTGTGGCTTGTTCGAACTTTAGACTTCCATATTATGAATTTAATATTATAGTTAGGTTGTTACTTTTTTACCTTTACAATCAATCACGTGGCTTGTATCCTTAGAAGAAAAGATGACCCGATATGATTAATATCTTTTCTGCATGTGTTTTCAAAAAACTAATGTTACTTAATCTGAATGTCTAACCTTTAAGAATCTGATTCCATTAATGGACTTGACCTTTAGACTCCATGGTAGACTGTGCTTTATCTTTCAAAATAAAAATATTTCTTTCATTTCATTTCAAGTACTCGTAACATCAACATGTATCCCGTATTGTTGGCAGATATGATTATTTTAGCATCAGTCATTGTATTTCACCATTGTTGACTTCCGACAAGCCACGGGAACTATTTTAAATGTATTATTAAACTAGAAATAAAGATAGAAAAATAGGTTTATTTGTCACAGACAGTGCATATAAAAAGACAAGAGTAATCAAAAAACAAAATAGATCTAAGCACAGACACAGCCCGTACATCAACCTACCCGAAACTGTAAAATTTTCCCAATCATCTTTGAACCTTGTTCTTTAGTGATAAAGTTGAAAATCTATTTAAGAAATTTTACAGATTGTAGTAGGATGATGTACTGGCGTCTGTACATATGAAATCACGAGCATAAAACAGAAATAGTCAGCAACTGCACGTCATGATTGTGACAAGAAGGCTTCCACTCAGCATGATGCTGTAATATAGGGGACCCACAGCTAACGCCCACAGCACAGCGCTGATTTTCATTGGTCACCCGAAAAAGACGTCAAACGTAAACTACAGACCTTTGTTAGTAAAACTTCTGATAAATTTATATTCTATGTTAGAATAGGACATGTTGGCTCATGTTCAGGTTTCAATACTAGGTAGGTACATAACATAATTTTATTGCGGCTGTGTCATTCCGGTCTGAAGGTCGCACGTCTGACTTTGAACACTGAATTCGCAAATTAACACTGAGTTATCACGCGCTGTTAGTTTAATTAAAATTAGCATGCCTGAAATGTCAGACAGGCTTATGATTTAATGTCTTAATTTCATGATATTTTTTGCATATCTGTTCTGTACGCCTGAGATTTATTATAAATATTGAAATCTATAGAGCCGAGAATGTGATTACAAATATGTATATATACAAATATTGCTCGTTTAATATTATAGGATATTATTCGTACTCTGTATGAGAAAAATTTTCAACCTTAGAATATCCATAAAGCTAATTAATTTATGACTCATTAATAATTAGTTCCCATTGCTAATATCATTGGGTAACAAAAAATAAAAAATGCCGGTACCGTTTCCAAGAAAATACTTTTTTTATACCTATATATCATAATAAATGCGGACGTCCAAGCAAAAAGGGTCCAATTCTCGGCATTTAGTTTCCGAGATATAAGAAGTTTTGAAAAATTGGGTGAAAAAATTGCATTTCGCGATTTTAATTGATTATTAATTAATGCTCAATTATCTACAATTTCATATAAGTAGTAAAGGACTTTATACGATTTTTCATAATTTCAACTTAAATGTCTGACAAAAAAGAAATGTGCCAGTTTTTGAATATTTTGTCAATCCTTACTATCAATTGACTATTCTAAATACCGAATCTAGTCTTAGCCCTTTTTGCTTGGACGCCCACATAAAAGTATCTTATTGTAAGACAGCAGTGATAGCCTAGTGGTGTGACCGTCGGACTGCCGTCTAACTTTTCGGATTCATGTTATTGTAAATAAAAATCGGTGAAGGAAAACATCGTGATAAAACCGACATGCCTGAAATAATTATATATTTGCTCGACGGCATGTGATCCCAAGTCAGAGGTGGGATAAAAACTCTAACACCAGGTTGGTCACCACACAAAAAACAAAGAAAGAATCTTAATGTTATAATCACATCAAATAACCATTTTCCTCAGCCAAGCAACTTACTATTTCTTAGAAAAATAATGTTTGTATGCTAGTAATACCTATTCATTCCATCGCAGCACATTGAAGCCCTTTTCTGGAAGAAAATAGAATCTAATTAAGTAAGACATGTCCGAAAAGCTCTCAGCTTATGTAAACATGAGACTTTCGTGGAAATAGCTCAGTATTTTCTGGTATTAAGAGAGGAAATATACGTATTTTTACAGAGAATTACTTCATTTTATGGAGAAAATGGTAGAACTGGGGTCGGAGGACTTAACCTTGGGAGCACGAATTGGATTTACGGGTTTTTGAAGAAAATCAGACTAAATTAGTTCCGATTTTGAAATTACTAGAATTTTATAAAAACTTGCCGATAATCCTACTAAGTAATCTAAACTAATATTATAAACTACTAGTTGCACCCCGCGGTTATTACCGCATAAGTCTCTATCCCGTGGGATTATCGGGATACAAGTATCATTGAAGACAAGGAAGTTTGGCAATAATTCCTTCTGCACATGTGGCTTCCCTGGTACCTCAATAACGGCATTACTATGTAATTATGTCTATTAACTGCTCCCAAATTAAGATGATTATTTGATTTTACCTATTTTTTTTTTTTTCATTTACGTACTTTTTTGACATAAGTAATCTTTTCATTATTTGACATTATATAACTTCACTATACTATATTTTTTATAGATTTGTTACAGCTTTAGTGGCAGTCATGCCATTTAGTTTAAATAGGTTTTTAATTGGTTTTTTTTTTAAATATAGATTCTCTTTTATATTTTGTGAATGTGAGAACGTTGTAGGCATAACCGACTTTTAGATCTGTCGATCGTTTTCTATCTTGCTAAGTACCTGGTACTTGTTGATAGGCCTACAGTGTCCTCTCATACCTATAAACACTGTAACTCGAAAAGATTGTAAATACCATTTATTTTTAAAAGAGTAACCGTGGAGTTTCTTGCCGGCTCTTCTCCATAGGAAACGACCAATTGGAACCGTGCACCTAGCTTCTGCCCTTGTAGGTTTATGTGAAATAAAATATTTTGAATTTGAATTTGAATTTATGTCCTAACCTAGGTCATGGTCTACCCATTTGTAAAATTTCACCCAAATCTGTTTAGCCCTTTTAGCGTGAAAGTGTAACAAACAAATAAATAAATATACAAAAAATCTAATATTTTCTCTTTACAATGTCAGTTTAGACTAGCGACCCGCCGATGCTTCACATGGCTGTTACGACTTGACAAAACATCGAGATTTCTTTATTATACTCGTATGTAGGTTTAGTATAAATGTTTAATACACATAAAACTTTCGGAATAAATTCTCTAAATTATATTGAAAACTGCATCAAAATCCGTTGCGTAGTTTAGAATAACACAATAAAAAGTGACATTTATTAAATGTATAGATAAGTTAAAATTGGAAGTACTGATCATATCACAAAAAAATATTAAATGGTAGAAAGATAAACTATTGCCAAGTGTCATAGGATATGTGAAGTTTCTTTGAAACTTCATGCTTACAAAGTAACGGGTAGAAGCATAATTTTAAACCTTTTTATTCATCTCAACATCATAATAAAATGCATAAATTAAATAGTGAAAGGCAGGAAGGTCCTGAGTTACAGATCACCCGGCTATCTTAGATAGGACATGTTAATTTTCAAACGGATACCAAAGGAGACAAGATATTATAATGATATAAGTCTAAAATTGCAGTATATTAATAGGACTGATAATTGAAATTAGAACCATGTAGCTCAACCACCCTCATCAAGGAGTCCCTGATATATTCAGAATCATTGGAACATACCACATACACGAATAACATATTAACTTGAACAATAGTACCGAGTAACAGGTTGTAGGGGGCTTACGACCTTGGTAATCTAACTCCCTCGTCTTATAACTTGCGAGAATTGAGCTCCCTTCCAGTTAATTTCAATTCTAATATGGAGACGGGTGACATCTAAAATTATACAGTTCGTTGATCACTTTGGCGATCTATTGAAGTTCTTGTAGGACTAACTACAGTAACTATGCCAATTTCAATCGAAGTAATGACATGCGTGAAATCCTTCAATAAAAGCCCTTTTTAAAGTAAGGACTATTAAAACGAGCGAGCCTTATGATGTGTAACATCTGACATCTTACCTTGTTAATAAGTAACATTAAGGTAATAAGCAACATTAAAGAGGCGGGGCCTCGTCAAGGTCGTTTCTGACGGCCAACTCTAGCACCGCGCGCGCTCATTGGTCAAATCAAATACCACGTGCTTTCTCGGGCTTCCTGTAACACACTTCCGTCCCTTCTCATTTTTATAGATTTAGATTTTGATTGCAGGAAAGTGAGAAAAAAGACACATCAAAATTATATATAAACAAAAGAAAAGAGTATTTCAGATAAGCAGACGTTCTACAAAAAGTTATGTCAGTGGGAGAACCAGAACACTAAATAGCAATAAGCGTAATTTCCAAAGACAAGCACCGAAACCCACAGAACAAATTTAACGCTGAATTGCTTTCACTAATCCCTTAAACAGATTGATTACATCAATATCACATCTCTATCGTTCATTACACCGATTACTGGAAGACGGTTATGTTCAGCGGCGCACATTAACAGGCTAACCATATTTCACGGCCAATAAGATAGCAGAACCCTCTCCTCGATAATCCAAAACGTAAGTCAAGATATAAGTTAAATCTGTATTCCGAAACTATCTGGCCTATCTCAATGAGATCGCCTCGTAGATGGGCGAAACTCTTAAATTCTCACATAATCTCGCGTCCGTATCTGCTCTCCCCTTTTTGTGTTTTAATAAAATAATTCACCTTGAAACGGCGGCCCAACAAAAGCTATGAGCCGTACCGTGGGGCAATCTCGATAAAAACTAGTGCGATCGTAAACTTGACCCTCCCTTATCCTGGTCGAATCAACACGAAAAGTTTAAGGAATGTCCAAACACGCCCTAGGATGATTTACGTTCGTACGCTGTCAGTAAAAATGCGGGTCAGTAGAAATTAAAATTTTATGAGGACTTACCAGATCTCGGAGGTGTATCGAGATGGGCAACGACGGTAAAATAGATTACCTGTTTATGTTACGAGCTTCTTAAATTTTTACGATATTTCTTAAGGGCAACATTTTGTTTTATGAATGGCGGATTAAGGTTTGAAGTGAGGAATGAATAATAAAACAGATGACTGAATATGATGGGGACCGTGAATCTAATTTGGTGAAATAGGCGTCGTCACTTAACTTTGATCGTCAACAAATATGAAGTGAGTAGGTAATACGAGTACATACATTTTCAAACAAAAGACAGTCTAAGATTGATGTGGAGATTTTTCTTAGGGGATACACTTATGGATTCCGGCCTATAGAAGTGCATCTAGGCAGCAATACTAAGACGTCATGGTTGGCGCAGTGGTTAAGCGATTGACTGCTGCACTGCGTGTCGCGGGCTCGATTCCCGCACGGAACAAATATTTGTATGACATACAAGTAGTTGTTCCGGGTCTGGCTGTTTATGTATGTGAGTTTTTAAAGGTTTGTGAACGCACCCACAATACAAAAGAAATTCAGTGTGAGCAGAGTTTAAAAAAAAAAAAAAAAACGCGAAAAGAGACGCCAAGAGCGTTGACGAAACAGATTCAAACAAGACAAAACATTGTGGTTCTAATGATATCATATATTTTTAAACACCTCCAATTACGAGAAACATCGTTTTTTTTGCGTGTAAATTTACTCATAAAACGAATAAAACTTTTTCTAGGATAATGAAGTGAACGCACCCAAAAAATAGTAAACTCGTCAAAATTTACACACATGCTACTGTCATTACTATCAATTGATTGACAGTAATGCCAGTACCATGTTTAAATTTATGTCATATTTGACAAATTAATAGAATCATCAGTCAAATAAGACATTGCCAAAGTGTGTTGAAGGTTTTAGTTGAGTTGCCATCAACAAATAAAATATTAAGTACTAACATTAAATAGCTTATAATTTTTCTATTTAATGGAGGGGCCTAAAAATATTATTTCAGTGGTTCCTAGTTCCATATTTTTGTCGCTTTTATTTAGATGTAGTTTGATGCTGGTTAGATTATTCTCGGAATAAAAAAACAACGTTCCTACAAAAAGCGGAATAACTGTGTTTTTTTAAAGGAGATGTCCTTTAAAAAAAACAGTTATACCAAAGTTTTAAGTTTTCACTTTTGTCGGCAATCCCTATGACTGCCTATTTTTTTAAAAACAATGTGAATTACCCTGAGGTCAATGTTCAAGTATCACAGCACTTAAACACTGAAGAGGTGATGAAAGCTCTGACCACTTTACTCATAAACATTTATCACGTTATAAAAAACACGGATCCACGGCTTTCCATTATCTTTTATTGTACATCTAAAGATGTACCTGTTTTATATTGCATTTATCTCAACGTTTTATCTTTTGAAGGACAAAAACAGGCTTTTTGGTGGATGCCAAATTATTGTTAATATATTTATTCTACCTAATGGAGGAACTCAGTACAATGCTTATGACTTCAGTAGAGCCTTCGAAAGAGTGGGTTTTAAAATGAACATGGACAAAACAAAGGTCATGTCAAATGCCCATATAACAACCACTCTCATGAAGATCGGAGACACTACGCTCGAAGTTGTGGACGAGTATGTTACCTAGGACAAACTGTCCAGCTAGGTAGGTCCAATTTTGAGAAAGACGCCAATCGTTGAATCCGACTCGGCTGGGCAGCGTTCGGGAGGCTACGCAATTTCTTCTCGTCCCACATACCAGTGTCTCAAGACGAAAGTCTTTGACCAGTGCGTGTTGCCGAGGATGACTTATGGCACTGAAACGTGGTCGCTCACAATGTGCCTTATCAGAAGGCTAAAAGTCATCCAAAGGGCAATAGAGAGGGCTATGCTTGGAGTTTCCCTACGTGATCGAATCAGAAATGAAGAGATCCGAAGGAGAAACAAGGTAACCGACATAGCTCGAAGAATGAAGAACTTCAGTGGCAATGGGCAGGGCACATTGCTCGTAGAACAGATGGCGGATGGGGCTGAATGGTTCTGGAGTGGCGACCGTGTACCGGAAGACGTAGCATTGGAAGGACTCCCATAAGATGGACCGACAACCGCTGGATGCGGGATCCACAGAATCGGTCGAAGTGGCGGTGCTTGGCCGTCCACTGCTGGACATAGGCCTCCCGGCCTATGTCCAGCAGTGGACGGCTTTCGGCTGAAATGAATGAATGAATAAATGGTCTACCTAAGAACTATTTAGATATGCTATTCTTAGAGAATATCAGATATCTTCATATCCATGCAATACCAAATTCCAATAGTACTGAAATATCAGTAAGTACTGTAATGTTAGTATTACCGATAGAGATAAAATCTTTGAAACTGTTCTAAAGGTTAGTGACTGAAAACCTTTGCTCTTTTGCACAAAACTTACATTTAGTTTTAGGATACCTGTCTGTGTATTATGTAAAGCTAGGGACGGGTTTCTACCTTGATTTTGAACTGTAGGGAACTTATGTAATCCTTCCTAGATAGCTTATGATCTAACTTTCTGAAGGTCAATTCTTGAACTTAAAAAAAGTTCAAATTCAAGTCGCAATATCATTTCTGCAACAATCAATGTCAAACATGTAGGTCAATGAGAGGTTTTTTTGACAGATGGACACTGCGATTAGAACGCGAATGTGCTTAAAAATACAGGAATTGCCCCTCTAAAGATTTCGACCATAAGAAAAATATAGAACTGCAAGGCATTTTTGCATTAGGTGTTACGGCAAATCTTAGTTATTATAAATATTTATAAGACAGTCCACATATTTGGCTTATCATTTTAAATAGCCATATAACATCCTAGCTGCGGTTTGCGGTTTCACCCGCATAAGTCTCGATCCCATGGGAATATCGGGATAAAAAGTATCCTATATCCTACACCTCTAAAGTGATAGAGATCTACGTTTTGGAATGGGCAACTAGCTTCAACTTTCTGACTAACTGACTGACTCTTTGACAATTCAAAAGTGCCTGTAAATGGTTTAATTGAAATAAATGCTTTGAGTTTGAGTTTGAGTGTACCGAACAAACTAACAAACAAACTCACTTTCGAATTTATAATATTAGTTAGGATAGTTACGATGACACTGACGACTTATGAGCGTGCTTAACGCGCTCGCTGCGTATGCGTAGCGAACACGCCACGTGTGCGCAACGTGTTCGCCGTGTTTTCGGTACACGAGAGCAATTGAAGTGAGTGTGAGAGAGAGCGAGACAAACGAGTGCACAATATTATGAAAACACAGAGTTCGTTGTGTGGTCGCGGCTAGCTCGCTTCGCAACCGCGGAGAGCAAGTTCACAATTCGCCTCACTAGAAAAATACTGGCAAATTGCAAGTGTTATAACGCACTAAGAATTCTTAAAAACATCCGTCCTAATCATATTCTTCAAATACCTTTCGTTATCCATTAGTTGAACTGTAAAGATAACAGATTGTTTAATAAAAAATACACCGTGTATAATACTCGTAGAAACCACAAAAAAAATTACGACTTGAATAACATAACAAACTTAATGACGTCTTTACAAGAGATAACTGCCTGTTAATTAAGGGCCTAGCAGGCTAAGAGGGAGAGTTTTCCTTAAGTGTTTAATTATGCCTTCTGTATCCTAAAGACGAAACGTCGTGTAAAATTCTCGGGGCTACAACTTGAGCGAATGAGAGCTGAGGTCAGGACTCGTACCATAACCGTTTGCAGGACAGGTCAGCTAAACAGTCATTTTTTCACCGCACATGGTTCAAAATCGCTTGAAACTTCACTTTACTTCTTAACAAATAATTGACCTGCTGTAAGAATGCATGGTAACACCCCTGTAATAGTGTCATTTCCTAAACATCACTTCGATATCCGAATGGTTTCAAGGTGAGAATCATCAATGACTTATTTTGTTTTTTTTTTAGCATTAGTCATATTTCCCTATTAAAGGCTCCCGTGGACAGCCGTGACGCGACACCAATTAAACAATTTCCGTGAAGTTTTCATAGAAATTATGCCACCAGAGTCGCGTAGTACCGTTGCGTTCCACTTGTATGAGCGAGCCTTAGATAAGGCCTTGTCTAGGAGTGTTAGAACTGCCACCAGTGCCACTATACTTTTTTCTGCTGGGAAGGAGCATTGCCATATTTGCATAATTATTAGCTAAATTAAAAGTAACATAACTTATAAAATTATCACCTCGTTGGTTTAGTGGTCGCAAGCGCTACTACTGAGCAAGAGGTCCTGGGTTCGATAATTTTTCTGTAATTTTTACGAACGTTTGCATTCGCATCTAATTCGCAATCTGTCAAAAATATAACAAATTTTCCAACATTTTTGACAAGTTTGACAGATGGCGACTTGAATGTGAACGTTTTTTAAGTACAGACGCCAGCACATCAACCTACTACAATCTGTCAATTTATATCTTTAATAGATTTTCAACTTTATTACTAAAGTATAAGGTTCAAAGTTGATTGGGAAAATTTGACAGTTTCGGGTAGGTTGACCTGCTGGCGTCTGTACAAGAATTGGCCTTCTGAGGTAATTAATGATATAGAGAATATACAGTCGTGGGCGCAGAATTAGGATACAGGTACCTAAACGAGAAGAAATAGCTCCTTTAACTTCTATACAGTTTATTGTTACAGTTTACTTACTTGAATTACTAAGTAATAAAGAAATAAAAAGTATTTTTGTGACTCGCACAGGAAGATCACAAAGTAAACTAAACACGCAATAACAAAAGTATGAGAAATAAAATTATTTAAAAACAAAATTTAAAAAAAGGTCCTGCACAGGGCCAAAAGGCTTGTATCTCACTTAAATAAAAAACTAAACTTAAATCCCACATAATACTATGAACAATCTCATGCAGTCGGAGGCATCTTCTAATTTTAACAATTAAGACCGAATGCCTCTTTTTTACACTTTTAAATTAGGATTATTTTTTATAATTTTAATATAAGTACCTACCCAGTGACACTCGCGCAATAAAGATAAATCTAACGACATATCATTCATTAAAATCTGGTCAACCGTTTAGTAGTTACGAGGGAATTTAGGGGCGAACAGACATACATACAGGTCAAACACATAACCATCCTTTTTGGCTTCGCCCCAGGGTAAAAATAAGTGTCATAGCACTGGTATTCTGATAGGGCCCGCTGTGATGTCACGGGCAGATACAAAAATAATTACATAATCATATTATCAATAAAATTGATAACACACAGTAACACTACAGTACTACAGACTAATATTCTGTTACTCTGAACTTAAAAGGAAACACGGAAAAGTTGCTAGGCAAATAGTGTCGCTACCACGTCTAAACGATCACTGTCACTCCATAGTCCATGGTCGGTATCGAACACCATACTCTTACCTAGACTCCACACAACGCCAAACAAACGCACTTGTGTCTAATTTTATGTGCATACTCATGAATGATCCTTCGTATATATTAGCAAATATACATGGTGATGTACACTCGCCATTGATGTTGATGCCAAGCTCTTTCCAGTCCAGAACCTTCAGGACATCCTCCAGTGCAGCGGTGAACAGTTTCGCAAAGATAATGTCTCCTTGTCACCCAAAGGGCAATAGAGGAGGCTATGCTTGGAGTTTCCCTACGAGATCGAATCAGAAATGAAGAGATCGTAGGAGAACCAAGGTAACCGACATAGCCCGAAGAATTGCCGAAAATAAGTGGCAGTGGGCAGGACACATTGCTCGCAGAACAGATGGCCGATGGGGCCGAAAGGTTCTGGAGTAGCGACAGCGTACCGGAAGAGGCGTAGGAAGGCCCTCTACAAGGTGGACAGATGACCTGGTGACCGCAGGAATCTGCTGGATGCGAGAAGCACAAGGTCGAAGTGGCGGTGTTTGGGCCTCCCCCAAACACCGCCACTTCGACCGGACCCGGGTCGGGCAAAGTGATATTGGGTTTCTCTATCTGGAATTTCTCAGTAGTAGCCCGGTGTAGGCTGGCCCCCTATTACATGAGACTTAAACATAACGGGCGAAATGTAGGTGTACCATTAATGGTACACCTCTGCCCAACCTTTCAGGAAAACAAGGCGTGATCTTATACGTCGTCATAGTATACGTATTATTCATTCAATCATTATAGCCATCGCGTTCAATCACATACAGCTTTATCAACATTGTATATACTTAACGTAGTTTCACCAGTACACACTTCCCCTTTATTAAATTGACAATACACCATCTAAAAATACTTACCATTAGCATTTCTATTTACACTTTCTGCGAAGTCACCTTTGTTTACAAAAGCAATAAATGTTTTTGTATGTCATTCACCCATTCATTCATTCACTCATAAGCGTTATTAAAGAAAGGCTTTTCATTCAATTATCAAATAGAAAATTTGATTTGGCGATATTCTGTTTCAAAGAGAAATTGTTTAGAAGTACTCGGGTGCAGGATATATATTTTATTTATGAGATAATTTGAATTAAATCAAACAAGGAATTATAGAAACAAGAATAAGAAAGTAAAGACACCATTGTTAAAGTGAACTTGAGAGTGAAACAAGGACGCGTCACCTTTAAGACACATTTCTATTTACACTTTTTGCGAAGTCATCTTTGTTTACAAAAGCAATAATTATTGTCTTTGTGTGTCATTCACTCATTCAATCATATCATCTCACATGAGAGAGAAGAAAGATATAACTCTTCCCTGTTTCTCAAACAAAATCTTTCTTATTCTTTTTTTTAAAGATGTTTCACTTAGAGCTCGTGTACGGTGTTTTTTGTACTTTTATTTTAAGAGATGACAACATAGAAAGAAGTGAAACCGTTGACAGTAGATAGAAAAGAATAAAAATTACTACTCAGACAAGAGCTAATCTGGACATGATGGAATGTTTGAAGAATAGGATTCGCTAGGATTTTGTTTCTCTTAAGGCGTTCGAAATTCAAGTCATCGCCAAGCATCGGGCAACCACTAAACCAAAAGGCAGCAAAAGGTGTTTCTTTTATTCGAACCAATAAAAAAGTTTCGTACAAAAACTTCGGTCGTCCGTTAAACTTTTTCGTGTCGATTCCGACTCAGATAGAGAAGGAAAACGGGTCAGGCCTCGAGTTCCATCTGATATCAAGAAGCCCCATTATATTGCAAACGTACTTAGGTATAATGCAGAGATTTCCCCTAATGGAATCTATTAGCTGAACAAAGAAACGTAATCTTAGGTAATTAATTAAGCATTTTCATGTTCATGTGTGTTTAGTGTGATCGTATTAATGATATTAATTTTGGAACTGGGGATTACCTATAGGTGGTTACTGTAGCAGCACAAAGGAAGGATGATCGTTCGTTGGAGATTATTTCCGCGTCCTTGTAATAATAGTAGGTATTTTGGTACGAGATATATGAGAATAGTTTAGTGTAAAGTGAAGTCAATGAGCAAGATTGGTTGTAGGAAGTGATTTTCCTCCTTTGTATGTAATGACTTTGTAAAAATTAAATAATAATAATGAATCCATTTTTAATGGCAGACTCGACAGAGTCGTTGAGTTGTATTTTTATGTTTTAGATTTTTACTCCCATTTGGCACGTCACCAATTACCTCATCATCTGCTTTGTGTTTTTCCCAGTTATATTGGAGTCGGCTTCCAGTCTAAACGGATGCAGCTGAATTCCAGTATTTTACATGGAGCGATTACTTATCTGACCTCAAACTCAAACACAATACGATATCCCTACGTTACCAATGACGTACATTCTCGAATTATTTGTAAAATTATTTTGTCATCCTTGGACTAACACATACTAGAAAAATTCTATAAAATCACACGTAACAAACAGGCGGACATCAATGCGATTCCTTTTTAGATAAAAAAAAAACTGAAAACATTGCTAAGAATGAAACCTTCATGAGGTACCTTATCGTGTAAGAATTTATACTTGTAATACGTGTAACTTACAGGAGACAATATTTATTGAAACTTAATTATTAAACGAAAGCATAGAAGGCAGCACCATAACTGCGTAACACACTTTTCCATCCGTTGCGTCTTATGTTTAAAAGTTCGTGTGCTCGATAACAAAAATACCGCAATGAATACCTACTGTCGAATTATCAAAATAGGCATTGGAATTATTAGTGTATCACGCAATTACCCCACTGGAAAAATATTATATCTAAATAGGTATTAAATCAGAACATTATGCGAAATATTCTATAATTACTCACGTTCAAATATGAGGAGCTCGTGGGTTGGGAGGAGCTCGTGGCTAAGTAATAACTACCGCACGGTCGGTCGATCCGTCAGGTTAAGCTACGCTTGCCGGGGTTGGTCTGTGGATGGGTGACCATCTTTACGTACCGAGACTCCGCCGTGCCTCGGAAAGCACGTTAAGCCGTTGGTCCCAGCTGTCATTCGTGGATCTTTGACAGTCGTTACGGGTCGTCAGAAGCCCGAAAGTCTGACAACCAGTCTTACCAAGGGGTATAGTATCACCCAATTACTGGGTTGTGGAGGTCAGATAGGCAGTCCCTCTATATAAAATACTGGTATTCAGCTGCATCCGGTTAGACTGGAAGCTGACCCCAACGTAGTTGGGAAAAGGCTAGGCAGATGATGAACTCACGTTCAAATATGGCTATATTCCGAGGCCCACTTGATTGAAACTAGTCTTACGTTATTTTGAAGCTCGCAATGCAGTCCGTAGAAACTGTTTCTATTTCACTATGATATTCAAGTAGCTTAGCATTCACTCAGTAGAGTGGAAACAACCGTGTATCATGCAACCGACAAGTGTATTCAAATTCCGATTACTATCGAATCACTCGATACTGTCAGTATTGGTTTCCAAGAACGAAAAATATGTGCCATCATCGACAGATATCCGCCATTCTTGCGCCCGAATACTGGGGAAATTCTCATTTCAGTCGGTCCGCACTTATGTGTAACGTACGAAACAATGAAGGGGTGGCAGATGTTCATTTTAGTAAGCGATACCGTTGCACGGTACGGATATGAAAGCTTCGCATGATTGCCGGCATCCTCCTCTGAATACTGCGATCGGCAAACCTTTTGTTTTGACTCAACGAAAATATTTTCATTTCCTCGGCCACGTTCAAGCGCTTCTAGTTTGTGTATCCGCAATTTGAGGATATTCCGAGGCTGTTGAGTGCCTTTTGCGATTCACCGCGCACTGATTTCATTTTGATTGTGAATAAATTTACAACGAGAACATTGGTAAGCACTTTTGTTTTCGTGTAGATATTCGTATTGACTACTGAATCGTTTTTATTATTTTATTTTTATTTACGCTACAAAGTTAGGGAAACAATTAGGGCTCGTTTATCTGATCTTACATTGTTTTTGTTTGTTTTCTATTGAAAATCACGGCGTTATAAGCTGTGATTGTATTTCAATACAATACGATACAATGTTGCTTTATATTTATATGTTTGTTTTTTTATATTCTGTTTTGTCATTACGCAATTTTTTAGTTACGAAGTATAATATGAATTATTATACTTCGTAACTATGTATCTTTATTATGTATCTTTTCTTTACTTATGTGAGTAAAGAAAAGGTATACATAGTTACTACGCCCGTACTAAGTATATGGACGTTAATTATGTTCAAGGACTTTTCAGCAATGTTTCGTGCATAAAACAATTCGTAGTACTGCAAACGATTCAAAGCTCTAATTTCAATTTTCGATTCAATCTAACAATACACGTAATAATGCTTTATATAAGGAGCAATTAAATATAAACACGGTTCAACTATCAGAATAGGGCTATTGAATGGGGAGAAAATAGTAGATTGTTTGCCTAGGGAGCAAACAACTATTTTTAAGGCGAGTGTTTATTTGAATCCAGAGCGGAGCGAAGGATTCTAAAGTAGAATCCTGAACGCAGCGAGGGATTCAAAATACGTCACTCGAGCTTAAAAAAGTGTTGCTCCCGAGGTGAACACTACTTTTCATCACCCTCTATGAGAAAAAAAAACGTGTGTGGTCCGACCTCATCTCTCACGTATGATTTAAAACCAAAACAAAATGTTTGCAGCCGCCATCTTGGATTTCCGTTTTGACCTATTTATCGATTTTAGCAGCTTTAAAAACTATAAAAACGATACCTGAATGATGAAAAATTTGAAAATTTTCGCAGCTGGCATCTTGGATTTACATTTTGACTTTACTCTCGGCTTTAGCACCCTCGAAATCTATGAAAATGACACCCATAACGAAAAATTTTAAAATTTTTGTTATTTGTCATTGCCGCCATCTTGGATTTTGATTATGACCAAATAACTCACACTTTCTCTCTCGTTTTTGCCAGCCTGTTACTTGTTCATACAATGTTCGTGATTGATCTCTTTGGTTATTGGAACTTTTACTAACAATATCCACATTCCAAATTCAAATCTATTTTGCTCCCTAGGGATCAAATAGCTATTTTGGTCCCTGTTTACGAAGAACAAACTAGCTCTTTTTGAATAGGTGTTATGAAAAAAACTATTTAGTCCGTCAGTCAGATAATAAAAAAATATTACACGTATCTTTTGTTTTAACATATTAATAAAAAATGGTTTAGATATAACGCATTAAATTTGGAGAGTGGGGGCTCGCTACGTCACAAGTCAGTATAAAATCTACCGGGGAGTGACATCATGCCACATTTTAACGTATTGCCTACTCAATGTATTGCCGTAATCTTCCGATTAAGTAAAAAAATAAAAAATACGCGTCCAATATTTTTTAATAATCTTATGACGGACCAAAAATAAATTTTTAGTTAACATTACTTTTATTTAAAGCGAAGCTAACACGATTTTTTTCCCTAAATAATTTCCCTGTATTCTCCGACGGGTTAGGCACAAGACGTGTTTGTAAACCCAAATTTTTCCGGGTAACCAACCTGGCAAAATGTCATATTATGTCATAGAAGACTAGTCTATAGCCTCAACCCGAGAAATATCTAGACTTTGTAACCAACCCGGCAATATGTCATTATTTTGTCATAGAAGACAAGTCTATTGTCATCAACCCGATATATATGTAGACTTTGTAACCAACCCGGCAAAACGTCATGTCATAGATACCGAGTCTATTGCCATAAACCCGACACATATCACACTTTGGCCACATCTATACTTTGGAATACTAATGAAAAACCCCAATTACTCATTGCCCAACTTGGGTATCGAACCCAAGATCATTTCACAAGAGCAACTACACAAGACCAATTTGGCAGGCAATTTCCTCTAATACGACACAGCACTCTATTTTGTAGTTTACCATATATCAACATTGAAACACATTTTTCCTGTTACAGAACTCCCGAGCAAACCAGGCGTCTTCGACGAGTATGGGAAAGAAATCTCAAGTACTGCAGGTCCTTATCACGAAGGAGGAGAGTTCAGACTTGTTTGTTCTGTCAAGGGCGGTAAGTACTCGAATTATTGAACTATTATAGCTGTTGCCCGCAGTCTCACTCGTATTATAGGGAAACGAACGTGTATCCGAATAAAAAGTATCCTTTATTAAAATTCAGGTTATAGACTACCTGAGTACCAAATTGTATCCAATTTTGTTTAGCCGTTTAAGCGTGATTGCGAAACAAACATACAAACTCACCAACTAACATACACATTTATTATAATATATTAAAATAAAATTAGTAGGAGTTTATAATCCTATTATTATTATAAAATATTAATGTAGTTCATCAAGTATTGATTCGTAATTCATCATCATCATTATTGATTTGTTGGCAAATTGGAGTATTTTAGAATAATTATTTTTATGCATATATCATTTACTAATGACCGTATTAATGTATAAACCGATTCCATCTCCATTTTATCGGGAATAATTTGTACTCTGGGGCTATAAATGTTAATTTTATCGCAGAAAACTCGATCTACATTTCGGCTCACCTGGGAAATGAATTCAAAAGTTCAAAAGCGATGGAAACTCGACAATGGTTCTTACAATACTACGGCTTTTTTGGGAATTGTAGCATTAGGGGTGAATATTGTAGAGTAGACCGGTCTGTATATTTGCGAGCCTTTAACTTACAAACTTAATATAAACAGAGGAAAAGGAAAGAACAAGAAACAAACGATCACTTGAACAGTCTCACCAGGATCGTATCCACTCAAACGAAATTGATCGAAATGTATCGTTTATTTTCTCCCCTGCCGGACATTCTATCTTCCAACGTTAAATTCTTTGATATCGACCTTTTGGTATTTTTGATTTTTTTTTAAACTTTACCACATTTTTGGTCTAATTCTTTTACGTCATAAAAACATTCGGAAATATTGATAAGAAATTTTGTGGAGCAAATGTTAGTACAATGTTAGTACATGTTATTTGGAAACAATGGAAGGCGTATTGTGTTCTAACGTTTATATAATGTTTTGTTGTAGGTTACCCAACGCCAAGAATTCAGTGGATTCAAGGTGACACTGTGCTGGCTACATTAAGTGCTGGGGAGCATTCAGCGCCAACGAGATCACTAACTTTAGTGATCAGGAATGCAACAAGGGCGCATTTAGGAGCATTGTACACTTGTACTGCAGATAACACGCTGCTGGCTTCACCGCAGAAGACTACTGTCAAAGTTGATTTGTTTTGTAAGTATTTCTTTTAATTTATTTGTATACTAGTGACCCTCGTCTCAGTTCTCACGGTTTTTACATTTTAGGAAAATATCAAAATTTCTTTATTAAAATATGTAAGTTTAATATGAATGTATTATGCAAATAAAAAATGGACATAAATCTTCCGAAATAAATTCTCTAAACCGTGCTGAATACCATATCAAAATCCGATGAAGAAAAACGCGGTCACACAGAGACATGAAATGCAAATAAAATTTATAATTATAATTATGTATAGTTGCTTTTATTATGTAACATTTGAAAAACAGGTCTCATTAACTTAAAATAATATATCACAGAAGAATAATGAGGCACCTTATCAATTTCCAACCACAAAAATTTTTATACATTTAACATTTTTATTACGCTTGTACAAACAAGTAATTGTAAATAATTCCCCGGGGATTTTACCCTAATATTGTTGTTTTAAAATTGCTAAATATAAAATAACACTTAAAGTTAAGCACATGTTGTAGCACATTTAAATGGTGTCTGGATAAAATCATTTGCAGAAAGAATTCGGCTACGATAGCGGACTCCTTTTAACAATTCTCGAGGCTTATTTTTCGGGTTCCCACGAATATCAGAGAAATGAAAACAATCAGGGATTGCAATATTCTTTCCCTCAATAACAAACAGTTATTAACAGTCATTAACGCTGATATTCGGGCGAGCAGCGAGCTGAGCCTAAACCAATATCCTTTTTAGACTCGACTCACTCTCTGCCCGAGGGTAGTGGGAAAAAATATACAAGTTCCTTATTTCATTACGCTTGCAGATATTCACCATCTTGGACCAGGTGTCAAATTACATTTTATTGGTTTATTTGTCGAATTAGCAATTCTATTTGCCTCCCCAATAGCTTTTCGATGTTTCTTCGTGACATAAAAGTTCTTCCAAAATGAAGTGTGACGTGACATAACTCTTGCATTACATATTCTATGAGACAATGTATTGCCTATTTTGGGAGAAATGTAGAGGATCTGTGTTATTTAGAATAAAAATAACGCATAATTCATATTGCCTATTCCCTACTTCTACGCTTCAATGTATTTTTTATATTTACATACCTACTTGCATTATGTTTATGACTATCATGTTTTAAGTAAATATTTGAGGCTTGTTTTTATAGTTCTGTACGTGTGAAGTTTTGTTACGCTACGTTTTATTGTAGTCAGGTCCATAAAACTGTTGAAAGAGTGCATACAATTTATGTTTCACAAAAATCCGACGCCTGGAAGAAGAACCCAAAGTCTTGGCAAAAGTTCACTCGTTTTTTTTGCCAAGCGGGCACAAATGTCTACGTTTAGAAGGAGCTGGAAGAAAAACTGACTTTGTCTAAATGCAAACAGTACTAGGCATTGTTGTACAACCTGCCGGAATTATGTTTGGATGGCTTAAGTCTATCGTTTGTGTCCGGCGACCGGCGATCGGGAAAAATACTAGTAAATTAATGACAGATTATTAAATATCTGCTATATAATTTAATGGTCACAAAAATAATTAATCAGTTTAAACTGTAAAATCCAGATGGAATTTGGATAATAGTAATCGTAAACCAGTTAGCATTTATACAAATATTGATGTAGTTAATAAATATTAACAATGTGATAATTATATGGGTATTAAGTTTTTTTATATATTCTAATTTCCCATTGTTTATTAAATGGTTCATCATTATTGATTTAAAAATGAAAAGTTTAAAGTTTTATTAATGCGATTTTTGGTGATACAACAGGGTTTTAAGAAATATTTTATAGTAGCTCAAAAATTTACCCTATAAGGCATGCATAGTTAAATTACAATATGAGATATTAAGTTTAACATTACATGAAACATAATGAAGTTATTAATACGAGTATCTATAGAAATTAAAATACAAGATATAATAATATTATATAATAAATTATTAGATCTAATGTATACAGGGTGTCCAGTAAATAGCACAACATACTGCAGGGGGTGATAGCTTGGGTCACTACCTATCAATACAACACAATATATGTTCAGCAAAATCTTACGGATTTACAGTTTTACAAAATTTTCCGAAATATCGAAAAATCTCTACCTTGAAACAGATTTTTAAGCATCTCGTAATGTAATTTTTTTACATCAAATTAAAGTAACTATTCACGAATAATTTGATGTAAAAAAAAGTACTAGAAAAGGATTTTTTCATTACGAGATGCTTAAAAATCTGTTTCAAGGTAGAGATTTTTCGGTATTTCGGAAAATTTTGTAAAACTGTAAATCCGTAAGATTTTGCTGAACATATATTGTGTTGTATTGATAGGTAGTGACCCTAGCTATCACCCCCTGCAGTATATCGTGCTATTTACTGGACACCCTGTATGAAAACGTGTATTTTTGTCTCATTGCTAACTAACTAACTAAATAACTGTCCATAATGTATGGCACAGTAAGCCTCAAAAAGATGCAAACATTGAAAAAAAAACATTTGATTGTGCATATTTGTTTCATAATAAAATATCAATGTGTAACCACAAAACATTTAATATACGTTGGATACTTAATTGTAGCTGCAGTATGTAAATACAGTATTATGGCACAGACTAGACATTGTAATGAATTCTTTTCGATTTTGACATCTTTTTAATGCTGACTTTACATATTCTTCTCCACAGTTACTTAAAAATTATTGTCAAAACAAGTGAAAAATAAAAATAAATCTTACAGTTCTTGTCAGTAAATTATGCCAAGTACAAATTATATTATTTACAAACATTCGAATCTAACACGATATAGCCTTAAAATAACCTTCAAATAAAATCACCAAACTTTTTCTACTTCAATTTTTAGGCATTCTAACTTCAAGTTTTAAAACCATTACTTAAAATCAAATTAAGTATAGAAAAACATCAAAGCCTGCCATTTTTTGTTTAAACCTAGTTATTAAAATGTGAATCATTTTTTTAAAAACAATCGGACCAACCTATCAAATTACATTATCTAGATTGGAATTTTTATTTATAAAAGTAAATCAAAACCTATCACAATTTGAGCGTGAACTAGAAGCTAAAAAGGTTCAAATAAACCTACGCTACCTTCAGGTAAACTTCTGATTGGTAGTTTAAGTTACCTTGTCGTGAAAGATCGTATCGAAATTATAACAACACGAACTCATTTGTGAATACAAATGCCTTGTTTTTTTGTCCGAGTTATTTAAATGTTTATTACGTCGGTACATTAACCTTTATATGCGGACGATTTATTATTTGTTTATTGGTTTTTTTTTTCATGGGTACCTATCTATACAAGGTGGAAGGGACGTCGACGCGAAAACTGATACCATAGATTCAGTACATGATTCTGAACCCCCCTACGTTTTATAGAAAAGTTCAATACCTACGCGGTCAAAATTTATGGAACAGCAGTTTTTTTTGGTAATCGTTTTCCATGGTATCAGTTTTTGCGTCGATGTCCCTTTCACCCTGTATATATATAGCTAAATATATATAATAACAGCCGCAAGGGTCGATCAAAGGTTAGGCACCATTACATATCGAGACCCCTACGTGCCTCGGAGAGCACGATAAGCCGTTGGTTTCGCTTGTCACTTGTAGATCTTTGATATTCGTTACGGGTAGTTAGAAGTCCAAAAGTCTGACAACCAGTCTTACCAAGGGGTAATAGCTTACCCAGAAAACGGATTGTGGAGGTCAGATAGGCAGTGGCTAAATGTAAAAAAACTTTTATTTAGCTCCATCCTGTTATGCTGAAAGCCCACCCCAACATAATTGGGAAAAGGCTAGGCTGATTGATGTTTGATATACATGTCGGTAATACGTTACTGAGTTGACTAATCGGGATGCCAGACCGCCGCACCAGTTAGCGGCGCTCGACAGATTCTATAACATAACGTTCAGTCTGGCCAGAGTTAAGCAGACTTCATGGATGGCGTTCAACCAGTGAAGACGTTTAGAAACTGTCGCGCGTTTCGTATAGTTGTGTCGTGTACCTACAGTGTGTCTATTGCTAGTGTGATTAATTTGATAGTAAAAAATAGAATGTGATCTGAACTGCAAACGGTTTTTCTATTGCGCAAAAACCAAAACTCCCATGAAAAACGTCCCGTTAAAATATGGCTGATAATAATGAAAGAGAAACATAGCCCTCTGTTATATATATTGGTATATTTTTTCCCTGACACATATTACTCAAATAGAAAAAGTTAATTTGGTTTTGTTTATTTGGCGGAGGCATGTGGAAAATGTCATGAGGAAAGTTTTGAGTGTGAATGTCGATGGCTTTAAGACTAGGCGAAGACCAAAGAAACGATGGATGGACTGTGTGAAAGATAAGATGATATGGCTAGAAAGGGGGTGACTATCGAGATGATGACTCATAGTGAAATATGGAAGAAAGGGACATGTTGCGCCGACCACGAATAAAATGGCATAAGAGCAGGCGAATTATGAAGATGTCACAAAATAATGTTTGGTTTCCGGTATATTCTACCATTTGGCATACAAAAATCAAAAAAAAAAAAAACAAAAAAAAAAACCCACATACTTAGGCACCTATAAAACGTCAGAAGCTAGGTGCACGGTCCACATTGGTCATTTCCTATGAAAAAGAAACTCACGAAACGAGCTATTACACCAGAATGATTGCAATAAGTTTATAGAAACCAAGAGTAAATGTGTTTTTGAAATTCGCAGCCTTGTTAATGACTCAATGAAGTTATAATCCCGTCAATTTTCCGACTTAAAATAAACTTAACTTGTATGACAAAATTAATAAGGGAAAATGTTCAAAATTTAGAGAGAAAAACAGCAACATTCACAAATAGCCTTCCATAAAATATAAGTATACTTGCATCCCCATTCCAAAACAGCACTTATTGTTTTATCTGTATTATTATGTGGTGTATTTCAATACTAAAGCTTATGTTAAATAAATACACTTCATAATTAACACCAGCTGTCTGACCTTTTCCCAACTATGTTGATTCAGCTTCCAGTCTAACCAGATGCAGCTTAAATGGAGCGACTGCCTATCTGACCTCCACAACCCAGTTACTGGGTGTTATGGTATTGTAGTGCGTCTGCAGGGCGGAGAAGTTTCTGGTCTTATAGGAGAAGGAATCAAAAACGTAGCTCTCGTTTCAAAGTTTTAATGATGATGCAAATTTACATTTATTTTGTATTAAGTACGTAGATAACATAGACCACAGAACATATAAACAAAATCTACACGATTATCTAATTTTTCCGAGGAATGTGGCGCCGCCTAACCACGCTGACACGAACCGTCCTCATGATTACCCGTGGTAGTGTCGACCGGTGGTCATGGATGGCACTGCGTTAACATACTGGCCCTCCTTGAGAGCCATAGCTCTCAACCTTCGCTGCCTGGGGACTGGGAGACTGGGAGGGGGCAGATCTTCGAAAACGCCCTCTCGACGATGCCAGTTGCAGTCTTAATACAAGCAGCTCTAGAAACCTTGTCTCGTCCCGGGTTCGTCTGCAGGATTCGTCCTAACCGCCATCTGAGGGGCGATAAGTTGGTGTGAGGAGGCGAAACGCCGGCGCTTGATTCCGATGCCGCGAGAAATCGCGGCACAGCGGACAGTGCTCCGGCGGGATCTCATGGCGTCATGGAGAGTGCGATTGTCGCAACCCAGTGCTGGGCACTCCACTATTGCGGTGATAAGTTCCCTCTTTGAGGAGTGGCTGGAGAGGTACCACGGCGTCCTCACCGGACACGGCTGTTTCGGGAGGTTACTGTTCGGTATCAGGCGGGAGGAAACGCCCGGGTGTCATCACTGCATGGATCGCCCGGAGGACACGTGGAGCATACGGTGGAGGTCTGCCCGGCTTGGGCAGAGCACCACTGTGTCCTCGTGGAGGCCTGGCCTGGCCCTGGTCCAGGCAATGGTACGGAGCGAGAGAGCATGGGAGGACGTCACCTCCTTCTAAGCAGTAATGCTCGCGAAGGAGGAGGCGCAACGCGTGAGAGAGAGGCAAATTTCACGCCCCTAGCCGCTGCAGGAGGAGACGCATTGGGCATCGGGAATCGCAGGCCGGCTTGCGGACGGTGAGCAATGGGTAGCTCGCTGTCCGGTAAGGACCAGGCCCGGGTCGACGGCGCGTGGTATTCCACGCACGCCTTTAAAAGATGTCAGCGACTGAAGGGGTCTGATAGGACCGATGCCTGCCGGGGTTGCGGGAAAGTCCGATAGGGATACCATGGCCCCTGGCATTGCACAGGCAAAAGTTCGGAGATGTAGTCCGTGGCCCAGCGCTTCCAAAAGTGCTGCCTGGGCTGCTCAACACGTTCGACACGACATGCTTGACAGCTGTTTCGTAAAAAATCAGAAAATTCCCTAGCTGCCTACAAAATTTCTACCATGATCTGAGTAAATTATGGAAGGTATACGGGAAATAAATATTTTTTAAGCTAAGAATCTTTCTGATTACAGTGACGTCACAAGTTCCAAGTGTAATGCTCGAGTTAATAAACAAACGAATAAGCATAAGTAGCATTTCTCTAACCTAGAACCTCTGCCCTTTTTATTTAAAACATACATAGGCCCTGCGTAATCAACGCCGCATTAATAAATGGGAAACCTGATTGGAAACGATAACTGGGTAGATTACCCATTATAGATTGAATGGACTTTGCTTTCATTCGAGAACACTAGCCTGACACACTGATGCACAACCTTCTTAGCTAGATTCCTACCACCTATTATCCACCACATTTGTCTTATATGTGATTACAAAAGCTGTGGACGTAACATGACATCATGATTATGCCTAAATAAAAGTGTAGTGAACGGATATTTATTACACAATAGCATGGGATGTTTTTGATCGAAGGGTTCAGACAAGCAATTCAGACTTATGAATTGCATAATCTACCCCCCACTCTCATTATAAGTACTATTTTCATCCAAAAAAATATTTAATGAACATAGTTTACCAGACGATTTAATTTTATGTTTATTAATTTAGGCACTATATTTATTTAAAAAAGCTTTTGTACAACTCTAGTTAAAAACATTAGTGACCTATTTAAATAGGTCACCAATGTTTTTAACTAGAACTCCGTGACTGATAACGTACCTACGTTCCGGTTTATTTTTTGCACGTAGATTGTTTACAAACCGTAACACATAAACACGTTGTATTTTTATAAATGAAGAATATCGATTGAAATTAATTATATTATTATTTGGTTTCGGAGGCCGTTCCATAAGTAACGGTGTTAAGGCGATACACACGGAGAGGATCGGACTTATTCTCACGCCACAAGATCATCTGTAACTTACGTTGATCCTCATGTATGGAAATCTGCCGAAACATTTTCTCTATATCGGCACATGCAACATACTGATATTGCCTGAATCTCAAAAGAATAATAAACAAATCAATTTGAAGATGAGGACCTATCAATTGCATATCGTTGAGAGATTTACCGGACGACGTCTTTTGGCTCGCATTGAATACCACCCTTAATTTGGTCGTAGTGCTGTGCTCACGGAAGACTCTATGATGAGGCAGAAAGTAACACGGCATAGGGTAATCTTCACCACGAGTCATATGCCCAAGTCTCTCGTAGGTACTCTCGCAGAAAATCAACGTAGTACATGGTCTTATAATGCGGTTGACGTTCTTAATTATTTTCGAGGGACATAAATCTATTTTTTTCTACATGGTATCTATCACCAAGCGTATTTGGTGACTCATTAAGCAGTATTCTAACTGAGAAACGACCGACGGCGAAATTTCTTCAATTTCCCAAAACTTTTTAACTGATCGTTTACTTCTAATTCTGAAATTTGGTCGAAATTACACTGCACCTGATTTATGCGCAAGCTCTCAGTGTGTACCGGACCTGAAACTATCCATCCTAGCTACGTATTATTCAAATACGGACCACTAGGTAACCGAATTCTACCTTCAAGTAACAGATTCGAAAAATAGTTTGCACCAAATAAAATATCTATTTGAGAAGTTGTGCAAAACAACGGATCAGTGAGATCGATATTTTCAGGTAGATTTAAATTACTAATCTAGAAGCGGGTAATGTGGAAGTTATTTGCGGTATGACCAAACAATGCATGTGTATTGTGTGATTATTTTTTAAAGAACGTAAGTTTATGTAACAAGTTGCGTTCGTTTTTGTAACTATTTGACCATATAAGAGCTGTAGCTTTTAATACTTATCTATATTGAGTTGATTGAATCTACCATTTTGTCATCAATATGACAGTGTTGATACTTTTGGTAATGAGTATAAAATCAATCTGCCTAGCCTTTTCCCAACTATATTGGGGTCGGCTTCCAGTCAAACCGGATGCAGCTGAATACCAGTATTTTACATGGAGCGACTGCCTATCTGACCTCCACAACCCAGTAACTGGGTAATACGATACCCCTTGGTAAGACTGGTTGTCAGACTTTCGGGCTTCTGACGACCCGTAACGACTGTCAAAGATCCACGAATGACAACCTGGACCAACGGCTTAACGTGCTTTCCGAGGCACGGAGGAGTCTCGGTATGTAAAGTTGGTCACCCATCCACAGACCAACCCCGGCAAGCGTAGCTTAACCTGACGGATCGACCCGTGCGGCAGTTATTACTTAGCCACGAGCTCCTCACTTTTGGTAATGAGTATACCACCTATAATTTTGATTTGTTGACTTCTTTTTTGATTACTATACTTACCGGAAATTAAAAAGTTAACTTAAAATAATACTTCTCATTGCTCTTGTTTCCCAAACCCTATACAAAGATAAGACTTTATCGGGGTCGCGAGTTAGATCCCTAGACAAATTCAGATTGGAATATGCTATTCGCAACAGTGGATTTCAATGCCAAGACTTTCGTAATAGCGTATCATCCAAACAATTTTTCGAATCAGCGAGTTCGCGACAGCGTCATTGGATATAACTGTTTTCGATTTAATGTGTTTTCGAACTGGCGTAGCACTCTTAATTTTTTTCGAAATAGCGTGCGCCGCTTTAAGGTCATTCGAATCTTCATATCACTCCCACTGATTTTATAAGTGGACTGTAATGTTTTAGCACATTTAAAAAAAAAAATGAATTTGATATGAAGCTGTGCTGGCTACCACTGTCCAGCAAAGCAAGAGCTCTGATA
This sequence comes from Xanthia togata, assembly GCA_963853775.1. NCBI lineage: Eukaryota > Metazoa > Arthropoda > Insecta > Lepidoptera > Noctuidae > Xanthia > Xanthia togata. The sequence continues at coordinate 24,472,522 of OY970794.1, read as the reverse complement.
TACTGAGTATTATCATCTGCAGCTATGTACTTCTACCACAGCCGTCGACAGCAAAACCGGTGCTAAAGTGGTATACATTAAACTAGAGTGCAAACTAGCTGAAGAATTATGAACTGCGGGTTGCGACTGAAGATCAGAGGCAGCATGAGGCACGGCAGGCACTGTGTCTCCATTGTTGAGAAACCTCATGCAACAACGAGTTGTGTTTTTCATTACACTGCCTACAAGGTCCGAAAAAACAAAACAGTTTGAGCACAGATTTTTACACTCAACTAGGTTTAGTTTATCTTTCGGGGGTAAACTTAAGAATTGACTACAAGCATAAACAGGATGATTACTCTCACACTTAGCACATCCACGCTTAGATCTATTTTTCTTATTATTATTCGAAGACTGATTACTTTGTGTGTACACAAAAGTTCGAACCTTTGATGTCTGTGTTTTATTGTTATCTTGAGATACCTTGCCAATCGAATTATTGGAATGTTTTGCTTTGACCAAGTCTAAGCCTTTTCCTTTAAAAAGGTAATCAATGTGTCAAATTTTATGGATCCGTTAGTAGATTTAATCAAATTAATTTTGTACTGCTGCCAGCTTATCTATGGCCGCATCAAATTTAGCCACAATGATATAAATTAGCAAAGTATCCCAATACTCAATGGGTTCTCCTAACGTTTTTTAAACGCGTAGATTTTATAAAATTGAATCTACCATATTACGGTTGTACAGAAAAAATAGATCTAACATGATTATGTACTAGCAAATTTTTATTATCATACCTACCCTCGATCAGATCCGAAGCTATTTTGTAATTACTGGCAGAAAATTCTATAGATTTAATTACCTGAAAGGCATTACCTGTAAGAGGAGATCGTAGATAATGAACTCTCTGTAATATCATCTAGCTCTTCAGAATTGTGAATAATTGACAAGTAGGCTATCTCTAAATTCTAGCCAATTTTCGTAAAATCCATCGAATGATGGCAAGGATATAGTGGACAATTTAACCAGTAACTTGTTTTTGCAGTTATAAGATTTATTATCACTAGTAGTACAAGTAACCTTTTGATTTTCTAACAAACACTCCATAGTAGACATAGCACTGTAATAGGACTCTTCAAAAATTTCACGTTCTAACAACTGTTTAGGATATTACTTTTCATCTACTAATTCCTCAATAGCATATTGAATAGTATTAAAGGTTTGTATTACTAAGTTGGCTGCCGACTATACTAACGCAGCTTTAATTCGTTTATTTGATTGGCAGTCAACTCAGAGGAATTAGAAAAGGATTCTACAACTTTTACAAACAGTATCAAGCTACCCTTAACAGGACCCCCAAACGCCTCACTCATATTGACGATTTATGGGAAGAACTCAGACCAAATAAATATTTGGTCTGAGGGGAAGAAAGAGTATTCACGGTTATCCTGCAACCACTGTGGTCAATAATGCTCACCACACCCGTTGTTGTACAAATAGGACAAAGAGTATGTGGGGTACGGATTTGGAAAGGTCTTACGCCCCTGGGTACTCAAGCTGGGTGGGTGCTGGGTGCTGGGTGCTGAAGCTACTCCTCCTGGCCAGCCGTTAATAGTGGTCTTCTTGTTTGCACGCCGCTAGTCACCGTATTTCTCCAGGATTCTTTCCAGGCTGGTCGCTGGTGATCGCTTTAGATGTGGTTCGAAAGACAAAAACGTAGCTCTCGTTTCAAAGTTTGAATGATGATGCAAATTTATATTTATTTTGTGTTAAGTACGTAGACAATATATACCACAGAACATATAAACAAAATCTACACGATTATCAAATTTTTCCGAGGAATGTGGCGCCACCTAACCACGCTGACACGAACCGTCCTCATGATTACCCGTGGTAGTGTCGACCGGCGGATGGGGCTGCGTTAATATTGTGTAACACAATATTTTTTGGTAAGACTGGTTGCCAGATTTTCGGGCTTCGGACTAAAACACCCCATAAACCTCATTGAAAACTTATTTAAAAAATCCATAAATTTATATTGTTATGTTTGTTTTAGTGAAACCACTAGGAGTAGAAATAATTTCGAGAGAACAGCCGCTATCAGTCGGCAGAAAGTCAGAGCTGTGGTGTAAAACGATGGGGGCGAGACCACCGGCCACCATCACTTGGTGGTTAGGAGGGAAGAAGATAGATGCCATAACCAAAGAATTGGTAAGCAGGAACTTATTTATTTTTTTGAGAGAATAGCAGCGGTGGCCTAGTGGTGGCGACCCTGACTTACGAACAGTAAGTCGTGGGTTCGAACCCAGACAGACGCATTACTTTGTGTAATTTATTTCACCACCACTGCTCTCAAAACGGTGAAGGAAAATATCGCGAGGAAACCGGCATGTCCTAGAACCAAACATTCGAAGACATGTGACATCTACCAATCCGCACTGGGCACGCGTGGTGGAGCCCACTCCCTCTCATTGAGAGGAGGCCGTGTCCCTGCAGTGGGAACGTTATAGGCTGATGATGATGATGATGAACTTTTTTTTTTTATTATTGGAAAGATTCCAGCTAAAGGTGAAGATGATGAGTTGAGTCATAAAATGACCCTGACTCTTGCCAGTGTCTAGTTATTCCTAGTGCAATCGTGGAATTGTCTGCAAATTAATTGTACTTGAAGTTCTTATATTATTTACCAATATATTTTGTGGTAATCTTCCAAGCCATGTAGCTTATCCACCTTATGATAAACTATGTCAATGACAGAAAAAACAGTATATTTACTGTCGTGCGCGTCGGCCTGTATTCTAGAAATATATTCAAGCATTGATCTTTTCCAAAATCTCTCAGATTTGGACAAAGATCATTTTTTTATACGTAAGCGGGTTTCCAGAGTACTGGTCCTAATCTCTAGTTTACCATATCCTCTAAAACTAATACAAATCCATAACCACAGGGCATTGAAGACGCGAACGAGACAGAATCGTTGCTCCAGTGGATGCCATCAAAAGATCATAACAGTCAAATACTTACATGCAGAGCCGAACATCCAAACTTCAACCATTCTAGCATTGAAAGCAAACTACCACTGAATGTGTATTGTGAGTATATAAGTTTATTTTTACGTTCCTAATACACGGTTTTGAATATGAGAATTTTGTTTGTTACGTTACGAGTTGTTTGAGATGTTTCGTATTCTTTTCCGTTTTGAATTTCGAGCGTTTGAATGCAATTATTTTTTGTAAGAATTGGATTCGTTTTTTAAGATTATTCAGTTAAATTGAAAATTAATTGTTATTACGTCTGGGGGCGTTTAGTGTCCCACAATGTGATATCATTGCTTTATTTAGGGCTTATTTTTCCAACGACGTCAGATATTTCTTATAATTGACGCCTGACAGTTTTACTATGCAAAAGTTTATAAAGTAATCTGGCGTTGGAAAAAGCATCCCTTATAAAAACTATAATCTATGTACGGTTTATTTTTTGTTAATTATTACAAAACAAAAATACGGTGATAAAGTTGCGGATTATAGATAAACTTTTGTACCAATTTGTATAGATTGTTTTTTTTTATTTGTTAAAAAAGGCGGAATGCAATAAGGTACAGATAGTGCAATCCACGACAACGCGCTCCACTCCGCGATTACTGTACTGTAAGCTGTACTTTAGTACGGAGCGGAGCGCGCGGAGTGGGGCGCGTCGTCGTGGATTGCACTATCTGTACCTATTATATTAAGTTGCTGTTAAAATAGTCTATTCCTGTCACAAGGTGTATTGAGGCGACGGAAAGACTACCTAAGTTGTTTTTTGGCTGACTGGACAGACCCCATGAAATCTGTGTGATTCTTTCCTCAAAAGACAATTTCAGACATTAATTTACATGGTCCTTACCTGATCTGACCAAGATTATGTCTGGACTTTAAAAGAGACTGCGACCTCTGAGTTTGTTTCGGCGTTTCTTCTCAGAGTAGTAGGATAAGAAACGCAGACCTCGTCTAGTTTAAAAAATATGATTGATGTGTAAAAGTTTTTATACAAACAGACTTACAGAAAATCAGTTATCATTTTAATAATGTCATTATAAATATTGGAAAGATGTTTTAATTCACAGATTAATTTTATGACATGAACAAATATCACAACTTGAAAGTTGTTTCAAGTTGTATAATAATTGTATTATACAGAATAGTGATTTAATAAAAACCCAACAAAATCAATATTTAACCCAAACAAAGTTTTGCTTTTATACGAAGCACTGACTTGTTTGCTGTAAACACCTGCATTGCTGAATGGGTATATAAATATTAAACGCTTACCTGTTAGTTTGTTTAATTTGAAATAAAGTTAAGCAACAGTTGATAAAAAATCGAAATAAATACTTTATTTACGACTAGCTTCTGCCAACGGCTTCACCCGCGTGATATTTTTATTAATTAGCAGCTGTGCCCCATGGTTTCACCCGCATAAGTCTCGATCCCGTGAGAATCTCGAGATAATAAGTATATTATGTCCTATTCCAGGTCATGGTCTACCCGTGTGCAAAATTTCATCCAAATTCGTTCAGCCATTTTAGCGTAAAAGCGTAACAAACACACTTTCGCATTCATAATATTAGTTAGGATAGCCTATGTTACTCAGTGGTAATATAGCATTCTACTGGTGAAACATTTTTTTGAATTAGTCCCGTAGTTTTTGAGTTTATTCATTACACAAACATAGAAAAAAAAAAAAATCTTTTCTCTATATAATATTATTAATTAATTTAGACTAGCAGCGACCTGCGGTGTCACCCGCATGTGCCTCGATTCCGTGGAAATATCGGGATAAATATATAAAGGTAGACCACGGCACGCCACGGCACAAGGTGGTCTACAAATGTGCGAATTTTCATTCAAATCCGTTCAGCCGTTTAATAGTGAAAACGCAACAAACAAACATACAAGAAATCAAATATTTTCTCTTTTTTTAAACATTAGTTTATAGTTTAGAATATAAAATTATCTTTGGGTACATGGGGATATGTCTAAGCCCTAGGTACGTGCTAATTATTGTTTAGATCTCGACCTTCGACTTATGATTAGGCTTTTAGAAATCAGCTCATAGTTAAATTAATAGGAAAGGGAATAATGTCCTTACCCCAATTTATTCGTGGTCGGAAAACATGTACCTGTCTTCCATACTTCTCTATGAGTCGTCATTTCGGTCTCTCACCCCCTTTCTATCCATATCATCTTTCACACAGTCCATCCATCGTTTCTTTGGTATTCGCCTACCCTTATAGCCATTGACATTCATACTCAAACCTTTCCTCACGGTATTTTCCTCTTTCCTCCGCATCACATGCCTATACCATGACAAGTATACCGCACAACTTTTCGGTCACTTTTCTCATATGCAAGTACTCATTTCTTGTTCTGTCAATTCGTGTAACACCACACATATCTCTTTGCATTTGCATCTCAGCCTTTCATTCATCCCTTTTGTAGCCCAACATTCTAATCCATACAGAACAGCAGGTCTAACCATTGTTTTATATTCGTTCCCTTAAGTTTAAGGGGGATGCGGGAGTCGCAGATTGTTCCCGTGATTCTGTCTTAAGCGGCACCCGGAGTGCGGGTGCCAGCGCGCGACGGCCGATGGCGTCACTGGTCCTTAACAGTTGCGCGCGATCACGCCTGTATTCCCTGAAAGGTTAACCGCCCGATCTACTTCGCCATCGCTTTGCACGAGTGAACCGAGATACCTAAAGTTGGAGCAAACTAGCAGAAGCGTGCCATCAAGCGCTATGGCTCCAGAACTGAAATCACAGCAAGTAGATTCAAGCCAACATTTTCCAGCTTCTGTTGCCATTTCTCCAATCTGCTCTGGATCTCAGGTTCATCTTCACCGACAAGAACAATGTCATCGGCAAAGCATGCCCCAGGGTGCCTCTTCCTGTATGTCCGACGTCAGACGTACTTAAAAAAAAACAAGTCACAAAACAAATTACACATTGGTTAGGTACTTAATTGTAGCAATACATGGATAACACAAATTGTAGTCAATAAAATTAATTGTATTCGATGTATATAAATATGTACTTACACATCTTTTTAAGGCTGACTGTAGGCTTATGAAAATCACTAGACCAGACGACCAGACTAGATGACCAGATGTGTGAACCTAAGCGAAGCTAAAGCAGTATGTAAAGATCGTAGCAGGTGGCGTTCTGTAGTTTCTGTCCTACCCGCATAGGAAGCAGGCGTAACTTTATGTGTGTGTTCATGAAAATAAAGCCTCAATATTCGCTCGAAAAGACCCGCCATTTTGCAAGATACTCTTAACACAAAACCAATTAAGTTAGTGGTATTTTGCATAATATGACATGCAATGCCATAATTATAATTGCCATAGCTTTTGTTGTAATCGCCGGCTGGCATTTAATGACTGGCGTATCGGGCGATAACTTCAAGATTACTAGGAACTTGAGTCACTGCTCCATGTTGAGTCATACGGAAAAAACTATTGATGTTTGGTCTTTTACTATGAAGCTACCGTCTAGCCCTTACCGCCGACTTATCGTTAGCGATATTTGAATGAAAATGCGATTTATATCCTAAAGGTGCTCCCTCACCGAGAGCATTCACCTGTAATTTACGTTCAGAGTCGAGCATTACAGTGGGCAACCTGTAACGATACAATTCGAGCATTACATCAGCGAGGGCGGAGAACCGAGCTTTACAGTGCACAACCTGTAATGATACAATTCGAGCATTAGATCAGTGAGGAAGGAGAACCGAGCATTACAGTGCGCAACCTGTAATGATACAATTTGAGGATTAGATCAGTGAGGAAGGAGAACCGAGCATAACGTGTGCAACCTGTAATGATACAATTCAAGCATTACATCAGCGAGGGCGGAGAACTGAGCATTAAAGTGCGCAACCTGAAATGATACAATTCAAGCATTACATCAGTGAGGGAGGAGAACCGAGGATTACGGTGCGCAACCTGTAATGATACAATTGGAGCATTACATCAGTGAGGGAGGAGAACCGAGCATTACAGTGCGCAACCTGTAATGATACAATTCGAGCATTACATAAGTGAGGGAGGAGAACCGAGCATTACAGTGCGCAACCTGTAATGATAAAATTCGAGCATTACATCAGCGAGGGCGGAGAACTGAGCATTACAGTGCGCAATGTCTGTAATATTTAATCTGAAATGTCACATTACAACCGAAAGCTCGTAAGTCAGGGAAAATCACGTAATGCTCAAAAGCGAATATGTAACGTTACATTACAGGCGAATGTTCCCGGTGAGGGGAGCACCATCATTAGGGAGGGGTTATTTTAACTTGTTTAAAATAAAAATCACATTTTTGTCAAACCGAGCCGGGTGCTCGATGTGTTTTCCCATCGGCAAAAATGACAAAATTCCATTCTCATCCGTCATTCCTTAGTGCTCACTTTTGAAGGAACTTTTGTACAGACTTTCATGAATCTTTATATAAGTGTTCATTCAAAATATATATTTAGGAGCCTAGATATTCTGTAATCTAATCGGAATAAATACACACTACCTTAAGAATATGTTTGATTTACAAAAAAAAAAAAAAAAAGGCCTGCAGTCTCGACATAGATAGCGATCGCTATGCGACCAAATTAGGTCACAAAGTCCTAACGGGCGGCGGCGGCGTCCCTATACGCACGCGACGTGCTTGACAAGCTCGTGATTTTTTCCTGTTTGTCAAGCAATTTTGACCGTCTAGGGACGTCATTAGAACGTTGGGACCGAATTCGGTCGTATAGCGATCGATATTTGTGTCAAAACTGCAACCCCACAGCTCGATATGACGTCGCTAGTCGTATGAGTTTGCTTATTCTACACAATTATCATGTTAATTCGATTTTATTATATTTACTGCTTAACTTTGCAAAAGTCACTCAACATTTAAAAGGTCATTGGTCATTAACATTACCACCCCGCTTAGTCAGTGGATTGGCTCTAATTGTCTAAGTCAAGCTCGGTTCGGATATCTTTTAAAAACAAATACCCGTAGGTGTATCCTTATAATTACACATACGTACTTACATACTCACGTCTTGCCTTGAAATTAGATTATCCAATTATATCTGTAATCATCAACCTAGCCTTTACACAGTATAAATAAGTAACAGTATTACTTCTTGGCAGTGACCTTAAAATACCTACGGCCGCTTAGTAGATAAACCTTCCGCGTAACTGCCACGCACTCGAGACGGTTGCGTATTTGTATACATTGAGATTTTTCAAAGCGCGTCGTTTTGGCCGTTTTCCATGAAGACGTAATACTGTTACTTTATTATACTGTGCTTTTCCCAACTATCTTGCGGTCCGCTTCTAGTCTAACAACCATGAAGTGAAGATGCAGCCAGTGTGTAAAATACCAGTATGCAATTATATCTGTATGAATAATTAATCAAACCATAAGGATTATAGAGCCATTACAACAAAAAATCGTGTAAAATATGTAAGTAGTAGATCCTAGCTAAATTTCATTTTCTTTATCAACCGTCTACTAGGTACCAGTAATCTAAACGATTCGTTTTATATAGAAACATGGCCGTTCTAAGTGCTATCGTTAAAATAACTGTTTGTGCTCTCATTAGTAAGCGCACGATCCTTGCTAAGGTACGGCGAGTTACTGGTTTTACGATCTTTTTCCATTTCCTTCCACTGTTCGCTGGTTTGTGGCTATCATCAGTTAATTTAATACATTAATGTATTTTTATTACTTTATCGTGTAATAAGGGGTGCTACACACTTTTTTGGGTTGGCAAGGTTCGACACAGTCGGGCGGCAATATTGTTTATATTGTATTGAATTTTTTTTTTTTTTTGAGAAAAAGCCGCTTAGCTCGTATTGTGCCAAGCCGACCCGAACATGATTCAGCGAAGGGTAGACACCGAACGGTTTGCCGAATGAAAACCGAATATGTGTATTTATTTATTTATGAAGATTACCGAAGAGAGAAACATTACAATTATCTTCTACAATATTAAAACTTGTGTAGTGTACTTGTGTGTGTTATCCTGAAATACCCACTCAATTACAGGTAACCACAGCTACCGAGTACATATGTGCTGAATACATAAAAATAAACAATGTATGCTAATTATTAAAAAAAAAAAAAAAAAAAGCTTTATTTCAGAAACTTGTACAACTTACAACTAACTACTACCTTACTTACTACTAACTTACTTGTACAATTATTAAAGATTAAAATGGCATGAATACAATACATTACAATAAAATCAAGCATTAACTTTATTTTTTTAAATATTATGTGTATAGTAGATGCTTCGGGTCGGATTTATTGTTCAACAACATAATCTCCTATAATGACCCCACTGCTGGGATATAGCCCTCCTCTCTTCGAGAGGGAGTGGGCTGTAATCTACCACGCGGGCCCAGTGCGGGTTGGTAGATGTCACATGTCTCCGAATTTTTGGTTCTGGGTCATGCAGGTTTCCTCACGTTCACCGTTTTGACAGCAGTGGTGATGAAATTATTTACACAAAGTAAAGCTCCTGCCTGGGTACGAACTCACGACCGTAAGCCGGGGGCGTTACCATTGGGCCATCACTACTCTACTGGGCCACCACTGCTCATTTGCTTGTTCAGCAAATACAACCGAATCAAATATAACCCGTACAAGCGTGTAACACCCCTAACTACGTTTTCAGTTGAACTAAAGTGAAAACTTTGTTCAGTGGCAATTTGCGTACCTACATGGCGTGCTGTTGGTCATCGATGTTTTTCATCGTATAACCTTTTACGATCAGCTGTACGTAGTTTTTACATTGCAAATTAAAATGTATGTGTGGTTACTGTTATTTGTTCATTTAAAAATATAATAATACAGAATGCGGCTATGTTTTATAAAGTTTGTGTTTTTTAATTGTATAAAATTGAGACGTTTAATTTAAATATATTATCTAAAGCTTGGCAATAGAGGAAAGTTTTAGTTTTTTTATTATTATTCATCTACATATAATACCTACTCAATCATGGATTTTATTTAGGTAGATAATATTTATACAATTTAAAAGCTAACAGTCTTAAAATAATAATAATTTGTACAAGTATATAAAAAAGGGAGGGAAGAAGTCATAGGGCATCAAACAATTCGTCCGCATCGTTATCAACAAGAAAAATGCCCAAAAAGCTGGCAGCATTGCCACGTTGTATGGCAATGTTGATTATTTGCCCAATAAATATACTATACAATTAAAAATGAATTAATGAATTTTGATAATTATTAATACCTGCTTCAATGTGTTTAAGTACCTTTATTTAGCATACCGTGTCTGTACAACAATACGGCAAGTAATGAAAACACCAGCAAATCTATTGCCTATGAGATACCTTAACACAAAAATTGAAATAAAAAAATAAAAATTACAATCAATCTTAATAGTAGTGCTGAGCATCGCCATATACAGGGGAAAGTACTTCGGTAACCCAAGTACTCTACGTGAGATTGTCAGTAACACCAAGGCGTTGCTACGCTTCTTTGAAGAGCTGGGGTGGATTGAATAAGCAATTTTCCCACACGTACGAAAAACACGCGCTTTGACGTGAAGTGGCCGTCACCCGCCCGTATGACCTTATTACAACAGTATAATAAAGTAACAATATTATATCTCGGCGATGACCTCGAAATAATTCGCTCGGTAGATAAACTTTTCGCGTCCGTGCGTAACTGCCGTGCACTTGATACTGTTGCGTACCGTTATACACTGAGATTTCGAAGCGCGTCCTTTCGGCCGTTTTCTATGAAGATAATATATATAATACTGTTACTTATTTATACTGTGTTATTACCTAGTACTGATGGGTCGACTATTAGTTTTGTCACATTCACGTCCCCAACTTGTATGAGTGGATTGAGTAGGCTGTGCGCTAACCGAAAAATAAACTTTTTTGCAGTTATTGCCGATTGGTTTAGGTAACAAACTAAGCTTTTATGTTATATTTATATATCTATATATGTATCATATATATCTGTATATATATCAGCCAATAATGTTGCCACTTCTGGGACTCACTTCTCTATGAGAGGGAGTGGACCGTAACTCACCACGCAGGCCCAGTGCGGGTTGTTAGATGTTACATCTCTTAGAAGTTTTTGGCTCTCGAATATGGTGCGAACCGGTTTCCTCATTATGTTTTCCTTCAACGTTTTGAGAGAAGTGGTGATGAAATAATTAAGTATACCTACATCTTTATTTGCCAAAAGAATAACAACCTTACAACAAAATTGACACTAGTGCTTATTTTCTATGAATCTAGAAGATTAGATACCAAAATAAGTTACTCATTGTACACTAATAAATTCAGGTTGCTACGAAACCGATTCACCCTGACCCCCGTACTAGTTATAAACTATATTTCGGTGGGACAGCTTTCCTCGTTCTCTTTTTACAATAATATAATAAGCCTATTTGTACAAAATACAAAACAAGAATTGAAAAGAAAAGCGCCTCTCAGGGTTCGAACCTACGACCTACAAGGGCGACAAAAGTTTAGGAACCACCTTTATAAATGAATAATACAGCTTATGAAAATAGAAAATGAATGAATGAAGTAGAATATGGGTGTACCTGTTACAGGAACACCTCTGCCCAACCCTTCGGGGAAACAAGGCGTGATGTTATGTCATGTTATGAAAATAGGAACTTTATTCATGAAGTCTTGAAGTCGAAATTTAAATACTTTGCTGTTTCAATTTTGTTTGAGCTATAGTCTGGCGTCTCTTAGGTACTTAAAACAGTCACTAATATTTAATCAAGATTTTGTCTGATTGAACTGACAGTGATCACACTTATCGCCTATTATCTATACTTTGATACTTATACTTTTTTTTGGGAACCAATTTTTATTAAAATACTTAGAAACCAAAGTGCACCTAAATAAAAATATAGTGGAAGATGCAATACCTAAATGTATTTAGTGAAATAATATAGAAAGTTGTTGCTCTTACTAAAGAAATGATTAAAATTCAGTAAACCTAAATTGCTTTATTAACTATATTAATTAATGAAAGCAGTCGTATTTTTTAAATGAATACATTTTATTATCATTTTCAAATGAAATATTACAATTTAGTCCATTAATTTTACAATAATTTAATTACTAACCCTTAACAAGCTTCATTGCCAATTAACCGATGTAAATTAACTTCTAGTATTTCTACAGTATTTTGAAGTAAAATGTTACTCGTCCTTAGAAATGTAATACCTACTTAAAATTATTCTATCCCTCGGGCTTTGTTTTTGACGGAGCAAGTGTAAAAGTTAGTTTTCTAAAGATTGTGGCACACTAAATGCGGGTCGTGAGCGATGCGGGTCTTCACGTGACAATGATTTATTACGGTTGACACATCAAGTTCGAACGCGGGTCGTCTGCACCGCAGTTTTCGGCAAGTCCGCGCATACATTCTATACTATTAAATTAGCAATATTTGTAATCACGTTCTCGAATACCGCTCTAATGATTTCGATTAAAATTGCAATATAGGGAAAATTCGTTTTCTCTATTTTCACCTGAAGAAAGCCCGGTCGCCCAGGTACTTTGATAATCTCAGATTCTGTATTTTTTATAATCATTTTGAATCAAAAAATAAATTAATTACGAACATATTGTATTTTAGTAATAAAACTCTTAAGATTTCAAGAATCCTGTACATAGATAGAAAATTACATTTACATTTTCTCATGTACCTTTAGATAGTGCAATAGACAACGCGCCTCGCGTATTAAAGTAAAGCTTACAGTACAGTTATCACGGAGTGGGGCGCGTCGTCGTGGATTGCACTATCTGTACATCTTAATCAGTATACAAAGTACTTACTTCATAAATTATTGCAGCGGTAGAACGACACTGTTCATTAATTGTTGTAACAGTAATAGTATACAAGAATTTGTTGGCCGAACACTGTTTCTCAAAATACAGGTTTTAACCTAGTTTGAGAGGCAGGGTTTTAACTATTTTGTTACAGATTTTACAACAAAACCTAACATAAATAAATGTAATAATTATCTACCCTTAAATTCTGTAACTATCTGTAATTTTTCATGAATAAATAAATAAACATAAACTTCATACCTTTGTAACGATTCATATCCCCCGAAAAGCCAAGATTACAACAGTATTAAGTTATTAAACAACCAATACAAAATGAAGAAGACTTTATCCGTTGTAACAGTTGAACCGCAATTTTGTGGCCATTTCCGCAACTTTATTCCATGTTTACTTGTGTTTCGTTCATCAAAGCATTTATTATTGAGACACGTTTGTACGAAATAGAAACTTGATTTTGTTGGAGCAAGGTCGTAATTTGTATGGTTGTAAACAGACATGCCAGAAGCAACAATCCACCTTGGGGCTAAGATGAACCCGAATGACATTGAAGAGGGTGATGACGTCTACTTCGGCTGTAAAGTTGATGCCAATCCGCCTGCCTACAAAGTTGTTTGGGAACATAATGTGAGTAATAAATCTTTGATATTTATTTTCGTTTTCAATTTTACGTGCAAATATGTTGCTGAAATTGTGTTTTTATTGATTCTGAAATTTGTTTTTTCAAGAATTTCTTGCATGAAAACTGGATACAGCTGTACGTACCTATGCACATAGGTTTTATTTTAAGTCTCAGATGCACACCATTCCCAATACATTTACCAATTAAAGCTGCATTGTAAATGCAGCATTAACTATACTGGAATAATTATATATTTATTAATAATAATAAACTTAACATGTCAAGCATTCAGCATTCTATTTCACAAGATACTAAGTAAAAATACGTGTGTCTGTAAAAATACAAAGGTTGGTTCAAACGAAATCTATTGTGATTGCAATCGTTACTAGGTAATAAAACTTCCAATCCTACGTGCGTCCCTCATGACCAGCGCATGACACTATTGGACGAAGCGGACTTGCCAACTAACTTACTTACCTAATACTTTATTAATCCTAAAAACAAAACAAATCGATATGATTTTTTTTTTATTGCCGAACTGGGCACATAAATAGATTCGTAACATAATTTTACCTGTGATAGCTAAGTACTTCCATATGCGAGGGTCTACTATGCAAACCTGTGAGTTCTTTGTTTCGTTATTGGTAAAGATAAAAAAGAATCTTAATTTTAATTTTTTACCAATAACGGTCTGTAAATTATATGAATCGGCCATAAGCCACTTGTCCCACCGCAATCTAATGACGCAACACATTTTCGTAAACGATTACGATAAATTTGTTTCATTTTGACGTCACATCTTTGCGTTATTTACGTTATTGAACAGATTTTTTTTTCGAACTTATGATGTAATGGATTAGCAATTTGATACAAAACGATTCAAATGGCGATCAACGAGAAGCAAGTACAGCTAGCAACTTAAAACGAATTGACGAGCAGCGAGTGCGCGACCGCAAAGGGCGATTACTCGCTGATATGCGATTGTTCTGTGTTTGCCCGCCCAGCGAGCGTCGCTGAGCCAGTACTCTCTTTGATAGTTCTTGTTACTGCGACAAACGAGTACTCGCAGGCCACTTTATGGACAGTCAGAGATCATCTAGTCTATGTATTTCTTTAACTTAATTTGCATGGGACCTACAATATTTAGTGCGTTTCTTGAGGGAGAAAATCGTTGATAGTTGTGAGTCACTTCCCTGTGCGGTGTGCTACACACCTGAGTGTATAACATGTACACAGCAAATAGAGCTAGCGTTTCTATTTAAGTTTATGTTTAGAATATACATTATTCACCCAAAGTATAGCATTTGAATCTTGTCATTTTGATAGGATGTTTCCATTGACCTGATTCGGTGAAACGGAAGTGAAATATTCTACTAACTAATTTCTTGACACATATCACAATAAATGTTAGGAATGACGTATTTGAATAATTTCGATGTAAAAGCACATTGGATTCACGTTCTATAGCAGATACAATTCATAGTTTATGGAAATACAGAACATGGTCAAATGGTTGAGTTATATTATTATGGACAAACGTTTATTAAAAAAAAAACTTTGACAGTTTTGACTAGGTTTGCACAGCCGATAGCCATAGCCTTAACTTGTCGCATAAATTCTGTCAGAACTTTATAAAAATATTCTACCTTTTAGGGGTTTATTATATATAGCAATAATTAGCAACTGTTTAACCATACATTTTTGAGGTTTGAACGTCACTTAAATTTAAGCAACGTTTATAAATAAGCCCCTAAAAAACTCAGTGTTTAATAAAAACCCGCTTTAATAAATAAAAATAAGCTAGCAAATAATTGAACAATCATCAAAAAAGGGTAGCACAATAAGTAAATACGTGTACAAATCGTATCAATTTACATCCCGCATGGCAACCAGGATTAATGTCATGATAATGTCATTTTACCAGACTGACATGCTTAATGATGGCGGCGTATCAGCATTACATTTGGTCGAATCGTTAAAGGTAATCAAATCACTTGTTTATTTAGGGATTTCGGTGTGTAAACTCGACATGTCACAATGTTTTGTGAATAGAAATCAGATAGTTTGACATTTTGTGGTCTGCAGAAAAAAGGGAATCGAATCAAAGCTTTTGATTGAAAAAGGAGAAAGATGAAATTATCAATGATATTTACGGTTTTGTTTTTTTTTCTAGCCTGCTTTTTTCCACTCCTGGCCACGCAAACTCGCATAAACTCCATTTAAATAGCTTCCATTTATGCGAGCTCGCGCTCCAGCTCCTCCTTCCAGTTTAGTCGGTACTTATCCAGTCCGTCCCGCCATCTCTTAAGTGATCTGCCACGACCCCGTCTTACCGTCTCAGGGCACCAGTTCCGTCCTATTTGTGGCCACAGTTTATCTGGACATGCGGCAGACATGTCCTGCACAGACGAATTTAAGTTGAGCAGGCTTTTGAGCCACGTCAGCTATATTAGTTCTGGAACACAGGATTGTGTTTCGAACAAGATCCATTCATTTAATGCCAAGGGAGCGTGTGTTTCTATTGCAAATCTCAATAAGGATACGTTCGTTCTCAATGTTTTCAAATCGGAAGTCAAAGCAGTAATGATCGCTTCCTACACGATGTCTTGTAACGACTAGTTGCAGATGAAAATAACAGTTCTGCGTCTAGTGTAACTGTGCGTTTTGTCGCTGCAACAATACCTGCGTCTTGTTGCACGATTTGAAGGTTGCAGATACATTAGACTTTTCAGCTATCTCTTGAATAACGATGCAATTGCAATACTGTAGGCATCGAAGGCAGGAAGTAATTAATTAAGGTGACTTAGAGCGTTAACGAAATAGAGTAATATTATTTCATTTCGTCAGGAGCAAAATATTACTGTTATGATTTTATAACCTAAAAAAGCTTTAATTTTGCTACCTACTTCGTAATAATAATATCCTTAAAAGGAAATAGAAACATGATGGTTTATTGTTAATTATATTTACATTAAATGAGTATGATATAAAATCGCGTTTAAAATATATTGTCAAATTATTTTCATCGTAATCGTCAATTAATTTCGATTATGCTGGCATAGTTTTTTTCCGTACAAACCCTCTATTTAATCAAAATCGAACATTGTTCCAATAATTTTCCAATTAATTCTGGTATTCATTGTAACTGGAAGTCACTGTACTGTCACAGTTTCCACCTCCAAATATCGCAATGTGAATATATTTGATGACTACTATCAATTATGGGACAGAAAATAAAGCACTGAAACCTGAAACGGTGGCAAAAAACATGTAGGTACCCATCGTATTTTCGTAATATCCAGGTTTTTTACTGATTGGGAATCTCGTGTAGCACCACCTTTATCCTGCGGCATTGGTTGCGTATTTTTGGTATTCACCGCTAACATTTTATAAAAGAAAATCTGTATGGATATCATACACAAAAAACTCTATGTCATACATGGCATAAGGCGATCTCTTTGATGTGTTTTAGAGGTAATGTGAGAAAATAATTTTTAATTAGAAAGAGGAGAGTAGGAATCAGTGTACATGTTGTCTTTTACCACAAGTTAGATGTCTTTTGTTTATTAAGAAATACGAGTATTATTATTTCCAGATACTTTTTGAGCGGGTTTGAAACCATCAGGTTATAAACCCGCTCAAAAAGCATCTCTCTCAAAAATAAAAAGAATTAAAAAATTATGTTGTGTCACTTCTAGTTTGAAAAGTGTTTCCTATTCTCCTTTCATTGTACCTACTACATACCATCATGTTACATTTTCAATTTTCCTTAAATATTTCATCCTGCTGGTGGCCAACATCGACCAACACTGTTTACTACCAAATGGTTGGTAACCAACATCGACAAACATTACTTTCCAAAATAAAAACCAAATAATGTGTCAACAGGGTGTCCTACTGCAACACAATCCCGCGAACGGTGTTATAGTGACGGGAAACACCAACCTAGCTCTACGAAACGTGTCTCGACTGCAGGCCGGCCACTATACGTGCACCGCTTCAAACGTCGAGGGGGACGGCAAGTCGCCACATTTGCATATGCAAGTTGTTTGTAAGTAAATCTAGTATAAACTGCCTGTATAATTAGTTAGATAAGTCTGTTTTTGGAGTAATGTGTTTATATTTTGAGAGAGACAGAAATAAATGGTTTTGTTTGACTTGTGAAGATAACAAAACGGGACAAAAAATAAATTACAATACAGTAAGTGCTAACTTTAGTATTAAAGTAAGTTGTCGACTGTAACAATTGCTAGTTTTTAGAATACTATTTTCTAAATCGGCTTTTTTTTGTAAAAGAATGCCAAGCAGTATCCAAGAACTTATTCTTGATAGATAGGTAGATATTTTTTTTGTTTTATCAGCCTGGTAGTCTGCTCAAAGGAATTATTTCTTAATTATGGCGTAGTCTTGTTCGTTGAACTCGAAACGAAGGTTAAACACACTGCCCCTTAAAAACGTTCCAAAGATAGTTTCCCAATATTCTATTTCCAAATATCTTCATATATTATCAATTTAGATATTTCTATATATTCTGAATATATTCTCTTCCTAAAGTGATTTGGATGAGTCTAGTTGCCATAGTAATTTCACACATAGCGGCGCGTGAGTCGTCGTCAACTGAACTGAATGTTGCCATTTTAAATATAATATTTATATAATAATACAAAACACAAAAACATTAATTAGAATTAAGTACTGTGTATTTATTTTATTTTTTATTTCTTATTTATATCTCATTGTATGCTGCACCGCTGCTGTCACTGGAAACCAGCGCTGGGGCTTTGTCTCGCATAGGGTCCCAGCATTATGCTGAGTGATGGCCGTTTTGCGTGGATGTGACGCATATTTTCCCCCAAATTGTGATTTTTGTGTTTGTTTCTTTCTTTGCGTCATGTTTACCGCAAATAAACGTATTTTCTATCTTTTCTTTATACTGTAAATATTGGTCTACGTGGGGCATTCAAGAAAGTAGGTTAAATTTATTTTATTACAGCATCGTTAGGGAATACCGGGATATAAAAACAGCCGGGTAAATGGGTGGGCGGTGCTTGAAACCAATGGCCTAGTGGTGCATTGTGGTTTTAATTTCTGTTTTTAGAAGATTTAATTTATATTCACAAATGTCGGTTAACTATAATTAACCAGTCCCTATCTTGGTGAATTGTCTTGTATGTAGACATCAATAGGCTTATTTATAATATAGAGGATTTCTCACAGTTTTTTTCTTTGATGTGGGTCAGTTTTAGGATTCCGTACCTCAAAAGGAAAAAAACTAAACCCATATAGGATCACTCGTGTGTCTGTCTGTCTGTCTCGTGAATTTAATGGACCAATTAAGTTGAAATTTGGTACACGTATGTATTTCTGTGACCCAAACAAGGACGTTCAACGTAAATAAATGAATTTTGATTATGGGGGTCGCTTTTGAGGGCAAATAAGAAATAAAGTTTTTCAAACTGTAGGTAGGTACCGTGCGACATATCAAATGAAAAGACTTGTTGCGGGAATGTAAATTAATTTTTTTATTCTAAAATCAATACCTTTAAAGATATTCAAGAAAATTTATAAAATTTTACCTTATCCCCGAAACTACTGATCCTACAATTTACAAAAAAAAATACAGAGACTGGTTCTTTACTCATAGATCACAGGCAAACCTATAAGAAGTCTATGGTCTTAAAATAACTAGGTAAATCTCTCAATATTGTCCGTACAAACTTAAATTTGCAGTTGGAATGTATGGGAGAACATGTTTTTCAACTACAATGATAAGTTTGTTCTTGGGATAACTCCGGAATCTCATTACGCGCAGTCTGACACGCACATGGCCGGTTTTTATTCTGTTTCTGCCAGACGTTATATTTTAAGTCAAATGCAGATGACAATAATACCTGATATAAATAAATACCTAAGCAAAGTTAGGGGGAAATATGATTTTTTATATAAAAAATGTTATAACATAACATCACGCCTTGTTTCCCCGAATGGTTGGGTGGAAGTGTACCTCTAGCAGGTACACCCACATGTTGCCTGTTATGTTTAAGTCCCATGGTCTCGTGGTTGCAAGCGTGACTGCTGAGCGTGGGGTCCTGGGTTCGATTCCCGGGTCGGGCAAAGTGTTATTGGATTTTTCCATTAGGAATTTCTTAGTAACAGCCCGGAGTTTGGAAGTTGGCGTTGTGATACCCCCGTGCCTCGGAAAGCACGTTAAGTCATTGGTCCAGCGCCTGATCTCTCTCCGGTCGTGTCGGATTGCCGTCCCATCGGACTATGAGACTGAGGGAAGAGAGAGTGCACTATAATATCTCCCGCGCCGAAGGCTAGTCTCCGTCGAGATTGGCCGCCGTGGCCGACATACGGTCTGGAGGACTTTATAATAACGAGTTAGCCTATTTCCATCAACCGGGCACAAATCCAGACTCCGGGGTGCTACTGAAGAAATAGTATATTAGTTCAAAATAGAAAATAAATTACCTAACCGGTCAAGTCATGTTTTACTTTTAAAATTAAATATTTTGTTATGTTATTAATAGGTGATGGCAAAATAATGGTAATTCTTGTAATTTTTTATTTTATAATTGTGTAAAATTTTCGATACAATGTAAAAATTGTTACAGAAATAAATAAATAAAACAAAATAAAGTGGACAACCGACAGAAGTGAAAACTTGAAACGGTTGTTAACGCCATCTTTATTCTAGGTTACTGCACTACGGCGCGTGGTGACGCTAATCCATAAGATTACCCTCTACCAAATTCACTTCAATCACGCAACTGGCATATAAAGAAGTTTTCTCTTTGAAAAAATCATCAAAGGAATAGCCACAAAAATAGAGCAGCGTAGGATTAAAAACATATAGTACCTATCGAAATAATTTACTTTATCACCTTGGCCTTTAAAAATCTACCCACTCCACTGCTTTTGTTTCAAACATTCTTTGTCGTGCTGATAAAACTCATGTACCATTCAAAAGTTTAATTATTCCAAGACAGATCTAAAAACAATCACCCTGGGGCCCAAGTCTGCTATTTTTATAAATTCATCATTCCAACATGATCCCATTGTCATTTTGCTAAAATTTCGTAATCTGCTAAATTCATAATGGTCGATCATTGTATTCCACAAACACGATACTCGTAACGAATTAAAAGAAATGACTGCACAATGACGTTCTCATGGTAGGTCACTGATCAAAGGAACTGTCAAAATTTTAGCCGATTACTGCCTAAGTCAGTCATTAATTTTTCATTATATACGAGATTACCAATAGATGCCATTTCTTTCAATGGAGTGTCAGTGGCTGACCATTGGAAAGTCATAATGACGCCAATATGTTAGTAGATTACCAAACTTGTCAAAATCAACAATTATGAAATCAATGATAGACCATTCTGACACTATTGTAATAGCAAACTTGAGGCCCTGTTTAAAATTACTTGCGTTTATTCCGTATTTTGAGTAAATGCAGGCTGTATAAGCTTGTATGTCTCCCTCAATATCATAATCAGCCTATAATTTTCCCACTGCACAGGCTACACAGGCCTCCTCTCTGTGAGAGGAAGTGGGCTGTAATCCACCACGCGGGCCCATTTCGGGTTGGTAGATGTCACATATCTTCGAATTTTTGGTTCTAGGACATGCCGGTTTCCTCACGATGTTTTCCTTCATCGTTTTGAGAGCAGTGATGATGAAATAGTTTACACAAAGTAATGCACCTGCCTGGGTTCTAGGTTACGACCTACAACTCGTAATTCGTAGCCGTTATCACTGGCGCCACTGTTCCTGCCTCAACATTAACTCACAAAATAGAAGTGTCTGTCTTCACATTTTGAAAGACTGGCTGCAAAAATTTTTGTAACACTTACCTTTAACCTTTTGAGGGTCTTTCCTAAGCCTCCACTATCCGTCCGTTCATCTGTCAGCGAGCTTTATCACATGAACCGTAAAGTTGAAATTTTCACAGATTGTATAATTCTATTGCCGCTATAACAACAAATAATAAAAGTAAAATAAAGTTAAAAAATAATGGTGTTCCCTATAATACAAGAAACGTTTTATTTCCTGCGTTTTTTGCTAAATATTGTACGGCGGTAGTGGTACGGAACCCTTCATGTGCGAGTTCGACTCGCAGTTAGCCAGTTTTTTTTTATTTAGGAGCCACCATTGGGGGAGAGTAAAGTAAGTAAATAAATTAGGGCAAGCAAAGTTGAATGACGTAAAACTATTAATAAGTCCGATAGTTGCCGAGAGTTTTATGAAACTCACCGGAATCTTTCTAATTTGTACTTTAATGTAATGAGAATAAAGTTACATTGCAATGAGTTAATAGTGGTTTTACATTAACGTTGTTTTTAGTAACGTTTATAGACCTTGGCCTAAACTCTAATGGGAGTTTCTATATTTTATCATTTTTTTTTCAAGAAAATGGCTTTTATTCAAAAAGAGGAATGATTTATTGGCGCAATGGCTCAATGATTGGCTCCTACGCTACGAGACGCGGATACTCGCATGGAACAAATATTTGTATGGCCTACAGGCACTTATTCCAAGTCTGTGTACGTGAGATTTATTGTGTCTGTAAATGGATTCGTGTAACAGGAATAAATCTTTATCTCTGGCAGCCCCAAGTTTTTTTAAAAGAAAGACCGTTCAGCCAGCCATTCATGCTAATGGACATCAGTGTTCTCTGTCAGTATTCTCATCCCAATTGATTTGTGGTCAGCGCAGCTGTCTGCTTCTTCCATGTATTTCTATCTGCTGTCATCTCTAGCTAGGCCATATCATCTTTCACACCCATTTATTGCACGCCTCTCAACGCGTGCGAGAGGGCTCTACTCTTGATATGTCGCTTGTCAAAATTTTCCAACATAAAATCGTTTCTGTACTCTCAATTATACATGGAATTCATATTAGCAGGGAAGTTTGAAAAACTAGAGACTTGACATTATAAGATTATTCTAACAATACCTTGATATAATATAGCAAAAAGTGTAGTTAAAAAATTACATGTAGTTTCCTCAGTTTGGAAGTGTGTCTGTTTGTCGTCACGATTCACGTCATTACACACAATAGATTAATCTAAATCTTCTTCTATAAGTTTACTTTCATCCTTCTAATGAGCCTTATTGATTTTCGTTACACAACTCATGAACCGTTCAAAAGTTATTAACAAAAATCGATACATTTTTCTTAGATTTGTTTCCGTAAAATTTATCGCTAGCATGTTTTCTGACTGTAAGACGAGCATATTGTATTTTCCAAATTTGTCCCTTTTCCTATTGTCATCCTCATTCGTATTTAAAACTACCCTTTCAACAACATATCCATCATTACTTCTCCTCGCACTGTCAAAGCTATTTCGTAGTGTCTCTTTATGTAAACATTTAGAAGTTACACACTCGTTTATTACTACATCATCATCACTGTCCCAACCCAAGTTTACCGCCAAGTTTACGTTACCATCAGGTTTGCGTTACCGTCACGTTTACGTTCAGTTCTCGCGAGTCATTCCATCGCACGCAATGCTCATTCCAAGTCTCTTTCCAGCCATTTCAGTAGCTTGTTTACTTTATTTTCATTCCTTTTATTTTTGTTCCTCACTGGGGAAAACGTAAAACCTTTTATCGTTACGGCTCACATCAGTCGATCCTCTATTGTTTAAAGTATACCTGTTATGGTTATGTTGGAAGGTAGTTTTGTCATTGTGTTGGGAATAGGTATGGGGAGAAGGCGTCATAAAAACGTGTTGGTTTTTAATAATAAAGTTAGAGGTTTTGGGTGTTTAACAGAGTTCAATAAAAGGCGGTGGTTCTGAATTCAATTGTACTTATTCTTTTTTTATATTTGTTACCTCAGAACTCCGTCATTTATTCATCGATTTTTATAATTATTTTTTGTTTGAAAGGGTATCCTGAGTTGGTCCCATAAAAATTTTGCCAAGCTCTGATGAGTTTTTTTTGAGTTAGCTTTAATAATACGTATTTTTTTTCACTTAGTAAATTATTATGTTGATGATTTTACAATAACTCCCTGTCACTGTTATTTACATACCTAGCCAGTGTATACGAATTTGCGTAGGTACCTACACAAATTCGTATACACTTGCTAGGTTTTTATCTAAAAAGTGAATGATGTAAGCTAAAAGATTTTTTGATGAAATAATATGGACACCGTATACCTTTGGCAGTAATTATGGGAAGTACATAATACTATAAAAATACTTTTCGGAATTTCTTTCAAAGTTAAACAATATCGCCACGATTTTAAAACTAGAATTTCCTATGGAAATGTATGAGTTAATATTTTGACCATAACAGACTACAGCTTTCGCAGATGGCTACAATTAACTTGTAAAATGACTTTGGCTTTTCGTTGGAAATTTTACTAGATTTCGTTACTTTTGATATATGAAAGCTTATCTCTTAAACACTTTTACTATTATTCCCTACAGATTTAATTCGAATATTTACGTCGAAATAATAACAGCAATATTTAAACTTAAATGTCTCATTGGCAAGATAGTAAAATAATGCTCTGAACCGGAAAGGTACTGAAAACAAAAGCCCTGTCAATACGGATGATATAATGAATGTGCTGTGTTATCGAAACGAACAATAATTTAATTTAAGAAATACCTTTTGTATCATATGATATTATTTTTGTTTCAATAACTGTAAAATATTGCTATTTTTGGACAAACGGGAGAATTTCAAATAGTGAAGCTGGGAATCAATTTGATTTGATTCTTTTGGGAGGGTGCCAGATATAGGTAACTCGGGCGTGATTTAATGTCACTTAATTTTTACTTATAGAGGAATATAATCCTATATTATTAAATGGGTAATATTTGTATTTTATATTTGTAATCACGTTCCGGAAAAAGGCTCTAATGATTTCGATGAAGGTTGCAATATAGGGGTTTTTGGGGGCGAAAAATTGATCTAGCTAGGTCTCTTATCTGGGAAAATTCGATTTCTCACCCGAATAGAGCTCGGTCGCCCAAAGTTTAGAACAAGATGGCTACCTTAGAAGAATGACAAGGCAGCATGGAATTATTAAGTACCTACTATCATGGCAGCATTTAATTAGTATAATATACTATACATGGAATTGGTAACAACTATCCTATACTATTCAAAATGAGCATTCTCTATTTTCACCAGAGAGAGCATTTTACAATCTAACACAAAAATAAATAATATAATGAAACTACAAATATATACAACATAGCGAAGACAGATAGATAAAATACGCTTTATTGGGAAGATCTCATCGGTAATCTAAAATTGACACGCAAAGTGAGTTTCTAAAATTACATACACTATCACGACGAGCGCCTCCTTAACTCGTACCGTTGCGCGTTGAGGCCTTGGCTCATATTGAGCGACTGGAATAACGCTGGGTTACACTCGTCTGCCGCCATTAGAGTTTTATTATTGCATTTATTTTACCAATAAAATAAAACCCCGTCCTTATGTCCTGAAAGACGATTAAATGTAAGATTATTTGATACGAATTGAACTTTCTTTCATACAGATAGACCACTGTGCCAAAGAAAAGAGATGAAGATAATAGGGGCTGCCCTTCAAGAGCCAACGACGGTTACGTGCGAAGTTGACGCCTTTCCACCACCAGACACCTTCGAGTGGACCCTCAATAATTCAGCAGGCTCCATCAAAGTCGATCCTGTAAGTAAAACTTATTAAGATCCATCCTTTTTTATGTATAGTCGAAGTCGTAACTGCTTTAGGTACCACTTACAAGGCGTCGATTTTATACCGAAGATTACGTCTAAACGAGTAGTGTTAATGATTTGGAAAAAAACATATGTTAAATTATAGCATTTTCTTCCTTAATCTGTGAATATTTCAGATCATGTTTATATTACGTAGTGTAATTAATTGGTAAACCTAAGCCCAACGCGGATAAAAAACTGAGAATTACGTAAAAACTATCAAACGTATTTTTCTGAAACCTTCACCATTTTAAAGATAATTTAATTATTTATATTTTAGTATAAGTACGTGTTATAATAAAATACCTTTTGTTTTATGTATAATAAATTATTAATGCATCTAATTTGGGACAGCGCTCCTTGATGGGCGAGTCCTATTACTGGCTGGACGTACGACGCGTTGCGTGAGCTCAGAAGGTCACTAGTATTTAGTGGCGTCTTAAGGTTGATTGTCACTTGCACGTCATAAAACGACAGTCAAACAACCTTCGTGAAGTTTCCATTTACTGGGAATTCTTGTTAAAGTTGGTAAAGCAATTACGGATCAACTATACAAAATAATATTAATCATGTTCTTAGACTTAATTTTATTTACGCTGGATAAACTAAATTAACTAACAAAGTATTAAATCAAAATATAATAAACCTAACCTAATATAACTACATATAGACAAACTAAAATATGGCGTCAAAAAAATCCTCCGAATTGCTGTCGACTGGTAATGTACCCAAGAGACGCGGCATTGCCACGCTATAGAACATTTTTCTTCATCAATAAATTAATGGATCTTGTAAGAAACAAAGTAACTCCTAAAATATCTAGTCATCGTCTTTTAATATTATAAGTCTCTCAGTTTCACCTAAATGGCTTCTATTACAACCATTTATACACAAAAGCCGCTGATCAAGAGTTGCAAGTTAGCAAACATTTAGTTTAAATTGTTAATTTTAGCTAGAACTCACTTTCCCAAAAGATTATTGTACCAACAGAATGATATCAAAAAGGCAACATAACATTACAAGTAGGTACTCAGTTGCATGACACAACCCATATTCCTGACATAAATCCTATTGCTGACTCTTGACACAAACTGAAGGCCACGGAAGGCCATGGAATGGTGTATTTACAGCCGAATCCACATAACATAGGAAAAATTTAATACGTTATAATAAAAGATAATGATAGCCCTTCTGCTATGATTTATGTCCCCATAGATTTGGAGGTACAAGAGCTTTAGGGGAGTAACCGGACGACGTTAAAATTGAATGGGTTCAAGTGCTGTTTTCTGTGGCTGTTTCTTATTGTTGTCGTATTATTTTCTTTGTGTGGAATAGATTTTATCGGGTAATGTTCAGTAGTTATTGTAGTTATGATACATATGGATCATGATAGTTGTAAGTCTGTTATTAAGGGAAAGTTGCATTGCTCTGCCAGAAGAAGTGGTTAAGCACGCTTCAAGAGTCCTAAGACTGCCTTAGGGATATTGCGCACTAGTCGGCCACGACCACTACCGCGACCAGCACGAGTTTGCGCATGACCAACATAAACAGGTAAACTGAAGAAACCGATACGAATCGTGCACTTGGCCTCAACGACCGACTTGCTGCAGACCATACAATACCACTAGACGGCCACGACTGGCTGGAGTCGTGGCCGTCTAGTGCGCGAGATCCATAAGAGGAACATAGGTAAAAAAAAGAAGTTTAGCATTTCATAATTATGTTTGACTTAATTACTGACTTTAAGACCAAAACTGTACCAATACCTATTGCAAATAAATGATTAAGATTATGAAATAATTCTGTAAGTTATTTTAAGCAAAAAGTTAACAAAATCAAGAGACTTTTTTGGATATTTTTGCTAACATTCACATACAGAATAAAGTCCTTCAACTTAAATGATGAAGAACGTCTGAGCTGATTAGATTATCGCAATAAACGCGTTTAACGTCCACTTTTGAGTTCATAACCCATCACCAGTCCAGGACTCCATTCTATAATTAAATTTGGATGGCTCGGATGTGAATAGTGGTTGACGTGAGATACGGGTCAAGTGACAGGCGACAGGATAACTAGAGGGCTATTGTACCAGCGCTTTGATCCCCAGTTATCTGTAAACGTTAGAAATTAATATTGGTGGGCTATGATTTGTAAAGCAGGGTAATGTTTAGTAAAAATATATGTAGGTACTTAGGTATATATTTTACTAGCTTCTGCCCATGAATTCGTTCGCGTAGTCAATCAATCTGCCTAGCGTTTTTCAGAGCTATGTTGGGGTCGGCTTCCAGTCTAACCGGATGCAGCTGAATACCAGTATTTTACATGGAGCAACTACCTATCTGACCTCCACAACCCAGTTTCTGGGTAACACGATAGGTACCCCTTGGTAAGACTGGTTGTCAAACTTTCGGGCTTCTGATGACCCGTAACGACAAACATCTACGAATGACCAACGGCTTAACGAACGAGTCTCGTTATGTAAAGATGGACACCCATCCACAGACCAAAGGCAAGCGTAGCTTAAACTGATGGATCGACCCGTGCAGCTGTTATTACTTAGCCACGGGCTTCATTCTGTAGTTTTTATCAGTTTATCAGTAAAATAATTTTTGTAGGTAAGTAATCAGATCTACTTCCAGAGATTACCTCATACTAACAAAAAAAAAAAAAACTTGTTTATTATATTAGTTTAAATATATCTTTTTCTGGGAGATAAAATAAGAAAGAGATATTAAAAGAAAGAGCTGTTTTAGTAATTTAATGTTAAATGTAGATTTAGAATGAATGGTTTGTGCATGAGTTGACATCCAATACGAGTCGAGCAAGTTAAGCCGTTGGTCCCGGCTGTCATTCATAGATCTTTGACAGTCTTTACGAGTAGTCAGAAGCCCAAAAGTCCGACAACCAGTCTTACGAATGGGGTATCGTGTTACCCAGTAACTGGGTTGTGGAGGCAGTCGCTCTGTAAAATATTGGTATTCAGCTGCATCCGGTTAGAGTGGAAGCTGACCCCAACATAGTTGGGAAAATGCTAGGCAGGCAGTAGATTTAGAACTAACCATATTTAAACTCGCTGAAATGTATCACGTTAACTAGTTTTCCGTCTCTTTCTTGTTCAACTTGTAAGAAAAGAACAGCGATTTTTTTAGTAAAATTTTGTTGGACCAAATCTACTATAATACGGGCCCGTACAAAAGTAAAAACGAATCAAAACGAGTGTCAAATTATATTTTTCGGACGGGCAAAGACACATCGACAGTAGGGACAGCTGTCAAGTCGTGTTGTCATTCATTCTTAGTTTAGGGCTCGAATTCGTCTTCTGTCCGTAAGCGATACGGTTTAGGAAACGCCCGTAACTTCGGCCGAAGCTACGGATTTCATGCTGAGAGAGTGGACCCCTATATTCGGATGCAATAGGTACATTATAAAGTACAAAGAGTCTTACATTAGCGAAAATAACTCCTGCTCACTTTTGTAGCAACATTTTCTCGTAGACTTCAATATTTTCACTTTATCACTTGTCTTATAAATTCATGTTTCTCGATCAAACGAATTCCCGGAGCCAGACACGTGTGAAGTAAAAAATAAAACAGAGAAGTTTTAACGAAATATTTGACTTGGTATCTGTTTCGGAAATTGTGAAATTCTCCTGAGAAATTATTCTAAATGTTACGTTAGTAATAGGTATAAATATGACGTTTTCTTAGAAAACCTAGTTTACTTTATAATTTATAGGATACTCGGAATGTTTAAATAATTTACGAATAGGAAATTCCGTTATTATTTAAATTTTTATTAAATTACAAGCAACAATTCCCAGCATCAATTCCCTTATTTTTAAGAATGTTAATTCTAACCTCACTCTCAATCTGTCAAAAATACCTTAAATTCCTTCATTTTTGACAAATTATTTGAAATTTATTGTCGCCAGATGAGATTGCGCATAGATTTTGTACTTTTTTAAAGATACCAGACATTGTTGAACTTAAAATACAACACAACTAAATGTTGTAGTTAAAAAATATCTGACGAACGCCATTTAAAAATATAAACATTAAAAATACACCTCTTTTCCCCAGGACCGTTTCACCGTAGAAGCGAAAGAAGGCAAATCGCTACTGACGTACACACCGGTGTCGGATGTCGACTACGGGACATTATCGTGTCGTGCGACTAACTTAGCCGGGCAGCAGATGTCGCCGTGTGTCTACACGTTGTTGCCAGCGACAAGGCCGGACCCGGCGACCAACTGTACCGTGTATAACTTGACAGATGACTCGTTGGATTTAATGTGCTTGCCAGGTAAGTTTTGGGAAATATATATTATGTAGTTGTAGTTCTACTAGCTTTGCAGTAAGTATTTTTTCAAATAAGTCGTTAAGTACATGAGTTACAATTACTGCAATATTATATATTTTTTTATTAATCTCTTTGAACACATTTTACAATACTGATTGTGACCTTCATTTGCGGTTTGGAAAAAGGTGGAACATTTCGACCGGCCGTAAACAATAGTAGACTGACGGCGACAAAGCGTTATCTACGAGAAGCGGAGGTTTTAACTTAAAACCATACTTTATTTAGCCTTGACTACCATAATATACATTTTATTTTTTTGAATTTTTGTGACACCTGATTATACTTATTTGCTGGCCGTGGCTCCTCAGTTGCATCCAGTTAGACTGGAAGCCAACCCCAACATAATTGGCAAAAGGCTTGGCAGATATCAATGATCAAAGAAGGTCATTGATTCACAAGCCGTCTAGGATTTCCTATGGGAAAAAGTGATGATTTAACCCCTTTAGGGGTTGAATTTTTAAAAATCCTTCCTTTACAAAATTACGTGCTTCTAAACCCAGAGATTTCGTCTGTCAGTAATCGAATGAATTTAAGATTTTTGTTATAGTCACCGGCTGAGGTAAGTGAGGGGTGTGACGGGGAAGGTAGATAAAGGCCAAGCTAACTCAGTCTTCCAATTTGATCAAAAGCGCTTTCCCACGTCTCTCCACTCACGTACCTCAGGCGGTGATTACCCGACGTCTACTCGACGTCCGTATGTCACTGCAGGGATTTAGCAGAATATCAGCGTCAGGTATATTTGCCTGGCACATACTGAGCTGGACTCCCATTTGGTGCAACCTTGAAGCGCACACCGCACTTTTTTATGTTCGTTAATCCATTATTTTAAAGTGTGTCATAGCCAATAGTGTCATCACAATGTCTTGTTTTCTTCCTTTTATATTTGTTTGTTTATTAGCACCTTGCAGCTATTTCCTAATAGCTAATTAGTAATTATTTAATCGTGCTTTTGTATGCGCTAAATAAACGATTTATCTATTACAAGTCACGCGCGGACTATAAGCAGAAAATTCACATCCTAGTTAGTCTTTCATACGGTCAAGAGACTACAATATAGACAACATCGTTACCTAGATCGCTTAATCAGCGTATAGTGATGTACCTCCAACTGAGCAACTACTTGTTAATACACAGGATTAGCATAAATCATGCATGACGTACAACTTGACACTTGATTACGTGTATATATCTGCCGGTCTATTCTGTAATAATCTCACAGTGAAAACTTAGGTGAAGTGAGCTGTCATTCCACTGCTAGAGACTGACAGCTCACTCCGAGCTCACTTCACCTAAGTTTTCACGGTGAGATGGTTTCAGAATAGCACTGCTGTTCCGTGTAGTAATGTTGGTACAATCAGCCTCAAAAATATGTATAAAACGACAAGAATTCCTTTGATTGTCAACAATTTATCCTACTATAGTATTATAAATGTGAAAGTTTGAATGTTTGTTACTCAATCGCACATAAAAGGCTGGACGGATTTGAATGAATTTTGGAATACTGATAGTTTATAACCTGGATTAAAACATAAGAGAATCCCTAGAGTGCGATCCCGTGGGATATTTTCCCATACCCACGCGGGCAAAGCCGAGGAAAAGTTAGTGTTCTCTCAGTGTATCAATGTGTTTTACAATTAAGTACCCAATGTATATGATATGTTTTGTGGCTACAGATGGGTACAATATTATACTCGTAGAGCAAACATTTTAGAGAACTAAGAGTGTGCATTGTAAAAGTGGGCAACGTCGCAAATAGCTTTCAAATATTTCGCTCAAACTCAAAGCATTTATTTCAATTAAACCATTTACAGGCACTTTTGAACTGTCAAAAATTCGGTCAGTCAGATTTATGAAGCTAATTGCCCATTCCAAAGCGTAGTAGGTGCCTATGGAGAAGAACGGGCAAGAAACTCCATGGACACTCTTTTAAATAAAAAATTTGATACAAAATATTGTTTACATTATCATTCATTTTGGAATTATGCATGTGAGAACAATGTAGAAAGACGTGCACATTCGTAAAAGCGTCCGTAATAAAAAGAAAAAAAAAACCATTCAAAAAATTAAAATAAGCCATGGCAGCTAAGAGATGACCAG
The DNA here is from genome assembly GCA_963853775.1 of Xanthia togata. Lineage (NCBI taxonomy): Eukaryota > Metazoa > Arthropoda > Insecta > Lepidoptera > Noctuidae > Xanthia > Xanthia togata. Next base: position 24,440,846 of record OY970794.1, on the reverse strand, counting down.
TCCCAACTGACGGCGCCCGTTCACGAACAGCACCATTCAGCTCAACCATTTTGAAGGGAGCTGTTTTGATTACTTTGGCAATGGTGCCGATTCTGTTGTTCACAAACTAAACTAAATTTAAGTTCAGTGCATCTTTTTCTTTCTATTTCATTAAGAAAAGGACAGAAGATACATTTTAGTTTAGTCCTGTCAAATTAATCAGCGCCTGACGTAAATTGACGTAATTTTAGTGGGCAAGTTTTTAATCATGTCAAAACTTGTATGGATTTAGTGTCAACTAAAATGTATCTTCTGTCCTTTTCTTAATGGAATAGAAAGAAAAAGATGCACTGAACTTAAATTTAGTTTGGTTTGTGAACAACAGAATCGGCACCAATATGACTGTATGAAAATATGAAATATCGCTGACTAGTAAACTAAATGTGTGTGGTCTGACTATGAATGATAGGCTGACGAATGATGTGATAGGACAACGGTATAAGTTAAAAGAAGGTGTAGTGACAAAATTTAAAAGGGTATGCTGAGATGGTTTGGTCATGTTGAGAGGATGAATGAAATGCGACTAACGAAATGTATTTACAAGGCAGATGTGGCTGGAAACGCCGGGAGGGGACGCCCTAGGAGGATGTATACTGACCTTATTGGTGATGTTCTTCAGAAAGGACAGGTGCGTAGTAATCGCAACCGGCGTGCGTGTATGACCAGATGTATGAACGTAAACGAGGCAAAATGAGTATGTAAGGATTGTAGCAGGTGATGTTCTGTAGTTTCTGCCTACCCCCATGGGAAGAAGGCGTGAGTTTATGTATGTATGTCACGTGTGTATGTAAACTAAACATATTGATTATGAAATGCAATAATTATTATCGTAACACCGAATATTTAGTTTTAGATGTAAAAAAAGTATTTGAAAACTATACAACATCAAATTCAGCGTTATAATTGCAATTTATTTCATTAGATATTTCATATTTTTATAATATTGCCAAATTAATCAAAACAGGTAAATATTTGACAGCTATTTGCGATTTTGTCAACTTTTAAAATGAACGCTCTTATATGAATTATTGTCAATGTCAATTATTGTCTCTTTTTAGGCTGACTGTACCTACGCATAGCAGTGAGCCTGTTCGCTCTCTTTATCTTCTTCTAGAATCTCTAGGGAACGATAACGGATATGGAGTCGATCGGATTTACAATATTACAGATCCAGCTTCCTTCACGGATATTTTATTAATATCGACGGCATGTTCTAGCGTTTTATTGGTCGGTCTACTTTAGGGCTGGGGTTTTACAGCCAACTTGGATGTATTTTGATGAAATTCTTTCTTGTAATTCAAGATTGACAGGTAACGATAAATGAATTTTATGAAATGACTAGCACTTTGCCCGCAGCTTCGCTCCCGTGGTCTTTCCCGCGGGACCCGTTATTTTTCTCGGGATAAAAAGTAGCTTATGTTACTCCCTGAAAACCAAGCTTTCTAAAGAGAATAAGAGAGAGGTAAAAGAATTTTTCAAATCGGTCCAGTGGTTTCTGAGCCTATTCAATACAAACAAACAAACAAAGAATCAAATCTTTCCTCTTTATAATATTAATATAGTATAGATATGCCTAAAAAAGGCAAATAAAGAAAGAAAAAATAACATTTATTTGACGACAGTTCGTGAAACATAAATTTCAAATAAAAAACCGGCCTTACCGCCGTACAATATTTAATACTATTTTTTTAATACTTTAGTTTAAAAAAAACGTTCCTTGTACCTAATTAAAGTAAATAATAATAATAATCTTGTAAATTTTAATGTAATTTTTTGTATTTTTTGTATTATTTTTTTATTTTTTGTTGTTCGTGTACGGAACCCATAAAAAGTGAAATCTTACTATGAAGTGTACTATGTGTGTTTTGTTTTGTTGTTTGAGAAATAGGTACTGCGTACGTTCCTAAGACGTATGAAGGGAGGAGATAATGCTGCACTAGCTTAAAGCCTTACGAGAAAAAAATAACGTTGAATTATGTCAAATCAGGAAAATTAATTATAATAGTTACCTTAAATAATGCAGGCATCTATGATTATTAAAAAAAATCCCTGCTTGCATTTTCATTGCAAAGAGGATTTAATAAGCCAGGTAATAAAGTCCACTTAGGGTGCTACTCAGTTTTCCAAACAAAAGAAATGAATTTCAGATTTTCATCCAAAAATAATAAAAAAATGTAAAGATATTTTACTTCAGATTCAACAGATTCGCAAAAAACTTTTTAAACAAAGGGGTATGTTTACGTAACTTCTTCCTTCATTCAGGGATCTAAAACGACTTTCCTCTGTAAATAAAAGTTTATTTACAGTACCATTAGGCGGATTTTGTAAAAAACGATCCATGGAGCATTAGCGGTAACAAGATTTTAATAGTCTTTATTTCGAAACTTGTTTTTCCCTTTTCTGTTTCAAGATGTTGTTATTATAATTTTGGAATCATCTGCAAGACGTGTTTTCCATTCTGGTATGACATTTTAAGTCACAGACTTAACGTGTCTATTCAAGACGTCGCATTTATTTCATGCGATCGTATTTAAAGGCCGTTTGTCCACCGCCACGGCAACGGGACCTCAACGAGAGTGAAATGACGGTGCCGAAGTTGCAAATACATATACAAGGTGTAACGTAAATAACGCAAGACCTCGTAAGGGGTATTGTAGTCATCATTATGAACAACTTTTACTATGGGACCAACCCCAAGGAGCGAAAAAAAAATCAGCTGTTCAGTATATTTTGACGAATTATACGAACACAAATGTACTGAAAACCTGATTTTTTTTGCGATTTCAGGGTTGGTCGCATAGTAAAAGTTGTTCATAATGATGAGTACAATGACCCCTTAAGAGGTCTTGCGTTATTTACGTTCACCCTGTATACATTTAATATGGCCGCGTGTCCACCGCAAGTCCGTCAACGGGTCGTCACGTTCGGTCCAAATAATTTCGTTTGTCGTTGACGTCCCATTGACGGCGGCGCTGGACAAACGCTGATAGACACTTTGACCGTATCTTGTCTCGCTTGTCAGTTTAGCGGTTATCTCAGCCCAAAATTATAACCGCAATACGATGTTGATCATGCCAAACAGGATGTTATCTATCCAGAGAGAGTGTTGGAAAGTTTTATGTGCCTGTGATTGGATTTTTCAAACATGAACACACTCTATTGTACGCACTTGTAGGCAGAAATTGTTGTCATAGAAGTACTTAGCATAATCAGCCTAAAATGTTCCACTGCTAGGACACAAGCCAGGAAGAGCCAGGGAGCTAGTGCGAATATTTGTTTCTAGTTCTAGTTTCCTCAAGATGTTTTCCTTCACCATTTTGAGAGCAGTGGTGATGAAATAATTTACACAAGTAAAGTCTGGCATGTCTGGGTTCGATCGAATCGATACCGATTGGCCACCACTGCTCTTCCCCGAAATATCTCTTTAAAACAAAAAACTACTACTGCAAAACTTACACATAAATATAATATTAGCTGCGCCCCGCGGTTTCATTCGCATAAGTTTCGATCCCGTGAGAGTATCGGGATGAAAAGTATCCTATGTGTTAATCCAGGCTGTAAACTATCTGTGTTCCAAATTGTATCCAAATCCGTTCCTTAGTTTTAGCGTGAAGAAGAGACAAACATACACACTCACAAACTTTCGCCTTTATAATATTAGTGTGATTAGGTCCCCACCTATGAAATCAGCGTTTTGTATGGAGAATTTTAAAGTAGTTGCAATTTTCATACTAACATTTTCTTAATTTATTTAACAACCATGAACACTTTTTTGCACTAATGTTTAAAAACTAAGATAACGCATGCCACTTAGATTAAGCGACAAAAATAAGTTTTGGCTAATTTTTTAAACAAATATAGTGGTCATTTCTGCTAACAAAAAGAGGAGTAATTTTAAGGTATTTTTTATGTTTAGAAAACTATAAGTAATAAGGTTTTTTTACTATTGGTAGTTGTCTATGATGGTCATTATTCGATATAATATCAAGCAATTGATGAATATTTAAAATAATAGAAGATGACGAGGTTCTCTATCTATGTGATAAAAAAACGCCAATTTCATAGATGGGGACCCAAATGTGAAAGTTTGTATGTTTGGATGTTTGTTACACAATCACGCAAAAACGACTGAACGGATTTGGATTACATTTGTCACATAGATAGTTTATAACCTGGATTAACATAAAGGATGCTTTTTATCCCGATAGTACGTTCCCGTGGAATAAATTTCCCACCACCAGGCGTGCGAAGCCGCGGGCGAAAGCTAGTATATATTTTTGCGACAATTGTGTTTGATAAGGTCAATTTAAATATGTGTACTGTTTTCTTTATCAAGAACACGTTTTGTTCTTTCTAATATTTAATTAAACTATTCTATGGGCAACATTTTAGCTTGTTTCCGAATGCCTTACAATCTTCTACACCAGTAAGGCGGAGCTCGGCAGTGATAAATGACAACCGGACTATCGTAACTCCATTGTAACTGTTCAAAGAGAATACTTTGCATAAATTCGTATTAAATATTTCTGTAATCCTGTGTGTTGTAAGTTAAGATTATGCCAATTTATAAGAATACTAGCTGCGCCCCGCGGTTTCACCCGCATAAGTTTCGATCCCGTGGGAATATCGGGATAAAAAGTATCCTATGTGTTAATTCAGGCTAGAAACTATCTGTCTACCAAATTTTACCCAAACCGTTCTGTAGTTTTAGCGTGAAAAAGAGACAAACATACACACGCCCATCCGCGCTAGGTACTACTTCGTGCTCCATCGCCCATCCGCGCTAGGTACTACTTCGTTCTCCATCTCCCATCCGCGCTAGGTACTACTTCGTTCTCCATCGCTATCCGCGCTAACTACTACTTTGTTCTCCATCGCCCATCCGCGCTAGGTACTACTTCGTTCTCCATCGCCATCCGCGCTAAGTAGTACTTTGTTCTCCACCGCCCATCCGCGCTAGGTACTACTTCGTTCTCCATCGCCCATCCGCGCTAGGTACTACTTCGTTCTCCATCGCTATCCGCGCTTACTACTACTTTGTTCTCCATCGCCCATCCGCGCTAGGTACTACTTCGTTCTCCATCGCCATCCGCGCTAAGTAGTACTTTGTTCTCCACCGCCCATCCGCGCTAGGTAATACTTCGTTCTCCATCGCCCATCCGCGCTAGGTACTACTTCGTTCTCCATCGCCATCCGCGCTAAGTACTACTTTGTTCTCCATCGCCCATCCGCGCTAGGTACTACTTCGTTCTCCATCGCCCATCCGCGCTAAGTACTACTTCGTTCTCCATCGCCCATCCGCGCTAAGTACTACTTCGTTCTCCATCGCCCATCCGCGCTAGGTACTACTTCGTTCTCCATCGCTATCCGCGCTTACTACTACTTTGTTCTCCATCGCCCATCCGCGCTAGGTACTACTTCGTTCTCCATCGCCATCCGCGCTAAGTAGTACTTTGTTCTCCACCGCCCATCCGCGCTAGGTAATACTTCGTTCTCCATCGCCCATCCGCGCTAGGTACTACTTCGTTCTCCATCGCCATCCGCGCTAAGTACTACTTTGTTCTCCATCGCCCATCCGCGCTAGGTACTACTTCGTTCTCCATCGCCCATCCGCGCTAGGTACTACTTCGTTCTCCATCGCCCATCCGCGCTAAGTACTACTTCGTTCTCCATCGCCATCCGCGCTAAGTACTACTTTGTTCTCCATCGCCCATCCGCGCTAAGTACTACTTCGTTCTCCATCGCCCATCCGCGCTAGGTACTACTTCGTTCTCCATCGCCCATCCGCGCTAGGTACTACTTCGTTCTCCATCGCCATCCGCGCTAAGTACTACTTTGTTCTCCATCGCCCATCCGCGCTAGGTACTACTTCGTTCTCCATCGCCATCCGCGCTAGGTACTACTTCGTTCTCCATCGCTATCCGCGCTTACTACTACTTTGTTCTCCATCGCCCATCCGCGCTAGGTACTACTTCGTTCTCCATCGCCATCCGCGCTAAGTAGTACTTTGTTCTCCACCGCCCATCCGCGCTAGGTAATACTTCGTTCTCCATCGCCCATCCGCGCTAGGTACTACTTCGTTCTCCATCGCCATCCGCGCTAAGTACTACTTTGTTCTCCATCGCCCATCCGCGCTAGGTACTACTTCGTTCTCCATCGCCCATCCGCGCTAAGTACTACTTCGTTCTCCATCGCCATCCGCGCTAAGTACTACTTTGTTCTCCATCGCCCATCCGCGCTAAGTACTACTTCGTTCTCCATCGCCCATCCGCGCTAGGTACTACTTCGTTCTCCATCGCCCATCCGCGCTAGGTACTACTTCGTTCTCCATCGCCATCCGCGCTAAGTACTACTTTGTTCTCCATCGCCCATCCGCGCTAGGTACTACTTCGTTCTCCATCGCCCATCCGCGCTAGGTACTACTTCGTTCTCCATCGCCATCCGCGCTAGGTACTACTTCGTTTTCACTTAAACATCTTTTTGTTTTTACTCGGCTAAGGGTTTAATTTTTTTTAATAAAAATTGCAAATTAAAGAGCTTCCTCAAGAATTGGGCTATTAAATGCAAAAATATTTTTTCAACTCCTACTGGTAGTTTAGTACGTTCAATCAAACAAAAAAACAAACTCTTCAGCATAATTACAGTATGGATTAATCATTTAAGACATTGCGCACACTAGTGATAATAGATTTTTGTTGGTATTCTGTACCTTTGATATTATTTTCTTAGAAAACTCATGTAATTTTGGCCAAAACCTCAAGCAAACCAGACGCTTACAACATACACTCTGTTAATTAACGCAAAATTCTAATTTGTTATTAAACCTGCACACGGTATTACTGCACCGTACGTAGCCAGTGGAGGCATATTCGAGATCACTAAGATTACTTAAGATGTGAGCTGGCTTAGACGTTGGAAACGATACGTTATATGATGAGTAGCTTTGCTTTATTTATATGAGCTGAGAGCTAGTCTTTTAACCCTGCTCTACACGTCAACAGATTCATCAGCAGATTTCATCTGCGGATACGTCCACCGGGAATTTGCTCGTCTGTGGTAGGTATTTAACGTCGGCAGACGCGTCTGCCACCAATCCGTTTGTTGTCGGTTTTTGTGGCACGCAACAAAGGGATACAGCGCGAGCACTCGGCGTCTGTCCAAACGTCTGACGACGCATCAATGTATCGATGTTGCGAATGAGAGTGCACGCGTGCTTCTTGCAGCTTTTTATAACTTTATTAACTCTACTGCGTAGCACACTCAAGTATTAGTTAAAAGTACTAAATAAATACATAGCTGCAGCAGCTACGGTTCATTTTTTAAATGTTGTGTGCGTGCGAGTTGCGTCCGTCGAGTGGACGACTCGTGCTGATCCGTCTGATCATGCATCTGACAACGTCCGCTGACGCATCTGTCGACGTATAGAGCAGGCTTTAGAGATAGATAGAAATGGTTTTGGTGAAAGTTAAAACCGACTGAGCAATAACTTAATCAGATGAAGATAAACTTCAAGTTCTAAAAACGATTTTTCTTTTAATCAACCATGTTCGTTGCAAATCCATAGCCTGACTTCGCCCACTGCTGAGCAAAGGTCTCCTTTGCTTCTGCCAATCATGGCTCCTGTTCCAGTAGCATCCAGATTTTAATAAAATCCATAAGTATGCCATAATTATTTATTTAAAACTTGATAAACAAGTAAAAAAATATAATGTTCAAAGGCGGACTTAATGCCTGAGGCATTTCCTACCAGTCAACCTTAGGGTGATGCAGAGACAAAACATGGAATAACCGGCAAGCGTAGCGTAGGACGTCCACCCACAAGGTGGACAGATGACCTAATAAAAGTCACAGAATGCAGGTCGATTCCAACCCGGCCAATTTGGAAATCATTGGAGGAAGCCAATGTTCAGCAGTGGACGTCCTATGGCTGAAATGATGATGATGAACAGAATAAACTTTGTCGGACGAAGTAACGTAACGCGCTGGATCAACTCAGGATGGATGAAATGGCGACTGGTCACAGGCACAACTTGCGACCCACGGATGCACCTCAAGTTAAAGGGGAAAATCTACAAGTCCGTGATAAGGCCTGTCGTGTAGTGTGACGAAAATGGATAAAATAATAAATGATTATATAAGGGGAAGTTTAAAAGTGGCGCCAGTTACAGAAAAGTTGAAAGGAAATCGTTTGGCCTGGTATAGGCATGTGATGAGGAGAGAGAAGGCCAAAGAAAAGATGGATGGATTGAATGATATGAAAGAGAAGGGAGTGATGATAGCGTGACGGTTGCTGGGGAGAGTGAAAAAAGAAAACGTGCTGCGTAATTAACATGGGACAAGAGCAGGAAGATGATCGCAGAAGTAACGACTGTCTATTCTGTACAAATCTTAGAAATGTACACTATTGAAAGCTCATTTTAAGTTCACTAATTCACGTAAGGGTAATTTTCATTGAAATTAAATTAAAGAAGATGTTTCAAAATGTATGCAGCCCCGGCCACGTCTTTGTACACCATACTAAAAAATGGGGAAACACAATTAAAACAGTTTTCAATCATCCAATTACTTTAAGTTGGCTTTATTTGGTAGTAAAACACAAGAACTTGAAATTGCAACACACAACCAAAACCTGTCATGGCGGTTAGCTGTCATGTTGATTGATTAATGACGTTTGACATGTTTATTTGTCTAATTGTCAAATCACTACGTTTCGTTCAGTCTTTTGTAGATTCGAAAAATTAAAAAAAAACGAATATCAAACCGCGAACGACAACGAAAGTGACAGTTCACGATCTATGATCAATGGCGGAACTATGGTTTACTGTCATTGTTTTTAACCACAGAGTAACTAAATTGGCGAGAGGCCATTTTGAAACGTTGAAAGTCGATAAAAATAACTGTTATATATAAAATTATTACAAGAAAAGTATGCATTTAAGCAATTTATCTGTATTTTTCCCGAATTCCATAGATTTTTCTCGATATTTCGAGGTACTGTACACATACTGGACCGGATTTGGAACATCTCCTTTGACTGCCTCGTTGGTATAGTGGTCGCAAGCGCTACTGCTGAGCATGAGGTCTTGGGTTCGATTCCCGGGTCGGGCAAAGTGTTATGGGGTTTTTCTATCTGGAATTTCTCAGTAGCAGCCCGGAGTCTGGATTTGTGCCCGGTTGATGGCAAAAGGCTCGCCCCCTATTACACTGGAATTAAACATAACTGGCGAAATTTGGGTGTACCCACTACAGGTACACCTCTGCCCAACCCTTCGAGGAAACACGGCGGGATGTTATGTGTTAAATTGTTTATTTTGTAAATAGGATATTGGAATCACTTTTACACGTCATCTTAAAACAATTGACCGTGATTGTACATTGACCGATAGGGCTCGAATGCGGGGTGCGGAAGATTTCTGTGAAGCATCCCATAGGGCACGTATTCGGGGAACGTTATCGACTTATGACTTTTAATAGTCATTTACTCCGCCTGCGGGAAGTCTCTTCATGCTGATTGACCGAGTTATCGACTAATGAAAATGAGCCTTTTATTATGGTGAGATTTTTACAGAAAAGCTGTACTGAAATCCACGCGAAGGAAGTTGTGAGCAAATGCTAGCACCAATATTATTTTAATAGTAAACCCAATTGAGTAGAATCCCTCAGTATCTGCGGTAGTCTGGCATTGATAATATTCTGATACGTACCTACACACATACGCTCACGTTCATTGGAGTGAGACATACGGTTGTGGTATGTCTCACTCCAATATACGTAATCCTTTAAGTAATTTCATGTGATCAATTCGTAATTTGCCCACAGCAATTAAACTGCTAAATTGTGTAATGTTGAGATAATCTCTGTAAATCGTTTTTGTATCAAGTCTATGAGTAGGTATACGAAAGTTGTCTGTCTTGAAGCAAATGTAGCAAGTTCTTTATTGAAAATTGACTGATTATGTAGATACGTAGGTACAATGGTAAATCAAATTTTCTGGATTTTAGTTATTACGAGTAGATTATTGCAAAAACAAAAATGTCACTGAGTGTTGCTGTTAAATGTATTTCCACCATTTTTTTTGACAATATTTCCAGCTGGTGATTGCGTAAAACACGTACAGTGGCAATACCTTTAATTTTGTCAATTCAGCAATATTCATTGCATCATTTAGATTGTCGAGCAGACGAACTTTTCAAACATATGAAGCAATGGATTAGCAATTTCAAGGTTTTGATGTATTCTTTCGTCATACTCAAATAGACTCAGACGGAACTCGACGCGCTGGATAGGAAGGTCCGTCCGTACGTTGCTGACGCCATATCGGATGCATCACCCATGTTCATCAGTGATGAGACTGTACTTATCGCGGAAGTGTGGGGGTCAAGGTTTTTTAAATGCTAAAACTCTCCACAACCGCGAGATTTGCAGTCTCAAGGAATATTTCCTTCAAACTGAAGTGGAGATGCATCGAGATGTGGTCGCAGTAGACAAGGGCCTCACCCCGCTCTCCTTGGCGAAAGAGAACTGGTGCAAACCTATAGTACTTGATACTAACGATTGTAAGGAAGTATGGCAAGGCAAATAGTTACACGGACCATTGTGCATGAAAGCGTGAACAGGTAAAAAATCGTGCTTCACGTACTAAACAACATTCCTAAAAAGAAAATATTTGTCTTCTAGACGTGTTTGAATCAAAATCAAATTAAAAAAAAAACAAAAATGTTTTCATTTCATTATTTTACACGTAGTACGTTAAACAGTTGGTGGCGTCTCCTTTTAAGCATAAAAATGCCTGTGCCAGGAGGTGCCGCTCTTTTATATCTTGCAATTAATTAGTGTAAGCATGTAACGAAACAAAGTTTTATAAATTAATTATTTTTAGATATTATAATTAGTCTGTTGGTATATGTGTGTGTAAATTTCAGCGTGCGTGCGTGCGAGTGTGTGCGTGTGTATGTATGCGTGTGTGTGTATGTGTGCATGTGTGTATGTGAGTCTGTATGTTTGTGTGTAGTTATTTTATGCGGAATCGGTTTTACCTTATATTTTTAATAGAAGAGTTTCTACTTCATCATAGCTTAACTTATCTATCCACTTAATCAGCAACAATTTGGATTCTTTATACGGTTTAGTATGTATATCTATTTGTTTATTTATTTTATTATTTAAGAAAGACGAGCGTTTTTCGTACTGAATATTTGCAAATTCTGTTTTTACAAAAGGGATGGAAGCAATATTGTGTTGAATTAACTCTTACTTATTCAATTACAATAGTAAATAATTAATTCCTTACTTTTTAAACAAAAAGATTATAATATAAAGGATTATAATATTATAAAGCTTTCGATAAGCTATCTTCAGAAAACTTCTCAGAAATTCATAAAATACGAACACGTGATGTCAAAATTTAATTTAGGCGTAATCTTGGTTTGTTGTTACTTGTAATTGAATATCAGCTTACACAACTTACATAGGCTAGGCATAAGGCTGTGTGCAGACTGCGAGAGTCAATGCTGGCTATTAGCCAGACATTACCATCTGCACTTGGTTGATATCCCGGCTAGTCGTACTCAGCGCTTCTCCTCCACGTTTAACTCGCCCTCGCGCACGACCAAAATGAGACTCTCTGTTGCTCTCTGTTTGTTCTTTCACCTTTAACCCAAAAACTTACAAAACAAGAGTGAACAGGCATCTTCTGGGCTTCGCTCATTCCATCATAAACCTTATCCATGACTTTCAATTAGGCGAGATCAAGAGCAGGCAATAAAAAAAGACTATCGCTCTAGGAAAACAAAGATGAAACTGCCTCGTTGGTCTATTGGTCGCAACCGCTACTGCTGAGCAGGATCAGGGGATCACGGTGTAGCGGTTACACCGCCACATACGAACTACGCATCAAAGACATGACGTCACACAAATCCTGCATCGCGCAATTAGAGTTTACCAAACGAACGACATAGATAAGACTATCCGACATCAACAGTCGGGCAGTCGGCCCACCAGACACAACACCCGTCTGGTTGGAGGATCCTCCCTTTTCTATGGTGGATGAGTGAACTTTACACCCTGTTCCTCATGCCCCTAAATTGGTGCCCCCGAGTATGAACGTCAACGCAGCCTTCGTGCAACTACTTCAGCGTGACGTCATCATCATCATCACTCCCGCAAGCTTTCGTGAGGCGAGTCACACAGACAGCCAGCACCCACGGCTTCAACGGGTATCCTGACCACCAGCATGCAGCGAACGCGCATTCCTGGTCATCACCCTCAGCCTCATCAGCAACCTTGGCACAGCACCTGCACTTTCGGCCGGTCTCACAAGCAGAGCTCTTTCTACCCTCTCCTGGTCGACGCTAGCAGTCAGCCACAACTCAGTGCTATACCACATCCGACTCACTGGATCGTGACGCAGCGCCACCCCGACTCACTGGGGAATCACCGCAGACAGTTCCGACTCACCGTGAACTATGCGGCACCCGGTTCCGACTCACTGGAACCTCCACTGGCACTGTGAAGCATCGCAAGATACAAGACTCAGCCCACTATCGACCTCCGGTCTCCGGAGGGGAGTGATGTAGCGGTTACACCGCCACATACGAACTACGCATCAAAGACATGACGTCACACAAATCCTGCATCGCGCAATTAGAGTTTACCAAACGAACGACATAGATAAGACTATCCGAAATCAACAGTCGGGCAGTCGGCCCGCCAGACACAACACCCGTCTGGTTGGAGGATCCTCCCTTTTCTATGGTGGATGAGAGAACTTTACACCCTGTTCCTCATACCCCTAAATTGGTGACCCCGACGTGATGATTTCGGATAGTCTTATCTATGTCGTTCGTTTGGTAAACTCTAATTGCGCGATGCAGGATTTGTGTGACGTCATGTCTTTGATGCGTAGTTCGTATGTGGCGGTGTAACCGCTACATGAGGTCCTGGGTTCGATTCCCGGGTCGGACTAAGTGTTATTGGGTTTTTCTATATGGAATTTCTCAGTAGCAGCCTGGAGTCTGGATTTGTGCCCGGTTGATGGCAATAGGCTCGCCCCCTAATACATGGGACTTAAAAACATAACTGGCGAAATGTGGGTGTACCTACCTACTGGTACACCTCTGCCCAAACCTTTTGGGGAAACCAGGCGTGATGTTATGTTATGAACACAAAGATCACTCATTGACGTTCATTGACTCGACCTCAAGCGATTAACGTGGTGCAGTTAGTTGCGGGTGCGTGTCTTTTTCAAAATGGAGCATAGGTAATTATTTCAACAAAGAGGCCTAGTTTCCTGTCCATATTTATATTGTGGTACTAATAAACTACTACGGTGTTACCGAAGGCACACGAGAAACAGCTCTATGTCTGGAATGGCAAATACACGTTCTATGATGCCACTTCAGATGTTCATGAGGGGCGGTAGCCACTTAGGATCAGTCTGCCTGCTTAGTGCTTAATTGCCACGTATAAGCTAGAAAAAAAGGCTAACAACATATTGTGTAACATCTTATCCTATCCCAGCGTCGAACTTACCCCAATATACTCATTAGTGGGTTAAGTTCGGCGCTGGGATAGGACCGGCCAAATTTTGGAATAATTTTGCAATCATTATTAAAATATAACAATTCCAAAATTATCCGGGAATTTGATACGTAAATTGTATGTTGCAAAAAGCATTGTTGTAAACAATGTTGTCAAATTGAAACAGAATTTGATTCATCCAGTGTTAGCCCACCGCCGAACTTACCCTAACATATATTATTTTATCGTAAAATAAACAGAGATAAAAAATATACTAACAACTTAATTTTTTTCATGAAACTCCGGACCAAAAGTGCTATGTAATCATGAATATCAAAATATAAAACTATTCCGTAATTGCAGGTAATCTTCCAAAACGCTACGGCTCACTAGACCAAGAGTCCAATGTTAGGTACTTAAACCATTAACCTAACGAGCCGGCAACTAACTAATTGTAATTGCCTTAGTATATCAATATTCTACAGCTATAGAATTAGCAGTTAATTCATTAATTTTGGATTCAACTTGACTATGGCCTCGAAATAACTCGAATTTCGATGCCATAGGAATAAATTTTATGTTTATTAGGAACTATTTTCAATTTCAGAAATGTTTTGAAGGTAATTACCTTCCTGAATTGTGAATTCCACTTCTGAATAAGAATAGATTTAAATATTAGACCATAGGTAACTTATATTTCATTACTTTTACAAGTTAACTACTTTTGATTTGATATTTTAGAAGACCTTAAAAGAAAATACATTGTTCATAAAATATTTGCTAGAATTCAAGCGACAAACAGTAGCGAATATTATCTGAATCTTCTGAAGTGTAGTAGTTTGTTTAGGGTCACATTAACCAATTTATTTGTTGTTGCCATTTCATTTATTGGTTTTACCTATATGTTTAAATATTAAATGATTGAGTTTAAAAGTTCCATTAAATTATTTTGTTATGAATATCTAAGAGATTAATTTACGTATCATTTATATTTTTTAAAGACATTGTTACAATTTTTAGTTTTAAAAGTATTTGTTTTGTATTAATAGTTCAGTTCATTTTATTCGTGGCAATATTCATGTTAATTAACATTTATCATCAACCTCCTTCCCAACATCTGCAACGCAAGATTTTAAAAATAATCTTGCATCAGTCCTACTACCCCGTGTACCGTATACAACGTGTCTTGACAATATATCGATGAAAGCCTTATTAATATGGCTCGAACCAATATTAATTTGTGGTTTCCTGGAAAGATATTTAAATAAATCGTGTGAGATGGAACAGGTTAATAGGTATGAAGAATTGGGTGTAAAGTTTACTCGTCGTCTATAGAAAAGGGAGGATCCTCCGACCAGACGGGTGTCGTGAATTGTCGGGCGGGCAACTGCCCGACGAGGTGTCATAAAATTTTATTCAAAACACACCACATTACTTGTACCTTGTTGTCCTGTCGTTTGAAGGTTGGAGTTTTTGAGAAGATTCGGAGTATCAGCACGATACAAATTGTACCTACTTTAGATGAAGACAGAAGTGTAGTGACATCTTTTAGCAGTTCTAGATTAAATTCTATTCTACAAAGATTCGATATATCCGAAATAGGAAAGTTATAAGGTATAAGTAGGGACAATAATAATATAAGTATTATCTCGTCTCATTGCGATGAGTAACAATGTAATAGAAACAACAATGTCATCAAGCTTGCAACTTGGAGCTAAGATGGCGCTGTTCAGCGTTATAATAAATTCAGCTGCATATTTTGCCTTGTCGTAAAAGTCTGCTAACAGAAATTGGATGCGCGTTGGCGAACTAGCAAGCTGACACCACTTATTGTTGCGAACTTTAAACCACACATGTTATTGTACATGTTGTTTAGTCAGCGTTGGTGTTCCACCGCTTGCCAAATTCTGCATTCCTGGTACTTCATTTCAGGTTTTAGTTTTTACTGTTTTTTTTATTATAAATTCCATGGCTTTTTTACGGCAAACGAAACGACCAAAGCATTCCTATTTGTTAACAAAAACCAAGGTACGTTGGTTGTCTCCGATAATATGAAATGATTGATAAAAAAATGTTTTAAAAATACGCTTTCTAAACTATTAATAATTATTCATTCTCACGCGAAAGTTATCACAATTCAAATTTGTTTATTGATATATTGTCAATCACATGTTTTATACTCACCAAATTCGCACGAAACAAAGTTTTCAAATAAAACACATAAATAAAAATGAATCCCCAACACTAGCATTAATTTTAAGTCAAATCAGTCTTTCTAACAATATTCTCTCTTCTCAGGTTACGAAGGGGGTCTCCAATGCGTGTACGTGGTAGAAGTATGGGCAGCCGAAGGTTTAGTGGTCAACGCCAGCAATGGTGGTGCTCTATGGAACCTCAGAAGACTCGGGGCTAACCGGCAACTGAGGCTCATAGTTTATGCAGCAAATGCAAGAGGAAGATCCGAACACGTCACGTTTACTGTTGAAACGGCTTTGAGATTGTCACCGAGGACAGGTCAGTCTTAATTGCATCATTTTATTACAATTTATCTGATAAAAAACATATCTACACTCACAGTTACCCCACATTTACTCACCTCAATTACTGTTTTTGTATGTTTATTAAATGTAAGTACCTTTTTTTTACTCACATATATATTTGTAAATTTTATTATTATGAATTTCATTTTGAAATGTTTAATAACAATCTTGCGCTAGCAAACCCCTTTAAATTGTTAACTTTGATTAGTGTTTGGGTCACCAAGATAAAGGTTGTGCCTATTTAGGACCCGGTATTAAATCTGTCTAAGTTTTCTGTTGGTTAGAATTTCATCCCATGTTACTTGTATGCTTGTGAACTATGTGTAAGTTAAATAAATAATTATAACTAGAAGGTATTTAAAGATCAAGTTTAGTTTTATAAAGTAATAGACCTTATCTTAATGTGGGGAGAAATAAAACACACATCCACACACCACCACCATCTCATCTCATGGACCGTGTGAAGGATGCTGTGGACAGAAATGGAGTTACTACAGAGATAACGACTTATAGAAAAGTATGGAAGAAAAATAATATTATGTTGAGCCGATCACGAATAAATTAGTATATATTGTTAACATTGTAACAGCAAATCAATTTTCATGCCTCTCCTTTAAGACTTAGACCAAATATTTTATGATATTCGGATAGCTTAAAGAGCCGCCATAAAGAACTGTTTGAGGGTCAGCAAAGAAACAATTTGAATGCATTTATATTTAAGGCCCGCTTGCACAACAAATCACTTAAGGCGTTTAGTGCTAAACATAGTTTAAACATAATTCTGTCTCTAGAAACGATTAACAGAAACAGAGTGACCTTTTAAATTCGTTGAGCGAAAGTTATTTCGAGTCTGAGTGAGCTAATTGTTCCCTGTGACCGAAACATTTTTTGTAACATAATTCTGTCTCTACAAACGATTAACAGAAACAAATCGATCTTTAAAATTCGTTGAGCGAAAGTTATTTCGAGTCTGAGTGAGCTAATTGTTCCCTGTGACCGAAACATTTTTTGGTCAGTCTTTATTAAAGGAAATCTCGTTTTCCAGAAAAGTAATGAAACTTTCCATAATTCAAAAAAAAAAAAAAAAAAACATTTATTCAAACTAGGCTGAGAATCAGCACTTTTTGAACGTCAAAATAACATAAGACTTCCCTTCCCTTCACCACTTCCTAGTGCTTTTGCTGGAAAGAAGAAGTGGCGCAACAAACTACCCAGCAGCACAGCTGTCTGTTCAGTTAGAAAAAAAAAAAAAAACTATACAATAGTATGCAAGATAATTTACATTTCGCAAAACACAATTTAAATGATAAATTAATAGCCATATGACAGCTAACACACGCCAATATACCAATCAAAAACATCGAGAACTATACTCAAGCAGAAATGAAAATAACTAAACGTAAACAACATCTAAAAAATAAAATAAAGCCTCCAGGCACAAAGGGCGTGCCCGCTTACATATAGCTGTAACTAGAAGTTATAATTGATAAACTAGGACCATCGAGGTAAAATAAATAATTGTCGAGGTCGCTAGCTAACCACATATACAAATCATTAAAAAACATTGTAATGAGTAGATTATGTCAACATAATAAAATTAATATGTTTATTGTTATATTTATATAGGTTTTTCTTTTCTCAGAGCCACAAGAAGCGTGGGAAGTCAACTGGGCAGTTGGCGTATTCCTTGGAGCTGCATTGACTATCGCATTTATTTTGTGTCTCGCTCTCATTGCGACACGAATACGTCACAGATCCAGGGATTATGAAGGTTAGTTTAATAAGATTAGGGATCCACGTCAAACAACAACAAAAAAAAATTGCAAACCTACGGACTTCAATGAATTTAGTCGAAACTTTGTTATTCATTCTAAAGCCACATTTATACCGTGCAATATATTTGTCTGTGACATACCTACCATAAGTTGAAGCAATTGTGAAACTTGAACCGCTTCAATTTTATTATATGCCACAGGCATGAAACTTGCATCGTGTAAATCGGGCTTGTGTCTGATGTTTTTGATCTTTTTGCCGATGTTAATTAGGTAAAAGTTTATTCGGGTAGATATTTACCGATGTATTATCGGTAAAATTCTATATCCATTCGAAATGGAGACATACATGTTTTGGTCTCATTAGGGAATCGAATCTAATTATTTTAAAGGATATAAATAAAAACGGCTTTCAATCGAAATCAATTTTATTTAATTTTATTTATTAGGGACAAAAAACAGTTACACGCTGTTGTAGATTACAGAAAAATACCTAAAACTAAAATTTAACAAACATGTAACCCACACCATTGTCCTCATTTTAACTTAAGATTAAACATTAAACAGCAGTGCTGATGACAAGTAGGTAATGAGTGCAAATACAAAACAATACAATAGTCGCTACCACAATAACGCTGTGTTTGCTAAGATTAGCTATAACGTATCAATGTGTGTACAATCAATACATCGATTGATCTGCTGATAAAATACAGGTATAATTAGATCATTAAACAAACCAAATGTGGGTATGTCGTATAGTACGTAAATAATAAAAGAACCGTGAAGCTCCATTAAACGCTCCATGATTTTAATGACATGACAGTTATTCATATGTTTACATTAATATTTATTGATGATTTATGAATTTTGCTTTATACCAGTTAAAATATTTGTAATGGATTTACAATGGATGTGTATATGTATATGGATGTATGCTTATGTATCGGCGCACCTTGGTTAGTAGGCCTCGTAAGAAACATTGGAGATAAACTTTATCTTGCCAATTAAATAAAATTCCAATTAATGATGTGTAAAAACAATAAATAATGAAATTTCAAATTGTTCGATTCTTCTATGGTAACAAAAAGTCAGATAAATTAATTGTTTAGCGCTACTGACTGTGGCAGCATTTACATCGCCAATGCGAAATACGCATCACACTGTATCGCGAGCAGAGTTTAACGTGCGATCAGCATATGTACCTTCCCGAGATCCATCGGTTGGCAGTTGCCCACCAGACACAACACCTGTCTGGTGAGAAGAGGATGAGTGAACTTTACACCCTGTTCCTCATACCAATGCAAACTGTCCGTATATTCAAATCACAACTTACCGCCATTCTTTGACAGTTTTGCTCTAAATGACAATTGTTGTAGTGTGTCAATTTAGCAAACAATTAATTTCCCTAACTTTACATAATCCGTTATTATTTTTACATTTTGTTTGAAGTTTTCTGAATTGGTTTTCTTTTGCAGTGACACTTCCACCGATAAAAAATCAAAAAGTGATCGTACAGAAGAGAAACTCTCCACAAGCAGCTGATGACAAGAACCCGGATCTTATTCCGTTAAGCAAAGGTAATTATAAAAAAGTAATAGTTATACTAAAACTGACTAAAAACGAAAAATAAATATACACCTGAAATCGTAGCATCTTCTACATGCTCAAAAAATAACAATTGAAGGGTTTATTGCACTTCACAAAAAATTTTGATTTAAAGGCTCTAATATAGATAATAAATATTCTAATTAAATAATTACTTATAGTACAACTATTTTCTGAATTCCCCTCGGCATACTTCATGTAGACCGGATGCTTTCGCGTCCAGTCTGCACCAAGTGCAAAGGCAGCTGATAGAAATCCAACGACTGAAGAAACACGAAGTTTGCCGAGGGACATTAAGAAAATAGTTGTACTGCACTTCCTTGATTATTTTACTTAATTTTACAACCAGATTACTTTTGGTTCACTCGTCAACTTTGATCACGTTGTTTGACCTGAACTAAAATCAAGAAGAATCAGAAACGCATCGAGGCTTAAACACAGGGCAAACCAACTCTACCCAATGAATATCAGTACAGAAATAATGCCACTATCTAAGATTTACCTCGAAATTCACATTCTTATCACATAACACCATAACTATATGAGTTACTTGAACTAATTAGATTAACGATTACGAAACTCTCCATGCAGGCAGTGTTGCGAAACACTTAAAATTGAACAATGTATTAGTAGAAAGTTTAACACATTGCGAGGTCTAATCGACGATCGGTTAGCGTTTTTATAAATCGACAAAGGGACTTGAAACAGCATTCAAATTAAAATAATGATCGGGCACTTTTGATCGAGATGTTGAATAAATAGAAAACAAGGAAAAACTGTAAGAAAAACTATTTGTTTGTTCTTTTTCTGCAATTTGTTATGGCATAGTAGACTTTCATATAACTATTTACGTCTTGTTTTTGCATTTTGAAATACGAGTAGTTAAACACGTTTCGCTATTTGTGACGATAGCAAACAATGACGGCATGATTGCCGTTGAAGTTCTCAGTTGAGCTACACGATTAATGACAAATGCAACTGGACAGGTCCACTCAAATCTGTTTGGTATTTTTCTCAAAATACCACATCAGACATTCATTTAGATGGTCCTTACAAGAGACTTAAAATAGTGACTTTGGACTTTAAAAGAGACTTTGACTCCTGGGATTGTTTTGCCATTTCTTTTGGGGTCAGATAGGAAATATCGACTCCTTAGCTTATTTTTTTTTTATATGACGTGTAAAAGTAATAGGGATGTTGACTGAAGTAAAAAAAAAATACTCCGACAGTCAGGTAATAAAAATATATTAGACACGTATTTTGTGCTTTATATTAATAGAAAATGGTTTAGATAAAACGCATTAAAGAGGCGAGTGGTGGTTTGCTACGTCACAATTTAATACTGAAATTAAATCTACCGTAGTCAAGTCATACCACCTGTCCGGTTAAGTAGTCATCACCTCAGAGGTGAGCTACGAGATGCCCTAATCAAAAAAAAGAAAAAAAAAGTCATACCACATTTTAACTCAATGTATTGTCGTTATCTACCGATTACGTAAAAAAAGAAAAAAATGCGTGGCCAATATTTTTTAATAATAGATATCAGGGACAAAAAAAATTACAACATCCCTATTTCGATATCTTAATTACAGAATTTTAAAAAAATCTGTTCATTCCAATAACTTTTTTGCCATTCCACTCAGAATTTAAAATTCGTAACTATACATGTGCCAATTATATTGTGCCAGTTTCATAATGTTTTATATTATGAGTAACTCGCACTCTTTACCCAAAAATGGCATCGCTCCAAAAGGGTCATGATTTGAACAATAATTTCACCCGTAGTAAAATAATATGACTGAAAAAAACCCATTACGGCTCGCGTTATTGAATTTCCAGCTCAATTGAAAAATATTATTAACGAAAACACAAAAAAATATGCGAGATTTATAATAAGAATGAATGGTATTTGATATGATAACTGAAGGCTTTCAGCACAAAATGTTCCTTGAATTTAAGTTTTTTTGTAACTTGGATTTTTCTTTCGTTCTTCTTTTTTCGTCATTGTTTTTAAAAACATGTGCACATATTTTTTTTTTTTTTAATTTTAAGATTTCAATGTGTTTTTATTAAACCGGATAAAAATATATACCAATACTGGATAAACTTCATATACTAAATTAACTAACTAACAAACTGTTAAAATAAAAATTAATAACCTAACTTTTACACACTAAAATCGACAACTGGTCTGAATGTCATACGTTTCCGTAATCAAACTAGACAGTAAAACTATAAACAATTGCGATCTAAAAGTCTTCTGAAACATAATCTTGAAACGCTATAAGCTGCTTCTCGAATATGTTAGATGAGTGAGTGGTAAGTAATTACCGTCAAAGCTGAAAAGTCTGTAATGCCTGTAAATTGTCTGGCACTATCCATACCTATTATGGGGACTACAGGACCTAAACATGCCTTAACGTAATTTTTATAATGTCTAAAAATAATAAAATCCACTGCAGTAAACAAAATCAGAAAAATATGTTATATTTTGCAGGATATATGTAAGTAAGATAGTGTGTTGAAAACATAATACAAGTAATTTGATACGATAGAAAAAAAACACGAAGCTACCTCTAAAAATTTCTTTTTAACTTCTCATGCACTGAAAGTGCTTATTTGTGCAGGATATAGGCTGCACAAAATTGAATTTTGTGCACAAGTGCATTAACGTATCTACTCATAAATGTATCTATATTAAGGCAAAGAAAATTAGCCATACAGGCAAACACAATAAGAAGTTCATAGATAAAATTTGTTACTTTATAATATTTACTTTGATTTATTTGCCTTATGTGTTTTTTAAGACTTAAAACAATTTCCTTCAGTATTCAAAACTGTACTAATTTTACTTTGAATAGAAATGTGATGTTATACTACTGTTTTATTTCCTCGCAATCAAAGTGAAAAGCAGAGTTTATAACTAGTCCACAAAACCATTTTATCCTCGACATTACTAACAGCCCTCGCCTTCGTCTCGGGCTGCTAAACGTCTCGGATAAAAATGGTTTGTTTTGTGCACTTGTTGTAAAATCTACTATTAACGATTAAAAATAAATACATGCAATCAATAATTCTGATTTTTTTGTCAGATTATTCTACAAGCAACATATTACCGTAGTAGTGTTTAATTTTTTTAGCCCAATGTTCATATTTTGTAAATGCTTAATATTTTGCAATAAATTACCTGCGTTGTGTCATCGCGCTTCTCTTTATTTTCTACTACTTGCTTCGTTCCCATGGGCTTTCCCGTGGGGCCCGTTATTTTTCCCGGGATAAAAAGTAGCTTATGTTACTCCCTAAAAACTAATCTCTCTAATGGTAAAAGAATTTTTCAAATCGGTCCAGTAGTTTCAGAGCCTATTCATTACAAACAAACAATCAAATTTTTCCTCTTTATAATATTAGTATAGAAGTATAGATGCAGTCCGAACAGTGTCTGCTTTAGCTGTTGTAAGCCTCTTACACTGAAACATATTATTAAGCTGCTAGTAGTATTTCTCTTAGCAAACCCATTCACACGTAGCTTACTAGTCCTATAATAAATCTCTTGCGAACAACAAAAGTATTATTAATTAACACATACGGAAACAAGTTGATGAATAACGTGCTAGCGTTTACGTGCAAAGTCCTGGTAACAAAATATTCTACAAATTAATTGCTTACGCTACGGAAAGAATAAATTATCTAGATTACTGTGCATAAGTCCATACTTCCAGATTTACAACGGGCTAGCTAGAATATATGAGCGCATTTTATGTTCTTACTGAGAATTTTAACTGTTATAAAGTATGTATGTTAGTTCCTCTTTTAACTGTTTTTCTCGGATTAATAACGGAAAACACTTGTTAGCTGATGTTTAGTTAGGGGAGTTCCGGTTCCGGAGCTAATGTTCTTTAGTCTATGGGGATTGAGTTTTGCTGAATGATGTGGCTAAATCCGTTTGTGAAAATTGTTGAATTAATTGTTTACCTCGTTTTTTAAGGATTTTTATTAAGTGAGAAGTACTGAATTTATGCACCTGCATATGAGATGCTGTAATGTATCAACTCATTTCTTCGATGAAGTTTCCTTCATATTTTATGCAGTCACCACAGATAATAACCATTCGATTATATATGATTTATTAGAACTAAAATGATAGTTATTATAAAATAAAAGCCAATAGTTTATTATTGAACAAATAAAAATAATAAAAATTAGATTCAATATAAATACTTACTCGGAATTTTAAAGCCATACACATATCAAATATCAAATTAAGCAGTGCAGAGATCAAAAGTTTATTTTAACCTTAGTTGATCGTAATTATATACCGACTACGGTTCTAAAAGTTAGCGAGTAGCGTGAAAACTTAAACTCAAACGTTGCGTCCAGTTTTGTTACCCATCAGCATAGCCCCACTTCCTAACTTTACTTATTAGCTGAACAAACTATCCGTTCGAAGCATTTTTATTTCTTATCTAAGAGTATTAGCAGAGTTCCAGCTTATGTTCTGTACATTTATTTATGTTAAATAAAGTTACTTCGACAGAGAATTGCTAAATAAATTAGTTGAAGAGCTCCTCTACGATTTTTGGGGAGTTGTGCTAAGTTTTTATGGTTTTATTGCACTTGCGATGCAATTGAGAAGTTTAGCTTCGGGTTTATTGATGCAGTAGGTATGAGCATAAAATTCTCAAGCAATTTTGGTGAAACTTGATTTTTAATGACTATTTTATTTACTGCAAGAATCGCTGTTCTTAAAAGTTGAAATTAGGTGTCAGCACTGATACCGTCAATGTTTGTGTACAATTCTTGTTTTTTTTTATATCATAGGTTCCACTAGATAATCTATTGAAAATATTATATATTTTGGTCAAAGAATCAGCACCGCCATGCAACGTGGCAATGCTGCCAGCTTTTTGGGTACTGTTCCTGTTGACAGCGATGCGGACGAATTTTTTAATATAAAAAGAGGGCAAAGCATCATTATTCTTTCCCATCCTTTTTTATATATATGTAAATTTAATTATTACTTTTTTAAGTATGTTGGCGTAAATATTATATAAATACTACGATTATATAAAAAAAACTTTTATTTAAAATATCAGTAAGTGCGTACACGTATTATACACGAATACAATAACAACGAATACCAACTCCCTAATTTGTGTAGCAAGCACCATTCTATTAAACTACAAAACTATGTAACATTAATTCAACAAACGAAATGAAATGCATTTCTGAAAAGAAAAATACCGACAGACACAACAGAAAGGGAACTTACAATCTCGTTTCAACAAATGTATCCACTGTGTAAATTCGTTGTTACGAGAAAATTTAATGACACTATCTCTCCCCCAATGCATCTTGCAAAATGCATGCCACAAGTATGTCCGTTGACAAATCTGCTGCGAGGCAATCTCATTTAATTTTGTCGTTTAGTATTTTACATAATGTCTTATTCATAACCCTGAGGTTTTTTTTTTATATTGCTATGAATTTGACGCTCTTTGTCTTTGAAATGTAGGGATCAGGTTATCGATTCATTACTTTTAGAGTACTTAAGTACATCTGACGCGATAAGTAGCTCTCACGAAGTTAGGAAGTTTTATTTTGGGTAAGACGAGACTCGAAGAAAACAAACAGCCACTAATTAAATAATTCAATCAAATATGTGTCTAAAATTTTACTAACCAATAAATAAATAAAAAAAAGGAGCCGCTCAATATGAATCGCAGAATTAATTATTTACATACGTTCAACTCGATTTGCTCATTTCTGGACTCTTTGTGACAAAAATACTAATTTTGTATGACACCAACTCACTTTGAGCGTAAACACTGGGCTTCGCTTGTCTACCCAAGTTTATTACCTTCTAATCTAACTACGATGTTTGAATAGCCTTGACCGAACCGATCTTCCGACTTTTCACACTCAAAAAAGTACAAAGGGGGACTTAATGCCTTAGGCATTCTCTACCAGTCAACCAAGAGTTGTGAAGAGATTAGATGACAGGTAGTCTTTTTTATTTATTATTTATTGACGACCGTCCATCGTTTCTTGTGCAACCATACTATTTTATTTATTTCCATACAGCACTATATAATTTTTTTTTTATATTTATTTTTTTAACAAATATCTAATCGAGTTTAATATTATTTGCTACACATCTATCTTTAGAGGTATGAGGAACAGGGTGTAAAGTTCACTCATCCACCATAGAAAAGGGAGGATCCTCCAACCAGACGGGTGTTGTGTCTGGCGGGCCGACTGCCCGACTGTTGATTTCGGATAGTCTTATCTATGTCGTTCGCGCGGTAAACTCTAATTGCGCGATGCAGGATTTGTGTGACGTCATGTCTTTGATGCGTAGTTAGTATGTGGCGGTGTAACCGCTACATCACTCCCCTCCGGAGACCGGAGGTCGATAGTGGGCTGAGTCTTGTATCTTGTGATGCTTCACAGTGCCAGCTAAGGTTCCAGTGAGTCGGAACCGGGTGCCGCACAGTTCGCGGTGAGTCGGAACTGTCTGCGGTGATTGCGGCGGTTGTGGTGATTGAGGTGATTGCGGTGATTGAGGTGATTGCGGTGATTGAGGTGATAGCGGTGATTGCGCTGATTGAGATGATTGCGTTGATTCCCCAGTGAGTCGGGGTGATGAGGCTGAGGGTGATGACCAGGAATGCGCGTTCGCTGCATGCTGGTGGTCAGGATACCCGTTGAAGCCGAGGGTGCTGGCTGTTTGTGTGACTCGCCTCACGAAAGCTTGCGGGAGTGATGATGATGACGTCACGCTGAAGTAGTTGCACGAAGGCTGCGTTGACGTTCATACTCGGGGTCACCAATTTAGAGGTATGAGGAACAGGGTGTAAAGTTCACTCATCCACCATAGAAAAGGGAGGATCCTCCAACCAGACGGGTGTTGTGTCTGGCGGGCCGACTGCCCGACTGTTGATTTCGGATAGTCTTATCTATGTCGTTCGCGCGGTAAACTCTAATTGCGCGATGCAGGATTTGTGTGACGTCATGTCTTTGATGCGTAGTTAGTATGTGGCGGTGTAACCGCTACATATCTATTTTTATTTAAATATAAAACACACAGTATAAAACTGATTTACATCCGGAAGACGTCCTCGTAACATAAGGTCCAGTTGAAAACCAGCGTCAGACACTAGTTGTCTGACATTTATGCTGAACTGGCCCTATTTGGCGCAGCCGTGAGGCACACAATACTATTTAAAGTTTTTTTTTCCGTTTTTTTTTTGTTTTTTTGTGTGAATATTTTGTGCCTTAACCTGAGTCAAATAAATTTATTTTCTTTCTTTCTTTCTTTAAGAGCAACAAAGAAAAAACATTTTTTAATTATACCTATATATCAACCATATCAAGCATATGAACGAATTACTACTAATTATACCACTATAACTTAATAGCACTTTGATAGAATAACATGATAATGTTGGCCAGTATAGGTCAGGTACGGAATAAAAAAATATACAGAAGACTATACAACTCGGTACAGTCATCGCTCAACATTAAGTTGCCGAAATTACGTCGTATTCAAACAATACTGTGGTTTCCTAGCCAATTTGATGACCAAATATGAGACTTTGCAAAGTAGGATAATTATGTCGACCATATTTAATATTTGACTTTTTTTTGCTATAACGCTCGTCTGTTGGTCGATCATCTAAATGCTTTCCATACTTCTTAATATATAAGATGCACAGCAAAATAGCTATGAAATGTATCTGCCTAGCCTTTTTCCAACTATGTTGGGGTCGGCTTCCATTGTAACCGAATGAAGCTAAGTAAAGCACAAAAATAACCTATGTGCATACTCTCTTCGCAGCAGTGGTCACCCAGTGGTAAGGGCCGCGACTTACGAGATGTAGGTCTTAGGTTTGAACCCAGACAGGCGCTTTACTTTGTGTAAATTATTTCATCACCACTGCTCTCAAAACGGTGAAGGAAAACATCGTGAGGAAACCGGCATGTCCTAGAATAAAAAAAATTGAAGACATGACAAGACAACAACCCGCACTGGGCCCGCGTGGTGGATTACGGCCCACTTCTTCTCACTGAGAAGAGGCCTGTATCCCAGCAGTGGGCAAATAATAGGCTGATTATGCTTAATTATACTCTCTTAGAAGTCCACCATTATAGGGTGATTATGCTTAATTATACTCTCATATAAGTCCACCATTATAGCCTGATTATGCTTAATTATACTCTCTTAGAAGTCCACCATTATAGGCTGATTATGCCTAATTATACTCTCTTAGAAGTCCACCATTATAGGCTGATTATGCTTAATTATACTCTCTTAGAAGTCCACCATTATAGGCTGATTATGCTTAATTATACTCTCTTGGAAGTCCACCATTATAGGCTGATTATTCTTAATTATACTCTCTTAGAAGTCCACCATTATAGGCAGATTATGCTTAATTATACTCTCTTAGAAGTCCACCATTATAGGCTGATTATGCTTAATTATACTCTCTTAGAAGTCCACCATTATAGGCTGATTATGCTTAATTATACTCTCTTGGAAGTCCACTATTATAGGCTGATTATGCTTAATTATGCTCTCTTAGAAGTCCACCTTTTTAGGCTGATTATGCTTAATTATACTCTTTTGGAAGTCCACCATTATAGGCTGATTATGCTTAATTATACTCTCTTGGAAGTCCACCATTATAGGCTGATTATGCTTAATTATACTCTCTTCGAAGTACATCATTTCCATCCAAAAATATAAAGCTAAATCAGTTCGCGTAACTGCACGTCGTCGGGTCCTAAACTGTCACTCACTCACAGCATTGTCACCATCACCGCAATCGGTCTAAATCAAATTGCTTTAAAAAGTTCTAGGGATTTTAGAGGAAAATTTCGCATTATTGCGTATTTCGACCGGGTGGGCGTGACTTTGTACGATAGGTAGCGTTTGCCACAGAAATTTTAATATGATCTGTTTTTTTTTTTTTTTACTGAGCCACTTGCGGTCACTCTCATAACGCATGAGGAAGTTGTTATAATTCCGGACGTCAATCAGTTATGGCCTACCCATATTTGTTTACCAATTGTACATATACAACATATTTTTATGAAAAAAAATGTTGTAAAACTTCCGACTTTACAGGCGTTCAACGGTATAATCTCATAATATAGGCAACGCTAACGGTGATTTCAAACAAAACCACCGAACCGATACCGCATACGATTACACACGGAAAAATATCGTACCGCGCTTTAAAAAGCATAACGTTACGCGTCATTAATGACCAATAATTAAGATCATTTCACTGATTACATGTGGTGGTCGAAATTGAATTCCAATTGCACATGACGATAATGTTAGGTTTAATCTGATGATTTTCATTGATATCGTACGGAAAGTCATTGGTTTAAATAGTAATGGTGAATGTTTTCATTTAATTGGTTTGTGACTAATGATAAACGTATAAAACCTTTTAAAAGAAACGTTTCCTTCTAAAAAACGTTTTTTTGGATGTAATGACGAAAAGATTCATGTTTTAAATTCATGCCATGTTTTATAAAATTACTCTTTAAAACATGGCAGGGTGCCGTGGCAGCGGCCGGCGAGTGCCAGAGTCCGTTTAGGCACAAGAAAATGTAATGTTTTGGGAATGTGGTGTTTTACAGCGAACTAACCTCAACAATCAAGCAAAATAACAAGTGACAGTAATAGTGACAATGACAATGCAATTCTTATGGCACTTTTGCCAAGCCGAGGCACCGCCACTATTATACTGCTAACGGAACTTTACTACTGCCGTATGTTATTCATAGGTGTCCAACCCGCAACTAAGAGTCCGGTGTTTCAAAATTTGCCAAAGATGTAAACAACAATGGCCGCTCGAAACTGTCTATAGCTTAGTGGTGCGGTCGTATGACTTTTAAGTTTTGGTGCCATCGATGTTACGATTTCTTTAAGTGTTCCATCAGTATATTTTATGTTACTTTTTTTTTAGTAACTTTTGTTTCAAAATCAATTTTACTGTAATTCCATAAATATTTTCATAATTTAAACCGTAAAAACGAACAAAGATATAAATATGCAATCATATTTTGCACTTTTTGCAAGACAAGTAGTTACAAACTGTAATCGAAATAAATAGAAAAATATTGAAGTTAGATAATTTAATCAGTGGCACGCAGATATCGCGTTCAATTCCCAGGCAATTTTTTTTTTAAATCGCGACCAAATCCAGTTTAAGTACTTGAGAAGGGAGTGCTTACACATACATAGGTTTTACATAAAGAAAACAACACAATACAAAGCAAAATTAAATTAAATTCTATAGTTAAATTAGGATTAAATATTTCGTGCAAAATCATATTAATCACATATTCGGATTCTATAATTTGGGTATTGTTATGATTTTGCAAAATTAATTTTAAGTTGTGTTACAATATGAAATTGAAAGTCAGTTAATCTGTGAAATTGCATTTTTGGTAAACTATTTGTGCTGAGTAAATTATTTTTATATTCTACGTAACTATACAGGGTGTTTGGTGTATCGTGTGTCAAATTGAAATGATCGACTAAAGGGGTCATTTGCTATCCTTTTTCAGACCCCTTAATTAACATCTCTCATTCCCTGTGGTTTTTTTTATCGACTTTTTATTGCTTTATAAAAAAAAAGACCCAAACTTTATATTCAAATACAAATTGAAAAAAAAGTATAAGGCTTAGACTCTGAATTTTAATTTTATTTAGATGTGTAATGTGATTACTTTCAAATACAAAATTAGTGACATTACTCGCAAAGTTTCGGAATATATAACTTAAATTAAAGCTGTCCATGTTACAGCTGTTTACATGGCTACAAAAAAAAAACTAAAAGCGTCCGGGATCTTCCAACTCCCTCAAAAATTCTCTAGTCTATCCTCTTGCTAATGATGTGCCACATGCCATAAAAACTTTAACAAGTTTGTGAATTCGCTATAATTGTGAATAGAGTCACTTAAGACTCGATTCACAATTCTAGCGAATTCACAAAGTTGTTTTCTTTTTAATAAAACAATAAAAAGTCCATCAAAAAAATCTACAGGGTATGAGAGATATTAAGGATTCTGAAAAGATGAACCCTTCAGTCGACCATTTCAATTCGGCACACGATGGACCAAAAACCCTGTATATTTAAATAAATTTGTGCTTACGTTAATGGTTCGTCTGACCTTACGAAATTGCATATTTATTTTTCATCGTGTCAAATAACTAGTTATTATTATTTTGCCGTAATCCAACTTCGAGCTATTCTATAATAAAATGCTCCGCCATCTGATTCTGTGTAGATTATGGGTCCTTATCCATAAATACGAATTATTATTAATGGAAATTTACTCAGTCTGTAGCTCTGTCAGGTGCCTTTTTACACCTTAACCGCAACAAATCGTTATGAATTTTTACTACAGATCCTGGATGTTAAAAATCAATTAAATGCAAAATATACGCTGATGAAGTCACGGGTAACAGCAGTTAGTTTATCTAATAGGATCTCGTTAAAAACGTAGCTCTACACCTTAAATGTCTTATGTCAGTACCGCTTACCTTCACGACAACACCGTTAAATATGCGATATCTACTTTACATACATAACATTACACCTGTATTCCTTGAAGTGTTAGGCAGAGGTGTACCTATAGTACACCCACATTTCGCCAGTTATGTTTAAGTCCAATGTAATAGGGAGCGTGCCAATTGAAATCAACTAGGCACAATTCAGATGCTGTTGGGACATTCCAGGTGAAAAAACCCAATAACATTTTGCTCGACCTGGGAAACAAACCCAGAACCTCATGTTCAGCAGTAGTGCAAGCGACCACTAGATTAACGAGGTAGTCACGAGGATATATCTACTTTAAATGTGGTCACAATATTACATGTTATTCGTGGACCTTTGGAGGTAGTTTTCAATCAGCTTATGTAATAAATATAATATAATATCTAATCAGCCAATATAGTTTTCACTCTTAAAAAAAACAACTTTATACTAAAGACACAGAGGTGAAAAATCCGCTAATCAACAAAACAAAAGAAAACTCAGCACGAACCTCATACCGGAATACAATGGGCTACAATAAGGCTAGGAACTAGTGGCCTAAGATCAAAAGAGACGAAATATATTGGTGTAGTTGTAGACAAACTATTTTTATTGTTATTACAGGCGCGGTGAATGCATTATTGAAATCGAAAAGAATGGAAGATTTATTTGTACAAATAGCTATCTAGTGTACCTACACTGCTAAATTAGTTCTAGCCATTTTAGCTGCATTAAACCCCAATATCTGTTTTGATAAAGTGACATAATTAACTTGACAGTTATAATAATGTCCTACAAAAGTGAGGCGTGCTGGTTCGGTTCGGAATAGGGACAGCTGGGCGGTAAAAATCAACTGAACATGCTAATTCAGCGCACGAAGTTTGCCGATCGTCACGAGCCAAATGAAAACATATTATTATTGTTTATGTAGTGATTGCTTCGGCTCGGCTTTTTTTACAACAAATACTGACAAATCGAACATGCTGACGTATTTAAAACACCTCAAACTTAATTTTAAATTTCTTACAGGTATTCACTGCCACCCCGCAAAATAACAAATCACCAAACGCATGAACTAACAACCTCTTTCCTTCACCACAGGCGTGACAGAAGCTCCTCCAGACCCGCCGCTCTACTCCGCCATAGCTCAGCCAAAGAACTCGAGCAGCGCACACAGCTTGCCTCGCACTCAGACGCCGGTGACGCCCATATCGTCACACGCGCACTACACTGATATGCAGGTTAATTACTAACATTATCAACTTTTTATTTGTGCATGTCAAAACGACTGAATGTTTTCATTGACAGCGTTCCATTTGATAATTCAATTTAATTTCAAGTAAATTTAAGAGGCTTTGTATTCTAAACAACACAGAGCAATATTTCATAAGATCGTGTAATATTATTCGGTTTAAAGAATTTTATTGTCATGATGAACACAAACAGTTCACTCCGTGAGTCGATAAAAAGTAAATAGTTGTATGTAAACTGCATAATTATGGCCAAATTGAATGATATATGAGTTCATTATTTATTTATTTAATCAAAGTAATGTGTAAGCAATCAAGCAAAACATTTTTTAGGCTTCTGTGAACATTAGACATTTTTTACAGACATTTAAAGTTCAGAAAATTTGTATTAATATGTTTTTTAAACCTTATTAAAAAAAAAAATTGGTAAGACTTCGTCTAAGACAACCATGGCTTAAATGGTCCTAAATTGTCTGTACTATCTTCGCTTTAAAGCTTTGCACCCATCTTCCAATCACCCTGTATATGTATTTTTTTCCTAGGTCGCACTGCAACGTAGAAAGTATCTTTTTAACACCTTTGAGCAGTTCTTCATTCATTTATTACATTACAGATTTCCATAGGTAAATCATTCTTATACGATGGTAGCATGCATTCCCACGTCCGTCCGTTCAAATGGGCTTTATTGTAAAAAAACGCGTTGATACTGCAAACGAAAGTTGTTCAATGTTTAATTTTAAATAATTCCTAATTCTAAAGATAATGAAACAAACATGTTGTTCACATTATTTATTTATTAAATGTCGAAGCATCTTGCTCAGATAACCTTTTGGCCTCGTAAAGGACTTTCTGTTTTTTATTTTATTTTTTTTAAAGTTTGTTTTATGATTGTGTTTAGATTAGATTGTAATCTTCTGTGCAAGTCCCAACAAATACTTTTTCTCTCTTTACGTTTTACTGCATTCAAAAACTCTTTGAAAGACTTGTCAATTAATGAATACCCTTACAGTAAAGGCTGGCAATCAATTATTTCTGTAGTCATGGCAACCCCTTTGACCTAACTGCATAGTGGCTGAATAGCAAACCGATGCTCGTATTTAATTTGCAATACAAGGCTTTACTAAATAATTGCAGCAATAATTTAGTGTTTATTGGAGAAGTTTCACCAAAGGGTTTCGGCAAACTATTGGCAGACTGTAGAACATTTCGCTTCGTTAGCAGTACGGAGTAGCGTCTATCCGAAAGCCGATTCGGTAAATAGTTTTATTTATTAGCGGTTCGTTTCTATGTGTTCTGAAGCGTACTGTGGATATAGATACAAATCGTACTTAAAATGTTTTATCGAATGTCTGGCAATTTCCTAATGGCGTGATAATATTGAAAGGGGTTTAAACTGTATGTATTAATAATACCCTATTTATTTTTTAAATTTGTGCCCGATTAATGCAAATTAGCTCACCCCGTAATAAATGGGACTAATGAGAAATGCGGACGCAATAAAATGTGTTCAATAAATTGTTTATGAATAGCGGAAGTTTCTACCTCTAATTCTAAAATAACACTTAGTAAATGGATTTTTTTGTTGTTCTCAGAATGATTCTGGGCGGAGTATGATCAACGGTGCCATGAGGTCGCATCGAGAGATTGTCACGACGAGGACGCCATTGTTAGCAGCACATCAAGAAAGCTGCGTATAAACCATATTCCAATTTATTTTATACCATTTTACTTTCAAAAAGTGAAAAAGCATGTTAAAATTATCAGTAAAAATTATCAAGTTCATTGTTATAAATATTTCATTTTTATAATTATTCGATTAATTACTATATCAATAATGCGTTCTAGCAGTTGTAAAATTAAGACAATGACTGATGAACAATTATTAAGTAAAAGATTATTAGAAAAATTATTGAAATAACTTGTTCTAATGATAATATTAGTTAGATACTCTGTAAGAGAAATGACGGAAGGCTCTAAGCTATTCTAGTATAAATTTTAGAGAGGTAAGGTAAAACTGTAAATAATGACTATTGAAAATTGTGTTTCAAGTATTCACATACGGAATTTCATTTCGCAATGCACTAATAGACGATTTAAATGTAATTATTACAGTTAAATGTAAAAAGTTAACGTCGTAAGTGTCAACAAAAAAGATTCATTCATGTAATATCTACATTAAAAAAACCAGTCCAATTTAATTTTGATTTTTATGGGAACGTTAATTATTTATTACGTTGTTGCAAATTAATACATTGTCAATAAATATTTATTAATTACCCATAACTGTAATCTGTTATTGGTTGGACTTAAAGCGTTTATATTTCTCTTATAATTTGTCGTTGATATATTAAAGCCTATTCCTTACTTTTGCACAAATCGTGACGCGTGTATAGCGATTCGCAGTGGACACAACTATCTCAAATATTTAAGTTCGAGCGGAAATCGAATTCCGAATTTTGTGCCGATAGAAATGTGTGTGCTTATGGTAACATGCCAATAGAGCCGCGCTAATAGGTGTTGTTATACAAGGTGTTAAATATTGAAGTTACCTGCAATAAAACAATGCAATAAAACATAGCTTTTCTTAGGAATGTGCACAGAGAGGATTTAAACGTGGAATGTATTCTAATACTGATTTACTCACGATACCTAATACTATGTATGTAATTTAAAGGAGCCCGTCTGTGTTGCGGGTTACGGAACAACTGAGACTCGCTGCGTATGTAGGTAACTTTAATCATCTAAAAAAAGGGTGTGTCAGCGTGCCTACACCAGTTTGAATCGAAAACTAATACCTTTATTTGAATAAACGATATTCCATCGGATTCTATGACTAAAATTTAATTGTTTTATCATCCGGTCATGGAAATAAGGCGCGTATTTCTCAACAGAAAAATATGTGAATAAATAGATAGGTACTCGTAATTTTTTAAATAGCTGTAAAATATGAATTTAAGTAAATTCCTTTCCAAGTGAAATGCTGTTAAAATGCATTAAGTAAGTTACTAAAGCATTAATATACTACCTTGTATAACAATGCTAAATAGAATAATAATTATCATATCACCATGTTGTAATTATCTTTTTTGTTATTGTTATAGTTTCAATATGATGCTTTTAACTTATTTTGAACAAGGACATATCAAAGTTTATCGATCATCTAAATACACGAATTAAGTACGAGTAGATACCGTATCTAATTAAATAAAAAATCTTATTTATTAATTTAATATTAATAACATTATTTAGTTTTATATAATTATACCTACCTAATATTATTTTACCATGTTAAACTTTCCCGGGCCGGTTGTAAATATATTACCTAATTAAATAAATAAATAAAAAACAATAAAAATTTGCTCATTCTAAGGAATATAAAGAATTTAATGTACCAGCACGAGATACGTTAAGTTGTCGGTTGTCTACACGAATCATTGTGGGAAGAGCAGTTTTTTAATACATGTGACTCAATAAAATGTCGAAAATTGATTTTGTGTTTAATTATTTAAAAAATTCTCGTGGCATTATTAGAGTTCGACCGAATCCCGTTTTTGTGTTCGGTTTTCGGAATTATTCAGCCAAAATATCCCTTTTCGGCGATGTTTTTTGATGAAATGCAATTATCAATATTGTAAAATATTTCGTTTTAGATGTACTAGAATAATAATAATGAATTGCAATTAAAACACTGAATTAGATGTTGTAATCGTTTAAGGTGTAAACAAGTATTCGGCGTCGTCGGTGCCACCGCAGATGTCACTTTAACCTGTAGCGGTTACATCGCCACATATTAACTACGCATCAAAGACATGACGTCACACAAATCCTGCATCGCGCAATTAGAGTTTACCGCGCGAACAACATATATAAGACTATCCGACATCAACAGTCGGGCAGTCGGCCCGCCAGACACAACACCCGTCTGGTTGGAGGATCCTCCCTTTTCTATGGTGGATGAGTGAACTTTACACCCTGTTCTCTGAGTATGAACGTCAATGCAGCCTTCGTGCAACTACTTCAGCGTGACGTCATCATCATCATCATCACTCCCGCAAGCTTTCGTGAGGCGAGTCACACAGACAGCCAGCACCCATGGCTTCAACGGGTATCCTGACCACCAGCATGCAGCGAACGCGCATTCCTGGTCATCACCCTCAGCCTCATCAGCAACCTTGGCACAGCATCTGCATCTTCGCCCGGTCTCACAAGCAGAGATCTTTCTACCCTCTCCTGGTCGACGCTAGCAGTCCGCCACAACCCGGCGCTATACCACATCCGACTCACTGGATCGTGACGCAGCGCCACTCCGACTCACTGGGGAATCACCGCAGACAGTTCCGACTCACCGCGAACTATGCGGCACCCGGTTCCGACTCACTGGAACCTCCACTGGTACTGTGAAGCATCGCAAGATACAAGACTCAGCCCACTATCGACCTCCGGTCTCCGGAGGGGAGTGATGTAGCGGTTACATCGCCACATACGAACTACGCATCAAAGACATGACGTCACACAAATCCTGCATCGCGCAATTAGAGTTTACCGCGCGAACAACATATATAAGACTATCCGACATCAACAGTCGGGCAGTCGGCCCGCCAGACACAACACCCGTCTGGTTGGAGGATCCTCCCTTTTCTATGGTGGATGAGTGAACTTTACACCCTGTTCCTCATGCCCCTAAAAACCGAATGTTAGCCAACTTAAAAAATGGAGGCGTTTATGAACTTATACGGCTAGTTTTTTTTTATAGGTACACATTACAAAGGTGCTTGAAAAATGTCAATGACCAGACAATAATGAAAATAATTTATTATTGAATTTCAAACTAGCGTAATATCGGGTTATTCAGTTAAGTGGATCTGTGCGGCTACCCACAACCAATAAAATGTAGTAGAAATTATTTATTTAAATTCACAATATAGGTATTATATTGTAGAAGATAGGAAGATATGAAGAGGGGGAAGACCTATATAAGGCGGTGCGGCACTAGCACCGGCCCTTTTTTTCACTTGGATCGTCGTGGGAACAACATCGTTAGAACGTCACTCTGTCGGTTACATTTCTAATTATTGTGTCTGTGTATTTTTTTTCGTTTAGTTAATTTGTTATTCGATTCTTGTTATTAAATTCTCGTTAGTCTGATTTGCTTATTTCAATCATTTCCTGTAGGTATTTCTAAAATTCTTTTAAAAAAAGTCACTTCTGGTCTAATTTCCAAGATCAGAAGTGGGATTCTTCCCATTTCTATTGCCCACTTTTCGCTTGGTTTTAATCACAAATACCCCCATTTTTATTTTTTGTGTCAATTTATTTTTTCCGTTGTGGTCTGTCGCTGCATTTTTTTTACTTGTGTGTGGTTACTTGTGTTGAGTGTTATTACTGGTATACATTTGATCGTGTGTTAGTCTGTTGGTCTGTTGTTTTCAGTGTCTTGGGTTAGGACGTTAGGATGGCAGACCGCAAACGCGATCGTAGTCGCAGTCTCTGCAGCAGCCGCGATAATACTCGTAGCTCGCGTCGCGACTATAGTCCTCTTCACGACCGTCGCGACTCGCGTCGCAAAAGTCGGGCGCGGCAAAATAGTGGGTACCGCGAGCGATCCCCTAATGAAAACGACACGTTACGGCTCGAGATACAAGCGATGATGTCTCGCCTTAAAGCGCTTGAAGACAAAACGAGGGCTTCACCCTTGCCAGTGCGTTCGTGTGATCGTGATAAAACTTTAGTGTCTGATAGTGTACGTAGCCGACGGGCATCGCGGCGCCAGCGAACACCGTCGCTAGAACATAATAAGGTACGATCGCCAGGTCGAATAAAATCGCGTAGCTTGCGTCATTCGTCACCACCGGAGCGTCGCCGCCGTCTCGTTTCACCTTCGCCTGGAGAGACTGCGTCTCGACATATTACGTCACCGGCTCGCGGATATAACTACCGTCGTTATTCACGTTCTCGTTCTAGAACTCCGCCGTTACGATTATCTGAGCAGGCGTCGGTACAGGTGTCGGACCATCTGATTAGGAACGTGAATGATCATTCGAATTCAACACAAGCTACGGTAACCGATCGTATCGTGGATGCTATTCGGTCAATTAATACTGCGGGCCGATCTCAGAATTTTTATATTTCAAATTTTGATCCTACCCTACATAATATTGATGATTGGTGTGCGGAGGTCGATCGCGCTAAAGTTTTAAACAATTGGAGTGATTTCGAATGCTTGTCGCGTATTGGTAATTGTTTGAAAGGTGACGCTCGATCATGGCTTAACGAATGGGTAACTAATGACCGATCGTGGAGCAACTTCAAAAAGGAATTTAAACCGTTGTGCCCTAGAGTACCGGACGTCGCGAATATTTTATATGACGTAATGACCAAAAATTCCGATAACTATTCTACGTATGCGGATTACGTGCGTCGGTCATTGCTCCGTTTACGAGTAGTGCGGGGACTTAGTGACGAGCTAATTTCGGCGATAATAGTACGCGGTATCACCGATCCCAACATAAAAGCGTCAGCGACGAACGCCAAGCTGTTACCTAATCACTTGGTCGAATACTTTTCAATCTACGTTAAGCCAAACAACACTAGTACGTCGAAAAGTTCCGCGTTTCGTTCTCTAAGAGATAAACAAACTACAGATCTTTCTCGGAAGCGTAATCTAAATGATGTTAAATGTTTTTCTTGCGGCGAATCAGGACATAGACAGGCAATGTGTTCTAGGAAACCGAGAACTGATCAACCGCCAAGCGTTTCGTCTAATAATCCTACGACTAACCCTACGTCTGGTTTTGTACCGACTAGATCCGAAACTTGTAGTTTTTGTAAGAAACCGGGTCATAAGGCCGAAAATTGTTTCGCTAAGCAAAGATCGGAAGCTGCAAACAAAAGTAGTGTTAACTTCTGCAACGAGTTTGTAAACACCAAAAATAGTGATGTTGTTGTAGCAATTATACAAGACGTAGCGGTCGATGTTTTGATTGATAGTGGGTCCACTATATCTTTAATTTCGTCTTCGCTGCTTAAGCATTTCAATTGTTCACGTAAGCCAGCGCTTCGTGTTTTGAAGGGGTTAGGTACCCAAGAGGTAGAGAGTACAAGTTACGTGACGTTACCTATTGAACTTGACGGTTTAACCCTCGAGGTAGATTTGTTTGTTGTGTCCGCCGAATATATGAACACGCCGGTCATAGTAGGAACGGATGTTCTTAATAGGGACGGTGTTAGGTACGTTCGCACTAAAGATTGTCAGTCACTTACAAGAAGCGTTGATAACTTGCATAGGGTAATGAACATACAATCTGAGACTTCAATTCCAATCAATACACCCCTAGTTGACGGTCACTTGGATGAGTTGCTAGAGATAATGAATAATTTCTCTCAGTATTTTATTTCCGGTACTGCAACATCAACTGTAAATACAGGTTGTATGTCCATTAAACTTAATACCAACACTCCTATTTACTATCGGCCGTACCAACTTTCTCACGCTGAGACTCTTCGTGTCCGTGATATTATTAAGGACTTGTTGGATAAAGGAATTATAGAAGAGTCGGAGTCTGATTACGCAAGCCCGATTCTTTTAGTTAAAAAGAAAGACGGCACAGATAGGATGTGTGTGGACTTTCGTAAATTAAACGAGATAACTATTAAAGATCGTTTTCCGTTACCACGTATAGATGACTATATAGATCGTTTAGGGCATAATAAATATTTCAGTTCCCTTGACATGGCAACTGGATTTCATCAAATTCAATTAGACCAGGACTCAGTTCCGCTTACGGGTTTTGTCACGCCAGAGGGGCATTATCAATATTTGAAGATGCCTTACGGCTTGGCGAATGCTCCAGTAGTTTATCAACGTATAATCACAAAAACACTTCGCAAACTAATTGAATCTGGTGATATCCTCGTCTACATAGATGACATTCTAATCATGAGCCGAAGTATTGATCAAGGCCTTGCTCTACTACAAAGGGTTCTTGACACTTTGACTAAAGCTGGGTTTTCCATCAATTTGAAAAAGTGCTCGTTCTTGGCCAC
Source organism: Xanthia togata (assembly GCA_963853775.1). Lineage (NCBI taxonomy): Eukaryota > Metazoa > Arthropoda > Insecta > Lepidoptera > Noctuidae > Xanthia > Xanthia togata. Next base: position 24,400,521 of record OY970794.1, on the reverse strand, counting down.
AGATATCGAATATTTGGGTAGATCAATTTCCGAAGGTCAGGTTAAGCCGAGTCATGAAAAAGTGAGGGCTTTGATTGACTCAGCCGAACCGCAAAATGTAAAGCAGGTTAGACAATTCATGGGCTTAGCTAGCTATTTCAGGCGGTATATCGCTGGGTTTGCCCAGAAAACTGCGTGTATTGCGGCACTCACTAAAAAGGGAGCACATTTTAATTGGGGAGTTGAACAACGGGCGGCTCGTAAGTACATTGTGGAATGTCTAACGAGCGAGCCAGTACTTGCAATTTATGACCCTTCATTACCCATAGAAGTTCACACAGACGCAAGTTCTATTGGGTATGGAGCAATCTTGATGCAAGTGCATGAAGGTAATCGTAAGCGAGTGGTGTCCTACTTCAGTAGGCTTACTCAGGGAGCTGAGAGCAGATACCACTCATATGAGCTTGAAACTCTTGCGGTGGTAAAAGCTCTTCAGTATTTCAGGCATTATCTTGTGGGTGTACGATTCACTGTGGTCACCGACTGTAATGCATTGAAGCTTACACAACGTAAGAAAGATTTGTTGCCAAGAGTGGCTCGGTGGTGGGTATACCTCCAAGATTTTGACTTCAGCCTAGACTACAGGAAAGGAAGCCTTCTGTCCCATGCCGATTATCTTAGTCGGAATCCAGTCAATGTGTGCACTGTTCAGAAACCTCTGAATTGGGCGCGGATTGCTCAGGCTTCCGATGAGGAGACCCGGTCTCTTATTCAAAAATTGGCGGATGGCCAATTAGACTCCAGCCGTTATATTTTCAAAAACGACATTCTTTATGTAAAGTTCTCACCTACTGGTGAAAATCCCAAATTCCTTTGCTATATCCCAAAAGGTCACAGACTTAGCCTGTTACGAATTTTCCATGATGAACATGATCATCCCGGTGTCGATAAGACCGTTGATCTTATCACGAAACACTTCTGGTTTCCAGGGCTGAGGGCGTTTGTACAAAAGTATGTAACACACTGTTTAGTGTGTCTTTCCCATAAGAAAGTCCCCCGAGCCCCTCTACAGCCCATCCACTCTTGGGAAAAACCAGATTTACCTTTCGAAACTATCCATTTAGATTCCTTAGGTCCTCTTCCCGAAGCCGATGGTTATCGCCATGTTCTTATAGTTATAGATGCGTTTTCTAAATTTTGTTTGTTATATCCTATGTACCGACAAGACGCTGACGAACTAAATCGCCATTTCACCAATATGATCTCCCTCTTCGGAACTCCTAAACTAATAGTAGCCGATAGAGGTCGCATGTTTCAGAGTACCGAATTCTTAGATTGGGTCAAAGATATGGGTTGCGACACTCACCTTATAACCCCTGAAATGCATCACTCTAACGGGCAGGTAGAACGATATTGTCGCACTGTGCTGAACATGGTTCGTATTGAGTGCAACCATCGACAAGAAAAGTGGCCGAGTGTTATGTGGAAACTGCAGTTGATTCTCAATATCACAAAACACAGAACAACTCAGTATTCAGCCTTGAACCTATTGATAGGTATTGATGCTGCGACGCCACTTATTCGTAGCTTGGTTCGCGATGTGGCCTTGGAAGGTTCCAACCCTAATCGGGAAGCTCTTCGCGAAATGAGTCGTCAAAGAGCATCTGAACGTCTCCGTTTAAATCAAGCACATCAGGACGCCTATGTTAATCAAGGGCGAAAGCGACCTCGTGTTTTTGAACTGAACTCTTTTGTTTTTGTGAGAAAACAGGCCCAATCTACTGGGAAGCTGGATTCGTGCATGCGAGGGCCTTATCGCGTGGCGAAGGTACTCCCACACGGTCGCTATGAGTTGCACCTCTTGGCTGGCTCGTATGGCAAGTCTACACAAGCAGCTGCGGAATACATGATCCCGTGGCAAGGGGAATGGACTCCCGACGTGTGTTCTGCTTTCTTTAGCGGTGAGTGTTACGTTTTTGTGTAATGAGTTAGCGTAATGAGTTTTGATTATTTTTATGTAAGTGATACAATTCACTGAATATGACTTATTTGATGTCATTGTTTGTAAATTAAGAGGTTTCTATTAACTTAATGAGTGATTTTTTGTTGGGATTGGTAATACTGAACGATGTTGAAGGGAAGTCTAGTCTTGCAATTTGAAATAGGCCTGTCTTGGAGCGCATCGGACATGCTATCTCAATTTGACGGATACACTTCAAGTGAGGTATGGTTTCATATTATTGGATGGGCCTCTGTCTTGGAGCACATCGGACATGCTACCTAGTATATGGAACATACCTTGGGAACAGCTCACGAAGGGATACTGTCTTGGAGTAGCCTTATCGGACCTACGGTCTTGGAGTAGCCGTATCGGACCCGTGTGGTCTTGGAGTAGCTTTATCGGACCTATGGTCTTGGAGTGGTGTTCTCAGACATGTTATCCTGGAGCTGTGGTACACGTAGAGTTTGACTATGAGTTGGTGCCTGACTATCGTGTTTAGTGGGAATACATGCTTGCTGATAAGCATTTCTATGATATGTCTGGGAATGGTTTGAAACATGCTTGTATGTGAACCGATTCACACACGCAAAGTTATGCCTCACGTAGGTCTCTAACGAGTCGTGAGGTGGCGATCTTCCGACAAGTCTCGCCCCGGGTGGTTTAGATATTTGTATGTTTCACACCTAATGTGCGTAGGCTTTGCTAGGCTAGCCCAAAGTTATTATGATGTTAAAATGTGTGGTGTTGAAAAGAGCTATCTTATCAACAGCTTACAATGGATGGTTTGTTATTTTACAAAATTGATTCTCGTGTGGTCTGTTTGTTTCTTTTGCAGAAAACGAGGAGTCGGAACAGTCCATTGACGAGGCTGAGCCAGTTGATGAGGAACCAGAACCTTGCACCTCTGGCACGCAGAAGCAGCTGGAGATGCCGATCAGCACTGCACCTGCAAGCAGTGAAGAATCGGGACCTTCCATGCCAACGTTGGAGACAAATCTTCGAAGCTAGAAGTTAAAGGAGTCCGAGGACGGTCTCCAGTCAGGAAAGACCGTGTAGAAGATAGGAAGATATGAAGAGGGGGAAGACCTATATAAGGCGGTGCGGCACTAGCACCGGCCCTTTTTTTCACTTGGATCGTCGTGGGAACAACATCGTTAGAACGTCACTCTGTCGGTTACATTTCTAATTATTGTGTCTGTGTATTTTTTTTCGTTTAGTTAATTTGTTATTCGATTCTTGTTATTAAATTCTCGTTAGTCTGATTTGCTTATTTCAATCATTTCCTGTAGGTATTTCTAAAATTCTTTTAAAAAAAGTCACTTCTGGTCTAATTTCCAAGAATATATTATTTAGCATACCTTTTATCAATTGGGTGGCTGCCTCTATTCCAATGCATTTGTTATGTGTAGGGTAGGTGGTTTGCTAGTGTTTAAGTAAACAAAGTCCCATTTACATTATGCAAATTTACTACCATATAATACAATGCATACAATGAAATTGAAGCAAAAAATGAATTACTGTTGCTTCGAGTTATGGTATGCCAAAGGCAACTAAATCTCATGTAAACCAGGCTTAAGGTGGATACGCACACATTCTTAAGTTTTTGCAATCTGCAGACCAATATCAGGTTGTATATTGATCACATAATTATAACCATCAGAATTATCTATACATCTCTCTAAGTTAGATTCGGTCTCAAATGTCATGATTTCATGGAAAAGTCATTCAATAGGTTAATTTGAACTTAGAGAGTTGTATATTGGCTTTGATAATGATTATTATGTAAATAACTACCTACCAATGAATTCAAAAGAAGAGTAACTAATGGATGGAAAATATATTGGTCACTGAAAGAGATTATGAAAGCAACAGATCTCAGTAATATAACTAAGCGCAGTCTTTTTTAACACCTGTTTTCTCCATTACCTTACTTATGGATGTGAAACCTGGACACTCTCCTAACACCAAAGGAATATGATGGACCAATGCCCGAGAGCTATGTAGAGGAGCATGCTGGGAATTAAGAAAGACAGAGTAAGGAACATATCTATGAGAGCTAGGACAGGAGTGACAAACACTGAGGGTGTTTGTCACTAAGATAGACACGATTCAATGTTGATCGGCGGGTTACATGTTCCGGAGCCCCCATGATAAATGGAGTAAAATTTTGACAGAATGCTAATCTAGAGATGGCAAATGAAATAGAGGTCGACAATGGAAAAGATGGGAGAACAAACTCCATCTCACAGCAGGTCCAAACTGAAGAAGAGTTGCAAAAGACAGAAAGCAATGGAAATCGTTAGAGCAGGCCTTTGCCAAGAGGCACACTGAACTACAAGATATATTATAACTCAGGAAAGAAAATAACAGCAACTAAACTAGCACAAGAAAGGAGATTCAGGATAAAAGGGCTATTGTATTGTATGTGTTGCGGTCGTGAATCATATTTTTATAAACATACGAGTACAACCAGCAGTGCTATTCTGTAACCATCTCACGGTGAAAACTTAGGTGAAGTGAGCTCGGAATGAACTGTCAGTCCCTAGCAGTAGATGGAATGTCAGCTCACTTCACGTTCACTTCACCTAAGTTTTCACCGTTAGATTATTACAGAATAGACCGGCTGATACTAAATTGCAAATTGTAAAAAACATAAGAAAGTTTGAATTTGGAATTCGCGGACTTTCTTTGTGCATCGACCTTAAATCCAAATACATCATGTGATAGGAAGTTGCATAGGTGTTTAGAACCCATGATTTCGATGTTATGAAACCTAGTGATCTAGTACGAGAAAACGAAAGTAAGGCTTTTTTTTCTTTGCCAAATATAAAGAGCAGTGAATTCCCAGTGGTAACGGCCACGAGTTACGAGTGTTAGTGGGTTCAAACACATGCAGGCATCTTTTGGCAAATTTTTCCATCGCCAGTGCTCTCAAAACGGTGAAGGAAAACCGTGAAATGAAACCGGCATGTCCTAGAACCAAACATTCGAAGACATGTGACATCCACCAACCCGCACTGGGGCCGTGTGTGTCCCAGCAGTGGGAATATTATTCTTTTCCAAAACAATTTCGGTTTCCTTGTTGCTTCGCTGCGCACCCTCACTTACCTTTCCATCACACCTATACGAGAAAAAAGATAAAATCGATTACGATATCCTGTATAGAATATTTAAAAGGCCCAACTTGCAAAAAAGTACAAAGCCTATTTCCCTGAAATAAAATTATAATCCAAAGAAACTCATCAATAAAATAGATGTATTATACGCCTTAAGAAAGGTCAATATCTGAGGCATTGTGTCCGTGATGCAGGTCGGTGGCACAAAACGGTTCCCCCGCATCACGGCGCCGAGGCGTTATAACCATTTGTTACGTATTCAATGCTCGCTGTGCCTAGCTATTTATCTTGCAGCCATTGACTGGGCGAGTCGTCGATCAATTCTAAGCGTTACTATCGTCGATTAATCAAACGGTAAGTCGGTGTTTAATCTTAGTGTCAGGATGGTGTTGGAAATATTGTAATAATCATGAATGGAATGTTTTGATGTGTTTTAATACCCAAATTTAATGCGGTTCGATTCCCGGATCGGGCAAAGAGTTATTGGGTTTTTCCATTAGGAATTTCTTAGTAACAGCCCGGAGTTTGGAAGTTGGCGGTGTGATACCTTGGTGCCTTTAGCCGTTGGTCCTGCACCTGATCTCTCTCCGGTGGTGTCGGATTGCCGTCCCATCGTACTATGAGAGTGAGGGAAGAGAGAGTGCACCTGTGTCTACGCACACACTTGTGCACTATAATATCTCCCACACAGAAAGCTAGTCTGATAGTTAGATTGGCCGAAATACGGTCTGGAGGACTATAAAACACAACAAAATTATAAAAATCATCATATTCATCCCCAGATTTATATACGGTGCAAGGGAAATTGACGAGAAAACTGTAACCATGAATTTGAGCATAGTTTTAGACTCCCGACTTTAGGGTAGAAATTATACGTAGATAAAAAAAAAAAAAAGCATGGAACAACAGTATTTTTTTTTAAACCGACAAAGAATTACAACACTGCACCCCGGTGGAAAAATAGAATCCGGTACTGAATTTATGGTAACAGTTTACGGTTCGATGTCCCTTACACCCTGTATATCTATATCTCTGCACACCGTTTCGGGCATTATCATCACAGGTTTCCCTAGAATATGGGATAACTTCTAATAACAGTAGAGAATTCCAGAGGTTGGACTTACCAGGCTATTTCAGAAAAAAGTTATCACACAGACAAATGAACAATGAATATAAAATTACAATGTTAGAATATTCAGTACGTAATAGACTCAGCTTTTCATTTTAACAACGTAATAGACACGTCGTACTTTTCAATGTGTGTTACTGACAGTTTAAAATTATTTGCTGGTCAATAGTTTTTCAATTAAAAGTCTATGTTTGAACATGGTTTAAACAAATCGAGCAGATTTTAATTCGGTCGAAAATCGATCGCATACCTCACCCTCTACGTAACCGTATTAGTGATCGTAGCAAGTTTACTACGGCGTAGCTGCCTTACTACGGCGTAGCAATTTCGCTACAGACGTAGCCCGTCCTGCATGTAGGAATTTGAATACTGAAATTGAAATGATGTCATGACTAATAACCATGGAACATGAAACATGAGTCATATACACGTCAGTGTACCTAATGAACTCAAAAAAAAAAAAAAAAACAGTAGTTTTTACGTCAATTTAGGGCATGGAAATTATCTCATATTTGGTTCGAATGACTCTTAATTACTACCACTGTAACCTAATACAAACAAATACATTAATATAATCGAAATAAACGAAGTCTGATAAACATAAAAACATTTGTTCAACAAAAAATAATAAGCACTGCATCACACCACCAATATTCCTACATACATTATTTTGATTGCGTAAAACAGAACTACTCGTAACATAAAGGCGTGAAAACCCAATAAATTCATGTAAATACGAATTCTCATAGCAAAATTGCTTCCTCAACGGTTAGTGCACATTTGCTCTAATTAAGGCTATAACAGGAGGCCCTAGTGGTATTTAGGATAATTAGCACACATGCTTCTTACCGATTCAGGGGTATTACCGGCAGTGTGGTCACAGAATACTTCAGAAGGTCGACTCCATAAAAAGAGTGAAAGCAGGCACACCCACACATAGATGCATACGTACGGTGAACTTAAGGTGGGATCCTTCAATGTAGCCCGCAAAATTCAAAATTTCATTACGTTTTTTGCAAATCGCAGCACTGTTTTACGTAGTTTTTCGATCAAAATTCAATATGCGACAATTATGATAAAATAATAACTAAATTGTAGTTAATTTAAGTGCATATTTACTCGTGGCAAAGTATATTAGATATTTAATGCATACATTTTTCTAGTAATTAACAAATTTTTTTTAATGTAGGAAGACTATTTACTTTTTTGTCGATGTTATTTAAATGATTAAAATTTCGTAAAATGTATTTTATTATAATTGCCACATAATTCATTTTGATCAATAACGTCATACGATAACACCACGCCTGTATTTCCTCGAAAGGTTGGGCAGAGGTGTACCTATATACTCACATTTCGCAAGTTATGTTTAAGTAGCAGAAAACATAACAATTTTGAATATCGTGTACTACGTTGAAGGAATCACCTTGAACGGTTAAACAAGCATACCTACTGTATTTGTCTATTCTGTGCCCTGGCTGGCCAGAGACGAAACGCGCATGCGTGAACCACGGCTCGCTGTTACTTGAAGCTACGTCGCCAGAATTGCCGGACCGTCGGCCGGTTTAGCCGTGCCGAAAGTCCAGTAGTTCTAAATAAATTCACATTTATGATAAGATGAAATAAAGTATTTTTGTCACAAAAGCATAAAAAACCTAACCTAATGCCCATGTGACACGGCCAAGCCACATATTTTGACTAAGGTGTAAAATTTGTGATAACTAGGGCTTGTAGAGTGAGGGCGTGAAAAAGCTTGGTTTTACATGGTCTCGTCTTGACAACATTTAACATGAAAATATTTTGGTGTGATTTCACTTCTTTTTGTAAGTTGCAAAATGTTTTTTTTTTCTTTTTTTGGGGTGTATTTCTAGCACATCAGAGGTGCCTTTTTTCATAACCCAGTCCCGTCAGCCTGTATGGGAAAACCCATACAAACTTCCATCACCTAAATTAAAAAGGGGGGGGGGGTATTTCCTAAAAATCCTGAAATATGTAGGTATTTTATTATTTACAAGGCCTTATATCAATTTTCAGACCTCTAGCATCAAAATTTACGGAAGTCTCATACAAACTTCCATCCTCTAGTTTAAGGGGTTAGGGGGTAAAAGTTACAAGTGTTAGATTTCTTTTGTTGTTTGTGTACTAGCTTACATGCCAAATTTCAGCTTTCTTCAGGAAGTGCCGTAAAAATTTTGATGATCATCAGGCAGTGAGTGAGTGACGAAATCAGGGTTTTTTAGAAATCAATAAAATCTAAAGTTTAAGAGCTATGCAATTGAAACTTTATATTATGTTTAATAAATCTACCATTGACATCATACTCCGAGAATTTTATGTATCTGGTATAATTCAAACCCAAGTTATAAGGGTTCAAAGAAACGACGAAGCGCTTCGAGAAAAGGTAGGTAGTGACCTTACGCTTCGGTTGGCTCGTCTTGGCGGGGGGCACTACCGTGACCGTGCCCCCAGATAAGGAATAAGAGGAGTGATGCTCATCACTTAACCTTAACTGACTTCAAAACGGAGGAGGTTCTCAATTCGACTGTAAGTTTTTTTTAAATGTACGTTTGTTACGCGATTACTCAGCCAATTATGAATTATTGATTTGAAGATTCTTATTTTTTTGGAAGGTCATACTTCAGAGGTCATGAACTTCACCTCTGAAGTATGACCTACTAACTTTGCTTAGGTGGTTTTTGAGTAAGCTTCACAAATACGTATTTTTCCCACTTAGTCTCTACGGATGCTGATAATTATAAAATAAGTTCCTGTCACTTTTATTCACATAGCAGGTATTCGAATTTTGTAGGGTTATTCGGGTTTTGTTACCACAAATAAAAAGTGAAAAATAAAAACATTTTACGAAAAAATATAGAATAATTAATATAGTTTTTTTTTTTAAATTACTACGTGATATAACTCATGATATTATTAATGACATTTAAAGAGAAAACTAACTGTGAATGTGAGTACCATGCAGGCTAGATTGAATACATGATTTTAACTGTGGCGGTTTTGAGTATTTTGTATATGGCCTAAGTAAATGTCCTGCAGATCTGAGTTGGTCGTTGAGCTCCCTAAAATAGGGTTGAGCTGTCCACAGGTCAGCTCAAAGCTGCAATAGCTCTTTCTTAAAAAAGGCCCTTCTAGAGAGACGGCCCTGCATTGTTACTCTTAAAAAATCCTTATAATTATAATGTTTGGACTTTAAAAGCGAACAAACAAAACAAACTCAGAGGTCATTCTGAGTTTGTTTTGGAATGCCTTCTCAGGGATCAGTTAGCTAGAAAATGCTGACGCCATCTAGTTTTAAAATATTAACGTGTAAAAGGGGCCTATAAGTTATACCTACAGAAATAAACATTTCATTTCAATACCAACTCGAATTGACGTCGTAATACTGTGGTTCGCAATATAGGCCAAAGGCAAAGTTTGTCTCCGAATTACCCGTGGTACTTGCAATATAGCAAGTTAACAACTATCGTAACAGCTGTTCGGCTGCTACATATTACTTCGCCAGACACAAATATTTATTCACCAGCTTTGAATAGATAGGCCGGAGAAACAAACGAGGATCGGGTATTAAGGGTTTATGATTTGCGCAATCGCTTGGACCGATTCGAATGTGAAAGTAATTTTCGTGTACCGAGCCGTTTTGAAATGAATGCGGATACTAATTTATAATAGTTTTTTTTCTATGTTTAACTTCTTCAATCAGTATATTTTTCTGGAAATTGACATGTTTATTAGTAATGCCTCTTTTTTTTGGATGGGAAATCATCAAATGACATCTCCCACTCTGGGCGGAGCGGGAGGGCGTATCAGACTGTTACTGACTAAAACCCACCCGTGTTCCTTCAGTTGCCTGTGCAATGTCAGGGGCCACGGTATCCCTTTCAGGCTTTCCCGCGACCCCAGCAGGCAACGGTCCCATCGGATCCCTTCACTTGCTGACATCTCTTTGAGGCGCGCGTGGAACACAACTCGCCGTCGACCCAGGCCTGATCCTTATCGGGCGAGCTACCCATTGCTCACCGTCCGCAAGCCCGTGCCTACGTGGGCCGGGAATCGGCTGTAGATTCCCGATGCCCAGGGCGTCTCCTCCTGCGGCGGCTAGGGGCATGAGGCGCGAATTTTGCCTCTCCCTCACGCGTTCCACCTCCTGCTTCGCGAGCATTACTGCTTTGCAAAAGGAGATGACGGCCTCCCATGCCCTCTCGCTCCATACCATGGCCTGGACCAAGGCTGGACGCGAGAGATCACCGCCACCGATCGCCTCCACGAGGACATGGCGGTGCTCTGACCAAGCCGGGCAGACCTCCACCGTATGCTCCACCATGTCCTCCGGGCGATCCACGCAGTCCTCCAGCCTTATCCGAAACAGGAACCTACTGGAACAACTGTGTCCGGTGGCAGCAGGTTTCCGGTGCTCCCACGGTCCAGCTGCTAACGAGATGAGACTATTACGAACAATTTAAAACAAAAAAATAATCAAATCGTCGAGTCGTTCTCAAGTGATGCGGTTACCAATGAACAACATTTCATTTTTAACCGACTTCAAAAAGTTCTCAATTCGACTGTACGTTTTTTTTTTGTGTATGTTTGTTACGCGATTGCTCCGCCAATTATAAATTGATTTAATTATCATTGACTTTGCTTGAGTAGTTTTTGAGTTAACTTTATTTATACGTATTTTTCCAACTAAGTCTATATGTATGATGTTTTAATCATTTCCCTGTCACTGTTATTTACATAGCAGGTAGTGCACGCAGGTAGTTAGGTAGGTAGCAGGCAAAAAGTGGTATTCGAATTTGTGTGGGGTAGGTACCACAAATAAAAAAAAAATTATAATAAAAACTTTTTACAACAAAAAAAGCACCAACTTCCAAAATAAACACAAAAACTTTTTTTTATTTTGGAAGTCGGTGGTTATTTTTTTGTAAATTTTTTAGATTTATACACGATAACTTTACGGTTACTTAGAAATAAGTGAGGACATTTTCTTGCCGTTAATTACTGGGGAGAAATGTTGTAAAGATTTCTTCTAACTTGTAAAGATTACCTAATAAAATCGCGTCATCAAAACTTTCCCTGCAATTCGATGTCGGTACCTTAATGTTCAAGTAAAGGTCTTAAATCCATTAAAATACTTAAGACATATTTTTTGTTTATATATTGCACGACTCATAATGTGAAACATTAGAGAGTACGATCGAAAAATTAGTTTTACGCCCTTTCTACAAATGTTTCTAATTTTTTTTCACGGGCACTTGATATGTCCCGCAATACAACTGCCGAAATTACGCCATGGAAAGTTCAGCATTTTCAGGCCTGCAATGCTTTTTAAATTACCATTACACGTCAGGCCGAAATTATGTCGCGTATTTTTTGTAAAAGAACAAAGCAAAAAGCAGCCAGAATTTCCATCGCGTCATTTGTGGCGATATACTAAGTTAACTCTGTACCTATTCAAAACAAAATTAAGCCAAAATTATGTTAGACCTAGACTAGAAACTCAGTAAAAATAAACATTATATTAGCTACCATATTACGTAAAAACCAGGCATGCTTATAAAATTGTACGTCACACCGTATTCCGAGACGTAGGTATCATTATAAGACTTTTGCTGTGATACGTACTTGAAAAAGTTGCTCTGGGATCTCATTAGGATTCTTATTACAGTGGTAGTCTGAACAAGTTAATAAAAACATTTGGAAAATCCAAAAGTGCTCGCCTCGTAACGTTCATTTAAAAATATGGGTAAAATTTCTCACAATATTTATTTATTTTAAAACGTCCGAAGCCAATTACACTATTTAAACATAGTATAATTTTCACCTCAGCACCTCAAACAAGCAGGTTTTGCTGTCTACAGACAGTGAGCAAAATTCGATTTTGATGCGAGCGTAAGACAAAGTAGGTAGGTAACTTTTTAATTATTTTTTTATAAATGCCGAGAACAGTACTGGGTCTACTCACAAAATTCTAACGATTTGAACTTCACTTATAGTTTTGTCACTTTCACTTCGATACGAAAAAAGCGAGAGATAGAAACAAGTCGATTGGAAGTTCGATTTCAAAATTCCATACCTAGTAGGCCCAAAAAAGGAACAAACAATAAAACGTTCGGTTACACTTATAACCTTAAAATTGAAAATCATCTTTTATGGTTTTATATTTGTTTTTATTCTCTTTTTTTTTTTGCAACGAAGTTCTTTAAGCGGCTTGCGGTAAGAGTGCACTGGCGGCAGAAACCGTCACGCGAAAAGGCTCTTGCGATTGTCTTCTTCTAATTTAAAGAGAAAGAAAGATAGAGATAGAAAGTGTGAATTTGGTCAAAATGATAATCCAAGATGGCGGTTGCGAAAGTTTTCACATTTCTAGTCATGGGTGTCGTTTTCATAGTTTTCAAGGGTGATAAAGCCGATCGTGAGTTCAAAATGTAAATCCAAGATGGCGGCAAAAAAAACAAATGTTTCTTCATGGGTATCGTTTGCATGGTTTTTCAACGTTGTTAAAGCCGATAGTGAAGTCAAAATGTAAATCTAAGAGGTCAGTTGCGAAAAATTTTCAAATTTTTCTTTAAGGGTATCGTTTCTATAGTTTTCAAGGTTGCTTAAGCCGATAGTGAAGTCAAAATAAAAATCCAAGATGGTGGCTGCGAAAATGTTAAAAAATTTCGTCATGGGTGTCTTTTTCATAGTTTTCGCCGATAGTGACATGAAAATGTAAATCCAAGATGGCGACTGTGAAAATTTTCAAGGTTTTTTCATGGGTATCGTTTTCATAGTTTTTGAGGGTGCTTAAGTCGATAGTGAGGTAAAATGTAAATCCAAGATGGTGGCTGCAAAATACGAAGTGATGATAATTATGTAAAAAAAACAAAAAATTGTCCGTTCCGAAAAGGGCCTATGGTACTGCAGTAACATTACCAGAGTATTTTAATTTTAATTATTATTATTGATAGTAAAAAGTTATTGGTATTTAAAATTCATATTTTAGTTCCAAAATTACTCCAAATCCATAAAAAAGTTGCAAATCTTGTAAGGTATGATATTTAGATAGGCCGCTATACGACGTCAACCACGGCGACGGCACCTAACGTGATAACCCGGTAAAATTCAGCATTAAAAAAAATGTGGGGATTCTTTTTCTTTTATCCTGAAAATTTCCACATTAATATGCTCACAGTACCTTACAACACCCTCACGGATCGGATAGGGTTTTTTTTACATGTTGTATGTTCTCGCTGCTGAGATGAAAAGTTGTATGTGTTACACGAGAGCAAAGTTATTTGTATGTCGTGTCTTTGAATCCCTCGCCGCGCTCAGGATTCTAACCTAGAATCACGAGCGTAGCGAGTCCTTCGCTTACTCGGGATTCAAAATCAAATGTTAAACAAAAATAACAGTTTGCCACTCAATATCTATCAATGTCTTTTTGATAAATAAAAGTTAATGATTTATTCTTGTAAATTCTGATAAAACACGACAAATATGTATATAAATTATGTTTTATTACTAGATCTAGTCTGTATTTCTAATACGACTATTCTACGATGAACCATTTTTTTATAATCTCAACCTAAGAAGTTTTCGGCTGCTTGACCGAGTTATCCTGTGGATTGAAGTGAGTAATATTAATAGTAGGTAATAGTAGTGAGAAATATTTATTTATGGGTAATCTTGCCGGGCATTGGTATCGCTTAATCGGTGCTAGCCCAAGTAATTTAAGAAGATGCATTCAAATATGGCGGTCTCTATTGCCAACTGGTACTGTCTAATGTAGTCGGGCAATACGAGAAAACAAGTAACAAAAAAACGCTTCGTATTTGCTTGGGTCAGATATTTATCATTCATCATCATTTCAGCCGAAAGACGTCCACTGCTAGAAATAGGCCTCCTCCAAGCACCGCCACTTCGACCAATTCTGTGCCTCCCGCATCCAGCGGATCCCTGCGGCCTTTACAAAGTAATCGGTCCATATTGTGGGAAGCCTTCCAATGCTACGTCTTGCGGTACGCGGTCCCCACTCCAGAACCTTTCAGCCCCATCAGCCATCTGTTCTGCAAGCAATGTGCCCTGCCCATTGCCACTTAACCTTGGTTCTCCTGCGGATCTCTTAATTTCTGATTCAATCACGTAGGGAAACTCCAAGCATAGCTCTCCATACCCTATATTAACGGGTAGAAATAATGATTTTTGGGTTTAAGGAACTATTTCTATGATAATTTGATAACACAGCAAAAAATTTGTGCCCAGAAATAACATTCACTGAATTATGAAGTACGGACCACAAAATCAGTTTACCGAAAAAGTCGTACCCTGACAGCAGTTAACAGCCATTGTCTGTTGGACCACAGTCTACGGCAAACCAATGTGGTTTTTAACAAAAAGTTTGCATATTCAAAAGAGATAGAGAAAATATAATTATTTTTATTTCGTTTACTCTTTACTATACTGGGTCCATGGAGGACAGAAGTGACTGGACCTAATAATAACGTCCTTTTCTCATGTTTTTTTTTTTGTTTTTGAATGAGTGTTTATGAATCATGCACTTTTGGATTTTCTAAACTATATAATACATACAACAAAGACCGGGCTATAGGTTTACGAACAAGCGATGGAGCGCAGTATTTTTGGACTTTGAGTTACTGCGATCTAAGACAAAAATCGCTGACGTCACTCAAAAAGCAGCCAAGTTCAAGGGCCGGACAAGTTTTTCGTATATCGAATACAAACTGTGGGCAACATGGGTTTCTGAAATTGTCCAGCGGCATCGTGGAAGACCCAAGAGGGGGCTTCCACTGGACATAGTCTATAGCGGGATAAACTTGACGCTTATAGGATTTCAGGATCAAGTTGAGTAGAAAAAGGATAGGAAGGCCTTTACTCCGCAGTGGAACAATACGGGCTAAGTATTATTATTATATTACATACCAAGGGTGAAGCTTGCTAAAAATGTGACTACAAAATCATGAAACTATTTTATATCGTTGAAATACTTGAAGGTCGTAGGTTTGAACCCAGGCAGGCGCTTTTAATTGTGTAAATAATTTAATTACCACTGCTCTTAAAACGGCCCACATGGAGGAGTGCGACCTGCACGTGGTCTCGGCGTACTTTTAGTACAGCGAGCCGGTCGACCGCCATCTGCATCACCTGGAGGGTATAATGGATGCGCTACGGGGGAGGCGTATCATACTGTGCGCAGATGTGAACACCCACTCGCCGATGTGGCATAGTGTGCCTCGCCACTACATTGGCCGGGGCCACACCGCGGAGTACCGGCGGGTGGCATTGGAGGCCTTCATAGCCGCACATGGACTCACTGTTAATAACGTGGAGGGCCAGCCCTTCACTTTCAGCGGCCCAAACGGTGAGTCCAACATTGACGTCTCCCTCTGCACGAGGAACGTCTCTCTCGGTAAGTGGGAAGTTCGGGATGGGGCAAGCAGCAGCAACCACCGGCTCATTACCTTCCAGGTGGATGCAACCAGTACTCGCCACAGCGCTGGTCCGGACAAGGAGCCGGTGCGCTTCCGGGATTAAGGAGTGGACTGGCCGCGCTTCCAGTAGGCTATCCATGAGCGAATGGGGAGGCTTGACTTTGGCAAGCCAGCGTCCTTTGTATGCAAGGCATTTACCAGAGTGATTATGGATACGGCGTGCCAGTCTCTAGGAAAGCGAATGGCAAGGCTAGGTGCAAATGGCAGGGATCGCGAAAGGGCGGGGGATTGAGAGAAGAGCGACTGAGAGCTGACTTTCACGATGTACGAGCGAGATACCGACAGGCAATGGAGGAGGCGGAGCTTGAGCACTTCAGGCAAATTGCGGAGGCGGGCAACGCCGATCCGTGGGGGTTAGCCTACCGTGCTGCCAGTGGCAGGCTCAGGCCACCCTCTCGGTTCATTAACGGTACCAAGCTGGCGGAAGGCTTTGCCAGCACAGTGGGCGAGACGGTGACCGGTCTCCTGCGCGCGCTGTGCCGGATGACGATCCGTCCCGGGACACGCCATACCACAGGCAGGTGCGTGTCGCTGCCTCGCTCACCCCGTCAGGCCAGGCTGCGCCTCCTCTGTCACGTGACAGTCTGGGGGGCATCATTAGGAGCTTGCTTAACACAGCACCGGGATTGGACGGAATTAGCGCGTGAATAGTGAGGAATGTCTGGAGTGTCGCACCCGCGGAAGTCACCGCGGTGTACGCCAAGTGTGTGTCGGACAGAGTGTTTCTGGATGTGTGGAAAGAGGGCCGGCCGCTCGTCCTACTGAAAGGTAACGGCAAGCCGCTTACCGACCCTAAGGCCTACAGGCCGATAACGCTGCTGCCTGTGCTCGGCAAAATTTTAGAGCGGGTAATTTTGAAGTGCGCTCCAATGATCGGCAATCAGATCTCTGCCGCCCAGCACGGATTCTCTACGGGCAAGTCAACCGTCACGGCACTCAATGATATGGGGGCCGTGAGGGAGGGCTCAGGCAAGTACGTGCAGGCCATATTTCAGGACATCGCGGGCGCCTTCGACACCGATATCCCGGACTGCGCGTCCTCTACAGGGGCACTTTCGTCGCCACGATCACGTATGCTGCTGCTTGTTGGTACCATAGCTGAGCGACACTCCACGTTGTTCGTAGTGCGCTGCTTAGGCGCCAGAGAACGAGCCTGATACTGCTGACGAAGGCGTACAGGTCTACCAGTACGGCTGCGCTGGCAGTATTGGCTGGCGTTCTCCCGGCGGACCTGGAGGTAATCCATGGAGGGCGGTTTGATGAGGAGCGCCAGAGCGCGGCCGAAACACAGGTCCAGCTGGGCTTGCGGAGACGAGAGCTGGCACGACGCAAAAAAGATATTTGGGATTCAGAATTCAAAATTCAAAATATTTTTATTTCACATAAACCTACATAGGCACTTATGAAACGTCAGAAGCTAGGTGCACGGTTCCAATTGGTCGTTTCCTATGGAGAAGATGAAATGATGAATGTATGGCAAAAGAGATGGATGAGTGAGGAGAAAGGACGGGAGCTATTCCGCTTCTTGCCGAACGTGGCGGCACGAGTCAGGTCACACTGGGTCGTGCCTGACCACCAGCTGTCCCAGATTCTCACGGGACATGGGTGTTTTAGGAAACGACTGCATGATATGGCGCTAAGCGAGGAGAGTGTATGCTACTGCGGTATGGACGAGGAAGACCTACACCATGTGTTGTGGGTCTGCCCCCTGTATGAGGAAGCTACGTGCAAGATGATGGATGGGATCAGCCGCGCGGAGGTCGGCCCGATCTATTACGGCGATCTCGTAAGTTCACCGGTGAACTTTGACCGGCTACGAGAGTACGCGCACACGTGGCATGCCGCCCGGAGCAAAATGGAGCGTGAGTAGATGGCTACATGATGTAGGATAGCGAAACCAAACTATTTTTGTTAAGGGCGAAAAGAACGTCGCCCGCAGGGAACAGGCGAAAAAACCGACGCCACCTGTACCAAAAGGATCATTCCACACAAGGCGAAAAGAACAACGCCACTAAATAATAATAAATAAAAAAATAAAAAAGGGGTATAAACTAGACAACCATAAAAAAGCGAAAATAAAGACGCAATTATCTATTTATATGTATATATTATTAATCACCTTTGCTTACAGGCGCACTCACGGCAAAGCCGCAACTGTGATGTTTCGTGCATACCCAATCGGGAGAATTGCCATTAGGGACACACAAGGAAAACAACTTGTAAGGGATCAAGAAGCGCCTGCGGACTGGAAAGATTGCCAAGGGTGCTATGTCCGCAGCCGCCCCACGATTCGGTCCGTATAACGTACGTTGGAAGGGCCATGGGAAGGTTGGAGGGAGTGCTCTGTCCTAGAATCCAAAAGTCTGAAGATATGTGTGACAATTTTTTTTTCCAATCCGCACTAGGCTCGCGTGGTAGTTTACAGCCAACTGCCTCTCGAAGAGAGGAGGCCTCTGTCCCAGCAGTAAAAGTGAAAACATTATAGGCTGATTATGCTATGCTTTTTATCCTAATTTGATGTTATTTCCATTTAAAAAAATACCAACTTTATGCTAGTGTATTTTTTAATTTTAGAATGATTATCGAAAAAAAATTGTTGGGCTACTGAATTTTATGAGTGAATACTAACAGTTATTTTTCCAAAAAAAAACATATTAATTTGTTTACATGTTTGGTAAGTAAATTGCAAACGCAGGATATGAGCTTTTTGGATTAAGTCCTGACTGTCACCATTTGTTACTTTCACACATCTGACCGCTTCGATCTTGTTTTATTCTCTTTGTCCACTACTCCATATCGTATGAAAGTAGAGTCCGGCTGCGTCCGTTATAAATCATCCTGATTAGTGCTTATTCGTCTACCTCGTTGGTTCGCAACTGCTGAGCTTGGGGGGTACTGGGTTCGATCCCTGGGTCAGGTACGTTGTTATTGGGTAATACAATTAAGAAATAATTACTAAGAGGCCGATGTCGGGATCTGTGGCCGTTTTTGTCACAAAAGCTTGTCAAAGTCAGTCATATCATTTACTTCAAATATACCCTTGTAAGGCACTTTTGATCGTAAAAAATAAAAAATAAATATATATATATTGATTCTAATCGCCTCTTCCAAAAGGTAGTTTTCGTATGGAGAAGAATGGGCAAGAAACTCTTTAGGGACATAAGAAACAGGGTGTAAAGTTCACTCATCCACCCTAGAAAAGGGAGTATCCTCCGACCAGACGGGTGTTGTGTCTGGCGGGCAACTGCCCGAGTGTTGATGTCAGATAGTTGTTCGCGCGGTAAACTCTTATTGCGCGATGCAGGATTTGTATGACGTCATGTCTTTGATGCGTAGTTCGTATGTGGCAGTGTAACCGCTACATCACTCCCCTCCGGAGACCGGAGGTCCATAGTGGGCTGAGTTTTGTATCTTGCGATGCTTCGTAGTTCCCGCTAAGATTCCAGTGAGTCGAAACCGGGTGCCGCACAGTTCACGGTGAGTCGGAGCTATCTGCGGTGATTGCGGTGATTGTGGTGATTGTTGTGATTGAGGTGATTGCGATCGTGATTCCTCAGTGATGAGGCTGAGGGTGGTGACCAGGAATGCGCGTTCGCTGCATGCTAGTGGTCAGGATATCCGTTGAAGCCGAGGGTGCTGGCTGTCTGTGTGACTCGCCTCACGAAAGCTTGCGGGAGTGATGATGATGATGACGTCACGCTGAAGTAGTTGAAAGAAGGCTGCGCTGACGTTCATATTCGGGGTCTCCAATTTAGAGGCATGAGGAACAGGGTGTAAAGTTCACTGATCCACCATAGAAAAGGGAGGATCCTCCGACCAGATGGGTGTTGTGTCTGGCGGGCAACTGCCCAACTGTTGATGTCGGATAGTCTTATATATGTCGTTCGCGCGGTAAACTCTAATTGCGCGATGCAGGATTTGTGTGACATCAAGTCTTTAATGCGTAGTTCGTAAATGGCGGTGTAACCGCTACAACTCCACCATTACTCTTTTAAAATGTTTTACAATGTTTTGTATATTGTTTACTATACCACAATAGATCAAAATAATTAAAAATGAAGCAACGACGGATAAATTTATTATGTGATAGATACGATTTGTGTTCCCACACATAATATAACATGTCATAAAATAGAAATTCCAAAATTCTATATGCCCTAAATTTGTTTGTCATAAATATTACAATCAATAATAAAAGTTATTAGTCCTAAAGTCAAATTATTTAATGTTAAATTTTTTGCAATTAAATATTATCTGATTTTGTATTACAATTGTTTATTATTTTACCAAATCCAACTGATACAATACATAAATAGTAAAGATTCAAAAGCAATGTCACGGCTCCGGCGCTGCATGTATTATCTCAATAACACAGTTGATTGTGAACATATGGTTTTTATTTCCCTATAAGAAGCATGCAAACATAAAGCATAAGCATATACCATGCATGCCAGCAAGCATGCAGCAGGCAAGGTTTCTGTCACGGCTCCGGCGCTACGGGGCTCCGGCGGCCCCCCACGAGCTTATCGTCGCAGATGCTTCAACGCTCACTACCTGCTCCTCAACTTGTGGGCCGCCACGCCCCTCCGCACCTGTGCGATTCAAAATTAAGGTAAAGCAGACATGACTGTGCGGAGTCGGATTTATAGCAATTCCTCTAAAATTCCTATAAAAAACCTAATTTTTAGCAAATGTTTTAGGACTAATTATTATTATTATTTTATTATAAATGGACATTCGGAATAAAGCACATTATATGAAATGAAATTGTTTATTCTGTAAATAGGATATTGGAACCACTTTTACACGTCATCTTACAAAAATAATTAAAAATTACCTATAATAAATTCGGCGTTTCCTATCTGACTACTCGGAGCTCAAAAATACCAAAGAAAGGGCATTTGGGTAGGCCGCATAAACTACTCAAACTACCAGACCATAATTAAAAACCACATGGTCCTCACATTCAAAAAAAATAAAATAATTTAATACTTTACAAAGAATATAATACAATACTTAGGACATATTATGACTTTATTTTATACAAAATTAGGAGATATAATTATTATAGTGCTCGATATTATGACAGAATAGTTTTAGAAGTAAAGATAATATAATTATGTAAAACATTAACATTATGGTTAGGTACGTTACGGATTATGATTTTCGGACAAACAATTTTAGGAGACGAAATTTAATATGTGAACAACACTTTATCATCGGTACTCCCTGTACCGATAGATACATGTTGCTCACATATTTATTCACAAACATTGTAGAAGTAGACGATTTTCCTAAAATGTTACACTCGTGACCTGAGACATAAAACCATGAGGAAGTGTAGGTGCACTATGCACTGTTGCCGTCCCTTCGGAGAAAACGAGGATGATATTTTGTGTTTCAGGAGTAATATAAGCTACCTATGAAGAAACCTTTTACTACCTCGTTGGTCTAATAGTCACAAGCGCTACTGCTGAACATGAGGTCCTTTTTTTTTTTTTTTTTTTGGGTGGGAAGTGACGTCTCCCCGTACCATGGCCTGGACCAGGGCCGGACGCGAGAGATCCCCGCCACCGATCGCCTCCACGAGGACACGGCGGTGCTCTGCCCAAGACGGGCATACCTCCACCGTATGCTCCAGCGTGTCCTCCGAGCGATCCACGCAGTGATGACACCCGGGCGTTTCCTCCCGCCTTATCCGAAACAGGTACCTCCCGAAGCAGCCGTGTCCGGTGAGGACCTGCGTCAGGCGGAAGGTGAGGACGCCGTGGCGCCTCTCCAGCCACTCCTCAAAGAGGGGACTTATCGCCGCAATAGTGGCGTGCCCAGCACTGGGTTGCGACAATCGAGCAACAACAAAAACAAACATGAAGTCACAACATGAGAAACATGAGGTCCTGCGGTACGATTCCCAGGTCGTGCAAAGAGCACTTTGCACGGCTTTGTGCTCGGTTGATGGCAATAGGCTCGCCCGCTATTACATGGGATTTAAACATAACTGGCGAGATGTGGGTGTACTACTACGGGCACACCTGTGCCTAAGTTTATACAATTTTATAATATAATAGCAAACAAAATTTTACACTACAATAAGTAATTTATATTCCCACAATTCACGTAATTCTTCACATCTACTAATCACAGTCACGAAAAGAGAAGTCTTATCACTCAATTATCTACGTAAGCAAACTTGGACTTTATTAATTAGCGATAAGGAATTGTTGAGCAAACACGGGTGCGGCGGTAGTTTGAATTAGTTCGTATATTTGATTGGCAGTCGCCAACATGCTATGGAGGTACGCATAAAGCAATTACTAAGACTCTAGAATTCTTAGATTTCATACATAAATATTGTGTCAAATCAGATCAAAAATATCTAAGGCGACCCAGCAACTTCAATTTCTTTGCGCAATATTTAACAAACAATCAATTATTTTCAGGCAAGCTTACACCTGCCTTAAAATATTGCGCCATAGGTATCCTACATGGTACAATAAAAAATGTAAATATAATTGAATGTCGCTAAAATTTTGCAAAATTGCTCAGCCTTAAATAACCCTAAATGGTCAAAAACATTACGTTATTCTAAGAACCTCCCTCTTTCTTCTCCCTAAACCTCTTCTTATGATGATACTATTATGGATGTGCGTCCAGAAGACCCTGTGGTGCAGGCATTTCTACTACTTCTGGTACTACCTTCATGCCGGGACTATGTTGCACTGTGATTAGAATGAAAAAGAAAGGCTAGCCTTTTATTTCAAAAAAGCTAAGAGCTAAATAATAAAAAATTGTTCACATTGTTCATCTCTTATTTTAATCTTGTGCCCACGGATCCAATCAGTAAAGACTTTTATCCCTAACCATAAACCTAGCCACAGAACAGAATAAAATGTGGTTCTCGACTTATATACTAACATGTGGACAGACAGACAGCTGTTTCGTTTAATATTATAAGGACGAATGATAATGTCTTATGTCCAAAGACATCTTAGTCGAACTCCCAAAGTAGCGTGTACCAATTTCACGCGGAGTTTGTCCAATCGTAGCGAGCTGAGGCCGTAATTATGTTTGCAAACACCAAGTTGGATGGCCTATTGCTCACAACTTCCAAGTTTCCTCGTTGATATAATGAACTAACGTGTCGGTCACATCTTCGTTATAACTAATCCAGTTTGACTTGACAGTTTTTTTTTCTGCGTAGGTACGAGTATAATAAGATAGAAATGAAGTGTTTTTTCAAGTTAACCTGAAGATTGCGGAGGTCTTTTCTTGGGTTTAAACTTGGCAATTAGCTATGCAACCTTTTCTTATCAATTTTATCTTTATAGCTTAATCTTTGACAGTCTTTTTCTTAGCATGTCTTAGCTGTTTTTTTTTTTTTTTTTACTGTTTTGATGGTCAACGTGTTATTCTTTTTCTGTTTAGCTCTTATTCACCAAGTATTTTCATCTAAAATTCGTTTCCGTGCATGCGTTAAGGCGATGTTAAACTTTGACGTTTCTATTTATTACCTAACACACATCAACTAATATTATAAATGCAAAAGTGAGTTTTTTTTCTTTGTTACGCTTTCACGCTAAATCGACTGAACAAATTTGTATGAAATTTGGCACATGGGTAGATCATAACCTGAATTAGGACATAGGATACTTTTTATCCCAATATTCCTATGGGACCGAGATGGGTGAAACCGAGGGTTAGTATTACTAAAAATAAACATCATCATCATCATTTCAGCCATAGGACGTCCACTGCTGAACATAGGCCTCCCCCAATGATTTCCAAATTGGCCGATTGGAAGCGACCTGCATCCAGCAGCTTCCTGCGACCTTTATTAGGTCGTCTGTCCACCTTGTAGGTGGACGTCCTACGCTGCGCTTGCCGGTAGGTTTAAATAAACATTAAAACCTAAAAACTAAACTCCCAACAAAAGTTAAACAGCTGTCAGAATTTATATTTTATTTAGCTTTGTGGTCGAAACACTAGCCAGTTAATGGGGTTAATGGCTGAGGTAAACACTTGAGTGCACTTCACCGGGGGAGGCTATTCTCACTTAAAATATTACCCTTTCAGGATTTCACGTAAGTCTTGTGGTAACTGCGGTCGACTGATGTTTTAAACGTTAATGAGTCTCGGATATCTTTCACGGTTTTAAATAGGAATTGTGGTTTGACGTACATTTTTATAGTTAAAAGTTTCACGGTGTGATAAAATTAGCAGCCTTTTAAAAAACCGCATAATTATGTAGATTTTGGATTCGGATATCTTGAATTTCAGAGATTCAGATCATTTAATTCATGGGATGGGCATGTAATGCGGAGCAATGAGGTAAATGTCGTGAACAGAGTTTTTAGTATAAATGTGGATGGCTAGTAGAGGCAGACCAAAATTATGGACAAACTGTTTGAAAGATGATAGGGCTAGAAAGGGAGTGACTACCGAGATGACTAATAAAGAAGTATGGAAGAAAAATACATATTGCACTGACTCCAAATAAATTGGGATAGCGGCAAGAGAATAGTAATGATGATGATTCAGCGTATCTTTCACACTACGCTACGCAATGGGCAACGGAGTACCTTCCATGGTGCTACGGCGTGGTTTCCAGGGTGCTTTAGTTTCTAAATTTGATAAATACTTAACGTAGGTGAAATTTGTACATAATGTATGTCTTACGAAGATACATAATATAATATATTAAGTATATTCATTGTAGCACAGTTAGTAAATTCTCTGTATCTTCGTAAGACATACTTTGGAGAGCATCCTTGAGAATTCTCATACAATTTGTGTAGTTCAGGGAATAAATGTTTGCTTTCGAGTTTAGTCTATTATAGAGAAGAGGGCCGAGGTATAGGTAAAATTTGAAACCAATTGAACCAATTTGAATTGAAGCCAAACAATTTGTTACCAGTGGAATTGTTTTGCCATTTTGCTTTAAATTTATCCGGATACCCAAGAAGCGTCGTCGTGTCACTAGGGTACTCTTATAACTATGAAATATCCTACAATTCTATATCTGAGCATGATGACGATAAAAAGGTAAACAAACATAATTTTTTATTTTGGTGTTTATCAACAAAACCATGTAAATGGCCGTCAAATTCTTATTTTTTAAGAACATCTAAACCAATATTATAAAGGGAAAAGATTCGATTTTTTTTTTGTAACTATGTTTGTTTTGCTTTCACGCAAAAACGGCTAAACGGATTTAGATGAAATTTGGCACATGGGTAAACCAAGCCTTGGGTCAGGAGATTGGATTTTTTATCCCAATACTCCCACGGGATCGAGACTAATGCGGGTAAAACCGCGGGGCGCAGCTAGTCGTAAGTTAGCTTCGAAAACAAGTTTCCCGAACAGAATAGTATAAAATTAAAATAATGGTCTTTAAAAATCATCATAGTTTATATTCAGACGATAAAACCCCCAATAATATATTATACTCATCACTTATCTCAAAAATTCTATACCTATAGTATATAAATTACGATTCAAAAAATTGCGTCTAGGTAAACATAAATCTGAATAACAATCCCACGATTGCCTATAAACTAGATGAGATTTCTAAAAAAAACTCATCTCCCACAGATTAAACTTAAATATTGAATAACTTAAGAACCAGCGATCCTATCATCCAGATTTCCAATATCAGATCTTTGCCGTCTCAGAAATGATATTATTCAATCTCAGAAGAAAAAGTTTCAAATGGAACTTATCGAAAAGTGATGGAGCCTCTTTTCTATTTTAATGAATTTGATTTTGTAAAATCATAGTCAGAAAATATATGTATTATTCTTTGTAGTTTCGCAGTCGATTTGCCTAAGCAAAATTTTAGTAAACTATTCTATGAGGCTTTTATTATTGTGAAGTTGAGCATTGTACGGTCAGCGTAAAAAGGATCGAAGTGATTATTGTTGAAAATTAGTATTCAAAATTAAAATGAAACTTCGGAGTTTCATTTATTTTAAATTCTAACTTTTATCCACGTTTTCACTCACACTACACGTCTAAATGTGTTGCCTTATAGAACCCCATTGTCATTATTTAACGCTTGGCCCAGCGCCGAGAGTCAGAGAAAATCCAACAGTGAGACGTTTAACGCCACCTCTTTTGAACATCAAACAATTTATAATTATCCTGAAAATTAAATAAATCTTTTACAGTGAAGTGACTCTCATTCTCCCACATTATTTATTCATACATTTGTACAATATTCACCTACAAAATATTCAAGATGAACAGAACAATAAAATGAATTAATTATTCATTCAATTCAGGTTTATCATCAATCATGAATACCTTTAGCCTATAGTAAGGAAATGAAGCAGTTAACATCTGTATTATGTGTTGTTAACTTGTGTATTGAATACATGCGTGCACCATTGCTTCATTGGCAGAGATGATGATAGACTAAGCTGTTGTATTGTGCTATATCCGACTACATTGCCATTAAATTTTGTAGGTATGACAGTTGATTGGATTGTGTACTGGCCAGGCATTTATGTCTATCATTCACGACGTAACTAAGCTCTCGCGTTTTAGCATGGCATCATTGCCGTTTCCCTAATATCTCTCCGTAGGAACTCAAATAATATCTCCATATGAACCCAAAAAATAATCTGTTAGTTTTTAATTATTGGAACATCTTGAAAGTCACGATAAACACTGGCTTGCAAAAATAAGTATCACACTTTTAAAATTGCAATAACTTTTTAAGTACACAAGATATACTTTTGGGTTCCCTATCCATATGCATAAAATTTTAAGACCTAATATAACTTAGCATAATTTTGTTTGGCATAATTATATTTTCGCATAATATAATTACGCGTAACAGCTTTTGCATAATTTTTTTAAGCTTAATTTCTCTAACCATAATAATGATTAAGCATAATATTCTAAAGCATAAATTTATCAAGCATAAATTTCTAAAGCATAACTTTTTTAAGCATAATATCCTAAAGCATAAATTTATTTACGCATAATGATATTAAAACATATTTTTATTGAACAATTTTGTGGGTTTTTTTTTCGCTGTAGGAAGCATGAAGCAAGCAAGCAGACAGCATGCAAGCAAGCATACAGCATGCAAGCAAGCATGCAAGCAAGCATGCAGCATGCTGCATTCAAGCGAGCATGCAACATGCAGCAGGCAGGGTTTCTGTCACGGCTCCGGCGCTGCGGGCCTCCGGCGGCCCCTCACGTGCTAATGCCGCCTCGCACCTACGCGCCTACGCGATTTTAAATTACGCTCTAGGGGTAGGACAAACAAGACTACGTGGAGTCGGTTTTGCAGCAATTCGGTTCTGTCACTAACTTTTGTTGCACAGCATATTAAATTTTTAACCAACAATATTATTTAATTGTTACAGAAACTATAGCAAATTGGTTTGATCAGAATTATGTATGGGGCACTACAAGTTCACCACCACCATTTCCACCCAAAGTCTGGAGTACGTATCTACTAGAAAAGGAAAATATATATTATATTATTATGCTAATAGTCATTAGGCCTACTAACGTTATGCTTATAGTCATTAGGCCTACTAATATTATGCGAATCAAATTTATGCCAAAAAAAAATTAGTCTTTAAGATGATTATGCCAACATAAAATGTATGCCTAAAAAAAATATGCCGAAGTATTATTATGCCAAAACAAATTGTGCCAAAATCATTATGCCGAAGTATATTAGGACAAAGAAAATTATGCAAAAAGAAGGGATCCCATACTTTTGAAACAAAAAGGACTCGAAAAAGAGTTTAATTTCGTACATAAAAACTTCATAGTCAGTAACCTTCTTTCAAGAAATGGCAAAAAAAAACTTTTGAATCAAAAATAATCCTTTTAGAATTACAATTTTACCATTCATTTTTTGTTTTCAATTTTTTTCTTGATCGATGAGTCTAGTCACAAAAGCTAAGTTAAACAACAGCACATAAACTTATTTGTCATGCCTCTTTCACCTGAAGAATGTGCTAGGATCATGACGTTTCTGAAACTAGGCATCAGTATGCGTCATACTGCAAGAATGGTGGGGTAACGAAGAGACTGGAAACCATTTGATGGGACCTGATAATGGCAGACAATATAAAGGTCTTCTCGGGCACTAGTACTCCTGGTACTAGTGCAAAAGTCAAAGTCAAAGTCAAATAATTTATTTTAATTAGGCACAAAAAAGGCACTTATGAACGTCAACATTTACAAAAAAAATTAAAAAAAAAGATTCTAGTCGCCCATTCCAAAAGGTCGTTTTCGTATGGAGAAGAATGGGCAAGAAACTCCACCGTTACTCTTTTAAAATATTTTCACAATATCCTATAAACATTAATTATATAATTATATGTGAAGACGATGTACCTAGAATAAGATTACTATACTACGATAGGTAAAAAGAATGAAAAATGAAGGAATGACATAAATTAATTATGTGATAGATGCATAGTGCTCACATATTTACAAACATTGTAAAATTATACGATATTCTTAACATTTTAACAAGTACTACTAATAATAAGTCAGTGTGTGAGTTCAAGTAATCACAGAATATAAAATTAATGTTTAAAAAAATAATATTATACAATTAAATTGGCAACCAGTTAGATTTTGTCTAGATTCTAAATTGTCCTATGGAGCAGGACCAGCATGTTTCCAAGCATTGCCCAGTGCCCGAGAAGACCGTTATATTGTTTCAACTGTGTTGAGAAGTCGCCACCTAAATGCAGTTGAAGTCCAGCAACAGCTTCTTCAGACCCGAAGGGACTACATTAGTGACAGTACAGAGAGAAAAAGACTGGCTGAAGCAAACCTGAAACCCCGAAGACCAGCGAGTGGCCCCAAACTCAATAGAAAGCATCGAATAGTGAGACTGCGATACTCCCGTGAACACATACAGTGAAATCAAGAAGAATGAAGAATTTTGTTTACAGATGAGTCTCGATTCTCACTTTACACTTCTGATGGAAGGCGAAGTGTCTACAGGCGACCTGGTGAGTGATGCCTTCAAGCCTGCTTCTCAGAAAGAGTCCATTAGAGGCAGTGTACATGTATGGGCTGGCATATCTTCAGACGGTCGCACAGAGTTAGTGGCCATAGAAAATGGCACTCTGACTGGAGAAAGATATGCCCAGGAGATTCTCAATGAGTATGCAGGGCCGTATTTACTAAATATGGGTGATGGATCGATGCTGATGCATGATAATGCCCGGCCACACACGGCTCGGATCGTGCAAGAGTATATTTAGGAGGTTAGTATCAGCGTGATGACTTGGGCATCAAGTCCTGATCTTAACCCGATTGAGCATGCCTGGGATGAGCTGGGGAGGCTAGTCAGAAGCCGCAGACAATCATCTAACACCCTCAGGGCACCAAAACAGGCCCTGATAGAATGGGCGAATATTCCCCAACATCCGCTCCGAAACCTCGTGTTCAGTATGCCAAATCGACTCGAAGCTGTAAGTAGAGCCCAAGGAGGCAATACCAGTTATTAAAAAATAAATAACATTTAAAACATACTTGTAAATATTAATTGAGTTTTATGACACTGAGCTAAAATGTCTATTTTTACTGGTTTATTTTTTTTTTATTTAAAAATGTTATCTACTAATGTTTAATTTACTATAGTTTTAAAAAAAGCTGATAAAAATTGCTATAAAAAGTTTTTTTTATTTTAAATCTCTAACTTAAATAGTTTAGAAAAAAAAAAACTGTAGGTAGTACTTATTTTTGCAGGCCAGTGTATATTGATTCGGACTTTATTTCTGTTTTTGAAAGGCTAATTATTTTCCAGGCGACTAACAACTTAAAGGGCGCCTAACTATATTCTACTAAAAAGATCAACGGGTTGCACTCCGAGAGTGCCGGCAGAAGTGAAAACTTGAATTTTAACGTATATATAACAGTCTACTCTCCCTCCGTCTTACGAATTTTCGATCAGGTTACGTGTCCTGACGCGAGTTTAACATTTTTAACCCATCAAAAAAAAAGTGCACAACGCCACTAAAGAAGTTTTCACTTCAAAAATAACTTGCAGCGAATAAATATTAGTACAATAATTATATAAGATGAGCTTCAAAATGCAAGGAATTATAAATACTTAAAATAAAAACGAGTTGCACTCCGGGAGTGCCGGCAGAAGTGAAAACTTTAATATTAACGTTGTGCATTTTTGATATTTTAGAATGGTTAGGGAATAATTTTACACCGGTCTACTCGCCCTACGTCTTACGTATTTTGGATCAGGACACGTGTCCTGACGCGAGTTTAATTTTTTTTACCCATCACAAAAAAAGTGCACAACGCCGCGAAAGAAGTTTTCACTTCAATAATGGCTGCTACTTTAAGGTAGCGAACATATTAAACAGGATCAATTGAAATCATACTATACATAATGACATGTTGACTAATACTCTTATTAAAAGTGGGATAACAAACATTGTATTTTAGGCAACTATAGGCTTCCATATAAAAAATACTTTTGAGGAGAGTCTAATGTTAATTTCTTTCATCTTTAGCCGGTGTAACCCCTTAACTAAAAATGAAGTATTAAATGGAAATGGCTGAAAAGTAGGTTAGATTAGAACTGTGACCACACAACACTAGTGTCAAGTGTTCGCTTAACAATAAATTCAGTTACCAAAACTAGATGCCAGTTTAAATTAAAACAAAGCTAACTACTGATTATTACGCTAATATTTTCTACTTAAAATTATCTATCGCTGTAGCTGCCAACCTACTATATTTGCTACCGGCTTTAATTATTTTTTAATCCCAAATTCAGATTAATTTTTCACCGCGTTAAATACTGTATGCGTTTTTGAAATAAAAATCTGGAAAATATTGGTGCGTGAATGATGAATTTTGCTATGCTAAAATATGATAACTATAGTTTGTGATCGGTTTCGTTATGGACGGACTGCCGTTGAAATACTCAATACTTTAATTGCATTCACATGTCAGTATTATCAAATTCAAAATATTTAATTTCACATAAACCTATATGGGCACTTATGAAACGTCAGAAGCTAGGTGCACGGTGGTAAACTTATAACTAGATTATTATGGACCCTGTCAGGCACAGCTAAATAAGTGAGTTAGGAGAGAGGAAGCATTTGTTTATCATTACTTAGCAAACTAAAAATGAAAAAAAAAATACAACTGAAAAAGAAATACTGCGCTGTGATATTCTGGCTGCTACATTATTGGTGATTTGAGTTTGAACTGATTACTCTCAAGTAGCGTTGTGGTGGACGGGCCTTAGATGTTAAACAATCGGTCAAACTGATCAGTTACGTGTGTGTGTGCCTTGTTTGCTGTTTATCTACTGGGTGCTAGTTTGTAATTCGTGCGTTTACTCAGCATTATGTAAATACACGTACGTTATACGTTACGTAAATACTGTTACAATTAAAAATAAGAAAGCTAAATCATACACAAAGAATTTGGAATCTGACATTTTTATACATTTTTCACTGAGTTTTCTAATTTTGGCGCCAATACATTGTACAATATTTTGCGATATTAAAATGGAGTGGGGTGGTATAGAGAACCGAATCGCTGTGATTGCATTACACAAAATTGGTATGGAGCCAAATGCAATTTTTAAAACTCTCCTTATGCTTGGTATTAGTCAAATGTTTGTGTACCGGGCTATTAATAGGTACAATGAGACCTCCTCTGTTTGTGACTGAAAAAGATCTGGCCGTCCACGTAGTGTTCGTACGAAAAAGGTGGTCAAAGCAGTAAGGGAAAGAATTCGAAGAAATCCTGTCCGAAAGCAAAAGATTTTATCTCGGGAGATGAAGATAGCACCTAGAACCATGTCGCGTATTTTAAAAGATGACTTAGGACTTGCAGCCTTTAAGAGACGCACTGGTCATTTTTTAACTGATAATTCAAAAAAATAGGGTGGTAAAATCGAAACAACTACTGAAGCGGTACGCAAAGGGAGGTCACAGATTTTTTTTGTTTACGGATGATAAAATCTTTACAATTGAGCAACATTTTAATAAACAAAATGACCGTATTTATGCTCAAAGCTCTAAGGAAGCTTCCCAATTAGTCGACAGAGTGCAATGTGGGCATTATCCGACTTCAGTGATGGTTTGGTGGGGTGATAGCTATGAAGGAGTGACAGACCCATATTTTTGTAAAGAAGGTATCAAAACATCGGCACAAGTGTATCAAGATACCATTCTTGAGAAGGTAGTTAAGCCCCTTAAAAACACATATTCAATAACCAAGTATGGTCCTTCCGACAAGACTCGGCGCCGGGTCATAAAGCTCGGTCCACGCAGTCTTGGTTGGAAGTGAACGTTTCGGACTTCATCAGAGCTGAAGACTGGCCGTCGTTTAGTCCCAATCTTAATCCGCTGGATTATGATTTATGGCCAGTTTTAGAGAGTACGGCTTGCTCTAAACGCCATGATAATTTGGAGTCCCTAAAACAATCCATACGATTGGCAGTGAAGAATTTTCCCATGGAAAGAGTGCGTGCTTCTATTGATAACTGGCCTCAACGTTTAAAGGACTGTATTGTAGCCAATGGAGACCACTTAGAATAAGCTTTTATATTTTAAATTGTTTTATATTTATGTATTAAACTAACACACTGTAAAAGTAATAAATATTATTTGCAATAAATAAATAAAAAAAAATCTTCGTGACAATATTTATGGCAAGACTAGGTATATAATTCAGTTGGCATGTCGATGGTTTGACACTTAGTTTTTATTCATTTTTATAGAGTATATCGTTGGTACATGAAAGTTAAAGCAGACTTCAGAATATGTTTTAGGGCACGATGTGTCAAGAGTGGAAAAAAAACAGTACAAAAAACCAGTGCTATTTTTATGAAAATATAAATATATATGAAAGCCAACAGCTATCCGTGCCGCACGTGTAAACTAAATCTAAGTCATAAAATCAATTCAAAACACAACATAGTCACAGTAATTTTACACCGGACCACAATAGGGAGACATTACGTAAACGCACGCGTTCCCCGTTAAATTCATCAATGCCCAGATTGAATAATCGTGCCGGTCACCTGCCAATTACCCCAACCAGTTCGGACGCAATTTATTGTAAAGCTCACGGCACATCTATTATAAGCCTCTTTTTCCAATATGAAGAATTTTACGCTTCAATGAAGGTCCGGGCACGTTTAATTTCAGTGTTGAATTTTTCCGGCGAAAATATATTGGAAGGTGAGTGATGGAAGACTGACTTAGAAACGAAAAAATCGCGTAAATAAATGTTGGTATGTGTAAGGAAATACATTGTAAATGGTTGATTATTTGTTTGATAGATCTACTACTGTACTTTACTTTATTTTACGGAGTATTTTCTATATAATTCTATAATTTGGCAAGGTTTGGCATGCTTTGAGTTTGAGTTTGAGTTCAATTTAGTTATCAAAATATTAATGGCTTGGAAAATGGGCCCACTCAGACAACGAAAATATATATGACTACTAAATTAAGCTTATAAACTTTGTGCAAAGAGAGTAACCGCAATATTATCATAGACACCCCTATGACAGAGTTCTCAAAGAACAAAAAAAAATTCTCCGAGCAATAGGTATGTGGGGCCCACTTTTTAGACGACCAAAGTCACTGTTTCAAAAACTGAAAATATTACCATTACCATGTCTGTATATTTTGGAAATTGGTATTTTTGTAAAAAAAAATAATATAATGAATTTGTAAATATTGGTAAAAAGCTAAATAGCCGGTCACGTCATAAAGACAGACTACGGTTGCCACCAATAAAATTACAATTGTTTAAGAGAAATGTCTACTGCATGTCTATTATAATTATAACTTTTTGCCGAATTCCCTTCAGGATTTGCCATTGCTTGATATTATATCGAATAATGACCATCATAGACAACTACCAATAGTAAAAAAAACCTTTTCACCACTCCCGCACGAAAGAAGTGTCTTTCCTCTACGAAAACAGTGAGGAAAGTTGGTTTTTCCTCACTGCTTGAACAGTGAGGAAAGTTGGTTTTTTAAGCTGTTGCTTTGTGACTATTTAATTTATTTACCTATGTTGGATAAATAACTATTTCACCTCAGCACCTCAAACAAGCAGGTTTTGCTGTCAAAAAACAGTGAGCAAAATTCGATTTTGCTGCGAGCGTGAGACAAAGTAACTTTTTAATAAAAAAATTTAAATGCCGAAAGCAGTGTTGGGTCTACTCACAAAATTCTAAAGATTTGAACTTCAATTAGTTTTGTCACTTTCACTTCGATACGAAAAAAGCGAGAGATAGAAACAAGTCGATTTCAAAATTCCATCTAGTAGGCCCAAAAATGAAACAAACAATAAAACGTTCGGATTCACATATAACCTAATTGCAAGTCATCTGTTAAGGATTTTTTTTTTTTTGAACGAAGTTCTTTAGGCTTCTTGCGGTAAGAGTGCACTGGCAGAAATCGTCACGGTAAAAGGCGCTTGCTGTGACTGTCTTCTTCTAATTCAAAGAGAAAGAAAGACGGAGTGAGACAGTAAGTGTGAATCTGGTCAAAATGAAAATCCAAGATGGCGGATGCGAAAATTTTCCCATTTTTCATAGTAGGTGTCGTTTTCATAGTTTTCAAGGGTGCTAAAGCCGATCGTGAGGTGAAAATGTAAATCCAAGATGGCGGCTGCGAAAATTTTCAAATTTTTCTTCGTGGATATCGTTTCTATGGTTTTCAAGGTTGCTAAAGCTAATAGTGAAGTGAAAATGTAAATCCAAGAAGGCGGCTGCGAAAATTTTCAAATTTTTCTTCATGGGTATCGTTTCTATGGTTTTCAGGATTGCTTAAGCCAATAGTGAAGTCAAAATAAAATCCAAGATGGCGGCTGCGAAAAATTTCTATCATTTTTCTTCATGGGTATCGTTTTCATAGTTTTCAAGGGTACTAAAGCCGATAGTGTGGTCTAAATGTAAATCCAAGATGGTGGCTGCAAAATACGAGGTGATGAAGATAATGTAAAAAAAACCTTGTCCGATGCGAAAAAGGCATATGATACTGCAGTAAAATTACAAAAGAGTGATTTTTTTACTATTATTTATAGTAAAAAAGTTATTGGTATTTAAAATTCACATCTTTAGTTCCAAAAATACCCCAAATCCATAAAAAAATTGCAGAACTCATACAACGACGGCCGCCGCCCGCACCAAACGTAAAATTCGGTAAAATTCACCATTGAAAAAAAATGTGGGGAATCCTTTTTCCTGAAAATTTCCACATAAATATGCTCACAGTATGATACCTAACAACACCCTCACGGATCGGACAGGTTTTTTTTTACATGTTGTAGGTATGTTCTCGCTGCTGAGGTGAAAAGTTGTATGTGTTACACGAGAGCAAAGTTATTTGCATCTCGTGTCTTTGAATCCCTCGCAGCGCTCAGGATTCTAACCTAGAATCACTCGCTACGCTCGTGATTCAATTATAGAATCCTTCGCTTACTCGGGATTCAAAATCAACAAAAGTTTTAAAACATTAGTGTTCATGGTTGTTAAATAAATTTAGAAAATGTTAGTATGAAAAATGCAACTTCTTTAAATTTCTCTATACAAAACGCTGATTTCATAGGTGGGGACCTAATATTATACCAGTAAGGAATATTTGGAGGATGTCGATGGAACCTATACCTAATGTGAATTTGTAATAATTATATAATAATAATAGACATTGCAGTTCATACCCATAACCTACAAAAAACGATCGAACTGAAAAAAATAAGTAAATATGCTGACCTTAAAGAAGAAGTCACAAGACAAGTTTTTTTTTTTTATTATTATTTTTTTTTTTTCTAAAACACTTATCCTAATTTACATTTCAGTTTTAGCCACACAACGAAAACCTCTCAGGGTTTATCTGTGTGTTGGCGAGCCGTTCACTTAATTTTTACAAAAATATTAATTACTGATGTGATGAACTGATGATACATAAAATATTTTATAATAATGACGATAATAATGATTTGTGATGATGAAGTAAAATTATACGTTAACCCTATAGTTCTCTCCACGACGGGCGTTATCCCAAACCATCTTCTCCGTATCCTGAAATTAATAGATTTAGAAGAATCCATTTATACATATAATATTAACCTACAAAAAGCTGCCATTTTAAACACCTGCATAATTGTTAGGAAATTCATACAGTTAGAGGAAGAAAACACACGCTTATCTTAAATAAACATCACATGCTGCATCTACCTGGCTTGGGCCCGTAAATATATCTAAAACCAGCCTTAGAGCTGAGAAAAAGAACACTCCCGAAAATAATAATCATGTAGCCCGACTGTCAAAATTACGGTTAAGAATTTTTTTCTTCGTGGTATTTTTTTTGTATTTTTACACATAAAACATCAAAAAATGTTGTAAAATAAAAGAAATCATATCTTATGGCATCAAAACTAAAACATACATACATTATAATAATATAACAATACACGGAGAATACAGAAAAGCTAACGCGAAGCCGGGCACGTCTACTGACTAGAAACACACATCCAACATCTTCGGGTTCATCGTTTAGCTCAGCCTCGCAGGTCCTGCTCCAGAGGTAAGTTCAGTGATACCGGCCGCAACTGTTGCGTCGAGTTTGAGCGACGGATATTTATCACCGCCGACGACACCACCACCAGCACGTCGGCGTGGCAGAGGCCGACCACCGGCCAGCTTAGAACTCCGAGGCCCACCGGCCACTGATAGGGTCCCCGCTCCCGGTGGAAGTGTACGGTGCATGAGATTGACACAAACTGTCAACGAAAATGTCATGCGCACATCATTGGGGCTATAAAGGGGGGAAGTAACTTGCCTGCGTACCGTGGTCGGATGCTCTCTCTGTTTTTGGTGCTTGAACCAGCTGTTAGCGTGTCAGCCCAACGACTGTCGGATCAGGTGCGGGTCATCCATCGTAACCATATGCTGGATGACTTCGTACTTGATCGACAACGCCTCGAACCACGGAATAACCGTGTTACGCCTGCTTCGCCACTGGTCGCTGTGCAACAACAAAATTCACCCAGTGCTTCACCGCGACCCAACCACATTGGTGAAGAGGATGATGACGGGGTCGGGGTCGTTGCCCCAATTCCTTACGACAGAAATAACCCACCTTCTCCATAAATCAGGTAGTACTGCGGAACCCAAAAATTATAGACCGATCACTTGTCTACCGACGATAAAAAACATATAGCAACAAATCCATCATGTCTGCCTCTTAAGATGGATCTGGGTACGGGTCTCGCGGTACTGAGGAGCCTCGATACAGCACGTTTGTCGTTCCCGAAAGGATCTGTCGACATGTTGGATAGATTATAAGAAGGCCTATGACTCGGTGCCACACACATGACTCATGAGGATGCTGGAGTTGTATAAAGTAGATGCAACTCTACGCTCCTTCCTGATGTCATGTATGGGATAATGGAGGACGGTTCTTCGCTATCCAGGTTGCCGACATATCCTGAGGAATAGTAAGCCGGTAAGGATCGAGTGAGGTATATTTCAGGGCGACAGACTAAGTCGACTTTGGTTCTGCCTGGCCTTGAATCCTCTAAGCACACTGCTGGAGAATTCAGGGCTAGGCTATTGATTGAAAAAGGTGGTCAGGTTATATCTCACCTCCTTTACATGGATGACTTTAAACTCTTTGTCCCCAACAATTTGCACCTAATGGAGCTGAAGGTAACTGAATCTTTCAGTAGTGCAATCAGGGTGGAATTTGGTTTGGACAAAATATGTGCGGTCATGCATGTAAAACGGACCCTAATTCTCGGATTCCGAACACCTCAGATCCCTCTCCTCAAATTGAAACCTACAAATATTTGGGTATGTCGGAAGCATTAGGGTTTTTAATAACTACTGCGTCAAAAAAACTCATAGCATTCATTAGTGCACCATGTTATAATTTGATTACGTAATCAGTACTTTTATCCAATAAGCCAAAACGTCAAACAAATGGTTTTTAGACAGTTGCGCGCACAGACTTAAGTCTGTGGCGCGTGAGTCACCGACGCTACGAAATGTTGCCACTTTTAATATTATATTTTAGTATAGTTTATATGTTTAGAACTAATACGTTTATTTTATTTTTTTGTCTTATTTTGTTATTTCTCTATTATGCTGCACCGGTTGACGTCATCACGTCAACGCCGGTTGTCGCTGAAAACCAGCGCTGGGGCTCTGTCTTGCATAGGGTCCCAGCATTATGCTGAGCGATGGCGGTTTTGCGTGGATGTGACGCATAAATTTTCCCCCAAATTGTTATTTTCTTATTTCCGGATAAGCAGTTTAAGTACCTGGCTCACGAGGTTGTCAACATGTGGGATGTGGATACAGTAGTCATTATGCCGATAGTCACGACGGCCAATGGTATAGCCAAGAGCCTCGACCAACACCTGAGGAGACTCTCGTTATGCAGCTGGATAAAAGGCTTGTTCCAAGAAGTGGTACTTCTGGACACGGTGCGTATAGTTAGGAGGTTCCTCTCTCAGGAGCCCTGACCATAGCTTGGACCCTGTTCCCGATACCGGTGGGCTACTATTTTTTGTATTTTTAAATGATTTTGTTTTTTTTTACATTTAAAAATGTAAATGTTAATCCTTTATAATACATTAAATAAAGGAAATAGTAATCATTATGACTGTGATTGACATGAAATAGTTATTTGTGCAACAAGAGAGCAAAGTTGTTTTTTGCTGCGAGTGTTGATTTTGAATCCCGAGTAAGCGAAGGATTCTATAATTGAATCACGAGCGTAGCGAGTGATTCTAGGTTAGAATCCTGAGCGCGGCGAGGGATTCAAAGACACGAGATGCAAATAACTTTGCTCTCGTGTAACACATACAACTTTTCACCTCAGCAGCGAGAACATACAACATGTAAAAAAAAACATTTCCGATCCGTGAGGGTGTTGTTAGGTATCGTCCTGTGAGCATATTTATGTGGAAATTTTCAGGAAAAAAGAAATCCGAATCCCCAGTATTTTTCAGGGGCAAATACCAATTTTTTTTTAGAAAACAAAGTGTGGTCGGGGGACCCCTGTCAGGCACGAAGTTCCTTCTCACGTATGATTTAATTTAAAACATAAACAAAATTGTTACAGCCACCATCTTGGATTTACATTTTGACCTCACTATCGACTTAAGCACTCTCAAAAACTATGAAAACGATACCCATGACGAAAAGTTTGAATATTTTCGCAGCCACCATCTTGAATTTATATTTTGATCTGACTATCGGCTTTAGCTCCCTCGAAAACTATGAAAACGACACCCATGACGAAATATTAAAAAAATTTCGCCATGAAGAATTTTTTTTAAATTTTCGCAGCCGCCATCTTGGATTATTATTTTGACTTCACCATCGGCTTTAGCAACCTTGAAAACCATAGAAACGATACCCATGACAAAAAATGTGAAAACTTTCGCAGCCGCCATTTCGGATTTTTATTTTGACTTCACCATCGGCTTTAGCAACCTTGAAAACCATAGAAACGATACCCATGACGGAAAATGTGAAAATTTTCGCAACCGCCATCTTGGATTTTCATTTTGACCAAATTCACACTTTCTATCTTTCTCTTTGAATTAGAAGAAGACAGTCGCAGCACCTTTTCGCGTGACGATCTCTGCCAGTGCACTCACCGCAAGCCGCTTTAAGAACTTCGTTCTAAAAAATTTAATAAAACAGATCTGATACTAAATAAAACCTTATCAGATGATTTGCAATTTAAAGGTTTTATATGTATCCGAACGTTTTATTGTTTGTTTCTTTTTGGGCCTACTAGTTATGGAATTTTGAAATCGAACTTCGAATCGACTTGTTTCTATCTCTCGCTTTTTTCGTATCGAAGTGAAAGTGACAAAACTAATTGGTTGAAATCTTTAGAATTTGTGAGTAGACCCAACACTGTCCTCGGCATTTAAAAAAAATAATAAAAAAATTACTTTGTCTCACGCTCGCAGCAAAATTGAATTTTGCACACTGTTTTTTGACAGCAAAACCTGCTTGTTTGAGGTGCTGAGGTGAAAATGTATTTGCACGCCATATCATGGCAGGATATGCTGAACCCAAAATGACTGTAATATCTATTGTATTGTGTGTTTGTTTTTTGTTTGTTTGTTGTCTTTGTATTTTTATTTTTCAATTGGTGTGTTTTGAGATCACCTGTGCATGTCTCAATAAATACTTTTTCTATCTTTCTTTCATATCTTAGAAAAAAATATTTTTGATTTGATTTGGTTTATGGTTAGCCTCATAAAATCTTTGAGTCACGTCTCACGATGCCCACGGGGAGGCGCGAGTTAGCGTTGTTTCAGCCGGGCAGTGAAAAACCCCCTAGCTACTTTCTGGTAATATAACATCCAATATAAGAATCCCGACGAAGGAAAAACATGATAGATATTTTTCTAACCGACGACTGCTTATGAGAATATCCTCCTTATATTATTAGTTTCCCATATTCGGCTCAAGGGGCCAAAATTGAATCTTATACGGCAACTTTGCCTGGATCGATTTCAAGCTTTACAAGTTTCTAGGGTGAAAACTATCGAACTACTTTACGATATTCACCCAAGTTTGCATAAACAATACTGTTAGTACCAAACAGGACCTGAATACGTATTGTACAATATTAATGTCGACATAAAACGAGAAGTTTTAAATTGGAATGAAATAAAAAATCTACTATATGCAAGTGATTTCAGTGCACAACGCGTTCCTACTAAAGAATTTAAAATAATAGACCAATAAGGTAACTACAGAGAAGCAAAACAAGAATTTAAGGTGAATCCGCAGTTGTAGCCCGCAAAATTTAAATTTACTTAGGTTTTTTGCAATTTGCACGTCAGTGGCAGCTTTTAAATGTTGATTCAAATATGATTCGCGATTATAACAAATAAATATATTTACAGAATTATAATCATTACAATTAATTCATTGGCACGCGACGGTAGCAAGAGACCGGACGGCATGTCTTTATCTCCATGAAAGGTGGGTAGGCCTTTAGTGTGGGATGCAACCTGTGTCGACACTCTTGCGCCATCCCATCTTCCTGGCTCAGCGTGCTGTGCTGGTGCTGGTGCTGCGGCTGCAGAAAACCTCAAGCGGCGTAAGTATAATAACCTTACAGGTAATATACTTTCGAGCCGTTTGGGGTTGAAAACCTCGGGCCGTGGGGTCCGAGTGCTCACGGCCTCTTCAATGAAATCTCAAAACGGCTATTGGACACTTCCTGTGACCCAAGGGCTGGTTTTTACCTTGGGCAGAGGCTTAGCATTGCCATACAACGTGGCAATGCGGCCAGTCTCTTAGGTACATTACCAGTCGACAGCGATGCGGATGAATTTTTCGATGCTATATTTAAATTTTTCAATAGTTTTAGTTAAGTTAGTATATAATTTTGCTAATTTTATGTCTATACTTATCTAATAGCTAAAAACTACGTGACGTTAGATTGTGAGTCTGCACTAGAAATACCTGTTAATTAAATAACCAGAAGATGTGATCTAAAGACGTAATTTTATGTTTTAAGACATGATTAAAGTTATTAATCATTAGAATGATTAATACATATCTGTCTATCAAGTGAGATATGTTACATAAGAACAAATCTCATGTGGATTTTTTTTAATAGAAAAAATCTACTACAACTGAGGATTCGCCTGAATATGTACGTTTTTGACGCACATCTTAGGCTGCTGTTATTTCATCAATCACTCCTTTGCTATAGATTCACAGTTATGATCTTTGATTAACATAATGTAACAGACTGTTCGACAGTCTTAAGTGCAGGCCACACTGAAAATTAAGCGAACGAAGTACGAAAAGACGCGGTAGCTACATGAGCGAAGCTAAACGAACTTAATTTCGTTGAGCTTCGTTCTCAGTGTGACCTGCGCTTAAGACTGTCGAACAGTATGTAACATTATTTTTAAGCAAAGTTTGTGTGAATTTATCATGTAGCTACTGCGTCTTTTCATGCTTTGGTTCACACTGCAAATCGAAGTATTAAAAGACGCGGTAGCTACATAAGCAAAGTTAAACGAACTTAGCTTCGTTCCGCTTCTTTTTCAATATGGCCTGCGCTTTATAAAATAAAAATAATTAGCCTGTATTGCCAAAAGCCTCCCTTTCCTATAGTGAGTGTTATATTACTTTTATCATTAAAACAAATTGGGGTCCATTGCGAGAGCTCCACGACATTATATCAGCGATATTTGAATTATCATCCGGCAGAGCCAGGTCCGAGGCAGAAGGCCTGGATTAGTGGCAATCACTTTAAAAGCATTTTGTTTTTCTACAGCACTTTTCAACGGGACTGACATAAGCTTTTTGCTAGCTTATGTCAGTGTGTGGAAAAGTCAAAAATGTATGGGACATTTTCGACTTTTCCATCTTCGCTATATCACTGATATAATGTCTACAATATCAGCGATACAGCCCTCAAGTCAGCCTGTCAACCAACCTACTGACTATCTGACCTTTATGCTAGGTACAACTGAAACCTATTATTGTGACATCATGCTGACACGATAGAAGAAGGACTAAAACAAAGCCAAAATGTACAAAACCTTAGTCACCGACAAAAGATAATTCCCTCCACATTCATCTTACGGACTTACTCTAATATTTATCACAGGATTTAACAAAGGAAAATCCCCAGTCACATACTACCGTCGCGTTGATAATGAAGAGTAATTATTATATAAGAGAAGTCGGTACCACAAATGATAATACGGGAAAAATTCTACCTGGATTTATCAAAGTTCCGGATAATAACATTTCGTGGTTGGTTGGACGAGCGAACGAATTTGTTGCTTTTTCTTTTCAATTTCGCGGCGTTTCTGACTTTCATTTTGAACTGAGATTGTTTTATTTTTGAGGAATGCTGGAATATTTCGTAATGAATAATTGTTTTTTTATGTTGTGATCACAGTAATAGGTATTATAAATTATATGTGATATGATATATATAAAGGTTCTGGAGTGGCGACTGCGTACCGTAAGACGTAGCGTTGGAAAGCCTCCCACAAGCTGGACCGGTGACCTGCTGAAGGCCACAGGAATCCGCTGAATGCGAGAAGCACAGAACCGCTCGAAGTGGCGGTGCTTGGGGAGGCCTGTATCCATCGGTAGACGTCTTTCGGCTGAAATAATGATGATGACGATGAAATTAATGATGATATATGAGCCTTGTGTGGTTCGATAGCTTAGAATTTATTTGCTTTGAATATAAGAACAAAGGGCTGGCTTGATTAAGAAAGAAACTTACCGACGTCTTTTCGCCGCTTTGCGCTGTCCTGGGACTAGGAATCCATTTACAGAGATTCACAGCACTTAGCAGAAGAGGATTAGACAGTTTTCACAGTTTATAATTAGTAGTTTTCACAGTTTTCTTAATATTTTGCGGAGCCGCGCACGCGTTTCTTACAAGATGTCTCGGAAGGTGGCACTGTCGCTCATTCGTTCGGAGCGCTCGCAGATTTCCGCGCGTCTCATTGGTTGAGCGCGTTGAGGCGGGAAAGATGGTTCGTTTCAAATCAAGCCAGTAGGAAATAAACCCAACAAGCCTATAAGTATCAAACTTCCTATTAGCAATTTGAAAAACTATGACGCGATAAAAAGCTATTTCCCTACTTTTTCGAAAGTGAAATTCTCATGGAAAAAGTTCCTATAGAAATATGTGGAGTTTCCAATCTATAACTTTGTTTCCTGTATTGCTAACACTCCTTCTTTTTACTGACATCATTTCTTAATTATTGAATTGACGCAAAAATACATTTACAAACATATCATTTGAACTAAGTTTCTGACTACGAATAAGTGGCAGTAGTTAATTATTTGAGGTAGAATATTCAAACATTATCAAACTTCAAAACTGCGTAGGTAGATGGTTAGATACAAGTACCTACCTTCATATTAAATTCATCGCCTACGCTTCTAGGAAACTACTACCTTTATTAAAACATACCGTTTTAGAACTATTTGGGAAGTTTGGTAGAACTTTCTTGTTGCTAATCGAACTATTAATGAGTAAGCAGTAAGGCCCGTTTTATAGATCGATGATTTAGTATAAATCTCGACTCAATTATAGAATTTAAGTAATAGTTTAATCGGTTAACTCTTAAAATGTCGATTGCACCCCATGTGTGTAAATAACAATAAAATTCCATTGTGTCGCTAATTGCGCGCGCGACGGGTTAAATGACACTTAGCGAGACACCATAGAAGTTTTGTTGTTATATATACTATAACAACAAAACTTCTATAATTCTTATTTTATTTATATAATGCTATAAATAAAATAAAAAATGATGTGTAACATTTTTCATCTCGCTTTTCTGCAATCAAAATTAAAATAAAATCAAATCTGTGGGAGTGATTTCAATTCAATTCAAAATATTTTTATTTCACATAAACCTACATGGGCACTTATGAAACGTCAGAAGCTAGGTGCACGGTTCCAATTGGTCGTTTCCTATGGAGAAGAGCCGGCAAAAAACTCCACGGTTACTCTTTTAAAAATAATTGGTTTTACAATATTTTCAAATAACAGTGTTATTAGGTAGGTATGGGAGGACAGTGTAGGTCTTTCAACAAGTACCAGGTACTTAAAAAAATAAT
This sequence comes from Xanthia togata, assembly GCA_963853775.1. Lineage (NCBI taxonomy): Eukaryota > Metazoa > Arthropoda > Insecta > Lepidoptera > Noctuidae > Xanthia > Xanthia togata. The sequence goes on along the minus strand of OY970794.1, from coordinate 24,356,147 downwards.
TATGGTCAGCAAATATACAGTCCACTAAGCCTACAGCGTTCTCACATTCACAAAATAGAAAATAATCTATATAAAGATGAATAAATTATTAAAAATAAAAAAGTATTATAAATGAAATGACGTGATTGCTATTACAATTCTGAATAATTATCATGTTCACAAAAAGGACGTTTCGTAAAAAGGAATGGAAGTGTGTCACAGGAAGCTAGGGAAGCGCGCGCTATTTGATTTGACCAATGAGCGCGCGCGGTGCCTGATTTGGCCGTCAGAAACGACATTGACGAGGCCCCGCCACTTTAATGTTGCTTTAATTACCTTAATGTTGCTTAGAGGTGAGATGTCAGATGTTACACATTACACGACTATTGTAATGCTCGCCCGTTTTCTTCTTCCTCTTCCTCTTTTTTTTATACAGGCATATGAGTCTAATGGGCCCTTAAGACATTCACAAATAATTCACACTCATATGTTACAAAATAAGGCTAGAACGAGAAATCAGATATATTTCGTTACCACCACGTTTGTCCAATTGATGATGATTGCAGTAAGATGAAAAAGTGTTGCCCATCCAAATAAACTGCCATTATTATCCATTTGCAAAAAAAATGTGATACTGGCAATTTTCTCTTCGACCATTCATTGGCAAAGAACAATCCCGAGTATATCGCAAGATAGTCTGGATAATAGATAGATGAATCTAAGAAGTCTAAGAAATAATTACAAAGGCCAAATTATTTCATTATCAAAATTAATCATAATAGGAAGCCTCTTAAAATGAGAAATATTAATTTCCCATTTCCAATTTACCTAGGGAGGATTAGAAACAGTTTTGTCCTGTTAAATAATTCAATCTCCTAAGGTCCTAAGCCCGTATTAATTGTAAGATAAATAACCAAGATGATAATTAAAAACTATGCTGTTTTAAAGAATTATATTTTTCTAATCAAACTCAAGAATTTATTTCGCTTTTGTTTTTGAACTGATTCATTTACGAAAAGGTCTAATCAAAATTATAGATTTTACAAGATTGTAAATTATAGTCTTGGAAACTCGAAAATTACGAAAGATTAAGCAGCATAACTTTTCTTGCTTATAATTACATCGTATTCTCTTGAGAGGAACCGCGGCAAAGAGCAATAGCGCAATAAATTATTCGAGGGTCTGAAATCTGGGCCGGCGCCAATTAGCCCAAGTATCTCGCTGCACTCCTGGTAAAACCTGTCAAAAGTAGAAACTAAATCGATGAGAACTTCTTCTAGGTTTGGCTTGCTACGATCCCAATTTAGGAAATAACTAGGCCGGAAAACTGTCTCGAGAATATCTAAACCTGTTCGGTTTACCTGATTGCCAAAAGTTTAAACCGAAAGATGAAATGTTATGATTGGTTTACCCGATTTTTGCGAAGCCAAAAGAAAGTATAAGGGTATCAATTCAATAAAAATACGTAATTTAACATTAAACGGTAGTTTTTACAATGGTTTTTACAAGGACAAGATAATAAAAGACATCCGAAACTGGATTTCTCTCAGAAATTCTTAAGGAATTCTGGTTCTTCTTTATTGCTGTTGTAAAAAAGCTGCCTTTCGCTTCGACACATTTATTCCAATCTGTCACGCCTCATAAAAACGTTGAGAATACTCGTTTACATAGTCGAAAATCGTACAATACGTGTTCACCTTCCGCATATTTAAAACCGAAACGTGATACGAAACTCAACTCTACTGCGATGACAGAAAAAAATCGTGTCTAGAGTCACCCCGTTCAGATAAAACGTCATTTGGAGGCAGCAATAAAAAGTTGTAAAATTGTCAGTCTGGATATCGTCAGAACCAAATGTTCTCGATACACCGAGACACGATTCGATTCGAATAATCGTTCCCTTGGGCAGATCCGTCATCAATATTTCAAAGGGTATCGAATGCGAGCTCCCGATTTTCTCGTTCGTTCCTTTCCTCAAATGTGTGGAGCTGATTGGTTTGATGTTTCACTCATTTGAGTGGGACAAAACTTTTAGAGAAATCTTTTTTCCGGGAACTTTATGGGGAATACTCACAAGTTATCGCTCGTTTTTTACAAATCCGTGATTTTATAAAAGAGATGTCGCAAAATAAAAGTTCACTTTTGACAACCTTATCCTACACGCAACTAGCATGCTCATAAAAAAAATACATATGTAATGCAGTATACATTTCTGAAAATTCAAGACGTACTTTATTACAATATAAGCTGCTTATCTTCCAGAGCAAGCTGCAAGAGACAACTGAGGACATAAGTCAATATAATGTCCATAAACAGGAACCAGCAACTGGTCTGTATTTATGCTAATCTAACATTCAGCGGTATAATTTCAGAACATAACTTGAACTTAACAATTTGGTTTGCATAGTCTTAAAACTTACGCGTTGCATAGTTCGTTAAGTTGTTTTATTGGGGTTTATTTAAAGGTTCTTAATTTATAATGTAACTAAATTATAACCATTTTTAGTTAATTTTCCTTTATTGAATAATTCTGAAGAAAACTTTATTATTCACAGTCAAATATAGGACATCGAATCGAGTTAGCTTATAAAATGCTATTATCTATGGTCTGAGAAAAGATGAGAAACCTGCTGTTTATCTTACGTGCTTGTTGGGCCATACAGTCAAAAGTAAAGCATAATATTTCTCGCTCATAATACAAATATACTTTCTTAAAAGTAATATTATAACAGTGTTATAACAGTATATATTGTGAGAAATATCTCCGACCACAGCGTCATGCAGTTGCAGTTCTTTTTAATAAAACTGAAATGGACTTGATTTATACGTGTTTTGTCTGGTTGAAACAAGATGGCGTCCGTAATATCTGCATGAAACTGGTTAGATCCGGTTTCCGAGCGCAATTTTTCGCTTTTACCGACTATCTAGCAGTTTGAAGCAAGCAGTTAGAGAAAGAATCATTTTTATTAAAGGCAATTTTGTGATACATATTTTTTCATTTTTAGACTAGTTTTCAATCTAAGTTCCGCTCGTGTGGAGCTATGAGAGTAACAGATTAAAGGGATATTAAATTAAATGTGTTTTGCTCATCTATTATACAAACAGAATACGCATACGCTTTCTTTTTCATGAATAATCTCTAATAAATATCCGATGCAGCAATACCAAACCATTTCAACTTATACATTAGTAGATACTAATTATTATGATTTGATTTTCAGTGCACATTTCAAAACCAAAAGGAGACCATTTTTTTGGGCCCATTGTTAAATGATAACCTATATAAATCATATTACACATAAAAAGTAACCATCTTATTATATTAAACTGACCAAATATTATTATGCAAAAATCTAACCGGAATCAGGGATCCTGCCGTTTTGCCGAAAAGATTTTGCCAAAAAATCACTACCCAAACAAATTTTTGCAGCCTTTTTTATACCAATGCAATGTTTGGAATTATTTTAGTACGCACATTATCATTTGGTCAAATTTTTACTTGGCAGAATATTATCAAGGATAATGTCATTTAGGCATTTGGTCTTTAATATAATTATTTATTACAGCAAACAATCTTTAGACAATAAACGTTTCGTCATACGATTTGGTATGACAAAAATATAAAGGTTAGGTTAGGTTAAAACTGTGACCTACGCACGAGCCGAGCGAGCGAAGCGAGCGGTGCCGCGGCAGCGGCCGGCGAGTGCCAAAAACGACTAGATTATATAGAAAGAAACTATGGAAAAAAACAGGCTACCCGAAACTGAACTAGTTACACGAAATTAATTATTTAAAAAAAATCTACTAAATATTTGGCAATATTTTTTTTGCGTAAAATGAATAATTCCAACTGAAATATTTGACTACATAAAAATTGGTAAAAGTTCTATTTGGTAAAAAAGTTATTGTATAAACGTTCACATGCTAAACATAGGTTTGCGTTACAATTATTTGTAAAGAGATTTTTTGCTAAGTAATAATTTGGCAAATGAAATTATGTGAAAAATTGTTTGGGAAGTGATAATTTGGCAATTTCTTTTCGATGAAACAAGGGAGACCCCCGGAATCATGAAATAATAATAAAAATGTGATAAGACAAAAAGTGCGTTTTGGCGTTTACTTAAACATGAAAAAATGGGGTCTCCGTTGTTTCATCAAAATTCAAAATTCAAAAGTCATTTATTCAAACTAGGCTGAGAATCAGCACTTTTCGAACGTCAAAATTACATAAGACAGTCCCCCAAAACGCCCACCCTTCACCACTTCCTAGTGCGTTTGCTGGGAAGAAGAAGTGGCGCAACAAACTCCCCAGCAGCACAGCTGTCTGTTCAGTTAGAAAAAAAATAAAAAATGATTCTATACAACAGTATGCAAGACAATTTACAATATGCAAAAGTAATTTAAATTAAATAGCTATAATTAATAGCCATTATGACAGCTAGCACACGCCAATATACCAACCAAAAGCATCGAGAACTATACTCAAGCAGAAATAAAAATAACTAAAAGTAAACAATATCTAAAAAAAAAAAGAAAAAGCCTCCAGGCATAAAGGGCGTGCCCGCTTACATATAGCTGTAACTAGAAGTTACAATTGATAAACTAGGACCATCGAGGTAAAATAAATAATTGTCAAGGTCGCTAGCTAACCACATATTGCAATACAACTCATAAAAAAAACATTGTAATGAGTAGATTATGTCAGCACTAAATTAAAATAAAATTAAAATAAATTGACTTATAAAGTAAAATTATAAACAATTATATAAACTCATATAACCTGTCAGTAGGTAAACTAATTCTGGAGAAAGAACATTTAAACATTGTCTTGAGTTAATCACAGCGACCATCTATTCTTATCATTTAAGTAGTCGTTGATAGAATAGTATGCCTTTGAACAAAGGTTGGACTTTAATTTAGTTTTAAACGCATTAAAAGGCAAATCTAGCAAAGAAGAGGGTAGCTTGTTATAAAAGGTTATACCAAGCCCAACAAATGAGTTATGAACCTTATGAAGCCGGTGAAAGGGAGCACGTAGTTTATCCTTACTTCTTGTATTAACATTGTGAATATCACTGTTTTTAGTGTATAAGTGTATATTTTGCCTAATATATAAGATGTTGGCGAAGATGAATTGTGATGCCACTGTGAGAATACCGATATCTTTGAAAAAATCTCTTAGAGAAACTCTGGCACCTAGCTGGTAAATTGCTCGAATAGCTCGTTTTTGGAGGACAAATATATTTTGAATATCTGCAGCTTTGCCCCACAGTAGAATACCATAGGACATAACGCTATGAAAATAACTAAAATAGACTAACCGAGCTGTATCAACGTCAGTGTATTGTCTTACTTTTCTGACGGCGTAGGCGGCCGAACTGAGCCTTCCCGCTAGGCTCGATATATGTTGGCCCCACTGAAGTTTGGCATCTACTGTTATGCCCAGAAAAACTGCCGAGTTTACAGTTTCAAGCACCTCTTTATCTAAGACGATGTTGGGTCCTAGATTTCTAACATTTGGAAGGGCAAACTTTACACATTTCGTTTTTTTGGCATTGAGAACTAGGTTATTTGTCGTAAACCAATCCGTAACCATTGATAGTGCACTGTTTACATCGTCAAAATCTTGTCTATTCCTGTCTACTTTAAAAATAAGAGAGGTATCATCTGCAAACAGTACAACTTCACAGATACCCTTTAAATAGAATGGTAAGACATTGATATATACTAAGAACAAGAATGGACCCAGTATTGAGCCTTGAGGTACACCTAACTGAACTGGTAGCCCGGAAGATTTTACACCATCAACATCTACACATTGCGACCTATTTTTTAAATATGAATTTAAAACGTTGAGAGCTTCGTTTAGCACACCATAATGACGCAGTTTACGCAAAAGCGTGTCATGGTGAACGCAATCAAAGGCTTTGGAGAGATCACAGAAAACTCCAATAGCATTTTGAGAGTTCTCCCATGCGTTAAATATGTGTTTCAGGAGAGCAACACCCGCATCTGTAGTCGAACGACCCTTTGTAAAGCCATATTGTTCATTATGAAGGAGGCTATTTAAATTAAAATGTCTTAGCAACTGCTTGAGTATTAACTTTTCAAATATTTTGCTGAATGCTGGTAAAATAGAAATAGGCCTGAAATTGCCAACGTCATTTTTATTACCTGATTTAAATAATGGTATAACTTTACTACTCTTCATGAGGTCAGGAAAAGTTCCTAAATCAACACATTTATTAAAAGTAACAGCTAGATAGGGGGCTACGATGTCTATTATATTACTCAAAAGTTTAATGGAGATTCCCCAGTAATCACCAGTGTTTTTAGACTTGAGTGTGTTGAAAACATTAACTACATCACGAGGCGTTACATGTTCGAAGCTAAATAAGCGACTACTTTTAGACACACTACTAAACAAAAGGTTTTCAGCTTTAGATGGGGACGAATTTAAGGAGCGAGTCGTAGTTATAGGTATGTTGGCAAAAAACTCATTAAACGCCTCAGCTACGTCAGCTGCTTTAGTAACTAATTTATTATCGACCATAATCTCAAGTTGTTTATCTTGCTTAACCGATTTACCCGTTTCATTGTTAATAATTTTCCAAGTGGTTTTTACTTTATTATTGGAATTTTTAATTGTATCGCTTAAAAATTTAGATTTAGCAAAAACACTAACCTTTTTAAATAATTTTGAATAATTTTTGACGTACTCTAGGAAAGGAGTATCAAATCTATATTTTTTTAAACCATATAACTCGTATAGTCTCGCTCTACTTTTATAAATACCCGGAGTGGCCCATTGATTAAAGCCAACGGAGGTGCCATTAATGTCAATAGTTTTAGTCTTGAAAGTTGATTGGTACTCTTTTTGCACAACATCAAAAAGGGCTGCATACATTTCATTAGGATTCTCGTTTTCTATTATAGATGGTGTTATTCTATGAGCTATATTATTTTTAAATTTATTGCAACGACTAGCTGTATATGGCCTACATTCTATTTTATGCGGCTTTTTATGTAATGGCATGGGGAAACTAGCTAATAAACCACAGTGGTCAGACGTTAAGTCACTTAACACTAATTTATTTTTGGCATCACAATCACTAAATATATTATCAAGACAAGTTGACGAAGATGCCGTGATCCTAGTAGCTTCAAAAAACAAGTTAATGAAATTATAAGACCTAAACAGATTAAGAAGTCTAATACTTAATGGAGTAACATCTAAAATATTAATATTAAAATCTCCACATAAAATGATTCTTTTATTACTTGATTTTAACCTATTGAGCGAATCCTCCATTACCGATTCAAAACTAATAAAATCACCAGAGGGGGGTCGATAAACGCAAATTATAATGTATCGCTCGAGTTCAACACAAGACAACTCAATAGTGCGCTCGATGGAAAGATTAACTAAATCTAAACGTTGTTTACATTTCAACTTGTTTGAAACAAGAACCAAAGATCCACCGCGAATGGCGCTTTTTCTTACAAACGCACTTTGTACAGTAAAATTATCATCATTAATAAACACCACTTCATGTTCTTTCAACCAGTGTTCAGTCAAACATAACACCTGAACATCATAGTTCTCCATAAATAAACTTAATTCTAGCTCTTTGCCGGACAAACCCTGCATATTTTGATGAACAACGTTCAATATATACGGCTCATCCGTTGTCGCTCCTAATAGTTTAAACTACTAGGCGTATCAAAAGTAGTGTTAGTACCACTACTAACAGTAATCGATGGTACACTACAGGTACCAGTGTCACTGTGTATATTGTATGCTAAAAGATTAGCAATTTGTCTTCTACAACTAGGTGGCAAATACATTGTATAATTTGTCAGTTTATAATCAGTAATGAATTGATTACAATCAAAATATAAAATAGCGTCACTGTGACGACAGGTCCTATTATAAATTAACATATTTAATTTATAAATGTGCCTATTTGTCTCATTAGACAAATATCGAGAATAAGGCAAGGCACAGAAAATAAATTTACAATTATTAGTTTCATTGAGATGTAACATCTTTTCGGAAAAACGGCAGGATCCCGAAAAAATGTAAGTACGGTGCGCGGTGGTAATAGTGGCTTTAAATGTGTAAAAAGATATGAAAGGAACTGTAAACTTGTTTTTAAATGCGGTTTTAATCGCAAATATCGCATAACGTGGTTTAAAAATCACCTTGGAACGAAACGTATCAAAAGTCTGTTGGTTTACATGGCAGTTGACACTGACAGATGACAGACAACATAATTCTTATTCATTCTTTAAAGTTGCGTGAAAGAGTTTCTTCAGGAAATGGCATCTGTAGTCAAGGCACACTAATAGAAAAACTTATTATATATATAATATATTTATATACTAGTTGACACCACCCCATCAATTTCTAACACAAGGGCTGCTCTTACTGAATATTGTTGTAATTGTTTAGTGGGCAGACGCACTGTCGGCTGCTGCGCACACGTGATGTCTGTTGTATGGTTTTTATCTTGGGCACGGCATCAAAGTGAGGTTCACCTTCATCTTTTTTAGATGAAATAAGAAGTATTTCATTTAGGGATGATTTTCAAAATGATGATGATTTACAGTACCTATTTAATATATACTTCTTGTTACGTATATATAGGTAGTTTTTTTTTCTCCTTACACAACCAGCTTAGAATATTATAATCATTTTGTGAATCAGTCTATCAAATCGTGAAAATCTTATCAAAATCTATCACATAGTACAGAAATGACATTGTTTTATACTATTATTTATTGAACCGTGCACTATTTTAACTTTAAATACCAATGAAACCTATTCACTACTTAGACAATCGCTATCGTGGGATTTAAGGAGTGTGAGTAATGTTTTGACTGTCGTATTTCACAGTATTCCGGTTACATAAAGATTTGCTAATATTACCACTGTAATCTAGAGATTATAATGAATAAACCAACATACATTTCATTACTATACGCCACAATAGTTGGTGGGCCCATTCCCTAAACAAAAAAAAAAAGACTCCTTTTGCAACAATTTGCCCGTATATAGTAACCAATTTATTTAAACATAAGCTAGAAAGTTGGTTTAGTGTCAAAACAAACTCCATTTACTTGACAAGAGCTTAATTAACTATATGAACTAATAATTCGCTGGATAAAAGGAAAGCTGTTCTACTAAGCAGAACTTTTCAATACCGTGTCGCTACATATTTTAGTGGAAGACGGTAACTTGTCGAACTTATCTCGGGAGTAGATTGTGTGGGGCGCATTTTTATGGCGATATCGATAGTCAGGTAGGTTTTTATTTAGTTTTTATTATTCCAAGGACCTAGAAAAACACCACATTACGTTTAATTAAAGGTATCTTAAGAGGGAACAGGGGCTGCGAGGAATTTGAAAAATAGGTATTTGAAGAAACTATTGCCGTCGCGTTGCGCCCGAAAAACCGAGTTAAACCCCGTAAAGTGCGATAGAGACAACTGCAGCTCAGACCGATTATATCACAAAAAATTTGACGAAAACGACGTTTGGGATTCTTCTTTTTTCTCCTCGAAAACTAAGCCGATTTAATAATTTTTGACATTTAAATTTTAAGAAAGAGTATGTCTAGGTTTCTGTTATTTTCTTTTATGCTAAAAACTATTCCGAATTAGTCTGGTAGTCCTCTAATCACGTCGGTAAAAATGGGGAATTTTTGTAATTTTTGGAGGGTCATAGTTTCCTTACCTATTAATTGCTGAAAAAAAGGAAATGACAGGGACATGCCTATAGAGACCCAGATTTTATTTTAAAAAAATACAGCTCTAGAGGCATTATTCAGGAAGAAAAACGGGGAATACGTTTGTATGGAGAATCGCGGGCCCTGTTCCCTCTTAAGTTGGTACTTAAAAAGTCTTGCTGCCTGTCGTAATATGCATGATTTTGAATGTTTGTGCTGATAATGAAGAAGCTTGCGGTAGCTTATACTACTGGTTTTTGTTACCACTGATATGCGTGTCAATGGTAACAAACACATTATTAAGGCTCCGGGAGCCTTGGTACTTGTTATCAATAGAATGCGAGGACTGCTTAAAGACTCCCGAAGACAGGCCCGACACGACTCTATCTACATCTTTTTAATAAAATAAGTGATAGACATAATTTTAATACTAGAAATAAAGATAAAATGGATCAACCATTTTTCAGACTTTCTAAAGTAAATACATAAAAAGTACACTTTGTAAACAAGCATATTACAAATTAGAGGATTATATCCAAGATAAAAATGCTTGGAAACATGCTGGTCCTGCTCTATAGGACAATTTAGAATCTAGACAAAATCTAACTGGTTGCCAATTTAATTGTGTAATATTATTTTCTATAACATATTATATTCAGTGATTACTTGAACTCACACACTGACTTATTATTAGTAGTACTTGTTAACATGTAAGGAATATCATATAATTTTACAATGTTTGTAAATATGTGAGCACCATGCATCTATCACATAATTAATTTATGTCATTCCTTCATTTTTCATTCTTTTTACCTATCGCGGTATAGTAATCTTATTCTAGGTGCATCGTCTTCACATATAATTATATAATTAATGTATGACAAGATATTGTGAAAATATTTTAAAAGAGTAACGGTGGAGTTTCTTGCCCATTCTTCTCCATAAGAAAACTACCTTTTGGGATGGGCGACTAGAATCAATTTTTTTTTTTTTTTTTTGTTTTGTAATTGTTGACGTTCATAAGTGCCTTTTTTGTGCCTAATTGAAATAAATTATTTGACTTTGACTCTACTAGAACAAATTCTATGATTTTTTCATGGAAATTGTTCTACCAGAATCGTGTCACACCGTCGTGTCGCGCCTGTCTAAAAAAACAACCTCTGTAAAAAATAACCACACGAATTTTCATACGGTTTTCACCAATGGACCGTGATTCATGAGGAAGGTTTAGGTGTATAAATTATGGTTTTGTGTAAATTGGCTGAAATAATTATGACGATGATTGTTGAAGATGTCGGAAAAATTATCAGCAGTAGCGCTTGCGACCACCTTGCTTGATCAACGAGGCAGTCAATTTATAAGAAATTATTTAATATTTTTGTTCAGAATCTATAAAGAGCTTAATATTAAGATGAGATAATTTTATGAGGGTTTACCGTGGATGCATTCAATTAAAAAAGTAAGAGCGCTATATTGTAGTGAATTTAATAATAAAATAATAAAAATAAAACATTTGTTTTCTCACTCATAATCTCTGAGCAGTGGTGGCCTAGTGAGAAATGGTGGCCCAGTGGTAACGGCAACTTACGAGTTCATCGTAGGTCGAAGGTTTGAACCTAGATAAGTGCTTTACTTTGTGTAAATTATTTCATCACCACTGCTCCCAAAACGGTGAAGGAAAACGTCGTGAGGAAACCGGTATGTCCTAGAACAAAAATTGGAAGAGATGTGACATCTACCAACACGCACTGGGCGCGGGTTGTGCTTACTACTCACACTATTGATAAGGTATTTAAAAAAAAAAAAGACCTTACTGATTTTGGTTGTCCGAACTGAATAAAAAAAATATAAAATGGCTAACGTAGTACGAGTTAACGATGCGATTTTGTCGCACGATGAAAATGCTTGTGCGATAGTCCAATAGGTGTCCTAATAACACGCGCGATGTCGCGTGACCAATCAGGACACTCAAAAGATATTTGTAACTTTAATTGCACGCTCAAACCCATCGTAGGATTGTTACTAAACATTTCCTGTGGTCGCACGGTTACTCTTACTTAAGCTTCAATTATAGGACACTCTAAAGAAATGTTTAACTCGTCGTGCGACGAAATCGCATCGTTTCCTCGATCCTAGCTGATTAGGACGACGCCTGATACTATTATAAATAATTTTAGTGATATCGATATTCTTGTCAAATTATATCGACATTCGTCACTCCCCCTGACGCCACCTATGTATCTCACCCGTTTAGTACGTACGGAACTTCAGCCTAAATCTTCGGAAATAAACTCTACTTATCCAGAGTGTACTTGAGAACAAAATTTATGTGACTATCTTCGGACCTTTTTCAATCTCTGCTACCACCAGCCTTTTATATTGAGTCTCATCTATTCATATTGACCCTTGCTGACCCTATGGATACGGTCAGGAGGAGTACCCCAAAATAAGTATTGGTTATGACGGTTATCGATAAAATCAGGGCTTCCCTCTCAATGGTATCGAGATATCGAATCAAATATTAGTATTGATCGAGATGCAGGTCCGGAAAAGTTTCTTTCGAAAGTTGCTCCAGTTGCTTAAATCATTTAAACGGGTGATAACATTTTCGCCGTTTTATGTCTTCATTTTATAATTGCTTGAAAATTGGTTGCACGCTCTATTGCTTACATACACATACATAAACTCACGCCTGCTTCCCACGGAGGTTAGCAGAAACTACAGAACGCCTTACATAGTTCTTTTTGCTTAATTTACGTTCATACATCTGGTCATATACGCACTACGAGTTTGCGAGTACTACGCACCTGACCTTTCTGAAGAACATCACCAGTAAGGTTACTTTTATGTCCTTCTAGAGAATCTCCTTCCGGCTTTTCCACTCACATCTGCCTTAGGCGTAAACCACCTTACATTCATCCTCTCATCATGACCGAATCATGTAACCATACTCTTTTCGATTCTTGTCACTATATCTTCTTTTAAACCGCAACGTTGCCTTAACGCATCATTTCTAAGCCTTTCATAGTAACGCCACACACCACACACCGCAAGGAACGCATTTCCACAGCATTTATCATACTTTCATGCCTTTAATATTATTTGTAAGTAATTGCTTATCTTATTGACAGATTTTGGTATTATTCAAGAGAATGAACTTGATCATAGACCGCAGCATCGACGTTTTACTAAAATCTTTTTAATAATTTTTCTTTTTTAGTAATCTTTGACAAGATATCATTATCTTCACAGTGTCTAGTTTCAAAGATTATTGGAAAATACTGCAGTCTAAAAAATGGTCGGGATTACTCGCAACCGGCGTGCGTGTATGACCTACATGCCCTAATTGCGTGACAAACTTTCAAGGATATTGCTGATCTAGTGCTTCATATTATTATGTTAGAAAAAATTGTCTGCTTAGCAACGTAAAAAACGTAATTAATGTTGTTGAATTTTCAAAACGAAAGCCATTGCTACTGTTAGTATTTTACCCACTTATCCTGTAGATGTATGAACGTAAACGAAGCCAAAGGAGTATGTTATGATAGTAGCAGGTGGCGTTTTGTTGATTCTGCCTATACCCATGGGGAGCAGGCGTGAGTTTATGCATATGAATACTGTGGGTAGGTATGTGTACTATGTCAGAAATAATTAAAACTATAATGTTCGACTCAGCAACTGAAAAGAAATAGTGATAACCTAGTGGTGTGACCGTCGGACTGACAAGTCATAGGTCTCGAGTTCGAACTCAAGGCACGCACCTCTGAATTTTCGGATTCATGTGCGTATTATATAATTATCACTTGCTCAAAAAACGGAGAAAGAAAACATCGTGAGGAAACCGGCATGCCTGAGAGATATTTCTCGACGGCATGTGAAGCCAAGTCAGAGGCCCGTGGCTTTAAAAACTCTGACACCAGGTTATTTTACTAACCACACGAAAAGAAGAAGCAACTGGAAAGTACTGCTCGCAATACGCATAACTAATCCAATTGAATCCAAACAAAAAAGGGAAATAAATATTAATTTAACAGACATTTTAATTAAGTGTTCAGATTGTATAATTTTGAAAGCAAATTATTATTCTATAGAAATTGCATTGGCGTGATTAATAATAAAATATTTTTTATTTGTATTTTCCTAAATCAAAGGTAAACACTTGTACTATAAAACTATCTTTCGGTAAGAAATTATAGAAATATAATGAAAAATAACTTTTTGAACTCCTCTAAAAACACATCGAACCTTTAACTTGACCCTTTCTAAGTAAAAAGCTATTGGCTAATCTTTTAACCCACCTGTTAAAGATAATAACAATATTATAAGACCTTTTATCTGCCGTGCTTTCCAAATATGTTGGGGTCGGCTTCTAGTCTAACTGGATGAAACTGAATACCAGTATTTTACACGGAGCGGCTGCCTATCTGACCTCCACAACCTAGTTACTGGGTAACACGATACCCCTTGGTAGACTGGATGTCAGGCTTTCAGGCATTTCAACGACCCGTAACAACTGTCAAAGTCTACAAATGATCTTTGAGACCAACGACTTTATGTGCTTGCGTACTGGAAAATTCCAATAACACTTTGTCCGACCCGGAAATCAAACCCAGAACCTCATGGTCAGCAGTAGCACTTACGACCACTAGGCCAACGAGGCAGTATTTTTTTTTCCTGGACTTAAAGACCAGGAAAAAAACATAAAGTTGAAGTTATATTCATACTAGCTGCTCCCCGCGGATTCACCTTCATAAGTGTCGATCCCGTAAGAATACAGAATAAAAGTATCCTATGTCCTAACCCAGGCTATAGTTTACACATGTGCCAAAATTCATCCAAACCCGTTCAGCCATTTTAGCGTGAAAGCGTAACAAACAAACCAACAAAATCACTTTCACATTTAGGTATAATATTAGATATGTTAACTTAGAATCGAAATAAACTTGTCTATTGATAATTACAAAGGTCAGTATATAAATTTAAAGTCTTTTAAAAAGTACTTTCAGATAGCGTGTGAACAGACCATAAGCTTAGCTTAGTTACTTCCGCCACTTTCGCTAAGCGAAAAAAACAAAAGCATATAGAGAATGAAAAAAAAGCTCCTAAATATAAAAATCTTCTAAAAACATGATTTTATCAAGATTCTCAGCTATCGCTATTATTTTGATAAACTTCAAGACGATCCCACTGAGCGTTCAAGAGTTTTTCATGCGTATACGACTGACTGCAACATCAGTTCATAGCTTCTGAAAAATTACTGAGGATAAGTAGGTACTGTAGACTCTTTGGGAGCCTACTGTACAGGGTGTTAAATAAAATACTTATTCGCGGTAGAACTCGAGTAGTTATTGGTTTTAGAAAACATTTATAACATTTTAATATTTTATTCTAACCGCTTGATAGATCGGGGGGCGCAGTCTGTACTTTTTTCTATTCTAAATCTAAATTGCTAGAATGTTCAAATATAGCCATTGATGTTTTCATGACAGCCTCTACAATATAAGGTTAAAAACCGCATAAAACCTTACATTACGTATCATATTATATTAAATGCCCCATACATACAATATATGGTACGTACCTACTTACTCTACCAAGGCACAGACCAAGGTATGTCGTCCACATTTAGCATAAAAGTTATTTTTTTAACATTCCTACAAAACAGTGAATCTTAATGAAAGCTATTAAAAACAATGAATACGTACCCAATTATGAAATTTTCAAGATAGCCAACGAAAGAGTTGAAATTCATAAAGTAAAGAGAAATGAATTTTTTTTTGTGCGATGTCACACCAAAAAGTGAATTCAGAACCGTCGTCGAATACCAAAACGGAAACAATTTGCAATCACAGTTCCCTTCAGTGAATAAATTAGAAGTTGCCAGCATTAAATTAGAGGTTTTCGAATAATTGAGATTGTTACCAACAAGGTGGTTGGACGTGCCGCCAAATTGTAGAAACAAAATGTTTTTTTACGGTTGTAACAGAAAAGTTCGAATGAAATGTGTGGTCGAGGTTTGGGTAAAAATTATTCGTTGCTAAATTTTATTAGAGCGGCAATATTGCACAGCTAGTACCATTGTGATCCGAGATTATTAAAACCATTTTGCTAATATCCATAGTAGGTAAGAAATGGGTTTTATGTATCTAGTTTTTTTTTATTTACTGTGAAGCAGTGAAAAATATATTTATGATTGGCTAGATTTTTTTTTTCGACATTGATATCCGAGACTAATTGCTTTGATTGCTCCACGTAGTCACGATTACCTTCCCTATTAAAACAAGGATTTACTTACAAAATTTTAAGCAGCGCCATCTCCAAGATGTTTCTGGAACAAATATCAAACCGGCTAGGCTGGTAGCAATGTAGGTCCTTTGTTATCAACAGGTTCGTGCAATAGTATTTCTAGTTCCTGGTAGATAGATGCCATTGTATTAAAATTGTATTGAAACTTCCTAAATCATAAGCCATAATAATATCATTATTGTATTGACATAGAAATAGACTTATGATTATATCTAACTCTACGAATTTTTTTTTTGTTACGTCAACTTTTTCAGTAAGTAAGCGCCTTCTAGTCACATTATGTTAGAACTGTGAATCTCCAAGTTTCGCGTCCGAGGACCAAACTCATTTCAGTATCAGGATACTAATGCCATCTAGCGGCAGATTTCAGATGTATATCATGGGGAGGGCCGTTTTACTCTCCCGTAGGCAACGAACCCTCTTCAATGAAAATCCTTTCTTACTAGTTCATGGGATTTCCGAAAGATGTTGCTAATATCAAATAACGTTTTGTTGATATTTGCATTGCGATAATGCAAATAGCAACAAAACGATATTTGTGTGTGTAAAATGCTTTTTTAAGGTATTTTTGTCTCGGAGACCTTGGAAAGTTTATGAACAATGATTATTTAAAACTACTATTATATTACATTTTTGAAAAAAAATCGTTTTACATACTTATTAATAATATCACGCCTGTAATATCCAAAGGTTTAGTAGACGTGTCGGCAGGTACACGTCTACTAACATAACTGGTGAAATGTGGATAATATCGGTATATTACCCACATTTCGCCAGTTATGTTAAAGTCCCATAGGTAATAGGTAATAGGTAATATCGCAACTTCACGTCAAAGCGCGTATTTTGCGTACAGGTGGGAAAAATCAGTCATTCAATCCACCCCAGCTCCTCAAAGAATGCCAGCAACGCCTTGGTATTATTGGCAATCTCGCGTAGGGTACCTGGGTTACCGAAGTACTTTGCCCTGTAAGTGGCGACCACCGGGCAGTTTAACAGCATATGAGCTGCTGTCTCGTCGTCCTCCATGCAGGCTCTGCAGAGTGGCCTGTATGTGACTCCTATGAACAAGAGGTGTTTATTAAATGACCCATGGCCCGTTATAGCTGCTGTAACCACACGCAGCTGTTGTTTAGTTAGTCGAAGAACCTTTTTCGTGAGGCGGCCATCGATTGAAGGTAGTGCCTCCTTAGCCTGTCTGCACTCGCCTTGGTCCGACCATAGTTTCTGATGCTGATCCCTAGTTCGTTTCCTTACCAGAGTGCGTAGGTAACCGAAGGGGAGTGGCACGATGGGTTCGGGCCCCACTGGTGCGAGGCTCGATCCCCTTCTGGCAAGTTCATCTGCAGCATCGTTCCCCAGCGAACCGCTGTGTCCTTTGATCCATTGATTGGTTTTTTTTTGAGGTCACCCACCTGGTTAAGGCGCTGGTGGCACTCGTATATAAGTCCAGAGTCCACAGTGTGACTGTTCAGCGCTTGCAGAACAGCCATGCTGTCTGAGAGTATGCGTATCGAGTGGTCCTTGACTTCCCTAGCCAGAATAACCGAAGCGGCAAGAGAAATACCCATGCATTCGGCCTGGAATTAGTTAAAGTCTCATGTAACAGTTATGTTCAAGGGGTAGAGTGTACAGCCATCACCCATCAACCAAGCATAGATCAATACTCCGGTATGCTACTGCAAAATTCCTGATGGATAAACCCAATAACACGTTTCGGATCGGTAACGGCAAAACAATCAACAAATCATTCGGACACCGAAACGATCGCCACAATATTTTACACAAACTTCAATACTAAAAAGTTTCAAGTTTCACACTTTAAAGACACAAACGACTTATTTCCTGCTGCCCCGAACTGATCTCCGCAAACGCTTACCACATCCAAGAAAAATAGCACCAGGAAAGCAAACAAAATCTATTTATTCATTATTTATACAAAACACCTATTTTTCGGAAAACTTACAGCAAGGCAGGCAAAGATTCATTTGTTTACAAAGTAGGTACAGCCAGGGAAATTAATTGTTAAGCAAATTGATACTCTGTGTCAATTTTGAATGACAGTTGTGATTTGAATATATGGACAATCATTTATGTTGGTAATCAATTTGCTAAACAATTGATTTAAAGTAAAAGTTTTACGAATCGTCAGTAGTCTTTGTCTTACAGTTTGTATAAGTAAACGGTATTATTATCAGTGATTATCACTACTCGTTTAGATATAGGGTTCCGTACCCGAAGAATATCAAACGGAATTCTATTACTGAGCCTCCGTTGTCCGTCGGCTGTATCTCATGAACCGTAATAGGTAGACAGTTGAAATTTTTACAGACTGTGTATATTGTCGCTATAACAACAAATAATAAAAATTAAATTACCTTACCTCGTTGGTCTAGTTGGTCGCAAGCGCTACTGCTGAGCATGAGGTCTTGGGTTCGATTCCCGGGTCGGGTAAAGTGTTATTGGGTTTATCTATCTGAAATTTCTCAGTAGCAGCCCGGAGTCTGGATTTGTGCCCGGTTGATGGCAATACGCTCGCCCCCTATTACATGGGACTTAAACATAACCATCGAATTGTGGGTGTACCTACTACAGGTACACCTCTGCCCAACCTTCCGGGGAAACAAGGAGTAATGTAAATTAAATTAAAAATTAAAGAGGGTCTCCAAACAAGAAACGTTTTTCGGCGTTTTATGCTAAATATTGTGGTACCGTTTGTGTGCGTATCCAATTCGCACTTGGCCAGTTTTTAAGCATCATCAAACATATCAAAATAAAACTTAGACAAAGTACCTACTCGCATTAAGGTAATCAAATCTGAACGGCAGTGATTAAGTTTAAAAAAATACAATTCTTACAGTAATTAGGTGTGTTCGGTTAGAGCGATACAGACGTAATGGCTTACAAACTATTGGAAAATTAACATATTTTATTTAAAAAAGGTTAATCTAAACGAACAATATTTCTGGAATGTACCACCAGGCTACTTCAGATAAACGTTAACTTAAGTGTTAAAAAAGGTGTCGAAAGAAATGTATAATTACTGCAATCGGTTTCATGGTTTTTTAACTAAATAATAAATACAAGAGATTAGAAACAGGGCGTCGAGTGATTCACTACTATAAAAACTGATGGCTCGTATGCATAACTAGGTATAAATAAATTCTACAAATATTTATTATTTACATAAAGTATAGAAACCAGAGACACACGACCGCGCGCCCATTTTATCTGGCGTTCAATGTGTCAACACTTGAACGGTGGCCAAGTACACTCAGGTTTGGCACCGAAACACGCGTTTCATTTCCTCCCGACCTCGTTGGGATCCTGGCAAAGCAGATGATTAGTCGGTTGGGCCCCTGAATTGTGTACGCGCGTTTTGATTTACATTTACTGAAGGGTGGGCAGTGAGTAGTTATTGTGTTACGTCCTTTGTTGGCCGGTTTATTTAGTTTTGTGATGTTCTGGGTGGTTAAATGTGTAGTGAGTGACTGGGTTGTGGTGCCAGTAGAGTTGCTTATATATACAGTTTAAATTTCATTGCTTTCCAAAGTGATACGTCCTACTTTTCAAATGCATCTGTTTTATTTTAATATATTACGTATACCTATTCACTAAATCGTACCTAATGAGAAAAAAAAATTACAATTGGCTTGAGGCTTTGTTTGCTAGCGGTTGGTGACAAAAGTTAAAACTACTACTAATTTTTTAGTTTAGTTTTTTTTTTCTAGTTAATAAATCGATGACGTTGGAGCTCAAAAGAATGATTGTTTAAAAAAAAAAAAAAAATTATTGCCCCGAACTAGGAATTTCTCTAGTATTGTGGGTGCGTTTACAAACATTTAAACTCACAAAAACAAATAGCCAGATCCGGAAAAACTACTTGTAGGTCATACAAAAGTTTGTTCCGTGCGGAAATCGAACCTGCAACCACCTGCAACACGCAGTGCAGCAGCCAATTGCTTAATCACTGCGCCAACCGTGCCATTAATTCAATATTATCATTATCTTATTTAATATTATTTATTTTTAAATAATATTAAGGTCCTGCTGTTTTTTAAGATTTTAGCGCGTAATACAGGTCCAGCTCTTTTTCAGTTGGGTACCGATTAAATACTGGAACATAATATCAATCACAACTCGTGATAGATCGATTAGAGCATCGCACAATGATTATTGATATAGCGATCCCGCATGACGAGAACCTCGTGAAAGCTGAAAAAGATAAGCAGATTAAGTATCTGAAAGAAAGAAAGAAAATATTTTATTTGGGACACGCACAGGAAATACAAACAGTAACATTTTCTTTTTTTTTTTAAGAAATCAAAATTAAATAAAAGTAACAGGAAAATAAAAAATAAAAACTAACAAAAACAATAACGACCTGTGCAAGGCCAAAAAGACCCCTATCACGGCACTATCTTGAGTTGGCTCGCGAGTTTTTCAACATGTAGGATGTGGATACAGAAGTCATTGTGACGGCCGATGGCATAATAGTTAAGAGCCTCAACCAACGCCAGGGGAGGCTCTCGTTAGGCAGCTGGATCAAGGGCTTGATTCAGAAAGCGGTACTTCTGAACACGGCGCGTATCGTTAGCAGGTTCCGCTCTCAGGAGCTCTGACCATTGGTAGCTTGGACCGACCTTGTACCCGATACCGGTGGGCTACTATTTTATTTAAAAGTGTAAATTATAATCCTGACTAATATTATAAATGTGAAAGTGAGTTAGTTTGTTGGTTTGTTTGTTACACTTTCACGCAAAATTGGCTAAATGGATTTGGATTTCACAGGATCGAGACGTATGCGGGTGAAAACGTGGGGCGCAGCTTGTATGTTTATAAATAGATAGATATATTTGTTTATTTGCATAGAATGTAGGTAATTAATACAAAAAGGTGTTATGGCATGCAAAATTTAACTTAAAACTACAATAATTATTCTATTTACTTAAAGCTATTTAATTAATTTAATTAAGTCATATAACAATTCTACTTACATATTTTTATCGCTGGCTGCAGTTAATGATAACATTATTTACTAGACCAGGAAGAGACAAGTCCAGCTAATAATAAATCACAGTGCGAGGAAGTTTGCGTTTGCTTGGTTTTAAACTAGTCAGAAAAATAATAGTTTAAATGAAAATCACGTGGTATCGAAGAACTTCATATCAAAGCTGTTTGAAAACAAAATCCCGTGAACACGATGACCACATCTGTTACCGCCCCGGTACTATAGCGGTCGAGCGCTGCAAGCAGAAATAGTCCTTACGGGGTGTATAGATATGAACTTCTTCGATGGTACCTATACACCTATCCAACCTTTCGGGGATTACAGACGTGATTTTATTTATTTATTATATGTATTTATTTATTTATAGTTTATGATGATTGATTTATACTTGATGTCATAGTCATAGTCATTCATAAACAAGTAATTTGTATCTGAATGTAAACACAAAAATTACACAATTACAGTAGACACACTAAAATATATTACATTTGAATTTCATAGATTCATACAATAATTTAAAAATAATAAGTTCACATTTCATTAATATGTCGACAAGTAAATTAAAAATTATTAACAAAAGCTCAAAAAAAAAAAAACTATGTATATTATGAAAAACACGTAGATTGTATTAATGATTCTCGAGATATAAGAGCACTAACGGACAGACAGACAAAGAGATGTTGTGTTTTATAATTTTTAAGAATACATAGTTGCTCAGCTTTGAGTTTTATACTTTTGAGATTAGATAAAAACAACAAAAACCTTTACAACAACAAAAGCTTTTAAGCTTCTAAGAGTTACGTCAAGTGTAATGATTTCTTCAACTAGCACATTATTTTATTCTACCTTCTTACAAAAAAATACAACAAGATTCTAAAAGACTTTATTAGGTCCAGAAAGATTTCAAAGATTTTAGAGATTATTGTACGAGAGTAACTTTCAAAATAAAAGAAACAGATCTATGAGCTCGTCAATTCAATATAGCAATATAGCTTTGTTTATTTTATTCTATTCGGTAAACTTACAGCTAACTTACACAGTGTTCTTAAACAATATAAAATTGAAGGCCATTTACAATTCCGCTTAGAACACTATTGCCGTCAAATCTGACACCTGCAGAAGGTTGAGCACTAATAAGGAAACGAAATAAGGAAATATAATCAGTGATAGCCTAGTGGTGTGACCGTCAGACTGACAAGTCGTAGGTCTCGAGTTCGAACCCAAGGCACGCACCTCTGACTTTTCGGATTCATGTGCGTATTAAATAATTATCACTTGCTCAAAAAACGGTGAAGGAAAACATCGTGAGGAAACCGGCATGCCTGAGAGATATTTCTCGACGGCATGTGAAGCCAAGTCAGAGGCCCATAGGCGGCTTTAAAACTCTGACACCAGGTTGGTTTACTAACCACACGAAAAGAAGAAAGAAGAAGAAGGAAAGAAAGAAAATTGTATATTAATTTAGCAGAGAAGAGATAGAGAAGGTACAAGCATTGATCACGACGCTTGCACAAGGTTGCCGATTTTAGACTTATATAAGTCCAGGTTTGGCTACGATGCTTTCTTTTACTAATGTAAGTAATATCCAAGATAAACTCAGAAAGTGCTTAAGAATTAAAAAGTCACTTGCCCGGATTTGAACCTATTTATTTATTTAATGCTTCAAGCACAGAAATGTACAGAGGCGGACTTAATGCCTATATGACATTTTCTACCAGTCAACCTTTGGGTGATGCAGAGACAAACAGTGGTAGGTGCAAATACGAGAAATTGAGGTTTAAAGTAGTTATAGAGATACACATATACCTATGACAAACTATAAATACAATATATATGCATAATAATAATAAATATAAGCAACCATAGTTATTTAAGTAACTAACAACCTTGTATGAGAGGAGAGGCCACCACTGAACCAACACGATAAATTAATACATTTTGTAATACTAGCTAATTCATACTAATCTCTACTCAAATATACATTTATGTAGCCTTTAAGCATCAGTCTATGGTATGAATCATTTAGTGAACTCCAAAGTCATCCTTACTTATAACGCAAAGACTAACAGAGTACCCACGAGACACACAATTCTTTATAACTACAATCCTTACACCTACACCCTCTATGATTAACAGTCTCATTCCTCACCCAGAGAAGCTAATGATGCCATTCTTTGTTACACTATATAGCCGGCCAATGTTGAAAACGGCCATAATTTACGGCCGTATCGCCTCAGTCCACTCGCGTTGATCCCGGTAACGTATCGGCCGCTATTCACTCTTACGAGCTCATTTACCATACTAACCGGGTATTGTGATAAGAATTTAAAATAATATGGTTCTCCTATTAAAGTTTGTAAATTGAAAAGGGTATGCTGAGATGGTTTGGTCATGTTGAGGGAATGAATGAAAGGCGACTAACAAAATGTATTTACAAGGCAGATAAAGAAAGAAAATACGTTTATTTGCGGTAAAATATGACGCAAGCAAAGAAGAAAAAACAAATAAACACGAAATTGGAGGAAAATATGCGTCACATCCACGCAAAACGGCCATCGCTCAGCATAATGCTGGGACCCTATGCGAGACAAAGCCCCAGCGCTGGTTTCAGCGACAAGCGGCGTGACTGGAATCGCCGGGAGGGACGCCCTAGGAGGACATAATATACTGACCTTATAGGTGATGTTTTTCAGAAAGAACCGGTGCGTAGTACTCGCAACCGGCGTGCGTGTATGACCAGATGTATGAACATAAACGAGGCAAAAGGAGTATGTAAGGATTGTAGCCGGTGGCATTCTGTAGTTTCTGCCAACCCCCATGGGAAGAAGGCGTGAGTTTATGTATGTATGTATTAAAGTTTGTAAAGATTTTTTTAAGTTTTTGAAACGAATTTTCTTAGGCGGCGATTCGATAGTTAGACGAGAATTGAGAGTGAAATTTCAAGGACACGTCAGGTTTGAGCACATTTCATTACATAAAAGAGAAGAAAGATATTACCGTTTATTTTTAGGGTTTTGTACCCGAAGGGTGCAATCATAACCCTTTTACTAAGTCTACGCTGTCCGTCCGTCCGTCTGTCTGTCAGCGGGCTGTATTTCATGAACCGTAATAGATAGACAGTTGAAATTTTTACAGATTGTGTATTTCAATTGCCGCTATGACAAAACTTATAAAAATTAAATAAAGTAAAAAAATTAAAGGGGGTTCCCATAAAAGAAACTGTAATATAGTATTTAAAAAAAAATGTGGTGTTAAATATTTTACGGTGGTACGGAACCTTTCGTTAGCAAGTCCGACTTACACTTGGCTGATTTTTTAATACAAATATCCAGGATAAAAAGTAGCCTTTATCCTTTTCCAGGCTACCTATCGGTCAAATTCATAACGATCGGTTCAGTGGTTCAGGCGTGAAAAGGTAACAGACAAACAGACAGTTACTTTTGTATTTATATTATTATTACTAGCTTCTGCCCGCGGCTTCAGCACATTTCTAAAATAAAATACAATAACTCCTTATAACATCAGCTATCTGCCAGTGAAAGTCCCGTCTAAATCTGTCCAGCCGTTTCGGAGATTAGCCGGAACAAACGTACAGACAAAAAATGAAAAAATAGTTTTTTTTTTTGTTTTAAGTACCGTTGTAATATACTTTCATATGCATTTAGTAAGCTGTTATTTTGACATTACAAACAGAAACTACAATTTTATTTATTTGTTTAGTCTACTAGAAAACAGTATAGTATGTTCCACCGGACGCACTTCAGTATGGTCGCCAGAAGAGGTTTTTTAATCCACCCCAAATGTATGGCCATGTTTACCGATTAGTGTTGAATAATGTTCAAAACCAGTTACAATAGGGATGATAAAAAAAAAAAAAAAATGTACCACGAAGGCACCACCATCATACTGTTAATATTTGTTGGTACTTACTGAAAGACATATTACATATTGATTTCAAAACTAAATTTTTGACATATATTGAGACCAATCGAATTCTCACCAAGGTAAAAACTGAACAATCAACTCAAACTTGTAACATACCTGGCAACGTTGTTATTACTGCCTGTGACAAATCCACTCAAGCTAGTGACATTCCTGATGACAATATTATTAACTGTGACTTGTCTATGTGTATGGACAAAATGCCTAAAGCTGGTAGTAGCAATTGTTTTCGTGTATAAATACGTAAATATCTTCCATCAAAATGTTAATGGCTTGATTGGTAAGTCGGACCTACTTACTCTCCATTTAGAAGAATTATGGGAAAAGGGACAAAACATTGACTTAATATGTATCACTGAACACAATATGCTGAATGGAGATCAGTTCCATCTATCTATCCCTAACTACGAATTAGCTACCTTTTCAATGCGGAATACTAGGCGTGGTGGTTCTTGCATCCTTATAAATCGTATGCATAAGTACAAAAATATTGATTTAAGTAAATTCTATGTAGCTAACGTCCTTGAATGCTGTGCATTAGAATTAATAATACATAATTAGTGATTTGCATCTACAGACCACCCAAAATTAAGAATGACTGCTTAGAACAATTTTTTGATAACTTGGATGGTATTCTACGAATGTGTAGCCTCAGTGATTTGATTTGAAAAAGTGGTTATATGTGGTGATTTTAATATAGACACTTTGTCACAAACAAAACCATCTAATAATTTTCAAAATCTCCTTTTATACTATGACTTAAAACTTGGAATTCATCAGCCTACACGATTAGCTAGTGGCAAATGCATAGACAATATCGTTCATAATATCAGAGGTAGTAAGTGTGCAGTACTTGATCTTGAAATATCTGATCATACTGCCCAAGTGATCAAATGCCCAGTGAGAAAAACTTGTTCCATTAAACATTGGTATGTTCTAAGGCGCGACTATTGCCAGGAAAACTTAACAAAATTCATTGATTCTCTTCATAGTCTTAGTTTTAGTGAAGTCTATCTACACGAGAAACCTGAGGAAGCATTTAACTGTTTCTATGACCTATTTATGTTTTTTTATGACCTCTGTTTCCCTATAAGAAAAGTAAGAATCACTCTGCGTAAAAAATCAAACTGGATTTCCAAGGGAATTAGGCTTAGTAGTAAGCGTAAAAGAGAAATTTTATGGCAATACAGGCGAGCCCCTACATCTAAAAATGTTTTTTTATTAAAGCAATATACTGCTCGTTTAAAGAAAATAATAACATTGACAGAAAATCTCGGAATAATTTTCACATAAATTCGGCCAGAAATAAATCTAAAGCGACCTGGAGCATTATCAATAAAAATAAGATTAACTATCCTAGAGAAAATATACCTGAATATGTAACAATAAATGACAATAAAATACATAAACCTGGACTAATTGTACAAGCTTTTAATGACTATTTTATAGACGAAATTCAACCGAATAATTCTACTCCTTCCTATATAAATATTGAGACTAATTGTAACTCCATATTTATTCCTCCTACAGTACCAGCAGACATAGTGGCTATAATTAGCTCTTTAAATAATACCAACAGCCATGGATATGATGGCATCATTACAAAAGTAGTCAAACATGTTGCACCATTAATAGGACCTGCTATGAGTTATATCATCAATCTTTGCATTGAACATGGCCATTTCCCGGACAAGTTAAAAATTACCGTAATTAAACCTATTCATAAAAAAGATGATAGAAATATCATGGGTAATTATAGACCGATAGCACTTATTCCTATTTTTAACAAAATTATAGAAAAGGTGATATATAATAGCCTTTCATCGTTTTTTGAAAAACATGATCTCATAGTCAGAAAACAATTTGGATTCAGGAAAGGTAAATCCATTAATATGGCGATTTATGACGTGATCAAGAAAATTGTTTCTAGTGTTGATGCTAAAATTCCAGTGGCGGCTTTGTTTATGGATATGTCTAAAGCATTCGACCATGTAGATCATGGTATACTGCTAAAAAATTAGAGCGTTATGGGATTAGAGGAACTGCATTAAACCTATTTCAATCTTATCTCTCTAATCGCACTCAAATCACAACGCTTAATAGGCTATGTGCGAGCTCGAAAGTTGAAAGAACATACATGTCACGTCCTAGGAAAACTACTTATGGTGTTCCCCAAGGTAGCATTCTTGGCCCCCCATTATTTAACATTTACATAAATGATATGCCTAAGGTCAGTAAGCACCAGATGGTCTTATTTGCTGATGACAGCACTATTTTATTCTCTAGTTATGACATTAATATTCTTGAAAATGACATAAATGACGATCTTAAAAATATTATTAATTGGTTAGTTAATAATAATTTAAAAATAAATCTTGACAAAACTAAAATTATGAAATTTAATCAAAGAACAAATAAACCGAAACTTAATATAAAATATGGTAACGTTGCAATCTCTGAAAGTGATATCACAAAATTTCTGGGCTTTACATAGATAGTCATCTGACTTGGAAACATCATATCGACGCTTTGTCAAAGAAGCTTAGTCAATTTGCGTATGCTTTGTACAAATTATCAAAAACAGTTAACCGCATTACAGTACAAATAGCTTACAATGCTTATGTGGCTTCTGGCATTAGGTACGGAATCATTTTCTGGGGCAACTCCACTGACAGAGACATTGTATTTAAAGCTCAGAAGAAATGCTTGCGATCGTTTACAAAACTACAATCTATTGATAGTTGTAAACCATTATTTAAGGAACTTAGTTTGCTCACTCTACCTTCTATGTATATATATGAAATGGGAGTGTTTGTCCGCTGTAACCTGCATTTGTTTGAAAAACTGCGCTCTCGCCGTTATCAGAATGCCATTCATGTTACCTCTCATAAAACAGCATTTTTCGGCAAAAGTGTGCTAGGTATGGCCCCAAAAATATATAATAGTATACCAGCAGCTATTAGAAATAAACAGTGTATGGGATCCTTTAAGAGGTCCTTGTTTAGATTTCTTTTAGATAGATGTTACTACTCCATTACTGAGTTTACTACTGATAAACAGAGGTATGACGATTCCGACTTGCTAATTAAACACTTATGATTTTATTTATTGATTAAGTGTAAATGTGTTTATTATCTAAAATTGTAATGACCTGTTTACCTAACTGACATATTTTAAATTTAATTATTATTATTTTTTAATGTAATCTATAGGCATGCCACTTTTGTAATTGCTTGTTTAGGTAAATTTTGTACGCCATATATTGGCAAAACATAGTGCACATATTTTAGACAATATACTATCTGTAACCATACCTATGTTTAACAAAATAAATGATTGATTGATTGATTGATAAAGCTAAAAATACGTGTCTAATATTTTTTTATTATGTGACTGACGGACTAAATAGAATTTCTTTTTTTGATCCAGGTGTCATCCCTATTCTGCTAATACCACAAGTTAAAACAAGAGTGAAGGGAAGTTAAAATACGTGCCACGTATAAATAGCAAGGGTAACGAACTGACGACATCTTGACATGCTCTTTGAGATACCACGGACATGCGTTATGCATAATCAGTGATCTATTCAACCCTAAGACTTTACATAAATATACATACATGACATGGTTCTATTTAAAAGGATGATGTGCAGTTTTGAAAGGATATTTCTTGTTTTTTCTTTGAGGCGTAATCTTTTTGCTAAACTTTTTAAAATACCATAACCCATACCATAAACCTTTGTGATTTAAACATGTCAAAGTCAAATAATTTATTTCAATTAGGCACAAAAAAGGCACTTTTGAACGTCAAACTTTACAAAAAATAATAATAACTGATTCTAGTCGCCCATTCCAAATGGTAGTTTTCGTATGGAGAAGAATGGGCAAGAAACTCCACCTTTACTCTTTAAAAAAAATCATTATATCTTGTATACACTAATTATATAATTATATGTGAAGACATTGCACCTAGAATAAGATCACTATACCACGATAGGTAAAAATAATGAAAAATGAAGGAATGACATAAATTAATTATGTGATAGATGCATGGTGCTCACATACTTACAAACATTGTAAAATTATACTATTTTTCTAACATTATAATAAGTAATACTTAAGTCAGTGTTTGAGTTCAAGTAATCACAATAAATAAAATAAATGTAAAAAAAAATAAAAAAAATATACAATTAAATTAGCATGTGATGTCTCAGTGACTAATAATCACACTAACAAGTCAAACTGTTGGCATAAAATTTTCTTCAGAAAAAAATGGCTGACTGTCGCCATGAGTGCTGGATAAAATGGCCAGTTACTACGATTACATGAAAACAATACGTTTAGCCATGCTTCTACTACAACTATATCCGCGGTCCCACGGCCTGGCGCGCGGCCACACCGGGCGCGACCTGGCCTGGCACAACCTAGCCTGTCAGAAAGTGGGCCAAGGGACTGCAGCATTATATTAACCGCTAGTTCCAGTGAAATCAGATACAGCAGTTTCATCTTTATAATAGACCATAGACACAAAGAAGAAGGAACATAAACTAAACCAAACCACTTTATGATAGCAATTTTCATTTGAATACGAGCAAACCACGTATTAAGTGTTTATTAACAATGGGTCATAAAATAGAATTAGTGTAGTAGTCGTTGGTTTTAACTAGTTGCAGCACTAGGTAGGAGAGGACAGAAGGTTCACAACAAAACATACTAGGTATGTAAGTAGATTCAGCAGTGCTGAGTTCTGGGATCAGTGGTGGCCCAGCGGTAATGGCCATGACTTTCGAGTTGTGGTTCATAAGTTTGAACCCTGACAGGCGTTTAACTTTGTGTACATTATTTAATCACCTCTGCTCTCAAAACGGTATAGGAAAACATCATGAGGAAACCGACATGTCCTATAAAAAAAAAACGGGTTGCACTCCGGGAGTGCCGGCAGAACTGAAAACTTGAAAATGAACGTTGTGCATTTTTGATATTTTGGAATGGTTAGGGAATAATTTTGCATCGGTCTACTCTCCCTCCGTCTTACGAATTTTCGATCAGGTCGCGTGTTCTGACGTGAGTTTAACATTTTTTACCCATCACAAATGAGTGCACAACGCCGCTAAAGAAGTTTTCACTTCAAAAAAATAAAATAACTCATGTGACATCTACCAACCCGCACTGGGCCCGCGTGGTGGATTACGGCCCACTCTCACTCTCACAAAGAGGAGGCCTGTGTCCCAGCGGTGGGAAAATTATATTCTGATTAGTTCTTAGTAGATTCATCTTCTTTGTATTGCTTTATGATCGGTATACTCTCTGAAATAGGGTTTAATTTACCGGATGGGTACGTGGCGCGGCGGCGCAAGCCGCAGCTGCTGGTGGTGCCGAGAGCGCGCACTAACCTGCTGGGGCGCGCACCGCTAACTCGTGCGCTGCGCACTCTCAACACGGTGGCGGATGCCATAGACCTATTCACCTGTACACTGAGTGAGTTCACAAGGGCCACATACTGTGTAGCATGTAAGGTATAGTTAAGTATATTTTAAGTTACTTTGTCGCATTAGATTTATGATCTGTAATGGCAAAGGAAACATGTGATAAATAAATAAATAAATAATTTTAGGCAACAATTCCCTCAAAATTGAAACTTCACTAAAGGTGTTATAGATAATGCAATCCACGACGACGCACCCCACTCCGCTCCGCTCCGTACTAAAGTACAGCTTACAGTACAGTAATCGCGGAGTGGGGCGCGACATCGTGGATTGCACTATCTGTACAGTTACAAATAGACCTGTATTGCGTAATACACGATAAATCGGAATCTGAATAGTTTTAAAACAAATTGCTAATCCATTGCTTCATAAGTTCGAAAAAAAATCTGCTCAACAACGTAAATAACGCAATGAATGTTGTTGAACTGTCAAAATAAAACAAATTTGTCGTAATCGTTTACGAAAATGTGTTGCATAATTAGATAGCTGATCGTTTTATGACAAGCAAAATTTAATGACAATAAGCAGTAACGTTGTCGACTATACTTACTATTTACTTCGCCATAAATTCGATTTTTAGTGGCGATTGCAGGATACGTTACATGGATACGCAAATGCAAATAGTGCCCTACGTCCATGCAACCGAAGCAGTTAACAATCCAAAGCTCAAAGCTGCTACACCCGTTTCCACTGTGGACAAGGGGTTTTTATTGAGAATTTTTATTGAAATAATTGATTTACATAAATATTTACAAAAAAGGGCTTTAAACTAGAGGTAGGTATAAAAATATTGGATTCTACCTGAACTAGGAATAAACCTATATCTCAGATAACACATTCAAGTGCTTATAAGTATTAAGTATCTAAGATACCGTAAACAAATAGTAAATTATTTATCTACTTTTATTATTTAGATGGTTTTATTCAAATTAAGATAGTTAGTATGCTACTTTTTTACGTATATGATTTTTGCAATGCGACATTTTTAATAAGGTCGCGTTTACTTTGTTAAACAGAAAACTTTGCAGTGTCACAAAATATAAAGATTGCATGTTTATTTATAATACGAATTGTAAAAAGGAAAATTACGTTTTTATGTATTATAGTTATAACTAGTAAAGGACAATATTAAAATAAGTATATAGCATGATTAAAAAAAACTTATAAATTAACAATGGCGGTCTTACGCGACCTCATTATAATCTATAGAATTAATGTATCTTGTCTCAGCTATTTTCTTTGCAGGGCATTCTTGATCGCCTGTTTTGTGGTTGCTCGGCTTTTAAATCGATAAAATAAAATATTGAGCTGGACCTAGATCCAGCAGTGCATATATTTCAGCTGAAGGATAATGATGAGTTCAGTGTGACAGCTATGCCTTTAAAAAGTTCTCTAAAGCGCGAGGGAAGCGGTGGGTTGTTTTTTTTTTGTAGGGCACTTTGCAATGCAACCTAGAATTTTTTCGGTTACTGTCGCATGCCATTATAATTTTGTAGGTATTCCTGGTTCCCTGGCTGTGGTATACAGGCGTGAGACCACGGCTTTATCTTGACCATTTTTGTACCTATGTCTTGATTTATATCTGAAATATTTTCTTGTTTCGTACTTTTAAGATCACTTTTATTTTTCCGTATTCGGGTTACAGTTTTAAACTTCAATTTTTATTTTATACTTTTTTTTAATTATAAATTAAAATTTATATTTTAATGCTTGATATACGTTACGACAACGTTAATGAGAGTAATGTTATAGGTCAGTAATTAATCGAATGAGGAAAATATTATGTTGCCGAGTATTATGTATCTTATAACGAAATAATTATATTCCTTTTGCCTCGTTTACGTACATACATCTGGTCATACACGCACGCCGGTGGCGAGTACTACGCACCAGTCCTTTCTGAAGAACATCACCAATAAGGTCAGTATATGTCGAGGCAAAAGGAGTATGTAAGGATCGTAGCAGGTGGCAATCTGTAGTTTCTGCCTACCCCCATGGGAAGAAAGCGTGAGTTTATGTATGTATGTAATTATATTCAGAGAAAAAAAAAATTCCTAGTAAGAACAACTATTTTTATTACCTACTTTTAAACAACGAAATCAATACTACCTACCAAACGCCTTTGGGAGACAGAACTCGAAGGAGGATTGTTAACAATAGATTTTATAATATTGGGTCCCCACCTATAAAATATGCGTTTTTTTCTCACAAATAGAGAACCTCGTCACTTCTATAACTTAAAATATTCATCAATTATATTGAATAATGACCATCATAGACAACTACCAATAGTAAAAAAACCTTATTACTTATCGTTTTCTAAACATAAAAAATACCTTAAATATGATTCCTCTTTTTGTCAGCAGAAATGACCACTATTTGTTTTAAAACTTAGCCAAAACATATTTTTGTTGCTTATCTAAGTGGCATACGTTATCTTAGTTTTTAAACATTAGTGCATAAAAGTTTTAAAACATGGTTGTTAAAATAAATTAAGAAAATATTGGTATAAAAAATGCAACTGCTTTAATATTGTCCATTCAAAATGCTGATTTCATAGGTGGGGACCTAATATGACAGTGAAAAACAGTATGACATGCCCTGATGAAAAAGAAAGAAATATTATGTCGAATCAAAGAGGCCACATATAAGCAGCTCCGTCCCAAATCGTCTAGTTGTCAAGTCCCGAAGGGTGTTTGGGTTTTACTGTACCTCCCTTGATATTAAGGTAGTGTCATTACAAATCGTTACTATTTATAAAGATTTGATTAACTGCGCGTTAGTATCATTTTATTTTATTTAATCCTGCTTTTTATTATAGTACGGCGCGGCTGTAAAATTAATCATATTAAAGGTTTTTTTTTTTTTTCGTATCGCCTGCTCACTACCACTGGTCCACCACTTCTCACTGGGCCACCCGTGCTCACTGGGCTACCACTGCCAAATAACAATGCCCTTCCATTTTCACGCACGGAGTGGGCCTAATGTTTCTCTCTTCATAAATTACGGCTACATTGAGTTTGTAAAATATCTAATTAAAGAAGATATTGTAAAAGTTGAGTACGTATTGTATTCATTATGAAATTTGAATTATATGGGTATTATAGAGTATTCTACTTAAGTAATAGCTTGCTCTAGAAATAAATTAGTTTTCTTAAATAATGCTAATGAGAAAACTGGAAGTTTTAAGTAGAATTTGAAACTTCTTTCCGTTTAATTACTTTATACCTTGTTATAAACATAATTGTTATAATTTACGTTCAAAATGCTTCCTTTCACACGAATTATTTTTCCCGACTGCGGCGAAGTCAAAAAAGGAGGGTTATGCGTTTGACCTGTTATGTATGTATGACCGTCCCTATGTTCCCTCGTAACTCTACTAAACTAGGTAAACCGATTTTGATGAATGATATACCAATTAGATAGTTAGATTCGTCTTTATCGTGCGAGTGTCACTAGGTACATTTTTTTTATAAGTGGTGTATTTTTCGCGTCAAAATGTACGTGTTCAAAATAAAATTCTCACAAACCTATCCAGTGGTGTATCAAAATTAAGGGTTTTAAAAGGTGATTACAAAAATGTAAACAAATTATATGTTTCAATGTAATTTGGTATGAGAAATGATAAAATAATTTTAAAAAAATATGAAAATGACTTGTTTTGGCGTATTCTAAGCCAAAACAAGTCTTTGTTTTAGTTGTTACATATAGTGGTAGCATAACAATTGTAGTCTTTATCCTTTCCATAATGTTTATCCGTAGTAAACATAACCTATGTATGGTTTTTCGTTATTGGAACGTGTTGCATCACGATACATTAAGGACTATAAATCAGTTTTTTAAATAAAAAAATCCAGATAATGTAGGTGGGACCTTTATTGCCATGCTAAAACGCAATTAGAATTAGAATTTTATTTATTTGTAAGAATGTAGTTTTACATAGTATGGTGTTAAAATATATTTGTTAGTTCTATACATTCTACCACAAAGTATATGGTGTACAAAAATTCAATTGTCATTCTTAACTAATGTAAGGCGCTGTAGATGGCGCTCGAGGACCGTCATGAAGTTAACGGTTGTGAAGATAGCAACGCGCGGGCGGCGGCGCGTCCAGCTCCAATATTGCACCGAGGGTTCGCTCTCTTGGCTCGCGGACACCGACGGCTCAACATCAACTTAGCATTTTGTACTACATATTATTATAAGTGTATTTTTAATTAAACATGCTATAATCTTTACGTTGTTTTCTTACAACTCAGAAACGGGAAGAACTATTGCAGCCCACGTAAGTGTTTTAAATAATAACTATTGGTGTACTGATCAAGTACCCTGTTTGACTATTGTTTGAATTTATTTTACAGTTGCATTTCACTTGACTGTGTACCCTATATTATGCTTCGCGTGATTATTTTACAATAATGGGACACCATAAAAAAAGTAAACGTAAAAATAAGGACGAGAGTGACAATGAGAAATCTTTGCGTCGCCGTTTAGTCAAAGATGTTAGTACACGTAGATTACTAGAACGCGTAGTCTTATTGGAAAATCAAGTCTTGCAAGGCAGAAATAGCGTAATACCCGCATCGGAGGGTAGTTCGGGCGACGCGTCGAATGAGGCAAATCAAGGCGCAAATGCCCCATCTGGTGGGAGTTCCACTACGCAGCCGTCACTACCCGCGGCATCGGTGATAGCCCCGTCGATAGAAGCTACCACTGCAAGTCCACCACATTGCCATCATAATATTCATACCTCGTGCTCAACTTCCTTAAGATATGTCGGTCGTAGTGATCCAATACCGGAATTTGATCCTCATATTTCTTTGATTACAATGGAACAATGGATTAGAAAAGTTTAAGGTATACGTGTCAGGTTTAAAATTTGTATTAGTGACCGATTATAGCGCATTACGCTGGACATGGAGCAAACGAGATTTGTCTCCTCGTATCGCCCGGTGGTGGCTTGAAGTTCAAGGTTTTGACTTTATTGTTGAGTATCGTGCCGGCAAATCCATGGCTCACGTGGATGCGCTCAGTCGTAATCCTGTGGTTTCAGTAATGCGATGTGTTGATAAAGACCTAATTGAATGTGTGCAGCAGGATGACGACTCGTTGCGTGGTCTCGTGAACCAGTTGAAGGATGAGGTTTCAAAGGGCATAACGAATGGCTTGGCTAGAGATTTCTTGTTTGAGAATGGTGTATTATATAAAAAAGTCGGAAATAGTCAAAATGTAGTCGTTCCACGAATGTCACGTTGGTCTCTTGTTCAAAGTTTTCATGATAATAACGGTCACGTTAATTTTAATAAAACTTACAATGCCATAAGGTCAAAGTACTGGTTTCACGGTATGCGTCGGTTTATTCAAAAGTACACTCGTGGTTGTATATCATGTCAGTATGCTAAAAAACCAACTGGTCGTCGTGTGGGCTTGTTACATCCAATTGAAAAGGTGGCCGTACCTTTTCACACTGTTCATGTAGACCATCTTGGTCCGTTCTGTAAAAGCCCATCAGGCAAAATGCAAATTCTTGCAATAATAGATGCTTTCACGAGGTTTATATGGATCGAAGCTGTTCGAGACGTCAGTTGTAAATATGTATTGCAGACGTTTGACCAATTAATTAAAACTTTTGGTGTTCCAAGTCGTATAATAAGTGACCGTGGCAAAGCTTTTAGTTGCAAAGATTTCAAGGAGTATTGCACTCAAAGGCAAATAAAGCATGTCATGACGGCGGTCGCCAGCCCAAGGGCGAATGGGCAGATAGAACGGTTTAATAGGACTATACTTGACGCCCTTGTAGCATACGTTGGTGATGACCAAAATGACTGGGAGAAATACTTGCCTAAAGTACAGTTAGGATTAAACTCTAACGTAAATAATAGTACGGGTAAGACTCCATTGGAACTTCTTTATGGGTTTCGACCTAGACTCGTAGGCGATATAGTTGTGCCCGATAGGTCACCTGATTTAGACGAGTTAAGGGAAATCGCTGTCACGAGATCAGCTAAATTGTCCCAGCAGGCAAAGGACAGATATGATCAAAAACGGCGTTATGAAGCACCTTTTAAGATAGGTGATCTAGTTCTTGCCGAAAGAAAGATCATTCGTAAAGGTTTACATAGTGGTAAACTTATGCCTCGTTTTGACGGGCCATATAAAATTGTTAAGGTCCTGCCTCATGATCGGTACGTGATTAAGAGCACACGTAACCGTGGTCGACTTTATGAAAATGTCTTGGCCAGGGATAAGTTAAAACTTTTCCATTGCAATCATTCCGATGAGTCCGATAATTCTTATTCTGAGTAAATAATTACAAAGTAATGTTGTTCAGGGCGATTTATTTCATTTCATTAGTGCACAGTTAAAAATTGTTAAATGAATCCATTTTTAGTAATTGTTGATAATTACAAATAATTTATGATCGATATTTGTTTCAGTAGCGCTAACCTTCAGAGGTATTTAATGTTAAACATAACTTTATAAAATTAAATAATACACTTAGCCTTACTACTCACGACCAATTATCAATAATACACCCTCTGTGTATTATTGATAATTGGTCGTGAGTAGTTCCTTAAGCGGAAGACAATGCCTTAGGAGGCTATTGTAACACGACATTTATGATGTGGACCCTGAAGGGCAGCCATCATTATAACCATAAACGGTTTTAGTTATTAAATTGGGTTATGTAAACATTAAGAAGTTACCGGTATTCATACTGACATTGAGAAGTCAGTTGAAGTTGGCATTCAGAAGCCAATCGCACTGAGATTTAGTCAGTTCAGTTAACATTTGACGTCAAATACACTGATATTTAGAGATCAGTTCAAATTGGTATTTAGAAGTCAATCACAATGACATTCAGACGTCATTTCAAATTGACATTTAGAAGTCAATCACAATGACATTCAGACGTCATTTTAAGTTGACATTAAGACGTCAATCACAGTGACATTCAGACGTCAGTTCAAGTTGACATTAAGATGCCAATCCCACCGTGTCGTCACCACATCGGAAGTTCGTGAGCGAGCTGGGTCGTCATCAGCACCAAGGAGCGAGAGCTACGCGGGACGCGCAGCTGTATCAAGAAGGCCGACTGTAAGGCGCTGTAGATGGCGCTCGAGGACCGTCATGAAGTTAACGGTTGTGAAGATAGCAACGCGCGGGCGGCGGCGCGTCCAGCTCCAATATTGCACCGAGGGTTCGCTCTCTTGGCTCGCGGACACCGACGGCTCAACATCAACTTAGCATTTTGTACTACATATTATTATAAGTGTATTTTTAATTAAACATGTTATAAACTTTACGTTGTTTTTCTGAGTTCTTACACTAAGTACAATATTAATTTTAAGATTTGTGATTCATAAGTCCAATATGAAATAGTATTCATATAATTAGGTAATCGTTATTTTAAAATGTCAAAGTTAAGTCTATGTCATCTTGGCATAAGTGGTATCGTGGTATAAGTATAGTTATTATATTATATGTATTAAATATATTATATTTATCCTTATTTAAAGTTTTGTAATTAGTCATTTTCCTTTTTATTAACTTTATAATATGCCGTGCAACAAATAGGTATAATTTATTCAGCATCCTATCTTAACTAATTGGTGCTGGATGGCGATCCATTAATTTTAAATAATTGAATTGAGGCCAACACTTTAGCGGCAGTGAAAGGTTAACAAACTTTCTAATTTAGCTCCTGAATTCAGTTTTTAGTTTTATATAATTTAGAGTTAAACTAATTATGTATTGAAGTTTAGGGTTCAATTAACTTATGAAACGATTTCCAGTGTTATTTGTTTTAGTAAAGGAAATTAAGTAACTATTTTAAAAGTCTAAGGAAAGATGTGTCAATCTTCTCTTTAAGTTCAACAAAAACAATTTTAATCTTTATAAAGTAATTATTAACTAGCTGTTGCTCGATACTTCACCTGTACATATGTCTTTTCAACCGACTTCAAAAAGGAGGAGGTTCTCAATTCGATTGTATGTTTTTTTTTTTTTTTTTTTTGTATGTTTGTTACGCGATTACTCCGCCATTTATGAATTGATTTTGATGATTCTTTTTTTTTTTGGTAGGGCATACTTCAGAAGTGGTCCCATATAAATTTGGTCAAGATCTGATGAGGGATTTTTGAGTTAGCTTCAATAATACATATTTTTCCCACCTAGTATATGTGGATGATATTCTAATAGTTCCTGTCACTGTAATTTACTTGGTATTCAAATTTTTGTGGGGGTTTTGTGTAGGTACCACAACTAAAAAGTGAAAAATAAAAACTTTTTCACAAAAAATAAAACCGACTTCCAAAAAAAACACTACAAAGTGAAAAATAACTTTGATTTCGGAAGTCGGTGGCAACAAAACGAAAATAAAACACCCAAGACACCGACTTCCGAAATCAAAGTTATTTTTCACTTTGTAGTGTTTTTTTTGGAAGTCGGTTTTATTTTTTGTGAAAAAGTTTTTTGTGTTTCATCATTTTAATACAAATATTCAGGATACAAATTAGCCTATGCATGGCCTTCTCTAGGTCCTAGGCAACCTATCTGTCAAGCATAACGATCAGTTTAGTAGTGTAGGCGTATCATAGGCAGACAGAGTTATTTTCACCATATTTTATTTTTCATAGGGTTGGGCAGAGGTGTACCTGTAGTAGGTAGGTACACCCACATTTCGCCAGTTATGTTTAAGTCCCATGTGTTTACGCCTACATTATTGTGAGGACGTTCAGTGTGTGTGTGTCACCTTTGCCATTCTAAAAGGCCAGGCGCCGTACAGATTTATTTTACTTTTACCGTCACATTTTATTATAATCTTCGTCATAATTCCATCATCGTCGCGAACTTGTACGCTCCACATATTTATTTGTAAAATACAGTTTTATCAAAATTAAACAACCATACCTCGATACGGGAGTTTCATTGAAGATCATTGAAGCCCCAACATCTGGCGACCTACGACAAAACCTGCAATTTTGGCGAAAACAAGTTCGATCATTGTGACCACGCGCTGCCGGTGCAGCCATTGCGCCGCAGCTACTTTCATATAATCAAGCATCATACCTGGGTTCCCTGGAGGTGTACCAGCCATTGCAGCCACCGCCGGTTAGCGATCAGCATTCAGCATCGTACCGCAGCCTCGGCCAATGCAGCTAAGTGCCCATTATTCCTTGTGAATTCCCTATTACCTACTTAACCTTTTATACCCTTACCCTTAATAAATCTATCCAATACCTATTAAAAATAGCTTCTACTTATGAGTGCATTAGTGTATGTAATCATTGTAGTGTCTTAAAATAATTACATAAATACACCATACGCAGTTCATTACAGTAGATTCATATTATCTATTGGTTAGCGTTTTTACTGTCAATACCAATATAATAGTAAGCTATTTTCTTATGATACTATCATAGTTTTTATCCGTGTTTCCCAACAGACTTATAGCTGTTACTATAAGCATATATTTCACCCAACTCGCCGAACATTCCAGGCCGATCCCTCCGTGTAACGCAACTTCGGGCCGCCGACCGTGTCGCCGTGTGATCGGAGCGGAGCCCTACCCACAGCTGCACCGGGCCGCCTCAGGTGACGTTAGGCGAGGAGCGTGAGCTAAGTTTTTAGTTTTTTACATTATCACCACCTAGTTTGTGTCTGTATTTCCATAGTCAAACCTACTTGGAAACAAATAGTTTATTCAATCCGATTTAACATTTACCTTATTAGCAAGATTTGAGTTCACAATGGGTAAAGATTATGGAAGTGAGTCTAGTACAAGCAATCCTCAAGAATTACAGGATCTTTTAGTGAAACGTAGTTCCATAAAAGGTCAAATCACTAAATTTAGAAACTTTTTATCAAATGTTACCTCTAAAGAATCGCTTACTCAGATTGAGTTAGCTGAATTAACCTTAAAACTAAGCAAATTTGAATCTATCTATAACCGTTTTGATGACTTGCAAAATCAGATAGAAGTATTAAACTCTAACAATTTATCTAATGAGATTGATGAACGTGATATTATCGAACAACTATTTATATCCAACATTGCAATTGCTCAAAGTATTACACAAAAACATAACTCGAACCGTCATGATGAAAGTAATTACAAGGATTTAAATTCAACACAGATAACTACAGGTCCATGTAATCACGATCATCATGATTTAGGTTTTAAATTACCTCAAATTCAAGTTGCTAAATTCGACGGATCTTGCTTTCGTTGGCTTGAGTTTCGTGACACATTCTTATCTATAGTACATAATAACGAACGCGTCGCTCCCATTCACAAATTCCATTATCTTATTTCGTACTTGACTGGCGATGCAGCGCGCATTATTGCTAATTTAGAGGTATCCAGCGCAAATTATGCGTGTGCGTGGAAATTATTATGTGATAGGTATGACAATGCACGACAATTAATAACTCATCATATAAATTCATTATTATACATAAAACCAATCATAAGCGAATCTGATAAATCATTACGATTCCTTGTGGATCATATAAATAAAAACTTACGTGCTTTAACTAGTCTCGGTCTAGGTTCACGTGATTGGGATATTTTACTCATACACATAATGAGCCCCAAGCTTGATAGCAACACCAAATCCAAATGGGAAGAATACCGTGGCACGTTGGATACTAACATACCAAATTTGCAACATTTTTTCAAGTTTCTTATTGATCGCGCTGACGTACTTGAGTCAATAAATAGCAGCCATCCATACGCTAAACCTAAGACTCAGATAACGCCAAGGCTTATAGATTCAAACAATAAAATAAAATCTCATCAGTCATACATTTCTAATAATGAGCACGATAATACTTCTGATATATCGTGCGGCGTTTGTAATGGTAATCATCGCCTATATGATTGTCCCACTTTTTTGGCTAAGAGTGTGGATGATCGTATCAGTGAAGTAAGCAGATTGAAGCTTTGTCACAACTGTTTAAGATCTGGCCATTCTGCACGCAATTGTCGCATGCATCCGTGTCGCATGTGCAATAACAGGCACAATCGACTCTTGCATAAAAATACCAAAATTGGTAACAAAAATATTTCCAGTGTTGTCAC
This sequence comes from Xanthia togata, assembly GCA_963853775.1. NCBI lineage: Eukaryota > Metazoa > Arthropoda > Insecta > Lepidoptera > Noctuidae > Xanthia > Xanthia togata. The sequence continues at coordinate 24,314,611 of OY970794.1, read as the reverse complement.
CATTTCACCCGACATCACTGATGACACAATCGTTAATTATTCGAATCAAAGTAACCATCAAGTTCTACTGTCTACTGCATATATTGAGGTAGCTAATCCTACAAATAATCAAACACAGAAGGTTCGTGCTCTTTTAGATTGCGGTAGTCAGTCATCATTTATTACTCAATCTCTTAAAACAAAACTGTTTTTAGAACCGACTACCACTTTGCATGTCAATATCATTGGCATAGGAAATAAAACCACCTCTCAGGCTACAGAAACTTGCGTGGTTCAGTTGAAATCTTTGATGAAGCATTTCACCGTCACTTCTTCTTTTCTGGTGTTGCCAGTGTTGACTGGTAATGTACCTAGGATACCCGTTGACATTAAAAAACTTGATATTTCGAGAGATTACTTTTTAGCGGACCCTTACTTCCACCAACCAGCACCTGTTGATGTCATCATCGGTGCCGATATCTTCTGGGACATTATTGGCCGCGATCAACTCTCTCTCGGTCTTAATTCACCTGTATTGAGAAGTTCTGAATTCGGTTGGTTAGTTTCAGGTCCTATGTATTTTAATTTACCCACAAATAATAAGTTAAATGAGATTGATAAAAATATAGACTCTAATCATTCAGTCATTTCTTATCATGTGTCGTCTGTTGACGAAATACATCAAGAACTAACAAAATTCTGGGACTTAGAAAATGTTCCCCAAACTAAACCACATATGAGTCATAGCGAGAAGGCATGCGAAACACATTTTTTATCGCACACCATTCGTTTAGAAACAGGTAGATTCGCAGTTAGTTTACCCTTAAATGATACACCTGATTGTCTTGGTGAATCTTATTCACTAGCTAAAAAACGCTTGTTAAATCTAGAAAAGCGATTTCGCAAACAACCACATGTGAAATCGCAATACGTTGAATTTATGCGTGAGTACACAGACTTAGGTCACCTTTCAGAATCCGCTATACCTATACCTTCTACATCTTACTTCCTCTGCCATCACGCTGTCTTCAAAGACAGTAGTGAGTCTACGAGAATTAGAGTCGTATTTGACGGGTCGGCTCCTACTTCATCGGGTCAGTCTGTCAATGACATCCTCATGGTTGGGCCTAATATGCAGGACTCACTGTTCTCCATCTTAATAAGAGCTCGACAACATAAGTTCCTCCTCACGGGTGACGTCGAGAAAATGTACCGTCAAATCCGTGTCCATGAGGAGGATCGCAATCTTCAACTTATTTTGTGGAGAGAGGATGAGTCTTTGCCCATCAAAACTCTTCGTCTGGGTACTGTGACTTACGGAATGGCAAGTTCCAGCTACTTGAGCACTCGGTGTCTATGGCAGATTGGTGAAGAATCTTCTGATCCTATGGTTAAGGATATAATTCAACATGATTTCTTTGTGGACGATCTTATTACCGGTTCTGAAAGTGAGGATACCCTACGTTATATTCACCGATCTGTAACTGAAGAATTGAAGAGGGGATGCTTTAATCTTCGTAAGTTTAAGACTAATTTACCATCATTGTTCGATACAAATACTCAAACTGATGATAATCTTTTAGTAAGTGAGTCAACTAGTACACTAGGCATGGGATGGAACCCATCAACCGATCAGTTACATTTTCCTATCAAATGCCCACTTTCCTCTAACAATAATTTAACTAAAAGATCCTTTCTATCGTCTCTTTTTAAGATCTTTGACCCCTTAGGACTGATTAGTCCGTGTGTAATACAAATGAAAATGTTGTTACAACAACTGGGGCTGCATAATTTAACTTGGGACTCTCCAGTCCCAAATGAAGTTCAAAGAGAGTGGAACCATTTTATGCAGTTTTTACCTTCTCTGTTAGCTCTAGAAGTTCCACGGCGTGTGCTCTGTAATGAACCCGCATCTGTGGAATTACACTCATTCAGTGATTCATCCCAACATGCATACGGAGCTTGCATTTATTTACGTTCGGTTAATGCTGCGAACGAGGTCACAGTCAATTTGCTTTGTTCAAAATCTAAAGTAGCTCCGATTAAAAGTACGACTATTCCTCGTCTAGAATTGTGCGCTGCCCTACTGGCAGCAAGGTTATGCAAGGCTGTCAGGAAGTCACTGCGATATGAAATTCAGCATCAAGTACATTGGTGCGATTCGTCAGTAGTGCTAGCCTGGCTCCACACCAGTTTTATAAATTTAAAAGCTTTTGTAGCTAATAGGATTTCGGAGATCTGTGAGCTAACAGACGCCTCCTCGTGGCGCTATGTGCCCACATCTGTCAATCCTGCAGACCTCATATCCAGAGGAATCCGTCCAGATAAGCTCGGAAGTACCAACCTATGGTGGTCAGGCCCACCATTCCTCACTGAGCCTGAAAGTGATTGGCCTATCTTAAAACCTAATAAAATTAATACTAATGACTTACCGGAAACTAAACCTAATTATACTACCACTCATGTTGCTACTCAAAATGAATCTGTAATCAATTTTAATGATTATTCTAGCTTAACTAAACTAAAACGATCTTTCGCTTATGTGCTAAGATTTATTAATAATTTAAAAACTAAACAAGATAAAATTCTCGGCAATCTGAATGTTGATGAATTAAATAGTTCCTTTCTTTATTTGTGTCGTCTCGCACAACAAGAATCATTCTTCTGTGAATATAACTTACTATGTAACAATAAGGCTTTAAGTTCTAAATCAAATATTTTATCATTGACTCCATTTTTAAGTGACGACAAGGTCATCCGAGTTGGTGGCCGACTAGACTCATCTGATTATAATTATAATAAAAAACACCCTGTTCTCCTGCATGCTTCGCATCATTTTACCAAATTGATTTTCGAGTACGAACATAAGCGCGGATTGCACGCTGGGCCACAATTATTGTTGGCCGTTGTCAGGGAATACGTTTGGCCGATTAACGGCAGAAATTTAGCTAGACGCATTTTTCATAACTGCTCCCGGTGCCGACGCTTGCAGGGCAAGACTATTGCACCAATAATGGGACATTTGCCCTCACAACGTGTGACGCCGAATTTTCCATTTCATACCGTAGGAATTGATTTCGCTGGCCCATTCCTTATTGTAAACAGAAAGGGACGTGGTGCTTCGTTAGTCAAGTGCTATCTTTGTTTTTTTATATGCCTTCGATATAAAATTTCTCACCTCGAAGCCGTAAGCGATCTATCAAGGGACGCTTTTATTATGACATTCCGAAGGTTTGTGTCACGTAGAGGCAGGCCGGCTGAAGTATTCTGCGACAATGGACGCAACTTTGTCGCAGGAGCTAAAGAAATTAATAATTTTTTAAAGATTTACCAACACGATCTGTCTGATTTTGCATGTTCGGAAGGCATTCAGTTTTACTTTTCACCAGCTTACGCTCCTCATTTTGGCGGCATTTTTGAGGCCGGTATCCGTTCTGCAAAATGTCATGTTAGGCGAGTAATGGGTAATTCTCATTTAAGTTTTGAAGAACTTCAAACTCTTTTCGCTCAGGTAGAAGCTGTGTTAAATAGTAGACCTCTCTGTCCTTTATCCGCCTCTCCTGACGATTTCCATTGCCTTACTCCTGGGCATTTTCTCATTGGTCGGGCTCTTACCGCACTGCCTGAACCTGCTTTAGAGGATTGCCACTCAACCAACTTGCAGCGCTATGCCAGGCTGCAGCAAATATACCAGCATTTTTGGCGACGCTGGCAATGCGAGTACATCGCCGAGTTGCAGCTTCGCCGTAAATGGAAGACCAACGCAGACGTAGACAAGATTGGGGACATGGTCCTGCTGAAAGAAGATGGCGTACCACCACTTTGTTGGAGGCTTGGACGCATTACACGGCTCTTCCCAGGACTGGATGGGGTTGCACGAGTAGCCGACATAAACACGAAAAGAGGAACTATACGACGCCCTCTTGTTCGCATCTGCCCCTTGCCGACCGAAGAGGAACTACTTAAGGGTTGAAACCTCTCCTCTGAGTTTCAACGGAGGGAGGATGTTTACGCCTACATTATTGTGAGGACGTTCAGTGTGTGTGTGTCACCTTTGCCATTCTAAAAGGCCAGGCGCCGTACAGATTTATTTTACTTTTACCGTCACATTTTATTATAATCTTCGTCATAATTCCATCATCGTCGCGAACTTGTACGCTCCACATATTTATTTGTAAAATACAGTTTTATCAAAATTAAACAACCATACCTCGATACGGGAGTTTCATTGAAGATCATTGAAGCCCCAACACCATGTAATAGGGGGCGAGCCTATATAATATATATACATTTTTATTTTTACATTCTTCCTTGAAATTTAAATCACGCTATTATTTGACATTATAATATACCTACAATTTAACTTTAAATCTTTATTAATGGCTTTTGTGATCATGATAATTATTCAGAATTGTATTATCAATCACGTCATTTCGTTTATAATACTTTTTTATTTTTAATAATTTATTCATTTTTATATAGATTATTTTCTATTCTGTGAATGTGAGAACGCTGTAGGCTTAGTGGACTGTATATTTGCTGACCATAATTATTTTGTTAAGTACCTGGTACTTGTTGAAAGACCTACACTGTCCTCCCATACCTAATAACACTGTTATTTGAAAATATTGTAAAAACCAATTATTTTTAAAAGAGTAACCGTGGAGTTTCTTGCCGGCTCTTCTCCATAGGAAACGACCAATTGGAACCGTGCACCTAGCTTCTGACGTTTCATAAGTGCCCATGTAGGTTTATGTGAAATAAAATATTTTGAATTTTATTTTGAATTGCCATCAACCGGGCACAAATCCAGACCCCGGGCTGCTACTGAGAAATTCCAGATAGTAAAACCCAATGATACTTTGCCCGACCCGGGAATCGAACCCAAGACCTCATGCTCAGCAGTAGCGTTTGCAACCACTAGACCAACGAGGCAGTCTACCTACTACAGGCAGTACAGGTATACCTCTGCCCAACCCTTCGGGGAAACAAGGCGTGATTTTATGTTATGTTGTTTATATTTCATGAAAGTAGGTATAGATTCTGCACTAAAACGTAGATCTAAGTGAGACCTGACATTATTATTTTCGTCTATAATAACGGCATTAAACTGGTCCACCGCCTTATTTCCGTATAAGTTTAGACAGGGAATGTCAAAACCGATTCACAACGAACTCTTTCGTGTAACTTCGTTTCCTGCCGTCACTGTCCAAACTCTCAAGAGAGGAGACCGGACTGAAATGACACCATCTCTGCTCGGCGTTCGCAAATTGAAACGGAAGGTGTCCAATAAATTCTACATTCCCCTTCAAGGAATTCGGCCGACAAGTCCCTTTCGTTGTATATGTGAATATTTTATCAAAGTTGTTTTAGCATTCCGTGTGGGTAAGTATACTATACCTTTTGTTATAGTTCAGTTAAATGTTTGATTAAAGCTATCACTCGCGTCTTACATAGGAATGAGAGGTTCAGTGGTTGTTCCGGGATCCTAACTATATAATTCTAACTACAATTATAAATGTGAAAGTGAGTTTGTTTGTTTGTTACGCTTTCATGCTAAAACGGCTGAACGGATTTCGATGAAATGAGTCATGGGTAGACCATGACCTGGAGAAGGACACAAGATATCTTTTAACCCGTTATTCCCACGGAATCAAGACTTGTCGTGTAGCTAGTAATATTATACATGCGAAAGTTTTTATTTGTTTGTAACGCTTTCACTCTAAAACAGCTGAACGGATTTGGATGAATTTTGGCACATTGTAGACCATGAGCTGGAAAAGGACTTGGGCTACTTTTTATCATGGATCGTAGATGAAGTAGCTTGCAACAGCTAGTAATTTAATAATAGTCTTTTATCAAAAAAATTGAAAATTTATTTGAAGCATAAAATTATTGCGCGTGCAGCACTATTGTGATAGAAGTAAAACTTCTTATTAATGATAAATATTAATTACACAACGTTTGGTACCTCAGCTGTTCATACATATAAAGGGCGGCGGCTATTAACAAAAAAAATCTGCTGTTCCATACATTTTGACCGCGTAGGTATTGCACTTTTCTATGAAACAACAGTTTTTTTTTTAATAACTGACGAAAATCTTATACCCATGCGTATCAGAATCATGTACCTACTGAATCCATGGCAACAGTTTTTTCACGTCGATGTACCTGCCACCCTTTATAGCATCTGACGCTTAGAGTGTATTGGTACAACTCGCTTTCTTTTGATCCATTCCCGTGGCGTCGAAGTTATCTCTTTCTTCTAATTCATTGTGCATAAACCTCGACCTGAGACGCATTAGGTCTGATGTGGAATTTTACAAGTTTAGAGGAGAGCCAAAAGAAAAATATTGACGAAATCGTGTCAAAACTTTTGTTTATTATCGAATAGGCTAACAAAAATAGTATAATATTTTAGATAAGTCATCTACCTTTATATCAGTATAGTAATAAAACCAGTCACAGTAAAATAAAAATATTTTATTAGTCAAAAACAATTATTTGGCTACATCCAACCTTATGCTTGTACAGAGTCATTAAACGACGAATGCTTTTAATTATATTTACTGATCCAACTTTATGCCTGCAATTTTTTAGTAAATTCAATGCGTATTTTAAGCTTTTTTAAAACATGTAACATTATGTTTGGCCAAAAATAGAAATGTAGTTACGTCCGATCTTATCATGTGTATCTATTTATGAGGCATTTAAATGAATTATTATTAAGTACATAAGGTCGGAGTTAATTAAATAAAATTAAAAAAATAATAAAAACTTAAACATTATGACTTTCAAACTTGTTTTTTTAACAAAAAAAAAAACTAAAAAAGAATGGAAACAAAAAAATTTAATCCACTTCAGGAAAATCTGCCCGACTCTCGGAATGTTTTATTTTTTTAGAATATTTAATTTTCACCTGAACTTGATTCTGCTTCTTTTTTGTCATTTCTCTTCAAGTTATATCTTTCTTCAGCAGTCTTAGCATGAATTTCCTTTTCTTTTTCTATATTATTTTTCAGCTCTGCATCCACATCTAATAGCTTTCTCTCAAATGCATCGCAATCATCACAAGTATCGACCAACGGTAGTTTGAAGCTTAAATTGAATTTGGTGTTGAAAATGTTTCGGTACAACCATTCTTTGGCTACCAAATTCGGAGGGATCTCTGTAGATTCCATTCTCTCTTTATACTGTTTATACATAGTAGGGATATTCAAGTCCGTTCCCAAAAATTTTCGTCCGCTCTTTTGTCGCGAATAATGACTCTCATAACATGGATATAAGTTAATATGATCTATCACTGATTGTACTACCACATCTGAAGTTTTATTACCAGGAATATGCTTTCCCCTCTGATCTGGAGCTACCAACCCTCCATCGAGCTGTTTCTCCAAACTCACCTTAACAAACTTTTTAAGAAAAGAAAGAAAATATGTTTATTTTGCACGAACAAAACACACAAAAATACAAAAGTAGTAGAAAAACACTTTTCTCCTATAGATAGCGTGTTAAGAAACATATTCCGGCATATTTTTTCGCTCTTAGAATTTACAATAAGTCTATATTCGTATGTAAACTTCCTTCGGTCAGTATCTAAGTTCCCAGTTGTTCTCATTGTGTGTTTTTGTTTTTTTGTGACGTTAGAGGCTATAAACTAGCGACGTTGAACCCAATTGGTACATTTTTCCAAAATTCTTTAAATATTTGTATTCTTGTTTCATTAGGCACTTTTTCGTAACATTTAGATTTACACTTACATGGAGGTTTCATTTCACGACCGTCTATTTCAGGGTTTTTTTTTTGCTACAGTTGAATGATAGGGAGAACCTTTTAGCCTTGCAATTTTAGCCGCAACTCTTTTCCATTTAGTTTTCCGTTTAGTTTTTAACTTTCTTTCTTGTGTTAGATTTTGAAGGGACTGCTGTAACGATCTGCTGTGTGTCTTCATTATTTCTTATTTGTCGGTCATCTGGTATATAAACATTCCCATTCATATCTGCGACCATAATTCCGTTCGAGTTAACTGTATCTTCATTCATAGTAGTATCAGAAATATTAACACTTTCATCAAAATGGGGTACAATTAAAAAGCCTGTAGTATGGTCTCTGTCTGTTAAATTACGGTTTTCAATGTGATCATTCTTATTAGCAGATATACTCGCGCTTACTTGAATCAACATCATATTATTGGAATTCGTACTTTTAGGACTACCTTGATCAAATACCGAACATTCATTAAGGTTATCTACCGACGAATATACAGTAGGGATTGTTTGTGGAGTCATTGCAGCAAAGAAACGGTCGTTTTCTTTAGGACTTTCATTAAAAACTGAAGTTGCAGATATATATTTTTTTCGTGGACCTAGCAGATCGTCTAAAGTGATTAAATTAATACCTATGTTCATTATTTGCCACTTTAGCTTGCCTTTCAGGCGACTTTTCTGAAAAAGAAAGTTTTCTTTTCACCTTCAAAGACCCCGATAGAACTAAGACTTTTTCTGGTGAACCACTGACGTAGCTGCCATCCGAAAGATCTTCATGTGGTTCGTAAGTCTTGTCTTTAACGCTATCATCACTATCATAATCGGAAAATTCTTGGCCAGGATCTGCAACATAATAATATTATTTTACGTAAGCACAACCAATATTTTCAACATAAATTAATAAATTAAATGAAAATAGGTATAGTGTAACTAGGTACAGTTAGTTATTATACTGGAAGTCGAATCCAACATGTTGGAAGAAAGGCTAGACAGATTGATTGGTTACATTCATAAAACAAGAAGTAGTAGGTAAGTAAAAGTATTTACCTAAACAAGCACTTTCAAATATACGCGCATTGACTTCATGACTTCTTGACTAGTTTGCGTCGTTTATTGAGTAATTGGGTGAACATAACATCCTGCAAAAAAACAACGTAGATACACCTAAGTTCACAACATAGTTAAATGAGTACCTACTTTAACCGATAAAATATCACTAATCCACACCAAACGACTTGACAATATAAAATCTGTAGGTACCTATTTATAGGTTTTGTACTCACCTGATCTTCGCCATTCATTGCTTAGTATATTATGTACTTAAAAATCCTTCAATAGTCACCACTAATTCACCCACAAGCAATGAAATAAATCAGAAGTCATTAAATTCACTAATAATTCGGCACAATAATAACAACGCGGGTGCGAGTAACAAGACTTGTAATGGTCTGTGCTTGTAAACAAAACGCACGCGCCACGCGTTCCGGTGCTATGCGCTGATAGGTCAAGCCACTGTGGCGCCGAAAACGGCCGTGTGACCGGCGATAATATTCGATCTCATTCTATCGCGTCGGTGTGCGGTCACGAAGTCAATGGAATAGTGTTTCTTCTTCACATAGGCATTTCTGTACAACGATAAAGTAGCACTTTTTAAAGGCATAAGGACTAATTATGTTTGTAGACCTTAACCAAACAAATAAAATTTTCGGGGCATAACACTATATCTCAAGGTACGACATCTGATTATTTAATTTCAAGAGGCATAAAGTTCTATCTGACAATACGTATTATTTTTACCAACAATCCTTGTAGGATAAAGTCGAATGACAAAATAGTCCCTTCGTTACGCATAAAATAATTTAAAAGCATAAAAGCTGGAGTCAATGTTCGACCTTCTAATTAAACCAAAATTTTAAGCATAAATACTGTAGTTGCTATTAAACCTTATTCCACAATATAAATTTGGAAATTCGACAGATTCGACCTTATGCATTTGTATTATTATCAGAACAAAAAGAGATAGAATTATGATTGTTATATGCATAGAAAGAGCGCGAGATACTGGTTTCAGCTGACTATTAAAGTTATTTTACTCTGATGTCGACATTCGACCTTATGCATCTCAGGTCGAGAAACGTGACGCGACTTTGAAATTTCACTCTCTGTTCTCTTCCAATTATCGAATCAACAAAGTTTAACGGTGTTTTAGTGATTTTGGTGCAAGTGGTCCTTTAAGTCGATCCGGTAGACTCTTTGTTATGCCGTTTGTGCCATTTTAAATATTATATTCGTACAAACATTTAGACAGTCCCTTAGGCCCTGTATGATATGGATGAATGATAAGGCACTTTAGAACTTCAAAATTTACAAAAAATATTCCTATATGATTCTAGTCGCCCCTTTCAAAAGATAGTTTTCGTATGGAGAAGAATGGGCAAGAAACTCCACCGTTACTCTGTAATTTAAAATGATTAACAAATTCTTATAGGTACATTAGTGATATAATTACATGTGAAGACGATGCACCTAGAATAAAATAACTTTACCACAATAGCTAAAAATAATTTAAAATGAAGCAACGACAGATATTATATAACTAATTATGTAATAGATACATGGTGCTCACATATTTACAATCATTATAAAAATAGACCATTTTCCTAAAATATGGCCGCATATGGTCTCAAAATTATGCTGAGTGATGGCCTTTTTGCGTGTATGTGACCAATATTTCCCCAATTTTTTCTTTTTTTGTATTCTTACTTTGCGTCATGTTCACCACAAGTAAACGTATTTGCTTTCTTTCATTCATAACCAAATTAAATAAACGATGCGAGTTCCATGACATAAAATGGACCTCACTGATATACGCTTGTTATTTTTTTAAACGTTGTCACGCCGAAACAATTCGTTTTGGCAAATAATGCAAACAAATAAAATATACACCAAAACCAGTTCAAACTGGTTAACGATTGATAGGTTTGTGTTTACTAAGCCCAGTGTTGTTGGTCGTGTTTAAGAGGAAATCATTTTGTCGAGTATTTAATCTGATTCCATTTGATTTTGGCTATAATTTGTTTAACGGCCTGTTTTATTATTTCCGTACAAGTTTCACAAAACCAATGGCAATATACTCGCCCCTTATTACATATTACAAGACACCTCTATCTAGCCCTTCGAGAAATACAGGCGTGATGTTATATTTCACAAAGCCAAGTTAAATTTGTCACGAGGTTGGTTTTTCATTATATTATTGTGTAGTAAATATAGCAGAACAGTTAATTACGGGTTACAAGCTGTATATCGATGAAATTGTAGTGGAGCTATTTTTTATTATTTTCAATTTCAAATTAAAATCGTATGCTGAACAAAATTACTGCCATCGAGGTCTCGGTTTGAAAACTCATTCTGTAATGCTTTCGACGTAAGCTAACCTGTGGCAATAATAATAATTCTACACGAATTCTGACAAATAAAGATTTAAAAAATTACTTTATTAAAAAAACAATGATCGAAAATAGGCTTGTGTGCAATATGAAACCCATCATAATGTTCTATCGTTTTAGCCAGGGTTTTAGACAAAACTTTCAATCTTCGTTCAGCGCACGTCTTCTGTCAAATCTGTACCCCATCGTTGTAGTGTCTTATCTTTTTATTTACCAAGTTGCCTTCCATAAAGACAATCATTGGTTTCACAGATGTTTGGCGAACGCAGAATATTTATTTTACTTTACAATAGCATTCAAAACAAAAGATGAATTCATCTTTTTATGCTTTAAATATATAAATACCATTGATAGTGTGCCTGGTACAACAAAACTATACCGAAAATTGTTGATTTTAACTTTTATGTCCATGATTTACTCTTTCGCATATTCTTTTTCCGGAATTGTCTATACATACACTAAGAAATTCTATACTTTAAAACCTGCAGAATATGTTCTTATCTATTTTCTCATCTGTGCTATTGATATGGGAAGATCTACTATTTGTATGTGCTGTGGTATGCTATACTGTCGCACAAAAGCACTAAAGATGGCTTTTGAAACGGACTTGTTGAACAATCCGCTTCGAAATAGATTTGATGTACAGAGGCTCATACAAATGTACGTAGCACTTGAAGAGAGTTTAAGAAAAGTTAGACGTACTATGATCCTAATGGTAATAACCTAATTGATCTTAATTATTAACTACGATTTACTCAATACTTCTCATGATCTTCCTTGTATTTTTCAGACTGTGATTAGTGTAATGTGTGTAATGGCCAGAGCAACGTTCGAGATTTCTTTGAAACTAGCACAAATAAAGCAATTTGTAAGTATGTATTATTAAGATTTTTTGTTGTTGGAGGTGTTTCACCATTGAGGAGCACGTGGCTAAGTAATTACAGCCGCACGGGTTGATTCATCAGGTTAAGCTATGCTTGCCGGGGTTAGCCCGTGGATGGGTGACCATCTTTAAATACCGAGACACCTCCGTGCCTCGGAAAACACGTTAATCCTTTGGTCCCGGCTATTATTCGTGGATGTTTGACAGTCGTTACGGGTCGTCAGAAGCCCGAAAGTCTGACAACCAGTTAAGACTGGTTGTCAGACTTTCGGGCTTCTGACGACCCGTAGGGGTAAAACCCGTAGGGGGGGCCAAGGGGTATCGTATTACCCAGTTACTGGGTTGTGGAGGACAGATAGGCAGTCGTTTCATATTAATTAATGGTATTCATCCACAGCATGTACTGCATGCGGTTAGACTGAAAGCTGACCCCAACATAGTTGGGAAACGGCTAGGCAGGCTTTTTGAGGTGATCCACTTTTGCGAGGGGGTGGACTCTCCGAACCGTCTCCGACCCGTCTGTAGGAATTAACAGATGAATCATGGAAGTCATCCACACGTCATGTTACTTAAAAGTCTGACCTTGAAAGTATCTATGTCTTAGCATTTAGAGCGGTTTCCGTAACTCAAGTCTAATATCTACTTGAGCGAGTAGTAGTGTTTCAGTGTAAGCGTCCGCGACGTAGAGTCTGTTTGAATCCAGACAGACAACTTACTTTGTGTAATTTATTTTATAATCACTCCTTTCAAAACGCCGAAGAAAAATGTCTTGAAGAAACTGGTACGACCATTAATAAAGAAATGGAACAGCCGCAACCCGCACTGCGCCCGTGTGGATTACGGCCCACTCCCTCTTAAAGAGAGGAGATCTTTGTCCCTGCATGCATTAAAGAGCTGATTATGCTAAGTGTACAACTTACTACTACTTTTGTTTGCTAATAGGGCGCAGTCGCATTTGACGTTTTAGGCTGGTTATCTCTTATTGGACAACCAATCATATATCTCGCTGTGATTGCAGCAGCTTTGGATTTGAGCGCTGATAACATACGTGATATCCAAGTTATATGTATCGAGAAGAGAATAAGTTGCACTAGTAAGTATTACTAGCACGTTTTTAGATTATTAATCTTTATGCAAACTTTTCTTAGCTTAACATAATTTGGTATTATTGATATTGGTTACAAAACCAATAAAAATAATAGATGATAATTCATTAAAAAAATAATTTTTATTTATAATAGTTTGGTAGGTTGGTTGGTTCATTGTTTGGTTGGTTAGTTGATTGTTTGGTTGGTTGGTTGATTGTTTGGTCGGTTGGTTGATTGTTTGGTTGGTTGATTGTTTGGTCGGTTGGTTGATTGTTTTGTTTTAGGTTGGTTGGTTGGTTATTGGTTTAGTTGGTTACTTTTTCAATGATATCTCATTCAAATTTTATGGTTGTTGTTAAATGTTAATTCTTAGAGTTTATGGGACTTTGAGAAACTTACACCCAGTGAGGTTATTGCGTTACACACTTACAGTAGCAATGGCTTTAATTTTGACAGTTCAACAATATTCATTGCGTTATTTACGTTGGTGAGTAGAGAAGTTTTTAGAACATGAAGCAATGAAAATTAGCAATTTCCTTCAAAATCATTTAGATTGTGATTGAAAGTACAAATACACGTAAATTGGGTATAGGTTGTGGTCTCTAAAAGTTTCAAGTTTAGTTATAATTAATAAGGCTTAAGTTCAAAGAGGTATCAAAGTTTTTTTTCATGAAAGTTAAATAATACTCAAATTTTATTTCTTGCAGATGAACGCTGTCGCTGTGAAATACAACAATTCCTGCAGCTACTAGAGCACCGTCCTCTGAGCCTCACAGTTTGGCATGCTAACTTGCTCAGCATGTACCAAGTGCTCAGCTTCTCGTCTTTCTGTATCATCAATATTATCGCTATATTGCAGATCAAAAGCTTTTATACTTAGACAGGCCGTATGCCCAATGGGATTTTCCATCGGCAAAAATGACAAACTTCCATACAAACTGTAATCCCTTATTTAACTCCTTTAGTGGATTATTTAAAAAAAAACCTTGCTTAGTGCTCAGCCTACTGACTTCCTTATGGTAAGTTTTTTTGCAAACAAATCAGGAAACCTTGTGAAAAATGTCATGCTTGCAGATCCTGCGGTTTAAGCTGTACAGTAAGTAAGTCAGTGAATAAACAATATTTTTAAAATTGACGATGAATCCAAAATTAAATTTTGATAGAAAGCCATAATTAAAAATTGACTTCCAGCACTGGAACACCATTTACATACCTAGTATCTAGTTCTGTTCCTAAACTTCTCTATAAAGTATTAAATTGAACCTAAAAATATTATTGAAAACTCTAAGCTACCACTAACTCACACACACGAACGCACACACACACACAAATAGTATAAAATATGCACTTAAATTAGTTTTAGTATTACTTGTAAGTAATTATTACTATCCTCAATCGCTCGGGTAGATCGACATAGTCTACGATTATAATAAGCACCACATTTTGAGCTGAATCACTGTCTCTCAAGATACAGGTTGCCTAGTTTGAGAGGCAGGGTTTTCCATATTGTGTACAGATTTTAGCTCTTAGATTTGTATTGCATTGTGTTACTACCAAAGTTGTCTTAAAACTGTATTTATTATTACATGTTAAATCTGTATTTTCTATGAAATAAAAAAAAAAAGTTTTATCTCTCTCTATTGCACCTCTTTTTATGAACCTCAAATAATTCCTATATTCCCCAATATCTTATAAAATACTAAATATGCAAGTGCAACTTGGAAATAGTGCTCGCCGGTAGCTGCCGCGGCACCGTTCGTTACGCTCGCTCGGCTCCCGCGCGGTTGGTTATAGTTTTAGATTAGTTAAACATATCCCATAAAATACGCACATCCCATCTGGCTGGTGCTTACGCATTGCAACTAGCATGCGCTCCCTAACGCGCCTTCCAGGGTTCTACAGCCAGACTGAGGGCAGGACATCTCACATTGCACGCTGCTCTGAACTGCAACTCCGGCACGCGTTACTGAACCACGTGCCCCTTGTCCTATGGCCTGCTATTGCCGTACGCTACCTGCGGCCCTAAGAAGGCCAGTCCGGCCATCTGCTGATCCTTTGCTGGCAGACGCTGACCCACGTCTACGTGCTGCCAGGGCCGGTCTCGGACCCTTCTAACTTATCCAAGTGTGTTCGAGGGGTCTCCTTTGTTTCATCGAAAAGAAATCGGCAAATTATCACATCCCAAACAATTTTCCGCATAATATCATTTTCCAAATTATTACATAGCGAAATATCTCTTCACAAATAATTGTAACGCAAACCTAATATTTGGCAAGTGTACGTTTAAACAATAACTTGTTTACTAACTAGTACTTCTACCAAATGTTTAAGTATTCAAATATTTCAGTTGGAATAACTCATTTTAAACAAAATAAAATTTGACAAATATTTAGTAGCATTTTATAAAATAAATGATTAATCTCGTGTAATTATTAGTGGGATCCTGCCGTTTTGCCGAAAAGATTTTGCCAAAAAATCACTACCCAAACAAATTTTTGCAACCTTTTTTTATACCAATGCAATGTTTGAAATTATTTTAGTACGCACATTTTCATTTGGTCAAATTTTTACTTGGCAGAATATTATCAAGGATAATGTCATTTAGGCATTTGGTCTTTAATATAATTATTTATTACAGCAAACAATCTTTAGACACTAAACGTTTCGTCATACGATTTGGTATGACAAAAATATAAAAGTTAGGTTAGGTTAGGTTAAAACTGTGACCTACGCACGAGCCGAGCGAGCGAAGCGAGCGATGCCGCGGCAGCGGCCGGCGAGTGGCAAAAACGACTAGATTATATAAAAAGAAACTATGGAAAAAAACGGGATCCTGCCGTTTTGCCGAAAAGATTTTGCCAAAAAATCACTACACAAACAAATTTTTGCAACTTTTTTTTATACCAATGCAATGTTTGGAATTATTTTAGTACGCACATTTTCATTTGGTCAAATTTTTACTTGGCAGAATATTTTCAAGGATAATGTCATTTAGGCATTTGGTCTTTAATATAATTATTTATTACAGCAAACAATCTTTAGACAATAAGCGTTTCGTCATACGATTTGGTATGACAAAAATATAAAGGTTAGGTTAGGTTAGGTTAAAACTGTGACCTACGCACGAGCCGAGCGAGCGAAGCGAGCGGTGCCGCGGCAGCGGCCGGCGAGTGCCAAAAACGACTAGATTATATAGAAAGAAACTATGAAAAAAAACAGGCTACCCGAAACTGAACTACATAGTTACACGAAATTAATTATTTAAAAAAAATCTACTAAATATTTGGCAATTTTTTTTTTGCGTAAAATGAGTAATTCGAACTGAAATATTTGACTACATAAAAGTTGGTAAAAGTTCTAGTTGGTAAACAAGTTATTGTATAAACGTTCACATGCTAAACATTAGGTTTGCGTTACAATTATTTGTAAAGAGATTTTTTGCTAAGTAATAATTTGGCAAATGAAATTATGCGAAAAATTGTTTGGGAAGTGATAATTTGGCAATTTCTTTTCGATGAAACAAGGGAGACCCAAAAAAACAGGCTACCCGAAACTGGACTAGTTACACGAAATTAATCATTTTAAAAAAAACTACTAAATATTTGGCATTTTTTTTTTGCGTAAAATGAGTTATTCCAACTGAAATATTTGACTACATAAAAATTGGTAAAAGTTCTAGTTGGTAAACAAGTTATTGTATAAACGTTCACATGTTAAACATTAGGTTTGCGTTACAATTATTTGTAAAGAGATTTTTTGCTAAGTAATAATTTGGCAAATGAAATTATGCGAAAAATTGTTTGGGAAGTGATAATTTGGCAATTTCTTTTCGATGAAACAAGGGAGACCCGTAATTAGTTCAGTTTCGGGTAGCCTGTTTTTTTTCCATATTTTCTTTCTATATAATCTAGTTGTTTCTGGTGTAGGAGGTCACAGTTTTAACCTAACCTAACCTAACCTTCATATTTTTTGACATAACAAATCATTTGACCAAACGATTATTATTGTCTAAAGATTTTTTGCTGTAATAAATCATTTGATTAAAGACCAAAATATGCCTAAATGACATTATCCTTGATAATATTCTGCCAGGTAAAAAATTTACTTAATGAAAATTTGCGTACTAAAATCATTCCAAACATTGCATTGGTATAATAAAAAAAGGTTGCTAAAATTTGTTTGGGTAGTGAAATTTTGGCATAATCTTTTCAGCAAAACGGCAGGATCCCGTGTTCGAGTGTTCAAATCAGTGTAACTCTTACCTACGACCAAGCCGTGTACAATTACTTCTAGAATTATATCTATAAAACTAACTTGCTAGTTTTTGTTTATCTCTCTCTAACCTCTCTAAGAGTTGCCTGTGTAGCCTACCTGCAAAGCTCTGGCCATTACATTAGAGCGATAGTACATTATTTTGGTCATTGGGTTTTATTACACACTGCAATTTTTTCAATAATTTTGAGTTATTTTTGCTTTTGTTTCTTAATGATTTTTAAAAACGTTTAGCATTGCATTTGTTTCTTCGACTAATGGACAAACAGTGCACTTCATCACAGCTTTCATAATATTCAATTTACGACAACCTTAAGATAAATACTCTCCCATAATCTCTGAATAAATACTGTGAAATAGAAGCATCGACCATAACTTAATTATTTTAAAAGTTTTGATGATCATGATGTGTGGTATTGAGTTCAAATACTTGACCCAAATCGGGAAAGTTAGCATAGGTCTGTAAGAAGAAAACAGAGGCAGATAAAGTGTGGTTTTAATCAAAGTCAAAGTCAAAGTCAAATAATTTATTTCAATTAGGCACAAAAAAGGCACTTTTGAACGTCAAACTTTACAAAAAATAATAAAACTGATTCTAGTCGCCCATTCCAAAAGGTAGTTTTCGTATGGAGAAGAAGCACTTATTACCTAGTAATATTTAAAGTGTCAGTGTGTGTGTGTGTGTGTGTGTGAGGAGCTCGTGGCTAAGTAATAACTGCCGCACGGCTCGATCCATCAGGTTAAGCTACGCTTGCCGGGGTTGGTCTGTGGATGGGTGACCATCTTTACATAACGAGACTCCTCCGTGCCTCGGAAAGCACGTTAAGCCGTTGGTCCCGGTTGTCATTCGTGGATCTTTGACCGTCGTTACGGGTCGTCAGAAGCCCGAAAATCTGACAACCAGTCTTACCAAGGGGTATCGTATTACCCAGTTACTGGGTTATGGAGGTCAGATAGGCAGTCGCTCCATGTAAAATACTGGTATTCAGCTGCATCCGGTTAGACTGGAAGCCGACCCCAATATAGTTGGGAAAAGGCTAGGCAGATTGATTGATTTAAAGTGTCAATTTTCCATGTCAAATAATTACAAACTAGGCTACATCTAAAAAGAAAGAAGGGAGGAGAATACGTTGATTTGCGGTAAACATGACACAAAAAAGAACAAAACACGAAAATAACAATTTGAGGTAAAATATGCTTCACATCCACGCAGAACGGCCATCACTCGGAATAATGCTGCGACCCTATGCGAGACAGAGCCCCAGCGTTGGTTTGCGTCATGGCGTCAACCGGTGCAGCATATAGTGAAATATTTATGCAAAATAAAATAAATACAATACTTAGTCCTAAATATTTATTTAGATATAATATTTAAAATGGCAACATTTCATTCCGTTGGTTACACAAGCGCCGCAGACTGTAGTATATGTGAACCTGACATTACTAGAATATCGCATGTGTATATAACGGCCGTAATAGAGGGCGCATAGCGCTCGGTGTCGGTCACCATCTTACTTCCCTTTTGTGCTAGCCTGGACCAAGGAATGCACGTTTATACCGCAATCAGCTTTTAATTTTGAACCAGATATTTAGCAAATTAATGACATGTTGCGTCAGCATTTGCAACCAGCACCATCATCATTAGCGGAGCGATACCGATTTCATCTAAAACGATGGAACCTCTGAAGATATCGCCGCGTACGTACGAGTAGCAGAATTAATTTTGGTAGTACATGGGCTCCACCCCACACTATACAATAGATACGCGTGTCGTGACTCAGTTCAGTCAATCTCATCCGTCCCAACAAGAGCGTCGCTTTTGACAACCCTGAGAAAGCCGAATGTCTAGCCGACAACCTAGAGTCCCAATGTTCTCCCAGCTCCCAACCAGTAGACCAAGCGCACCTTGACAGAGTTGATGCTGAAGTCGAATGTAGAGCTTCACCCCACCCGTTGATGACACTGAAGATCTTTTGCCTCCCGTCACTCGAGACGAAGTACACGACGCACGCTTAGCAGTTGATGTTTTCTGCCACGGAGATAATTATTCGGTGTATAGAGTCGAATCAGAACATTATCGACGTCAGGCGCATCCGTCATACCCTTCCACGCTTTGAGCATAACGCCTACCTGGCCATATGCCCGTCTGGCCTCCAGCGTATGATATCCCAGACATCCTAAGAGGAACTTGGTAGGATTGCGATTGTTACAACAAATGTTTACTTACCACCTAAGTATATACATTGTGGAATGCAATAAAGTATTGAGGATAGAGGTAGGAATAGTTTAGTGGCACGAGGAACAGGTAAAATTCACTCATCCACCATAGAAAAGGGAGGATCCTCGGACCAGACAGGTTTTGTGTCTGGCGGGCAATTGCCCGAGTATTGATGTCAGATAGTCAAGTACAAGGTGTAATTTTAATCACCGTTAACCTCGTAAGGGGTCATTGTACTCGTCATAATGAACAACTTTTACTATGGGACCAAACCTCAAATTATGAAAAAAAAAATCAGCTGTTCCCTACATTTTGACGAGTTATGCGAACATAAATGTAGGGAACAGCTGATTTTTTTTCGCGATTTCAGGTTTCGTCCCATAGTAAAAGTTGTTCATTATGACGAGTACAATGACCCCTTACGAGGTTAACGGTGATTAAAATTACACCTTGTATATGTCGTTCGCGCGGTAACCTCTAATTGCGCAATGCAGGATTTTTGTGACGTCATATCTTTGATGCGTAGTTCATATGTGGTGGTGTAACCGCTACATCACTCCCCTCCGGAGACCGGAGGTCGATATTGGGCTGAGTCTTGTATCTTGCGATGCTTCGTAGTGCCAGCTAAGGTTCCAGAGAGTCGGAACCAGGTGCCGCACAGTTCACAGAGAGTCGGAACTGTCTGCGGTGCTTGCGGTGATTGTGATGATTTTGGTGATTGAGGTGATTGTGATGATTGAGGTGATTGCGGTGATTGAGTTAATTTCAGTGATTCCCCAGTCAGTCGGGGTGATGAGGCTGAGGGTGATGACCAGGAATGCACGTTTGCTGTATGCTGGTGGTCAGGATACCCGTTGAAGCCATGGGTGCTGGCTGGCCGTGTGACTCGCCTCACGAAAAGGCCTCGGGCACAACTGGGAGTGGCGTGAGGAGGCGAAACGCCGTGGCGTAACTCCGCTGCCACGAGAAATCGCGGCACAGCGGACCGAGCTCCGGTGGGATCTCATGGCTTCATGGAAAGTGCGATTGTCGCAACCCAGTGCTGGGCAGGCCACTATTGCGGCGATAAGTCCCTCTTTGAGGAGTGGCTAGAGAGGCGCCACGGTGTCCTCACCTTCCGCCTGACGCAGGTCCTCACCGAACACGGTTGTTTCGAGAGGTTCCTGTTCCGTATCAGGCGGGAGGAAACGCCCGGGTGTCATCACTGTGTGGAACGCCCGGAGGACACGGTGGAGCATACGGTGGAGGTATGCCCGGCTTGGGCAGAGCACCGCCGTGTCCTCGTGGAGGCGATCGGTGGAGGGGATCGGGAAAAACAAAAAACGTAAAACGAACAAACGTCAAATAAACGTAAATTATTTCTTTTCTTTCTTTTCTTAGAGGGCATGGGAGGCCGTCACCTCCTTCTAAGAAGCAGTAATGCTCGCCAAGGAGGAGGCGGAACGCGTGAAGGAGAGGCAAACTTCGCACCCTCATGTCCCTAGCCGCCGCTGCAGGAGACACCCTGGGCGTCGGGAATCACAAGCCAATTCTCGGCCACCGTAGAAGCGGGCTTGCGGACGGTGAGCAATGGGTAGCTCGCCGTCCGATAAGGACCTGCAGTACTATTCTGTAATCATCTCACCGTGAAAACTTAGGTACACACTACGTGGTACTTAGGTTAGCACTGCAGGCCCGGGTCGACGGCGCGTTGTGTTCCACGCGTGCCTGAAAGAGATGTCAGCAATTGAAGGGGTCCGATGGGACCAATGCCCGGGTTGCGGGAAAGTCCGAAAGGGATACCGTGGCCCCTGGCAACGTAGAGGCAACTGAAGGAACACGGGTGGGTTTTAGTTAGTAAGAGTCAGACATGCCCTCCCGCTCTGCCCAGAGCGAGAGAAGTCATTTGATGATTTCCCACAAAAAAAAAGATGTTCAGAATGTGACAGGAAAAAAGATCGGAAATCCAAATACAGTTGTGAGCGATGTGACGTACCTATGTGTATTCTTAGAGCATGCTTACTTTTACTCCATAAATTGTACTGAGTTTAACCAGTCTAAACAGATCTTTTAAATTTCTTAGACATGCATTATAACTACTTTTATAATTTCTTACCGCTCAATGGCTAGTAAACGAAATTTCTAGTCATAAAATCCGTAACTATGTGACATACAGCGCTCATGCTTAAGGTAGAGTATAAATTATTTGTTCAAATAAAATTAAAGTATGAAGGTTGTCAAAACTAATTTCAGGGGAACGATTGCTACTTTCGACTAAAATTATTCAAGTACAAGATTTTCTAAAACTGCGACACTGCATACTAATTTAAGAAAAAATATTACGCGCGATTATCTCGCATCTATACTTTGTGTAGTAACGGTTGTCTAAGTAACGAGGGCAAAATACTTTAATGTCTATTTTAATACATGTACTCATGACATTAAAAACACAGAATCATTATTTGGAATACTGCGGTAAATGTACCGTACAAAGTTGATTTATTTTTACGTTCTATAGTTATATCAAAATAGACTCACGATATCGATTTAAAAACACTCCATAAGTGTAATAAAACAAGAAGGTTTTTTAAATTATTTGACCAAAACACAGTTCAGGTTTTAGGACTAAAGAAGTGTGCAGCAGTTTCATTTAATAAATGAAAATATTTACTGAAAAATAAAGAGGACATTATGATTGGGAACCAGCCAGTGTGCTACATAAAACCTATAATGTACTTTCGTTTTATCCTAGGATATAGTCAAAACCATCAATCATCACCATTACTATCAAAATTGTATCCAATCGTACTAGCTAGTATAGTCAGCTTAATGTTTGGATACTTTAACACTGTAGTTTCGTTTTACAAATATTTGGCTTTCGGAGAATATATAATTAACGTCTTGGTATCATTGCTAACTAAAGAAGATAACATGAATACATACTTTAAATATATACACACAATTGATAGTTTTCCTGGTGCAAAGAAAGAGTATCGAAAATTGGAAATGTTGGCCATATTTGGTATATTTTTGGCACTCGGATTCAGAGTGTGTTGTATAGCGTACATTTTCTATTCAGTCCCGGATTTATTGTATAAGATTCAGTCGATTGCAATATATATTTTATTTTTCTTATTTTTTGCTAATGATATGTGGAGAATAACTATGGTTATGTGCATTGGATTGCTGTATTATCGTACTGTAGTATTAAAAATGGCTGTAAAACCCACCAATTTAAACGATTTGCTTAGGAATAGATCCGCAATAAAGAAGTTAATTCAAATGTATGAGACACTCGTCAACACTTTAAGGGATCTTATGCAAGATTTAAAGTTTTTGGTATGTTTTTGCTTATATCATTGGTTCATAGGATTTTCTGAACAATCTGCTAAGATGAAATAAATAAGCAAATTTTATTTTTCAGACTATATTAAATTTTTATTTATAAGAAGCCTTTATTTTTCAGACTATATTAAATATGGTGAAATGTGGGTGTACCTACTACAGGTACACTTCTGCCCAACCCTTCGGGAAAACAAGGCGTGATGTTATGTTATGTATATTAAATTTTTATTTTTAAATATTTTATTTTTCAGACTATATTCAGTTTATTTTGCGCTGTAGCCAACACGATGTACGAGACGTTTGTGAGATTAACGTATATAAAACAATTGGTAAGTTTATTTTACCTATTTACTCGTAATCATGTTGAAAAGTTCTGAACTATTTATATTTTGAATTTTAATTTATCATGTAGGTAATCAATATCGCTGATGCGATGATGAAGTTGCATAATTATGCATTACTTGGCTATTTACTGGGCCTAATGTGAAAAGATATATAACATTTAGTTTGTTTTAGGGTTCAACTGGCGTAGAAAACATCTATTTGGTGGCTTTTACTTTTGGACAAAACATATTTTATTTCACTATACGCCGCCATAGTATTGGATTTGACAGCTGATAACATAAGAGATATCCAAATTAAATGTGTTGAGCAAACCATACTTTGCACGAGTAAGTTGTTCTTAGGGCCTGACACTTGTCCTTCTTCTCCTTGAAGACCTAGTTTTGCGAACGGATGCATAGCTTTCTGATGAGTAACCGACAAGCCTAAAAAATAAATGTCTAGCCTTGTCTTTCTGTGCTTAACTTGCTTCCCCTACAAACTACAATTCATAAGAATTTTCATACACAGTAAATAAATATTAAACATTCTGACATTCAAAGTTTCTTTATTCTTTCTATTTGGGCAATATCTTTAAATATACTTATAGTTTTTACGGCCTCTTCATACTTACATGCGGCGTTGTACGCTGAACGCACTTCGATGGCGCATTTAATAAACGCTGGTTGTTAGTGTAGCTTAGCTGATTCAGGATGTCTGAAAGCTACTCGTAACAGTTAATTAATCTATCTGTCTATGCTTCGATTCTACTATTAGAACTCTCATCAAAACTGAAATGTATTAATTTCTTGCAGATGGACGTGACCGCTGTGGAATGCAAAATTTACTGCTACTACTACAGCACTGTCCATTGGATTTCAAAATGTTTCGAACTATTACGCTCAGCTTGAATCTTATAGTCAGCTATTTCTCCTTCTTTATCATCAATTGTATTGCAATAATGCAGATTAAAAGTTATTATACATAAACACAAAAGCTTCCACGAGCTATTCTTAAATTTAATTCAGGAAAATTAATTGTGGCGTGCGCAAGCAAATCGATACCTTACGTCAATTTGCTGTGTCAAACACACATTTCATAACACTGTCAAATAATGAAATTTGTAATTTGAGTATACAGACAGTGTACGTTGGTAGTCACTAAGCTTAACAGTTTATTTCCTTGACCGTCCGGAGCACCCAGGGCAGTCAGGTCTGCCACCACCTTGCTGACTGTCAGTACCACTAATAACAAGGCATGAGTACTAAAAGTTATGGGCCAGTCATTTAAAACGTCGTACCTGGTTCGCAAAAAAATGCACTATACAGATTTTTTGGGATGTTGTTAGGATAGATACCAAAAAACCAGACAAGTGCATGTCGGGCCATGCACAATGTTCCGTAGTTGGGTTGAATTTTTCCCAAGAACAATTTTAAGATTGTTGTTGAAAAACATGTGCTCCATTCCAAATGCGGTCGGTACGCACAATATTGGGAGATTTACCATGTTATTTTAAGACCATAGATTTTTTATAAGTTTTCTTATCATCTGTAAGTACAAAACTATTCCTTGTATTTTTTCAACATTTTAATATATGTAGTTTCGGAGATAACGCTGGGGAATGGTTTATTTACAACTATTTTTAAACAAAACTTAAAAAAAACTATTTAAAAAAAATTAGGCCCTCACTATAAGCCCTGTCACTTAATATTATATGTCTCACGGTAGCGTTTGCAAAACTTTTATTTCATTTTCTGATTGGCCTTTGATAGCTTGCGATTATTGTACACGAACACCAAGATACTATTTTGAGTTTGTAAATGTATGCACCTACCTTTTTAACTTGAAGTGTACACTTACTAAGATTAAAAAACTAATAATATGGTTCGGTTTTGTTTCCTACTTAAAAACCTTTTCAACATTTTTCTAGATAGTGATCAAGTCCTAATATCCGTATTTATTATCCGTCCTTCCGCACACAATTACTGGTGTGGCTAGTTTATAAGCTCTTAGTGAAATATTATCCCTAGATCCGTGAAGGGTAAGATGGATAGGAAATTGGTATTGTAGGAGTCACATTTTAGCATGTTTAACACGTTTTTTGGTTAAAGCAGTTCATTTTACTTGCACGAAAAATCAAGAGTCTGCGGTAGCTTCTTTGCTCTGATTGTTTTCGGAAAGAAGTCCATATTTATGAGCAGACCATTACAGACATAAAATAAATAGAGCAGCAGCAGCCCTTAGGTCAGAATCATTTCAATTAAAATCTATATTTAAGTAGAACTAGCAACCAAGTTGTTGTTACCTAGATAGGTTGGTAAGCATGTGGACACATTAAGCAATACATTTCCTGTATAAGCTGACGTTTCAATCAGCCTATCGCCGTCCACTGCTGGACATAACTCTCTCCCAGGCTGCGCCACAAACCCTTGTTCTCGGCCTCCGCATTCAGCCTGTCCCAGCCACCTCTTTAAGGTCGTCGCTCCATGTAGCTGGGGGGCTTTCCACACTACGCTTGTCACTTCTGCTTGCTTATTGTGTACGCTCTGTCAGCGTCGTTGTAATGTTCTGAAAACCTATAATCTTCATCTAAGCGTGTCGATTGCAGTCTAAATTTAGTCAGCCTAAAATGTCACTACGAGTTTGGCATTTTCAGTACAGTCCATCAGTTCCGGTAAAGTGCGAACTGCAGGACTCGCTGGACACGCCCAGCTTTTACTGCAAGGTTAATATTAGTATACTGGAAATATACCAGATTGTTATGCTATTATGCTTATTCACCAAATTATTTAGCACCTGGTAAAATAAGAGAACAGGAAGAAAAATAATAGCAAAATAAAAATATAAAACTTCTTTGCATGTTTTGGTACATATTTTATCAAAAGATTAACCATGGAGCTTGCAATCCGATTCCATTTTGTCGACCACGTACTGTCTGTCACGACGTAACGTCTACTCTGCTACACTGACCTCCATATATACAAGTACGCTGGACTTACGATACCCTATGAAATGACAGCTCTTTATTGTGCCTATTTGAAGCGCCCCCAATGCGTGGGAAGAGAACTAAATCTGACAGAACTTGCAAATGGCCGTCGTCTCGTTTGAATTGTCTCCCGTGTTTTTAGAGTGTTTTTGGAGGTTTAACGCGATTAAGCTTCTTTGTTGTGTCGTATTAATTTAGTTGATACATAAATAAGTGGTGGTCATTCATAGGTCCACTATGAAAGAGTGTTTGTTATGCAAAACTCGTTACCAGAAAGGAAGTGGGGTTGCATTCCACAAGTTATTATTAGACATTTAAAAATCTGTCACTTATCTTATTATACGTAATAACAATATATTTGTCTTTGTATAACCGGTTTTTTATAAACCACAAATTATTATAGTGCTGTAAAAGTTACCTGTCGATAAAAGTTATCGATATTTTTCCTAACGATATCTATTTACTTTCAAGAACGGAAATTGCCGATGACCAATTGTTATTATCAAATACATATAATTTAAAAATAATTCACAGGTTTCCGACTGACAAAAAAAGACTGGAATTATAGCTGAAAAACATTGAAAAGCCTAGTTGGCGTCCGAAAAAATATGATTACATCTGTTCAAAGCACTTCTCCGACGACTGTTTTATTAAACATAACTCATTTTATTTTCTATAAATACCTTACCTATTCCACTCCATCCCAAGAAACCCTCATTTCTATTTAAAAAGCGTTCTCTATTTATTTTTGGATTTAGTTAGTCACATACTAAGTACCCCCTTAGTCTGGCTTCGGATTATCCTAAGACTAGCAGTCTGCCCCAACTTCTCCCGTGGTACACACATAGCCTATGTCACTCAGGGATAACGTACCAATCCAACGGTGAAAGAACTTATGAAATCGGTCTACCAGTTCCTGAAATTTGCGCGTTCAACCAAACAAACTCATCAGCTTTATTATATTAGTATAAACAACCCGGCCGAAATATCTGTATCTGTCGGAAACATAGAAATAGTATACCTGATGGTCGGAAAAGCCTTTTATCGATGTATTTTATCTTACCCGTCCCATCCCTATTATTAGTTCCGTTCCCACCCACTTCTGCGATCAGCGCCAAAATGGCGAAAATCAAATCGCCCCACTATGGCTCGGCTTATCATAGGTCCAGCGTACTTGTATATATGGAGGTCAGTGACTCTGCTAGCACAAAGAGATTTCATTACGTACATACTTACTTTTTGTTGGCAAAATTCTTAAATGGTGAGGTGCGTTTAGAATGCACAATGAGATTTGACATTTTCTATTTTAGCGTAAAAGTCAAGAAACTATAGTTTTGTGTGAACTGAATAATTTGTACCTAAATCGCTTTAAGTAAACGTTTACTCCCTTTTTATACGACTTATTTATTCTATTTTATTGAACTATGAGCTGAAACTGAAACGTGGTCTCGACTATTATAATCTATAACACAAGTTTTTGCCAGTTCCTTATTATTTTCAAGGAATCAATGTCATGTTTTTACATATATGTTGAATAATGGCATCAACATAGGGAAGACTAATTGTACAAGAAGAAAATTCATTCGTAATGGGTATGGCTTTGATAGACGAACTTTGAGAAGCCGCACAGACAATTTACGGATTTCGAAAAATTCTCGTACGCGCTAACATGAATTGCTCGGTGAAACACCTCCTGAACCACTAGCAAAAATGAAAAATGTCAAGATCCAAGACAAGATGTTCAGAATGCGACAGGAAGAAAGACTGGATCAGTTGTGAGCGATGTGAAGTACCTATGTAGGTATATGCTTAGAACATGCTTACTTTTATTCAAAAATTTGTACTGAATTTAATCAGCCTAGACAGATCTTATAAATATCTTAGACATTAATCCTTACTTTTTTTAAATTTGTAATTTGTTACCGCTCTACGTTATCTCTTATTTCTAGTAAACGAAATTCCTAGTCATAAATACCGTAAATGCGCTCATACTTACGGTTAACTCATTAAATCGCTCATTGCTCGTTTTTATTTTTGTAATTTTTCACTTCTTTGACATTTCTCGAGACCCCGGACCCCGGACCTTTGGTAGGCGTACAGAGCCGTTAGACTTGTTTAATGAAATGAGGTGCCAACCGATGATTATCCTTGTTGCTATGCTAGTGCACCCAAGGACAACACATCGGTTGATGCAGGACTATTGCAAGATGGAAACAAATATATTAGATTATGGGTTTGGGTGGCTAAATTAACTGGTTATCTAGAACTATGGAAAGACAATAATAGCTCCTGCCTATTCAATCTTTAATATACAACGTGGTGATATTTTTCTAATAACTGTCACGACTTGGCCTATTGCCCGTTTTCGGCTTGACGTTGATTTCTGGGACACGTTGTATACACGGGTAAAATGGCAGGGGGTAACTTATACACTCAATAATGGGCCCCTGAAAATGGTTGCTAGCACAAAGTATCTCAGCGACAAGGGGGTAACATGTCCTGATGTGTTTATGAGGAATGGAGCCGTAATCCACGCCTATCAAGACAATCCCGGAAGTACGGTCAAGATCCCTACCAGCATCTAGCAGTTATACTTCCGTACTCCGAACACGTTTGTTCTTGCGAATCTTCACTCAAGCCGGCCAATAAACGCAAGAAAGTGGTGGGAGCTCTGTTCCTCGTCAGGGTTCACTCCAGCCGGTCAATAAGCCAGAGGTGAGGAACAAGACTTCTCCCGGGAGATAGGGTCCGTGGGGTCGCTACAACAGCTCGCCACATGCAGCCCTGCAATTTTCTATAACACTCTTGGTCTGGCTCCTCGTCCTAGACCTGTTCCGACTAAGTAGACTCTACCGGCACAGACCTAAAGTTCAGAGCG
Source organism: Xanthia togata (assembly GCA_963853775.1). Lineage (NCBI taxonomy): Eukaryota > Metazoa > Arthropoda > Insecta > Lepidoptera > Noctuidae > Xanthia > Xanthia togata. Next base: position 24,285,450 of record OY970794.1, on the reverse strand, counting down.
CGCAAGCCTTACCACGACGTAAACCTAGAGATACAGCGGTGGGCTTATAATTTTTTATTATTACTGTTTGTATTTCCTTATTTCCTGTGCTTGTCCCAAATTAATTTTTTTTTTTAAATTTATTATTTATTTATTTATATAAATACTTTATTGTACACCACAAAAATACATAACAAAAAAAAAAATAAACACTACAAAATATACTCTTCCTGGCAACCTTGGAATGGACAGTTATTTGCGTGGACATAAAATCGGGCTGTCGTTGGTGCAAATAAAAAGTATACAATATACTAGAATAGATACATATCCCAAATAATAGATACATACATACTTACTTAATTTATAAACAACAAAAATAAATGAAGTCAGATATTACAGTTACGAGAACAAGATCACAACGACAAGTAATGTTCCTTCACGAGTCTCTTATTTTTTTTTTTTTAATTCTCTTATTTATTTCTTTCTTTCTTTCTTTAAATCATTATTTTGCACTAGCCACATAGATTATTTGTTCAATTAAAATTAACGTATCAAGGCTATCACCACTTATTCAACACTAATTTCAAGGGAACGATCGCTTCTTTCGAATTCACTTATTACTACTTTCTTCTAAAACTGCGACACTGAACACTAATTTTAACGAGATTATCTCGCGTCTATACGTTTTGTGGTTATGGTTGTCTAAGTTACAAGTTACTATTTCTGCAGACGAACAATTAGTATCGTAACTTGCCTCGTAGCAAATGTAAAATAAATCGAAATTCAGATAGATGCTATTAATGGAAATGACTCCAATCCTAAAGGTGCCAGATGCAAACAAGCCGCGTAACAGTTGATACGGGGTCTCTCTACCATCATAAAGGACAATACATACGAACTTAAAGTCCCCAGGAAAAATATAACTCTTAAGCCTTGGATTACACCTGGTATACTACGGTGTATCTGACACCACGACCGCATGCACAGAAAATTAAAAACATGTAGTTATAATGAAATTTTGCGAATTACATAGTATATGTAATTGATTAAAAGGATAGACCAATTAGTGGTTATTAAATCCGAGCGCACATTTTGTAACTCACATGTGTCTCCATCCAGGTGTTCGATCTGTACGAACTGTTTCCTGTCAGCAAAATATGATCTAAGCCAATCAATTGCGTCTCCTCTGATGCCAACCTCATTTGATTTGGTTAATAAGATTGAGTGTCATACCTTATCATAGGCTTTAGTCATGTCGACCAAGAGGCCTATTCCGTTGTTTTTGTCTTTAATGTATGTAAGGATTTCCTGTGTGTATTTGTAGACTGCTAAGGTTGTCGATCGATTTTCTCGGAATCCAAATTGATTATTGTCGAGTAAGTTATATTTTTCCAAGAATTTACACATACGGCTGGTGACTACTTTTTCAAAAAAATTTGAGAATGCTGCTGTAGCGGTTACACCGCCACATACGAACTACGCATCAAAGACATGACGTCACACAAATCCTGCATCGCGCAATTAGAGTTTACCACGCGAACGACATAGATAAGACTATCCGAAATCAACAGTTGGCCAGTCGGCCCGCCAGACACAACACCCGTCTGGTCGGAGGATCCTCCCTTTTCTATGGTGGATGAGTGAACTTTACACCCTGTTCCTCATGCCCCTAAATTGGTGACCCCGAGTATGAACGTCAACGCAGCCTTCGTGCAACTACTTCAGCGTGACGTCATCATCATCACTCCCGCAAGCTTTCGTGAAGCGAGTCACACAGACAGCCAGCACCCTCGGCTTCAACGGGTATCCTGACCACCAGCATGCAGCGAACGCGCATTCCTGGTCATCACCCTCAGCCTCATCACCCCGACTCACTGGGGAATCAACGCAATCATCTCAATCAGCGCAATCACCGCTATCACCTCAATCACCGCAATCATCTCAATCAGCGCAATCACCGCTATCACCTCAATCACCGCAATCACCTCAATCACCACAACCGCCGCAATCATCGCAGACAGTTCCGACTCACCGCGAACTGTGCGGCACCCGGTTCCGACTCACTGGAACCTTAGCTGGCACTGTGAAGCATCGCAAGATACAAGACTCAGCCCACTATCGACCTCCGGTCTCCGGAGGGGAGTGATGTAGCGGTTACACCGCCACATACGAACTACGCATCAAAGACATGACGTCACACAAATCCTGCATCGCGCAATTAGAGTTTACCACGCGAACGACATAGATAAGACTATCCGAAATCAACAGTTGGGCAGTCGGCCCGCCAGACACAACACCCGTCTGGTCGGAGGATCCTCCCTTTTCTATGGTGGATGAGTGAACTTTACACCCTGTTCCTCATGCCCCTAAACTGCAAAAAGTGCTATTGGTCTGTATTGACTAGGGTGATTGGATTTCCCACCTTTTTTAGGTATAGGTTTGATTATTGCTATTTTTAATCGAGACGGGAATGTTTTTTCTTCAAGGGATTGGTTAACAAAATATGTTAGCGGGGGAGTTAGTTCCAGGATACATTACTTTATTAATGGTATGCGGAGTCAGACAGGTGGGGTTGAGCTCGCCTTTGCTGTTTAACCTATCTATGTTCTATGTTATGGGGTTTGGTTTCCGCACTCAGTCCGTCAGGTAGACCATTATGCGTGGGCCATGGCGGCCGTTTGGGGGGTTATTCCAACCAGCCCACCTCCCTCCAGAAGGCAATTAGGTCTCCTGGTTTGTCTAGAACATCTGTGTATGATCTGGGTGACCCGAGGATTTCTGTTCTAATCTGGGTAACGCCCGTGCATTCAAAAAGCACGTGCGCAACGGTCTCCTCAGCCTCCATGCACGCCCTGCACAGAGGACTGTCCGTTATGCCTATTGTGTGGAAGTGTTTGTTTAGCGAGCAGTGTCCCGTGATGGTCCCCGTCACTAGGCACAGGTCATTCCTGTCCAGGCGTAAGAGACACCTGGTCAGCCTGCTATCCAAAGATGGCATAGCTTCCTTTGACTGCCGGCAGCCCGGTGTCGAGGACCACCATTGCCCTGCTTGTGTGTGGGTGATTTCCTGTAACCACCTACGTATTTGGTTGAAGGGGATAGGTAAGATAGGCTCGGGTCCACAGACTGCCGTGCTGGATCCTCGCCTAGCAAGTTCGTCAGCTGCGTCATTACCTAGCGACCCGCTGTGTCCTTTTATCCATTGCAGTGTCACCATGTTGTGGCTAGAGACCGTTATTCGCTCTAATGCCTTATGACATTCTAGTGTTAGCTTTGAGGTAAAAATTGTTTTCTTTAATGATTGGAAGACTGAGGCGCTATCGGAGAGTATACGTATGTGTGTATCCGTAACTCTCCTGGCTTCTAGGGCGTGGACCGCATGTATGATTCCCACACACTCCGCCTGATAGACGGTGTTGAACCTTCCTAGCGGTCTGGATATATTTATGTTGAGTTCATGTGAGAAGACTCCGATTCCGGTGCCGGAGTCGGTCTTCGAACTGTCGGTGTATACTCTCATTTCTCTGGGGCCTGAGTAGTCACACTGTTCTTCGGTGAGTATTATGTTGTAGTGCCTTTGAAAGTGGATTGTTTTCGGGGCTTTGTCGCAGAGTGATGCCATCATTGGCTTTTGTTTGATCGCATCCTCCTTTATGCGTGTGTGCTTAATTCTGGAGTCGTTACTTAGGGTTCCCGACAAGTGGAGCCTGAAGGAGGCCAGGGCCGCTTCCTCCCGTACGATTAGGTGTAGAGGCGGCAGCCCTAGCATTGCTTGTAGGACAGCGGTCGGTGTGGTTCTCATACAGCTAGTGATTGCGACACAGGCAAACCGCTGTAGTTTCTCGAGATCTCTCTGGGTTGTGCTCAGGTCTGTCCTGGGCCACCAGACCAGTGAGCCGTATGTGATAATTGGTCGAATGACTGTGGTGTATAGCCAGAAGGTGACTTTGGGGCTGATCCCCCAATTCCTGTCAAGCAATCGCTTGCATTGCCACAGGGATATGCTGGCTTTCGTAATAGTATGGTTTGTGTGTTTTGCCCAGTTCAGTTGTTTGTCCAAATAGATGCCCAGGTATTTGGTTTCAGTTGAGAGGCTTAGGGTTTTTCCAAAGGATCGTGGTAATTGTAGTGTCATCAGTTTTCTCTTTTTTGTGAAGAGAATCAGTTCGGTTTTTGTTGGGTTCACTGAGAGTTGGTGCTTGTTGCACCATTCCTCTACTATTTTTAGGGCTTGACGCATAAGATTGCATAGTGTGTTTTCGTGGGTCCCGTTAATTATTATGGTTATGTCATCGGCGTAGCCTACGGTGAAATAACCTTTGTCATTGAGTGTTTTGATGAGGCTGTCTACTACTAGGTTCAATAGGAGTGGCGAGAGAACGCCCCCTTGTGGGCAGCCTTTCGCAACGATGGCTCTCGTAGTGTCATTTACTGTGACTTGTACAGCCCTTCGCTTGAGCATGTTGGTGATACAGCCGCTCAGGGTCGGGTCTATATTGTGTCTGTCGAGGGCCATATTTATACTGTTAAACATTGTTTTGTCAAAGGCGCCTTCGATATCGATGAAGGCAGCCAGTGCTGAGCCTTTGTGGTCCATGCACATTCGATCTTAGAAACCACGCTGTGCAGCGATGATTCTGTCGACTTGCCTGTGGAGTACGCATGCTGTTGTTTATGAAGCGGTCTTACCCGGAGAGGTCCGTCTCGGATGTGCCTGTCACAGAGTCTCTCTAGGGTTTTCAGTAAGAAGGATGTGAGGCTTATGGGTCTATAAGCCTTGGGTTGTGTATAGTCAGTCTTGCCAGGTTTGGGTATGAAAATGACTCTCCTCGCGCCATGCAAGAAGTGTGTGTCATGCTATTTAACCTTTATGTCGACCTGTTTATCAGGCGACTGAGCGGTGCACGTGTCGGCTGCCACATCGACGGAACCTGTGTCAACACTATAAGCTATGTAGACGATATGGTACTTCTCAGTCCATCGATAGGTGGGTTGAAGAGGTTACTATCGACCTGCGAGACTTATGCGAAGGAACATGGCTTATTATACAACGCGAAGAAGAGTGAGCTACTTGTATTTAAAGCTCCTGACAGCAGCCGCGCAGTGTTCCGCCCGTAAGTCTCAACGGCGTAGCGTTAAACATTATCAATTAAATAGTTTTAGGTACCTTGGCCACATTGTCACGAGCGACCTAAGGGATGACGTTGACATAGAGAGGGAGCGCAGGGCGTTGTCTGTGAGGAGCTATATGCTTGCGCGCTATATATTTGCTCGTTGTACTACAGACGTCAAAGTTACCCTTTTTAAGGCGTTCTGTCAATCTTTTTACACCAGTGGCCTGTGGGTGTCATACACGCGCCGAGCCTACAGCGTCCTGCGTGTTCAATTTAATAAAGCTTTTAGGAAGCTGTTGGGACTACCATGGCGCTGTAGTGCTTCAGGAATGTTCGCAGAGGCTCGCACAGATGGTTTCCATGCAATTATGCGAAAGAAAGCGGCCTCCTTACTACAGCGCCTGCAGGCTATTAACAAGAGCATTCTAAAAATGATCGCTGCCAGAGCAGACTGTCCCTTTCAGGGAAACTGAGTGGGGACAGTCCTTGGTCTTCATTCATAACTGTTTTAATACTAACAATACTAACATATATGTAGGCAAGCCTTATTCAATCAATCTGCCTAGCCTTTTCCCAACTATATTGTGTCTAATGCTTATGAGTTTAGTCTGTGTGGCTAATACCGACTTATAATATATATAAAGGTTGTCTGTAAAAGATCGCTTTAAGCGATAAGACCACCCATTGTGTCACCCTATGTAAAATTACTAAATTTATGTCTGTAATTTTTATGGTGTACAATAAAGAGTATTCTATCTATCTATCTAACAATATATAATGTACTTCAGCCTGTAAGGTTGATCGCTGTATATTAGATAGCACAAAAATTCTGGAACATAGTCCGGGAGATTATGTCATGAATTTGTACTTACAATTCTGTTAAAGACTGGTATTCAATTCTAGACTACAAACCGTGAGTTTTTATCAAGAACTTGTTCCGCGGATGCACCGCCTATAGATCATTGTTCTACGGAAAGCATACAAAAATTATTATACTGAAGATTTACTGCGTACCTTACAATTTAAAATTAGCCCAGGCTCCAACACTTAATCCTGAAATCAGAGCAGCAGTTAACGAAGGTGCTGAAGAGAGACAACATATTGGCTGACAAACAGAAGGTATTAACTTCCATTATAACCTGTGTAGCCAACACAATCACTGCTGTCTTGCAAACTGGCTCTCACGCCGAAGAGATTAAATGTCAGTCATTAAAATCCCTTAGTGATGCCGGCAGACTTTAATGTCACACACATTACAGTGAGACACAAACAAGGATAATTTTTTTGATGTCCTGCCTTATCAGATAAATTAAGGATAATGTAAAGGACCTTAAACGTGATCACTTACTATTCGGTAATGATCTCCATTATAAGAACAGGCACCGAGTTAAAACCTACAGTTGCCAAGCCGAAATTGGTACCCAAAAATATTCAACCAAAGGAACCAACTTCGAGGGCTTTTAACTGGAGCGGCCCGCTACCACCGCAGTCGCAGCATCGCCGCATGCCATCGAGACATACCGCGACGGCTGGTGGGCGCAAGCAACTACCAATGCACCGTGCGACAGATCTCCGTCTTCCACGGACACACACAACCAGAATCCACGTCGTTAGCCGAAGTGGACAATACCGACACACAGGAAGGTAAATTAAAGTTCTCTCACCATAATTGGTCGCAAATCACTAATGATCCTGTGGTGTTAACTTAGGTTAACGGTTTGCAAATTCCGATTTCGAACAATATATCCCAGCCTATATCTTTATCCACATAACCATCCTAAGTCTGATGCAGATGAACTGCTCATGACCAAAGAAATTAATAATCTTCTTAGTATTGGGTGTTAGTTGTAGTTTGGTCTTATGATGGTCAATTTTTATCAAATAAAAAGTAATGGGGCAAATAATTTATTTTAAATCTTTAAATAGATTTATCACTGCGCCACATTTCAAACTTGAAGATTATAGAACTGCTATGAGACTCATTTCAAAACACAGTTTAACATGACTGTGTTCTATTGACCTTATGGATTATTTTTCTATAAATATTCACAGCGAGTCTAGAAAGTTTCTACGATTTTGTTGGCTGGGAAAGCTGTATAAATTTCAAGTTTTACCATTTGGTATTAATATAGCACCATATGTGTTTACAGAAATTATGCATCCAGTAATGCAATTTCTGCGTAATCAAGGCTTATTGTCCGTTATTTATTCAGATGAGCTGTTGTTATTCGGAAATAATAATTCGATTGTAAACATAATTTTGAAATTACACAATTTTTTTTTAATCATTAGGTGTTACAGTACACCTAAAAAAAAGTGTTAGTATACCTAGCCGAAATTCAATATTTTTAGGTTTCGTTTTCAATTCCCAGAATCTTACGATTAGCATTCCAGTAGGAAAGAAACGTAGAATCAAGGATGAACTTTTACATTTCTCTAACATAAAAAGATGTAAGTTACGTAATTTTGCTCATTAGATAGGATTGTTGATATCTCTTTGCCCAGCAACGGCTGGCTATAGACAATAAAAACTCGAGAGGACTAAGTATCTTACTTTAAAACAAAATAATGATTATAATCAATACATTAATTTACCGGTTACTTTACGCGAAGACTTCGACTGGTGGCTTAGTAATATTGACAATTGCGCTAGCCCTATTCGATCCAGTGATTATAAGCTGGAAATATACTCAGAAATATAGATCAGAGAACATCTCAAACTGGTTGGGGTGTCAGTTGTTCTGGCCAGACGGCCAACGGACAATGGTCTAGCAAGGAATTAACTCAGGAAGTTAATTATTTAGAACTGACGGCGGCATTCTTTGAGTTAAAGTTATTCGCCATTGATTATCGTCACTGTGAAATATGTATTATTATTATAATATACCATGGTACAAGAAAGAAGAAGTCAGCGTAGCACTGCTAAAACAGTAGGAGTATCTTTATCAACGGTCCAAAGAGTACTCCAGCGATTTCAAGAGACCAGCATGAACATCAGGAGACCAGGAAATGGCAGGCCAAGGTGCATAACTACACGAGAAGACCGATTCATCGTTAGCACTATGTTATGAAATCGACATCTCACGGCTGTTCAGGTCCGAAACAGTCTACAAGAAATTCACCACAACAATGTGAGCTCTGATACGATTCTGCGACGTCTTTGTGAAGCTGATATAAAGCCTTATAGACCAGCGAATGGACCCAAACTGCTCAGAGAACTTCTAGTTGCCAGGTTACGGTTTGCTCGAAAACACATTCGATGGACAGATAAAGATTGGTCCAAGGTTATGTTTTCCGATGAGTCCAGATTTTGTTTATTTACGCACGACGGGAGCCGAAGAGTATTTAGACGACCAAGAGAACGGTCTCATCAAGCGTGTTTTGGCAAAAAGGTGCCCTTGGGTGGAGGATCAATAATGGTTTGGGCTGGAATATCTTCAGAGGATCGCACGGAGTTAGTGATCATAGAAAACGGTTCTCTGACTGCTGTCAGATACGTAGAAAAGGTTTTAAATGATCATGCTGGTCCTTTCTTAGTGAATATGGGTGCAAATTCCATTTTTATGCACGATAATGTGCGACCACAAACTGCTCGTTTGGTCAATACGTATATTCAAGATGTCGGTATTACCTGCATGGAGTGGCCAGCTCGCAGCTTACACTTAAATCCCATTATCCTAGAACGTGCATGGGACGAGCTTGGAAGATGCGTGACACAACTATCTCCTGCTCCCATTATCTTACACGAGTTAAGGAATGCGCTAGCGGTAGAATGTGCATAGACCAAAATCGTATTATATATAAAAATTTGGTTTACAGCATGCCACATCGTCTTAATGAAATGATATGGGCTCGTGCAGGAAATACAAAATATTGACAAAAAAATCTTTTAATTTTTAAGATTTACTGCGAAGTGTATTTTTGTTGTCATACGTTAGAAGCGAAATTTTCTTATATTTTGTATTTAATTGAAGTTATATAGTGTAAAAAAGTGTTATTTTTTATATATATTAATCAGTCACCTACAATATACTATAGTTTCGCAAATTAGTCTTATGATGTCTTGGTCTTTACCTATGAAATTGGAGATTTGTGTGATAATTTTAAAATATAAAAAAATTGATATTATTTTTTTTATTTCAGCTAATCAAAGTACTGCCCCAAATTATCTATACAATTTTGCCATTTTGATTTTGAAAAAAGTTGAAATCTGTTGGGGCAAGTTCCGGTGAGTACGGTGGGTGACGGAGAGCTTCCAGCTGTACTTCTTGTAGCTTTGCGATGATCTGTCGTGAAGTGTGAGCTCGCGCGTTGTCGTGGAGAAGCAATGGGGAAGAGTGATTGACTAGTCTTGGTTGTTGAATTACGAGCTTCTCCATCATTGTTTGCAATTCTTGGTAATAGACATCTGCCGTCACTGTTGTGCCATTCGGTACAATAACGTTAATACTGTCAAACTATTAAGTCTTTTCAGGTCATTTGACTTGTCAAATGTTTTTAATGAACCAACCCGAGTGACAGCTTCTTCTGCCACTTGTATAGATAATATTTTCTGTAATTGTGATTACTTACATAAACAAATTGTAAATAAGTTGCCATCTTATCACAGTGGACAAACAATAACATTTTGCTCTTACATGCCTTTACAAAAAATTCAAATAAGGTTTAGGCCAATTACATGTAGAAATCTAGAGAAATTAAATAATGTTCTGGCAAGTAAATTATGTATTCAGAGTTTTGATAATATATGTGACCCAAATGAGTTCTACGCAGAGTTCTTTTCACTATTAAACAAACAATTAATTGACACTTTTCCACTAAAGACTAAAACTATTTACACAAAATTCTTATTTAGTGATTGGGCGACTCCAGGTATTCGTAAAAGCAGGGAAAAACTTTTTGAACTTTATGGCCTAAAGCAACATATGAATAATAAAAGCTTTCATCAGTATGTTGCTAAATATTCTAAAACTTTTAAAAGTGTGTGCAAAATGGCTAAAGCTCTTCACATTAGCAATAAAATAAAATCAGCTGATGATAAAATAAAAACTACCTGGCAAATAATTAATAATGAAACCGGTAGGAAAAAACAGCGTAATACTGAATTTAATTTAGAGAATTTGTACAATCTTGCGTTTAAATTCGTACTTTACACGATATTTTAGTTCCGGATGACTCGATAGATGGCGTTGTACGTTTAGCACTCTCCGCTGAATCGCGGTGTTAAGAGTCTCCAGCGAAACATGACCTCTTCCGTGTATTGTAAAATAAATTGTCTTCGTCAAGTAAACATTGGTTTTTGTTCATGGTCATTCGTGTCGGATTATGTCGGATGCCGTGACTGATGCACCGTGAGTCTTGGACAGTACGACAGTAGCGCCCCCTAGCGGCGAAATTTGACTTTAAGTGTAAATTCAGTGAAAAGTGTTTGTGACAGTGCAAATCATTTGGACAAACTGTGAGTACTCTAAAACATTTGGAAAGTTAGTGATTCAATTAAGTTAATAAAGTGGAAAAGAACTTAGATAATTAGCTATCTTGTATGAATAGACTTGTAAAATTTCCGTGCAAAAGTGAGTTTAGACGGGGAATCCATGCCCAATTTTGGTCAAGTGTTACAAACACTTAGAATAATTTACCAAGATTTTGAACTTATAAAATTTTTAAGAAGTTTCATCAAGAAGTCTGCAGAATTTGGGACTTGTAATTTAAACTCGTTCTGGAATTTAAACATTTTATAAAAATGGATTCATTAACAAGATTGCAAGTAGATATCAATAAAAAGATGGATAGAGGATACATCAACTTCAAAAAGTCTCCTAAAGAAAGGGTTACCGCGAGCTACGTGGAGACAAGGTTGGAATGTTTAGAGAAACAGTGGTCGATGTTTGAAGAGACTCATCGTAAAATAATATCAGAGTTTAAAAGGGAGGAATATGAAAAGTCAGAGTACAATTTAGGTGATATGTATAGTCAGTCAGAAGAGTTATACATGGATTACAAAGTCACGTTAAAAGAACGTTTGAATAAGAATACCACTTCTGATTGTGCGGAAAACAGCAAGCAGATAACTCAGAGTGGCGTGAAATTGCCTAGAATAGCAATACCTACATTTTCGGGTCACTATTCTCAGTGGACAACGTTTCGTGATCTTTTTCAAACATTGATACACAATAACCAATCACTGGATAACGTACAAAAACTGCATTACTTGAAAACCTATCTCACCGGCGAAGCTGAACAGCTGTTGCGACACTTACCTATTACCAGTGATAACTATTTAACTAGTTGGAACCTTTTAGAACATAGATTCAATAATAAGAAGTTTATAACGGATTGTATTTTTAAAAGATTCTTTAATCAAAAATGTATAACTACATAATCGTCAAATTCTTTTAAAGAACTTTTTGATACAACTAACGAATTTCTTAATGCTTTAAAAAATGAAGGTATTAATATCGAAAATTGGGATCTTATTGTTATTTATATATTGTGTTCTAAATTAGATAATGAGTCTCGCAAACAATGGGAAGCTAAAATTTGTAGTTCAACTAAGGAATTGCCTACATTAAAAGATTTTTTAGATTTTGTTGAGCACAGATTTAGATCGCTAGAATTTTTATGTACTAAAACAGTAAAGAGCACTAGCACAAAGTCACATCATATTGTAAAAAATGCAAATGAGAATAAGCCATCTTCATGTACCTTTTGTTCAAATAATAATCATAAGATAGGAAATTGTAAAGATTTTGCTAAGGAAGAGTTGTCAGCACGTCGTAATTTTGTCCAAAGTTCAGGTTTATGTTTCAATTGCTTAGGCGCAAATCACGTGGTAACTTCGTGTCGTTTGCCCACTAGATGTAGAATTTGCAAAAAGAAACATCATTCGTTGCTGCATTCGAATAATAATAACCAATCAACTGATAACGGAGAAACAAACAAGCAATCAGTTGTTGATAGTACCAATGTTGTTGAAACTGCAACAACATCAAAAGACGAGACCGAGGTAAGGAACATTACTAGTTGTTTTTCTAACACAAATAGCCAGGTTGTATTAGCAACAGCCTTGGTAAAGGCAGAAACTAACACAGGGTCTTATATAACACTGAGGTCTCTAGTGGACCAGGGATCACAGGCGTCCTTTATAACGGAGTCTGCAGTCCAATTACTTGGGCTTAAACGAGTTAAATGCAACAGTGTTATATCAGGAGTGGGGGGTGAAGACAACGCTTCACTCAATTGTAAACATGTAGTTTATGTTAAACTACAATCTCTTCAGGATCCTAACTTTACTGTAAAAGTCAAAACATACGTTCTTCGGAAACTAACTTCATTTCTACCTGAAAGAAAAATTGTCATTCAGATGTGGCCCAACTTACCAGTTATGAAGTTAGCAGATCCGAAGTTTAACATGCCAAATAAAATTGATTTATTGCTTGGTGCAGAAGTCTATTGCCAAATTATAACTGAAGGATTGATTAGAGGTCCACCAGGAACACCGATAGCACAGAACACCAGGCTGGGTTGGGTTTTATCTGGCAAAGTGGGTGGTGATAGTGAAACCAATACTTTGAGCTGCAATAGTACTATCATCACTATGCATACTAACATTTGCAATGAAGATTTTAATCTTAAACAATTTTGGGAGCTCGAATCTGATAACTTCATTCTGAGCAAAAATCAATTTACTCCAGAAGAAAAACGTTGTGAAGAGATCTTTGTGGAAACCATAAAACGCGATAGTTTTGGTAGGTACATTGTTAAGTTACCTTTTAAAGATAATGACCCGAGCTGTAAACATGGCAATTCACGCGATATAGCTATAAAGAGATTATTATCTTTAGAAAAACGGTTCTTAAAATCACCGGATTTAAAAACTAAATACTCGGATGTTTTTTTAGAATATTTAAAGCTCGGTCATATGCAAATAATACCTTCAAACGAAATTAATAATCCAGAAGCAGTTTACTTACCTTATCATGAAGTAGTTAGAGACGATAAAACCACCACCAAATTCCGGATCGTATTTAATGCTTCCAGTCGCGATAACAATGGTGTTTCACTTAACAGTGATCTTATGGTAGGTCCGACTTTACAAGATGATCTTAGGCACATTCTTATGAGGTGGAGGCTTCACCCTATCTGCTTGGTAGCTGACATCGTAAAGATGTATCGACAGGTGAAAGTGACTGACCAAGATGCTAATTACCAACGCATAGTGTGGAGATCTGACTCTGCAAAAGAAATACAACATTTGCGTTTAGTACGACTAACGTTTGGAACTGCTTCAGCTCCATACCTGGCAGTAAGAGCACTTCACCAAGTCGCTTACGATGAAGGAAATCAATTCCTACTAGCATCTGAAACAGTATTACATGATTTTTTCATGGACGATCTCATTACTGGCTGTAAAAGTGTATCAGAAGGAAAACAAATATTTTCAGAAATGACTAAACTACTAAGCAAAGGAGGTTTTGAACTGCAAAAATGGGCAAGCAATGATGATCAGTTACACAAGGATATAAGCGAAGAAAGCAGAGTAACAAGAAGCAACCTAGAACTAAAAGAAAGTGAAACAATGAAAATACTTGGACTTACCTGGAACCGACGAACCGATGACTTTGAGTACTCCGTTCAGCTACCACCAATCTCGGAACCTGTAACAAAAAGGAAAGTAATATCTGATATTGCAAAATTATTTGACCAAATGGGTTGGATATCACCAGCAATCATAAAAGCTAAAATTATGATTCAAAAGCTTTGGCTTGCGGGAATAGAATGGGATGATAAACTACCACCTATACTATTAAACGAATGGGTTACTTACCGTGCAGAACTTGTTGAACTTACCAAATGTCGACTCCCACGATGGATTAATGTCAAGGAAAACAGCACCATGGAACTTCATGGGTTCAGCGACGCATCTAGTGAGGCTTATGCTGCTGCTGTCTATATACGTGTTGTTGATAATTCAGGAAACGTTTACGTTCATCTGGTAACTTCCAAAACCAAAGTAGCTCCAATTAAGCAGGTGTCGATTCCAAGGCTTGAGTTGTGTGGAGCTGTTTTAGTAGCTAAATTGTTACAGGAAGTCTCAGTGGTTTTGAACATTTCAAAAACTAACCTACATGCTTGGACCGACTCAACCGTAGTACTGGCTTGGTTAAGCAGCCACCCTACTCGTTGGAAAACGTTTATAGCCAATCGGGTGTCGGAGATTCTAAATATATTAGACAGGAACCAATGGTCACACGTATCATCTCCAGATAACCCGGCAGATTGTGCGTCGCGGGGAATTAACCCGTCAGAGTTACCAAAGTTTGAACTGTGGAAAACAGGACCATTATGGTTGAAACATAGAACTGAAACTCATGATAAAATACAAATACCAGATACTAATTTAGAAGAAAAGTCAAAAAAGATTTGTCATGTAACACAGGATGATCAATTCCAGTTGTGGACCAAGTTCTCGTCTCTTCGTAAATTAGTTCGAGTTGTAGCATATTGTAAAAGATTCATCAAAAAGTTGAAAACCGTACATGATCATAACTTACCTGTATGGTTAACTAGCATAGAATTAATGGAAGCTCTTCATATTTGTGTGAAGCAGTGTCAAACAGTGAATTTTCAGCAAGAGATAAAAGATATTAAAGAAAAAAAGATAGTACAAAAGAAAAGCAAACTTACATCATTAAATCCATTCCTAGATGAATCGGGCATCTTGAGAGTTGGTGGTCGTCTAGAGAAAGCTGAAATTAAAACTGAAATAAAACACCCAATAATATTACCATCAAAATCTCACCTCACTGATCTAATCTTAATTGAAACTCACCATAACACGTTGCACGGCGGACCACAGCTCATGATTAATTATCTGCGAACTAAGTACTGGGTCATTGATGCTAAGAACCAAGCAAAAATGGTTGTCCGTAAATGTGTTGTTTGTGTACAACATGCTGCACAGACTAGGGACCAACTGATGGGACAATTACCTTCAGCTCGAGTTACACCAACACGAGCGTTTTATCGAAGTGGTGTGGACTACGCAGGTCCCATACAGATTCGAACTTCTAAAGGTAGAGGCCACCGGGCCTATAAAGGTTACATATGCCTTTTTGTATGTATGGCTACAAGAGCCGTACACTTGGAAGCGGTGAGTGATCTCACATCACAAGGATTTATTGCGGCTTTTAAACGATTTGTTGCCAGACGTGGACATTGCGCTGACTTATTCAGCGATAACGGAACAAATTTTGTAGGTGCCGCTCGCGAACTTCGAAGCTTGTTCGCCCAAGAAACGTCAACCTTGACGATAGAAATCGCCGAGTGTTTGGCAAACAACGGCACTACGTGGCACTTTATTCCACCACATGCCCCGCATTTCGGCGGGCTATGGGAGGCTGGAATAAAGTCCACCAAACATCATTTAAGACGCGTGATAGGAAACGCTACTCTTACTTTTGAAGAGATTTCGACCCTTCTATACCAAATAGAAGCTTGCCTTAACTCTCGACCACTATCACAAATGAGCACAAATTCGCAAGACCCAACACCCCTCACTCCAGGGCATTTTTTAATCGGTGAGCCTTTAATTCTAGTACCGGATCATAATTACGAAACATCATCTATTTCATCATTGACACGTTGGCAATTAACACAAAAAATGCTGCAACATTTTTGGCGTAGATGGTCAAGCGAGTATTTGAGTCAATTTTTACACCGTTACAAGTGGGCAAATAAAACTCCTGAACCCGAGATCGGAGATTTAGTTTTAGTAAAGGAGGATGGTCTCCCTCCAGCCAAATGGCTTTTAGGTAAAATCACAGCGAAACATCCTGGCTTGGACAACATTACGAGGGTAGTCACTCTAAAATGTAAAGGTATCACATTTAAACGACCAGTAACTAAATTGTGTGTGTTACCTGTCGCTCAGTGAATAGATTATAAGTATATGTATTTTGTACCTAAATATTTTTTTAAGATTTTGTTAATTGTTAGGAAACTAAAACTTAACTTAACTGTTGTAAACTGTTTGTTTTTTTAGTTTTGTGTGTTTTGTTCTTAGCCACCATGTCATACTGACTTAAGTTTTTTTTCAAAACTATATAATACAGTCCATTTTTTCGAATGTGGTTGGTTCATGGTGGGCGGGAACAATGGACATTCTGTCCATAGTGGGCGGAATGTACAATCTTGCGTTTAAATTCGTACTTTACACGATATTTTAGTTCCGGATGACTCGATAGATGGCGTTGTACGTTTAGCACTCTCCGCTGAATCGCGGTGTTAAGAGTCTCCAGCGAAACATGACCTCTTCCGTGTATTGTAAAATAAATTGTCTTCGTCAAGTAAACATTGGTTTTTGTTCACTGCACATGGTCCCATCAACTCAGATGTAGAAATAGCTCAGGAATTTGAAAACTTTTTTGCTAATATTCCCCATAAAACCACTGAAGCTTTAAATTCCTCAACCGCGCTTTCTGCTGCCTTACTTAGAAAGAATGTAAAGGCATGCCCTTTGGAGTTTAGGTTTCAGCATACAGACCCCCAGGCTGTTATAAAAGCTTTTAAAGATCTTAAAATTAAATCAACAGAAGATCTATGGGGAATGTCTGTAAAAGTATGTAGATCAGTCATCGAAACCGAAATAGTGTAGACCAAGGCGTCTTTCCGGATCTCATGAAACACAGTAAAGTAGTTCCTTTGTTCAAATCCGGTGATAGTAAGGAACCCAACAATTATAGGCCTGTGTCAATTCTGCCAGTTCTCAGTAAGGTGTTTGAAAAGTTGATACTCAATCAAATGTTACGTCACTTTAATAAAAATTCCATCTTTCATGACCAACAGTACGGTTTCACCAAAGGACGCTGTACCACTGACGCCGGTGTCACCCTAATAAAGAACATTTTTAACGCTTGGGAAGAAGCACAACATTGGAATCTTCTGCGACCTCTCGAAGGCGTTCGATTGCGTACACCATGAGACACTTCTGCTGAAACTGGACCACTATGGGATTAGGAATACAGCTCGTGATTTGTTAAGATCATACCTGAAAGATAGAAAGGTTAAAGTTCAAGTCAACGGCACAAACTCATTAGGGTCTGAAATGGTAATGGGCGTTCCTCAAGGTTCGATATTGGGGCCATTCCTCTTTTTAGTTTATATTAATGATTTACCTCAAATATGTCTAAATCAGCCAAAAATGGTGTTATTTGCAGATGACACATCATTGATCTTTAAAATAAACCGACGGTCACCAAATCTTGACGACGTGAATAGCTCTATTGTTCAGGTCCAAGATTGGTTTACGGTAAATAATTTGGTAAAAAAATCATTATATCTTGTATATACTAATTATATAATTATATGTGAAGACAATGCACCTAGAATAATATTACTATACCACGATATGTAAAAAGAATGAAAAATGAAGGAATG
Organism: Xanthia togata; assembly: GCA_963853775.1. NCBI lineage: Eukaryota > Metazoa > Arthropoda > Insecta > Lepidoptera > Noctuidae > Xanthia > Xanthia togata. Next base: position 24,267,919 of record OY970794.1, on the reverse strand, counting down.
ACATAAATTAATTATGTGATAGATGCATGGTGCTCACATACTTACAAACATTGTAAAATTATACTATATTTCTAACATTATAATAAGTAATACTAATAATAAAAAGTCTGTGTGTGAGTTCAAGTAATCACAAAAAATAAAATAAATATTAAAAAAAAAAAAACAATTTTAGATTGATAAAATTGTATATATACTGATTTGTCTAAATTTATTTTCAAACGGTGTATGTCAAGCCTGTGTAGAAGTATATCAATAGTATTATTAATGTCAGTCTCGTGATCTATAACGGTATTTTGTTTTTTATCAGATGTCACAATTATTGATATAGTATAAATCGTCAGCGAATAAGATGCATTTATGATTTGTTATTTTTATGATATCATTTATATATAAAAGGAATAAAATTGGGCCTAGTACGCTACCTTGGGGAATGCCATATTTATTACGTCTGTATTCCAATGAGTATGATGTGATGTCTTTGGTTTCGTTCATTTTACTGATAATAACACATTGTTGACTATTACTTAAGTAGGATGATATCCACTGGTGTGCAGGTCCCCTAATCCCAATTGTTTCCAACTTTTGAAGCAGTATATCGTGTGACACCAAATCGAAGGCTTTAGACATATCAAAGAATAGAACTGTAGTCAGATAGTTATTATTATATTTGTGAGTATAATTTTCATAAGAGAATAAATAAATAGCTAACGTAGTGGATTTGTCTTTTTGGAAACCAAACTGTTCGCTACTTATAATTTGAAAGGACAGTGGGCAAAATACACCCAGCTCCGCCAGCCATATATTAAATATGACTCGAAACACCTAACAAATATAAGCATTTTTAATAATCGCGCATAAAAAAATATCCCCGAGGTCATTAGAAAAAACTGTTTACGTATCTAAACTGAGTAAAATATTTTTCTCTCTAGATACCGTTTTTTTAATATTATTATTAACTACAATAACGTGAGTCTTAACAAAAGGTATGGGCCAGAGACACGACAAAGGCTGGCCGACCATAAAACCTGCGCTCGCACTTACCCCCCCGCCGCGCGACCGACGGGTCGTTGCAGGTAGTTGATTCGTAATCAACACAGTCCTTCGTGTTACTTCGTTGTGATTGTGCGCTCTCTTATTACGATACCTACTTAAATAACTGACTACACGCTTCGGACTTTGAAATACGTTTATCTGCTTTGTGATTTGGTTTTTTTTTTAAGTGGAATTATGTTTCTTCCTAGTCGTGGAACAGTTTGTTTGATTTGTAATCGGTCCGTATTACGTAGAAGACGATTGACTATAACGAATCAATTGTTCGAACAAAATCCAACGGCCGCAAGATTCATCTTAAATAACGTTGGATCGGACCAAGTAAGTACCTACTTACATAATAATTATGTTATTATTAAACATACACCCTTACTATTATTGAATTAATGTTTGTAAGATACGTCAATATCTATAGAACTATATAAACATCTTTACTGCTCTTAAACAAAATGTAGAAAAAGTACAAGAATGGTATAACGTCACATTGCCACGTTCTCGGAATTTGAATTATAAACACTTACCCAATTTTTGCGCGCTCGGCGCTCGGTTAGTCGCCTTATCGGTTATGAGTCATGTTATTGTAAAGCTTGTGGTATTAAAAAAGTTTCACCTTTCTATAGGTAGCTAGGTTGATTCCTTGAATTGAGTTACCTAAACTTGCAATCATAAAATAAATAGTTACTAACTCTATTTTGTTTTATTACAGATTGCGTTTAACAATGCAGAGTTCATTTGTCGTCCTTGTTACCAAAGAGCTACGGCATCATCTGGGGCTACGCCACCAACAGCATCAACATCACACACTCCTCAAGGTCACATTAATCCACCATTTGCCCCCGGCGCTGTACATCAAGTTGGTATTCCAGCACAAGATGTCTTTGCCGCTCCACATCAAGTGAATGTGCAAGTACAAGATGGCCCCGCAGTTCCACATCAAGTTAGTGTGGCAGCCCAAGATGCCCCTGACGCTCCATATCACGTAGATGTACCACACCAAGAGGATGCACCAATGTTAGATGCTTCTGATATTGATAATACAACAATTGTATTACCGGATGTTTCTCGACCACCGAATTCAGCCAGAACATGTATGGTTTTAGGATGTCAACAACATTCACTACATCGAATTCCAGAAAAACAAAAAATTCGTTTGATGCAAGTTTATAATTACTACATTCCAGAATTCGCAAGGATTTGTGAGATACATCTGCAATCAAATGACTGGGAAGGAATGACGAACGCGTCAAACGTGATGCATAGTTTTAATGCTGGTCAAGTGACCGACATAATAAATATGATGAAAAAAGCTGCCGAAAATGCATCGTGGTTAGATTTTGAAAATATGGAACAATTTGACGAAGACGAACTTTACTACTTCACGGGTCGAACGCGCGAAGAATTCTTTACAACTATGGAACAGACTCCGTCACTATCTATAACTTGCAATCGGCCAAATACTGCTCTTGGAATAATGTTAACGAAACTGAGAACGGGAGAACCTAATGAGAGGTTATCGTTGTTATTTCACATGAGTCGGAGAAGCTTAGAACGACTAATGAAGTCCGCCCGTGATGCTCTGATAAGAGACTTTGTTCCGACACACTTGGGTTGGGATAATATTACAAGAGAACAAATAGCTCAGCGAAATCTGCAAATACCGAACGCACTATTTGGAAATGCAGAGTCGGTTATTGCAGATAGAAAAGCCATCATTATTTGTGATGGGACGTATATATATATTAATAAAAGTTCGAATTTTTTGTTCCAAATTGAAACCTATAGTCCCCACAAATACAGCAATCTATTAAAACCGTTTATGTTTGTGTGTTCGGACGGCTTTTTAATTGAGGTCACCGGTCCACATGGTGCTAAAAAGTCCGATGCATCAATAATTCAGGATATAATAAATAACGAAGACCATCCGTTTCATTGGCAGTTCAGGCCAGATGATATTTTTATTTTGGATAGAGGATTCAGAGACGTTGTTTCAGACCTCGAAGCGTTAGGTTATGAAGTGCATATGCCACATACCGTTCACAGTGGGGAAACACAGCTGACAACATCGCAAGTAAACGAATCCAGAAAAGTCACGCTTATCCGATGGGTCGTTGAAGTAGTGAATGGCCGTTTTAAACGTGACTTCAAGCTGTTTCGCCAAGAATATTTCCATAGTGCAATGCCACACATGTTCGAAGACTTTCGAATTGCTGCTGCATTATTAAATTGTTTTCATGTGCCTATTACTGATAATGAGTATGCGGTGGAGATAATAGAAAGAATAAATGAAAGACAAGACATGCAAAACATTTTAGGTGAATTCGTCACAAGACGTGGCATGAATAGACAACGAGTAAGATTCCAAGAAATGAGTGCTGAAATTCCGGGCTTAGAAACATTTCCTTTGCTTACCCAAAGGGAACTGATTATTTTTGCCCTGGGTACATATCAACTAAAGTTGGCAAAAAGTTATTATAGTGAGCATGTTCGGGGAGATGGGCACTTCAATATATCGCTTTACCGAGAAACCGAACAACTCGTTGCCGAGCTCAATAACACTGGCATTGAAGGAACGAACCTGTGGCTTTTGAAAGCAAAGATACATTCCAGGTACACGAGGTCGAAGTTTTATTACTCATACGTGGTAATAAACGATGATGAGAGTGGATTGAATGCACTGAAGCATTATTATTGCTCATGCAAAACAGGGAACCGTACCTTGGGGTGCTGCGCTCATGTAATGGTCATAATATGGTTTTTGAGCCTGGCAAGATATGAAGAGAATATCCATAGACCGGCTCTCTTCTTGGACTCAATAATAATAGATCACGAATCTCGATAATAATCAAACCACCCAATGAGAGAAGCAAACTATGGAAAGTATAGCATCCACCTCCCAACTTCGTTAAGCCCCGGGAATATGTAACTCCCGGACGTGATCTGCAGTGGTCTATATGGAAAGCTCTTAACGCACCCAATTGGGCCGCTGCAGACACAATTTGTTGAAGTGTAGGATTACTGACCCATCTAACACCCGGTGCGAGTGCGGTGCTTCTGATAAGAGCATGTTCCACTTTGCCACTGCTACTGATGCCGCGACCAATGTGGCCACCTACTGGGTTCAATCAATATTAAAACATCGAAGAAGAGTGCTACCGACACGAAAAGAAGAAGAAGAAGAATTCATTTGTTTCAGTTTATAACGCAGTTATTGAGATTTTTTGTTAAATATCAATAATATAAATGTTTTATAGATGTTAAGTTCGTTTCAATAATGCTCAGTAAGTTAAACCTATTCGACTTAAAATAAATAGAGAACCCTGGGACAGAATTGAATGCCCATTGGCACAGACAAACATGGCTGTGATACCTTCCAAACAAAAGTAGTCTAAGCTCTGGCGGACGTGGGTGTGCCGTCCATACATTTTTGCCCACTATCCTTTGTTGCAGTAATCAATCAGTCTTTTAAACATAAATTTTTCGTATATTTTTGATAAAATAGGTATTTAAGTAATGGGACGGTAATTATTGATATCATATATATCACCTTTTTTGTATACGGGCTTTACTATTGATAATTTTAATTTTTCGGGAAAAATTCCGATCAAAACGTAATATTAATTAAGTGAGCTAAAACACCAGTCAGCTCATTACAGCAAGCCTTTATTATTTTCGTGTTAATTTCATCGTAGCCTTCCGCTTTGGTGTTGCGTAGTGACATTATTTCCTGGCTCATCTCACTTTCTAACATTGGTTTCAGAAACATTGAGTTGACACTATTATTTTTTCTAAAGCTTGGGTCAACACATTTTTGTGTAGGTAAAGGCGATAGGTTTACGTAATGGTCGTTAAATACCAAAGCTATCTTTACAGGGTCTGTAACCATACTATCGTTTATCTTTATACTTTCTTCATTGTATTTAGGGTTAGTATTCTTAATTTCGTTTTGAATGACGCTCCATGTCGCTCCATGTCAATAAGCATGATAACACTTGTTATCATGCTTATTGATATAGCTTATATTCGCGTTTTTTTGGAACTATAGATACATTTTTTCAGTAGATTTGAATAAATTTTGTATTTCGTTTTATTAGTTATGTTTTTATTTTTGTAGTACTGATAGCGCAGCAGTTTAGTTTTACGACTTTGTTTAAAACCTTTGCTTATCCACTTTTGTGTATTCTTATTATTACTATTGACCTTGACTCTTACCCGAGGAAAACACAGATAGTAAAATAAGCAGAACGATTCATGAAAATCATTGAATGCATAATTTGCATCAATAGTGTTTGCATAGATGTCGGACCAAGAGAAGTTTTGCAAGCATTCTTTGAATTTCCAGATATTGTCTGTGTTGAAATCTCTCTTATAAATGTAGTATCCTGGCGATTTCAATGGTTGATTTTTACTAGGAAAGCTTACCATTGGCGCGGTGTCATGGTCTGAAAGATACAGAGTTAGTACTGTTGCAGTTGCATTGTCAATTTATATTGCTTAATATGTGGTCAATACAAGATAGTTTGCGCGTAGGGACATCAATGTGATTTTTTTAATTATAATGTTTACACATGTCCTGAAACGCATTTTTGATGTTGCCTTCTTTGAGGGTATTTATATTTAAATCTCCGGCTATCACTATATTTATTTTAGATTTGTATTTCTTAAGCAAATTGTGTAAAAATGTTTCCAATTTTATAAGAAACTGATTTGGATCAGACTGGGGTGTTCTGTACACACATTTTTAATTACTAATTTATTACTCAACTCTAAGCCACAGACTTCAAATTTGTTCTGTGTTTGATTTTATGAATGTCAATTCTTTGTAATTTAATCCTTTTTTACTACTACACAAGTGCCTCCCCTTTGTTTATCTCGACAGAAGTTGGTAGCCATTTCATAGTTGTTTACTTTGATATAGTTTTCACAGCCTTTTTTTACAAAAGTTTCGGATACGCAAATTACATCAGGATCATTATTTGCTTCTTTTAACTCCTGGATCGTAATTTCTAGTATCTCTTGTTTAGACAGGATACTTGCGATATTCTGGTGAAGTATTTTAAAATGATGATTTTTAGTGACTTTGGCGGCGCCAAAAATATCACAATGTCACAAAAACTAAAAACTATCTAAAAATAAATTACTGAGTTTGGAATTAAATTAACACGTCTTTCGAATAAAATTAATTTGAATTTCGAATTGCGCGCCAATCCACAGATAATTAAATCTGAAAATGCTGGTTATAGAATCTCCAATTACATAGGTAAAGGCCTATTATTTAAGAAACTATCACGCCATTTATTAGCGACCCGATTTTTTTGTGATCCAGTGTTCTTTTACGAATCGACAATTCCACTGCAATTTCTTATAATCAATAGGATGGGCGACATACAATACCCCCATCTTAGTTCTGTAAGTCGTGACATTTGGCAGTGGTGCGAAGAGCGACATTTGCTTGTCTTCGCTTCCTATATTATTTCTAGGGATAACTATATCGCAGACGCGGAATCCCACCGCATACATGCTGATATTGAGTGGGAGCTCGCTGACGATGCTTTTCAAAATATATGTAAAAGATTCAATCGGCCTAAAAGTGATTTGTTTGCGAGTCGATTAAATAAGAACTGTTCCAAATTTATTTCTTGGAATAAAGATTCAGAAGCAGTTAGGGTATCTAAAAAAAAAAGGACCATTTATTTTTTCTACACGTTTCCTCCATTTTGTTTCATATTAAAAACTTTACAGAAAATTATTCTTGATAAGGCTGAAGGCATTGTTGTGGTCCCTCTCTGGCCTACACAGCCTTCGTATCCAGTTTTTAAGAAGTTGTTAATTACCAGTTCAATAGAATTTACACCTAATAAAACATTATTTTCGTCCCCTTACAGTGTGGAACACAAGTTTCAAGAGAGCCTTACCCTGGTTGCCGCAGTATTGTCAGGCAAGCATTTCTGATACGGGGCTACCCTTCAGATGCTGTGGATGTGAAGTTGGAGTCTCTAGCTGGTAACAAAACAATATAACACTTGTTTTAAACGATGGTTTGCCTTCTGCCAGGATAAAAACTTAAATTTATTTCAAGCATCAGTTGCTAATGTGTTAGATTTCTTAGTTACCCTTTTTAACCAGGGTCAAACATATGGCTCAATTAATTGTACTAAAGCAGCACTATCGCTTCTTTTTAACTCAGTAACCATGAATGACCCACAGGTTACGAGGTTTATGAAGGGAGTTTTCAAGTTGCGAACTCCACTCCCGAGATATAAATTTTACTTGGGACCCATCGATTGTTTTAGATTACTTAAGTATCAGGCTATCCAATATTAAAAATATAGTAACGAGAAGAAGCTTTTCAATTATGTAAGCTCACAGTCTTTAAGCCGTTGGATCAAGGCCACCCTGAGTGAAAGTGGTATAAACACATCTGTCTTTAGCGCTCACAGTACGAGACATGCCGCTACGTCTGCCGCCACTAGGCTCGAGGTTAGCATAGATAATATTAAAAGAACTGCGGGTTGCACCGGCACATCATAAACTTTTGCAAAGTTTTATAATAGGGAAATAGCTGCAAATACCTCAGATGCCTTTTCTCGGTCCCTTTGTACGATGGCCTCGATCAACGAATGATAATAATATTTTTTTATTTACTTGATGTATGCCTATTTGATTTTAAAACCTTGTATGTTTTTATATAATCTAGTTTCTTCTTTACTATTTCATGAGACCCTAAAAATCTACAAGTAATGAGTGTAATCTCGAAGGGCGAATCACTGAAGTTTAATAGAAACTCAAACGAACTTACCCGTAAGTGAAGTTCGATGACTATTAAACGATGTGATTCGCCCGAGAGATTTGAAGGACGTGTCTGGTCATTTGTTTGCTTATTATCTCTATTACGATTGGTCTGCGGTATCTTTGCCTTCCTAGTCGTGTTAGTTCTACAATATATCCTTCTAAGTTCACAATTCAATTCATAATATTTTATTTCACATAACAGGGCACCTACAAGGGCACTTATGAAACGTCAGAAGCTAGGTGCACGGTTGGTTGTTTCCTATGGAGAAGAGCCGGCAAGAAACTCCACGGTTACTCTTTTAAAAGTAAATGGTATTAACAATGTTTTCATGTTACAGTTTTAATATGTATGAGAGGACAGTGTAGGCCTATCAACAAGTACCAAGTACTTAGCAAGATAGAAAATGGTCGACAGATCTACAAGTCTATTAAGCCTACGCCTATAGCCTAGCCTAGTTCATATTATCATAAAATATATTTAGGATGCAGTTATAGATACTTCCCAGAAGCGACTGGGCTCAATGCTATCGTAGCGCCGAAACGACACTTGTTTGTGTAATGGAATGGTTGTGGAACAACTTTCTAACAGTGAACGTAAGTAAAACGCTCTGCATGCTTTTCGCCATCAGATCAAATTTAAGTCCACCAACATTTTTATCTCTTAAAATGCACACATGTTCGTCTTCCACCTCTTGTGACTGCCCTGAAATCATCAGAACACCTACTGTTAAGTATTTAGGTGTACACATCGATCAACACCTGAATTGGCATAAACACCTGTACTCACTGGCGAGTAGAATCCGCAAACTCATATACATCTTTAAAAAATTACGCAAATCAGCCGATATGGACACCCTTAAAGTCGTATATTACGCATTGTGCCAATCCATTTTAACTGTATTCCAGCCTGGGGTGTAGCCAGCGAATACCATTTTGTACGACTGGAACAAACTCAGAGAGGCGTACTGAAAGTCCTACTCTCTCGGCCATTGAGATACTCTACAGCACAGTTATATGCAGAATCCAAAGTGTTATCAGTCAGGCAACTGTACATATATCCTCCAGTCCATGCTCCGTAAGCACTCAACTCGTCCGTTATTAGAGTCAAAGGGTAGGTTCAAACACACGGTCTTCCCGCAAGAGTCGTATAAAACTTCCTTCGCTAAAAGGCATTATTACATCCACAGTACGAAACTCTTCAACCAGTTAAATAAATTATTAAAATGTTCCCTAAAAATTAATTCCAGTGTAAATCTGAGTTACAACAATATCTGCAAAAACTTACATACCGGATGACCGAGGATCTTCTGATTGGAAACTATTCCAACCTCAACAGACAGGCTTTTATACACTCGAGAGCAATGAATCCGGGTCACTCAAAGAATGTTAAAAATCTCGGAAACTAAAAATGATAGGTTAATGCAATAAATTGTATTTAATAGACAATGTAATACTCCTTAAATGAAAGTAAAAAAAATATGAGTCACCATACATTTTATTAACACAAAATTACATAAAGAAAAAAACTGCTGATCTCTCCTTAAAACAAAAATAGGAAACATGAAATTTTTGAACTTTATTACGATTTTCTTGAATTTTAATACTTCGTATTGCCTCCTCGTGCTTCCATTACTGCGTTTACGCGGTTTGGCATGCTGTACACCAAGTTCCTTATACAATTTTGGGGAATATTCTCCCATTCCTCTGTGAGAGCAATTTTGAGCTCACGAAGCGTGATTGGGGGAGGGTTTCGTTGTTTTACGCATCTGCCTAGCTCGTCCCAAGCATGCTCGATCGGGTTGATATCCGGGCTGCGCGCTGGCCACTCCATACGAGTAATGTTCATCTCTTGAAGGTAGTCATTCACAATCCTACCTGTATGAGGTCGGGCATTGTCATGCATAAATATAGCATCCTCACCTAAATTGACCATAAATGGACCAACGTGATCATTGAGGATTTCTTCCACATATCTTTCGCTAGTTAAAGAGCCGTTTTCTATGATCACCAGCTCTGTGCGACTTTCAGAAGAAATTCCGGCCCACACAAGTACAGACCCACCACCGTAGGCTACTTTTTCTTCGATGCATGCTTGCTTGAATCTTTCCCCTGGTCTTCGATACACTCTGTGTCTTCCATCGTGCTTGTAGAGCATAAATTTTGATTCGTCGGAGAACATAACTTTTGACCAATCTTCAATACTCCAATTTACGTGGCTCTGGGCATATCTTAGTCTTGAAATACGATGCCCACGCTCCAGTTTAGGGCCGTTTGCAGGTCTAAGGGGTTTTAAGTTAGATTCAGCAAGCCGACGTCTTACTGTCCATGCACTTGGGTTACTTCCTCCGAGGCGTCGAAACTGATTTGTGAGTTCAGTTCCTGTAAGAAAGCGATTTCGAAGCATGGTGTTCACCAAGTATCGGTCTTCTCGTGCTGTGGTACACCTGGTTCTGCCCGTTCCTGGTCTGCGTAGGTTAGAACCAGTTTCTTCGTAACGTCGGAGAACTCTTTGTACTGTTGACAGCGACACACCGACAGTCCTGGCTGTATCGCGCTGACTCCGGCCGGTTTCCAGCATTGTAAGTATTCTGGTGCATTCTTCAGGCGTAAGCGACATAATTTCAGCTTGAATAATGAATATAGAGCACTATCAACATGGTTTATGTACCCACATAAATGACAGATTACAAACAAAAGCAAAACCAAATGCTGTAATTTCGTAGTTCCGTCTTCGAAAGTGGCCCTTTTTCAAATTTGATTTTTTTATGATATATCTTTACAATAACTAAGAAGTTTTAATACCTTCATTTAAGGAGTATTACATTGTCTATTAAATACAATTTATTGCATTAACCTAGCATTTTTAGTTTCCGAGATTTTTAGGATTCTTTAAGTGACCCGGATTCATTGCTCTCGAGTGTAGTTCAAAATTAAATAGGTACATCTATAAGTTGAATTAAACATACATACATGTCGCTCACACCCACTTATACAAACACTTACACACACATACACTTACTCACAAATACTCTCACTCACTCAATATCAAACACACACTTCATCAATTAGTTAGTCAAAATCAGTTATATTTTTATATACATATAAACATGTACTCAGACCTGACATTAAAAATACACAATCATTATTTAGAATACTGTGGTAAGACCTTACACTGTTGAGTTATTTTTACGTTCAAAAATTATATCAAAATAGACTCACGATATCGATTTAAAAACACTCCTTAAGTGATTACACTTTTGGAGTGTTTTTAATACCTTCTTGTTTTATTAAACACCTTTTTGTTTTATTAAAAACAAGAAGGTTTTTTTCATTATTTTACCACAACATAGTTCAGGTACTAGGACTAAAGAAGTGTGCAGCAATTTCATTTAATAAATGAAAATATTGGCTGTAAAAAAAAACAGGACATCATGATAGGGAACCAGCCAGTGTGCTACATAAAACCTATAATGTACTTTCGTTTTATCCTAGGATATAGTCAAAACAATCAATCATCACCACTACTATCAAAATTGTACCCAATCGTACTAGCTGGTATCATCAGCATAATGTTTGGATACTTGGAATTTAACACTGCAGTTTCATTTCACAAATATTTGACATTCGGAGAATATATAATTAACGTCTTGGTCTCATTGCTAACTAAAGAAGATTACATGAATACATACTTTAAATATATACACACAATTGATAGTTTTCCTGGTGCAAAGAAAGAGTATCGAAAATTAGAAATATTGGCCATGCTTGGTATATTTTTTGCAATGACATTCAGAGTGTGTTGTATAGCGTACGTTTTCTATTCAGTCCCGGGTTTATTTTATAAGATTCAGTCGATTGAAGTATATATTTTACTTTTCTTATTTTTTGCCAATGATATGCGGAGAATAACTATGGTTATGTGCTTTGGATTGCTGTATTATCGTACTACAGTATTAAAAATGGCTGTAAAACCCTCCGATTTAAACGATTTGCTTAGGAATAGAACCTCTGTAGAGAAGTTAATTCAAATTTATGAGACGCTCGTCAACACTTTAAGGGATCTAAGGCGAGATTTAAAGTTTTTGGTATGTGCGAGCATATATTATTGGTTCACAGAATTTTATGAACAAAAAAAAAATTAGATTTTTTTATTTTTCAGACTATATTTAGTTTATTGTGTGCTATATCCAAAACTATGTACGAGACGTTTGTGAGATTAACGTATGTAAAACAATTTGTAAGTTTTTTTTACCTATTTACCTATTATCTTGTTGAAAAGTTCTGAACTTTTAAAATTTTGTATTTTAATTTATCATGTAGGCAGTCAATATCGCTGATGTGATAATGAAGTAGCGTAATTATGCATTACTTGCTACCTACCGGGCGTAATATGAAAAGATATATGACATTTACTTTGTTTTAGGGTTCAACTGGCGTAGAAACCATCCACTGGGTGGCTATTATCTTTGGGCAACCCATCTTTTATTTCTTTATCGCCGCTATATTGTTGGATGTGACAGCTGATAACATGAGAGATATCCAAATTAAATGTGTTGAGAAAACCATACTTTGCACGAGTAAGTTGTTCTTAGGGCCTGACAATTGTGCTTCTTCTCCTTGAAGACCTAGTTTTGCGAACGGATGATAACTGATGATGATGGTTTCTGTTGAGTAACCGACACCTAATTGAAATAAAGGTCTAGCCTTGTCTTTATGAACTTAACTTGCTTCCCCTACAAGCTACAATTCATAAACTTCTATACTAATATTATAAAGAGGAAAGATTTGATTGTTTGCTTGTTTGTATTGAATAGGCTCCGAAACTACTAAACCGATTTTAAAAATCTTTTACCATTAGAAAGCTTAGTTTTCAGGGAGTAACATAGGCTACTTTTTATCCCGGGAAAAATAACGGGTCCCGCGGGAAAAACCACGGGAGCGAAGCCGCGGGCAAAGTGCTAGTAGTAAATAAATAGTAAAAATTCTGACATTCAAAGTTTCTCTATTCTTTCTATTTGGGCAATATCTTTAAATATACTTATAGTTTTTACTGCCTCTTCTAAAACTCGCGGTGTTTAACGCTGAACGCGCGTCGATGGCGCATTTAATAAACGCTGGTTGTTAGTGTAGCTGTGCTGAGTCAGTATGTCGGAAAGCTAACAGTTAATGAATCTATCTATCTATGCTTCGATTTTAGTAGCAGAACTCTCATCTAAACTGAAATGTATTAATTTTATTGCAGATGAACGTGACCGATGTGGAATGCAAAATTTACTGCGACTACTACAGCACTGTCCATTGGATTTCACAATTTTTCGAACTATTCCGCTCAGCGTGTATCTTATACTCAGCTATTTCTCCTTCTTTACCATCAATTGTATTGCAATAATGCAGATTAAAAGTTATTATACATAAACAAAAAAGCTTCCTCGAGCTATACTTATATGTAATTCAGGAAAAAATATTGTTAAGAAAATTGATACCTTACGTCACTTTGCTGTGTTATGACCATTTCATACCACTGTCATAGAATGAAACTTGTGATTTGAATATACGGACTGTTTATGTTAGTAGTCACTAAGCTTAACAGTTTATTTCACTGACCGTCAGGAGCACCCAGGGCAGTCAAGTCCTCCACCACCTTGCTGTCTGTCAATACCACTACTAACACGGCATGAGCACTAAAAGTTATGGGCCAGTCATTTAAAACATCGTACTCAGTTCCCAAAAAATGGCACTGACCTTTTTTTATGGATGTCGTTAGATATATACCAAAAATCCAGACAAGTGCATAACGGGCGACGCACAATGAAGAGTTCCGTAGTTGGGTTGAATTTATCCCAAGAGCAAACTTAACATTGTAGTTGAAAAACATGTTCTCCCTTACATTCCAAATGCAATTGTGGGTCGGTACGCACAATATTGGGATATTTACCATGTTATTTTAAGACCATAGACTTTTTATGAGTTTTCTTGTTATCTGTAAGTATAGAACTATTCCCTGTATTTTTTTCAACATTTTATTCTTTATAGTTTCGGAAATAACGTGGGGGAATGGTTCATTTTCATCTATTTTTTTGCTGACGCGCGCGTTGCTTACACTCAATTCGGTGTCACAACAGATTGACTGCTTCAACTGTACTCTGAGTGAATTCACACGGGCTGCATTTTGTAAATTTACTCTTGATTATTCATACTAATAAAATTTTAAGTCTAATCTTTGTAAGCTATTAAAAATAAAACAACACTATTGTATTAGGTAAGCCTGTGATAATATTTCTATGTGAATAAATAAATAAATAAATTTTCTTTCTTAACTTTAAAATTATTTTATTTATTAAATTTAATTTTATACTAATTTCAAAAAAATGTCCTTACTGTATGCCTTTTCATTTGATATGTCTCACGGTAGCTTTCGCAAAACTTTTATATTTTATTTTCTGATTTGCCTTTGATAGCTTGCGATTTTTATATTTACGGTGACTGTCCTATTACTGTCGATACGTGAAAAGAACACCAAGAAACTATTCTGAGTTTGTATTTTGTAAATATATGCACCTACAACGTTTTTACCTTGAATTTTACACTGACTAAGATTAAAAAACGAATAACAAGTTTCTGTTTTCTTTTCTACTTTAAAACCTTTTCTAACATTTTTCTAGATAGTGATCAAGTACGGGAGAGCAGAAGTCGTAATATTTCTTTATTATCCGTCCCTCCGCACACAATTACTGGTGTGGCTATTTTATAAGCTCTTAGTGAAATATTGTCGTTAGCTAAGTGAACGGTACGATGGATAGGACATTGGTATTGTAGGAGTTATATTTTAGCATGTCTAACACGTTTTTTGTTGCTTTTCATTTTACTTGCAGGAAAAGTGTGCGGTAGCTTCTTTGCTCTAATTGTTTTAGAAAGAAGTTCATATTTTTATGCAGACCATAACATACATAAAATAAATATAGCAGCAGCAGGTCTTAGGTCCGAATCATATAAATTACATTGGTGCCGATTCTCTTGTCACAAATGCGTCTAAACTAGACTAAAAATCACCAAAATTTAGTTTACTCCTGTCAAACGATGATTTCCCATTCTGAAATAGACTAAAGTGGCACAACTTAACTATATTTTAGTTTGACAGCACTAAGATTATACTGAGATTTTAATTTAGTGAAAATCACAATTTTGCTATTCTGAATTTGACGTTTTTCACCTAAAATTTTAATTGTCCAACTAATTCTGACCATTTTTAATCGCCACGAAAATGGTGTGGATTATTATTAGTTGTCATGAACTAAAATTCACACGAACATCTCGACTTCGGGTGCAAAAACAGTACTGTACTGGATTTTTTTCTTTTCTTTTGCTTATATCTCGAAAATGGTGTGTCCTATCGCAAAAATAATGTAAATTTCGACCCCCTTTATGAAACCCATAAACCCCAAACACTCAACACGTTGGTAATTTTTTTTTTTTTTTCATACAAAAAGTGAAAAATTCCATAAAACAAGTCGAGGCTGCCCCCAACGCGCGCCTCCGGCTCTAAAAAAAATCACGGTGTTGGGCAAACAAGTATGTACCACGTGGAGTCGCAATTGTCAAATTCGATATAGTTGTGTCAAAATAACTTTTAAATTTAGACTTTTTACTACAGAATAGCTTTAAGATTTTCATAGCCAAAAGTAAGGAATTTTAGTGATAGTTTAGTTGTAGTTTGGTGTACAAGAGAATCGGCACCACTGTCTGCACAAACTCTGCTAGCACAAAGAGATTTCGTTACGTAGGTACATACCTTTCGTTGGCAAACTTATTAAATGATGAGGTACGTTTAGAATTCACTATGAGATTTGACTTTAGCGTAAAAGTCAAGAAACTACAGTTTTGTTGTAACTGAATCATTAGTGCCTAAATCGCGTAATTAGTGCCTAAACGTTTACTCCCTTTTTATACGACTTATTAATTCTACTTTATTGAACTATGAGCTGAAACTGAAACGTGGTCTCGACTATTATAATCTATAACACAAGTTTTTGCCAGTTCCTTACTATATTAACACAATGAGATTTAACATTTTCTATTTTAGCTTTAAAGGCAAGAAACGATAGTTTTGCTTAAACTAGAACTTCATTTTATATGATGGTTTTAGTAATTCCCTTTAAACTTTACGTCTTACACAAATTGAGGTTTTGTTTCATAAAAGAAAAACGAACGAAGAGAGTACAAGAGCTATCTTTGTTAAAGGGTAATTGGCTGAAGGTTTTTTATTAGATCTCTCGAAACATAGAAAAAAAATAAGATAGTAAAAAAATAATAGGGATGATGCCTGGGTCAAAAAAAAGAAATTCTATTTAGTTCGTCAGTCAGATAATAATAAAATAGTAGACACGTATTTTTTGCTTTATCATATTGATGAAAAATGACTTAGATACAACGCATTAAAGTTGGGGAGTGGGGGTTGATACGTCACAAGTATGGATAAAATCTACATACAAGTGACGTCATGGCACATTATAACTCAATGTATCGCCGTAATCTTTTGATAACGTAAGAAAAGAAAAAATACGTGTACGTTATTTTTTCATAATCTACATTACGGACAAAAAACATTTTTTTAGTCATCATCCCTATTAAATAGATTTTATATAACGATCCCACTGCTGGGACACAGCCTCCTCTCTGTAAGAGAGTAGGTCGTAATCTACCACGTAGGTCTAGTGCAGGTAGGTAGATGTCACATGTCTTCGAATTTTGGACATGCTGGTTTCCTTACGATGTTTTCCTTTACCGTTCTCAGAGTAGTGGTGTCGAAATAAATTATACAAAGTAATGCGCCTGCGCGGTTCACTGGTCCACCACTGCTACAAGCATTTAAAAGTTCATGATATACAGACACACCATCCACATAAACGTTAATTTGCGCCATTTAGTACAATGATCACGTTTCCATTTTTGTTCACGACTTCATTTTTTTTTTCTTTTCATGTTTCTACAGTAACGTCTTTAAAATAAGTAGTATATTTTTGAAGTTTATCGAATACCCTATTATATTTCGTGTCGATGCGAGAGAGAACTACTACATTGTTAAGTAAAGTTCAATCCTAAAGTTATGAAGCGGGATATATTCTATCGTCATACATAGCAGCCATTGTTCCTCGTTTCTCGTTAGTTCTTAGTTAAAAGCACCCTATTGTATCATCGGGCTCCAAATATTTAAGTTTTAACCAAGCTATTGTCATGTATGACCTTTAGAATTTCATGAGGGAAGGTAAAGTAAATATGAGGCGTTGGAAACTAGGACTAGTGATGGGAAAACGCTTTTTACATCTCCTACATACTGATTTAAATGGGTTATCGTTACCAGCTTAAAACATGTATTGATTTTTCTAACACGAACTTTTTCCGTGCCTTTTTACAACAACAACAGTAAACACAAGTTAAGTATTTGATATTTCTATCTGACCATCTAGAATCATTAAAATTGATAATATAACATTACGCCTGTATTTCCCCGAAGGGTTAGGCAGAGGTGTGCTTTATAATACACCCACATTTCGCCAGTTATGTTTAAGTTCAATGTAATAGGGAGTTTTCGACGCTATGAGCAATTCTCCGGTAGTACTTTTTATTTCACAGTGATTTTCTGAAAATCTAATAATTTTATCAAAATCATACAGGAAGTTACAAAACGAGTAAAATAAAATGTTATACCTTAGTAATACACACAAGTATGGGTTATTACATGCTATCTACATAACTACACTACTTCTATGCTAAAATCCAATTGGTTTAATTGAATAGTTTTCACACCAGAGTGGTTTTTATGAACAGACTAGATAAATTTCCAAAATTTACGAAAAAAATCACAACTTCTTTACTACAGTATAGATTTTCGCGAAACTTATGTTTTTCTCAAACGATAAGTTACGATGCCATCTAGCAAAAAAAAAACATGTGGACCACTGTAATCGGGTCACCCTGTATAAATCAAAGATATAATAAAGTACATTGCACAAACAAACAACATTAAAATACACACAATTAAGCCAAAAGCCATTTTATTAATGATATTTTTATCCAACAAATAAAAGTTTGACAATTCTGTCCATTGCCTGATGTTAGGGTATGTCACGCTAAGACCAAAGATAACACACATTGCATAATAACTCTGTGTTGCGACACTGACAAATGACTACAAACAAACAATCAAAGAATGATTAAATACAAAATACCGATTCCAAAATGGAAAATAACTACTTTTGTAACAAACAACAATAACAAGAAAAATTAAGCCGTGCCTTGCATCTGTGCAAGAACAGTTCGTTGCTCAGCGTGACAAAATGCTGTGACTTTGGACGAACCTATTGTCAACAGTGCTGATTTTCAGCCACTACCTCTCGAGTGACGTAATGACGTCCCCCTTTGTGACATAATAAATCGGGTAAGTAGGATTTTACACATAAATAAGTTTGATTCCACCTGTAATAGGGATGATGCCTAGGTCAAAAAAAGAAATTCTATTTAGTCCGTCAATCAGATAATAAAAAAATATTAGACACGTGTATTTTTTTGCTTTATCATATTAATATTTGGGGAGTGGGGGTTGAAACGTCACAAGTATGTATAAAATCTACGTATAAGTGACGTCATGGCACATTATAATATAACTCAATGTATCGCCGTAATCTTTTGATAACGTATAAAAATAAAACGTGTGTGTACGTTATTTTTTCATAATCTACATTTCGGACAAAAAACATTTTTTAGTCATCATCCCTAATATAAATAAATATATATACAAGTATAACGGAGGAGTGTAGGTGTCTCTTTCGTAAGGCATATTCTAACTACTGTGGGCGTACTGTGGATAGTATTGGATAGCACGCAATAGAAAAACGCTTAACAGTTCAGATCAAAATATAATTCACGATCAAATTAATCACACTAGCAATACATACTGTAGGTACCATCGAAGAAGTTCATATCTATACACCACCGTAAGGATTATTTCCGCTTACAGCGCTCGGCCGCTATAGACCCGGGGCGGTAACAGATGTGGTCATCATGTACACGGGATTTTGTTTTCAAACTGCTTAGATATGAAGTTCTTCGATAGTACACGACATAACTATTCGGATCGCGCGACAGTTTCTAAACGTCTTCACTGCTTGACCGCCACCCATGAAGTCTGCTTAGCTCCAGCCGGACGACGCGACGCTCGGACGTAACATAACGTCAGCAGGCCTAACATGATACACGCGACATTTACTCGCTCTCGCGTGAGTAATTTTTGTCTATTTCGGTCACTTTCTCGTTTTCTGACAGCGCGTCCATACAAAATAGTCGACTCCTTCTGTCATAATTGATGTTTTCTCTACAAACCCAAACATGGCACCTTAGTTATCTCGATTTTTGACAATTCAACACGAGATAATCTCCGATTGTTCTATCATTTAGTCGTATTTACTCGTCGTCAAGTCGACTTTGACGACGAGAAGAGTAAACAAAATTATGATACAAAAAAAAAAAAACTCTAAAATAACATGGCAGTTTCATAATTGTACTTATTTAAGTCATCATTTTATTTTACAATATATTAATAATGAAAATACTTAGTTTTAAACTACTATTTATATTGAAACGACGTGTTTTATATGGAATTTTTCGTTTTTTGTATGGAAAATATGAAAAAATATTACCTACATGTTGAGTGTTAGGGGTTTAGGGGGGTAAAGGGGGTAGAAGTTTTCATTATTTTTGCGATAGGACACACCATTTTCGAGATATTAAGCAAGAGAAAAGAAAAAAAGACAGTATTGTTTTTGCCGCGTCGAGGTGTTGGTGTGAAATTTATTTCATTTTTTAATCGTTATTAAATACTTAGACAGTCAACATTTTAGGTGAAGAACGTAAATTCTGAACAGCAAAATTGCCATTTTCACTAAATTAATAGCTCAGTGCCGTCAAACTAAAATATAGTTAAGTTGTGTCACTTTAGTCTATTTCAGAATGGAAAATCGTCGGTTGACAAGAATAATCTAAATTTTGGTGATTTTTAGTCTTGTTTAGAGGCATTTGTGACAAGAAAATCGGCACCATTGAATGAATGAAACGGAATCTCAGGCCGATGTTGCTATCGTAAAAATAATTTGTTTTTAATAACTTGCAACATCGGTTTCTCGTCGCGAGATAAGAAGTGTCAGTGCCTTTTTCGAGATATTGCCATCAAAAGGGCACATATCAAGACTCCGGACTGCTACTAAGTAATTGCAGATGGAAAACCCAGTAACACTTTTCCCGATCCGGGAATCGAACCCGGTACCTAATGCTCAACGAGCCAATCGAAATAGATCAAACCATTTTTATTATTTCGGGAGCGCCAAAGCCTATTAATGAACATCACTACGAGTATTGTAAACAATTGAACGTTTTGTCTAACAATACGATGGTGTTTATCAACTTCTGTAATGGCCTTTGTTTTTAGGGTTCCGTAGTCAACAAGTAACCCTTATAGTTTCGCCATTTCCGTCTGTCCATCTGTCCGCGGCTTAGCTCAGAGACTGGTAAGTATTAGAAAGCTGTTATTTCGCATGGGTATACATATTAATCACGCCGAAAATCTGGAAAAAAAAAAACAAAAAATAATTATTAGGGTACCTCCCCTGCACGTGAAGTGGGGATGTTTCTTATTTCTCGTCTATTTCATAGTAGTGTCGTTGAAAAGGTCATTCAAGTATGAAAACCATTACATTAAGCTTTAAAGTACTAATTTTGTTTGAATCAAGCGTGACACCCACTTTTTTTTTCTTTTGTTTGGGATATCATTATATGACTTTTCCCGCTCTGGATGGAGCTGGGAGGGCGTGTCAGACTCTTACTGACTAAAACTCACCCGTTTTTCTTCAGTTGCCTGTTTGCCACGGTATCCCTTTCGGACTTTCCCGCAACCCCGGCAGGCATCGGTCCCATCAGACCCCTTCAATTGCTGACATCTCTTTGAGGCACCGTTGATCCGGGCCTAGTCTTTACCGGACGGCGAGCTACCCATTACTCACCATCCGCAAGCCCGCGCCTACGGTGGCCGAGAATTGCCTATCGATTCCCGACGCCCAGGGCGTCTCCTCCTGCGGTGGCTAGGAGCATGAGGGTGCGAATTTTGCCTCGCCCTCACGTGTTCCACCTCATCCTTCGCAAGCGTTACTGCTTCGCAGAAGGAGGTGACGGATCCCATGCCCTCTCGCTCCGTACCATGGCCTGGTTCAGGACCGGACGCGAGAGATCCCCGCCACCGATCGCCTCCACGAGGACACGGCGGTGCTCTGCCCAAGCCGAGCAGACCTCCACCGTATGCTCCACCATGTCCTCCAGGCGATCAACGCAGTGATGACACCCGGGCGTTTCCTCCTGCCTTATCCGAAACGGGAACCTCCCGAAACAGCCGTGTCCGGTGAGAACCTGTGTCAGGCGGAAGGTGAGGACGCCGTGGCACCTCTCTAGCCACTCCTCAAGTGTGACCCCCCCCTGTCAGCTAAATGGTTGGTTCTGGATATGTGAAAAAAATATGAACATACACAGCAATAGTTATATATAATGAAATTAAAAGTTACACAGCTAAGTAGGCTCTACAAGTTAAGGAGTAATAATCAACCAACTTACATTTGCAGTTGCAAAAACATATTTTTCAACTACAATTTTAAGTTTGTTTTTGGGATAAATGCCAACAACGGAACCCTTCATGGAGTGTGGTCCGATACACACTTGGTCTGTTTTTTTTTTAAATGTTTGTTTTAAAACAAGCTTCTCCGTTGTGTCGATGATTCCATTTATACTTATATTTTAAATAACATTCGACCAGAATTCCGTTACTTCGACAGCGTTTGCGTTGCCTTCGCTAAGATCTTCCATAGTGAAAACAATCATCATCATTTAAGCCGAAAAACGTCCACTGCTGGACATAGGCCTCCACCAAGCACTGCCACTTGGCCTGGTTCTGTGCATCCTGCATCCGGCGGATTCCTACAGCCTTCACAAGGTCATCGGTCCACCTTGTGGAAGGCCTTCCAACGTCCAGGAGGCATTTCATAGTGAATATAATTGAATAGAATATTCTTTATTATGTACACCATAAAAATAACAGCAGGTGCAGCGTAGGGTGTTATTGCACAGAGAGCACGACAACAGGTGAGGCATCATCTGTAATGTGGCTCCACAGTCGCATTGTGCTTTATCGGATTGAGTAAAAACTTGAGTAAGAACAAGCTGCAATGATTTAAATGTAGGTAATCAAAATTGACATCAATGCATCGTATCTGAACTAATGTATTTTTCAAAAATAAACTGTATATGAGTACATCATAGCTAATAAAAAATAAATACGAAAGTGAGTCTGTTAATTTGTTTGTTACGCTTTCACGCTAAAAGGGCTCAACGTATTTGGATAAAATTTGGCACAAGGGGACCATGACCTGGGTTAGGATATAGGATACTTTTTATCCCGGTATTATCACGGGATCCTGAATTATGCGGGTGAAACCACGGGGTGTAGCTAGTGCTGAAATAAACCCATTTTTTGGGGACAATTATCTTCTCAGAAAGATTTATCTTGGAGGAGTTCGAAGTGAACATAGTGGCTACTATGTTCACTTCGAACTCCTTCAAGGACTACAAAAATCTATTAGCTATTACGTAGCTAATATGTCAATGTAATAGTAATTGTTATAAAAATAACCGTTGAATAGTTGACCACCCATGAACTTACGGACTGTGGCTATACTGGAAATTAGGTTCTGAAACTAAATCGATATTTAGACCTTCGGGCAAAACGTAAAGTTTTTTATATCTATTATTATAGGCTTTAGGATAGTATATGCTTTGTAAATTAGGAACTTTGGGCCTTGTGGTGCTGTTGTGTGAAAAATATATTCATCAGCTGCATAGCCTTTATTCCCAGCTATGTTGACATCGGCTTCCATTCTAACCGGACCCAGCCAAATTCTAATATTTGACATGAACCGTACATCTGGCCTCCACAACTTAGTTACTGGGTAATAAACCTTGGTAAGACTGGGTTAATAATTAGTAGAAAATTTTATTGCCTTTAGTATTTTAGAGGCGACATTATTCATTAATATTTTGTGTTTTGGTATAGATTCTAGGTAACGGTTGGTTTCAGATGGAATACTCCTTATCTGGATGAGACAGGTTCGATGTCAAAGGGGATTGTCTATGCTTTTTGACAGCGATTATAAACAGCGTTTCCAGTCGCAGTAACAATAAAAAAAGAGTATTGACTACAAAATAACTACAAAATAATCCTCTGGCTGACTGTGTTGGCTGGCAAGATAGGCTTTTTTATAGAAAAAATATGACACTACATACAAATATGACTCTGCATAGGTACAATATAACCCCTTTTATAACCAGCAAAGTGAAATACTTCATTGTCGCTCGTCATAAGTAGGTTAGATGCGAGTAAATGAATGAAAAATCGTATATAAAGTCAAGAAACATAGTATAATTTTCGGTGACTGCTTCATACCTGTCTGGCTTTACCCTTGAAGGACCAGAGAGCTCCAAACACTCATTTAATTTTAAATCGCACAAACAATAAACATTAGAATTTATCTGACGAGAAGCGATACAAAGCTTCACTAGATGATGCTGCAACATACAAGCTACAATACTTGGTTTTCATCCCGCGGTGCGTGGGACACTGCGGCAGTAGAACGAACGGACTGAGCTCACTGAGCTGGCTTTGTTTTGACAGTACACGGGATAATAATCGGCAGAGCATATCCATATTAATACCTATATAATATAATAATATTAATATAATATTATAATCCTAATATCCTACTAAATCTACTATCCTACTAATATTTTAAACGTGAAAGTTTTTTCGTTTGGATGTTTATTACTCCATCACGCAAAAACGGGGGGATGGATTTGGATGAAATTTGGCATACGGTTTAATAACCTGGATTAACAAATAAGATACTTTTATCCCGCTAGTACGTTCCCACGGGACAATTTTCGACATAGTTATATTAATATAAATGCGAAAGTGAGTTTAGTTAATTGAATCATGCGTGACCTTGCGGAACCCCATTATAAAATACAATAGACGACGTATATTTAGTAACCTAATTCGATGTTTTTAAAGAGTCACAAAGAACCCTGTAAGAAATCGATACGTGTTTCACCTCTCAACGAGGCATCCTCAGGATGACGATTGACTTGTCAACACGTCGTCGTTTCCGGGTTTGCAAACCCGGACACGACGTGTTGTCCTCAAAAGACCATTTCAGACACTTATCTACATGGTCCTCATATGGCCTGACCAAGATTATGTCTGGACTTTAAAAGAGACTGACCTCTGAGTTTGTTTCGGTCTTTCTTCTCAGAGTAGTCAGATAGGAAACGCCGAACGGGTCTAGCTTTTTTTTTAATATGTCCTGTAAAAGTGATTGCTATATCCTATTTACAGAATAAACAATTTTATTTCATTTGTCACGTCAAGTGCCAAACGCAGTGTGAGCTACACCGCCCGAAAACCCCACATACATATATTGGATTACTATTCGGTCCACCTCAGCTAGGATCGTTAGCAGTTCGATAAGGGGCAAATAATCGCAGCAAAGGTGACCTTGGAATACTATTATTTAATTCGTTCAACCGTCTTACGTTTCTTGTATTATTTTTTGTGATTTCTACTCTCTAGTTTTGAGAATCTTAATTTGAAAGATGATATGGCTAGAAAGGGGGTGGCTACTGACACTGAGATGGCGACTAATAGAGAAGTATGGAAGAGACATGCTGCGCTGACTTGGAATTGTAATAAGGGCAAGAAAATGATGACACGGATGTTCAATATACAAGCTATATCTAGGTAATTAAGTAAAGTAGGTATACACAGTGATAGTGTAGGTATTGTAATTTTTCAATACAGCAAGAATTTTATACCTATTGCTTGATATTTATTGAACAGTTACTCCAATTGTTCGAAGCTCAAATCTTGCTATAATACATATTATTAGGATCATGAATATGAAGACCTATAAGTGAAGATCTAGTAGAGGTTCGTTGTGACGTTGTTCGATCAGGTCGAACAAGATAAAACTCTTGACTCATATGAAAGACAATACAATAACCAAAAATGATCGAGAATTTACAACTCCGTATGTTACAAAAGTTGTATCAAGAGCAGGTGGTCCAAGCTCGAATGATACCGCAATAACACTAAAATAAAAGGAAGCTATTGCATTCTCCTGAACTGACACTCATTCGCTTACACTGCCCTTTACGGGCTTTGCAATAAGAACGGTTATTGTGCTACACGAAGAAAATAATCGTACACTTTGAGGTCTTTTTATTGTATTCGTAATTTTGTCGATGTCGTTCTCAGTTTTCAATGTAATGTCTCGGAAAATGTTCGTACTGTACTGAACAATAGCTATATATTTCTTTCTATATAAATTATTGGTTATAGTACAATAGTTTTGTTTTATTTGCAATTTAGATGTTTCACCCGGCAGCGGCGGCGGCATGGTAGAAAGTACAAAATTGGACAAATCAAATCTTTTAGATGTTTCGCCAGCGGTATGGTAGAAAGTACAAAAGTGGACAAATCAAATCTTCGACAGTTCTCGGTTTTCTCTACCTACATGTTGATATATGGCCGATTCCTATAATATACGGACCGTTATTGGTAAAAAATTAAGACTCTTGTATCTTTACCAATAATGAAGCAAAGACCTCATAGCTTTGCGTAGTAGACCCTCCCATATGGAAAAAGCTACCACAGGTAAAATTAGCTTACGAATCTATTTATATGTCCACTTTGGCAATAAAAAATGGTACCATTGGTGAGCTAAACGATTCGTTTTTGTATAAAGGAACCGAGCAATAATCAATCAGCATCGTAAACTGATAAATATGCAAGTATGTGGGAGATTCAGTCTCAATTTCTTTATTATGAAAGCAATTTGCATGAAACACCATCAAAGTATAAATACTTCTAATATAAATAAACATTGTCAACAAAATGCCATTGTCTGAAAAACAAATTACAACGAAGCCTGCGTCATAAATATCTTCATCAACAAACACAACAGAATACAAACCGGTAATTCAAAAGCCACAACATTCGACGTCCGTAACAACGCTTCAAATATCACAAAGACAATGATGTCAACCAAAATGTGCGCTATACCTGAAGTTTTGTTTTCAAGTGAGCTCATTAAGGACACTCTTTTTGCACGAAAAATCTCATCCTATTCTAAAAACAGGGATGCAAAAACTGGAACAAGTTTGCAGAATAATTTTGTATAAAATTCGGGACGCAGATTTGGTTTTTTAAACTTAAGTTGTTTCAAGTTTAAAACTTGGACACTTATTTCAAACGATATAATAGACTAAGAATACTCTACAGTATTAATTTTATACTTCCAGTGATTAAACTATATGTGAAATTTTATATGTTTACATATTTTTTTATTATAATTATTCAGAAGGTACGTATGTACTGTTTTACGTCCGATTAACGAGCAGTCAATACAGACACTCGCAATGTGTGATGCAACTATGCTACCGATTAATAGGTGGGTATAGGTTTCAAATGAGATTGGTCTCAATAGTGGGGCGAACTCTCGCCCTCTCGCCCTCAATAGATGTACGATATTTAAGTGGAGGATGATAATTTTGTTAATGACGAGAACTTGACAATGTTGCACTGTCATGCATCCTATTTGTGCTGACAACCCTACAGAACTGTGTTCGAGTAAAGCCTACTCTGAAAAGAGTGCTGTAATTAGTACTTAGCGGAGGCACCTAGTTGATAATGCTGCTTGCAGTGAAATAAAAGCATAACTTGAAATCTACGTAATAAGAAACGAAGCTATGCTAATTGTGAAGACATGCATGCTGGGAATGAATTAATGAGTAGCGTGGAGGCGTGGAGCGTAGATTAGCGTGGTGAATCTTAATGGTGTGTTTTTTTTAAATCTGTTGTTATATTAGCATGAGTATACCTTCCTTCTGATACATTTGGTGGACGTCGAAACTTTTCAGCCGTATTGAGACTTGATAAAATCAGAATCTATACGTACAAATAAATAAAATTGAAGTGTCTATTTGTGATGCCAAAATAACAGCGTTTTACTAAATGCCTTTCACTATGCATTTAGTAAAACGCTGTTATTTTGGCTAAACGGTATCAAAAACAAAAAAAAAAAAAATTGTCGGTCTGTCTTTCTGTTTGTTCCGGCTTATCTCTGAAATAGCTGGATCAATTTTGACAGGATTTTGATTTGCAGATAGATGATGCTATAAGGAGTAACTTAGGTTACTTTTATTCTAGAAAAAGAATTAGGGTATACGTATGGTAGCAGTAACTGGTATCACTACATAATATGAGATATTAATACCCACAGAGGAAGACTAACAATTTCCTATTACTCGTAGAAAGACTACTCAGACGTGCCATCTACTTTAAAGTGCGTTAAAAAGGATCGTGTACAATACAGCAGTTAAAAATATATTCTCTCATAGAGCACTTGTTAAGAATATACAACAGCTATTCCTGGGAAACACAAGAATGCTTTTTAGTCACAAGGCAACGGAATTTGTGGTGTCCCGGACGATCTTATTGAGTGAATAACATGTGGCCTAAACCTTTTGGACGAAAACCACAGGAATATTGAAGCTCAATTTAAATATGAAGATTGAAGCGAGATTACAATCGTATTTTTCTTTGAAGAAATGCTACAGGTAAGGTGAAGGACTTTACGATAAATTCGTTTTGTTGAGATTTGAGGTGTATCACTATAGAATCTATAGCCGATTCCCAGCCACCATAGGTGCGGGCTTGCGGACGGTGAGCAATGGGTAGCTCGCCGAGTGAAGGGGTCCGATGGGACCATTACCTGCCGGGGTTGCGGGAAAGTCCGTAAGGGATACCGTGGCCCCTTGGCATTGCACAGGCAACAAAAGGAACACGGGTGGGTTTTAGTCAGTAAGAGTCTGACACGCCCTCCCGCTCCACTTAGAGCGGGAGAAGTCATTTGATGATATCCCAACCAAAAAAAAAAAAGAGAATAGAGAGAAAATATTTGGGATAGGTCTTGACTATAATTCCTAAGGTAACAATTTTGCTTCGTGATTCTAGAATCATCTACAGATGAACTTTTTCTAAATGTGTGTAATATTACAAATTTTGACTGGCCCGCGTGGTGTGACATCTGTCACATGTCTTCGAATTGCTGGTTCTAGTACATGCCGGTTTCCTCACGATGTTTTCCTTCACCGTTTTGAGAGAGTATTTATTTGTTTTGTTTTTTTTTATCTGTAAATAGCATATTGGAATCATTTTTACACAACTACTTTTTAAAAATAAAAATAAAAAATTAGCTAGATTAGTTCGGCGTTTCCTATCTGACTACTCTGAGAAGAAAGGCCGAAACAAACTCAGAGGTCACAGTCTCTTTTAAAGTCCAGACATAATCTTGGTTAGGCCATATGAGGACCATGTAGATTAGTCGGTAATGGTCTTTTGAGAAAAGAACCACACAGATTTGAGTGTACCTGTCCTGTCAGTGCAAGCAATTGTCAGTAATCGTGGAGCTCGACTTGACGAACAATACCTAAGAAAGGACATTTGGGTAGGCCGCATAAACTACTTAAACTGCCAGACCATCATTAAAACTAACTGAGAAAGAAAGAAATAATAATAATAAAAATATCCACTTATACCTCACATTCACAAAAATTTAAATAATATATTACTTTACAAAGTAATCTTGTAATTTGGTCATTTAAAAAAAAAAAAAAGTTTTTTTTTTTTTCAATGTTCTTATAATACTGGTATATTTTGAATGATTTTACTGAATAATTAGGTATAATTTGAATTTTTACGATTATATCACAAGGCTTAGCAGAGCGAGCAGCGCAATCCTAAGCTTTTTTATCTTGTAAATATTCTGAAATCTTATAGTACCGTTTTTTACAAAGTTTGGTTTTAATATTACATACATTGGTGATGATATAATTTACACAAAGTTTATTTTCTGCCTGTCTGGGTTTGAACCTACGACTTACAACTCGTAAGCCGCGGCCGTTACCGATGGGCTACCACTGCTCCTAGTATAATGAATCCTAATCCTAAGTGAGTTGTTTTTTTGTTACGCTTTCAAGCTGAAACGGCTGAATGGATTTGGATGTTATTTGGCACATGAGTAGGCCATGACCTGGAAAATGACTTAAGATACTTTTTATCCCGATATTTCCACGGGATCGAGACTTATGTGGGTGAAACCGCGGGACGCAGCTAGTGAATAATAATGATATAGAATCCAGATACCAACTCAAAAAGCGAACTTTCTTCTACCACATACCGCTTTCCCACTTAAACTTTAAAGTGACTCTTTAGAAGCGTCGAAGGTTATTAAAGCCGCGCAATATCACAGCAGAATCTAACGTGATTTAAAATTCATTCGTTATTGCCTTCCGGACACCCTCTTTCCCCTAACTACCATCTAATCACGTGGTTTCGTTGTGTGCACATCAAGTGGCTTTTTCAAACATCAAAGTTAACGCCTCTGCACCAGTCAACCCCAAGCTATAGGGGCCACGAAAATTATTTATTAGTTGCCTAAAGGGGAATTTTTTGGCTTCCGATACGCCATTATTCTCGAAAATTCTGTCTTCAGAAACATAATCCCTTTGAAGGTCTAAAATAAAAATGGCTTCGTGTCTCCCTTAATTAAAGGTTTGAGAGGGCTTTGAAGTTCGCACGTGGTAGAAAAAAATACGAAGCGGAATTGGTTCATGTGTGGTGTGTTTTGAACACAAGAGCTTGGTTTGGGGTAATGTGTTTGGATAAACTTAACGTATCTACTTAACTAAATATAAATAGTACCGTCCGACTGAATTTCATTTTCGTTTTCCGGCAGAAATAGCCATTTTTGTATTCAACCGAAAAATAAATAGGTACCTATTACTATACCTATTACTAGGCTACTTTGGGTTGTTGCCGAAAAAAATTTAGTTAAAATTTATAGGTACTGATCGTTAATTTTTTCAGAGAAATACCACCTTGAGAAAATGTAGAAAAAATGCCTTTTTACGCATCTTTATCGTTCGATCTAACTGAATTAGATTTTCGTATTCGGCCGAAAAACAAACATTTTCGGACCTCGTCAAAGTTGTTTCATCTATGTGAGTAAGCTGATCGAGGAACTCAGCAGCACTGGCATCAGATGCACGATCGATGGTGTGTCCTTCAACATCAGTTTTGCTGACGATATGGTGCTGCAGACTCCGTCGATCAGTGTTCTTAGGAAGCTGTTAAATATATATGAGTGCTATGCTTGGGCCCATGGACTAAGGTATAATTCCAAGAGAAGTGAGCTGTTAGTTTTTATGGCACAAAACAAGACGTAAAATAATGCTTTTAGGATACTAATGTCACTACCTCGTTTCTGTAGCGCGTCAGGGATGTTTGCAGCAGCGCGTACAGACGACTTCTTTGCGATCATACGTAAAAGATCTGCTTCACTACTGCGTCAGATGCGGGGCAGCGACAACAGTCTTCTGAGCGTTGTTGCTAGTAAGACTGAAGGTCATCTTATGGGGCACCTGTTCACAGTGAATGTACTGTTGCCAGGTGTCTCCGTGAGGTGGGGTGATTAAGTATTATTAGCTATGGTGTGTTTTATTTAGTCTATTATATTAACATAGGTTAAGACGCTGACAAGACCCAAATAGGCTTTTCTCAAATAATCTAACAAAAATATCGAAATGAAATGAAATTGTTTATTCTATAAATAGGATATTGGAATCACATTTATACGTCAATCTTGGTCAGGCCATATGATGACCATGTAGATTAGTCTGAAATGGTCTTTTGACAAAAGAACCACAAAGATTTGAGTGGACCTGTCCTGTCAGTGCAAGCATTTGTCAGTAATCGTGTAGCTCAACTTAGAACTTAAGGAGCTCAACTCGACGAACAATACCAAAGAAAGGACATTTGGGTAGGCCGTATAAACAACTCAAACTGCCAGACCATTAAAACTTACCAAGAAAGAAAAAAAAAAATGAGGAAAAAAAAACACATAGTCCTCACATTCAAAATCATTAATACTTTACAAAGTAATCATGTCATTTTGTATTATAATGTATATAAAACTTGCATAATTATTAAATGATTTTACATAATAATAAAGAAAAAACATTTTTTTTTTGTTTTATCACAAGGCTTAGCAGAGCGAGCACCTCAATCATGCTTTTTTATCTTCTAAATAATCAGAAATTGTATAGTACCCTTTTTCACAAAGTTTGGTATCTGTATTACCTGTCAACGTACGTTGGTAAAATTTATAACAATAACGTATCGTATTTAAATACAGAACTTGGTTGTTTCTTATTCTTGACTACTCAACTTATTTTTTAAATAAACCCAAATATAGTAAATCGGGCTAAATCGGCTCGCGCTCAGAGTCCTGCGGGACGTCATCGAGGGTGGACCTGGGTCAGTTTTTAGGGTTCCGCCCGTTCCTATGTGATTAGTAATAGGGATCCGTTTTTACCCAAAGTTCTAATCACGTAGGAACGCGCGGCTTCGCTGTTAGACTTCGCTGTCCGTCCGTCTGTCACCAGGCTGTATTTCATGAACCGCGATAGTTACACAGTTGAAATTTTCACAGATGATGTATTTCTGTTGCCGCTATAACAACAATACTAAAAACAAAATAAAATAAATATTAGGGCTTAAAGTATGAAATTGCCGATTTATATATTTATTAATACTTCAAGCACATAATAATGTACAAAGGCGGACTTAAATTGCCGATTTGTACTGAAAAATTTAAATTAGTTTTTTTTTAATTTACCATATTTATTTAATCAAAATAATTACCATTATTATCTATATATTGCTGCCATCTAATAGGAAGGTCATTTATGCATTTGCGATAGAACTATCGTGATCTAGATTCGACAAACTGTGTGAAATCATTTTGTACTGCCTCTTGAGAAGAAAACTTTTTATCAAAAATTTAAAATTGTCCAAATCACGAATAAAATGGTAGTCCGTTGGAGCAAGGTCTGGCGAATACGGAGGGTGATGAATGGTTTCTATTTGCAGTTTCTGTAGAGTTTAAACAGTTTCTCGTGCTGTATGAGGTCTCGCGTTATCATGGAGCAATAATGGTGAAAATCGATTCATGGGTCGGGGCTGTTTCAATGCTAGTTTAGCTATCATTGTTCGGAGTTCGACACAGTAGACATCTGCCGTTATTGCTTGACCAGATCGGAGGAAGCTATAGTGAATAACACCATGCTGAAACCACCAACAGTTAATCATTACCTTTTTATTGGAAACGCTTTGCTTTAGGACACTGTTGCGGCGTTTGACCTGGGGTCAGCAATTGCATTTTTCGCTTACGGTTATCGTACAGAATCCAATTTTCATCACATGTCACAATTTTCACATTTTTTTTCATCAACAAGGCAACACAAGTTTCAACACGCGTTTCTTTCTGCAGATCAGTCAAATCATGAGGCACCAATTTTTTTTTTTTTTTTTAATGAGTTGACTCAAATGAATTGTTTGAGTCAATATTGTTGGTAAGGTAACGTTAAACCATGCCACTACTTCCTGGGTAGTTTGGCTCGGATCGGCATCCACCATCTCTTTCAATTCATTGTTATTCACCTGTGTGGGCGGTCTTCCACGTGGTTCGTTCTTCAAATAAAAGTTTCCATCAAGAAAGCGTTTAAACCAAAATCGCATGGTGCGGTAATTAGCAGTCCCCTCTCCAAACGCAACATTAATATTGCGAGCTGTTTCTGTCGCGTTAGTTCCGCGTCGGAACTTGTATTCAAAAATAACTCGAATTTTCGAAGTACCTAACCATCTTTCTTGTCTAAGCTGAATAAAAAAAACAACTGAAAGTCGATAATCAAATGTTGCACATTTTTTTAAAGAAGAACTTCATAGATACCGTGTGAAAAAAGTTTCACTCAAAAATCTCAAACCATGAAGGTTCTATGTCAATTCGAAGTACCAATTACAATAAAACGGCAATTTCATACTTTAACCCCTATTATTTAAGGGTGGCTCCCATACAATAGACATGATTTTTTTGCCGTTTCTATAGATAATGGTTCGGAACCCTTCGTGCGCGAGCCCGATTCGCACTTGGCCGGTTTTTTACAACTTACAACAAGGAACCCTAGTTTCGCCATGTCCGTATGTCTGTCTGTCCGCGGTTTAGCTCAAAAACGTTACGTTAATGACGCCGAAAAAGCTGTAAAATAAAATTTTGAAATAAACAATTCTTTAGGGTACCACCCCCCTGTGACCCACCCCCACGAAAAAAAAAACATCTCCACTTTACAGGTAGGGGACCTGTAAAGTGTAGATGTTTTTTTTTTCGTCCTTCCCATAGTGTGGGGTATCGCTGGATAGGTCTTTCAACGATATTTTACGATAGGACTGGTGACGCAACTGGCTGGCTGGCTGAACTAGCGAGCAAGCGACAGACTTATACGTGTGAGAAGCAGCTCCGCCTGAGGTCGACACGTACAGCCTTCAGTAGCAATTTCCCATTACTTGCGAAGTTTTTCGTTTTAAGTGAATTATTAAACGCCTGCGTTCCTTCATATAATACCTAATGGCACAACACTGATACACTAACTGATTCTTACAGATTATTTATGACTGCCCCGGCTATCACAAAAAAAATGCCGACTGCCGATAGAAGTGAAAACTAGCTCATGGGAAGCATGCGACCCAAAAAGTACACATTATACTCGTATATACACAGTATACATATCTCACGGAAAGCGTTCGGTGACGATGTCGCGAGTTCCATGATTTTTGTTCACCCAAAAAGTGCTCGACGCGCGTAAAGAAGTTTTCACTTAAAAAATCCCGTGTACAGTTCGTACACGGGATTTCTCATTAACAGTCACCTAACCATATATATTGATTTTTAATAAAACCATAGATGACAGAGAAGGCCTAAACTTCATGTTTTTCTTTGTACGTTCTACGAACTGACTGTCTCGTTGGTCTAGTGGTCGCAAGTGCTACTGCTGAACCCCAGGGTAGTCGGGAGTAGTTTGGGTTCGATTCCCAGGTCGGGCAGTGTCTTTGGGTTTTTCTTTCTGAAATTTCTCAGTAGCAGCCCGGAGTCTGGATTTGTGCCAGATGGCAATAGGTTCGCCCCCTATTTCATGGGACTTAAACATAACTGGCGAAATGTGGATGTACTATAGGTACACCTCTGCCCAACCCTTCGGGGAAACCAGGCGTGATGTTATGTTCTACGAACTATCCCTTAACACTATATCAAAATGTAAACATGTTGTTTCTTTAATTAATAAAATGAATTGATTGTCACAGCACAGCACATTAGCCGATAACGACACCAACCCAACATTGACATCGGCGGTCAGATGATCGGATACGTCTAGTGCCTACCAAACGATTTTACATTGTCTTGCTAATGTCACCTATATCGTCGCAGACAGCGACCGACACCGATATAGGCACGATATCTACCGGGGAAGACACAGTGTGGTGAGAATATCGGCATCCTTTCACTTGAACACACTTTTTCGCACTGCCGACTTCAAGACGTCGACACTTAGTAGGTACTGTCATTGTTTGGTGCGTCGCGATGGTCATCGATATTCACTAATATAATCGGGCCGATACTAATTATATCGGTATTATATTTTATTTTCCTTTATTGGCCAACCAACAATTGTTTACACTGTAAATAGTTGAAGTAATATCTAATATAATCTAAGGTTAGCGGAACAATTTCTTATAGGTTAGCACCGCATGCCCCATTAAAATATTAGGTGTGCCACAAGCACAAAACTATGAAACTAATATGTGATGACTAAAAGTTTAAATTAAAATAAAATAAAATTACGTGATGGAATATAAAACTAATATAAGCAGCAAAAGTAAAAATTGGATAGAAAAAAACAAACAGATACACAACAAAATCGAGAAATAATAAAATATAAATTAAAATTAAGTTAAAATTAAACATTACTACTAGTTGTTCTATGAAACTTGGCATATGAGTCAAAATGCACGACATCAAGATCGCTGGAGCCATTTAACAATTTACAAAGGCGAGGAACGACAGAGTTAGCACCAAGTATTGTTCTGCGGAGTGGAGGGTATAAAGGAGTAATAGGAGCACGAGGGAGTCTAGCAGGAGCCCGAAACTGAAACTTGGATAGTAAAGGGTATCGAATCGATGTTGGTATAATAGCTGCCGACATATCGGTATCGTGTTGGTGTCGTTATCTGGTAATGTGAAAAAACCCCCTTTAGGTACACAGGACATTTTAACTAATCATTTTAATTCACTACACCATAGTTCCCATAAAATGTAAACTTATTGAAAAAAATCGAACCTAAGAAAAACTAGTTCAGTTGGTCAACTGCAAATTTTTATGCTGTGGCATGAATTTTCCGCGAAATGGTCGGCGGCGCATCGTAAATAAATACGTCGTTCTGCATTTGGGGGAGCGGAGGTAGCGTTTCAAAGGCCTAAAGGCCCGGATAACCTCGCTTTTTTGGAATAGTAACAAATTTAGGGGAATGAATTAAAGATAAATGAATAAAATAAATAAAGACGATAGTGAGGTCAAGATGTAAATCCAAGATGGCGGCTGTAATTTTTTTATTTATGTTGTAAATCAAACGTGAGAAGGATCTTCGTTCCTGACAGGTTTCCCCCGACCACTCACGTTTTTTTGAAGTGAAAACTTCTTTAGGTGCATTAAGCGATTTTCGGTAGAGGAAAATCCTTCATTGACATGCTAATATTATCAGAACCTATAATGTAGCTATAAGTATGACCTGTTGCGCCTGCTATTGCTTGGAGTACCAATAGAT
This sequence comes from Xanthia togata, assembly GCA_963853775.1. NCBI lineage: Eukaryota > Metazoa > Arthropoda > Insecta > Lepidoptera > Noctuidae > Xanthia > Xanthia togata. Next base: position 24,232,161 of record OY970794.1, on the reverse strand, counting down.
GTGAAAACCAGACTATAAATAATGTTATTAATTTTAATTCACAACTTATGTCATTTAAATTTTTGATACTTACTACAATTCATTTCCTTAATAAAAATTAAACACTGTTATTTAATTGTTATACTTTTAAGTTTCCGCTTTTATTGGCAAAAAAGACATTCATGGGGACCATGACAGCCAATTTTTTCGTACATTATCAGGTAAGTGCACGACCTTTTCCTCATGATCTGGTTGCAGCTCAATCGTGTGCACAGTTTTATTGTCTTTGTTTATAAAGTTGATTTCGACTCTGGATATTTTGATAACTTTATTTTGAGCTGTCTTAGCATTTTCTAGTTTCAGGTAATGTGATAAAGGGAGGCCAAGGGCTGAGCGGACAGGAACAAAAAATAATTATTTAAATTTCGTATACAATTTTGAAACATATAATATAACATCACGCCTGTATTCGCCGAAGGATTATAGATGTATAGTCAAAATGATAGGGGCTTGTGCTTCTAAGTGTACAATTCTGGAGCATAGAAAATAATTAAGATATATTTTATTTTAAAAGTTATTATATTGCTGTTGCTATCAATTGACGTAGGTAAGTATGGAAATCTGGTTTATTTTTGTTATTTTTTTTAGGAGATTTGAAGTGGTATTTGTGACATTTGTATCATCGCCACTGCTTTAATTGATGTGAAAACTTCTACAGAAAACAAACATGTCATAGAAATAGAACTAATTGGCTGATAATATTAGGTAAGGTCAGAAAAAAAAAAGTACGTACTTCGTCGCACCGAAACTCTGTTTACAATATCTGAGAACTCCTTGGATATCATACCGACCATGCTTTTATTGCCGAACAAAACGTCCAAAGCACTGCCAGCGACCCGTTTCGACCGTTTTTTGTCATCTTCCATCATTGTACCACCACCCAAAATTATCATAGTGATTATGAAAATTATAATTGTTCTAGTATTATTTACCACAACCATACTGGCTTGACTTAGGCTAAACTCTGGCTAGTTCTAGCCTATAATTTAAAGGAAATCTTCTCTAAATATTTAATCTTTATAGCGACAAATCAGTTCATAATTGGTTCTAGGGGAAGTAAACATTGTAAAGTTTTGATAACAAAAAAAATAGTGGCAACATTGTTTACGGAATTACTAATTCATGTGAAAACATTTTCATTGAAGCCTTAGCACTGTGGATGGACGTTTAATTCCCGCCTGCAAAAATAAAATGTATTCTCCAGTTCCGTTCTATTTCGGTCATTGTAGTTTGGGAACGCGTTATTAAATAAATCACGTCTATTTCTATTTATTTTCATTACAAGAATATAACTATTTGGTATTCATAAATATAACATGCTTATATTGAAAGTTGTACGTGATATTGTAAAGGTATGTGTGACTTTATTTGTTTCTAATTACAAACAAGCGTAAATATTGTGTGGTTCTAAATAACAACACATTTCTTTAATTTACACAACATAATTGCATCATGACTGGTGAAATGTCGGTGTATAGCTGCGCCTCTGCCTAGCCCTTTGGGGATTACAGGTGAGATGTTATGTAATGTTTTACTATATATTATTTTATACCTGGGTGATCGACCTCTGCTTTGGTGAAAATAGAGTTTGCTCATTTAATAGTATAGGATAATAATTCATACTAATTCCATGCTACCATGATAGTAGGTACTTACTAATTCCATGCTACCATGATAGTTGGTACTTACTAATTCCATGCTACCATGATAGTTGGTACTTACTAATTCCATGCTACCATGATAGTTGGTACTTACTAATTCCATGCTACCATGATAGTAGGTACTAACTAATTCCACGCTGCCATGTCATTATTCTAAGATAGCCATCTTGTTCATTGTTGTTTGATTATGAAAACAGGCGCGATGTAAATGTTTTATTACCAGAATGTGGCGAAGCCAAAAAAGGAGGCTTATGTGTTTGACCTGTATGCATGTGTGTATGTATAGTCTGTCTCTATGTTCCTTCGTAACTACTCAATGGCAGAACCGATTTTTATGAATGATGTCGTTGAGTTGTCACTGAGTATATTAAAATTATAAATGTTTGGTATCGCAGGCGGGTACAAACCAATAACCTGAAATAAATAACGACGATGAAGTGACAAGAACCTTTATCTACCAAAACACAGTTTTTCAGGAAACGAAAAAAACGTTTTAACTTTTTAAACACAAGATATGAAAAAAAACTATTATTGGTTATACATTATATAAGAAGCGGATATCGGAGGATATGTGAGACTGGTATAAATACAATCAAATTTTTGATTTAGGCGTAGCTATGTGATATTGCAACCTAGGCTAAATATACATTATAATAGCCAAGATAGAAGATCTTTCTGGAAAGGAAATGATATAATTTATTTTAAAAAGGTGTTATTTAAATATATTAACTTTTATTGAACTTTAACAATATTTCAAATGTCTAGAAAATAATGAACATTAAACTGACATATTAAATAATGAGAGTAAAGACGTATCAAGCAGGAGTGAAGGAGGTCTTGGCAGAAATAATTACGCTAACGTCATTAAGTTGTTATTGTTTTTAGTTTATTAGGTGATAATGCCAGCATATGTAACGCACAATTGTATAATAGTTATTGTCAGTTATCAGTAACTTGTTAAAAAATGAGTTAAACAGTTAGCTGCTTTTGCCAGCTCACGCAAACGTTTATTTAGGCCTCTGCCTCGAATTTTGCGGGCAGCGGGGCGGCGGCGGCGGCGGAGCGGTAGCGGCAGGATCTTATGCGTAAAATCAAATGGACCGGTTCTCGAAAACAGCGGCGCGGAGGCGGGCTACGAGCGGTGCACTCCAGTCAAGCGGTGACTGCCCGCGCCGCCGCCGCCGTCGCCCCGCTGCCCGCAAAACTCGAGGCAGAGACCTTAAAGACTATAATAAAATCACCAAAATGTCAGTTAGAAGTTCTTGTCATTTCATCGTAGCTATGTGACTTTTGTTTGTGGCCTGCCATACCAAAAAACATATAAATATAGATTATAATGTTTGTTTTTCTCTTTCCAGTTAAGTATTTTTGCAGTCGGGTTTTTTAGGCTTTTTATATTATAATATCTACTGGGATTATGAAAATACGGAAAATGGTTGACATAAAGAAAAAGTACCTAGGTACCTTATTGGAAACACACAACTTACAGCTAGAAATAGCAAGAGTAAACTTTATATTTTCAGTTAGCATTTTATAAGTCGCTTTCTTATAACTTCATGGTGCTAAAAATAGTAAATAATCACTCAGCAGGATAGCAAACAGTTTATTATATTGATGACGTCATAAAAACAGGTGGCTTTTTATGAAATTAAGTCCCAACAGCTTATGATAGCCTCGATTCAGTAGTATTTACAGTAAAAAAAGACAAGTCCACTCCAAGTTACATATTCAAAAGTACCACCATCCTATCCACCAGAAATGTGGTCTAATGTTGCATATTCCATTGAATGTGGATTTCCTTCGACTCAAAATTCAATCGAAAGCTGGCATATGAGGCCAAATACACTCCTCAATAGAAAAAAAGAACATTTTTAAAAATTTAACTGAAATGAAAAAAGAAGTAAAAAGCACGAAACGAAATACAGAGAATTTTAGCTCAAATTGTGAAACCAAAAAGAAAAAAAAAATAGCAGAACGAAAGGCTGCAAAAACATTTGCTACTGAAAATTGACATGGATGCAATTTCGTTCCCATGTGGAATAGCATACGTTACTTACATGTCTAATAAATAATCAAGAAGCATTATTAATATTATGTTATGATTTAAAACTGTACAAAGATTTGTTACTGGGTTATAATTAAAAACAAAATTGATCATTAATTATGTTTTCTATTTTGTACCTAAAACCATAAAGCGAAAATCATTTATTATTGTCACATATGAGAGCAGTATTATGTCGAAGGTCGTCGAAATAGAGTTCCGCCGAACAAGTGCATATCGAAGTATGTTCTGTAGAACAAATGCTAGTCGAATTATGTTCTGTCGAAGCAATGAGTAGTCGAACTATTCCGGAAACATGACTAAGACCGTGTCAAAATAATTAACTGTAGAAATTCAGTATGTCACTCGATCCTGGGATCATTATTTTAGGGTGGGTCAGTGGAACTTCGTAGAGCACTTTCGACGTTTGGCTCCCAGACTGAAGCGGGCCGGGGCTGCCTTGAAGCGGCTCCTGCCCAATCTAGGGGGTCCAAATGCCTCCTACCGGAGGCTATACACGGGGGTCGTGCGTTCCATGGCCCTTTACGGGGCACCGGTGTGGGCGCGTTTGTTGAGGCGGTGGCCAGCCCGCCGGTTGAACGCGTCCCAGAGAGTCATGACCCCCAGCCACCGGGCTGGTCCGGGGATACTGCACGGTCTCCGGTCCCAGGGGGTCATGACCCTCTGGGACGCGTTCAACCGGCGGGCTGGCCACCCGCTGCCAGCCACCCGGCTGGTCCGGGGATTCTGCACGGTCTCCGGTGAGGCGACGAGCCTCCTTGCCGGATTGCCGCCATGGGATCTGGAGGCAAAAGTCCTCGCGCATATTTGGGAGTGGCGCGAGGAGGCGAAACGCTGAGGCTGGACTCCGATGCCGCGAGAAATCGCGGCACAGCGGACAAAGCTCCGACGGGATCTCATGGCGTCATGGAGAGTGTGATTGTCGCAACCCAGTGATGGGCACGCCACTATTGCAGCGATAAGTCCCCTCTTTGAGGAGTGGCTAGAGAGGCGCCACGGCGTCCTCAACTTCCGCCTGACGCAGGTCCTCACCAGACACGGCTGTTTCGGGAGGTTCCTGTTCGGTATCAGGCGGGAGGAAACGCCCGGGTGACACGATGGAGCATATGGTGGAGGTCTGCCCGGCTTGGGCAGAGCACCGCCGTGTCCTCGTGGAGGCGATCGGGGGCGAAGATCTCTCGCGTCCGGCCCTGGTCCAGGCCTGGACTGGTCCAGGCGCGCCTCAAATAGATGTCAGCGAGTGAAGGGGTCCCATGGGACCATTGCCTGCCGGGGTTGCGGGATAGTCCGAAAGGGATACCGTGGCCACCTGGCATTGCACAGGCAACAGAAAAAAAAAAGGTGGGCTCAGTACAGTCGGATGAGCGCGCGGATGTACGTTATTTCCCAGGCCCCTGAATCATGGTTGTAGAAGAAACCGTGGGGTTTTAGTCGGTAGGAACCCGACAGAACCTTTCGTTTTCTCCAGACAGAGATTATGGATAAGGAAGCAAAAAAAATACGAGCGATACTTACAGTAGTCGCATATGATGTGTAACATCTGACATCTTGGCTGACAGTAACAACCTCTCGGAAAATCAGTTCGTACCATCCGACAGAAAACTAGCACCGCGCGTGCTCATTGGTCAAATCAAATAGCGCGCGCTTCTCCGGCTTCCTGTTACACACTTCCGTCCCTTTTCACGAAATCTCTCCCACAGATTGCAAGAAAGCGAGAGAAAAGATGTTACACATAAAAAATGGGTAATGTAGTATTGGGTTTTTCCACTTAGAATTTCTCAGTAGCAGCCTGGAGTCTGGATCTGTGTATCCGGTTCATTGCAATATGCTCGCTCCCTATTATTACATAACTGGCAAAATTGTCTGCTAAGGTAGTACCCGCCTACCCTTTCGGGGAAATAAAGGCATTGAAACTTCCAACAGCAAAACAATTTCGTTACCTTGAAACATAAATATTTAAACCTTGTATAAAAGGAGATGAAAGATATATGATGATATTTTTGCCATAGTATTTTGAGAGTGGACAAGCAAGATGACGCGTTTTTGTTATTCCTTGCTGTTCTTGCTCAAACTCATGCTTAAAATACTTACAATTACCCGAATGTTCAATGTTAGTATTATACCTAATATTATTAAATCATTTAAAATTCTGTGTTTTCAGAAGTCACAGTTTAAAACGTGAAATGAGGACGTGTCAAGTGTCAAGTCCATATCGGAATTTCAAAATCCTGACGTTTGCCTAAAAAAATTTTGAGGTTGTGGCGCAACTTGGGGGAGGCCTATGCCCAGCAGTGGACTGCAATAATTTATATTACCCGACCTTTTAATCATACCCGAAAAGACCTCGTTCGATAACCAATTATACAAAAAAACCTCTATAGAGTCCATATCACTGTAATAGTGACCCACTTTAGGCACAGCACGTTTTACATATGTCACTTTTGACTTGTATATCACTTCGTGATTATTCTCGTCTGTACTTTTAATTTCTACATACATACGTCTATTTTGTAAGTACGTTTTATAATGTCTTGCCTCTTATACCATAATGTGCGAGTTTAGTAAGTAGTACTCGTAGTTCATTTAACGTGTCAAAAGCGGAACTGAGGAAAACAAATAGTTACGGTGGAGGTTTGCCCGGCTTGGGCGGAGTCACCGAAGTGTCCCCATGGAGGCGATCGGTGGCGGTGATCTCTCGCGTCCGGCCCTGGTCGAGAGCAAGAGGGCATGGGAAGCCGTCACCTCCTGCTGCGAAGCAGTAATGCTCGCGAAGGACGAAACGGAACGCGTGAGGGAGAAGCAAACTTCGCGCCCTCACGCCCCTAGTCGTGGAGACACCCTGGGCGTCGGAAATCCCAGGCTGATTCCCAGCCACCGTAGTCGCGGGCTTGCAGAGGTTGAGCAATGGGTAGCTCGCCGTCCGATAAGGACCAGGCCAGGGTCGACGGCGCATGTGTGGTGTGGTGTGTTCCACGCGCGCCTCAAAGAAATGTCAGCACAACTGATGGGGTCCGCTAAGGCCGATGCCTGCCAGGGTTGCGGGAAAGTATGAAAGGGATACCGTGGCCCCTAGCAACACACTAATTAACTATGTCATTTATTAAAGTATTCGTAGCCTCCGAGGTACCAACACCTTTCTGTCATTCAAACTGTCTTAGATTGATAATTTAAGTTTGTATCTAAATGCAGCATCAGTCTAGTTTTAATATTTTTTTCAAAGAGTTTTGATTAGGTTGGTAATAGAGATATATAGGGCGGTAATTTTTCGGATCGGTCTAAGTGCTCTTTTGGTGTATCGGAATCACTTTGGCCAATTTCAATTGATCAGGAAAGATTGACTCTTCGATGCATTAATTGAATAAATAAATCAGGAAGAGAAGCTAATACTTTTATATTTTCTTTTAAAATCGATATCGGTACATCGTCAAAGCCGCAGCAAGAATGTATACTAGCCATTTTACTAATGAACTTTATTATTTCATTTTGTGTAGTTGGCTTAAAAGTTATATCACTTTCACTTTCACTCAGAAAAATCACTGCTCTATCTTTATCTTTATTTGCTGTTAATGATTTCAAATTCAAATTCAAAAGCCATTTATTCAAACTAAGCTGAGAATCAGCACTTCGGCAGCGGGGCATTCAATCTTGAACCAGAGGCTACTGATGAAAGTGGCAACGACACATCCCGTCCATTGTAAGGAAATTTATTATTTTATATCTTTTTATGCGAGCTTCGTACAAAACAGAAACCACAGTTGGATGGCGATAACAGCTTGACACTAACGCAATTCGTTTTTTTTTTGAGTTTTACTTAACTAAATCTGCAGCAATTTGTATGAGTTTTACAGTGCGTCAGTGAATTTCTGGAACAGCCTTTCAAAAACTGGCCGTAAGTTCATCTAAGTTAGTACGTTTTGTCTTGTCTAAACTTTAATAAAATACTTTAAAAAAGACAAATCTGTGGAGGTGTCTACAGATTATTTGATGACGATCGGTTCGTCATCAAATAAAATCAACTATGTAAGGAACAGACGATTGGCATCTTATTTTTGTAAGGTAACGGCCGTGACTTATGATTTGTAGGTCATAGGTTCGAGCTTAGACAGGCATTTTATACGAGGCTTTTGGCAACTTTTTTATTTGTGTATTTTTTCTTTTAATGTACGTTTGATGTTTGTGCAGAATAAACATATTCCTTTTTTTCTTTCTTTACTTCGCAATAATTATTTCATCACCACTGCTCACACCACGGTGAAAGAAACATAATAAGGAATCCGACATGTCCTAGAACCAAACATTTGAAGACATGTGACATCTACCAACCCGCACTGGGCCCACGTGGTGTATTACGGCATTCCCTCTCATCGACAGAAGGCCTTTTTTTTTGTGGGTGGGAAATCATCAAATGACGTTTCCCGCTCTGGGTGGAGCGGGAGGGCGTGTCAGACTCTTACTGACTAAAACCCACCCGTGTTCCTTCTCTTGCCTGTGCAATGCCAGGGGGCCACGGTATCCCTTTCGGACTTTCCCGCAACCCAGGCAGGCAATGGTCTCATCGGACCCCTTCACTCGCTGACACTCTTTGAGGCGCGCGTGGAACACAACGCGCCGTCGACCCGGGCTTGGTCCTTACCAGACGGCGAGCTACCCATTGCTCACCGTCCGCAAGCCCGCGCCTATGATGGCCGGGAATCAGCGATTGATTCCCGACGCCCAGGGTGTCTCCTCCTGCGGCGGCTAAGGGCGTGAGGGCGCGAAATTTGCCTCTCCCTCACGCATTCCGCCTCCTCCTTTGCGAGCATTACTGCTTCGCAGAAGGAGGTGACGGCCTCCCATGCCCTCTCGTTCCGTACCATGGCCTGGACCAGGGCCGGACGCGAGAGATCCCCGCCACCGATCGCCTCCACGAGGACACGGCGGTGCTCTGCCCAAGCCGGGCATACCTCCACCGTATGCTCCACCGTGTCCTCCGGGCGATCCACGCAGTGATGACACCCGGGCGTTTCCTCCCGCCTTATCAGAAACAGGTACCTCCCGAAACAGCCGTGTCCGGTGAGGACCTGCTTCAGGCGGAAGGTGAGGACGCCGTGGCGCCTCTCCAGCCACTCCTCAAAGAGGGGACTTATCGCCGCAATAGTGGCGTGCCCAAATCGACAGGAGGCCTGTGTCCCTGCAATGTGAATACTATAGGCTGATTATGCTTATGTTTAAATTTATAAGAAGCTGACAGATCTTTTTGATCGTCAAAAATCTGTAGGTACTAAGACAAAGAAAAAAAAGTCATGTTGGGTAACACCCGGTTGGAATGAACTTCCTTTCGCTGCAAATGATGTGTTTAATAATAGGCACAATGAAATGAATTAACGTAGAGCAACTTAATGATAAACACGTACTATAGCAAAAGTGTCGGTCAAAATGTTACACTTTTTTTCGGTCTAGCTCTCATTCGGCAAGTTTGCAGAGTATAACGTGCTATAAGAAACTTCACTCAAAAAAATAGCTTGGAAAAAAAAACCTACTATAGCAAAAGTGACATGATGGTCAAAATGTTACACTTTTTTCGGTCTAGCTATTATTTGCCAAGTTTTTAGAATAGATAGAATAAGAATAAGAATAAATTTATTTCTCAAAGTTTACATTCAAGTACGTTGAATTCCTAGACCTCACACTAGGATTCCCTGTGTTGTGAGAGATATAATGTGTAATCATAATGGTAAGACTTTTATGTAAGATGCACAATATAGTTATTTTTATTTTTTTCGGGTGCGGTGTATTACAAGACTTTGTTTCGATCTATAGGTATAAAGAGTGAAATGCTGAGAAAAGACAACTTGAGTTAATTGACACTAAGATTTGTATTTGACTTTGTACAAAAAGAAACCGGAATAGGTATGTTATAATAAATTATTATATAAATATTTATTTATTATATACTATGTGTTTTATTCAGAAAATATAAACACACACAGAAAAAAAATAGCTTGCAGAAACGTTGTGTATTTTTAGAGATTAATCCCTCTCACAGAGAAGAAACCTGTATTCCAGCCATGGGAACATTTCAGCTTAGGTCCATTCAAGAAATGCTGCGATTTTCCTCCTGTTTTCGGTAAAAAAGCTTAGTTCGACACCTTTGCGATCTTATTACAAAACATGGTTTTCTTTAGATCCAGGTTTAAACCATCGATCCATTTTTGAATTTGGAATTATTCCAACAATGTTACAGTTTATACGAGCATTACATCAGTGATTAAGTAGGGTAGTGGTAATTTTAATAATGCTCAAAATCAAATTTTGGATTGGTATATTAAAATGTTCCCAATGATCCGTCCGCCTTTAATTCAACAATTTACTTTAAACCCGATCCTAAGTAGTTGAAATAAGGTTCGAAATACAATAACTGGCTCAAAGGTTTGAGTTTAGTCTACATAATCAAATTCTTAAAATAGAGTACCTTACTACTAATTGCTCCCACTAGAGGGCACCATTGCACTAGATACCAAAAAGGATAGTTCGTTTTTAATTAATAAAGTTAGTTCCTAATAATATTAATTTTTAAATAATTTTAACACGTTCCGGGACACTTGACTATTTGCAAATGTCATGATATGTCACTTCAAAATCCCATAAATTTTTTCATACCGTCTACAGCCGTACTACCGGCCGTACGTACCGGCGGCGTACCTGTCGGCGTGGTGCGAATGTGTTGCATGAGCACTGAGTATGTGTGTGTTGAAAAATGACTCGGAAAGAGTTTGCCATGACACCTACGAACGAATGAAGTTGCGTGATATGACACTAGATCATGTGCTTCCTAGGATGGTTTTGGGCAAGCAACGGCTATCGACGGTTTGCCAAATTACATGAAATAAATTTCACCGCCCTTAGCCACACTGTCACGTAACGATATACCGTCGAGACGTGGTCTGTCCCGGAACGTGTTAATATTAAATGCATTTTATGAGACCGTATTATCGCATTAGATAATGAAACCTGTAATTATATTTATAAGGGGGATAAATAAATAACATAAACAGAAAAAGATGAAGTTTAGGCCTCTTAAGCTATTTAAGGTTATAAAAATATAAAAACCTATAGCTAGGTGACTGCTAGAGTCCGCGGCTCCACTCAAGTCCGATAGACATGTCATTGCATAAAAAATGTAGTTCCACAACTTTTCCGCCAGACTCGAGAGGTGTCGCGGACTCTAATGTAAATTCCAATGTGTTTATAATCTACTGTTATATTATTTTAGTGATAGCCGTTAGACAGGAATAATCTGTAATAATGCATCAGTCAGTGAATCAGTGTTGTGGTATATGCAGGAACGAAAGCGTTCATTGATTCACTAAAAACGAATAACTTTACAACCAATGATAAATTGCAACTTACAAGCACTTTAAAATCACAAACACTTCTGATAATTTTACAGCTGAAGACTATAAAAATTAAGGTTTTTTTACAGGTCACTGTATAAACCTTATCTAAAGTATAAGTATATTATACTCGTAAACTAGTTCAACAACACAAAAACAAATATATTATTATTGAAATGCATGCATGTTTTTAACCTTTTGGTATTATTTTAATCTACAGAACGGTAACTAAGATGAAATAAAGCTGAAATAATCCAGCTACGCTTATCTGTGTTGAACTGAAACTTGTTAATATTTGATGTTTGAGCCCGTGTATCAGGCGAACATTGACTTATTTTTCTTAACTATCAACAAATTATTTTTTGTACAATGTCTAGTTTTTGTAAAACACCGAACAGTATTTGTCTTATGTTTTAGTTTTAATATTCTCATTTAAGTAAATTATTGTATTCTTATGATAATAAATGTATCTCAATCCTCATAATATTGAAAAAACGCAAAAAAATGTTGCCGCGTGCCTTTGACAGTTTACCTTATGTCAAAGTGGCGCCATCTGTTGTCTTAGCTTTGCGTAATATGACATGCAACGCACAGTCTAAACCACCGGTTCTACCATAAAGTTACTACATTAAACTAGCTAGCGAAGCTCTGCAGACGTGATGAGTCTTGTTCTCGCTGATGGTAGCGAGTGTGTTGGATCATTCGGTTCCCTAAAATGGTTGAGCTGGATGGTGCTGATCCAAGCGTCTTGTTCGTGAACGGGCGCCGTCAGTTGAGACTGGTCATCTTTTATCTGCCAGGGCTTATTTTAAATCTTATATTTTGAATTGATTTATTTTTTACATCTCACATAAGAAGCAACAAAAATGTACCCAAGATTTTGGAATATCTAATATTTCATAGGTTTCTTGGATTTTCGTGCCCGTTTCATAGAGATCTACGTTTTGGAATGGGCAACTAGCTTCAACTTCAGGAGTAACCGACCAATTCTTTGACAATTTAGAAATGCCTGTAAATGGTTTAATTGAAATAAATGCTTTGACTTTTAGTTTGAGCTTTCAGTTAAAACACTTTTTTTTTGCGGTTGTCGAGTGCTGTTAGTTTGTTACTTGAAGTAGTAAATGAGTTTATTTTTTATTTTTTGTTCAATTATGTTTAGATAACGGTACACTTCATGATCGAAAAGTTTACAAAAAAAAACAGATTTTGCTGCAAATATAAACAATTCGATGACAACTTAATTTAATTTTTGTTTTATCAGGTTTAAATATCGATACCTACTCATGGCACTGCGGAGTTTATCTAGGTAATTTAGTTTGACCTTTTATAACGAAAGTGAGCACTAAAGAAGGATTTTTGAAAAATCATCCCCTTGGCTTGTGGAGTTTTTGTTATAACTTAAAACTTGTCTTGAAGATTAGACAAGTTTTAGGACTTGTTTTGTAATGAGAGACGATTGAATTTTGTTTTATTTTCTTTTTTTTAAATCTATAATCGTCTCTTATTACAAAAAAAGTTTTAGATCTTGTTTTGTTATGAGAGACGATTGAAGATTTTGAAGTTATAACACGTTAAAACAAAACTCTAGTTTGTCTAATAATAATCCAAAACTTTAAATAAAGTGTCGTTGACAATTGGTTTCATTGGCTCCAGTTGGATCGTGTGAAATGTGTTGTTGTCTGAATTGATGAAATTAATTTCGACTCTGGACACCTGTTTGGTAGTTACTTGTTGTTGTTTTTTGGTGCCATTCTTTCTATTTTCTGCTCTATATCGAAGTACTGAGCGGACTGAAATAAAAAATAAATAAATAATTATTACTGTTTCATTGGGCACAAGTGGGACTTCTGAGCACGGACTCCAGGGTTCAATATTCAGGTCGGGAAAAGCGTTCCTAGATATTTTCATTAGGAATTCCTCAGTAGCAACCCATTGTTTGGATTTCTTCGACTGCTTTTGATAACCATAGGCCATCGCCCTAATTGTGGATGTAGCTATAAATTCATCTCTACCTAACCCTACGTGAATATAGGGATAATATTATATTATGTTAGGTAAATAAGTTAACATTTTCATCACTTCACTATATTTTACGTTTAATAAAATTTCGGCATTACAAACATCCTATAGTTAAAATAATAAAAACAACTGGAATTATCGCCAGTCATAAAATATTTAATTTACCTGGTCGCGCTGTCAACTTGTACATAATATCGGCGAATTCCCTGGATATGACATCAATCGTACTTTTGTTTCCATACCAAACATCCATTGCACTGTTGGCGACCCACTTCGAAGGTCTATAGTCCCTTGGAGGCGGCCTTGGATCATCTCTTAGGAAGTGTCTTGTTGTATCACCTTCCAAAATTAAAAAAGTAATAAAGACTAAAATTCCTCTGATTTTGAAACACGAGATCATCTTTGTATGCTTGAGACGTAACTGTGTCCAGTTCTGGGTCAGAATTCGATGGAAAGTGTCTGTTTATAGCATCAACTGTAACAGTTTATTCGCATTGTCCTCTTGTTGATGGAAAAGTGATAAACCTGTAGTTTCAACAATAATCTATCAATGAAACTTGTGTACCTTCGTTTGATGTTATGGGATCAATGACCCAAACATCTTCGAAACCAAAGAGGCAAGATAACGACTCTGTACATTGACTTTTTTCCTTAAAGAACAATCGTCATGCCTTATAAATGTATAAGGTATTGTTCATACTGCGACGCTTCTCCGAAGGGCTAGTTCCAAATTAAATTCATAATATTTTATTTCACATAAACCTACAAGGACACTTATGAAACGTCAGAAGCTAGGTGCATGGTTCCAAATGGTCGTTTCTTTACAACTAGTAGGAGAGGTACTGCTCGATTTTTGCGATAAATATTATACCGAATGAATTTCATTGCTAAGTTGTTTACTATTCAATAATCATCATAATGACACTCGATCGCCAAGGGGGAATCCAAAGTTACAGCATAACAAAGTTGTAAAAAAGACAACAAAAAAAACAACTCGACCCCGCGACCATTCAACCCCAGGACGACTCGCCTCGGTCAACAGTAGTTCCATGCCATACCTACTTAGTGTGTACAAAAATGTGTTTTTATGAAGATAGCTGTGTTTCATGCTAACAAAGTGTTGATCTCGGTAAAGAATGGGCCATCCATATTGTTTAACGCGATTCAAATATTGTTATCCAAGAGCGGACAGTTTAATAATTTCGGTTCCTAAATCACTGCTATTCACCGAACTGTCTGTCAAACATGGTGATCACGCATTCATTAGATCCATGTGGAAAGGCTGATGAAATGAAGATTAGTTAAGCACAAAACACTATTCGAGTTTCTGAAGCTGGGTCCACAGTGCGAGGTTAGAGCTACACAGTGACTGCGTCATTGCTCTAGTCATCTAGTGGTTGCAAATACTACTGTTGAACACAAGGTCGTGGATTTGATTTCCGGGTCGGGCACTTCGTTGTTGGGTTTTTTCAAACTCAAACTCATACTCAAAGCATTTATTTCAAATAAACCATTTACAGGCACTTTTGAATTGTCAAGGGGTCGGTCAGTCAAAAATATGAAGCTAGTTGCCCATTCCAAAGCGTAGTAGGTACCTATGGAGAAGAACGGGCAAGAAACTCCACGGACACTCTTTTAAATAAAATAAAAAATTGATACAAAATATTGGTTACATCATTCGTTTTGAAATTATGCATGTGAGAACAATGTAATAAGACGTGCACGTTCGTAATAAAAAGAAGAAAAAAAGTATCATTCAAAAAATTTAAATAAGCCATGGCAGCTAAGAGATGACCAGTCCCAACTGACGGCGCCCGTTCACGAACATGACGCATGGATCAGCACCATTCAGCTCAACCATTTTGAAGGGAGCTAAATGATCCAACACACACGCCACCATCAGCGAGACATTTGAGTGAGCATGACATACTCACAGCCGCCAGGGCACATTCAAGTCAATGAAATACTACATATTACCCGGTAAATGGTAGCTCTTTAGTACATAGTACTCACACCTGTGCTATGCAATTATAATAATACAAAGGAAATTGAGTTTATACAATACAAAAATGGTCTTACAATCTTCAGCAGCTCCATCAGTATTTTCAAAATGTTAATCAGTGTGTATGTCAATTAGTTGTGGAGCAGGACCAGCAATGAGCCAAGCATTTTTAACAGTGATGTAATCCCCCAACTTATAATATGCCTGCCTACATAGTGTGCGTTTTATACAAGATTTGAATTTCGTCTCATTAAGTTGAAGTATGTGGGGAGGAATTTTATTATAACATTTTAAACAGTACCCCATGAAAGATGAGTCTACCTTAGCCAGTCTGAAACCTAGTTGTACTAATAGGTCCCTATTTCTTGTACTATAATTATGTCTATCACCTCTTTTACTAAAACGATGTACATTTTTTCTTACGTACATGATGTTTTCATAGATATATTGACAAGGTACCGTCATGATGTTAATATCCTTAAACAGTTCCCTGAGAGAGTCGCGCCTGCGGAGATAATAAATGGCTCTGATCGCTCTTTTCTGCAGAATAAAAATAGACTCGATGTCTGCAGCCCGTCCCCAAAGTAAAATACAGTAAGACATGATACTATGAAAATAACTGAAATAGACTAGCCTCGCGGTATCTACATTAGTAAATTGACGGATTTTTCTGACAGCATATGCTGCTGAACTTAGCCGTCCTGCAAGAGATGTTAAATGAGGACCCCATTGTAGCCTTGAGTCGAGCGTGATCCCCAGGAAAACAGTTTTATCGACAAATTCTAGTTTCTCTTGATTCAATACTATCTCACAATTACTACTTTTGACATTTGGTAAAGAAAATTTTATGCACTTAGTTTTTTTTTCCATTTATTACTAAATTATTAGCTGTGAACCAATTTTGGACCTGCAGTAGGGCGTTATTTACGTCGTCAAAATTTGTAGCACGTCTATCTGCCTTAAAAATTAAGGAAGTATCATCAGCAAATAACACCATTTGTGGTTGATTTTTAAATAAATGGAGTAGATCATTAATTTACACTAAAAAGAGGAATGGACCCAATATGGAGCCTTGTGGCACACCCATTTTTACTTTTAAACCTAGTGAATTGATACCGTTTATTTGAACTTGCTGTTGTCTATCATTTAAATAAGTTAAGCAAGTTTTCCAAGTCCGTAATGCTCAAGTTTCAGAAGTAAGGTTTCGTGATCGACGCAATCATTTCATCTGGATTATCTCAGTAGCAGCCCGAAGTCTAGATTAGCGCATGGTAGATGGCGGTAGGCTCGCCCCCTATTACATGGGACTTATACATAACTGGTGAAATGTGGGTGTACTAACTTTTTTTTTTTTGTTTTAGTTCTCGGGATGGAAAATCCTCATGGATGTCCTCCGAGGGGTCTGTCAGACTCGTACTGACTAAAAACCACCCCGGTGTTCCATCTCACACCTACGCTGGGGGTCGCGGGAACGCAGATACTTCCGCGACCCTCGACTGGTCCACCCTCCTCCGGCGCCCAGTGTGCCTGCTGCGGGCAGGGTGAGATGATGTGATCTCCCTCACCCTTTCCGCAGCCTCCTTCTGCGAGACAGTCATCTCGCCGCGTCCCAGGACTCTTCGCTGCCGGCCATGGAATTCACGACGGCCGGCAGCGAAAGGTCACTGCCTACTCCAGAGACAAGGGCACGGCGCGGCAACCTCCCAAGTGGCACACTCTGCCAGCGTATGCCGTGCCGTGTCCTCCCGACAGTCGACGCAGTGGTGACACCGGGCGTCCGGCTCCCTGTTTATGCGACACAGGTACTTCCCGAAGCAACCATGCCCCGAGAGCACCTGCGTCACCCGAAACGACAGGGAGCCATGCCTCCTCCTGAGTCAAGTGTCGAGCACCGGCCGGACTGCCTCAATGGTTTTGAGGCCGGCGGTAGGGCGTGAGAGCCTGTCCCGCCCTTCTGCCACTAGGACCTCGCGAAGCTGCGACCGACGCTGCTCCATTTGTCGCTGCATCGGTCGCTCGCCTCGCTCCCACAGCTCCTCGCGCCACAGATGCAATGACGCGAGTACTTTCGACTCCAGGTCCCAGGGCGGGGATCCGGCCAGTGCGCAAGCCGCCTCGTAGGAGATCGTGCGATACCCCCTGATGACTCTGACGGCCATTGTTCGCTGCGGTCTCCGCAGAACTGCGATGCTACTGACCGTCGGGTCAGCGGCCCAGATCGGGGCCCCATACAGGGCCATCGATAGCACGATACCCAGGTAGAGTCGCCTACAGGCGACGCTCGGGCCCCCCAGATTAGGAAGCAGCGTTGACAGCGCCCCAACCACGCCCATCAACTTGGGCGCCAGCCGCCGGAAGTGGGGTCCAAAGTCCCACCGGCTGTCGAGCACCAATCCCAGATACTTCATGGTAGACTCGACAGCGATCCGGACCCCGCCGACCACTATGTGTGATCCAGGCGGCGGCGCGCGCTGGAGACCATGAAACACCATGGCCTCCGACTTGTTGAGGGCCACCTCCAGGCCAAGGCACCGTATGCAGCCCACCACCTGTGAGACTGCAGCCGTCGCCAGCAACGCTGCCTCCCTATGCGAACTCCCCCGGGCCGTGACCAGCGTGTCGTCCGCATAGCACGTCAGGTCCACACCCAGCTGGAGTTCGCCCCTCAGCACCCAGTCGTACCCGATGTTCCACATGAGGGGTCCTACGACCGAACCCTGTGGAACACCTCACGACATGCGGCGGTGGTTTGCACCTTCACGTCCCACGTAGGTGACACACCTCTCCGAGAGATAAGCCCCAACGATGCAGCGGAGGTAGAGAGGCATACGGTGATACCGCAGTGCCTCCCGAATACAACTACAGGGTAGGGTGTTGAAGGCGTTAGAGATGTCCAACGACACCGCCACCATCACCTCGCCCCGAGACACCGTTTCCTCCGCTAGGACTCTCACCCGTGATACAGCGTGTATGGTGGAGCGCCCGTACCGAAACCCGAACTGACAATCGTCCAGGTCCGGCCCCTCTCCGCGCAAGTGGCCGACGAGGCGGGCTGCGATGATTCGCTCAAAAAGCTTACCCACCTCGTCAAGCAGCACTATGGGCCGGTATGCCGACGGCAAGTCAGCAGGGCGCCCCGCTTTCCTGAGCAGGACCAAACGACCAGTTTTCCACAACTTGGGAAAGTGGCCCCGCTCAAGGCACGCCGTGTAGAGTCCTCTCAGCTGGGGCTCTAGCTCTTTCAGATCGAGGGCCAATACTAGGCCGTGAATCCCGTCCGGCCCCGGAGCTACGTTCTTGGCCCGGAGCCGCAGCACGGCCACCCTCATCTCTGTTTGTGTCACCTCTGGGACGCTGATGGCGTTCTCATCTTCAGGCTCTGCGGCTGTGGGCAAACCCATCGGCGGTGGAGTATGCTCCGCTCTAGCCGGGAAGAGGGCTGCGACTACCTCCTCCAGCAGCTCAGGTTGGAGTCTCTCCGTGAATGGGGGCGACGCGGCTCTGAGTTTCCCTCGAACCGCACGATAAGGGCGCCCCCACGGATCCCCGTCTAGAGGGTGTTCTAACCTAACCTAACCTAAGCCTTGGGATTACAAGGCGTAATGTTATGATGATGATGTTTTAACTATTGTGTTTTACGTAATGGCACAGACTAGTTAGTACAGATAATTAAATCCACAAAATCATTTAAATAAAAAGCGACTCTTGCTACGACACAATAAAGTGCCAATTCAGGTCACACAGTGCTAACTACCTACAGCTATATTCACGTAGAAGTTGTCTCTCTTTCGATCGCGTAACTTTTATATATTTTGACTACGTTAGGCCCACTGAATTCGACAAGTCTAGCCCGCTGTGTACAGTACAACTATTTTCTTAATATCCCTCGGCAAACTTCGTCTTTCGTCAGTTATCAGTTGCCCTTTGCACTTGGTGCAGACCAGACGCTCTCAATCGACTTGAAGGTATATAGAGTTGTTAATACTCTTTCAACTTAATGTAATTAATTTAAAAAATGGGAGGAATGCTTCTTATTCGGAAATGCGATGATTCCCGATGGACATGAAGAAAATTGTTGTACTGTACCTATTTGTAGCTTCTTAACTAAAACGTGAAGTATTCATCTGTTGAAATGGTTTTATATGTTTGATATGCCGCGCCCGTCGTTCCAACCACGCTTGGCTCACACTGTGAAGCAAGCCTAAGTGAAGTTCTGGGAATAACACTTCTGATACACACATAATTTAATTAGCATATATTATTAAACGTTATGTTCGTTGTGGCAGCACCCCTTATAAATAATTTATGCCTGCAATCTGTTACATTTGGGGTGCTGTCTACAACCTTTGAGCTTGTCATGCTTTGTTTAACTTTGATAGTTGTGGCTCTGCTTCCATATAGCAGCTGATGCGTGAGCTGTGTCGTGTAATATTCTATGTGGCGGTACGCTTGTTTAATAGGGGGATAGTTACAATAGGTTCTGAGTGATTCTAATTCACATGAGTAAAGTTTATTTATTTATATATATAACTTCTCGCACACAATAAGGTATAAAGGTGGACTTAATGCCTAAGGTCTTGTTTACGCTGACGCGGGGAGCTGCGCGGCGCCTCACGGTGCGTCGGACGTTTTTTCAGATTACAGACAGGCGGCACGTGCAGCGGCCCGTGTCTCCGATTGTATAAGGCTGAGTTTCCACTAGAGATGAGCGATGATACGTAGCGAGGGATGTGTGTGAAACTAAGCAATAATATCGCTTCACTGTCATTGCTTGAGCTAAGCTAGCGTTGTTATTGGTTAGTTTTACGGACATTCTTCGCTACGCATCCTCGTTCATCTCTGGTGGAAACGCAGCCTTAGTGTGTGCAACGCAGGAGACCCCACCGCGGGTGTCGCTACGTTTTACCGTGAACGGAGAAAAGCGATTCAATTCAAAATATTTTATGTCACATCTTATGAAACGTCCGAAGCTAGGTGCACGGTTCCAATTGGTCGTTTCTTATGGAGAAGAGCCTGCAAGAAACTTCACGGTTACTCTTTTATAGGCAGCAGGAATAGCTGGCTGCAAAGCTGCGTGCGCCGCCGCGATAAACATCGTGACGCGGCTGTGCCATCCGCGGACTCCGCCTGCATTTCAAGCAAACGCGTGCAAAATCGCTTCTCCGTTAGCGCTCTCATACAACGCTAGTTGTTTGAATATAGTGCAGGCCGCGCCGCCAATACGTCGCGCGACGCCCCGCGTCTCCGTAAACGAGGCTTTAGGCATTCTCTACGGTACCAGTCAACCAAGGGTGGTGAAGAAATAAGATGGCAGATGTTCTGCTTAACTACGTATTAAGGAGATTTTTTTATTAAAAATATAACAAAATAAATTGTGAATAAAATAGGTACACAAGAACATAAATAGATTATAAACTAAAATAACTAAAGTAACTACTTATCTACCTAAAGTTGAACCAGCTATTTGGAATACAGGCAAAAATCTTCAACGTAAAAAAAAGGTGTTTACTAGCTTTTTAAGCTTGTCATTTTTTATAAAAATGTGGCTGTTATTTTAGCTTGTGATGTCTTACGACTTCCACGTGAACGAATTCGCGGGCAGAAGTATAAAATCATTGACTCAGCAGCTCCCAAAAACTGTTTAAAAGTAGTTTTAAAGAAAAAGCACACATCAACTCGGAGAGGGTTCGTCACCGTATCAACTCGATCCATTCAGTATTATTTGTATGAAACTCCCTACTGCAAATTGCAATGCACACTAATGTGAATCGTCACGTAATCGCCTCGCCTCGGGACAAGCTCACGAACCGCGGCGATACGGTGACGATCCCTTTCCAAGTTGATATGAGTGCTATGACCTTTAAGCTCTCTGTTGGTATACCAAATAGCTTACATAAGCAAAACTATTGACGACTGCATCCTCAAAAAGGGTAGATCACCATTGGTAGTTTTTTTAACTACTTATAATCTGGGGGCCTAAAACTCTCTAATTCCGTCAACCCGAACCCGGACCCGTCCGAAAGTGTTTCGATGGTTCCGGAGTGAACCCTACAATAAGACTAATAAAAAATTTCGAACGGTCGAAAACACATCGGGAGTAGGGACAACTGTCAAATCGTTTTGTCATTCATTCACGATAGTTCGGGCTCCAAACTCGTATGTCCGTAGGTCACACGTAGTAGTTTTTACCCGTAATTTAGGTCGTAACTACGGATTTCGTACTTTAGACTAGACCTCCTGAACCGACGAATAACATTTACCTATTTTAACAATCATTGCTTAGTATAGTAGTTTTTTTTAAATATATATTTGTAATCATATTGTCGAAAACGGCTCTAACGAATTCGATGAAAGTTGCAATAGGGGTTTACGGGGGCGAAAGATTCGTTTTCTCCGTATTTTCACTCGAGCAGACCTCGGTTGCCCAAAGTTTAGAACAAGATGGCTACCTTAGAATAATGACATGGCAGCATGGAATTACTAAGTACTTACTATCATGGCAGCATGGAATTAGTATGAACTATCCTATACTAATGAGCATTCTCTACTTTCACCAGAGCAGAGCTCGTTCGACCAGGTACTTGTTATGTTTTCGAAAAACGATTTGGTGATATACGAGTATGTAGTTGTATAGTAATGATGGGAGGAGCTCGTGGCTAAGTAATAACTGCCGCACGGGTCGATCCATCAGGTTAAGCTACGCTTGCCGGGGTTGGTCTGTGGATGGGTGACCATCTTTACATACCGAGACTCCTCCGTGCCTCGGAAAGCACGTTAAGCCGTTGGTCCCGGCTGTCATTCGTGGATCTTTGATAGTCGTTGCGGGTCGTCAGAAGCCCGAAAATCTGACAACCAGTCTTACCAAGGGGTATCGTATTACCCAGTTACTGGGTTGTGGAGGTCAGATAGGCAGTCGCTCCATGTAAAATACTGGTATTCAGCTGCATCCGGTTAGACTGGAAGCCGACCCCAATATAGTTGGGAAAGGGCTAGGCAGATGATGAGTTGTATAGTAATGAAGGACTACTAGGAATGGAAATCTCTTTATTTACCAGAAAATTACTCAAACTAAAATTTATTTTAGTGACCAGTTTCAAACATAGCTTAACTTAAATTATATTTTAACGTTGCCATTTGAGTTGAAAATACACACCGCATCTGAAAAAAATAAAAATTAATATGATAATATAACATCCATTTTTTTTATGGACTGGAATAATTCACATCCAATCATTTCAATTTTGAATAAACTCTAAGGAGTTTGACTTGAGTGGACTTTGAGTGGACTGATTGAAGTCCACTCAAACGATAGTAAATATTTAAAAATATCAAATATTTTCACGCAATAACATTGACTTCCTAGTTAGTCTAGTGGTCGCAAGCGCTACTGCTGAGCATGAGTTCTTGGGTTCGATTCCCAAGTCGGGCAAAGTATTATTGGGTTTTTCCAACAGGAATTTCTCAGTAGTAGCCCGGAGACTGGAATTGTGCCCGGTTGATGGCAATAGGCTCGCCTCCTATTACATAGGACTTAAAAAACATAACCGGCGAAATGTGGGTGTACTACAGGTACACCTCTGCACAACCCTTCGGGGAAACAAGGTGTGATGTTATGTTGTTGGACGCCCAATAAACCACTGCAATGAACATATTGTGCAGAAAAATTTAAACTCGCTCGATGTTTTATTCATTCGACAATTGCGCAATATATAATGCTAATCCTAAATAGTTCAAAAAAATGCAACTGTAAGGGCCGCCTTAAACACTTAATAGTGTTGTGGAGACTTATACACAATCAATCAAGCAGATTGATTGTGTATAAGTCTCCAGCCTTTTCCTAACTATGTTGGGGTCGGCTTCCAGTCTAACCAGATACAGCTGAATATCAGTATATACTGCACGTGTGTTGGATCATTCGGTTCCCTACAAAATGGTTGAGCTGGATGGTGCTGATCCACGTCTTATTTTCATGAACTGGAGCCGTCAGTTGAGACTGGTCATCTCTTATCTGCCAGGGCTTATTTTTAATCTTATATTTTTAATGTTTTTTTTTTTTTTTTTTTTACATTGTTCTCACATATAGAATCAACAGGAGTAATGTACCCAGGATTTTGTAATTTCTATATTTAAAAGAGTGTCCTTGGAGTTTTTTGCCCGTTCTTCTCCATAGAGATCTACGTTATGGAATGGGCAACTAGCTTCAACTTTCTGACTAACTGACTGACTCTTTGACAATTCGAAAGTGCCTGTAAATGGTTTAATTAAAATAAATGCTTTGAGTTTGAGTTTGACTTATCATTAATTAGGAGATTCAATTATTATAGTACTCAAAATTATGACAGAATAATTTTAGAAGTAAAGATAATTATGTTACACAAAATTTCGAATTTTTGATTATTATGGTCACTGAAGTTTATAGCAAACGTGTTATGGATAATGATTTCGGACAAACAATTGTAGGAGAAGAAAGGGACTACCCCCCTCCGTGTCTTTAGAAGCACGTTAAGCCATTGATCTTCGGTGGCTGTCATTAGTGATCTACGATCTATGACAGCCGTAACGGGTACTGGAGGTCAGATATGTAGTAGTGGTAGCAAGGGGTAACTCGATAGGTACCCCTTGGTAAGACGAAGCTGAGGTGATGAGCACTAAACCTTTTGCGACGATAAGCCCGCTTCGGACCGCCGGAGCCCCGCAGCGCCGGAGTCATGACAGAAACTATGCCTGCTGCATGTTGCATGCTCGCTTGCATGCTGCATGCATGCTTGCATGCTACATGTTGCATGCTCGCTTGCATGCGACATGCTTGCTCGCTTGCATACTGCATGCTTGCTTGCATGCAAGCACAACAAGCTACACAACAAGTGAACTAACTATAACCAAACCTAACCTAACTCGTATCTACGTAACGCCTAAGAGAAGTTCATACCAAAAGCTTTATAAACAAATTTGTTTTAAAAAGATTATAAGGATAAATAAACATTAAATAATTCGAATTTAGGACTTATAACTTTTATTGAAAACGGTTTTAAGTCTTTTCTATATTATTGATTATAATATTTATGAAAAACAGACTTAGGGCATATTGTATTTAAGGATTTAAATTTTATGGCGTGTTATAATATTATGTGACATTAAGTTCGGGCAAATTATCATTCGGACAAAAGATGAGTATTTATTAAATTAGGGAAAACAAAGAGTAATATATTAAGCATAAAAAGAAAAATCTTAAAACTAAACATAACAAATATACTACCCACAACATTTTCCAAAGATTACTATTATATAATAAAAACAAGCTGTTAGCAAACTTGAACTGTAGCAAGGCTAACTTAATGAAAAAGATATTATATAGAAAGAAAAAAAACATAAACATTATTCTATAGAAGATGTAACAAACACAAAAAAAGGAAATAAATTAAAAGATAATAAACATGCGTGATGTATACAGGAATTAATAATAATGCCAATCAGTAATGATACCTACTCTGCGTAAAATCTATGGAGCTGCCGTTCCTTCAGAATTTTAATTATATCCTTTATAAATTTATATCTGCTTAGGAATAATATTATTATGTCTATAGCACCAAAACGCGTGTTGTATGTGTCGACTACTAAGCTGTATAGCAACGAGCGCATACCAGCATTGGATCTACAAAAGCTAGTAGTGAACAGTTGCCTGGTGCGTACCTCCCGTTCATGTACTGTTCGAGGAACCAGATAATACAAACCACTCACCAAGTGAGGGCAATCAAACTTGTTTCGGCATACACTGAATAACGTCATTGCCTCGAGGAGGACGCGTCTTAACTGTAATGTAAGCAGGTCGTATTCTTTAAGAAGCGATTGGTATGATGTTTTCTTTCGAAAACATCTAAATTGCATAGCACGAAGGTACTTGCGTTGGACTAATTCTATAATTTCCATATATTTATGGACTTATACAGGTGCAAGAAAGTGGAGGGACGATACAAATCTCGAGATGCTCTCACTACAAAGCCAAACATCTGATACGCGTTATTGACAATGTTTTCTACATGAATATCAAGAAAAAGAAAAACAAACAAAAACATTAACATTCATTCATTCAATCATTTTTTTATTGATTAGTACAATATAAATTATGGCACTTTACACTATCGATAAAAAAGTTAGGGAACACAATAGAGGACCACGGAGGGGTCTCCATAATTATGTAACGAATGGTCACTCATCCACGAACCGACCAGGGCAAGCGTAGCTTAAACTAGGACTGGGATGCTATGGCGACGTTGCTAGCTACGTAGCCATGGCTGCCTCTGGCTACCTACCGCAGCCAAGGTGAGGTTCCCAATAAGTAGCCAGTAACACGCGGGCGTCCGTCCTGGCGATCAGTTGGCCACTGAGTGATAGGCATAACTTACTTGTGTACAAAATACTAGCGATTTGGCTACGCGACGTCAGGTCACCAGAGTATCTACGTAGGGGCCGGTCAGTCGTGGCTACACTTCCAAATTGGTGACGTCGCCAGACCGCAGCCAAGTGAGTTAACTGTCATACATTTCAATACAAATTGTTTGGATACGTAGCCGGTAACGCCATGGCGTCCAAGTATGCTAACGCTCTAAGATTTAAACACACAGTGTTAAAGTCTTACTTATAAAAATAATTGTCAGTTAGACCCATAACAACGTTAAAAAAAGCACTGAGACCATTAATTTACAATTTAACAGGTAACACTCCAGATTTGAATCACGAATAATAATAATAATTCGGAACCAAAACTTCACAAACGTCAAAATGAACTTACTTTAACTCTTATTCATGTCCTTTACTTCCACAATTCTATCAATAGCCTTCGAGCCCGCGTCCCATAACTCTCTAGCGATCAAACTCATAATCGTTCTATTAGAGTAAACAAAATCCATTGCTTTCCCCACCCAAAGATCTTGGCGACTATAAGGTTCATTTTCATGCCTTTTCAAATTCTGTTTTAGATCTGCAAGCGTTTTGAACGAATTTGTTTTGTAGTCTTCTAGAATTATGAAAGCGAATATTGTTACGAATAATGCTACTTGTGCTAACATGTTGTTACTGTTGTTACCAAGACGCGTATACTAAGCGGACTAAAGTAACTGCATTCATTGTTTAGTTGTGTCTGTTCGATTTCTTAGTACAGAGTAAGGAATGTTTCACATGGTAAATATTAGTGAAGATGTGAAGAAGGGTAAGTGGAACATAATTATTGTGATAATAATATCTAATTATTTGTCGTCTTAAAAATAACTATTAACAAGCTTTTTAAACTTTTACATTTGTTCGCATTTATCCACTATCTCACCTGACGGTAGGCGATGAAGTAATCACTCACTAAGAAGAAGATGAAGTATTTGCTAACTTGAAGACATATCAGGCACTCAAGTTCTTTAAAGGCCAGACTGGTATTATTTTTCAGGATAAAGCCAAGAGTTTGCAGAGGATACAAGTGGTTTCAGACCTAGGCTTAAGAATTAAAAGGGACAGACGGGTGAAATAGAAAAAGGGATAGCCGGATGAAATAGAAAAAGGGATAGCCGGATGAAATAGAAAAAAATCTTACCTGCACGCATAGCATGACCACAATAGAAACGGGTTTTGTCGATGGAAAAATAAACAAAGTGACTGATAAACAATCAAAATATGTCATTTTGTCTATTCTTTTGTTGATAAAACCCGTAGAAAACCCGTTTCTATGGTAGTCATGCTACGCGTGCTGCAACCAGTAACAGTATTATAAGCGTTCAATGTGCACGCAGCCCAATTATATTCATTGTTCCAATGAGCAGAAACACAGTGTATTCCGCCAAGCGATATTACCAGTTGTCAATGCAAAGTACATCATTAATTTGGTATTGTAACATTGCAGACTAAAGAGAAAGGTGCGTTAAATACTGCGTATTAAATCAATAATGGTTCAACCGAATAAATTCAAAGATGAAATAATAAGATAATCACAATACTGAACATAAAATATTGGAAGAAGAAACAAATAGCAAAGGACACAATAAAAAAAAACACCAGCAGTGGTAAGCGCTGCAATCAACAAAACATACATACATGGTGCCAATGTTGCTGGCAAGACTGGTCTAAGCAAAGAAAGAAAGAAAGAAAGAAAAAAGTATTTATTGGGACAAGCACAGGAGATATCAATTAAGCTAAACACACTCATTAAAATAAAAAAGGACAATAATACATTTGATTTTCCGACAAGTCCTCACAGAAAAGGCACGTGCATTGATCAAAACTCTAGGTCAAGACGGGTTAGCGACTTCAGACTTGGATACGGACAAGCAAAGGGTCAAAATAGCTAAGAATATAACCTCACACATAAACCTCTTTCCTCTAAAACCTCATAAATATCAAAAAGCAAACGCATAGCAAAATCTTTGCAGAAATAAAATCCCAAAAATACGGAAGTGTATAACCATTTGCATTAAATTTTAGCTCATGTTTACGATGAAGATAAACCTGTTATTTGTGAGCAGCTGAAATATTTTTAATGTGAATATTTACTTTTTATTGTGTACACTTACATTATACTAACGCATCTTCTTGAATTATGTCAGAGAAATAAGTGCACATTTATGCGACATTTTTGTTTTTGAAACGGATTGTGATGGGATTATTATGATAGTTGAGCCAGTTAAGGATATTGAAAGAGATGGAGATAGAGATGATAAATAAATTCATAGAGAATTAAACTCGTATTTGCCTAAATAGTAGGTACTAGGTACTGTAAGATAGAAAACCTTATCATAAAGACATATTGTGGACAGCATCAAAACCTATTTTATTTTATTTGATTATTTTAAGAAAACTATGCATATGTGAACAATAGTGAAAGAAGGCCTATTACAAGTTTTCACTGACAAAAATTAGGATAGAACAAGAGACTATGGACTGATAAGTGATAAAATAGTTAAGTCAGTAGATCTGAATCATTGATGAGTAAGACATAATATTACTACTAACTCATCATATTGCCGAGGTTGTTCCATTGAATATTTTGCAGCTACAGACCTTGAGATGGCTCATCCATCACATAAAGGGCCAATTGGTGTCATTGACAGATTTATTAAGGAACGACTTTTTCTGCTTATGTCTTTAACCCAATCGTGGATTCTTACAACTTTCTCATCAATAACTTATAACACTCTAAAACACGAAATATTATGTATTTGTTGCAAATGGGGTCATTGTAAATTTCGTGTCATTGAAATAGGGTTTAGATTTCAAAAATTAACTACTATAATATAAAATACAACCATTATAACATTAAAAATAATATTGAACATCTTGTTACAAATAAACTGTGATACAAGACTAACTTTTCATGTTTTATTAAAATTGTTTTCCGTTGGAATTTTTAGGGGATAGGCAAATGGAATCCCATAGTCCCTGGTCGAATTTAGCGATGTTATCCCCTGAGTTTCAGGATTCGCGTGACAAGTGGTCCAATACGTATGTACTGTAAAAATTCCGAAATTTTCCATCTCACTTTGGACTTCCAGTAAAATTTCGTTATGGAAAATTTTCATTCAAATAGAATACGTGAGGGTATTTTGATCTGTTTTATGGAGACGTGCGCCGGTTATAGTAGTTTCGTGATAGGGGAGTTAAGTTTTAGTAAGGTACGGTTCTCGTTTATGGTTCTCTTTAGCTAAATCATAAATGAGATTTTTTTGATGGATGTCCATCTTGCATTACAACTTCTACTACAGTTCTTTTTTTTACACTAGAATTTGCTAGGTCACAGATTACTGTCCTGGCGAATAATACAATCTCTGCAAGTCTGTGAGTAGTATAATACGATGAGTAATAGTTTACCAATATTATTTACATACAACTATTCTGTTAAGTCAATTATGCACAACAGAAACATAAGTGTCACCGAGATCTTGCTTGAATTTTATCTTCATCTTAACTTCTATTTATTACACACCCGTAAAAACGTCAAATTCCCTTTTAAATCTTCCTAAAATACTATCAATGTTTTTATCTATATCCAGGTAGGTAACATTCTTTCAAAAGTCACCCTTATTTCTATGTAACGAAACAATAAATTCACCAACAGTTGCTCAGGTCTCCGCAGACTATCTATGTACCACAGACACGGCCGTCGACCGCGAAGATTTGAAAGGATTGGTACACGACCCCGGAATTGACAGCTTTGGAGAACTAAAAGACCTGTTTTCCTGATATAAATAAAGCAACTTTGGACGGATTTGTAAGTTGAAAATTGATTTCGTAGTAATCATTATTATTTTGTTTGTGAAACTATGTAAGTGTTATTATTTTGTTTATTTAATGTATTGATTGAGAGCTGCGCTGTTTTTTTTTTGTGGAAAATTATCTAATAACTTGGAGCGGAGGGCGTGTCAGACTCTTACTGACTAAAACCCAACCGTGTTCCTTCAGTGGCCTGTACCCCTTTCGGACTTTCCGCGATTTATGTGTTTTATTTCATTCATTCATTTAGCACGTGGTTTTCAGCTCGCATTGACTTCATCTAACAATATTGTCTAACTGCTCAAGACGAAAATCCCGGTCTTTAATTTTACCAAAATCAAAGTTCAATGTT
The DNA here is from genome assembly GCA_963853775.1 of Xanthia togata. NCBI lineage: Eukaryota > Metazoa > Arthropoda > Insecta > Lepidoptera > Noctuidae > Xanthia > Xanthia togata. The sequence continues at coordinate 24,202,406 of OY970794.1, read as the reverse complement.
GGTATAAAAGCATGATTTCAGAAAAAGTATGTAATGGTTTGAATAATTATATCTAGTGTAGTATAACATAACATAACAACACACCTTGTTTCCCCAAAGGGTTAGGCAGAGGTGTACCTACACCCACATTTTGCCAGCTATGTTTAAGTCCCATGTAATAGGGGGCAACCCTATTGCCACCATCGGACACAAATTCCAATCTCCGGGGTGCTACTAAAAAATTCCATATGTAAAAGCCTAATAACACTTTGCCCCACCTGGGAATCGAACCCAGGACCTCATACTCACCAGTAGCGCTTGTGACTACTAGACCAATAAGCAGTCAAGAAACAAGAAATAGAAACTAGTATTAAACAATCTCGATACTACTGCTTACTTCGCAAATCAAGTATACGTCCTTACGCATTTATTCATAAACACCACTGAATAAATAACACAAAACCATTAATTACCGAGTAAAATATTCCTAATTATGAATTCTAAAGAATCGCTAAATTCGCGGATCACCGTCTGGGGCTCTCAGATAAGGCTTGCTTACAAACCCCGAGTTTATTTTAACACTTTTGTGTGTTCAGCTCTCTACGGATTCCATTGTTGACAATTTTATCGCGTTTTCATTTTTCTTCTTCTTTTTTCCGCGAACGCCGAGACCCGACTAGCAGCCTGATCCGAATTTTTCGGGCATTTCCTACGAAAATATCCGATTCTGATATACTTTTTTAGGGTAAAGTTTGCAGTGTGTTTACTCTGACCTTTAAATGAAAAAAGCGAATTGTGTGCGAACATTCTATAAAGTTATTTTTTAAAGAAATCGGATGAAAATAGCCGCTTTTGGCAACCTGACCCAGTATTTATGAGAGTATTTCTTCATTTGTGTCATTTGCATTGTATTCTAAACACTTTTTCATGTTCTTAATCGACAAACAGAAACTTTTTAAATTTTGAAAATAAATTATGATTGTAAGTAGGAATGCACTGAAACCACATAATTATACAAGTAACATAATAAGCCAAAAACCAGTAATGCCATTTGCAACCGCTTAGTTAAACAGTAGGTAGTGGCCTATCAATCATTGACACTCGAAATTATAATACTTTCATATTTAAACAAAGCAACAATAAACAAGAGAAACTCATTGGATCTAGGCCAGTGGTCGGCAAACCACAGCTCGCGAGCCGCATGTGGCTCTTTGGCCTATAGAGGGCGGCTCTGTCTATACAAATATCGATGAGTGCGAGCGTCAATACGCGCGGGGGTCGGGGTTTCGGTGAAAAAATCAAACTATGTTTCAAGATTTATTTTCGAAGTACCAAAAATTAACAGGTCATCGAAAATTAATCATTTACTTTCAAAGTTTTCCTAGGTTAACAGTTATTATCAGGCGATATGATGATGATGACGGAGGCATCCTACATCTTAGCAAGTTAATTTTAGGAAGCGTTGTGTAGTGAAAGAGGATGGTAGTTTTAAGAGTGTATTGAGACAGTTTGGACTCCCAGAAACAATTGGCTCTCATAAGAAATCTTGCTCGATATACGAGTAGTATTGATATTTAGCTCTTTTGACTGCTCTAGGCAAATGAATTTCTCTCATTTCAAAAACAAAAACAATTGATCAGCTCAATAACATCTAATCATGTTGATAACGGAACAATCACAGAGGTACGCAAATCATTTGATCCATCTGTCTACAATAAAAGCTACAGACCCATAACCTTTGTAAATTGAATCATATTATCAAATCCACGTCATTGCAATAATTTGCAGGAGGATTACGATCACATAAGCCTATTAACATCTGACGAGGAAAGAGGCCTAATCAATAAAAATAGGGTCACGATTTCATTGTCAACATTATCTTCCGAGACCAAATGACTCTGTTATCGATTCCAATAAATGCCGTTCTTTTATTTCAGAAGTGGAAAAAAAAAGAAATTACAGCGAGCAGCTGAAATTCTCATTAAAATTCCATTACGACACCGTCGACTCGAATAAGGAAATAAATTTTGATGGCGAAATTATTTTTTATAACAACTTATGTAACGACAACGGGTCGTCTGTAATTTCAGTACGAGCTTCTGTACCAGAAGTTTTTGGTAATGATTATAAAGTAAATGTAAATAAGAGAACTGAAAGAAGTCTTAAGGTTAGAACAAGTTTGTACAAGTTAAGTATTGTTACTGTTGCAATTTTAGTACCCGTTCTGTTTCAGATGATTTTTTTACGTACATAGATAAAAACTGATAGCTAGTCATTGTTAGTTTTAACTGAATACTTTTGGAAATCTGAATGCCGGAACACAACTTGGAGAATTTTTATGGAGGATCCTCTGTGTTTGTTCAATATTTTTTACTTTTTTTGCAATTTGAAGGCCTGTGTTGGGTTGTATCTTAATCAAAATATGATACGCGACCATAAAAAATATGTATTTTTCTTTCTTTCTTTTTTAATTATATCATTAGAACCATTAATAAATCTCTCTTGTTCTCAAATGTCATGATTTCATGAAAAAGTCATTCAATGGAACAAATCTAACTAAGAGAGATTTATGAATGATTCTACTGAATAAAATTCTGTAAATACAACATATTTGTTTTGGTCGCGAATCATATTTTGATCAAGATACATGTATTTTACCGAGGGTCCGCATATAGTCGAGGAGTAAATAATACAAGCACTATATTCGGTTTTATAGCGTATATTAATATCACAGAACATTAATACTCAAATTAATATACTTCAAATTTCGAGGCTCACACGAAAATAAAAATCAATCCTGCCGAGGTAAGTAACGAAACCATAGCGAGATCTAATTCGACGCCAACGCCATCTATCGAGCTGAGGGAAAAACCTCGATCGTTTATCGAATGTTCATTCGATCTCGCCATGATTTCGCTGTAGGTCCGAACAATACAACCTCACACTGACCTGAAAATTGCGAAAAAACTGAAAATTTTAATTTTGCGCAAGATCCGCATTAATGTAGATACTGTGTACTAATGTGTACTAATATGGTACTCTTACACAAGTCGTAGCGTAACTGATGGGTGGTGGTTACCCTCGCCTTTGAGTTGCAGGTTTTATTTCCGACAAAATTGAAAAGACTTGTGTCTGATATTCCACCGGTTCCCATATCAGCAACTACTCTAGAATAAAAAAACCGACCAAGTGCGTGTCGGACCACGCACAATGTAGATTTCCGTAGTTGGGATGAATCTATCCCAAGAAGAAATTTAAAATTGTAGTTCAAAAAACTGTTCTCCCATACATTCCAACTGCAAAAGTAAGTTTGTACGCACAATATTGAGAGATTTGCCGTGTTATTTGAAAACCATAGACTTATTATAGATTTTTCTGTAATCTATAAGTATAAAACTAAGTATGTTAATCCGTTTTTTATAAACTCATTAGTTTTGGAGATAAAGGGGATTGGTCAATTTTCATCAATTTTCTTAAATAACTATAAAAATATTTACTTAAAAAAATAAAAAAAATAGTTTTGAGACCCTCACGGTAAGGCCGTTTTATATGTTTTTTCACACGGTACAGTTTGCAAAACTTTTTTTATTTTCTTGTTTAACCCCCAAAAGTGACCCCCATATTCAAAATTCATTTATTTACATTACACGTCCGTGTTTGGGTCATAGAAATACATTATGAGTATCAAATTTCAACTTAATCGGTCCGTAAGATTTTGAGTAAATTGCCTGTGACAGACGAACAGACAGACAGACACACGAGTTATCCTATAAGGGTTCCGTTTTTACATTCGGACATACGGAAGTCTTTTCAGTTTCAGTTCTTGTTATGTGAGATCAACGCGATATAAGTATGTTATTGTTAATACAAATTTTTAATAGTATAAATATGACTTAATCATGAGAATATATTTATATTATATATACATCTTTAAAAAAATAAATGTCATTAACCAGGATAGAAATACAAAAGTTATCCTGGTAATAAATAGTTTTATTTAATAATTCAAACTATATTTTTAGAGTGTAGGTTCCGTTGTAAACAAGGAACCCTTATAATATAATAATAATAATACAAAAAACTATCACAGAAAAAATCAGGAAATATACAGAACTCAATTAATCTTCCTAGCCTTTTCCCAACTATATTGGGGTCGGCTTCCAGTCTAACCGGATGCAGCTGAATACCAGGAAATATACAGAACTACAAGAGGAAATTACCAGAGTTTGGAAAATGAATAGAGTCACTATAGTACCAATAGTAATATCAACAACAGTGTTATCCCGAAACAAATATTCAATAGTTTTAATGCACTCAATCTATCCAAATACACATACCTAACACTACAAAAAGCTGCCATATTAAACACTTGCCGCATAGTAAGAATTTTTTTACAACTAGACTTAGATAATAATTTCACTGCAGTACAGAGCAATTTACCTTCTTAGAATAATAACTAGAATCTCACCTTGGTTAACACCCGTGAGATTCTGAAAATACCAGGAACTTACCTGAGAAATTAAATTTAAAAACTAAAATAATAATGATCATTGACATAACGGTCCCGCATGACGGGAACCTCGTGAAAGCCGAAAAAGATAAACAAATTAAGTATCTTGACTTGGCTCATGAGGTTGTCGACATGTGGGATGTGGACTCAGCGATCATTGTGCCGATAGTCGTATCAGCCAATGGCTTAATTGCCAAGAGCCTCGACCAACACCTAAGTAGGCTCTCGTTGGGCAGCTGGATTAAGGGCTTGATTCAGAAAGCGGTTCTCCTGGACACGGCTCGAATAGTTAGGAGGTTCCTCTCTCTGGAGCCCTGACCGCCGGTAGCTTACCCTGTTCCCGATACCGGTGGGCTACTATGTTTTATATTTTTAAATGTTTTTATATTTTTTTTATTCTAATATTTAAAAATATAATTTATATGTATTAATGTAAAATAAAGGAAATAATAATAATATACCATTTATTTCAGGCGACACAGGCCCATAGAAAAATACCTTAACCTAAACATACATATTTTAATAACAAAATCTTGTGTTAATAAATAAGGCTTAGACTATGTTAGTAGCACTTCACTTTGCACTAGCTTGACTTTGTGCTGTCCTGTGGAACTTGTCCGCGGAAGCGACGGAACACCACGTGCTGCGGCCAAAAGTCTTCTTCCATGACGAGGGGCAGGTAACAGTTCGGTACTCGCACGACGAACGCCTTGAAGTTGACGTTCCGGTGCGATTCTAGTAACTGCACCCTCGGCATGTACCTCGTCCTTTGGCGCACGATGTCCTCCGCCTTAGTGGTGTAGTGTAGGCGGGAGATGTACACCGGTGTGTTCGGCTTTGCGGCACGCAGGCTCACTTCGGGGTCCGTAGGAGCTTTGCCGCAGCGGTTCTTGTTTGTTCGCAATCGGCGCTTGTGCCTTTGCACCGTCACGAAACCATCATCATTATCAGCCCTATTCGGCGCCTTTTCTGGCATGGGCTTGACACTAGGAGTGCCAGGGGCACTCGCGGTGACGCTAGCGAAATTCCTTTGCAAGGGTTTCACCAGGTCTGCAGACACTGGCGGCGGGGACGGGCGGGGGGCATGGGCGGCGCTGCGCAGGGGAGCCGCGGTGTCAAGCACGGGACTGCGGGGCGCGCTGGTGGGGCGCTCTGCAAGCTCAGCAATCGACGAATGCGCTGGCGACGAAACTGCTGACGCGGAATTCGACGACGATATTATATCGAGGCCGGCTCCGCGACATGTGTTGACGTTTGACGCATCGACAGGTGACCTAATTACCGCCACGCTATTGCGCAAACCGCTAACTTCTTTACGCAAATCAGCGACGGTGTTTTGGGATGCATCTAATTTCGTTAGCACATCCGCGAGGCGGGTCTTCAGAAAGACAATGTCCTTCAGAAGGCTCGTTACATCGACGTGGTCGAAGGTGACTTATAGTTTCGCCATGTCCATCTGTCTGTCCAAGGCTTAGCTCAGAGACTGTTAGTACTAGAAAGCTGTAATTTGGCATGGGTATTCATATAATCACGCCAACAGTAGCAAAATAAAAGTATTTTTTTTTGGGTCGTCTATTTGGGTTTGTTTTTTCTCATCTATCCCACAGTATGTGGTGTCGTCATAAAGGTCGTTCAAAAATATCGTGTTTTTGACAACCATTTTTCCTTTCAAGGATCCGTTTGCGAAATATTAAGCTTTAAAGTGCTAATTATTATTAGAGTCACAAAAAAACACGGCATTAGTAATATAAAGAAAATAATACTAACACAACTAAGTAGGCTCTACGAGTTAACGAGTAATAATCGATCAACTTACGTTTGCAGTTGCAGAAACATGTCCTCCCATAAATTTCGAATGGAAGAGCATGGGACGTAGATAAGCAAAAAGGATCCAACCCACAACATGACCGAAAATGAGTTAAGTATACCAAAATGCTCGTCAAGGTCTATATTTTCGATTACCAAAAACAATCCAAGTAAAATACGAATATTTTGACATTAAAATGACACTGGTTACCAAGCCACATTTATGGCGAACCCATAATTTAGTTTCGTAAAAACGATCCATTCTCCTTGGATCATATTGTAAAACGGTCAGTCTAAGAAAATGACACAAAACTAAAATGCAAAAAAAAATCCAAAGCATGTGGATCCTTTTAGATTATAATATTTACTTCAAATCTATGTAAAAGATAAATCACATATAAGATTCAGAAAGCATGAATCTTTTTTGTTAAACTAAATTTTAACTTAAAAAATGCACTGGTTAAATCGCAAAAACGATTCAGAACATTTGGATCTCTTTAGATAAACTATTTTTTTATTTAAAAAATGCACTGGTTAAATCACAAAAACGATTCAGTACCTACGCTTGGATATTTTTCGCTAAACACATTTCTGTGTTTCTGTAAGTATTGATGAATACAACGAAAGGGATCCATACACATCGCAGTCATTAATATACCTATATTTTATCAAAACTAATAAAATATTAAGGATATTGATTAAATATATAAAAACAAAACTTAATCCAAAAGTCCAAAATTTGGTTTTGTGGAGTGACTGCTGTGGGGGCCAAAACCGTAACATTAAAATCGTACTCATGCATGTTAAAAATATTAAGTTCACACCAAACATTAAAAACGATCACACTCAAATATCTTGAATCAGGTCACACATTATTGCCCAATGATACTGATTTTTCTAAAATAGAATGCCTCTATTTTAGAAAAATCAGATAAAATACCACGAAAGAATTTACACAGCTGGCGAATATCTCGCAGTAATAAAAAAAAAGTAAGAAGAAAAATCCTCTTTAAGTGCAGAGAATGGAAAAGAAAGACTTTTTTAGTACAAAAAATTGAGAAAAATAAAGTTCATCGGAAAGTCTTCTTGGATAAGACCAAAGCTACAAACAAAAGAAATATTACTGAAAAAAGAAGAAAAGTACGTTATATTTATGAAAACTCAAAACGAAGACCAGTTTCAAGAATTGACTATAGAGCAAAAGATACAAGGAAAATCTTTGGAGGTGTATCAGAAAATGATTTCACATTACATGGCCAAATGGGAAAGAAATACCTCAAGCAAAATTAGACGATTTGGATGACTCCAAATCGTCTAATTTTGCATCTTTGACTATATACCTAAAGACTGCCTTTTTTTTTGTCTGGGAAATCATCAAATGACTTTTTCCGCTCTGGGTGGAGTGGGAGGGCGTGTCAGACTCTTACTGACTAAAACCCACACGTGTTCCTTCTGTTGAATTTGCAATGCCAGAGGGGGACTTTCCCGCAACCCTGGCAGGCAATGGTCTCATCGGACCCCTTCACTTGCTGACATCTCTTTGAGGCGCGCGTGGAACACAACGCGCCGTCGACCCGGGCTTGGTCCTTACCGGACGGCGAGCTACCCATTGCTCACCGTCCGCAAGCCCGCGCCTATGGTGGCCGGGAATCGGCTATCGATTCCCGACGCCCAGGGCGTTTCCTCTAACTTTGCCTCTCCCTCACGCGTTCCGCCTCCTCCTTCGCGAGCATTACTGCTTCGCAGAAGGAGGTGTCGGCCTCCCATGCCCTCTCGCTCCGTACCATGGCCTGGACCAGGGCCGGACGCGAGAGATCCCCGCCACCGATCGCCTCCACGAGGACACGGTGGTGCTCTGTGCCCAAGCCGGGCAGACCTCCACCGTATGCTCCACCGTGTCCTCCGGGCGATCCACGCAGTGATGACACCCGGGTGTTTCCTCCCGCCCGATACGAAACAGAAACCTCCCGAAACAACCATGTCCGTTGAGGACCTGCGTCAGGCGGAACCTAAAGACTGCCTGGATTTCTATAAATCTTTGGGGCAATCCGAGTCTTCATGACGATATGGACGGGTTTGGCGATGAACCGGACTTCGCACAGGAAGAAGATTAAATTGAATTGATGTTTTATAAAAAAAATAAACAAAATTTTAGAAAGCTAGTGGTTTTATTAATGAAGTGAACAATTTTTAACGATTTAACTGGCAATTAGCTACTTTGAATCGTTTTTGCGAAATGAAAATGAGCTTAACATAATTGAAAATAGCTTTTATCAAAAAGGATCCTAACACACATTTAGCTGAATATCTCAAGAAATAAAACTAAACTCAATAAAATTTATTTGTATGAATAAAATATACATTGACACACACATTTTCTTAAGAAACGATAAATGCAAGCAAGTCTATTAATGAGCAAACACAGGTTAAACTTCAATCTTCAATAACTCAAGTGTAACATTTTGTGGGGTGGATCCTTTTTGGTTATCTACGTCCGTTTTCAACTACAATGTTGAGTTAAAGTGTGATCTTGAGATATATTTATCCTAACTACGGAACCCTTCATTGTGCGTGGTCCGACACGCACTTGGCTGGTTTTTGTATATAATATTATATAATGAATTTCAGTGTAGCAGGATTTTACAATACTGATATGTTGTACAAAGGTGACAAAATAAAACTCTTGCTTATTGTGTAAATGGATTTGGTAGTCAGTCAAAGATAAGCTATTTCATTAATTATAAATACATCTCCCAAACTTGACATCCGCATAATATGATAAAACCTGTATGATAGTACTCTGGTATCACACAACAAAGAAATACAATCTACTTTATCATCCCAAAAATACAAAAAGAGGATCATACCTATAGTCAAAGGAAAATGCGAATAAAGACCGAAACTAATAAAGCCTTTTCCTTGCATACACTCGGATATATTATTTCAAACAAAACCTTTTCAAATACGGTAAACTTGGGATCCTCTCCCGGTAATCACGGATCCGATCAGGCTTTGATTGACCTTTATGCAAATTCCAAATTCGCCCAGGAGTACAGAACCCAGGTTGTTTAATTGAATAATTAACCTGTCCGACGCACTTCGTTATAATTTTAAATTACTTTACAGCTTCGCCATTTGTACCCTTAAAATATTTCGGGAAAATTATTGGTAATTTTTCGCGTTAAAAATACATTATTTGGTATTTCTGATAAGGCGATTGTAATAACAACTTGGTGGTGGTATACAGAAATGCTGATAAGTTAATTGATTAAAAGTGGGCTTTTTTAGATAATATACATCTTTAGAATGTCTGGTTTAAAATTTAATTGATTTTTGCTTATTGCCAATTCAAATTGCATAATTGGTAAAAATGATTTAATTGAAACGAATGCTTGAAGTTTGAGTTTGATAAAACTACATGATTCTGACTGCAAATATTATAATAATTAACTAGTCAGCTGTCGTTGATACACACAAAATACCATTTACTTTTAAAAGAGTAACCGTGGAGTTTCTTGCCGGCTCTTTTCCATAGGAAACGACCAATTGGAACCGTGCACCTAGCTTCTGACGTTTCATAAGTGTAGGTTTATGTGAAATAAAATATTTTGAATTTGAATCAACATCAAATACTTCATAAAGTCAATATCAAATAAACTGGCTAGTTAAGGGTCATTCAATAAGTATCGGTTCAATACCAATACATTTAACCAGAAGTACTTACCTACTTGTTTTAATTTTCTGTCCTCCAAAAGTATCAATTACCAGCTCAATATTATTAGTCGAATCAATTCATTAGAAATCATCCATTCAAAACCCATCTTCACTTAATCCACGAACTCGAATCCCGACGTTTTCCTGACCGTCCATTAAAATTCAGCCACTCGAACAATAAAAGTGAAATAATAACAAGTCTCAATTGATCCCCAATCTGCAAAGCTCATGAATCACAAAAGTCAAACCCCATCCCGTCCTAATTAGTTCTTTATTGATCCCGAAAATCTCGGGACTAGTGGTCTACCCTTTCCATTTTAATGAGACCGTTCTTAGTTACATGGACATGTTTCCCTATATAAGCCGAATAAATATTTATGGATGGTGGTGTTTGTTTTAGTGTTGCCTGCATTATCGGGAATAGGTTTACCCGGTATAATTTAGGTTAGTTTTGATGCTAGTAAATAGAGGGTTTTGCATGTAGGTTTTCTACTACGAGTTGGAAATACTATTTAACTATTTAAGTGGTTTTACAGATAAAATCGTGTCGAAAATGTATTTGATTTTGATTTTTAAAACACTGGTAACTAAGGGTAAAATACCAGCCAGTCTACGACTTGACACCAACGTATATATAATACATATACTTTAAGAACCAGAATTCAGAAAATTTACGACCCTATTTTCGGCAATCTCCTTCAAAATCACATAGACTTGACGCGATCAACACTCATTTCCATATTCCAATTTTAAGCAGCTTCATTTGAAAATCAATCAATACTTATATCCATATTTTGTTTGTATTAGTATAAATAGGTAAGTTCCTTTGCACAAACAAAAACATTACGTAATAAATCACAACGATCGTTTTCCCGTATTAGCTAGTCAATTAGTTTATCGTTCGGCAAGACGTAGGCTGCAATAAACTCTGTCCACTCAATTTACCACAAAAGTTATTGCACCAAAGAGATTTTGTTATAAATAATTTAAGGAATCACATTTGATTTACGTTGCCCATAAAACGCTCGAGCCAAACCACTATTTTTGTATTAATTTCTCGCCATAACACGCTTCCCGAAATAGCCGGGAATTTTGCTTTGAAATTTTTGGTCCAGTACAAGACGGGGTTGGATTTAAGTACGCTTTCTGTTTTTAATTACTTACAGAGATCATTGTGTGTTTTTAACCTTTATTTTGGTGTAGAAATAAAAAAATGCTTCACATTTTTTCTCATCCTAGAACCATGCGCAGGTATAAATGCAATTTGAAACTGTATTTGATTCTGAATATCATCATCTGCCTAGAATTTTCCCAACGACTGTTGTGTTGTGGTCGGCTTCCAGTCTAACCAGATGCAGATGAATACCAGTATTTTACATGGAGCGACTGCCTATCTAACCTCCACAACCCAGTAACTGGGCTGTCGACTGGTTTGTCGGATTCCAGCTAACCAGATGCAGATGAATACTAGTACTATTTTACATGGAGCGACTGCCTATCTGACCTCCACAACCCAGTAACTGGGTTGTGGAGGCTAACATGATACTCCTTGGTAAGACTGGTTGTCAGACTTTCGGGTTTCTGACGTAAATAACTTTCAATGATCTACAAATGACAGCTGGGATACGTTAAAGCACGTTAAACCAAAGCACGGAGAGTTCTGAATAAACTTATAAAGATGTTATTTCTCTAGGAATTGAATGCGTTTTTGAGTTTTCCTATCAGGAACTTCTCAGTAGCAGCCTGGAGTATTGCTTTGTGCCCGGTTGATGGCAATAGGCTCGCCCCCATTACATAGGACTTAAAACAACTGGGGGAATGTGAATGTACTATAAAGGTACACCTCCTAACCCTTCAGAGATTGCAGGCGTGATGTTATGGTATGAATTCAGCAATCAAAGGTTGAAATACAGTAAAAGTACATTACTCATCAGTTTAAAAACCTAATGTTTTATCAAAAATACACTAGACGCCCCCTACGTTTAAGGTAAAGGTTAATTGCCTATTGGTTTATAAAAAGTGAGTGAACAATAGTAATTATGTAACCGAGAGAGAGACTGACTTTTTTTATAATGTATCGAGTTTTTGTAACGCGTTAGGCCTCTGCCTCGAATTTTGCGGGCAGCGGGGCGGCAGCGGCGGCGGCGCGGGCGGTCACCGCTTGACTGGAGTGCACCGCTCGTTGCCCGCCCCCGCGCCGCTGTTTTTGAGAACCGGTCCATTTGATTTTACGCATAAGATCCTGCCGCTCCCGCGCCGCCGCCGGAAAATTCGAGGCAGAGGCCTTACAGTAGTCAGTGCAGCGAGCCAAGCCGCTCGATGCGAGCCGCTCGACGTGAACGGCTCGATGCGAGCATTGAGAGCGCATCTCAATCTCTACATCCGCCATTCTGAATAAAAATGGAGCACGCCTGAGTCAAGTGCTCGAAGCGAGCGTTCGTCACGTCTTGTGCATCGTAGTTTTGTAATGATGCTCGCCTCGAATGATACATTATAAACAAACGTTGCAAGTCAGCACTCACAAGCTCATATTGCCAGCACTAATTCATCTGACAAGCGTTGTGACAACGATATTTAGGGTCATAAATTGTATTGCTTTGCGTTTAAATATAGGCAGAACATGGATTTATTATACTGTAGCACTCAGTCACAGTATGATAAAGTAAAAGTACTATATCTCGGCAGTGACCTTGAAGTAATTCCCCCCGTCCGCTCGGTAGATATACCTTCCGCGTCCGTGCGCTCAATACTGTTGAGTACTGATATACACTGAGATTTTTAAGCACGTCGTTTCGGGCTTTTTTATGAAGACATTATACTGTTACTTATTTAAACTGTGACTCTGTGTATTAAAAGTAAATCTTCAATAGACCGTGACTCACGATTATAATGATATAATGTAGGTAAATAAGTATATGGCTACCGATTAAGGGCAGAATTTTAAAAAAAAGTAGCTTTGATTCTAGTCGCCTAGTTTGCATTCGATAAATTCATTATCTTTTGAATAAAGTCACGAGTACAGCTTATATTAATAATGTGTGACATGACCACACACTAAAATAGGGATTTAATCAAGGGTGTCATATTTATCACATTAGTTCAAGCTCGTTATAGCCTTAATGGATGTTATCTAATTTACTATATCTACGTATGTGTGAGCGTCCGGAACAGTAATTAATTTGAGGCTAAATAATTATCAGTAAGTAATTGTACTGAAATGAAATGTAATGTAAAGCCAACCGATATAGCTTTAATAGTTGGCTTTGACTTTCTAAAGTGCTTGTAAATGGACAATTTAAATAAATGCTTTGAGTTTTTTTTAATGATTGGCAAGATTTAAACCGAGGTAAGAGGTAAACCATCCATATTGGTGCCCAAGATACAGGCTTGCTTAGTTTGGGGTCAATGTAAACCATTTGTATTTATTTTTTGCAATAAAGTTTTTTTTTTCTTAAAGTTGTGTAAATAAACATGAGAATCATAAACGCGATTTTCAACGCTCGGCTAAGGGCCGAAAGGTGAAAATCCTGCGGCATACTTTTAGGCATTTATTTAGTTAAACTCAATTGACATTCATCCAATGCGTCAATCATTTTTGAATCCGCACACCATCTACTGCACGGAGATAAGTATTATGTGACGTCACACGTTCGCTTTGGTCCTGCCCGTACGTAAAGCGAGGGTTTATAACGTCATGTCATTGAGAAAATCTCTTCTAGAACAGTATTGACGATCATCGGTTTTGAACGGCAGTTGCTTATTTAGACGCAATTTGTCTTTTGGTATGGATTTTGGGGATTTAATACTCTATCAATTCTGATTGGCATCAGATTAATGTTCGCAATCTTGGCAGATAATCAGCAAAAGTAAAACATTAGGCTGGGCCACAAACATTATAATACACTAACATCAAATTTTTCAAGATTTACGCCTAAAGAATTACGAGATATTATGTCCGTTGTGAACCTACTTAATTCCTAATTGGTTTATAAGAAGTGAGTGAACAAAATAGTAAGTATAGAATTCCTTTGAATCGCGTTACGGTAACTGAACACTGATTGCAACTTCAGAGACCATCAAATCTTTACTAAAAACTGATCAAACAAAGATAAAAATCTCTTTACACAAGCAAATCTCTAGCAAATTAATAAAAAAATAACTAAACAGACAACAATGACACCTAATTAGTCAACGTTATCAAACTCACAAAGCTGAATCCTATCACCGTTTCAACACATCATAATTGAAACAATTTTTAATTAAAGTAACTCACTTGTTAACGACAGAACAAGCGTATCAGATTCTAAAATGTATGTCAGCGTGTAAAAACCAATTTGGCGGCAGTGAAGCCTCATGAGCACAGAGTAGATTGATACAGAAGGTCGCCTCTATACAACGGCGAACGCACGCACAGATAAACGCGTACGTACATACAATGTGTTAAAAATCCATCGCATGCTATCTACGCATTCTGTACATAAAACATAATAAGATTGAGCAAAAATTATTGCTGAGGAACGACTTTTATTCTTGGTGTGTGAAACCGCTGTTTACGGCAGCGCGGCAGCGTGCACTATGTGTGCATACATCGGGTGTGTAACGATTGATATAATAACAAAAAATCTAACGTTCACTTGACCTAATTTCAGTTAATATACTTGTGTTTAATATAACAATCAGTTGAGAAAATGAATTGTTGATATAATTTCATTTTATCTAATTTCTTATGATATAATAAACATTTCCTTTAATGCACATTTGACATAATATTCATGTAGTATATTATTCATTTACTATAATATTCATAATCTCTAATAACTTTTAATATAATTTAGAAAATCTGATACGATTTTAAACGCCTGCTAGTATGATGCTAGCAAAAATGGACTTTAGGGCACCCCGACTCGGACAGGTTAGGTTAGAAGGGCATCCCCTTCGTGGTTATTTTTTTATAAACCATCCAGAAGTAGGAGCCCCGCCAAGCGGGGCTCCGTCGACCAAGCCCACCCTCAACAATGCATTGAATATTTTAAGATTTGGTTAGGTGCCATTTGAGTTAGGTTAGAACTGTGACCAATAAACATGGAAATTAGGTCAAAAGAACATTAGGTCAAATGAATGTTATATAAAAAGAATATTATACATATTGAAAATTATATAAAATGAACGTTATACTAAATGTTTTATATTAAATGAAAATTATATCATATGAAACATTAGGTCATATGAAATTAGGTTATATGATTTTATAGCATATGAAAATTATATTATATGAACGTTATTTTCAAGTGAAATTAGAGCATTTGTTATTATACCATACATTACACACCCGCATACATCGGTACAGGGGTTATGGGGGTATTTTAAATTAAGGTATAACATTTAGAACTAGCTTACGAGAAAAAAAATTAGAACTTTGAACTTCACTATGTCTGTAACAAGAAGGTTCCCAGGTATAATCCAGTACAAAAAAAATATCACAATGACGGGGAGTACAAGTGACTCTCGGGTTCGTTAAACGTCTTTTTACCCGTTAGATCTGAAACAAATGCCAGTCGCGAGTCGCTTAGACTAGCTGTACGTGAAGCGTATCTCTATGTGCGTGCGTTTTTGCTCGTTGTATGGAGGCGACCTTCTGTATCTATCTATTCTGTGTCACTGGGGTATATTAGACTCCCCTGCATAGCAATTAATTCATAGTAACGCGAAATTTAATTAATCCTCCGATGTTTGGAATGATAATTGGGGATTGCCACGGAATTCCACACTTGGAAGGGTGATGAAATCATAGGGTTGTCTTAGGAGCGAATATTCAGACGTTTTCGTTTCTAAAATAGGATGTTGAATTTGCGGGCTCGTATTTGTAGGCATCATTTAAAGTTAATAGAGTATTCCCGTTCTAATATACATTAGGTACCGAATTCATTTCTACAATTGAAGTTTTTTTACTACTGAGTTTTTTTTTATCAGTTACAAACTGCTCCCCGCGGTCTCACCCACGTAAGTCTGATCTCATGGGAATATCGGGATGAAAAGTATCCTATGTCCTAATCCAGGTCATGTTCTACCCACTTGCATGCATTTTTTTTTGCATTTTAAAATTCGTTTAACCGTTTTAGCGTGGAAGCGTAACAAATATTCATGCACAAAAATCAAATATTTTCTCTAAATTAAAAAAATATCGATCAAAATTTTTTTTCAATCCTTTTATATTTTTTTTCTGTTATGAGTTTAGATACATAGGATGAAATTGTACAACATTAAAATAGGTTATTTTCTAATAGAACAACTGGTAGGTAAGTCAGTGCCAGAATAGATGTAGGACGAGGTATAAAATAGGAACTTCTACTGGTGCCGCTTTAGGTACATTTTAAAGTTACATCAGACAACACCCTCAAAAACCCATTATTTCGTAATTTTCTATTCCCAATTGGTCCTACTGCTCAAGGGATAACTATACCTTTTTACTACTCTGCCAACAGGTACACTTTCTTTGAAGTTGTAAAGTACCACTCAGTAAGATACTTGAGTTCCAAAAGCTCAAAGCAATTGCAAGACGTTTTTTAAGATGGAGGATGAGAACTTTTGCCGACCTCCCCAATGGCGTCAGCGTCGTTTGTTACGCTGACGACACGTTGGTCCTGGCGCAGGGGAGGTCGCACCAGGCGGCGGTCGAACTAGCGACACACGGGGTTGCGACAATCGTAGCCAGAATCCGGCAGTTGGGACTCGAGGTGGCCTTGCACAAGTCCGAGGCCATGTGTTTTCATGGTCCTCGGAATGCGCCACCGTCGGGTTCCCAAATAACGGTAGGAGGGGTTCACATCGGCGTCGAGTCGACGATGAAGTACTTGGGACTCGTCCTCGACAGTCGGTGGAACTTCGTGGAGCATTTCCGACGTTTGGCTCCCAGACTGGACCGGGCCGGGGCTGCCTTGAAGCGGCTCCTGCCCAATCTAGGGGGTCCAAACGCCTCCTGCCGGAGGCTATACGCGGGGATCATGCGGTCCATGGCCCTGTACGGGGCACCGGTGTGGGCGCATTCGTTGAGGCGGCGGCCTGCCCGCCGGTTGAACGCGTCCCAGAGGGTCATGGCCACCCGGCTGGTCCGGGGATACCGCACGGTCTCCGGTGAGGCGGCGAGCCTCCTTGCCGGATTGCCGCCATGGGATCTGGAGGCAAAAGTCCTCGCGCATATTTGGGAGTGGCGCGGGGAGGCGAAACGCCGGGGCTTGACTCCGATGCCGCGAGAAATCGCGGCACAGCGGACAGAGCTCCGACGGGATCTCATGGCGGCATGGAGAGTACGATTGTCGCAACCCAGTGCTGGGCACGCCACTATTGCGGCGATAAGTCCCCTCTTTGAGGAGTGGCTGGAGAGGCGCCACGGCGTCCTCACCTTCCGCCTGACGCAGGTCCTCACCGGACATGGCTGTTTCGGGAGGTACCTGTTTCGGATAAGGCGGGAGGAAACGCCCGGGTGTCATCACTGCGTGGATCGCCCGGAGGACACGGTGGAGCATACGGTGGAGATATGCCCGGCTTGGGCAGAGCACCGCCGTGTCCTCGTGGAGGCGATCGGTGGCGGGGATCTCTCGCGTCCGGCCCTGGTCCAGGCCATGGTACGGAGCGAGAGGGCATGGGAGGCCGTCACCTCCTTCTGCGAAGCAGTAATGCTCGCAAAGGAGGAGGCGGAACGCGTGAGGGAGAGGCAAATTTCGCGCCCTCACGCCCCTAGCCGCCGCAGGAGGAGACGCCCTGGGCGTCGGGAATCGATTGCCGATTCCCGGCCACCGTAGGCGCGGGCTTGCGGACGGTGAGCAATGGGTAGCTCGCCGTCCGGTAAGGACCAGGCCCGGGTCGACGGCGCGTTGTGTTCCACGCGCGCCTCAAAGAGATGTCAGCAAGTGAAGGGGTCCGATGAGACCATTGCCTGCCGGGGTTGCGGGATTAGTCCGAAAGGGATACCGTGGCCCCCTGGCATTGCACAGGCAACAGAAGGAACACGGGTGGGTTTTAGTCAGTAAGAGTCTGACACGCCCTCCCGCTCCACCCAGAGCGGGAGACGTCATTTGATGATTTCCCACCCAACAAAAAAAAAAAAAAAAAAAAAGGATGAGAACTTTTGCCAAATGCCTGTATTTGGCAAAAGTTCTCATCCTTTTTTTTTTTTTTTTTTTTTGTTGGGTGGGAAATCATTTTGGTTGATAGACAGGAAAGCATTTGAAAATATTTTTATTTTATTTGTTTGACGTCGGTTTCTTAATCCTCTATATCAGAAGAAGCTATATAATATACAATCTATCACAGATAAACAACTGCAGGCCAATATTTTAAGGTATTTTTTGACATTTAACTTTAGGTTTTTATTTCTTTGCAGGAGCGTGTATTATTGACTATTGAATATTTTGCTGACCAAAAATATTGGGTAGGTATCAGTTCGTATTTAAGTCCATTTTTAGACCCAATCATGTTTGAAGTGTCCAGCCGTGTCGGCCATATTTGATTTTGACAATATATTTGTCTTCGAGTGAAAATTATTTATTCATCTCTGTGCTCCTTTTCCGGATCAGAAAAATATTCATAAATTTGTCCTAGTTTTTTAGACTTTTATTTAGAAAGTAAAAATGCATTGAAAATTTAAACTTAATAAAATTGATTTTTGACATATTGAAACTTCACTTCACTTATAATGTGTTTTCCATAATCTTTATCCATTATTTTTTTGTATGCACGTGTTTCTGTAACAAATAAACTTTATTTTTTCTTTATTTCTTTTATATTTTATAAATAAAAATTAAATGCTGTTCGTTGGTCATCACTTGAGAACAGCTGGAACGATCTGGCTATTTTTTTGTTTTAAAATGTTCGTAGTAGTCCGAATGAAAAAAGGGGAAATTTCCCGGAAATTGAAATTAGGGAATTGAACGTCCGTTTTTTGTATTGGAAAAGACAACGTCTGTCTGGGCTGCTAGTTTAAAATAAAAAAATCACCATAGTGATCATAGAAAATATGTGTCCATAGTAATCATTTTAGTGACAGTTATTTTGGAGATCTCAGAACAAGGGAGATGGAAATCTTTAGTACTGTGGCGGCATCTACATTGCCACATGCTAACTACGCACCAAATACCTGACGACACACAAAGTCCTGACGTCACACAAATCCTGCATCGCGCTATTACAGTTAACTGCGCGAACAGCATATATATAACTTCCCCGACATCAATCGTTGGGCAGTTGCCCGCTAGACATGACACCCGTCTGGTCGGAGGATCCCCCGTTTTCTAAAGAGGATGAGTGAACCCACCCTGTTTCTCATGCCTCTAAAGTAGGTACCTACTCCACAATCTCCATAACTCAACAGTTTTATTGTTTCGAACGATACAAAGAGGAAAATCCACAGAGCTGTCTTATGGAAATTCCTTTGAACTTATAAGTCACAGTAAACATCTCATTCCACCACAATCATGTTCAGTCAATTGCCCCTTACATCTAGAAAGGGACAATAGGCAGATAATATACACCTCCTATATCACTTACGACCCCTCACTAGAATCCCCTCTGTTGTTAATGCCAGAGTAGCACAAATCACATACACAAACAGAGTTGGAATGAACAATAATATACATGTGTAGTCACTTTTTCAAACACTCATAATACGCGTTAATTATGCTTTACTATCTGCGCCCCGTAGTTTCACCCACATAAGTCTCAATCTCGTGGTAATATAAGGATAAACAGTTTCCTATGTCCTAACCTAGGTTATGGTCTACTCATGTGCCAAATTTTATCCAAATCCGTTCCGTCGTTTGTGCGTCACAACAAAGAAAACAACTCACTTTCACATTTATAATAATAATTATAGTTAGTACTTGCATAGACACAACCTTGTAGCCAGGATTATCCATCAGCAACTTGCTCTGAAATACAGCCTTGTGGAATCGGAAGTACCGTACTACAGGTATGTGCCCGACCCAGTTCTCGAAAATGGAAATATCACATTGTACTGGGATCGGTCCATCATCACTGACAGGACTATTGTTGCCAATAAGCCTGATATAGTGGTGGTGGATCGAGGAGAGCGGCGCGCAATGATTATTGACATAACGGTCCCGCATGACGAGAACCTCGTGAAAGCTGAAAAAGATAAGCAGATTAAGTATCTTGACTTGGCTCGCGAGATTGTCGACATGTGGGATGTGGATACAGCAATCATTGTGCCGATTCGTGACAGCCAATGGCATAATAGCCAAGAGCCTCGACCAATATCTGAGGAGGCTCTCGTTAGGCAGCTGGATCAAGGGCTTGATCCAGAAAGCGGTACTCCTGGACACGGCGCGTATCGTTAGGAGATTCCTCTCTCAGGAGCCCTGACCGCCGGTAGCTTGGACCCTGTTCCCGATACCGGTGGGCTACTATTTTTTATATTTTTAAATGTTTTGTTTTTTTGTTTTTATAAAATATTTCAAAATGTAAACTATGAGTATATAAGTTAAATAAAGGAAATTATACTTAAGATTAAATTGTGCTTTACTTTCCCAGTCCACTGTGCAAAATATCTCTCCAATTGCACGCTACTATATAAGTTCGATCCTTACACATTCTCATTCATCCAACAAAGCAGCTAATATCTAGTAGCCTATCTCCTCCTAGTTCTTCCATCCCCGATCAATTGCCAGAACCCAATCTTTTTTGGGCTTTCTTGAGGTCTCTTTTTATATTTAACCACTAGGTCAATGGCGGGCGATATATCAGTCCTGCTCAGAGCATTTTGTAGGTCTCATCTTAGATTATGTCGGTTATGCCATGTGTACGGATTTTTTGTTAGTCGTTTCTGCCCGACACATCACTCAAATAGAAAATAGCCTCTATCCATACAAAGGTCAAAAAGTGTAAAACGCCATCATTACGCGTCACATAAAAAGTGTACCACAGACTATCTATGCGCGTATGAAATCCTACCTTTGATGTTTTTGAGTGGCCCTTCGCGAGTGCGTCTGGGGGAGTCAACAGCCCTCCCCTTGTGGGACTAAGACTTCAAACGTTCTGATTCGCTTTTACACCTTGGAGTAGGCAGTTATGTCGAGATCCAGACTCAGATTTCAACGGACAATAGGGAGCCGTCTTTGGATTTTTAAAGCCCCTAATTAAAATGCTTTGATTATTTTCTTTTGGGTTCAGTTTTTTTTTTTTTTATAAGAGCCAACCGGTGTTTTGATAAGTTAGTAAAGTTTCTTTTAATTTGTAGGTTTGCTGTTAATTAAAAATGTTTGAAAGATGTTGAACGTGGTTTGATTAATGTGTCGCGCTGTGATTTTTTTTAGCTTCGTTTTATTATCTTTCTAAATTATTTTTTGATTGAATCTCAGCAAGCACGACTTAATAATAAATTAGAGTTGTCTTTAGAATTTTTAACAAACGTAAAATAATTCATATAGTTTTAATGCTGCTTCTGCAATTTCTCCAGCTATTTTCTTCACTATCCTCAACATAATATGCATACACTTTAGCCAAACACCAACGAACCACAAATGTAATTTTTGAACTAGGGCCATTAAAAAGAAACCCCACATCACGACGTACGGCAAATTCTCAGTCGATGTAAGCTCTAGGCCTTTTAGTCTCATATTATTACCTTCTTCAAATCACTCAAGCAATATGTCATACCGATTTTGTCCCATATTCTTTGGAACCCAAAAATGGCGTAACAACAGGAATCTCATCCACGTGGTAGCGCAAAAGTTTTCTCATATTCTTTTTTATTCCAGTAATGTTTCTCAAAGAGGAAAGACACCTTAATTTAGTTATATTTTATTGTGTTCCCAGAATTTTGTCTGGATAAAACAATTATTAAATAGTTGGTATCTCCGACGTAGTGACTGTAAATGGTAGAACGCGTATCTCCGAGTATCTCGAGGGGAAATAAGTGTCTCTGCTGCTAACGTTTATGCTGTTAATCTTTTGACACAAAGTGCTAAGTGCATCGGGTCAAAAGTCATAAAAAACCGGTTGGAATAGTTTTATGACAGTTGCGCGCACAGATTGTATTAAGTGGCGCGTGAGTCACCGACGCTACAAAATGTTGCCACTTTAAATATTATATTTTATTATTGTTTATATATTTAGAACTAGTGTTTATTGTTTTTTTTTTTACTTATTTTGTTATTTCTCTATAAGCTACACCGGTTGACGTCAACACGTCAACGCCGGTTGTCGCTGAAAACCAGCGCTGGGCTCTGTCTCGCATAGGGTTCCAGCATTATGCTGAGCGATGGCCGTTTTGCGTGGATGTGACGCATATTTTCCTCCAAATTGTTATTTTCGTGTTTATGTTTTTTTTAACTCTTTGCTTGCGTCATCTCGTACCGCAAATAAACGTATTTTTTTTCTTTTTCTTTTCTTTGAATGAAGTTCTAAGAGTATTTGCTGTATATTATGTACTAGCTGCACTCTGCAGTTTCACCCGCA
Source organism: Xanthia togata (assembly GCA_963853775.1). Lineage (NCBI taxonomy): Eukaryota > Metazoa > Arthropoda > Insecta > Lepidoptera > Noctuidae > Xanthia > Xanthia togata. The sequence continues at coordinate 24,179,926 of OY970794.1, read as the reverse complement.
TAAGTCTCGATCCCATGGGAATATCAGTATATACAGTATCCTATGTCCTAATCCTAACCTAGGTCATGGTCTACCCATGTGCAAAATTTCATCCAAATATGTAGCAAGCACGTACAGGCTTTGTTCTCAGCTGTCATTCGTGGATCTTTGATAGTCTTTACGGGTCATCAGAAGCCCGAAAGTATGACAACCAGTCTTACCAAGGGATATCGTATCACTTGGTTACTAACTGGGTTCTGGAGGTCAGATCGACGACCCAAACAAAGTTGGGAAAAGGCTTGGCAGATTTTATGAGAGCAACTAAAAAAAAAGTATTGTGACCGTCAAAATGTTTCACTTTTTTCGGTATAGCTATTCTTTGCCGAGTGTGCAGAGCATTAACTTGCGATAAGGGAACTTTATTTCAAAAACTGGTATCTAATCAGTAATGTAACTTAACCCTGGATCACTAACCATTCGTAAAATAGACGACGCGTACGTTGCACATTTAATGTTTTGATTAGATTCCAACTTCCGCCACCATTGCCGCTTCTAATACCTTCCTGATTCACATCATTAGTGACCCACAAACACTCATTACGGATGCACGTTTTTTAGAACGGGATATATCGTATGATAGTCGTAAAATTTCAGTCTAATTTCGCCACGAAATTTGAAGTAAATCATCGCGGAGATCCTGAAAATTGTAGACTAGATCACGAAGGTCCTAGTCAAAACGATTCCAGAACTCCCAAAACTTGCAGCTGTAAAAAAACGTCGTATAACCACGAACTTCTGTAAGGGCTGAAAAAAGCGATTTGCAGGGAGCATATTGTGTCTTTGAGCAATCTTTGTTCAATTAAGATCTTTTTGTGTCTTATATGAAGTTAATTAAATAAATATTGATGTTTTAATCCGTCCTATAATTTACGAATGGTTAGTGATAACGTTAGTCGAAATTAAGGTTAGTGAGCTAGGGTTAAAAATAATCAATCTTTAACTTTAATTGACTAGATTGGTTCGTTGTCAGTCAAAAATGTGACAAATTGAGAACATTCCAATTTTGTTGACATATGCTGATTATTAGGTGAGGTCACGGTCACGATCGGATGACCTTTTGAAGACCGCAGGAATCCGCTGTAAATAGCGGATGGGGGAAGCCTATGTCCAACAGTGGACGTTTTTCGGCTGAAATGATGAGATCACATCGTCACACGTGTGGCATTAAGATTATTTTAAGATCGATATTAATAGTGACAATTTCTGTTTGTCAGTGTGTATCATTAGAACACATATTACTTGTGAATTTTGACATCTGACCGCAACTCGCTTCAAGCTCTTGCTATTCATAATTTATGCAGTCGTAAAAGACGTTTTAGAGCTAATAACTGACCACAAATCGATACATACTCTTTTTTCTTTATGATAACACATCTAAACGATTTTATATGGTTTGTTTAAAATAGTTTTAGAAAATACTGTGTGGATTAACCCATACCAAGTCCAAACGTAACGTAAAAAGTTTACCATCTAACGTATATTTACGTCGTGTTATCGTGTTAAGAGACGACAATTTGTCATTACTTATTGCGCAGTTTTAGCTTCAAACTCAACACTTATTGCAAACTTTCTATAACGTGTGGCACTATTTATTAGAACTGAAATCAATTACCAAGAAACTTGGAAGTTCGTTTCCTTTTTGAAAGGAGTTGGTGTAATAAATTGCTTCAATGTTTTTGAAACATTACTTTGTAGTTTTGATCAGCATTAATTGCAATATCTGTAGGCTCATCAGCAGGGTAGTTATTGCGTTACACTCGTATAAAGGCAATTTAACGCAATACTTTTTATTTTGGCATTTCAGCCATATTCATTGCATAATTTAGATTATTGGTAGACGAATTTTTCAATCCTATGAAGCAATGGATATGGAATTTCCTTCAAATCCTTTGGATTGTGAGAATGGATGTGAAAGTGTGTTATACAATTAGGGAGCAGGATATATGGTTCATGACGTTTGCCTTCTTATTTCAATTTATTTTAACAACATAGCTATTGAAATAACCTCAGTTCTATAAATTAATCCTACCTAATAGTATTTGACGATCTAATAAAAGAAAAAAAAAATGTTTAGAAAATGTAACCCGAATATGGGAAAATAAAAGTGATCTAAAATGTACGAAATAAGACAATATTTCAGACAGAAATCAAGACATAGGTACAAAAATGGTCAGGGTAAGGCCTGCCTCAAGACTGCACGCATACCTGTAACCATGTGGATGCTAAGAACACCTACAAAATTATAATGGCATGCGACGACGGCTTTGATATGAAACGATGACGACGTAGACCTTTCTTTTGATACCAAACATGTGATGATTATCGCAATTTAATTTTTTTCAAGGTTAGAAATTTATGAATAAAGTCCAACATATTATTTAAAAAAAAATACTTTGAATTATGTTAAAGTGCTACCTACCTAAGTCTTGAGTCTAACGGGATTTAAAAATAAATTAAAAATATTTATAGTTTGAATATATTGAGGTCAATGATTGAGGTGCTACCTACCTAAGTCTTGAGTCTAACGGGTTTTAAAAATCAATTTAAAATATTTTTAGTATGAATATATTGAAGTGCTACCTACCTAAGTCTTAAGTTAGTGTATAAAAACTCGCCAGACCCCACAGTCAAACCACTACTACGGTTTTGTGGGGCGCAGATTATAAAAAAAATCTGTATCAATGAACTTATAAATAAATATTATATATAATAATAATATTAAATTTAGGGAGAATTTATATAGCCTATGTCACTCGGACCATTATTACGAATCTATTGTAGCTACTTCATTCATCAAAATCGGTTTAGTAGTTTAAGCGCTACGGTGGAATACACGTAAAAGCAAATATACATACATTTAAATAATATATATCATACTGCTAAAATCATAACTCTTCCTTTTGGCTTTGCCGTAGTAAGGTAATAAATTGTGGTAAGTAAGTAATCAAATTAGAAGTGAGACTCCTAGCTAAGTAATAACAGCCGCATGGATTGATTGCAAGTTAAGCTACGCTTTCCAAACCCGGTCCGAGGATGGGTCCATTAAATACCGAGGCTCCTCCGTGCCTTCGTGTCCCGGGTGCCATTCGTAGATTCTGTAAGAGCATTTATCCTAAAATTTGCGAACGTCGCAAATAGATATTTGCGACGTTCGCAAATTTTAGGATAAATGCTCTGCTTGGATAAACTCGTAGATACGAGTTTTGATTAATTTGGCAATATTACTGTATGGAAATATGTGGCGAACGAGTGAACTGAAATATTGATTATGAAATACAATAATTAATATCGTACCACCGAATATTTAGTTTTTATAGATGAAAAAAAAATATTTGAAAACTTTTCAAATTATTTTTTTACACCTAAAATGGTTGCGACATCAAATTCAATGTTATAATTGCAATTCATTATTAATATTCTAGTTCTCTATTTAGCCACATTTCTTATTTCCATACAGTAATATTAATATTTGACATCTATTTCTGACGTTGCTCACTTTCAGTATAAACGCTCTGAACTGTCGTAACGGGTAGTCAGAAGCCCGGAAGTCCGACATTCAGTCTTACCAGGGTATCGTGTTATTCAGTAAATGGGTTGTGAATGTCAGATAGGCAGTCGATCCATGTGCAATACTGGTATTAAGCTGCATCCGGTTTGACTGGAAGCTGACCACAACATAGTTGGGTTAAGGGTAGGCAGATGTTTAGGTTAGAAAAAATAAAGAATAATAAGGTTAGTAGGTACCTAGTTATAAAAATACTGGTTTCCGCCAGTGGCTTCGCCTGCGTGATATATTTATAAATTATAGCATAGATTAACATAACATCACGCCTTTTTTTTCCCCAAAGGTTTGGGGCAGAGGTATACCTGTAGTACACCCACATTTCGCCAGTTATGTTTTTTAACGCCGGTAGCATATCTCCGCCGCGAAACCATAGCAGCGAAACCGCAGTAGTTCAATTCAACTGACTCGCGTCATGTTCCGCTATTCAAAATTCGTGTAGCGGAACTCGAGTAGCGGAATGTGCTACCGGCGTAAGTCCCATGTAATAGGGGGCGAACCTATTGCCATCAACCGGGCACAATTCCAGACTCCGGGCTACTACTGAGAAATTCCTGTTGGAAAAACCCAATAATACTTTGCCCTACCCTATGTTACTCAGTGATAATATAGCATTTTACTGTTCCTTTAGTTTTTGAGTTTATTCATTACTAAAAAAATACAATTCATTTCTCTTCATAATATTAGTGTAGATAACACCTACTATATATCTATACTGCCCCGACCTCGACTGCCTCGTTGGTCTAGTGGACGCAAGCGCTACTGCTGGACATGAGGTCCTGGGTTCGATTCCCAAGTCAGGCAAAGTATTATTGGGTTTTTCCAACAGGAATTTATCAGTAGTAGCCCGGAGTCTGGAACTGTGCCCGGTGGATGGCAATAGGCTCGCCCCCTATTACATGGGACTTAAAAACATAATTGGCGAAATGTGGGTGTACTACAGGTACACCTCTGCCCAACCCTTCGGGGAAACAAGGCGTGATGTTATGTTATGTTATATATCTATACTATAAAATTTATAAATTTTGTTGGTTTGTTTGTTTGTAAGTTTGTACGTAGGGGTAGTCTTCGGTACTACCAGTCGGATTTGAAAAAATATTTTTGCACTGGAAACTCCATCTCTTCAGGAATGTTATAGGCTATATAACATCACGTTATGACCCTGAGGAGCCGAGCAAAAAGAAAAAAAAAGTCAGAAAGAACGCTAAGTGAAGACGAAATAATAGCGCGATGGGCGATGTGATGCGACGCGGTGGGTCGGAGCCGAAATTTCACTCGGACGAAGATACGGGCCGAAGCTAGTAAAAGATAAAAACAAAAACAAAGCTTGTTTAAACATAACATTCCAAAAAAATACGTTTCTAAACGGTATAATGATACTACACAAAACTTTTTCCGCCAACATACCGTCCACTCAAAACTAGAAATAGCCGTCTGTTACTTAATAAGTTTTAAAAGCAGCCGCGTTCCGCTGTGGCGGTAACTTTGGCAATTAGTGTTAAGTGGGTTTTAACCTAAATAAAACAATTGTTACATTGTTTACCTTAAATGTGTGGAGTATTCGTATTGTGGTTTGGTATATTTTTAACTGCCACGATCTATTTTGATTGCTGAAGGTGATTTTTCTCAACTCGGTGATTTTATATTGTAGGTGTCTCTATAAAAACCGAGCAATCAATCAATCTGCTGAGTCTTTTCCCAACTCACGGTCGACTTTCAGTCTAACCGGGTGCAGCTGAATACCGATGAGCATTATGGAACAGGAAAGCATCGTAGCCAACTGTTGAGCATATTGTTTTTCCAAATAATTACTATAAACCACAAATTTGATACTGGAATATTTAGCATTCATTAATATCTGCTCATTCTCGTGAAATAATGCAATGTGTGTGGTCACATTATTTAAAGGTTAAAAACTCACAAAAATCGCTTACAAATCAGCTTAAGTTCTGATACTTACATGTACCAACAAATCTTTTCTTACGTGAAGGATAGATGGCAGCACTAACCATTAATACTTACGTTTTACATTTTCATGTTTTACATTGTTTAATTAAGTATTACATTTTTATCCTTTTGCAGTCAGATAGATTTTGTAGTCCCATTTTAGTTTGAGGTTCGGTCAGTGACCAGTCGTATTATACTAAGACTTTTAAACGTCATATAAATTGATACACAATTATTGGATACATCTCATTTCAGCATTTCATATAAAATCTATGAACTCATGGCTAAACCTATTTTTCTTTCTTTCGATTAAATGAGTTGATATTATTTTAATTTTGCTTCTGTTCCTGTTTAATTATAAAAATTATAACATGTCTTATTATGGTGGATTTGTCGATAAACTTGATCATATTGCTTCGCCTTAACGGGTCGGACACCGGTGACCAGAATAGATACACTGTATAGTACTTACTGAGTTAATCTTGCATATAATACTGACATCGGCGAAAGAAAGCATCGTGAGGAATTCTGGACTTATAGTTTATTTAGGGGTTAAAGTATGAAATTGCCGATTTGTACTGAAAAATTTAAATTCGTTTTTTTTTTTTTAAATTTAACATAATAATTTTTTTAATCATAATAATTACCAATATTATCTATACATTGCTGCCATCTAATAGGAAGGTCATTTATGCTTTTGCGATAGAACTCTCGTGATCTAGATTCAACAAACTGGGTGAAAGCATTTTGTACTGCCTCCTGAGAAGAAAACTTTTTAACACGTAGAAAAGGTCTGGCGAATACGGAGTGAGACGAATGGTATCTTTTCAACCGACTTCAAAAAGGAGGAGGTTCTCAATTCGGCTGTATGTTTTTTTTTTTTTTTTTTTTTGTATGTTTGTTACGCGAGTACTCCGCCAATTATGAATTGATTTTGATGATTCTTTTTTTGTTAGGTAGGGCATACTTCAGAATTGGTCCCATATAAATTTGGTCAAGATCTGTTGAGGGGTTTTTGAGTTAGCTTCAATAATACATATTTTTCCCACCTAGTATAATATGTGGATGATATTCTAATAGTTCCTGTCACTGTAATTTACTTGGTATTCAAGTTTTTGTGGGGGTTTTGTGTTGGTACCACAACTAAAAAGTGAAAAATAAAAACTTTTTCACAAAAAATAAAACCGACTTCAAAAAAAAACACTACAAAGTGAAAAATAACTTTGTTTTCGGAAGTCGGTGGCAAAAAAACGAAAATAAAAAACCCAAAACACCGACTTCCGAAATCAAAGTTATTTTTCACTTTGTAGTGTTTTTTTTTGAAGTCGGTTTTATTTTTTGTGAATAAGTTTTTGCAGTTACCATTACCTTTTTATTGTTAAGCTTTGCTTTAGCTTTGTTTGACCTGGGGTCAGCCATTGCAATTTTCGCTTACGGTTATCGTAAAGAATCCACTTTTCATTACATTAACAGTAACAATTCGATCCAACATTCCTTCATTTCTGTATCGATTCAACAAGGCAACACAAGTTTCAACACGCGTTTCTTTCTGCAGATCAGTCAAATTATAAGGCACCCATTTCTCATTAATATTTTATTGATTTGACGCAAATGAGTCAATATTGTTGGTAAGGTAACGTTAAACTATGACGCTAATTCCTGGGTAGTTTGGCTTGAATCGGCTTCCACCATCTCTATCAATTCATTGTTAGGTGAATAACATTGTTATTCACCTGTGTGGGCGGTCTTCCACGTGGTTCGTTCTTCAAATCAAAGTTTCCATCACGAAAGCGTTTAAACCAAAATCGTACGGTGCTTTCATTAGCAGTCCCCTCTCCAAACGCAACATTGATAATTATTGCGAGCTGTTACTGCCGCGTTAGTTCCGCGTCGGAACTCGTATTCAAAAATAACTCGAATTTTCGAAGTATACATCTTTCTTGTCTAAGCTGCATAAAAAACTGAAAGTCGATAATTGAATGTTGTACATTTTTTAAAAGAAGAACTTCATAGGTACCATGTGAAAAAAGTTTCACTCAAAAATCTCAAACCAAAATGGTTCTATGTCAATTCGAAGTACCTAAATTATTACAATAAAACGGCAATTTCATACTTAAACTACTACTCTACCCTACCCTACTTCCCTATTATAAGTCTGAAATCGCCAATCCATCTTGAGGAAGCGTGGTGATCAATGCTCGTGCCTTCTCTGTATGAGAAGGCGCCTTGCCCTGCAGTAGGACAATAATAGGCGGATATTAAGTACCTACCTATACGTTTAATTACGTCACGCATTTAGAGTCAGAAGCACAAAGACAGGATTACACGTATCTCGCACGTGGAGACAATAGAACATAAGATGTACTTAATTTTAATCATTTAATTAAGATGATATTAAACCTTACGTGGGTTCGGAGCGAAAATGAATTATGGTCGCTTTTCTTACCAATTGAGTGTGAAAATAGGTCGCGCGTTTATGAAATATGTTATTACAATGTTCTTATGGTTTAGACGTGTTTTTTTTTTTGGAAAAGAATAAGGTTTTCACATAATGTAGATTTTCGTTTATGCCAGTTAATAGTTTGGTTGGTATAAAATGCTTTGTGTTCTATTTCGATGTTTTACTAACGGAATTTTTGAGAATTATTAGGGGTTAAACATTGAACAATAAGATGTTCTTTGGGGCTTTTAATTGAAATAAAGACAAAGATTTTAGTCTTAGCTCCAAGGCTGTGGTTATGGTATAGTATAACTATACATTTATCTGCAATTAATGATACAGCTGTTACTAAACTTTTTTAAATTGATTTAAGGTACTCACTAGATGACTCCCTAACTCCGACTCCTAACCGACTCGGAAGATTCTGTAACAAAAGTAGATTTTGCAACAAGTGCACAAAACGAACCATTTTTATCCGAGACTTTTAGCAGCCCGAGACGAAGGCTGGGCTGATAGTAATGTCGAGGATAAAATGATTTTGTGGACGAGTTATAAACTCTGCTTTTGACTTCGATTGCGAGGAAATAAAACAATAATGTTATTCTAACATAACATTAATGTCTTAAAAAACACATAAGGCAAATAAAGTAAAGTAAATATTATAAAATAACAAATTCTATCTCTATGAACTTCTTATTGTGTTTGGCTGTATGGCTCATTTTCTTTGCCTTAATATAGATATATTTATGAGTAGATACGTTAATGCACTTGTGCACAATATTTGATTTTGTGCAGCCTATATCCTGCACAAATAAGCACTTTCAGAGCATCAGAAGTGAAAATAATATTAAAGACCGTAAGTTGGAAAATATTATTTGTGTGTCTATAAAGTGAAATGACTATTATGATTGTGGAATAGATCATATTTATGCAGTAATCTTTCCCCATTGCCAAAATACCAAATTACTTATTTTAATCATAATTTCAGACACTTTATTTACAAAACAGATTAGATTTAAGCAAATGTTATTAGCAAACTACAAGAAAATTGGCTCCCATTCAAAATAAGATACCAGGCGCTCATAACTATAGTAGCAATTTGTCTTATCCTTGGCTAGAGAATGTTATTACATAGAGAATTATTGTTTGAGCCATAAAAAGTCTAAAGTTGTGGAAACATATTACTGTGGTATAAATTTCATTCAAGTTATCATGTTTTGCTACATAATCTTAGCTTTCTTGCTGTAGTTGTTTATGTGCAAAATATTTAGTAATATGAGAACGAGTGTGGTATTTAAGGAAAGGATTTTTTATATGCCTATCGGCGGGACATAGAAGGACTCTGTAATATCTATATTCTAACATCTTCTAACCTATGTACACAAAATAAATGAATTTGAATTTGAATTTGGATTCTCATTAAATAATTCACAAAAGCGATAACAGGGCAATTAATCAAAATGGAACTCTAGTATATCATTTATTGGATTTTTTTGCTTTCCATGTAGCAGAACATGTGTTTGTTTTTCATGTGTTTTGTATTTTTTTTTTTTTTTTTTTGCTTTAGTTACGTAATTGTAACATTTTTGCTCGATTCATTTTTTATTCCAAAATCATGGCTTTTAAAAAAAATATATAAATAAAATGAAGATTACTCGGCGTTTATGTCTAAAATAACTATTCACCTTAAGAAAATATAGTATATTATCCAGCCACAAAATATTTTTTTTGTAGATCAATTATTACTTTAGTTATAAACGAATGTCCAGCACTGCGACATTTATTATTAAATGTCGCAGCATCATGATGAGATAGAAGGTTTTTGGCCTCGCACAGGACTTTTTACTTTATTTTAATTTTACTTTGTTTTTTTTTAATTTATTTTTTTAATGTGTGTGTGTTTAGTTTAATTGAGATGTCCTGTGCTTGTCCCAATAAATACCTTTTCTTTCTTTCTTTCAAATAAGAATTGAGACTTACGCCACTTAATTTAGTGCTCGAACAGGATGAAAGAGCGTAAGAGATATTCAACTTTATAACTGCTGTGTTGGCGTTTAGCACATATCAGAGTGACGGAATGCATGCGGTCGGAGCTTGCGTGGAAATCGCCTTTATATTGCGCTATCTTGTGTTTGTCTCGTGTTCTGTCTTAAGCACAGAATATATAAAAGAGGTTTTAATTTTATGATTTTTAGAGATGCAAAGCGTTCTTTGCGTACAATGTGTTCATTGAAATCGCAGATTTACATGAACATGTATCAAAGGAATAGTTTTTTAAATAAAGTGTGTATAAAAGTTACGTCTAGTCTAGTTTAAGTCTAGAGTATTGTTTTAAACGTACTTTACGGGAAACAATAAAAAACTAGTTTCCATGAAAAGAAAAGTCAATGTGACATCAACATATAAAAGTGTTTTCAACCGACTTCATAAAGCCTCCTTTAAGTCGGTTGGTTCTCACTTCGGTTGTATTTTTTTGTATGTTTGTTACGCGATTACTCCGCCAATTATGAATTGATTTTGATGATTCTCTTTTTGTTTGATAGGGTATACATCCGAAGTGGTCCCATATAAATTTGGTCAAGATCTTATGAAGGGTTTTTGAGTTAGCTTCAATAATACGTATTTTTCCCACCTAGTATAAATGTGGACGATGTTCTAATAGTTCCTGTCACAATAATTTACATAGCAGGTAGTGATATTCAAATTTATGTGGGGGGTTTGTGTAGGTACCACAACTAAAAAGTGAAAAATAAAAACTTTTTTACAAAAATAAAACCGACTTCCAAAACAAAAACACTGCATAGTGAAAAATAACTCTAGATTTCGGAAGTCAGTGTCTTTGATTTTGTATTTTCAGTTTTTTGCCACTGACTTTCGAAATCAAAGTTTTTAATTTTTAAAAGTAATTAAAGTGTTAATAAAAAAGTTTTTATTAACACTTTAATTTGGTGGTCATACGATTGAAAATCTTCGGTTACTATCAACCTGAATGAAACAGAAATAAGTCACAAAATCGTTGAAGCACAGATCAACAACTTAAAAAATAAAGACCTGCAACGTTGCAAATTAGAAACAAAATATAAAACACTCCCGCCGAATGTAAATTGAATTGCGCCACCAAATTCAATTTGGATTACCTTCACGTTCGCAAAAAAGTATATCTGAAACAAATTCTTGTTTCATCAATACATCACTGGGGCTTAAACCACATTATTAAGTGCCGTTTTATTTTTGAAAAATAAACCTTATTTCATCGTCATAATGAACTTTCTTTGTTAGATGGATCACCCTAGTTTGATTTGTATTATAAATTCGAGAAGGATTTGTACTGCTTTACCACTGATCTGTAAAGTGGCAGAATGAATAATGATGGCGTTGACGCATTATGTAAACAATAGGTACCTACGTAGTTATGTCCTTAAAACAAGTATTTTTCTTTTGGCTGTGAAAGGAACGATGATGAACTATGTTTATTTAGGTCACTTGGGATTTCCAAAGCTGTCTGATTTTAATCGATGGCTTCAGATTTTTCGGGTTGGTATTAAATATTAGATAGTTCTTATAATGAACAGTAATAGTACATATTCCATAAAACTAATACTGGCACCTCAGACCAAATAAAAAACCTAGACATAGCGCTGTCAGCAGTGTGGTGAGGCCGGTTTCGTAAACATGTGTGCGTGTGACCGTGTATGCACACAGTGGAGGTATAGTTTTGGTATGTTTCTCTGTATTGTTCGCAGCGCTGTCTTTGTTTTTTATTTGGCCTGAGACTGGCAGTATTAATTGTACAGCATTTATACTAATAGTGTCATTAATACTATTACTGTTCCTGTTCCAACGCCATATATTGAATCTCAGGTTTTGCCCTTGCTACGTCACTGTAAAGATTTGGTAAAAAAAAAATGGTATAATAATAACATTTTATATTCAAAAGGAAGACTAACAATACATTTATCAATATTCAGACGACTGAAACAATCTGTTTTTTGTCCGTCACGATGGCTTCTAGTTTACTTTTAAAAAGATATTCTGTTCTCATTTTAAAATCAAATTACGAAGAACTTACCTTGCTAACTTCTGATGGAAAAGTTTAAACAAACGGTACACTTGCAATTTTTCAAGATGGATTAACGTCTCATCCAGTATGCTAAGTTGTAACTTATTTTTAATGTTTGACAGACTTACGTTTTTTCAATGATGCTGTGTTGTTGGAAAGAAAACAGGTCTTTATCTTTATACATTAATTTTCTCAGAAGGAGATAAGAACTAAGAGAGTCAGTACGTAACAATAACGTCTACATTTTCGTACCTAATTTTGGTTGAAACTGAGTTTTAGTCTGAGCTCAATAAATGTATTTTCTTTCTTCTTTCTTTAAATAAATCTTCTCTTTATTTAAATTTCTAGGTATACCTAGAAAGAAAAAAAAGTACGTTTTTTTTTTCAAATTATTGCAAAGTAGCTGCGCTTCGCGGTTTCACCCGCATAAATATAGATCCAGTAGGAATATCGGGATAAAAGTATTTTATTTCCTAACCCAGGTCATGATTGGCCAAATTTTATCTAAATCCGATCAGCCGCTTTAGCGTGAAAGCGTAACAAACAAACATACAAAAATTCTAATCTTAATTATATTAAGTTTAGATTCTCACTTAATTGAAACTTCACTAAGGTTAAAACTATCTAACTGTTACATAGACAAATAGACCATGTACTTTTCTGACACGCAAGTTACATTCAACAGTCGGCTGTCACATATTTTAAAATAATCATCTACATCAAACAGTGCAATATTACATACATAATATAACACTTTTTAGGGTTCCCTACGTCCGAATGAAAAAATGGAACCGTTAAAGGACCGTCACGTCACGGAACTGTCACTCGTGTGTCTGTCTGTCCGTCTATCACAGCCAATTTGCTCCGAATCTAGAGGACCAGTTTAGTTGAAATTTGGTACACATATTAATTTCTGTGTTTCCAAACACGGACGTGTCACGTAAATTTCACTTTTCGGAAACTTTTTTTTTTTTTTGCATATTGTACCTTTTTTTTTTTTTTTTTTTGGGTGGGAAATCATCAAATGACGTCTCCCGCTCTGGGTGGAGCGGGAGGGCGTGTCAGACTCTTACTGACTAAAACCCACCCGTGTTCCTTCTGTTGCCTGTGCAATGCCAGGGGGCCACGGTATCCCTTTCGGACTTTCCCGCAACCCCGGCAGGCAATGGTCTCATCGGACCCCTTCAGTTGCTGACATCTCTTTGAGGCGCGCGTGGAACACTACGCGCCGTCGACCCGGGCCTGGTCCTTACCGGACGGCGAGCTACCCATTGCTCACCGTCCGCAAGCCCGCGCCTACGGTGGCCGGGAATCGGCAATCGATTCCCGACGCCCAGGGCGTCTCCTCCTGCGGCGGCTAGGGGCGTGAGTGAATTTGCCTCTCCCTCACGCGCTCCGCCTCCTCCTTCGCGAGCATTACTGCTTCGCAGAAGGAGGTCACGGCCTCCCATGCCCTCTCGCTCCGTACCATGGCCTGGACCAGGGCCGGACGCGAGAGATCCCCGCCACCGATCGCCTCCACGAGGACACGGCGGTGCTCTGCCCATGCCGGGCATACCTCCACCGTATGCTCCACTGTGTCCTCCGGGCGATCCACGCAGTGATGACACCCGGGCGTTTCCTCCCGCCTTATCCGAAACAGGTACCTCCCGAAACAGCCGTGTCCGGTGAGGACCTGCGTCAGGCGGAAGGTGAGGGTGCCGTGGCGCCTCTCCAGCCACTCCTCAAAGAGGGGACTTATCGCCGCAATAGTGGCGTGCCCAGCACTGGGTTGCGACAATCGCACTCTCCATGACGCCATGAGATCCCGTCGGAGCTCTGTCCGCTGTGCCGCGATTTCTCGTGGCATCGGAGTCAAGCCCCGACGTTTCGCCTCCTCGCGCCACTCCCAGATATGCGCGAGGACTTTTGCCTCCAGATCCCATGGCGGCAATCCGGCAAGGAGGCTCGCCGCCTCACCGGAGACCGTGTGGTATCCCCGGACCAGCCGGGTGGCCATGACCCTCTGGGACGCGTTCAACCAGCGACTGCAAACTGTACCTGCCGTGTGATATAAAACGAAAGGGCTTGTTATGAGGATCCCAAATATACAGGGTGTTTGGTGGATCATGTGCCAAATTGAAATGGTCGACTGTAGGAGTCATCCGCTAGCCTTTCAGACCCTTTAACACCCCTCATGCTCTGTGGATTTTTTTTTATCGACTTTTTATTGTTTTCCAAAAAAAATACCCAAATTTTACATTCAAATCCAGATTAAAAAAAAAAATGTAAGGCGTAGAATCTGAATTTTAATTTTATTTCGATGTGTATCGTTTAAGAATACTTTTAAATACAAAATTAGTGATATTAGTCACCTAGTTCTTTTTTAATTCACTCGCAAAGGTAAAACTTAAATTAAAGCTGTACATGTTACAGCTGTTTATAAGGCTACAAAAAAAAAAACAAAAGCGACCGGGATCTTCCAACTCCCTCATTAATTCTCCAGTTTATCCTCTTTCTAATGATGTGCCACATGCCATAAAAGTATGAATTTTTACAACTTTGTGAATTCGCTAGAATTGTGAATCGAGTCACCTAAGGCTAATATTCAAAATTATGTTTTTTTTTTAAATCTCTTAAATGATAACTGTCAAACCTATAAATCTGCTATCTCATTCTTATGGTTAGGTAAATTCGTGTCTCATATCTGTATCTTTCGTGGGATTTACTTGAAATAAAAAAACTGTATTGCATTTTTAACATTTATTTAATCATTTTTACAAATCTTGCTCAAATTGTTGCCCTCTGTTGCGAATGCAGGCCCGATACCTGTTTCGTATTTCAACAGTTGTTGTACGAAGTCGTATTTCCTCCTTAATAGTATTGAATGCTGCTTCTATGAGTTGGACTAATACCTCCTTAGTTGGAACCTCCGTGGCATATACCAACTCTTTGGCACGTCCCCAGACATAAAAGTCTAACGGAGTTAGATCTGGGGAGCCTGGCGGCCTTGGAATAGGGCCATCGCGTCCAATCCATGCATTGGGGAACACATTGTCGAGATATTCCCTCACAGTCAATCGCCAATGCGCGGGACAGCCGTCATTTTGAAATACAATGGGCACACGTTCATTAAATACGGGCACATCGGTCACTAATTCGGGAAGGTCATTTTGTAGGAATTCCAGGTAGTCTTCGCCATTGAGATTATCGGGCAGGTAATGCGGTCCAATTACCTGATTCCCAATCACTCCTGCCCAAACGTTTACACTAAACCTTCTTTGAGAAGATTTCTGTCTTTTAACACGTGGGTTTTGCGTTTTCGTTGTCCAGTGGTGCAAATTGTGTAAATTGAGGATCCCATCCTTGGTAAATTAGGATTCATCCGTCCACAGTGTTCTTTTTAAAAAATCAGGATCATCCACATCCGTGTGTAAAAGAAACCGACAAAAAGCCACTCGTCTCTCAAAGTCGCCACCCTCAAGACCTGCAACAAATAAAAAACTCTTTTAAATTTCTCTTGGGCAATAAGTAATTGCACAAGAAAGGACCCGCTGTTTGTGCTAATAGATTCACTACCTGGAAGTGACGCCATACCATACCCATTACCTGCTAAACAAAGGCAAGGTCAATCAAAGCTTGCACGGGTTTAACGTTAGTTTAAAATTACGTACCTTGCACCGGAGTGTAGTGGAATGGATGCTTTTTGTTTTGACGAAGTACTTTCCACACTTTCCATATTGAATTATCAAGATGTGACGCCACATTTCTAATGCTTCTTGTAGGGTCTTCCTCAAAAAGTGCCAGTATTCTCTCGTCTACTTCAACATTATGACGCACAATATGGCCCCTTAGTTCATTAAAAGTAACACTGCCAGTCTCGCGTATGCGTCGGTATGTGTCTTGGAAGACTCTGCGGCCAGGTAATCGTCTACCAGGAAAGCGTTCCTGGTAAAGTCGTTGCGCTGCACGAGCGACGCCATTAACGGCTCCGTAAGCCATCATGATGTCCGCATATTCTTCGTTAGAGAATGTCGCCATTGCAATAACAAAAAACTCAAATTTTAACAATAACAACAAAAAATAAAAAAAGTAACAAGAACCAACAAAACTCAACGATAACAAAGTAATAAAAGAATCGCGGAGTATGGTGAACTAGCACACACGTTAGGTAGCAGAGGCAGTGATGTCTCGACTAAAAAAATGGCGGGTCGGGCGGCGCGATTTGTTCAAACCGATTTAAGGTATGCAAGAAAGAGATAGAAGATATTTACTGTGAAAGAGTGAGAAAACAAATTTTACCTCTTTCTCAAGTAACAGTTCCGCAATAAATATTTTTTCATTACAATTTGGAATGTAGTTTTATGTGACTTGATTCACAATTCTAGCGAATTCACAAAGTTGTTAAAATACTTTTATGGCATGTGGCACATCATTAGAAAGAGGATAGACTGGAGAATTAATGAGGGAGTTGGAAGATCCCGGTCGCTTTTGTTTTTTTTTTTTTTTGTAGCCTTTTATATAGCTGTAACATGTACAGCTTTAATTTAAGTTTTACCTTTGCGAGTGAATTAAAAAAAATGTAGGTGACTAATATCACTAATTTTGTATTTAAAAGTATTCTTAAACAATACACATCGAAATAAAATTAAAATTCAGTCTACGCTATTTTAATGTAAAATTTGGGTCTTTTTTTTGGAAAACAATAAAAAGTCGATAAAAAAAATCCACAGAACGTGAGGGGTGTTAAGGGGTCTGAAAGGCTAGCGGATGACCCCTTCAGTCGACCATTTCAATTTGGCACACGATGCACCAAACATCCTGTATATTTTTATAGATATTTAAGAAAATAGACTAAATTTTTGGAAATAATACGGAGAATTTTTTAAATTACAGGAAAAGCTATAAGAAGTCTATGGTCTATAAATAAGATTAAAAAAAAAAAGATTAATTAAAGTCTCTCAATACTGTGTGTTATTGTTGTTGGTAAAAGGATCAACAACATGGTACATAGCGTATTTATCATACGGAACCCTCACCACCCGAGTACAACTCGCGCTTGTCCGGTTTTTTTCTAATAAATAAAACACTCAAACATTTACTATTTTCCACGAATAAATTAAGCACAAAGCACGGACAGCAACACAAAGACTTCACCCATTTCTAACGCCACCACAAAAAAAAGTTAGGCACAAAGTCTCCGTTTGTCCCTACAACAGAATCCAGCCATTAAAACCAGAACAATACAGAATACAGAAAATATAGGAACAAAAAAATCCCGTGAGTAGCAAATGGAACACTTTACCTACTTTCCTATGGCGATGATAGGCAAAGCCGTGTGTCGGTAGCGATATCACAATGTGCGCTACGAGACACCATTCAAGTGGCTTTTTTAACATCAAAGGCAGTTTTTGCTTTGAGCCGTGGGCGTATCTGTTTTCCGGAAAGACACTTCTGGTTTTGATATTCTGTGGAGTATAGGGTGTGGGGTGCATAGTTTTCAAATGTTTTTGTTATAGAATTACGTACGTACTATACAAGGTAGAGACGACAATACGACAGTAAATTCGACGTCAAAGGTGTCTTTCGGTACAGTTTTACGAATGCCAATCGAGGGTTCGAAATTATCTTCTAACGCTTAATTACGAGGAAACCGAAGAAAAACTTCAGTAAACGATAACATAAACACACATATTTAAACATGTTTGAATACACAATCACACTCTCGACACACACACACATTACATTACACAACACACACTCGTACATCCTACATACCACGCCCACTTTCACAGTACCTTAGCTAAATATTAAGAAATCTTTTTTATTACTTTGTATGGTTCATGCTCTCATCCTTAAAGTTTTATTTATTTATTTTTTTGTTCATTAGAGAGTAAATCTTAAAAGTTTTTTTTTTGTTTTGGCAACAATTAGTGTAATAAAATGGGAGTAGGCGCTGACTCCTGACATACAGGTTTTTACCTAGTTTGGGATTCAGAGGCTTCATATTATGATCTTGTAACCTCATATTATGTCAATAAAGATTATTGTAATTAAACTCAGCCCCTAAGACGACCCACTGACCAAGTTCGTATATTTAATGACGTTCAGTCTGCATACAAAAATTTATCAAATATATTCAATAGTTTAGTCACCATAGCTAGTCAAATATTGGAAAAACCCTTAGTCAGTCCATCACTAAATTCCTTTTTTGAATTTCGATGCTAGGATTTATTTAATCGTTCCAAAATACTCTTATGCATTAGTATTGCCAGTGTTTTCATTTATTGTTATATTGTTGTTTCTACGTTGTATGTGTTTTTTATGTATATCGTGTTATGTGTGCATAAATATTGTGACTTCTACATAATATGGATACAAATAAGCAAGTAGATACTGTCTCAATTTTTTTTTTTTTTTTTTTTTATAATTACGGAGAATAAATTCAAAATTTTCTATTAATCGAATAATTTAATAAAAGGAACGTCATAATTAATTAAATACCCACGCAGACTTACAGAAACAGAATCCTCAGCAATTCCAGAAAAAAGATTTATACTTAATTAAAAATCGAATTCGCAAACAGAAAAAACATTCATTAAATCGAATCGGCTTAAGCCATTCCGGAATCTCATCAAAACATCATTAATTTTTTTCACCCAACATCTACGGACCAATCTTGCCAATACCGCGATCCTCGAAACGGGGAAGCGAACCTGTAATCTTTCAATTACAAATTCAAGTTCCATCCGTTCCAATTAACTTCAATATTGATCAGGGAATACGGTTCGCGATCACTGTTATCGGTACTGCCAATTTAATAAAAAAATGTCAAGTGGATCCGCTGTTACGATTGGTATTGCCTGTATACCTGTGAATACGTGTTTACAATACTAAAATAAAAATATGACGTTATTCGGATGATATTTCTTATATTTGTCATTATGGTTTTGTTACAGTGTTTTATCTATCTACTTTCATAGATAGATAAAACACTCACAGATATAAATGTAGAAATGTGTTTGTGTGTGTATGTGTGTGTTTGTGTGCGCCGGTGTGTGTGAATGTGAACTGAATGAAGAATCTCTGAGAAGTACTCAGGCTTTATTGAGTTAAAGTATGCTGCAGGTTTTTCAATTAATTATGCTGTCACAATATTATCTCGACCTTTGTGGTTTCATTAGTCTTTTTCATCTCTTTGTCGGCTTGAAGTTAATTAACTAGATGGTCAGCGTTGCAATTACCAGTTACTTCTAAGTCAAATTGATATGTTTTATTACGAATACATTTCAAATGACTTACCAATGACAAGCTGGCGGCCCCTGAAGGTATGTGAAGTTCGATGACTGTTGGGAGTTGGGTATGCAAAGTACTTAATTGAAGATACCCGTTTACCTACCCTATACAACCGTTCCAACCCTGGTAAAATTGAGATAACCTTGCATGACTCTATAAAATAATAATGACATTTGACGCACGGATAAATTATTTTAGTTCTGAAAAATGCATAAATGCCGATGTATGCGTATCTGTGACACCAGAGGCATCGCATATGCATTCCCATCCCAGAGTCAAAGTCGAAATGAGCCTGGAATTATTTGTACGTAATTGTCCTTTAAACAGAAACAAATTGTACAATCCACCAAAATGCTCAAGATGAGACACCAGACACAGTGGTGTCTAATAGACTACACAGTGTGTTTTTACCTTTATTTTGTTCTTCCTGATTTTTAATTTCCATGTAACTATTTCTACGTGAGAATTTCCTCATTGCTAAATTCCCGTGTAAATGTTTCATCATCGCATCGTTACCTCACAATGGCATCAGTAGTGGACACAATTTGCTAAAAGTGTAATTTGTTGCGACGTAGCGTACGGCATCAGTTCAGCGGTACTGCACTCTACACAGATGTAGTAACACTGACCAAATGGAACTGACATGAATTTACCGTTTCGAACTTTAAATTATAATTTTACACGTGTCTCATGGACGACGTACCTATTATTTGCGTTAAGTTGATAAAGATTTAAATTAAATAAATATATAATACCAGCCTATTATTGTTCTACTGAAGGGCAAAGAGGTCTTTTAATGCAGTGAAGGCATGAGCATTGATCACCACGCTTGCTCAAGATGGGTTGCCGATTTCACTTATCCTAACTAGTATTATAAAATGCGAAAGTGTTTGTTTGTTTGTTACGCTTTCACGCTAAAAGGGCTGAACAGATTTGAATGAAATTTGGCACTGGGTAGACCTGGATTAGGACATAGGATACTTTTTATCCCGATATTTCCACGGGATCGAGACTCAAGCGGTTGAAACCGCGGGACACAACTAGTTAACTATAAGTCCAGGTTCCCTCCGATGTTTCCTTCACTGATGTCAATAATATCCAAGATAAACTTGGAAAATACATATGAATGAATCGTATGAATCGAAAAAGTCACATTGGTACTTGCCCGGATTTGAATCCACAACCTCGTGCAAGAGAGGCGAGGCCTTACCACTAATAACATTTTATAATAAATTATAAATTAGTCTTGGTTTCCTCACGACGTTCTCGATGTTTTGTGTTGAAGATCTACTGATTGTAAAGCTTGTACCACGAGAATTCTGTATTTATTTAATCGTTCATGTTTCGTGATTGCTCCAATGATTTCGTACTCAAACAGATTTCAGTTCATCAACAGATAATGTAATAATCTCGAAATCAAATTTACTGTCCATTATTTACTCCCATAAAAAAATACAAAGAAAAATAACAACACATGAAACTGCTGCATTAAAGAACACTGAACTGTCTTATGGTTCTTCTTTCACTAAAACTTTAAAATTTGGTTGTTGATCTGGAAAACGCAATGCTAATGTGAAATAGGATTCAATGTGAGACAAAGTTCAACTACTCAATTAGTAAATTGAAATTTTGCGTAAACAACACCATGTTTCATGCTGCTGACAGAACGGATATCAAAATGCAGTGTTAAACAAATACTTTGGATAATTCCTTTGGCGAAAAATTCCACTCTTCCAAAAAGTCCAACAGTTTAAATTTCCGAGCGATTTATTATTACAGCGAATCATTTTAAAGTAGGTATTTAATATTAAAGCAGCGGTCAGCAATATTTATTTAAGTGTGGTTTTAAATTCTGTGACATCTGTATCTTAAAATAGGATGTAGGGACTCGTAAGCTTTATTAATAATGCAACTATGCCTACTTCAAAATTAATGCAGCAGTCAACTATGGCATTTTTATTTAGTAAAGGGAATATGGCTGAAAAAGGGCTCGTACTTATAATTTATAATTTAAATTATGTTTTGCGCAATGTAAAAATCTTGCATACTATTCTATAGAATCATTTTTTTTTTCTAACTGAACAGACAGCTGTGCTGCTGGGGAGTTTGTTGCGCCACTTCTTCTTCCCAGCAAAAGCACTAGGAAGTGGTGAAGGGTGAGCGTTTTGCGGGACTGTAATATGTAATTTTGACGTTCGAAAAGTGCTGATTCTCGGCCTAGTTTGAATAAATGACTTTTGATTTTGAATTTTGTTGTGAGGATCTCAATATTGTTTCTCGATAATTTTAAAATAAATACTTTTAAAGATATTAAGAAAATTGATTGTATTGATTAAGAAAATTTACCATTTTGAGAAAAACATAGAGAATGTTTCTTTACTCATAGATTACAGGAAAACCTATAAGAAGTCTATGGTCTTAAAATAACAAGGTAAATCTCTTGATATTGTCCGAACAAGCTTACGTTTGCAGTTGGAATGTATGTTTTTCAACAATTTCATTCAAAATAGGATGTGAGGAATGGTAAAGCTAGGTCAGCAAACTATACCGGAGGACACGTTGGAGCATACGCTGGAAGTCTGCCCAGCTTGGGCATAGCACCGCCGTGTCCTCGTGGAGGCGATTGGTGGCGGTGATCTCTCGCGCCCGGCCCTGGTCCAGGCCATGGTACGGAGCGAGAGGGCATGGGAGGCCGTCACCTCCTTCTGCGAAGCAGTAATACTCGCGAAGGAGGAGGTGGAGCGCGCATAATTTACGACCCCAAAAAAAAAAGGTCAGCTAACTGTTAGGTTTGTTTCATAAGAAATTTTACGAAGTAGAGATGCTTTGCAACTGTATCTGATTTGTAGAGAAACATGCTCGTCCATTGTATCGCAGGCCTATTTCTGGTACGATACTGAAACCGTATTCGGTACCTACAGAAAAAAGAGCCTTCCACATTAATATAATATCAGGTTTAATTCTAGGAAGTATCATTCCAAATTTTAAATTATGGTTTAAAACTAACAAATTCCATAGTAGTCCCAAGTTTTAAAACGAGATTCGAAAGAAAATGGAATTTCGCTGTATTTATAATTGTTTGTTTTTATGGAACATCCATCCAAACTTTAGCTCTCAAACGGCCGGCAAAGAAAAATGAGGCGAAGCTGCTACAACTGGAGTCACTATTTCTAACACCGCTGCTTTTACCATAATGGATGTTTGTGGCCATTATTCTACGCTCGTGTTTCAGTGTTAAGGTGTACTGGCATTTTTTCAAATTAGTCTTCTTTCCATATGAGATAAGGATGTTATTTATGAAGTCCTTAATTACGCTTGAGTTATAGCTTTAGGGTCACGTTTGGTCTGATTCGTGTGTTCTAGGCTAACGAGGATTGGCTAGACTTGTAATTGCTGGCTAATTTTCTAGCAAGTCGTTTTCCTTTTGCTGGTTGTAAACGGCATTCATTTGGAAAGGATTTATTATTGTGTAAAGCTTAGAGAACCTAAATATAACTGTGACGCGAAAACGAATTAGTTACCAATTTCCGTGGTTATGGTATGACACTGGATATGACAGGCTTTGTTTTGTTTAAAAGTTATCTTAAGCAGTTTTCTTTTTACTTTTGTCAGTTTTTTTTTCTTGCAAGCAAATGTGCATTTTATTGTTTTAATTTTTAATGTCGCTACTTTAATTTAAGTCATGTGCTGCTGTCTGTGCTCGCATCATAATTACATTTTTTTAATTATAATTCTAAACGCGAGGACTGATAATTGGCTTTCTGGTGACTATTACCTCTTTTTTTTGTTATGTTTTTGTTAGCTGTAAGTCCTCCATGAAATTAATAAATAAATCGATATAAAATCATAACAATTGTTTGCAGGTGAAAAAGGAGGAGAAATAATCATAGGGCATCAAAATTTTTATCCACATCGCTGTCAACCACCATGAAGCCGTTGTATGGCAATGGTGATTATTTAGCCAAAAATTAGGCCAGCACGCAAAGAGACCAACCGCTTCGCGATGATAATCTAAGTCCCAATAAGATTGGAGTATCGTTTGGGGTTTTCCGCACCTGCAGCAGCCCTGCACTGCACTGTTGTGTGTTTTGCACTGTCTGCAAAAATATTAATATGCCATCACAATTCTTGCTGATTATTGCAAAATCCTACCCGTTCGATTCGTTCGCATCCAACAAAAAATCCTTCGCAACATTAAAACAATAAAAACATTGATTTTACCGTGAATCACAATCATTTGCTACGCAGGACACAAAGTCAAAGCTACCAATAAAAATGATCCGTTTACGTATTATTTTATTTTAAAGCCACCCTTAAACCTTTTAACAGTCGTCAATTTTAATAGCCCCCGTTTGATTTTAACGAGTAAAGCCGATGTCCGTGAGTAGCTTGTTACTGAACTTTGACAAAACCAAGTAGGGTATAAAATAAAACAGTTTTTATAGGCTTACAAAGCGACAGGTTGGGTCACCTTTCGCTTTACGTAGGAATGACAGGGTTACGTGAATATAAGGAAGCTCCTTGTTGGTTTTTATGGCTTTCATCGGTTCGACTGATAATAGAATCTCGTTATCAATCGTTCTTCTTCTTCTTTTTATGTTGATGATAAAACATGTATTATGTTAAATGAGTTGAGCCCAGTAGGTGGCAACGCTAATTGCGGAATTTGTGACATTTCTTGGATCTTCAGAAGTGTGGACATTTTGGATACTCCAGCATATGGGACTTGGTTTGGTCAGAAGCACATTCGCACTGGGTATCGGTGCTGGGATCTATTATCCCTCATTCTGCTAGATTGTGCTTGCAGCCTACTTGGATCTACAGTCGATTAATTGCTTTCCATATAGACTCTGCAGGTCACATCCGGGTGGCAAATGCTCCTGGGGCTGAACGAAGTCGGTTGGTGACGGGTGCAATCAATCGTTGAAATAAATGGTTGCGGTATTTAGTTACCACGAAGCAATAGTGAATAGGCATCTTCTGGGCACGCTCGTCCATCGCTTTTCAACAGGCGAGATCGAGGTTGAGAGCACGCCCATTATGCAATAAAAAAGAAATATTTAGAGAATACATTTTGTTTTTTTGTTTAAAAATTTTGATTGAATTTGTATTTGACGACAACTGTCCAATTTCTAGAAATTGATTCACATTTACAAAAAGCGCAGTTTAGACTATCCTTAGTTTAGTGATCTGTGTTTCAGTTGCAGTTAAATACAATCGTGTTAGATTAAAGTTCAATGTATCATAGACCGAGGTGTTCTGCGAAATAATGGTTAGGAGTCCAGCTTAGGAGACCACAATCTGCCTTCTCCTTTGAGAGCTCTCACGCCTCAACGCCGATATTCGTATTTCGTAACTATATTGCATTGCACTACTTACTTTAATTCTAAAAGGTGTTATCGTGGATCACAAAAAAACAACAACTTTACCCCTACATGTTTGCGAGTTTTACGTCAGCATAAATATGTAGAGAAACAGATTGCTTAGTGCGATTTTAGGCTCGGTCCCATCGTAAAAGTTGTTCATTACGATAAGTAAAATAACCCCCAAAGGCAAGCCGTCCTAGGCGATAACAATTGAAATTACATAAAACTATACATTTTAGCTATACTTTTATCAACATAAAATCGCAAATCGTTTCCTAGTCAAGCGGTTCAGTCATATTGCGAGACTTGTAGCAGAACCAAAGATCGAAGTGAACTTGACTCCTGCGTATGAAAAAGAGTGTAATATTATAATGCCCATTATGAAAATCTGTAATTTTCTCCAGTATTTGACATGAAAGTGTCAAAAAACGCTCTGTATTTGGTTAGCTCTTATTCTGTGACATTTGTCCGCTTTTAAAGCTTGTGCAGAACTTATTTAAAACGACATCCAAATCTTTTCAAATGTAAGAAAAACGATAACATTTTGGACAGAATCGAACAAAAACCTGAAAAACTAACGCCCAAAGTAAATTAGACTAATTCGTTGTGCTGTCAAAAGAACTTTTATAGGTACTACATTAGTAGTAGTAAATTAGTGTAGTGTAGTGTAGTAGTGTAGTTAATTTAAATAGTAACAAAGGTATCGCGTCGTTTATCCGTCGGCTCACGAATGTGGGCCATCGATTCACATTCACTCTTAATCAGTCTGAAAGGCGGAATCTAATTAAACTCTAATACAAAGTAAATAAAATCAGTGGAAGAACGGATAAGAGGATAGTGAAAAAATAAACACCTACTGTGGTTTTTCTACACATAGTTAATGCGAGATTATTATAGGTACATGGTTGATTCTTTTTAATAAATCTTTTTTTGGTTTACTTGAATCGCGCCGAAAATAATAAGATGGAATAAATCTTGGTTTTTGTTTCTTTGAAAAAGTCGAGTGGCTAACGATAAAAATAGTTATAATAAACCTAATTTTCAATTCAGTTAGAGCATATTTTTTTGAGGAATTTGAGAATTTGATAATTAATTAGATGTCAAAGGCTGTCTATATAAGATCGCTTTAAGCGATAAGACCGCCCAATGTGTCACCCTATATAAAATTTCAAAATTTATGTCTGTAATTTTTTTGGTGTACAATAAAAAGTATTCTATCTATCTATCTATCTATGCAATATTTTAGTTTTTTGTTAGACTTCGTTAAGTTAGGTTGTTTTGTTTAATGTATAAAAATAACAATTTACAAAAAAAAAATTGTAATGAAAAATTATTATGTGATACCTCAAGAACATTATAGAGTACATTAAATGAAATATACTGTTTACAAAAAAATACTACTTAATGTTAAATATCAAGTAATCCACTCATTGTAACACTGTTATTTTTTACGCTATAACCTCCTATTAGTCTGGAAACATGAAAACAAAATACTTGTATGACTACGGGGTGGTGGGCTTAACATTATTTGCATGCACTGGCTTAGTAAATTAAAAAAAAACGAGCCAGTCCATTGTCAGCCTTGGTTTCCGTTAAATTAGAGCTAATCATAATAATTAATAAATGAGTTGTTACCGGTAGTCCGAAGCCCGAAAGCCTGCCAACCAGTCTCACCAAGGGGTAATTTATTACCCAATAACTAGGTTGTGGAGGAGCTCGTGTCTAGGTAATAACAGCCGCACGGTTCGATCCATCAGGTTAAGCTTCGCTTGCCAGGGTTGGGCTGTGGATGGGTGACCTTCTTAATATACCAAGACTCCTCCGTGCCTCGGAAAGCCTTGGTCCCGAATGTCATTCGTGGATCTTTGCACGTCGTTACGGGACGTCAGAAGCCTGAAATTCTGACAACCAGTCTTACCAAGGGGTATCGTATTATCCAGTTACTGGGTTGTGGAGGTCAGATAGGCAGTCGCTACATGTAAAATATAGTATTCAGCTGTATACGATTAGACTGGAAGCCGACCCCAACATAGTTGGGAAAAGGCTGGGCAGATGAAGTTGATTTTGAATGGCGTATTGTTTCCAATCGTTACTGTAAATTGCAGTGGCGTGTATAGTCTCTATCTCTAAATATTATTAAAACTATAGTACTACAAAACAAAGTCGCTTTTCGCGTCTAGCTGTATGGCCGCGTTGTTGTTCTAAAATAAAAAAATAAAAAAATAAAAAATAAAAAGTAAAAGTTTATTTGGAACAAGTTACAAGTACACAAGTTTACAAAAGAAAACGAAGATAGCTACAAAAGTTAAAACTGTGGCGCAGCTATCAACGCCCAGGTCAAAAATATGGTTCATTTGTTCCAGACTAGTAATAAAAAACAAACAAAATTAATAAAATAAAAGGTACTGACTATGTGTATGTTGGTGTGTGTGAGGGTGTGTGTGTGTGTGTGTGTGTATTTTGGGTAGGTATGCGAGTATTGAGCGTGAATGAAGGGTTTGGGGGGGGGGGGTTATGTAATAAGATTGATGTTACAGGAAGTAAGTGTTATGAAACCACAAGTTTTTCTGTTGCTTCGTAAGAGAAGGATTTAAGCAATTCGGACACGTTTTTCTTAACTGAAGTTCTTGTTAAAGGATAAATTTCAATGATTCTATTTATGTTATTGTAGAGTTTAGGGCTAAAGTAGTTAAAGTGGCGTCTTACTAATGCTAATCTTGAGAAAGGTATCTTACAAACTATATCGGAACGTCGTTTTTTAGAGAGGTATTGAGGGTCGTACTTCGTGAGGTCGTGCTTCTTAATAACAGTTTGAAGTAAAAATAACTGTCTAACAGTGAGGACTTTACAGAGCGAATAAAGATCCGACGTAGGGAATCGGGCGGGTTTCTTGGCCAATACCTTTAGCACTGCTCTTTGTGCTCTCTCCAAACGCAGAATAGTAGTCTTGTGCGTACCTCCCCATACTGTAACGCAGTAACCAAGGACTGACTGGACGAGTGCAAGGTAAACCAATATAAGGCATGGGAAGTCGGCAACCGCCCTCAGTTTTTTGAACACGTATACAAGTCTTCTTACACGGACCACCACTGAATCAACCTGCTTTTTCCACGTTAGACAATTGTCCAATGTGACTCCAAGATATTTAATGTTGTCGGAGCGTTCTATCCGGGCACAGTTACAAGATATGGTGGCCACAGTATGACAACAAACATGAGTTTTGATCTGAAATGATATTGGTGGTTGTGTAAGAATTCCTGGTGTGAAGGGGATGAACTTTGTCTTTGTGATGTTGAGTGTGAGTAGATTTGTGGTTAACCATTTCATGACCGTACTCAGAGCGATCTCCGCCCTCTCACGAGTGTCAGGCCAGTCCCTACCATGCGCTACAAGAGCTGTGTCATCCGCGTAAGCAATGATTCTTGTGTTTGGAAGTGATAGCTTGCACAGCTCGTTGACATAGATAAGGAAAAGAGTGGGTCCTAAGACGCTGCCCTGAGGCACACCAAATGACACTTGTTCCGGAATACGCAACGGATTTTGATGAGGTTTTCAATATCACTTAGAGAATGTATTCCGAAAGGTTTATACATATAATTCTTATAAATTAAACCGTAGTGCCGAAACTTGACGTTTTGTCAAGTCGTGAAAAAGGCACTTTTTTAGCGCTTACATGGCGTGCGGTGACTAAATCGTTACAGATAGATAAATATTATGTTCTACTGGATTGCATATCTTAACAAAATCAACAGAAAGTCTGCGATATAATAATTATGTCTATCTTCTAAGGATGATCTACAGTAACCATCTTTCAGAATTTTATAAAAAAAAAATATTGTTATTTCCGAAGCTATTTTGATTATATCAGATAAGATATGATATTATTTTATCAGATAAGGATTAATAATATACTGGATATTATTAATCCTTATCTGATAAAATTTGTTATTACAATTGAACATTACATCATTTGAATAAAAACTATTAAAGTTAACAGAGATTTAAAATTACGCGCAGCAAAATTATTATGAAGTTTGTAAAAAAATCCAGTAGTGCCTTCTTGATAGATATTATTTGCAGACACAGTAAATAAAATATTAATACAAAAAAAAAGATTATTATTAACTTTTAGTACAAAAGTGCATTTATTTATATATTTTTTTTTTTAATACTTATTCAATCACAAAGTCAGAGTCGAAGAATTCCTTTCATTCGACAATTCAACATTATACTCAAAATAGTTTTAAAATATTGTGCAAATAAACGAACTAATGGTTTTAAACAAACGTCTTAGGGCATGACCTACGAACATTTTACTGTAAGTTCACGAAACTGGCATATGAAAAGCCACAGCTTGTTGGGATCTATTTAACAGATCTACGATAAAGATGACAGACATTACAAATAAGGAACTCTCTCCAGAATCACAGACGAAGCACCTGAGGATGGATGGAGTGGAACAATAGGGACTTGCTCATGAATGATACACGAACTGTGTGCAATAAACTGGAGTAGGGACATGTCATTCGACAGAAAAAGAAAATGCAGCATTCACGATATTATGACATTTCAAACATAAATGCTTCTACCAGTCTTACCAAGGGTTATCGTGTTACCCAGTAACTGGGTTGTGGAGGTCAGATATGCAGACGCTTCATATTGCAAACAGCATTTTGCTCGATATTGGTATTCGGCTGCATATAGTAAAGCTGGAGGACGACCCCAACATAGTTGCAAACAGGAGAGTTAGAAGAAAAACAAAAATGTTGCTATATCTGTCCAACCGAGCTTGACTAACATCGCAGTCTAAAATAATTTACAGATTATAAAATGCGTGTTGAATAACTAACAGTGATTTTTATGAACGATTGAGCACATGGTATTTTTTATGTCGTTATAATAGTAGATTTTACAACAAGTGCACAAAACGAACCATTTTTATCCGAGACTTTTAGCAGCCCGAGACGAAGGCGAGGGCTGATAGTAATGTCGACGATAAAATGGTTTTGTGGACGAGTTATAAACTCTGCTTTTCACTTCGATTGTGAGTAAATAAAACAATAAAATAACATAACATTTCTTTAATTAAAATTTAAAGTAAAATTAGTACAGTTTTGAATACTGAAGGAAATTGTTTTTTTATATTAACGGTATTTTTCTGAATTTTACGACATTGATATTAGGCTTGGGCTGCAGACCTATACAGCCTACTATTAAAGCACTAGTGCACAAAATTCGATTTTGTGCAGCCTGTATCCTGCACAATAGAGCAACAGAAAAAAATAATTAAAAATCAATCAAAATCAATTAAAATATGGCTGAAAATCAGCACTTTTTGACTGTCAAATTGACTGTCAAAATTACATGACAGTAACGCGTCAATAGTAAAATAGATAGGTAATGATTCTAATTTCCCTTCTAAGTTCCATTATATTTTACCACTCCTCCTTAACAAACTAATTCGTAATGCATTTCCCATTAAAACAAACAGACTTTCGAATCAATAAAAGAGAACGTGCAATGTATAACAGCCATTACGCTAACTTTGACAGCGATGTAGCGGCTGATCGGTCATTACCCGCCCATCGGGCCCTCGCGTGACTAAGCCTTCCTTACTTCACGTTGCATGCTATTTAACACGGAAAAATTTGCTATCAGTCCATTTTCGAATAAAGCGACTGTCTAAAATGGATTAAATTAGAGCTTACATAATATATAAAGTTTTTTCGTAAGGGAGTATTTTTTATTGCAGTGAGTAGGAAGGTAGTATAGGTATTGTGTTTACTCCAAGAAATAATCACCACGATATAAATTGGTAGGTATATAACGCTAAAATAATAATGTGCTTTTCTCATTTTCTTCCAGCAATGTAATTTCATAATATCAACATTTTCAACATAGAATTCCGCCTTTTCCTGAGTATTCATTCGGATATGTAAGAATAACCTTACAAAAACAATATGAAAGCGCAAAAAAATCTATAAAGCAAAGTGATTAGACAAAGGTCCCATGTGTGTGTACCACAACAATAATTATACACCATTCACAAAAGAATATAAACACTAAAAAACTATTTTTAGAAACGTTCTAAAAGCTCAACTCTAAAGCTTTTGAAAACAAGCCAGGAAAAGAAATCTTTTACATTTGCCAAAATTTAATTAAAAAGATATCTTTTGTTGGCTCGATTTCACTGTGTGTATCTGAATGCAAATACAGTTATATTTATCAGTAGAATTTCTAAATACCTATATGTCTGTAATTTTCATGGTGCACATAGTAATGAATATTCTATCTATCTATCTATAGATATAGGAAAAAATAACGAGTAATAAAAAATATCAACTGTAAGGTCAAATCATAAAAAAGTTACGAAGTCAAAACTGTACATTGAATATTTTTGAAAATAAGTAATTGCTACGAGGTGTGGGAACGAGACTAATGCCGAAAATAAAGTAGGTATTTAGAATTTTGTCCGTTTGTCTGGATGTATGTTCCAGAATGGCACAAAAGCGGCTGAACGGATTTGGATGAAATTTGGCATACAAAAAGTTTATATTTTTTAATCCCGGTAGTACATTCCCGTGGGATATTTTTCGAGATCCGCGTGGGTAAAGCCGCGGTGCAAAAGCTAGTTATTAATACAATAGACTTAAATACTAATCGTACAAAAGTATATTGGTATTAACCAATATAAAACTACACATATCAGATCAATGATCTTAAAAGAAAATCCATTTCAGCATCAAACTTGCCACGTCATTCGCCTT
The DNA here is from genome assembly GCA_963853775.1 of Xanthia togata. NCBI lineage: Eukaryota > Metazoa > Arthropoda > Insecta > Lepidoptera > Noctuidae > Xanthia > Xanthia togata. Next base: position 24,148,470 of record OY970794.1, on the reverse strand, counting down.
GAATCCACATAATTAGACCGACATCTAGCCAACCACTATGCAAATCCCAAAATATATTAATCCTATAAATAACAAACATTATTCATCCTCTACAAACAAAACGCAATCGATTCGATGCGATATTAATGCAAAATTGAAAGCGGCTGTTTCGTCCTTCGGATAGCCAATGCTTTCAAAACAGCGCTTTCTGAATTCAAATGCGAAGATCGAACGTAGTCAATTTGGTGTTCAATCGCGTTATTGTTGATGAGTTAGACGCCCGGGATTTCTATGGTGTCGTACTGAATGGGACAGTGGATGTGGCTAATAAATGCTGCTGCATTGGAAGTGATTTGGTTCTATTAGCGTTGAATTTTCTGTTTGGTTTAGAATTTTAGCATAGCAACTGGAACAAGTAAGTGTTATTGCTAGAAAGTTTTTATATCCTCTAGGTAAATATAGAATTTTGATTATACAGCGAGCTGCACGCCTAGTGACAACTATGGAAACGGGGGTTTTCTACGGGTTTTATCGACGGAAGAATAGAGAAAATGACAGATTGTGATTGTTTATCAGTCATTTTGTCTATTCTTCCGTCGACAAAACCCGTTTCTATTGTGGTCAATCTAAGCGTGCAGGAAACGATTCCTAGGGCATTGTTCTATTGCGAGTTGCTATAATTATTTCCAAAATATTTAATAATGTCGATTATTGAATTATTTATTAAGATTAGTGATTGCTTGCGCTATGTTTGTACGTCAAAGAAAAAAGTTCGCTTTAATTAATTTAATTTGTAGCCATATTTATTTTATTGTTCTATTACGTCTTCAATAGCAGGAACTTAATTTGACTTCACTTAGCAATTTTCATTTATTCGCTTACTATTTCGATTATTCGTGCCACTGGCGTTAGTACAAGACACTGCACTTAAAATTTATTTAAATTGATCCCTTAATTGGGTTTCCTTGCCTGAAAACTCATGAATAATGGTCATTCAATTCAAGAGTTTGTACTTAAGCTTTCAGGAAAGCAAGTAGAAAGGTTTATGAAATAAATAATCATTGAGTCAGTAAAGTTAATTTATAACACGAATAAACTAATAGAACCTCTTGTGACAAGGGAGTAAGTTACATAGGTTGAGTCATCATCTGCCCAACCTATTCCCAACTATGTTGGGGTCGGCTTCCAGTCTAACCAGATGCAGCTGGATACCAGTATTTTACATGGATCGATTGGCTATTTGAGCTCCACAATCTAGTTACTGGGTAATACGATACCCCTTGGTAAGACTGGCTGTCAGACTTTCGGGCTTCTTACGACTGTCAAAGATCGACGAATGACAGCCGGAACTAGGGTTACCATCTGACAGGCGTTTGCCTTATTTGAGAGGCATTTTACGGTTAAGACAGGCGTGCGCCGGCGCGAAGTTAACACAGGCATTTTTGGATTTCCCTAATAAATGTACGGTTGAGTAAAGAAAGGAATCGCATGACAATAGAGTCGGTAAAAGCGTTATTAATAATCCAAGAAAACTTTGAAAATGTTTCGTGTGAAGATTTTTTATTTATATTTTAGAAAAAAAAATTGAATGGAGGCCACGTACCGGCAAGCGCAGCGTAGGACGTCCACCCACAAGGTGGACAGACGACCTAATAAAGGTCGCAGGAAGCCGCTGGATGCAGGTCGCTTCCAACCGGCCAATTTGGAAATCATAAGGGGAGGCCTATGTTCAGCAGTGGACGTCCTATGGCTGAATGAAATGATGATGATGATGATGAAATGTCTTCGGAAAAATATCACTCCGTGTAGTTTGAGTGATAAAACACTCGAACACTCCTTTTTAGGGTTCCGTAGTCAACAAGGAACCCTTATAGTTTCGCCATGTCCGTCTGTCTATCTGTCTGTGTGTCTGTCCGCGGTTTAGCTCAAAAAGTATCGGTACTAGAAAGTTATAATTTGGCATGAGTATACACGTTAATAACGCCAAAAAAGTGGTAAAATAAAATTTAGAAAAAAACAATAATTTAGGGTACCTCCCCTCTCTACATGTAAAGTGGGGATGATATATTTTTTTTCGTCCTTCTCATAGTGTGGGATATCGTTGGATAGGCCTTTAAAAAATATTACGGGTTTTCGAAGACTGTTTATGGATTAAGTAAACCGTTCGTGGCTTATCAAGCTTTAAAGTTCCAATTTTCGTTAGAGTCAAGTGTCCCCCACCTCTACCAACTAAACGGTTGTAGTTAGAAATTCAAATGACAAGGCAGTAGCACTTATATATATCGAAGTTTAAAGGAAAACTATCACAGCTAAGTAGGCTTTACAGATTAACGAGTAATAATCGACCAACTTAAATTTAGTTTGAAAAACATGTTCTCCATTATATACATACATTCCTCATGGGAGAACATGTTTTTCAACTACCATGTTAAGTTTGTTCTTGCGATAAATTCATCCAAACTACGGAACCCTTCATTGTGCGTGGTCCAACACGAACTTGGCCGGTTTTTTCTAAATTAGTTTAGTGGTCGAAAATTGTTCATAGATTTCATTTTGAATAGATGTCAGTCTTTAAAACTATTATTTTTATTTTAAGATTCACGGTTATTTTACAATAGACAGGTATTTTTCTGAAAAATCAGGGTTTTTGTACATCCTTAGACAGGCATCTTCCCTTATTGTATAGATCGTAACTTTAGCCGGAACCAACGGCTTATCGTGCTTTCCGAGGCATGGAGGAGTCTCGGTATAATATTATGAAACATTTTCATTTGAATGTCCAAATAACAGTGTGTGAATAGCTAATTAGATCACAGCTTAAAAAGTCCAGATTCGCAAAAATGCCAACATAAAGAACAGAATCGTCAGAAGCTTTCAATATTCTAAAATAATGTTCGTAACAAAAGGTAACAATATTGTTATTTCTTTAATCCCACCCTCTTAAAACCGCCTAGATACTTACTTCACCTAACGTAAGTGAAAAACCTTGTTCAGTACCCACATTCACATGAACACTTGAGAGCTTGAACGTTCTAGACTCAAATTAAAAATGTTCGACGAAAATACATTTACTGCCGCTCTTAGAGACGTTACTTATAAATAATCAATCATTAACTTTAATTGACCTTAGACAGAAAAAGTGACAATACAGTCAATCAGAGATAACGATGATGGAAAAGTCAAAATGTAAGGGACTAACACAAGCTACTGATAAGCTTTGGTCAATGATGTTAAAAGTTGTTGTAGAAATACGAAACGCTTTGAAAGCGATTGGCACTTTAAATACTGGCGTCCGATTAAACTGGAAGCCAACCCTAACATAGTTAGGATAAGGCGAGGTAGATGACCATGACAAACTTGGCACATAATAATATTTAAATGTCCTGTTTTTGACAGATAGCGTTCCAATTTGTCAATCAAAGATAAAATTAAATAGATTGAACGTCTCTGGGTACTGAGGTAAGTGTCTTGAGTAATTGAACAAAAATTCTATTCCGTGTCTGTACAAAGTGTAAGGTTGCCTCTCACTGTCTGCCAAACGACCCCTTTAGATTCTTAACACGCATCCAGTAATGTTCGAAGACGGGTTATTTGTACTTTCTATCGATTTTGCTGTCTCTATTTTACTTTCTTTAACTTCCGTGCTACGGTACAATCTTGTAATCAAGTTTTGAAGGGGTTTTTGTAATGATCCTTTGGTTTTAGATCCCTTTGAATGTGCTTAGAAACTTTTTTGGAATCTACATATTTGGGAATTTTGTTTAAGAGCAATTATTCAGAAAGTGGGCAACGTCGCAAATAGCTGTCAAATATTTCGCTGTTTTGATTAAATTAGCAATATTACTGTATGGAAATAAGAAATGTGGCTAACTAGCGACCTAGAATCTGCTGCGCCCCGCGGTATCACCCGCATATGTTTCGATCCCGTGGGAATACCGGGTTAAAAAGTATCCTATTTGTTAATCCAGGTTATAAACTATCTGTGTGCCAATTTTTATCCAAATCCATTCAGTAGTTTTAGCGTGAAGAAGAGACAAAACATACACACTCACAAAACTTTCGCCTTTATAATATTAGTGTGATGAATTGCAATTATAATATTGAATTTGATGTTATAACCGTTCTAAGTGTAAAAAAGGCACTTGGAATACTTTTTTTACGTCTAAAACTAAATATTTAGTATTGCGATATTAATTATTTTATTTCATTATTAAAATTCAAGTTCGCTAGTTAGCTTAATTTTTTTATTTCCATTCAGTTATATTGCCAAATTAATCAAAACCTGTAAATATCTGACAGCTAGTTGAGACGTTGCCCACTTTTAGGATAAACGCTCTCAAATTCTTTGTGATATATTCGATTCTGTAAAATGTCGAGAGGAATGTTTAGAGTACGATCGATGGCTATAAGCTAAGCTAGCTTTTCTATGGAACACGAATTAGTATGTGCAGATATTGATTATTGTGGCTTGTTATCGCAAACTTATACATTTATCAGTGACTCACACGGGTGTAAGCGTTGGCTGGACCACTGTCTTGCTACCCAATCGGCGGCAAAATCAATTGTAAATATTGAGGTTATTCTTGACTCGTTTTGGTCAGACCACTTTCCTTTGAAGTGCGAGTGTGATATTACGGTTATTAGAGAAAAGACCTATGTGACTGTACCTTCGTTTAATACTGTTTACTGGGGGAAAGAACCACAGAAGAAATAAATAAATATTTGTCTCTGTGTATCAACAATCTTAAAGACGTAGATTTTCCTGACACTTTTTTATGTGTGTGGATGAATTTTGCAACGATACCAAACATAAAGGCGTAATAGATGATATGTATAGAAACATTGTATGTATATTGAGTGATGCTGCCAAAAATAGTAAAACCCCGGAAGGTATTATACGAAAAAATAGGAATAATAAGAATGTAAAGGGTTGGAATAAATATGTCAAAGAATCTCACACACAAGCCAGACTTGCTTTCAAAATGTGGAAGTGGTATGGTCAACCGAGTAGCGGGCCTATTTTTGAGGAAATGAGACTAACTCGTAAAATATTCAAAGGGAAATTAAAATGGTGCATTAAAAATAAAAATAAAATTAAAAAGGGACATTCTGGCCTCACTTCATGCAAAAAAATCATTTTCGGCATTTTGGAAGGGTACTAAAAAGCTAAATTATAATACCCTGAGTCTTCCAGTTAGCGTGGAAGGTAAGAGTGACTACACTGAGATAGTAAATGTCTTCAAAGATCATTTTAAAGTGAGTTCACCTCTTGAATGTGCGCAGAGAGTGGACGATGTTGAGTCTTATCGATCAGGATCCCCCCTTCGGTTTACATGTAAGGAGGTAAAATGTGCTATTAAGGCTATGAAGCGGGGTAAATCTCCTGGTAACGATGGGCTCAGCATCGAGCACCTTCTAAATGCGGGTACACATTTGCCGAGAGTGCTAACCTTGTTCTTCAATCTATGCTTAGGACACTTGCACTTACCACAGGAACTACTGGATACCATTGTTGTTCCTATAGTTAAGAATAGGACAGGAGACATAGCAGACAAGGGTAACTACAGGCCTATCTGGCTGGCGACTGTGATTGCCAAAGTATTTGACAGTGTGCTCAACTCTCACCTCAGCAAATACGCAGAGTTACATGACTCACAATTTGGTTTTCGTGCTGGGCTGTCAACTGAGAGTGCAATTTATGCATTGAAGCACACTGTCAAATTCTACACAGATAGGAAAACACCAGTGTATGCTTATTTCCTGGACCTCTCAAAAGCCTTTGACCTAGTTTCGTATAATGTCTTATGGGAGAAACTGCGGGAGGCGGGCATTCCTGACTCATTAGTATCCATACTGTCTTTATGGTATCAGAAGCAGAGGAATTTTGTAAAGTGGTCAAATGTATTGTCTGACCCCTATAAACTTGAGTGTGGTGTTAGGCAGGGTGGTCTTACTTCCCCAAGGTTGTTTAATATCTATGTTAACAAACTACTTGTGGAGCTCAGCAGCACACAGGTCGGATGTCACGTTGATGGAGTAAATGTAAATAACTTAAGCTACGCAGATGACATGGTGCTGCTGAGCCCTTCAATATGTGGAATTAGAAAGATGCTTTCGATTTGTGAAGTCTATGCTGAGCAGCATGGGCTAAACTACAACCTTAAGAAAAGTGAGCTGTTGGTGTTTAGAGGCAAAAATAAAACTCCATTGCATGTCCCTCCCATAACACGTAACGGGTCACTTTTACAGAGAGTAACCCAGTTTAAATACCTAAGCCACATTGTTACGGAAGATCTAAAAGACGATTTGGATATGGAAAGGGAGCACAGGGCGTTGGCTGTGAGGGGAAATATGGTGGCACGAAGGTTTGCTGGTTGTTCAGTACCAGTTAAAATTACACTTTTCAAGGCTTTCACACTAGCAGCCTCTGGGCTAATCATACCCAAAAAACGGATAATACCTTGCGCATCCAATACAACAATGATGCTGAGCGTGATGATGAGCTTCCACCATATTGTAGTGCGTCAGGCATGTTCGCAGATGCGCACACAGACGATTATTTCGCGATAATGCGTAAGAAACTTGCGTCGCTACTACGCAGAGTCAGGGGAAGCACCAACAGCATCCTTAGGGTATTTGCGGACAGACTAGATGGGCCTGCACTAGATAGATTTAACAAGCTGCATGTTATACATTCAGCTCGTTGAACCTACCTACTTGAGTGATGCTTTCTCGTTTTGTGTTGTTTTTGTATCAAAGTTTTTTCTAAATTGATTGTACTAACATAGGTTTTTAAGTCATTTTTGTTACTAACATGCTATGGATCTTTGTGTCTGATAATAAATGATTTTTGTTTTTTATTATTTATATAAGAGTAGGATTAGACCAAAGAAACGATATATGAACTAAAGAGATGACGACTATAGATAGTGCAATCCACGACGACGCGCCCCACTCCGCTCCTCTCCGTACACACACAGCTTACAGTACAGTCATCGCGGTGTGGGGCGCGTCGTCGTGAATTGCACTATCTGTAATAGAGACGTATGGAAGAAAGACGTATATTACGCCAACCCCAAATAAATTGAGATATGAGACTTAGGCACGAGAATGATTTCCGCCTGACGCAGGTCCTCACCGGACACGGCTGTTTCGGATAAGGCGGGAGGAAACGCCCGGGTGTCATCACTGCGTGGATCGCCCGGAGGACACGGTGGAGCATACGGTGGAGGTATGCCCGGCTTGGGCAGAGCACCGCCGTGTCCTCGTGGAGGCGATCGGTGGCGGGGATCTCTCGCGTCCGGCCCTGGTCCAGGCCATGGTACGGAGCGAGAGGGCATGGGAGGCCGTCACCTCCTTCTGCGAAGCAGTAATGCTCGCAAAGGAGGAGGCGGAACGCGTGAGGGAGAGGCAAATTTCGCGCCCTCACGCCCCTAGCCGCCGCAGGAGGAGACGCCCTGGGCGTTGGGAATCGATTGCCGATTCCCGGCCACCGTAGGCGCGGGCTTGCGGACGGTGAGCAATGGGTAGCTCGCCGTCCGGTAAGGACCAGGCCCGGGTCGACGGCGCGTTGTGTTCCACGCGCGCCTCAAAGAGATGTCAGCAAGTGAAGGGGTCCGATGAGACCATTGCCTGCCGGGGTTGCGGGATTAGTCCGAAAGGGATACCGTGGCCCCCTGGCATTGCACAGGCAACAGAAGGAACACGGGTGGGTTTTAGTCAGTAAGAGTCTGACACGCCCTCCCGCTCCACCCAGTACATGAATGATGTCGCCCCTGCTGCATTGCTTGCTGTTCTGGTACTTAAAGAAGAAACTGAAGAGATTATTGTAGTATGGTATGGTGTACGAGTATGGTCACATAGATAGTTTATTTGAAAGTGGGGCACTTGCCAGTAACCACATTTAACACAAACAGGTTCATTAACAGCTTTACCCATACTTAGAATACCCTGCTAATTAATTAACGACACACTCAATTAATTCACACAACTAGCTGCGACCCGCGGTTTCACCCGCATAAGTCTTGATCCCGTCTGAATATCGGGATAAAAGTATCCTGTGTCCTAATCCAGGTCATGGTCTACCCGTGTGCCAATCTGTTTAGCCGTTTTAGCGTGAAAGCGTAACAAACACTTTATTTTATAATATTAGTTACGATTAAATGGTGCTTAAACTAAAATAACAATAATATCAACAGACTTTAATAATTTAACCCAAAATTTTCGTAGCACTAAAAGATTCTGCAGCAAGACCTATAACTCAAGCAAAATAGACACGCGGTTTACGCCCCGACAAATACTGACTATACGCAAGAAACAAGTCTTAGAAGGTACAGAACTAAATCTTTATTTTTCCTTGTACATATAAATCTTCGGGATCGGTTCGTTGCACAGATTACTTTAGAATCCCTCTTAGTAGATGCAAGACGGATAACTGGTGGCCATGTCGCAGGATCCGCTTGCAAGGTCTTTGGTTTAACTCAAAGAGACTGATAAGATTACTATGTTTTCTTGTATAAGCTTAAATAATAATAAAATTCAATTTTTCTTTCCTATTAAGATTTCTGTGTCAAGCTTCATCCGCATCATCATCATCATTTCAGCCATAGGACGTCCACTGCTGAACATAGACCTTTCCCAATGATTTCTAAATTGGCCGGTTGGAAGCGATCTGCATCCAGCGGCTTCCTGCGACCTACGCTGCGCTTGCCGGTACGTGGCCTCTATTGCAGAACCTTTCTGCTCCATCGGCTGTCAGATCTGCGCGCTAATGTCAAGTTTACAAAAATATAACCTAATAATTTTCCACAAGCACGCTGATTGGTCATTCATTGTTCATGCCTGTAAATCTTCAGATCAGAGCTCGTTGTTGGTGTAAGCCAAAGCGTACTTTGCAATGAAATAAATTGAACTGACATTTATAGTATGTTTGTGGTTCATACTTAAATAATGCTAGTAGCATTTTTATAGCCTGCTGGTGATAGCGTTGCATTGTAGCTACGTCCTGCCAAGTAAAAACTTGTGACATTATTTTAGATTCGTGATTCTCGATAAAGATTTATTATTATTCAAGCTATTAAGCCTGACTTAAGCTTCGTGCAGACTAGCGCGACGTGACAGTGCAACGCGACACCGGCTATTGTTATACCGTAAAGTTTTCTTAGAAATTGTATTGTTCGAGTCGCGTTGCCCCGTCGCGTCACGCTGGTCTGCACGAGCCTTTATACAGTGCAATTTAACTGCCAGTGGCATACAGGCAAGTTACATTTATTTTTTTCTGTTTTATTCTTTTTTTATTAGGGACATTTATAACCGGAATGCATATGACAGTCCCATCATACCCTAAATAAATAATAACAAAATACACACGGCTATGGATTACATTTGGGCCATAAACCTCATCAGACTCTTCGATAAATCAAGTCGGTTAAACCTCAAGACCCCAAACACATCATTTCTATCAGATTCATATCGAACACAGTCCATCAATAAGTGATATTAGTCTTCCAATACTCCACACTCCACACAAGTAGGCGAGTTAGTTTGAGAGAAACTTGCATCGTGTAAATGGGACTTTATTATCATTAAATCCCCATTTATATGATGAAAGTTTCATGCTCGTTGCATATAATAAAATTGAAGCAATAAATGACTTGCGTCGTCTAGGCACTGTTTAGACTTAACTCTATATTGTATATACTTCGACTCATGGTATGCCACAAGCAATTAAATCTCATAGTGTAAATCAGTGTGAACACTTCATATCATTCTAGTAGCTTGCAACAAAAATGAGTGTGTTAAAACTCAAACCATTATCCTGTCTCTTCAAATCTATAGAGTGGATGTATCAAAATATTTCCTTAGCGAGGATATACGATTACACAGACGGTAAACTCTGAGGCAGCGAGGCTTGATCCCAGCACACTACATTTACCCTGATACTCTTGAAGTACTAGCTACAGAGGGATTACGTTCCTTACAAAGTATATTTTGTCTTTTTGCTGATGTACTTTTAATTTGCGTATCGTTGCAAGCTTTTTGTGGATGTAATGCAGTTAATTTTCGGTTTTTCTGTTTTCGGAAGGCTGAATCTCTGGAAATTATTAAAAAGCGCGACAAAATAGTCGCCTTTAAGTTTTATGAATAAATTAAGTCATGTGAATGCTTAGCAATAATTTCTTACCGACATACTTATTAATTCTTCGAGTTTTAGGGGCAGAAACACAAGAATTTCAATATTGTGTTAAAAATAAAACCTAGCATTTTTTTTAATAACTTTGTAAAATAATAAAAGCTCCAACCAAATTGTGTTCTAATTAGGTACATATTTCAGTTAATCGATTTGAACAATAATGTCACCCAAATTCACTATCATCACTATCACTAGCTACTCATGAATATCACTCGACAATGTCCTCTGCTCGAATTGATGTGACTACAATATTGAACGAAATCGATTCGGATTACCATCGATGATGCGTGATTAGGGTGCAGAACCTCAACGTATTTAGACCGTCGAGATCCATTAAGTCAAAGGTAACAGAAACTACGGGATTTGGTAATTGTATGCTCTTTATGTGACAACACAGATTCTTCGTGCACACATTGTGCAATGTGTTTGATGAAAGTTAGATTTGTACGGATATATTATTATTATTTCCTTTATTTTACATTATAATATTAGAATAAAAGAAAATATAAAAACATTTAAAAATATAAAAAATAGTAGCCCACCGGTATCGGGAGCAGGGTCCAAGCTACCGGCGGTTAGGGCTCCAGAGAGAGGAACCTCCTAACAATGCGAGCCGTGTCCAGGAGTACCGATTTCTGGATCAAGCCCTTAATCCAGCTGCCCAACGAGAGCCTCCTTAGGTGTTGGTCGAGGCTCTTAGCAATTAAGCCATTGGCTGATATGACTATCGGCACAATGATCGCTGAGTCCACATCCCACATGTCGACAACCTCGCGAGCCAAGTCAAGATACTTCATTTGTTTATCTTTCTCGGCTTTCACGAGGTTCCCGTCATGCGGGACCGTTATGTCAATGATCATTGCGCGCCGCTCTCCTCGATCCACCACCACTATATCAGGCCTATTAGCAACAATGGTCCTGTCAGTGATGATGGATCGATCCCAGTACAATGTGATATTTCCATTTTCGAGAACTGGGTCGGGCACATACCTGTAGTACGGTACTTCCAATTCCACAAGGCTGTATTTCAGAGCAAGTTGCTGATGGATAATCCTGGCTACAAGGTTGTGTCTATGCAAGTACTCTTCGTTAGCTAGACGAGAACACCCGGAGATAATGTGTCGGATTGATTCTCCCGGACGGTGGCATGCCCGACAGATGTCAACCGTGCCGTCCTTCACAATGAATCTCCGGTAATTATTCGTCATCATAACTTCGTCCATAATTGCACAGACAAAACCTTCGGTTTCCCCAAAGAGGTCACCAAAACGCAGCCAGGCTACGGACGCTAATAAATCTACATCGGGTCCATGTAGGGCCCGGAAGTAGCGTCCGTGAAGCTCCTTACTCTGCCATACCTCCTTGCGATCGTTAGTGTTAAGTACTACAGGCCTGCGCCAGTTCTCTTTAGCCAACGAGAGCGGCGTAAGGCCCTTGTCCACCGCGACCACATCTCGAAGCATCCCCACGTCGGCTTCTAGGAAATATTCCCTGAGACTGCATATCTCGCGATTGTGGAGGGTCTTAGCGTTTAAAAAGCCTCGACCTCCACACTTTCGCGGGATATACAGTCTCATTACCGATGATCGTGGATGATGCATTCGATATGCAGTCAGCAGCGTACGGACCCTCCTATCCAGGGCGTCGAGTTCGGTCTGAGTCCATTTGAGTACGCCGAAAGAGTACATCAAAACCGGCATGACCCAACCGTTGAAGGCGCGCACCTTGTTTCCGCCTGATAGAAGACTATTAAATACTTTCTTCAGGCGGCCAAAGAAGCGCTCCTTCAACGATTGCTTCATGTCAGTAACATTGATGCCCAACGCTTCCGACATACCCAAATACTTATAGGTTTCGGATGCGGAGAGGGCTCTAAGGTTTATGGAATCCGAGAGTTGGGTTCCCACGGATTCCACAATCTCCCCTCGCTTTACATGCATGACCGCACATTTGTCCACACCAAATTCCATCCTGATGGCTCTACTGAAAGTTTCAGTTACTTTCAGTAGCTCCATCAGTTGCAAGTTGTTGGGGGCAAAGAGTTTTAGATCATCCATGTAGAGGAGGTGAGATATAATCTGACCACCTCTCCTCAGCCGATAACCTAGGCCTGAATACTCCAGCAGTGTGCTGAGAGGATTCAGGGCTAAGTAGAACCAAAGTGGACTTAAACTATCACCCTGAAATATGCCTCGCTCGATTCTTATCGGTTCGCTATTCCTCTGGATATTTCGACATCCTGGATAGCGAAGGACCGTCCTCCATTGCCCCATACACGACATAAGGAAGATGCGCAGAGTTGCATCTACTTTATACAACTCCAGCACCCTCATGAGCCATGTATGTGGCACCGAGTCATAGGCCTTCTTATAATCTATCCAACATGTCGATAGATCCTTTCGGGAACGACGAACCTGTTGGCTAATGGCCATATCAATGAGGAGTAGCTCCTTAGTACCACGGGATCCGTTCCTACATCCATTTTGAGAGGCAGACATGATGGAGTTAGTGTCTATATGTTTGTTAATTTTAGCTCTCAAAATAGATGTAAGAACTTTATAGACCGTCGGTAAACATGTGATCGGTCTATAATTTTTGGGTTCCGCGGTGCTACCAGATTTATGGAGCAGGTGGGTAACTCCTGTCGTTAACTGGGGTAGCGAACCAGACTCCAATGCAGTCTGGTACTGAGCCGCCAAGCGAGCGTGTGACCTTGTAAACCATTTAACCCAGAAATTGTGCAGCCCGTCCGGCCCTGGAGACTTCCAGTTGGGCAACGGACGAACTGCACGAGCTACATCTTGGGGGCAGATGGTAATAGCCCCCATTTCTGGTATTGGATCGCAGGCTCGCTCGACTTCCCGAGTCCAACCTCCTTCGGTGTGGCTGACAGGCGCCGACCAGATACTCCGCCAGAAAGAACACATGGCATCATCATCAGGAAGGCGCGTGCCAACCAAACCTTGGGTCGGTCGCTCCCAATCCCTATAAACCCACCTTTCATTACTTTGGAAGGTGCGGTTCTGAGTGTATCGCTCTACTCGCCGCTTATACCTACGAATACGGTTTGCCCATGCATATACTTTCTGCTTCAGGAAGTCGATGCTCTCTGTGACACGGGACACATAGTCCTCAGGGCCGATATCAGTCCCTGAGAACGCCCGTCTCACAAAACGCATTACTCTAGGGCGAGTATTGCCCTCCCTGAAGCAGATAAGTTTGCCAATGAGTGCTCTGGCCCCACCAATACGGTGCTCAATTCTGCACTGCCAAGCTGGTACGGCTGGTTTCGGTCGTGTAGCTCTAGAGTCATTTGCAAATTTGATGTGAGTTACACGACATGCCGCTACAGCCGCGCAGTACAGAATCGAATGAGTATCGGTGAGGTCTTCGCAGTTATCAAAATAGTTTGATAGCTGAGAATCCAGAGCCGCCACCAGCGCCCTATTTTTGTTATGCATGGGCAAACGAGGTAAGCGTGGTCTAAGTTCGGGCGACATGAACCGACATTTCCGAATCGCACCCTCCAAAGCACTCCTCAATTCCTCATTGCACTGGGTACTTACGTTTGTAGCCCTGTCATCAATCCCTTCGTCAGCTTGACTTGTAGTGACCTGTGGTGGCACCACAACAGTCTGCGACGGGGGAGCGATGACATGGCTACTTTGCATTTCACTTAGCAGGCGATCAAGTACAGTGTTATCCAACATATTATTACGCTAGATGACCCGCACCTGATCCGATAGTCGTTGTGCCGAAACGTTGACAGCTGGCTCAAGCACCTGAAAAAGAGAGAGCATCCGGACACGGTACGCGGTCAGGTTGTTTCCCCCCTCTGTAGCCCCATAGTATGAGCGCATGAGGTTTTCGTTAATGGATCGTGTCCATCTCATGCGCTGCACACTTCCACCGGGAGCTGGGACCCTATCAGAGGCCGGTGGGCCTCGAGGTCCTAAACCATCCGGCGGCCGGCGTCCTCCCCGTCGACGAGCAGGTGGTGGCGTCGTGGGCGGGGAGAAATACTCGTCGCTCGAGCTCGACGCAACTACCGCGGCCGGTGTCGTCACAGCGCTCACAGTGGGGCTGGGTACCGGCGGCGGCGAGGCGGAGCTGAGCGAAGAGTCCGGAGGTGGTAGGCGTGCTAGGCGTGCGGCCGATCTTGTCAACATCTTCATTTGATCATAATTTTCCTGTATATTCTTGTTTTATCGGAGGTGACATCTGTCATGTCACCACCTTATTATTATTATTTTTACGTCTCTCGAAATTTCTTGGGACCCTGGGGTCCCAGACCTTTAGAAGGCGTACGAGGGGCCAAACCCAACTCGCAGATGCCCGTTAGAGGTTATTAATGAAATGAGGCACCAACCGACGATTATCCCTGTATGTGCTATGTAAGTGCACCCATAAACAACCCTTGGTTGGTGTAGGACTAGTTCAGGATATGGAAACAAAGATATTGGACTATAGGATTGGGTGGCTTAAGTTGACTGGTGACCTGGAACTGTGGAAGGACTATGGCCCCTGCCTGATCAATGTGTATTTACATGAGTAATGGGCCCCCGAAAACTGTCGCTAGCACATAGTAACGTAGCGACAAGGGGGCAACATGTCCTGAGATGCTTGAGGAGTGGAGAGGTATTCCACGGGCTTTCAGAACAATTACAGAGCTCGGAATATGGTCAAGATCCTTACGAGCACTTACTGGAATACTTCCTTCTTCCTAGCACGTTTGCTCTTGCGAATATCCACTCTGTTCTGAAGCTCTGTTCCTCGTCAGTGTTCACTCAAATTCAAACTCAAACTTAAACTCACAGCATTTATTTCAATATAACCATTTACAGGCACTTTTGAATTGTCAAAGAGTCAGTCAGTTAGTCAGAAAGTTGAAGCTAGTTGCCCATTCCAAAACGTAGATCTCTATGGAGAAGAACGGCCAAGAAACTCCAAGGACACGCTTTTAAATATAGAAATTACAAAATCCTGGGTGCATTACTCTTGTTGATTCTATATGTGAGAACAATGTAAAAAAAAAAAAAAAAAAATAAGCTCTGGCAGATAAGAGATGACCAGTCTCAACTGACGGCGCCCGTTTACAAACATGACACGTGGATCAGCTCAACCATTTTGTAGGGAACCGAATGATCCAACACACTCGCCACCATAAGTGAGACATTAAGTGAGCATGACATACTCTCAACCACCCTGCTCTATCAAGTAAAAATCAACATAATAACATAGTAAACGACTCCATGGCACTCACATTTACAAAAATTTAAATAAAAAATGCGTCTAAGTTACACAAAACTATAGTTTGCAATGTATTTGTAACCTTTAAAGAATTTTACCAACAAAAGAAAGAAAATCAATATTATCTATTGGAGTATTCAATAATTAAAATAAACATTACGTTTGTAGTCTGAAAAAATAAAAAAGGGGAAGCAACTCTACCAATTTTTTTCTTTTTTAACTAGTGAGCCCAATTGGCTGTGGAGCAGGACCAGCATTTAGCCAAGCATTTTTATGTACGATATAATCATCCAACTTATAGTATGCTTGTCTACATAGTGTGCGATTAATGCAAGTTTTAAATTTTTTCTCATTTAGTTGAAGAATACCGAGTGGTATTTTACTATAACATTTTACACAGCACCCCATAAAAAAGTGTGTACTTTAGACAATCTGAAACGTGTTTGATCTAATTTGTTCCTATTTCTTGTGTTAAAATTATGCCTGTCAGTTATCTTACTAAAGAGATGTAGATTTTTTCGAACATACATAATGTTTTCATAAGGTATACTGACAAGGTACCGTCATGATGTTAATTTTCTTAAATAGTTCCCTAAGAGATTTGCGTCTGCGGAGGTTGTAGATGGCTCTAACAGCCCTCTTTTGCTGAATAAAGATAGAATTAATATCTGCCGCCCGTCCCCACAGCAAAATACCGTAAGACATGATGCTAAGAAAGTAACTAAAATAGACCAGTCTCGCGGTACCACGTCTGATAGTTGGGGGATTTTCCAAACAGCATAAGTGGCTGAACTTAGCTGCCCTGCAAGTGATGTTAAGTGAGGACCCCACTGTAGTTTTGAGTCAAGCGTGATTCCCAGGAAAACCGTTTTTTCGACGAATTCTAGTGTCTCCTTATTCAGTACAACGTGACATTCACTACTTCTAACAAAGCTCAAAGTTGTAGTGTTAACATTTTATGTGAAAGTGAACTATCATAAAGTTTACATAACTGCTTTTTAACTGGCTCAAAAAAGGCGGAAGTTCTCTGTTCGATTAGTTCTTACCTATGAGCGAAAAGGTTCTCTATTCAATTCGTTTTTGCCAATGAGAACGAAAGAGATGACAATTATCCCCCTGACTCAAAAAATCCGGAGTTCGAATTAGCGTAATTCCGTATTTTCTACATCCCTAATAACAAAGCTGGCTTCATAATAAATATCCTTCGACTCACATACCACAAGTCTATTATTATTTCCTGCACATTTCCATCGAATATTTTAACGAAAGCTATAATTCTTCTCCCCCTCTATTTTATTATAATGAAGGATGCAATAGATGTTTTCTTTGTGGGTAAAGTTTTTGAAATACGTAAAATATTGCAACATTTATTACTATTTTTATAGTTTTGTATGCAATAAATAAGGGGCAATGCACTAGGGTTGACATGTTAAATTTATTCTATGGATCCGGATATGGGCTTAGCGGTAATGTAATTGTATGTCTATGTTTTTTTTAGTATTTCATAAGCAAAGGGAGCTCTCTGATAAACTTGAATGATTAATACCATTCAAGTTAATGGAAGGAGATTAATCAATTTTATTCGGTTACGATGTTTTGTTGTGTTTTAAAGGACACCAAGTGCATAAAAATTAAAAATTTGCTTATAATGGTATTAAGGAAAGGTATTAGCTACTCCTCATGTATATATAAATTATAGGTGGAGGTACATAAAGAAAGAGAATAGACATTGGACAGAAGCGTATTATAAACTAGAAGTAAAATTAATTAATGTATAACATAAAACTAATGCATTAAAAAACTTAAAATAATGGCTTACTACAGCCAGTTTACATTTAAAATAGGTTTACTTCTACGTGTTACTGCTAAAATGCAGTTGACCGTACTCAAACGATACTTATAATAGCTACCAGAACAATCAAACGATAAGGCCTCGCAAAGTTAAATATAGATATATACAGGTTGGCACATTTAGATCGGTCAGTATGGGATAGTCTGAAACTATAAGACATACGAAGATCTCTTCATAAGAACCATGTCATCGATTTTATCAACAAGAAAAACTGCATTCATACTTTAAAAAAAAACTTGTACTTAGCTCGGGAATCGAATACGGACGTTTTGAAAAATAAAAATCACACTATTTCTATTTAGATATCGATTGTGTAGGTCTTAAGCAGTAAATGTTACTATGACACATGATGTCTAAAATTAATAAAATGCATTGTTTTCATATCCTTTAATTGGTTTTAGTAAGTTTTCGAAATGTCCACCATTTTTCTCAATACACCACAAAACATTGACACTCCAATGTTTTATTTTTCTTTTTTTTATTGTTATTCGGCCAGTCAAACCAAGGCGTTCCATTTTCAAATGAGGTTTATCACGTTTCTGTATCTACATACTTATTCTAAGTGGGCTTTTCAATTGATTTTTTGTGTATGATTAATAGAAGTAAGCAATAGGGATGATGACTAAAAAATTTTTTTTTGTCCGTAATGTAGATTGTGAAAAAATAATGTACACGTATTTTTTCTTTATTTACGTTATCAAAAGATTACGGCGATACATTGAGTTATAATGTGCCATGACGTCACTTGTATGTAGATTTTATCCATACTTGTGACGTATCAACCCCCACTCCCCAACTTTAATGCGTTGTATCTAAGTAATTTTTCGTTAATATGAGAAAGCAAAAATACGTGTCTAATATTTTTTTATTATCTAACTGACGGACTAAATAGAATTTCTTTTTTTTGACCCAGGCATCATCCCTATTACAATCATAGATAACAAAACTTCCGGAATGGCTTAATGCCATGCCAATGCCATATGTAAAGCAGTGAATGTAACAAGTTTGACACCAGCAAAGAGCTACAAACAACCATAGAGACAATTTTACGCACCTAAACGAGTTGAATGTTGTATGGAAACAAATGGTGGTCATTTCGAAAACTTACTAAAATCAATTAAAGGATATCCACTATTACGCGTCGTCATTCATTCAATGTACTTGACAAGGACAATATAGCTTTCTTTTTTCGTCTTGTAGACTCTGTGCAAGTTTGGTCAAGATAGAAACACTTTTTGTAAACAAAATCACCGCCGAAATTATGGCGGGAATTTATGTCGCGAGGAGACGGCTTAACATGCGGACGTTTTTTTGACATGTCTCCTCACGACGGCTCAACATGGGAAGGGAGAAAACAATGCATTTTGTTCATTTTAGACATCACGTTTCATAGTAAAATTTACTGCTTAAGACCTACTTATTCGATATCTAAATATAAATAGTGTTAAGCTTATTTTTCAAAATGTCCCAGTTCGATTCCCGAGCAGAGTACAAGTTTTTCTTAAATGTATGAATGCAGTTTTTCTTGTTACTAAAATCGATGACATGGTTCCTACGAAGAGATCTTCGTATGTCTTATAGTTTCAGACTTTCCCTTACTGACCGATCTAAATGTGCCACCCTGTATATTATGTTGGAAATACGTCAATGATTTAACTAATTGGAGCGTCAGTGCCGGGCGCAACCCTCCAGTGGCGGTCAAGCAATGAACACATTTAGAAACTGTTGCGCGTTCCGTATAGTTGTGTCGTATATCTACAGTGTGTGAATTTCTAGTTTGATTAATGTCATCGTAAATTATAATTTGATCTGAAGTGTAACTCAACTCAACTCAAAGCATTTATTTCAATTAAACCATTTACAGGCACTTTTGAATTGTCAAGGGGTCGGTCAGTCAAAAATATGAAGCTAGTTGCCCATTCCAAAGCGTAGTAGGTACCTATGGAGAAGAACGGACAAGAAACTCCACGGACACTCTTTTAAATAAAATATAAAATTGATACAAAATATTGGTTACATCATTAATTTTGAAATTATGCATGTGAGAACAATGTAAGAAAAAAAAGAATCATTCAAAAACTTAAAATAAATTAAAATAAGCCATAGCAGCTAAGAGATGACCAGTCCCAACTGACGGCGCCCGTTCACGAACATGACGCATGGATTAGCACCATTCAGCTCAACCATTTTGAAGGGAGCTAAATGATCCAACACACACGCCACCATCAGCGAGACATTTGAGTGAGCATGACATACTCACAGCCGCCAGGGCACATTCAAGTCAATGAAATACTACATATTACCCGGTAAATGGTAGCTCTTTAGTACATAGTACTCACCGTAGTAGTGTAAACTGTTTATGCCATCAATAACATTACCTGTAAAAAAACTAAGTCTCGCAACCCAGTTCTTCTATCGTAAAAAGTTGTGAGATCGATGTTATACCAAGTCGGTCAATTTATTCAGTCCCTACTTGAGGGTCCTTCTGTCTTAAGTTATTACGTAATTGACTAACCTAACAACATCTTATAGTGACCATATCAATATTAAAAATCTTTTATGTTTATAAATAAATAGATTGAAGTAATGTACGGCACACACTGCCGCACTCAGTTTATTAAAATTAATAAATTACTTAATAACCCATTATTTTTCTGTCCCATTCTTGCTTTTTCATTCCATTGACCATTTTACAAGTTTTGACCATTGTATTACAAGTTACCTTTGAACATAATTATATCTGGGTACCAAGTACAAATGTATGAATGAATCTGGGGTGCATAAATAACTTTGTAATTTTCAATATAAATATGGGAGTACAAAGTTATTCATGCAGTTGGTGGATCTAGAAAACTGGACCGAAATTGCAAAATATTTTAGTTTTTTCTTCATTTATACACTAAACACTAATTGTATTCTAAATTTGAAGTTTCTATGTCTGCTAAAAGTGCCTTAGAGTTTTGCTGATCGGTCAGTCAGTGAGTGACAAAATTAAGAAACTTTGATTAGGCTATATTCTTAAAACTACTAGTTCAAATTGAATGAAATTTGAAATATACCGTGTTTATACAATGCTTGCTTGGTTACTAAAAATTCAAGCTTCTAGTTTTAACCACAATGAAGTTATAGGGGGGGTCGAAAATGGCCTGAACTGCTTCGAGAAAAGGATGGTACGGCGGTGCCGCTTGTTTTTGCTCGACTTGGTGGAGGCACTGCCGTGCCCCCAGATCTATTGCGCAATAATCATCACTATCCATAGTACGCCCACAGTAGTTGAAATAAGGTTGATGATAACGAAAGAGACACATACCCTCTCCGTCGTAGTATTCGCAACCGGCATGCATGTATGACCAGATGTATGATGAACGTAAACGAAGCAAAAGGAGTATGTAGGGATTCCTTCATAGTTAGCGTTTCGTAGTTTCTGCCTACGGAAATAGGGATGATGACTGGGTCAAAAAAAAGAAATTCTATTTAGTCTTTTTTTCTTTATCATATTAATAAAAAATGACTTAGATTAAAGTACAACAACGCATTAAAGTTCGGGAGTGGGGGTTGATACGTCACAAGAATGTATAAAATCTACATACAAGTGACGTCATGGCACATTATAACTCAATGTATCGCCGTAATCTTTTGATACCGTAAAAAAAGAAAAAATACGTGTACGTTATTTTTTCATAATCTACATTACGGACAAAAAACATTTTTTTTTAGTCATCATCCCTATTGACGTGAGTTTGTGTATGTATGTATAATGTATATAATAAAAAAACAAAACCCTTCAAACAAAAACGAAACACTAATTTGAAACAGAAAAAACTAATTACAAAGCAAAAATACACCCACAATTACCTACAATTTAAAATCAAGAATATTCATTCATATTCCCGGTTGACATAAAACATAGACAGATGATAAAAATAAAAGGTAATTTAAAAAACAAATATTTTTTGCCTACATTTGGGACAATGTAACCAACGAGGCAAGAAAATTTTACGGCTTGAGGGGACTTGGGACAGACAAACGGTCTAATTATTGTCTTGTTACCCTAAAAACGACATTTTCTGTTGCATGTAAAAATTTGGGTCGAAACCATATGTCTCGGGGCACGGTTTAGGTTTTTACGTGAAATGGTCAGAACAAGTTTGAAATAATTAAGTGTTTATATCAGATGGAACCTCTCACTCCCAATTTGTGTACCATAAAATTTGCCAATACATAGTTCCCGCAACATGACGGAAGACGACTTTTCCTTGGAATAAGAACGAGGTAAATGCTGAAAGGGTTCTATCGTAATAAATTAAAAAATAAAAGTAATTTCTTAAAAAGCCTGCACAATTTTTTTCTTGTAGTAATACCTTTGCGACCGAACTCTGCTCGGGTGGAAATAGAAAAAACGAATTTTCTCAGATATGAGACCAGATACGAGTCAGATCGATTTTTTGCCTCCGTGAAACCCCTACTATATTGCAACTTTCATCGAAATCATTAGTCGTTTCGAGAACGTGATTTCAAATATATACGAGTATTTATTATAAAGTATCTATACTAATATTATAAAGACGAAAGATTTGATTGTATGTTTGTATTGAATAGGCTCCGAAACTACTGAACCGATTTGAATTTTTTTTTTTATCATTAGTAATCTTAGTTTTTAGGGAGTAACACAGGCTACTTTTTATCCCGGGAAAATAACAGGTCCCGCGGGAAAGACCACGGGAGCGAAGCCGCGGGCAAAATGTTAGTATTAATATATCTCACATAATAGCATAGGATAAATTATTCAAAAAATTGTAAGTAGCTTCGTCATGTTTTTCTATTCAGTTCCACAAATAGTTTTTTTAATATAATGTAGTTACTCATATAATTTTTATTTTCTACCTAAGTCTTATCAATTTATTGAAAAATCCAACTTTCGATTGGCACCTTTACTTCCGGCCCGCTCTTACAACTTGGAAACGTAATATTCACATCATGTGGAGACACATACGTAACATTTGGAGTAATTTTAAGAAACTAGTGATCTTACCGCTTAATTGTGTCACTTAATTTTAAATGCCTTTCTCATTTAACGTAGATAACCTCTTAGTCCCAAAAATAACCATTAACTATTGTACAGATAGAACCATAGTGTTTTAGCGTCTTCTGCAATGAACACTGATTTTATTATTTACCTCCATTCTTTACAAACGTCACAGTTTTCTGTTTATAACTGTACTCGTCTTTTTCTAAAACTTTTCTTTAAAAGAACAACATAATGAACTTTTACGCAACACATTCTTTCAAAGCAGGTTTGACGGTACAAAGAATCCAGAATGAATAAAGAATACCTTAAATAACTCATAAAATTCCCGGTCTCCATTACGTTTAATTTGTCTGTGAAAGTACAGCAGTTCATATTTTAGAAAATACTGTGACTAATAAAAGCGAAAAAATAAAATAGACATTGACTTCCTGGTAGAGAAGCAATAGCGGCAATTCAGAAAGAAAAAAAAAGAAAAAGGTACGAAAAGATAAATTTTTCCTTTTGCATTTTGTTTCGCGCTACTCTCCCATTTCTTTTGTTCCGAGTGATTTATGTAGTACTGGTAACATTACAAAACATTTAACATACAAAGAAAGTAAATAAAATTTTAAATAGAAAAGCGTCAGATATTTTTTTGAATGACTAGCTTTCTGAACTTGAACTGAGTATATTTCTGCTTTGTCAAATAACGCTGTCAGGTTTCGTAATTGTGTAGAACTGGGTTTAGTGTTTCAATTAAAAGAAATGCCTTTCCAGTACTATTTCCACTACTTTATATCGAAGAAAGTTAAGTTAAAAATATGGTTGACTGTTGAAATAAGTTGACATTCTAAAGCCCTGTGTAAGTAGGTATTTTGCTCTTTTTAAAATACATAGTTGAATATTTTTGGTACTAAATAATATCAGTATAAAACTAAATTCTAAACAAGGACATCCACATCGATGGTGACATTGGCAGGGACATCGACGTGAAAACTGTTACGTTGAAATTATACGTAGGTTATTTTAAAAAAAAATCTGCTTTAAATACATTCTGACCGCGTAGAACTTTTTTTATGAAACAGCAGATTATTTTATTAATAACCGACAAAAAATTTCAACGCAGAAAAATACAATACCTTAATATATTCAGACAGGTTTATAATCTAGCTAGGAGAGCAGTGCTCACCCACTCGATTGTAGATTTAGTATTTATTATATATTTCTTTTATATAGAAGAAAGACACACGTAAAATGTTAGAAAAACGCAGGTGAGTCCGCGTTACCGAGCGCTGTATGTAGTCAGGCATTAATATTCATGAACTACAAATTGGAACAGTAAACCAAATCACTGGGTTTTCTCAGGGATCATTTATCGACATTCCTTTAATTTCATTCTGTGATTAGATTTTATTGGGTAAGTTTTCGACGTGATTTCAATAAATTGTTTGGACTTGAGACTTCAGGTAATTTGAAGTTAGGTTTGTTTTGTAGGTAAGCGCGAAAGTTATGAATTTGTAATAAGTTTACATAATTTTAATAACGACTAATTAATTGATAAAATTGTTTTCCGTTTGACAGGAATAAAACTCTTACGGCCTTACTAATAAACGTATTATATCAGGTGAATAGTTACACACCATTTTCTCTCTTTCAGTCATCAGTAATTTGACTTTCGAAAGAAGAAGACAAAGCATTGTGTAACTACACAGACGCTTTATAACGTTTATTAGTAAGGAGGTTAAAACAAAGAATTAAATCTAATTTAAAAAGCGAACGAAAACAAGATTTTCATTATTTACACATTAAAACACAGTATTTACACTCTTGGGATTGTCCGGAGGTAAAAAAATATGCTGCCAGTGCGATTCCACCTGCAAGAAAATAAGCTAAATAAGTGTGTTCTGACTACGTTTATAAATGGGACGTGTAGTCTCGTTGGTCTAGTGGTCACCAGCTCTACTGCTGAGCATGACATCCGGGGTTCGATTTCCAGGTCGGGCAAAGTGTTATTAAGGTTTTCCATCCGGAATTTCTAAGTAGCAGTCGGGAGTATGGAGGTGTGCCCGGTTGATGGCAATAGACTCGCCCCCTATTACATGGGACTTAAATATAACTGGTGAAATTTGGATGTACGAGTACTATGTACACCTATGCCTATATGATGCCCTTCGATACAGGCGTGATGGTATGTTATAAAATTAACACTAGGGAAGTGAGAGTAGGAATATAAGTCTAGTTTACTAATTGATATCAGATATCAGAGGAGTCAAGTAAGATTTAGTCCTAATTAGGACCACCATCTAAACAGCGTTCAAAAGCGGTAAGTGTACAATATTCCATAACAATTGTAAAACTGACAGGTCTTGAACTCGTTTTAAAAATGGTGCTCGAGTTCAGTTTCGTTGTTGAAATCAGCCCTTAGATATTATACCTACTCCTTTCTTCCATTAAGAGTAAAAGTAAAAGATAACTAAGGATTGATAAGAACATACAGCTAAATTTCCCTAGAACTTAATAATTATTATTTATTTCTACGCTTAATTGAACAGTATACGCTTATATTTGCAACTATCAGCCATAATATTAGCCTATTCTGACTCAGTTTTGATTGTCTAAAGGCTCACGAACATTAAGGAGAGCCGCGCCGCAACGCAGCGCATTCCAAAAGTCTTCCTTCATGACTTTAGTATATTTTCTATGAACTAACGCACACTACAGGCGGGCCGCATCGTATTTTCTTGTATGAAAAAGCGTTGCGCTTCGCCCCGTTGCGGTTGTAAGGTGCGCTTGGCTTTAGTGTGGAAAGAATTGAAGTATAGATAAAGGTAGTTACTCAGAAGATAAGCACTGAAAGCGTAGAAGGTCATGGCACAGTTCGTCATCAGAAATAAGCCAAGGAAGTTGACACCGGCCAGGCCGCTGATACAAGCCACCATCACGCCAAGACAAGCAGCCATACCCCTGGAAAATTACGATTTAAATATTAGGATAAAGATTGATGGCTAGATACCTTAAGGATATACCTTTAGCTAGGTACGTAGACCTTGGAAGGTACTATCGAAGAACTTCATATCCAAGCAGTTTGAAAATAAAATTCTGTGAACAAGATGACCACATCTGTTACCCCCCCCCCCCGGTTCTATAGCGGCCGAGCGCTGCAAGCAGAAATAATCATTAAGGTGTATAGATATGAACTTCTTCGATGGTACTTAACTAGCTATCAATCGTTTGGTTAGTCAGCATGAAGACTGATGCTTATCTTATGTGTTGATCAATACTGTTATTAATTGCATAAAATACTTTTGGATATTTTTCACAAAACATTGAATCTAACATTATAAATTTGATGGTTTACAATTGTGATGTTAGAAATATGATTAAAACTTTTAAACCAATTTTCCATGCACTATTTACAGGATTATTCCAATCCCATACAATTTAATTTCATCGTATTATTTTGCTTACAATTGATTGGCACCCACTTAACCCCCATAGAACAGTTCGGAGACTTTTACTGTTCCGTCATCGTAGTGTAGGGGAATGTTATGTTTAGTTTACCCACAACCATTTGACACCTAATACATTTAAACTCAGCCTAATAGCAGTCCACTGCTGGACAGCGTGGGATGAGGCCTGAGACGCAAAAGGATTTTTTTGTGACCTCTCTAAGGCGTTTGAATGCGTCGATCACGAAACCTTACTTTTGAAACTTGAGCATTACGGACTTGGAAAACTTGCACTCAATTTAGTAAAATCTTATTTAAATGATAGACAACAGCAAGTTCAATTAAACGGTATTAATTCACTAGGTTTGAAAGTAAAAATGGGTGTGCCACAAGGATCGATATTGGGTCCATTCTTCTTTTTAGTGTATATTAATGATTTACCGCGTTTATTAAAAAATCAACCACAAATGGTGTTATTTGCTGACGATACTTCCTTAATTTTTAAGGTAGATAGACGTGCTACAATTTTGACGACGTAAATAACGCCTTACTGCAGGTCCAAAATTGGTTCAAGAAAATACGATGCGGCCCGCCTGTAGTGTGCGTTGGGCACACTACAGGCGGGCCGCATCGTATTTTCTTGTATGAAAAAGCGTTGCGCTATGCCCCGTTGCGCGTTGCGGCTGTAAGGTGCTTTTGGCTTTAGTGTGGAAAGGATTGAAGTATAGATAAAGTTAGTTACTCAGAAGATAAGCACTGAAAGCGTAGAAGGTCATGGCACAGTTCGTCATCAGAAATAAGCCAAGGAAGTTGACACCGGCCAGGCCGCTGATACGAGCCACCATCACGCCAAGACAAGCAGCTATGCCCCTGGAAAATAACGATTTAAATATTAGGATAAAGATTGATGGCTATATACCTTAAGGATATACCTTTAGCTAGGTACGTAGACCTTGGAAGGTACTATCGAAGAACTTCATATCCAAGCAGTTTGAAAATAAAATTCTGTGAACAAGACGACCACATCTGTTACCCCCCCCCCCCCGGTTCTATAGCGGCCGAGCGCTGCAAGCAGAAATAATCATTAAGGTGTATAGATATGAACTTCTTCGATGGTACTTAACTAGCTATCAATCGTTTGGTTAGTCAGCATGAAGACTGATGCTTATCTTATGTGTTGATCAATACTGTTATTAATTGCATAAAATACTTTTGGATATTTTTCACAAAACATTGAATCTAACATTATAAATTTGATGGTTTACAATTGTGATGTTAGAAATATGATTAAAACTTTTAAACCAATTTTCCATGCACTATTTACAGGATTATTCCAATCCCATACAATTTAATTTCATCGTATTATTTTGCTTACAATTGATTGGCACCCACTTAACCCCCATAGAACAGTTCGGAGACTTTTACTGTTCCGTCATCGTAGTGTAGGGGAATGTTATGTTTAGTTTACCCACAACCATTTGACACCTAATACATTTAAACTCAGCCTAATAGCAGTCCACTGCTGGACAGCGTGGGATGAGGCCTGAGACGCAAAAGGATTTTTTTGTGACCTCTCTAAGGCGTTTGAATGCGTCGATCACGAAACCTTACTTTTGAAACTTGAGCATTACGGACTTGGAAAACTTGCACTCAATTTAGTAAAATCTTATTTAAATGATAGACAACAGCAAGTTCAATTAAACGGTATTAATTCACTAGGTTTGAAAGTAAAAATGGGTGTGCCACAAGGATCGATATTGGGTCCATTCTTCTTTTTAGTGTATATTAATGATTTACCGCGTTTATTAAAAAATCAACCACAAATGGTGTTATTTGCTGACGATACTTCCTTAATTTTTAAGGTAGATAGACGTGCTACAATTTTGACGACGTAAATAACGCCTTACTGCAGGTCCAAAATTGGTTCAGTGCGAATAATTTAGTATTAAATGGTAAAAACGAAGTGCATAACATTTTCTTTACCAAATGTCAAAAGTAGTAATTGTGAGATAGTATTGAATCAAGAGAAACTAGAATTTGTCGATAAAATGGTTTTCCTGGGGACCACGCTCGACTCAAGGCTACAATGGTGTCCTCATTTAACATCTCTTGCAGAACGGCTAAGTTCAGCATTATATGCTGTCAGAAAAATCCGCCAATTTACTGATGTGGATACTGCGAGGCTAGTCTATTTCAGTTATTTTCATAGTATCATGTCTTATGGTATTTTACTTTGGGGACGGGCTGCAGACATCGAGTCTATTTTTAATCTGCTGAAAAGAGCGATCAGAGCCATTTATTATCTCCGCAGGCGCGACTCTCTTAGAGAACTGTTTAAGGATATTAACATCATCAATATATCTATGAAAGCATGATGCTTTCATAGATATATTGAAAGGTATAAAAAGGTGATAGACATAATTATAGTACAAGAATATATACCTATTAGTACAACCAGGTTTCAGACTGGCTAAGGTAGACTCATCTTTCATGGCGTACTGTTTAGAATGTTACAATAAAATTCCTCCCCACATACTTCAACTGAATGAGACGAAATTCAAATCTAGTATAAAACGCACACTATGTAGGCAGGCATATTATAAGTTGGGGGATTACATTACTGATAAAAATGTTTGGCTCATTGCTGGTCCTGCTCCACAACCACAGCTAGTTGATTAACATTTTGACAATACTGTTGGAGCTGCTGAAGATTGTAAGACTATCTTTGTATTGTATAAACTCAATTTCCTTTGTATTATATAATTGCATAGCGCAGGTGTGAGTACTATGTACTAAAGAGCTACTCGTACCATATATCAGGTAATATGTAGTATTTCATTGACTTGAATGTGCCTTGGTGGCTGTGAGTATGTCAAGCTCACTCACTCACTCAAGATTTCTCGCTGATGGTGGCGCGTGAGTTGGACTTTTTTTTATGATTCTTTATTTTTGTTTTTTTTTATAACGGACACTTTAACGAACGTTCACATCTTTCTACATTGTTTTGACATGCATAATTTCAAAATGAATGATTTAACCAATATTTTGTATCAAATTTTTGATTTAAAAGAGTTCCGTGGAGTTTCTTGCCCGTTCTTCTCCATAGGTACCTACTACGCTTTGGAATGGGCAACTAGCTTCATATTTTTGACTGACCTACCCCTTGACAGTTCAAAAGTGCCTGTAAATGGTTTAATTGAAATAAATGGTTTGAGTTTGAGACATACATAGGCCTCTCCCATGCTGCGCCATAACCCTCTGTCCTCCAGCTTCCACATCCAGTCTGTCCCAGTCACCGTCTTAAGGTCGTTGGTCCATCAAGCTGGGGGGGCATCCCATACAACGCTTGCCGATACGCGGTCTCCACTCCAGGATTCGTCTGCTCCACCGGCCAACGGTCACCTACTAACTACTTTCATATAAGTAATACCTATATCATTAGTAGTAAAATTGAAACCACTCACCGATAAGATGTAGGAAACAGCTCCAGTACTCCCATATCACGTAGTACGCAAACAGTACTCCCATACACAAATTCGTCATCATTAATCCCATATACAGTAGCAAACTTGCAATATTATTCTGGCTAAAGTCTGCCCCTAAACTGGACAGTAACGGTTTAAGAGAAATGCTATCATCATAGCTTTCTTTCTAGAAGCAAATTTTGATACAGCGAGGGTAATGCCAGCGAGGACCACACCGTGAGTGACGCCAGATAGTAAGGTTCGTGTTTGGATTAATGATGAGCAGGCGATCTGGAATTTTTATAATTTTTTTACGAACTGCGTGTGATTTTTATGACTAAATCAAAACGATTTGTTTTGATTTAGTCATAAAAATCACACGCAGTTCGTAAAAAAATTATACAAATCGGCATTCATAGCGCACAATGTTCCTAAAAACTTTACAGATTTTGTATTCGACATTTAACTTTTCGTTACTTGGTGTACAAAAATAAAGATTAGGTAGGTAAGTACCTACTATTTAAAGGTGGTGAATTAGGCCAAGATAATTAATGTGCTTAAATTATTTGTCAGAATCTTATCAGTTGTAGTTTTTTTTATCCAATTCATAAAACAAAATAATATTATATTTCAAATAAACCTACACTTTGGACAAGGCGGTTCCGAATCTATTTATGTAGGTGTCATAATATTTTGTTTTAACAAAAAAAAAACTACTTACTGCGTCATCATTAAAAAGAGGCTGTATGATTTGATATTCTCATAATAATACTGCATAAACTCCCTGATAGGGCTTCCGAGCTGACACCTGCCGAGAAAGCCTCCACAATGTATGGCATCCACATCACAGAACTGTTGTTACTGTGGAAGATAAAATAGCATGTAATTGTGAAAAAATAAATAAAGGCTGTAACAAAAATGTAACAGATCAGATGGGGCTTCAATAGGCAGAATTGTAAAGATGTGATCAAATTCTTATGATGGATATCTCTTTGTTTTCAATCTCAATTTTTTTTATATGGAAATATTAAATTTTTTGAAGACAAATAATATGTTATGTAAGTAAATGTCCCGTATTGATCTAGGTACCCAATAAGGAAAAGGTTAAAGAAGAAGAACATTTTCTTTGACATCATTCTTAGTGAGTGTTTTTTTAGAAGAATTATAAGCGGTAGGAATGAATATTTATATAGTAACTCACATGCTATAGATGACGGTAGTTATAAAAAATAGCTGCAGTGTCCTCCAAAGTAAAGGCGGTTTGAATAACGGTATCGTTTGTCGCCTAAGTCATATTAATAAGTTTGTTTTCTCATCGCTTACTATTCTAGCCATTGCCTCTTCTTCTAATATCACTCTATGAACCTGTGAAAAAAATAGTAAATTTTTCAACAAGTGCACAAAACGAACCATTTTTATCCGACACTTTTAGCAGCCCGAGACGAAGGCGAGGGCTGATAGTAATGTCGAGGATAAAATGGTTTTGTGGACGAGTTATAAGCTCTGCTTTTCACTTCGATTGCAAGGAAATAAAACAGTAGTAACATAAAATTTATTTAATTAAAATTCAAAGTAAAATTAAACGACATTGATACTAGGCTTGGGCTGCAGACCTATAAAGCCTACTATTTTTTTTTTTTAATTTTAATTTTCTTAAATTAATTAAATAACCTACCGTACTTGAATTTAAATTTTAATATCTTTTATGTCTTAAAAAACACATAAGGTAAATAAATTAAAGTAAATATTATTAACCCTAGATAGATAACCTACGTCGAATCGACGTAATCGATTTTGAAAAATCGATATAACTCGTTTGTTTTTCGCGTCACTAAACTTGCCGTTCCCGCCAGCTCAGTCAGCCCTCGGAGCTTGCAGGACACACTGGTATCGCTCCGGTAAGTGCAATACTTTCGTCAATATTTACCTACCGTACGTCGTTGTGACGTATGGTTATCTTTAGTGTCATTATTTTGACTTAAAAATCCTAAGTGCCTTTGAGGCGAAAATGAATAAAAAGTTTTATTTACTTAGGTTTTTTATACTATAGATATTACAAAAGTTGATTTTAAAAAGTTTACATTTTCAACTGAAAGACTGACGGAGAGATTCCTAAATTTTTAAGTTTTGTAGAGTAAGAAGTACCGTGTTTTGTTTTTTATATTATTTTTCTAATAAAAATATAAATTAACCATAATGTTTTTATTTACTCACAACATAATTACATACATTAAGACATATTACCATATTCATACACCTAGTATAATACATAATCCAAAATATGCCCACTCAAACATGCGCACGTCGAATCGACGTATGGTTATCTTTAATGTACAGTGAAATATGGTTATCTATCTAGGGTTAAATAACAAATTCTATCTATGAACTTCATAATGTGTTTGGCCGTATGGCTCATTTTCTTTGCCTTAATGTAGATACATTTATGAGTAGATACGTTAATACACAAGTGCACAAAACTCGATTTTATGCAGCCTATATCCTGCACAAATAATCACTTTCAGAGCATGAGAAGTGAAAAAGAAGTTTAATGAATGTTGCTTTATATAAGTGTTTAATATGGAACTCTAGTTGGAAATTGAAGTAACCGTACGATGCAGGTAGAAGTCAATTATAAATAATTAGTCTGTAATGTTACCACTGCTGGGACGCCTTTCGGTAAGATGGGCCTTATCCACCACGCGGGACGAGTGCGGGTTGATAGATGTCACATGTCTTCGAATTTTCGGTTTTATTAGGACATGCTGGCTTCCTCGCGATGTTTTCCTTTACCATTTTTTGAGAGAAGTGGTTATGAAATAATGTACACAAAGTAAAGCGCCTATGAAGGCCGCAGGAAACCGCTGGATGCGGGGAGCACAGAATCAGTCCAAGTGGCTGTGCTTGGGGGAGGCCTATGTAAAGCAGTGGACATCTTTCGGCTGAAATGATGATGATGAAAGCGCCTGTCTGTGTTCAAAACCTACGGCCTACAACTCGTAAGTAGCGGAATTTATCACTGAGTCACCACAGCTGCTCTGTGAAGTTAGTTATACTTACTCATAAACAAACCCACAATATCACAAGTGAATTAAGGTTAAGTCAGAATTCAATTTAGATCATGAACAATATCGTTATTTTTCTTAATGTTATTAAAGTCGAGTCGTACAAGAAGATATTTCCATGATTGTTCTTATTTGTAGGTCCAGCAAGTCTGACTAAGCAGTGGACGACTTTCGGTTGAAATGATGATGATTTAGCATAGTCTAGTGGTGTGATTCTAATTCCCTCTGATTTTTCGGATTCATATGCTATTCTATACTCATATCTATACACATATCATGTCATATCTATTATCTATACTTTATCTTTATCTCTATACTCTATTTATTGTGATTATTATTACCTATATAATTATCACTTGCTTTAAAAACGGTGAAGGAAAACATCGTGAGGAAACCGGCATGCCTGAGAGATATTTCTTGACGGCATGTGAAGCCACGTCAGAGGCCCCACGGGCGGCTTAAAAACTCTGTAACCACACGAACATGAAGAAAAAGCACATGATGATGATCATACAAAAAAGGCACTTTATAATCATCTCATACATACCGGATACTCATGCTCGTTCCCTCCATTCCTGACCCACATTTTTTCAAGGTACTCCAAAGCCTCTCTTTCACGACTAGCATTGAGCAGAAACTTGGGGCTCTCATAGAAGAAATGAAGAAGACAGGCACTGATCCCGAGTGGTGCTGCCATTACAAGGGTTAGGAGCCTCCATGGTGTGAATTTTATGAAGATCAGGTCACACGCGAAGTTTAGATGGAGAATGAAGAATCCGGGAACTATGGAGGATTCAAAGATAGTTGGGACATATAAAAGTTTTCTATGGTGCAAATAATATGAATAAGTAAGCATAATGTAGTATAATTTCAAATCAGAATACAGAAAAAAAAAAATGAACAAAAAGCAGTTATGGTGGTAAGTTACAATTACAAAAAAAACCAAATCGTGATTAAAAAATCATACCAATAATTTAAAAAAGACATATGACTTGGATAGTAGTTAAAAATGAGATTGGTATCCATAGTATGTTATGCTAAAATATGTAGCTATTCGTCATAAAATTTGACAGTACGTCTAAAAATACAGAAACAAACACAATTAGCATAAACTATCAATGATTTAGCTTCAATAAAAATGAATGGTATTTCTTTTTTTGGTAAGCTAACGAGTTAATTCTAAAGAAATATAATTATGAAAAGAGGTTATGAAAAACACATTTTACTAGTGGTTACTACCACAAATAAATACAGATGGTTCAATCTTGATGGCTCGACTTATTGGGCCAAATCAGTGAGTGTAACATAGAAGTTCTAAATGTTACACGATAGAAAGAGAGGCAACTTCTAGGTGAATATAACTGTAGGTAATTAGCGCTGTGCGACCTGAATTGCACTTTATTGTGTCATAGCAAGAGTTGCTTTTTATTTAAATGATTTTGTGGAGTGAACCATCAGATCTGTATTAATATGTGCTACTACACACATATTTGACAAGTATTTTATCATACAACGGTAAATTAAAATGACACGTGTAAGGAAATTTTAATATTTACATACTACATACAAAACTAAAATATTAAAAAACAAAAAACTGTTAACAGTTTCAAGTTAATAAGTGATTAATTTCCGCTTTTGTAAGACGTGGGTAATATTTGCTTTGTTATTCTAGCGGTTGCAAACGTTACTGCTGAGCAAGGGGTCCTGGGCTCGATTACCAGGCCGGACAGTGTTATTGGGTTTTTCCATCAGGAATTTTCCAGGAGCAGCCCGGAGTCTGGATTTGTGCCCGGTTGCTGGCAGTAGTATAACTGACGAACGTGTGAACTGTGTGCGTACACCTCAGCCTAACCCTTTGGAGAATTCAGGCGTACTAATAATATGCATGATGTAATCTAAAAATGTTGATAATCTTTACACTCCCGATTATTTCTCTGTCACAAACTGCAAAACACTAATGTAAAACATTTAAATAAACTAACCAACGTAAGATAGAAGAAATAACATCAGCGCACTAGTCATTATAAGCATGTAGAAACCCCTGACCTTGGCTGAACAGGATTCGCCAAGAAGCGCATAGGCCCCTGATTGGACTGCGCTGCAACTGTTTAGAAAAGGAAGTCTTATTAATCAAATCCAATCAAATAATTTATTTTACAGATCATAAAATCAATGTGTTAGTACATACATTTCGCAAATTTTAGTAATATTTACTAATAATGTCAAATTAATTAATTAAAATGTCAAAATCATTAATAACACAGTAACCATAATAAGCAATAATTAAAAGCAACATTATTTCAAGGCACGATTTGAAGGTAATACTTGTGTCCTGGTCCAGTGCGTGAGTATTAGACCGTTCGCCCTATTAGCTACAGTGACCAAGAGGCTGTTGGCACTGCCCCGCACCTGCTGCATCAGGGAGGCGCCACGCTTTCGCATAATTGCGTGTCGTACCTCTGCGAACATTCCTGATGCGCTATAGTGTCGTGGCAACCCCAACAGCGCATTTTAATAATGATTGCATTTATTTGAATACAAATAAAATACGTTCCACGCTTAGAAAGATGTTAAATACCTCAATACTAATTTATAATTCGTAAATATTCACAATTCTCAGAAGATAAAGCCCAAAATAATTTAATCTGTATCTGAGACCACAATTTATTCTATTCTCTTTGTTATGATTTATTCAGTAACATTCTTATACTTGCTCAAATAATTTATAGTATTATGTCAATTTGTTTTCTCTTTCATCTAAAAAAAATCATACTCACAAACAAGAACTAAAAACCTTGAGTACAGCCAACATGATCCAGTTTGAGGAAAAGGCGCTTATAAAAGAAGACAAAAAACTTCCCCATAAAGCGATCAACAGTGTTTTCCTTCGACCTTTTGTATCTGATATGTAGCCCCAAGGTATTGACATTACAATTGGCCCTGGAATAAAATCGGGATTGAAAGTAAACACAATGATAAATATAAAACTATTAGAAGTAAAATATAATGTTGGTGACCAAATAGACGAAGAAACAATTTCTGATGTCGCTGAAGACTTAGTTTTTGGGAAATTTGAAAACGATAATAAGCTTATTGATTTAAGTAGAGCCGCAGTTAAGATTGTCGAAAATGAAAACATACAATTCAGATAAATTAATCCATACAATTCGATTAAAATTAAAATTCAATTTAAATTGCCCTCTTAACAAAGAATCTCCCTAACAAAGAAGAGATCCTGTCCGCTTCAGTCTTCAGAATTCCGTTGCAGTTGCCACGTATTCTGAAGATCAGGGATACAGTTTTCTTGCGGATGACGGCATAAAAGCCATCAGTGCGATACAGCAAAAATATCCCTGATGCACTACAGAAGCGAAGCAGCCCCAGCATATCCTGAAGATGATATTATACTGGAGGCGCAGGACATCCAGCGATGTATTGTTTTTCATCCCATTTTTTTTTTTTTTAATGATTTTGTAAATAAGTAAGTAACAAAGACTCAAAAATAATTTTAATTACAATATTTCTTATTAACTATGTTCATTATGTTGTTGACCAAGACTGTCAATAAGAGAATAGCTATTATTGATGAAGGATCATCATCATTTCAGCCGAAAGACGTCCACTGCTGGACATAGGCCTCTGCCAAGCACCGCCACTTCAACGGGTTCTGTACTTCCCACATCCAACTGATTCCTGCGGCGTTCACAATATCATCGGTCCACCTTGTGGGAGGCCTTCCAACACCACGTCATCCGGTACGCAGTCGCCACTACAGAACCTTTCAGCCCCATCGGCCATCTGTTCTGCGAGCAATGTGCCCTGCCCACTGCCACTTGTATTTGGCAATTATTTGGGCTATTTCAGTTACCTTGATTCTACTGCGGATCTCTTCATTTCTGATGAAAGATCGCGCAAAAAAAGAAGTAACAACTTACCAATAAAAGGCATGGACAGCATTGTACTCTTCTGCCATAGTTCCAGTTGGAAGTCACAGCTGCAACCAGTAACGACGACTGAGAACCCGAAGATATCTATACCCATTCCTAACAGTCCTATGCTAAGAGCTGTGAGAAGCCCACGGTTGTACCAACCGTTGCCTGAAAATTT
The DNA here is from genome assembly GCA_963853775.1 of Xanthia togata. Classification (NCBI taxonomy): domain Eukaryota; kingdom Metazoa; phylum Arthropoda; class Insecta; order Lepidoptera; family Noctuidae; genus Xanthia; species Xanthia togata. The sequence goes on along the minus strand of OY970794.1, from coordinate 24,112,107 downwards.
TAAACAATTCGGTTCATCTTAATATACTTCTACATTATAGATAAAATCCTTTCAACATAAACACATACAAATAATAGATTTTGGCTCTGTAAGTGGACTAATATTAGTTGACATCACATTGTAGGTTACGGCTGTTGCGTATTGAATTCAGTACCTCTGATAATGAGTCTTGAAAGTCCTTAAGAGGCTTACAACAGCAGAACCGCGGTCAATGTCAGTGTGCATAGAAAATAAAGAGAAGCGCGATGACACCGTAGATAATTTATTGCTAAATATGAATCAATTATCTATTTACAAAAAAAAAAAAAAACTATTGATTGGAATAAAAATTTAAAACAGTATCACGGTAATATGTTGCTTGTAGAATAATCTGACAAAAAATCAGAATGACTGCATGTATGTATATTAATTAGATTTTGAATCGTAAAATTTTTTTTTTTTTTGTATCTTCGTGATTTTTTTCTATCGTATCAAATTATTTGTATTATGCTTTCAAACTCAAACTCAAAGCATTTATTTCAATTAAAGCATTTACAGGCACTTTTGAATTGTCAAGGGGTTGGTCAGTCAAAAATATGAAGCTAGTTGCACAATCCAAAGCGTAGCGTTATCAAAAGTAAATACATCTTTTATGGGGTGCTGTGTTAAATGTTACAACAGAATACCTTGTGATATATTAGAATTTAAAGAAAGAAAATTTAAAAATCAAAATTCAAAAAATTCAAAATATTTTATTTCACATAAACCTACATGGGCACTTATGAAACGTCAGAAGCTAGGTGCACGGTTCCAATTGGTCGTTTCCTATGGAGAAGAGCCGGCAAGAAACTCCACGGTTACTCTTTTAAAAATAATTGGTTTTTACAATATTTTCAAATAACAGTGTTATTAGGTATGGGAGGACAGTGTAGGTCTTTCAACAGGTACCAGGTACTTAACAAAATAATTATGGTCAGCAAATCCACTAAGCCTACAGCGTTCTCACATTCACAAAATAGAAAATAATCTATATAAAAATAAATAAATTATTAAAAATAAAAAAGTATTAAAAACGAAATGACGTGATTGATATTACAATTCTGAATAATTATCATGATCACAAAAGCCACTAATAAAGATTTAAAGTTAAATTGTAGGTATATTATAATGTCAAATAATAGCGTGATTTAAATGTCAAGGAAGAATGTAAAAATAAAAATGTAAAAATATATATATATATAAACATGGTAATTTGGGAGCAGTTAATAGACTATACAATTTGCCGTTAATGAGCTACCAGGGAAGCCACATGTGCAGAAGGAATTATTGCCAAACTTCCTTGTCTTCAACGTAGTCTTTAATTTTATAATATGCATTCTTGATAAGAACGCGTTTAATGTGGGTTTTGAACTTCCCATGGCTAAGTTCTGTAACCGACTTAGGCAACTTGTTATAAAAGCGGATACTGTTTATAAGAAATGACTTGCTTGTTTTAGTTAATCTAAATTTGGGCATCAAAATTTCATGTCTACTACGTGTATTTATATTATGGAAATCGCTTCTTATTTTGAAAAGTCCTAAGTTTTTGCGAACATACAAAATACTTTCTAAGATATAAAGAGAAGGCAGAGTCAGTATATCTATTTCTTTGAATTTGTTTCGAAGGGATTCGCGAGGACCCATTTTATAGATAGCGCGGATTGCTCTCTTTTGTAAGATGAAAATTGAATCTACGTCAGCTGCCGATCCCCACAGCAGAATGGCATAAGACATAATACTGTGGAAATAAGCAAAGTATACTAACCTAGCTGTGGCTATATCAGTCAACTGCCTTATTTTTCTTACTGCATATGCAGCTGAACTTAATCTACCTGAAAGAGTTCTAATGTGGGCGCCCCATTGCAATTTTGAATCTAAAGTAATTCCCAAAAATATAGTTTCCGTTATTGCATCTAGTTGTTTGCCATCAAGTTTTAGATTTAGACCAACTTGAGGTACATTTGGTAATGAGAATCTAATACATTTAGTTTTGTTCGCATTCAGTAAAAGATTATAAGCTGCGAACCATTTCGAAAGAACAGCTAGACTATCGTTGACATGTAAAACATCTGTATCTTTTCTATCTATTTTAAAAATTAGAGAAGTATCGTCAGCAAATAGAATTATATCCGATAAGTTAGCCATCATATAAGGAAGGTCATTTATATAGACTAGAAATAAAAAAGGGCCAAGAATTGAACCTTGAGGCACGCCCATTTTAACTAGAGACCCCGAGGACGTCGCCCCATTAACGTTTACTTTTTGTTGCCTGTTTGATAGATAAGAAAGAACAAGGTCAGCAGCTTGTCCACGAATTCCGTAGTGGTGTAATTTACAGATCAGTGTAGTATGGTCAACGCAGTCAAACGCTTTTGAGAGGTCACAGAAAATGCCAATTGCATCCCGGGAATTCTCCCAGGATTCCAAAATGTGACTGATGAGTTTTACTCCAGCGTCAGTTGTCGACCTACCTTTCGTGAAACTAAACTGGTGACTAATGTAAAATCCCATTTGAATTAAAATGTGACAGCATCTGGTCCAGCATGATTTTTTCATATATTTTACTCAATGCCGGTAACACAGATATAGGTCTATAATGAGAGGGATCACTCTTACTACCCGATTTGAAAATTGGTACTACTTTACTATGTTTCATTAAATCAGGAAACGTACCGCTATCTAAACATTGATTAAATATGCCTGTTAGAACAGGGGCAATTGTGTCAATGATATCTCCAAGAACCTTAACGGAAATGCCCCATAAGTCTTCAGTGTTTTTTATGTTAAGACTTTTGAATACTTTTTCAATTGTGACAATAGAAATAGGCTTGAATTCAAAACTTGGAATGTCCTTACTGAAGTTTTCTTTTAGAAGAGATTCAGCTAGTATAGATGATGAGGAGAGAGATTTCGTAACTTCTATTGGGATGTTGGTAAAGAAATTTTCTAGTGTCTCAGCAACTTTTAACTTATCTGAAATGGTTTCATTATCAATTTTTAAAGACACTTCATTCTGTTCTCGCTGTTTCGTGTTTCCAGTTTCTTTGTTAATTATCTGCCACACAGCTTTTATTTTATTATTAGAAATACTAATTTTGTTACTTAATAATTTTGATTTAGCTTGGGCGCAGACTCTTTTAAATATCTTTGAATAGTTTCTTACATAATTATGGACAGCTTCATCAGAAGTCAATGATTTTTCGTTATACAAATTATATAAAATATCTCTGCTTTTTCTAATGCCAGCAGTGGCCCATTCGTTAAATTTTGGTTTAGTATTTATTGTTACTTTTCGTACAGGACATGCTTTATTGAATTCTTGGCATAATGTAGAAAATAATGTACCTAGTTTATATTGGGGTCTTGTGAATCAAAACTAGCTGTTGAAAGATTGTTATGAACATTATTATTAAACATTTTCAATTTATTTTTAGTAAGAGGTCTTATCTGAATAGTTTTATTTAAAAGTAACTTTTTATATGATTCAAAGGCTACAAGTTGACCTGTATGATCAGACCTGACGCCACTAATTAGGGACGAGTCTTTTATTTTACAATTAGTAAATACATTATCTATGCATGTAGCTGAGGTTGCAGTTATTCTAGTTGCTACATTAAATATACATTTTAAATTGAAAGATTTAAACAATGAGATGAGCTTACATTTTTCAGGTGAATTTACTAATAGATCAATATTTAGGTCACCACAAACAAAAACTATTTTATTATCTCTAAAAAGTTTAGTTAGTATATCTTCCATTATGATTAAAAATGATGACAAGTTTGAGGCTGGTGGTCTATAAACACATAAGAAAGTATGGCCTTCAATCTCTGCACATGCTACCTCACATAAGCGATCAACAGAGCAAGCAGTGATATCCTTCCTTTCCTTATATCTGAAATGACTATTGCATAATATCAAGGTACCACCCCCTAATGAAGACCTGTTGTACGCACTGGCAACTGAAAAATTATTTACATTAAACAACATCCTATCTGGTTTTAACCAGGTTTCACAAAAACACAAGATATCCATATGATATTTATCTATTAACATTTCCACGTCTAGGATTTTGCCAGAGAAGCGATTTAAATTCTGGTGATATAGTAAAATATTATTATTATGCTTCTCTTTTGTCGATTCTAAAAGTTTAAAGAATCTGTTACAGTATTATTAGAAGTACTAGATAATACTGTTTCGTCACTTAAGCTAATCTCAGTTAAAACATTAATAACTGCGTGTATATTGAAGGCTAATAAAGTAGCTAATACATGTTGGCTTTTCTTAGGTAAAAACATATGATCCTGAGTCAACACAAAATCTCTAACAAAATTGTTAGTATCAAAATACAATAAACGGTCACTATGACGACATGCCAAAATATGCATAAGATTATTTAAGCTAAAAATGTAATTGTTATCTTGCTCATATAACTTATCAGAATATGGCAATGCACATAATATTAATTTACCTAATTTTAATTTAAGTAGGGTGTCAATACCATTAACTATGTCCCTTTTAGTAATGCTCAGACTGTTTCCAATTAATAGCACTACAGTAGTCTGCTCATTCATTGGTGTATGTTTTATTTTATGAACAAGCTCATTAAAGTGCAGGTTATGGTAACAACAGTTAACTATAGTATGTTTAGAGCGATTATTTAACAATGATCCAAAACCTGCTCCTAGTCTATCTGAATAGACCAAAACATTACTTTGAGTTGGGTTTACAGTTTCTAAAGTATGAGTTAAAGTGGGTAAAGCTGTAGGAACAACATGCTGTGATGTGAGAGGTGGCGGAGTGGGAGCATAACTACAGGTGAGATTGTTTGTCAGTGACTCACACCTCTCTCCATTGCACTTCACCAAGTCCACCAACTCACAGGCCCCTTGCAAGCGCTCACTTAACATTTGTTGGCTATGCTCATACTTAAAAAAGATTTCCTTTAGTGAATTTTCCCTGCTCAGTAATTCCTTCTGAAGGTTCTGTATGTCAACATCATACATTTCTCTGCTAGTTTCCAACTTATCATTACATACATTTAATTGATTTTGTAAGTTGATACGCTCTTTTCTAAGATTAATGTTACACTTATAAAATATTATGTGTTTTCAAGAGTTTTTTATATTTTTTAATATTTCTAGTGATTTTAATATATTTTTTAATTTTTTTATGACTAGTTAGGATGGGACATTTAGTTAAGGTATCTTCCCCAGTCAGATCTATGGTAATGGTGGACTTTTCACACTCCAGTCCGGATACACTAGGAGTACCAACCAACTCGTTGAAAAGTTTATTGGTGTTGGCTACCTGTTCGCTGGCTTTCAGAGAATCGATGATGGAAATTTTGTTGTGTGCCTTGCACAGTTCCACTTCAAGACCTGATATGCGTTTCAGTGCCTGGTCATGAGTGTCACTGCACTGTTGGAAGTCTGACACTAGTTGACGGAGATGGTGATGCTGGTCAAGTATATCCATGTGCTGGGTGTGGAGTTCAACAAGCTGGCTCTTGAGTTGAGTATTTCTGTCATTTACCCTCTGGACTTCAATCTCGCTGTCCTCTCTTTCCTGCAGCAGCTGGTTGGAAAATATTTTTGATGCTTCTAGCTCCTTCAGTGCAACATTCAGTTTGTCACTGATGTCACGAATTGTGGCTCCGCGGGTCATCATAGTCACAAATTACTCCAAATGGCACCTGGAATGTGATAAGAACAGATGAGTAGGTATATGAGAATCAAGATGAGATAACTTGAGAAGATAGAATAGTTAACAAGAATATGAATTAATACAAAACAAATATGGAGTTCTAGAATAGACTATGAAAATATGGAGGTAGAAAGAGTAAGAAGTTATTTTATTTATTCAGACTTATCACAATTTGTACGAATAGTAATTACTTATTATATTAGCATTTAAATTAAGTACTTAATTAATTATTATCTAGTTTTTTTCTATAAGGGCTTAATAAGATTAAGAGGTAACAAAGTTTCATCAATTCGACAGTAAGATTGGTTTTAAACAATGGTAAGTAGCAAATTAAGGATAAATATGTGTAAAGTAAAGTTTGTATTGTATGTTTTATGTCTGGGGCAAGTGTTTTTGTCGTCGATTTTGCTTCCACTATTTGTCAAGCAAAAGGAGACATAAGCGGTGCCAGTGAGTACTGGACGTAGCTCATAGCTCTGAGCAGTGTTTACAGGTGTTGTGAAGTGTGTAAATATAACTACAATATTGAATAGTTTAAAACAAAATACTCCCCGGGTTCGATGAATTCAAATTTCCAATCCAAACGTTGACAGCCGGTAGATGACTTATCGAATTATCGAATATTATGTGTAATCTCAACAAAAACACGGCACAAACACTGAGTGTGATACTTTTTACTTAGATTCTAAGATTAAGAGTAGATTTTACACTAATTAAACACAATTAATTAATAATTCAAAATAATTTAACTAAGACGTCGTTTTTTTCACGACCCGTCACCAGTGTTGCCAGCGCGCATCAAATCATATCAAAAGTACACTTTGTAAACAAGCATATTACAAATTAGGATTATATCCAAGATAAACATGCTTGGAAACATGCTGGTCCTGCTCCATAGGACAATTCAGCACCTAGACAAAATCGAACTGGTTGCTAATTTATTTAATTGTATATTTTTTTATTTTTTTTTAAACATTTATTTTATTTTTTGTGATTAATTGAACTCACACACTGACTTATTATTAGTATTACTTATTATAATGATAGAAATATACTATAATTTTATAATGTTTGTAAGTATGTGAGCACCATTGCATCTATCACATAATTAATTTATGCCATTCCTTCATTTCTCATTCTTTTTACCTATCGTGGTATAGTAATCTTATTCTAGGTGCATTGTCTTCACATATAATTATATAATTAGTGTTTATAAGGTATAATGTTTTTTTTTTAAAGAGTAGCGGTGGAGTTTCTTGCCCATTCTTCTCCATACGAAAACTACCTTTTGGAATGGGCGACTAGAATCAGTTATTATTATTTTTTGTAAAGTTCAGAAGTGCCTTTTTTGTGCCTAATTGAAATAAATTATTTGACTTTGACTTTGACTTAGTAGGTACCTATGGAGAAGAAAGGGCAAGAAACTCCACGGACACTCTTTTAAATCAAAAATTTGATACAAAATATTGGTTACCTACATAATTCATTTTGAAATTATGCATGTAAGAATAATGTAGAACAGACGTGCACGTTCGTAAAAGCGTCCGTAATATAAAAGAAAAAATAAATAATCTATCAAAAACTTAAAATAAATTAAAATAAGCCATGGCAGCTAAGAGATGACCAGTCCCAACTGACGGCGCCCGTTCACGAACATGACAATAATACACTATTTATTTACTAGGATATACCCTGAAGAATATTATATTTTTAGGCATTATAAAATTTACGTTTAGGCATGCTTAGGTCCCGTAGTCCCCTTAAGGATCTTTACATTAGGTTCACGCCTATTACTGCTTATGAGGCAAGAGTAATTATTAGTGTACACTACAACAGTTTTTTTTAATTTACCTGTCAGTTCATTAGCTTCTTCATAATCGTATATTTTTTCTTCTGAGTTTTCATTGTGTTCTGGTTTTGCACTTATTTCACTAATTTCTAATGTATTTGCTCTATTTATGCTATTCCAATTCGAAAACATTTTTTTTACGTTTGATACGTAAATGATTTTATATTTTTCGTATCCTAGAGGCAGAGTCCTTGATAGTATTTTACAAATTCATAATCTGTACTTATATAAATTTTTCAATAAGAACGTGCTATATATTACACTTTACAGTATAATTAATTTGTAAAGACTTATTAAGCACAACTGAAATGACATAAAGTTCCCAGACAGCCGCGATACAGGCCAACAGTCAGTAAACTATTTTATTTCGTAATTTGCACTATTTATAATATACCTACTTCTTATGTATTTTCGGAATATAATAAATTATCATATTTTTAAGGTGAGTGTTTACTTATGAAGATCGTGCTTTTGTTTTTAACAGTAAAAAAAATACTTTGTTTTTTTTTAAGACAATGGGCAAATATGGTCCACACGTTCACAGGTAACGAGACATAAACAACTGAATATAACCCATATAAAAAAAGGAAATTGAAAATTACTTATTTATACTGTTATTTTAGCATACGCAGCAGATTTCTCTTGACACCATGAGTGATTTATACACCGTGACATTTTAGTAGTCTTACAAAGGGCCACTACCTCTAAGAGCTATTTTGTTATGAATGTTTACCTAGTAATCATATATGAAGTGGGCTGCTTAGTCACGGTGTATATTTTGAAGAAAAAAAATATTGCGAATTTTTGTATTAAAATATAAATTAAATCTTTTCCAATAAGTGCATTCCTAACCTTACAATGACAGATCAAGCCTTTGATTTTAAAAGACAATGCATGTAATATAATCATTCAGACTTAAGGTACTCTACCTACAGTTACATAATAGTTGTCTTGATAATAATGATATAATTATTATTAACAAGTCAACTATTATGACTTGCCTCGCGAGGTTATCGACATGTGGGACTCAGTGATCATTGTGCCGATTGTCGTGACAGCCAATGGCTTAGTAGGCAAGAGCCTCGACTAACACCAGAGGAGGTTCTCGATGGGAAGCTGGATCAAAGGCTTGATTCAGAAAGCGGTACTTCTGAACACGGCTCGCATTGTTACGAGGTTCTTATCTCTGGAGCCCTACCCGGTAGTACTTGGACCCTGTTCCCGATACCAAGTGGTCTACTATTTTTTATATTTTTTCATAATAGAGTATTATTTACTATAGGAGTAGTATGATGTATAATTTCAATGTTATTCCTTAATTTGGTTTTTGGATATCACATTAAATTAAATCTAAAAAAAGAATTTGCAGGAAATAAACAAATTATTTAAAATTATATGAATATAATTTAATTATGAATATAATTATGAATATTAAATTATATATGTATACATATAATTTAAATAATTTATAATATAATTATTATGTAAATTATTCAATTATCTCTTATGTAAATGCTACTTACTCGACAAATGATTTTGTGATTGAAAAGTTGACTTTTGACGTTACTCAAGAGGTCATGTTGACACTTGACACGACTTAACGCTGCAATGTTTCGAAATAACAAGAGACGCGACGCAAAGCGTTTGAATACTGCGTACGACGTCAAGACGTGGGCGTCTTGACGTCGTACGCAGTATTCAAACGCTTTGCGTCAGCGTCTACTATTGTGGTCTCTTTCACACGTCGACGTGGGTGTCGACGTGTGAAAGAGACCACAATAGTAGACGCTGTAAGCAGCCCTTGGCGACCAGCTGAGTCCTAACCGAAGCAATCGTCACGAGAATGCGTGACCATCACGTTTATTTTTTTGGCCGCATCCTAACTGAAAGTGACTTTCAGTTAGGATGCGGCCAAAAAAATTCACGGTCTTATGTATAAATATGACGATCACGTATTCGTTCTACCGATCGCTTCGGTTAGGTCGCGGGGTCCAGCGTGTACCAGCATGTGGAATATAGATTCAAGAATTTATATCTACAGTTATATTCACCTAGAAAGTTCCCTATCCATTTGCTTACAATTTTAAGACCTAATATAACTTGGCATACTTTTGTTTCTCCTAATTATATTTTCGCATAATATTATTTACGCATAACAGCTTACGCATATTTTTATAAGCATAATTTGTCTAATCATAATAATGATTAAGCATAACATTCTGAAGCATAAATTAATTTACGCATAATGATATTAAAACGTACTTTTTATAGGCATAAGAAAGAAGCATAATTGGACTGCGTTATGTAATAACGAATTAAGCGACGAAATCGAAAACAAAGAGTTATGAATGCAGATCGACTATAGGTATGATAAACTATGTATTCAGCTATTTTTGTGTTCAAAAATCACTCTTACGGCCTTATAATAAGGGGTTGAATCAAGCGACATTTCGAATTTTGTTAGAATTTGTGCACACATTCGTTTTGTATTAAAGAATTATGCGTCAAAGTTACAGTTACGAACAGTTTTCAAATTGCATAAACGAATTAAACACGTCCACGATGAAGATAATTCAGTTTTGCCTTTTGATTTAACCGTTTTTAAACCGCAGCATCGAATTAACCACCTAAAATGGTATTTAATTCGTTAATGCGTATCACCACACGCGCAATCTTTCATCCGTTCGTGAATGAAGCGCCAGCTTCTGGCGTTTCATTCGTTATTGCATTCTATTTTCGCGGGTTTTTGCGTACGGGACGGGGTGGGAAATTGAAGACAAAAGGGGAAAGGTATCAGAAAACACTCGTAAGATGCCTCAGGATGTTGAACAAAGTATTATCGAACACATTGATAAATTCCCAAAATATAAGTCCCATTACTGTGTAGAGCGCAAACAGACACGATGTATTTTAATTATTGACTGATTTATTTATTGACCACCGGATATGACTTTGTCGAAAATGTACGACTTATATTTATCGGAAGCAAGCTTTGATGAATCAAGAAAGATAGTTTCATTTGCATCGTATAAAATAATATTTTATACCAAATTTAATCTACAAAGGAAAAAGCCACAGAAAGACATGTGTAATAAGTGCGACCTATTTGCTGTAAAAATCAGAGATACTACTTCACAAGAAACCAAATTAAATTTAGAGAAGGAAAGAGAGCAGCACCATAAAGAAGCCGAAGACGCACGTTCAATGAAAAGACAAGATATAACTTTGGCTAAGACTTATGATCATATTGAAACCCTGACATTTATATATGATACCCGGATATGGAAAAAACACTGCCACTGCCAAGAATTCCAACCAACATCGTATTTTATAAACGCCAACTGTGGTTTTACAACTGCGGTGTGCATTCAGGAAAAACTAGTAAAGGGTTTTGTTACGTCTGGGTGGAAGGAATAGCAGGCAGGGGAGCACAAGAAGTAGGCTCCACTTTACGCAAACATATATCTATAAATCTAGACTCAAAAGTCAAAGAACTAATCCTATGGTCAGACTCCTGTGGTGGCCAGAACCGGAATATTAAGTTGACTACTGTTTGCTACTATTTGCAGTACTAGAAGAAAATGACAACCGAGAACCAAACTAGGGTGATTTCCCTACGATTTATGGTCCCTGGGCATAGCTTCTTAGAAAATGATAGCGAGTTTAGTGATATCGAATCAGCGTTAAAAACCCATACTCGGCTTTACACTCCACAAGACTACATTGATGTGATGACCAGTTGTCTTAAGAGAAACAAGTTAATAGCTAATAAAATGGAAAGTTTAGACTTTGTCGGAATTTCTAAAATGCTGAAGACCATAGTGAATAGAAAAAAAGATATAGAAGGAAATCCTATAAGCTGGTTGAAAACTAAAGAAATAAACATTTTTAAGGATAGACCTGGTCGGATATTTCTTTCAACCTGTCATGGCGGTCAAATCCATGAAGTAGATCTTAATAAAAGACCAAAAAGAGGGGCAATAAATAACCCATTGACATTATCAAGGCATTATGAGCAACTTTGGCCACAAGGAAAACCTATTTCTCAACCGAAGCTAGATGATATAAAATCCCTCCTTCATCTCATACCATCTGATGCGAGAAAATATTACGAAAATTTAACTGGATCTCGTGATTTAGAAGATGATGTTGAAGGTTTTGATGGATCCATTGATTTTGAAGTAGAAGATGAAGAATAAAAAATAATATGGTACAGTGTATAGGTAAGAAAAAAAAGGAATAAAAGTATTAGTAAGATGTAGAAGTATTACAACATTTGTTTTGTTTAAGTAAATTTTATTAAAATAACTGGATTTAATCTTATGTTCCCATTTATTTCACTCGAAAAAAAATCGCAATAAAGTATCAAACGACAATAATGCCGTATAGTACGTTATTGATAAATAAAATGGTCTGAATATGGCTTAAAACACATTAACAAATTAAGCGGAAAAATGGCTATAACTACAAAACTGTATAGTTTAGCCTTATATTTTTTTAACTAATGTGAACTTATACATATTTTATATGTTCAGAATAAAAATTATACTCTTGACATATTAAATGTATGCACAGCGACCATTTTAAGTTTGAAATTTTTGAAGCTCTTTTTCTCAGGATTCGTTAAATGGCGCTTAATCGGTTCTTACATAACGCAGTCCAATTATGACTTCTAAAATGTTAGACACTAATACACATTTTTAAACAATAATGCTCTAATGAAATTTATAGGCACTTTACATTGTAGGTGCAAGCATGCAGCATGCAAACATGTAAACAAGCATACACCATGCATGCAAGCAAGCATGCTGCATTCATGCAGCATGCAAGCAAGCATGCAGCAAGCATGCATCATGCAACATGCAGCAGGCATGGTTTCTGTCACGGCTCCGGCACAGCGGGGCTCTGGCGGTCCCACGCGAGCTTATCGTCGCAGATGTGTTTAACGCTCACCAAGGCAGCTTCGGCTTGTTGGCCGGCTTCCGCCGGCCAACCTCAGCCACGGCGGCGAGCGTTAAAACCACCTGCTCCTCAGCTCGTGGGCCGCCTCGCCCCTCCGCGTGTACGCGATTTTAAATTGCACTTTAGGGGTAGGGCAGATAAGACTACGTGGGGTCGGCTTTGCATCGATTCGTTTCTGTCACCATGGTTTGTAGCATAACATACCTATTGAATTTTTAAGGCAATAATTTAATTCTAAAATAGGGTTAAAAATTGAATTTTACCAATAATCGTCGCTCTAAATAAAGGTTAGGCTCTCTTAAAAGTTTTGAATTGAGATCTGTTTTTTTTAAATCAGCAATATTATTTAATTGTTACAGAAACTATAGCAACATGGTTTGATCAAACGAATATACTTCATAATTAGCATTTTCACAAGCAATTGCTAAAAATATACACCTGAAATAAAATAAACAGGTAATTTAGTTAACTGTTAGAATAAATATTAATTTTGTTGTGACAAAATTAACAATTTATTTTATATTAATAAATAATAATAACGTTTTTTATACTTATGGTTTTTTTAAAGAAATATTTAAAAATGTTAAAATATGTTTAGCAAATGATTATAGGGAATACTAATAATGAATTTATATTTTTTGTAATTGTATGCCTAACTACTGTTATGCTAATAGTCATTATGCCTAGTAACATTATGTGAGTTAAATTTATGCCAAAACAAATAAGCCTTCAAGATGATTATGCCAACATAAACAGTATGCCAAAAAAATATATGGCAAAGTATTATTATGGCAAAACGAATTATGCCAAAACTGTTATGCCAAAGTATATTAGGAAAGAGAACATTATGCAAAAAGAAGGGATCCCTACCTAGAAGCTGCCTCTCTTTCTATCGCGTAAGACACTCACTGAATTAGCCTGAAAAGACGGGCCGGCCACGTACTTGCAGCTTTATGCCTAAAATGTGGATTGAAACATCTTTGAAAAGGGAGCAAAACCATTTTATCATTTATCCAGGCATCCGTCACTGCATGTCATATGCACTCAATTTATTAGTCCATTGATGAAAACAGAATTGAACTTTTTAGTTTTTTCCGTTACCGAATTTTTAATAGGTTGGTAAGTACTTTGTAAACTACCTTCAAATATTTATATCCCTAAAACTCAATTTATTTACGGAGCCCATCAAATTAACCAACTTAATAAATGTTATCGTTAACTGAGCAAAATCTAATCACAGAGTGAAATTAAGGAATTCCGATAACTAATCCCTAGGAAAGTCCGGTCATTTGGTACACTGTTCCAATTTGTGTTTCATGAATATTAATAAGCCTTACGTTCGACCACGCGGCGTGGTCTGTTTTTCCTTTTACTTTTACATTATATTTTTCTTTGTAAAACGTTTTGTGGATCGTTATATTTATTTCAGTAGCATTTTAACACTGTTTTTCTACCGCACCGTGAACGAGACGTCAACGAGAAATGAGATTACGCGGCCATAGTAAATGTAACGCGCAGAACTGACAGCCGATGGGGCAGAAAGGTTCTGGAATGGAGGCCACGTACCGGCAAGCGCAGCGTAGGACGTCCACCCACAAGGTGGACAGACGACCTAATAAGGGTCGCAGGAAGCCGCTGGATGCAGGTCACTTCCAAGCGGCCAATTTGGAAATCATTGGGGGCCTATGTTCAGCAGTGGACGTCCTATGGCTGAAATGATGATGATGATGATGAGTAAATGTAATGTCTCTACTCCGGCGTTATCACCTCGTTCTCGTTCACGGTGTGGTGGACAAACGGCCTTAGAGTGTATTTATAGAAGACTGGCAGTATAAGAAGAAGAAGCCTTTTTCCGGTTTTGGCACACATGATGAAGCTAAGACAATTACTTTTACATTTTAAAATATTTAGTTTTATAATAGGTATCTGATACTTAGGGTTTAATTTATTTACTGATTAAGAAATTATACTTTTAAATTATTATTAAAAAAAAATACATAAATTATTAACCCTTTCATGCCTTTATATCCTCGAATTAGCATTATTTGTAATAACAAATCGATGTCTATTTGCAACTTTAATAGAAACAAGAAAACGAAGTACAGCTATGAGCACGGAAGTATTTAAAACTAGCTTACTAAAATAAAATAATAATTTGTATGGCTCCTGTAATCTTTAACAAAATACCTGACCAAATTACAAACTTACCGTTGCAAAAATTTTAAAAAACGTTTCACACAATTACTTGTAGAGAAATGTTATTATTCTGTACAAGATTTCTTAGATGATAAGTTTTTGTAATATCTTCATTATCCTCTGCTATGTATTAAATTTGCATGCTATATTTAGGCAGAATGTACATGGATCTTATTATATAATTCAACAACTTACTTTTATGTACCTAAACCTAAGCAAATAAAGACCAATTCTATATTTTCTAATGTTACAATGAGATGTGTGATCCCGCGCAAATTGCACTAGGTACATTTATTCGCACACATGCATAATGGATGCATAAGAGCAGTGGTGGCCCAATGGCTGCTGCGACTTACGAGTTGTAGGTCGTAGGTTCGAACCCAGACAGTTGCTTTACTTCGTGTAAGCTATTTCATCACCGTTGCTCTCAAAACGGAGAAGGAAAACATCGTAATTAAACCAGCATATTTTGTCCTAGAACCAAAAATTCGAAGACATGTGACACCAACCCGCACTGCGCCCGCGTAGTGGATTACGGCCTACTCCCTGTCACAGAGGAGGCCTATGAACCAGCGGTGGGAACAGTGTAGGCAGTGTATGAATCATCATCATCATCATTTCAGCCATAGGACGTTCACTGCTGAACATAGTCCTCCCCCAATAATTTCCAAACTGGCCGGTTGGAAGCAACCTGCATCCATCGGCTTCCTGCGGCCTTTATTAGGTCGTCTGTCATACTTGTGGGTGGACATCCTACGCTGCGCTTGCCGATACGTGGCCTCCATTCCAGAACCTTTCTGCCCCATCGGCCGTCAGTTCTGCGCGCTATGTGCCCCGCCCACTGCTACTTCAGCTTGCTAATCCGTTGGGCTATGTCAGCGACTTTAGAACGTTTGCGTAGGCTGATTACATATACATAATGGACTGGGTATTTTGTAAGTTATTGGACAATTTTATATTCGTGGTTGCTCTTTTTGTTTCAAAATAATAATAATTTTTCAAATTCAAAATTGCATTGAAATTGAAAAAAAAAAAAAAGCGCCACAGGTGAATGTAGTTTGATGTAAAGTGGTGGCTTTTTTACTAACGTTCAAAATAATATTATTTTCAACGTGACAAGTTTCAGGTACAGTGAGCGATCGAACTTGATGAACATTTCGGTTTTTTTAGGGTTCCGTAGTCAACAAGGAACCTTTATAGTTTCGCCATGTCCGTCTGTCTGTCTGTCTGTCTGTCCGCGGTTTAGCTCAAAAATTATTGGTACTAGAAAGTTGTAATTTAGCATGAGTATACAAGTTAATGACGCCAAAAAAGTGGTAAAATAAAATTTTGAAAAAAACAATTATTTAAGGTACCTCCCCTACATGTAAAGTGGGGATGATAATATTTTTTTTCGTCCTTCCCATAGTGTGGGATATCGTTGAATAGGTCTTTTCTAAATATTACGGGTTTGCGAAGACCGTTTTTTGATTAAAGTAACCGTTCGTGACTTATCAAGCTTTAAAGTACCAATTTTCGTTAGATTCTGGTGCCCCCCCCCCCCTCTACCAACTAAATTCTTGTAGTTAGGAATTCAAGTATTACGGCATTAGTACTTATATATAACGAAGTTTAAAGGAAAACTATCACACTTAAGTGGGCTTTACAAGTTTACGAGTAATAAGTGACCAACTTAAATTTGCGGTTGCAAAAACATGTTCTCTCATATATTCCGTATGGGAGAACATGTTTTTCAAATACAAAGTTAAGTTTGTTCTTACGATTAATTCATTCCAACTACGGATCCCTTCATTGTGCGTGGTCCGACACGCACTTGGCCGGTTTTTTTATCTTTTGAAGAATTTAAATTTTCAAACAATATAATATTTACATCTATACTATCCATGCTAATATTTGTTTGTTTGTTTATATGTAGGGGGTAATCTATGGAACTAGCCGTCGGTTTTGAAAAAATATTTGTGCATTTGATCGATCAATTCTTAAAGAAGGTTTTAGGCTATGTCACATCACGCTATGGCTCTTAGGAGCGCAGCAAAAAGAAAAAAGTCAGAAAGAACGCTAAGCGAAAACGAAGTAAAAGAGGGGGCGGGCGATGGGATTCGCCACTGTAACGTCCCTGCTAGGGCAGGTAAATTAAATAAAATAAAACAAAAGGTACAGGTTGTTTATTCTAGAAAGAGCGTGAGTTCTCAATATCGAGCGCGTGTTTTTTTTTTTTTTTTTTTTTAACTATGGCATCTCGCAGGTATACCACTAAGGTATTTACTGCTCAACCGGACTATCCTGTGGCTGCCTTAAGCTACTACACTCAAAGCCTCCAGTCAGCAAAACTATTCTAAATTAAAATTAGGCGAACGCTCGCTAAGGGCACCCCCTGTGGGGTACGAACCTCGGCTTAGGGCGTCGCTGAGGGGAGGACAGCAAGATGGGACAGGCTGGATCAAGGATATATCATTATTATTATGAGGGGAATTTAAAGCTACGCGCTCAGCTGCGGCCCGGGCTGGCGCTTCATCGGACAAGGGTCGGGGGGGAGTATTATTTACTCGGGAGGGTCGCGATCGCGGAGGACCTCGGCGGTGAGGTCGGTACGACGGGTGTCGGGTGTTTTTGTGCACTGTACTGGTGGCCCTACTGCTCTTCTGGAGGAGAGTGGTGGGATCATCTGGATCGGAGAGGGAGCGCGTGTTAAATTCTAGCCCGCCTTAAGAAAACCACTATCCTGGTAGTTCCCAACACGTAGGGGGCGAGGCTAATGGCAACACTGCCTGAGTGACATGTCAAATTATTGTTCCGTATTTTAAAATTAATTTTAATTAGTAATTAAGTCAAATTAAGGTGTAATCTTATGTGTAAACGTTATATAACTGCATAAATACTCAGGATTATTGTTTTCCTGTAAATATATAAAGTAAATTGTGCTAGGTTACACACCGGTAACCTAAAAACAACAACTGACGTTCGAACTACGGATTTAAACGGGGAGTATTGCTTTACTTTTACTTTTAAATAGCACACAGCCATCACTTTAACTATATTACACGACCTCGTAGTCTTAATATAAATATTTCGCTGATTCAGCACTGCATTGGGTCTCAATCGCATTGTTTACATGCTAGAAACGAAACTTAGCGAATATTCTGTTATTCTCAATCTACTCTTACAACAATAAAAACGTTCATGATCATTATTTTTGCATTGTCGCTATATTTTAATATCATATAATATTGTAACTAAAATTTAGGCAACCTACCCACATAACAAAAGGAAAAGTAAAATCAAAGTAATAAAAGCAAAATTTTACATTCCATTGAATAGTATAGCTTTGATATTAGCTCTCCAAGCCAATACAGTAGCATACCTTATCTCACCACTAAACAACCCTAACTTTCCCCCATTTTTCCTTTCATTTCCAAATTTATTTTATCTGTCTTGTCTTACTTGTTCTCACCGTTTCTTTATTCTCATTTTAGTAAAAAATCCTGAAACCATGCCTGTGATGACCCGTAAAGCTACTGCTCAGGATATGGAGCTTAAATTGAGAACGGCCCTCCAAAAACTTGAAGCATCAAAACTCCAATGTAAGCAATTGTTGCAAGAGAATGATGAAAGTGAGGAGGAAGTTAAGAAGATAGTCAACAAAAACTCAAGCCTTAAACGGGAGCTAGTAGACCTACATCAGCAATATCTGAATGTTGTTGATGAACGCGATCAACTGAAGGTGGTCACGGATGGTTTCAGCAACTGTAGTAACTTGTATGAGGAAGCTTTAAGCAAAGTTAGGGACCTTGAAGACGAATTAATTCATGCTAATAGTCGTATTATCCAGTTAGAAAAAGAAAAAGTATGTACTCAGGTTAAACAAACTAACCAATTATATGATGAATTATTAAATACTAATTGTAACCCTCATTCCATAATAACTATTGACCTTACTGAAGAATCTTTGCTGAAACAGATGTATAGTTATAAAATTAGTCATAAGAAAATGAAAAAGTATGCAAAAATGAATAGAATAATTAAAAAATGCAATCAAATTAGGAAACAACAGAAAATCTTTTCCAATAATATTCCACGGAGAAAAGAACGTGTTGATCTAATCAATAAATTAAATAATTATCAAATCAAATTAGAAGACAGCAAAAAAATCTATGAAATTGATACACAGCGCTTACAGTCTGACATACAGTTACTTGAGGACAGACTTAGTTCCCTTTTCATTAAATATGTGGGTTCTCAAAACCAAATCAAAGAACACATTCTTGCTGCTAATGAGTTAGTTATGTGTCAGTGTACTTGTCAGAAGGTTTCAAACCCTGTTGCTGTCCAGTCTGAGGCAACGGAGGACCCGTCCCAGACTGAGTCTCAAGACTGTATCCTCCACCAAGATGTTTTAGTACAAGATCAAGTGGTACAATCTGAGATTGGTAGTTGTCCAACTTTCAGTAGTCATGATTGTTATCCTTCAGTTATGTTCTCAGATAGTATAGGAAGAGGTATAGGTAAATTAATTAGTAACAACCTGTGTTATTCTACTCTAAATTATTGTATGCCAGGGTCAACCTACAAACAAATAATGGCATCAGTAACAGGAAATGTATATAATCCTAAAACCAACATTACTGTATTTGTAGGTAATAGTTCTAAGGTAAAAAAAGAAGAAATCACTGACTGTGTAACTGAGTTGTTAAAGTTAAATTGCAGTAAAATAATTTTGTGTGCTTTCCCATATTTTGAAATATTGACAAATAGACAAAACAATTATATTCATATGTTTAACAAGCATATGCACTTCTTAGTTAGTCATTATAGTGACAAGCTTATATTTCTTGACACCAACATTTTTGTGGAAACTTTGAAATCGACTAGGAATACTGTGTATTTGCCTGTTAGTTTTAGACACATAATAGCAAGGCTATTAGCTTTTTATATAAACTCAGACATAGGTAGTATGTCGAAGTCTTGTGTTATTAACACCACAACGGTTAGTAATAGTACTAATTATAAGGTGGTAAGCCTGAATAAATGTAGCTCAAATGCTATAAATATTTATACAGACTGTACGAAGGAGGTTCCATGTCCCTCACTCACTATGAGCTCACTGCCTGGTGATGACACTGAGGTCATGGGGTCAACTCCGGATAGTCATTTAAACTAGTTTGTAAGACAACAGGAGGTACAAGTAAGAATATTCTTATAACTAACAACAACAAGGTATCTTCTGGCTCTAAAATAAATATTTACCAAAAAAGAGATCAGCAGAATGCCTTGAAATTATTTCATCAAAATATTCAAGGTATTTCTTCCAAGTTATTAGAAATTGAAATGTTTTTAGAAAAAACAAAGTTTGACATTGTTTGTTTCACTGAACATTGGTTAAAGGATTACCAAATGCTAATTAATTATAAGAACTATAGTATGGGCAGTTGTTTTAACCGTAAATCTATGCTACGTGGAGGTTCTCTAATCTTGATTAAAAATTGTTTAAAAACTAAGGCACGTAATGACATAGTTGGTTTATCAGTTGAACATTGCATCGAACTGTCCTGTGTTGAGCTGGATAAGCATGTTGTAGTGTGCGTGTACAGACCCCCTAATAATCAGAACTTTTCTTTATTTGAGTCAATAATGGAAGATGTCCTAGCGAAACTTGCATCCAGTAACAAAACCGCAATTATTTGTGGTGATTTTAATATTAATATTCTGGAAAATACTTTATATAGCAATCGATTATTAAGTCTTTTTAAATCATTCAATTTATCTAACATTTTTACAGAACCGACTAGAGTAACTTCAACTTCCGCTACTTGTATTGATAATGTCTTCTGCGATTGTGATTATTTAGCTAAAGCCATAGTAAATTATTTGCCGTCTGATCATAGTGGTCAAACGGTAACTTTTAAGTTTAAAACAGCTTTACAAAAAGTGCAAATACAATTTAGACCAATAACAAATGGCAAATTAAATAGATTCAATAGTATCCTAAATAAGGAGTTAAATGTTCTAGGCCATAATATGGATGATGCAAATAAATTGTATGAGGATTTCTTTTCAGTAGTGCACACTGAATTCAATAAAACTTTTGAAAAGAAAACAAAAAATATTAGCCCTATTTTTATATTTAGTGACTGGGCAACTAGAGGTATTAGGATAAGTAGGGAAAGGCTTTTCGAGCTGTATGGCCTTAAGCCTTACATTAACACTGAAACTTTCAACAAGTATGTTGCTACATATTCCAAAATTTTTAGAAATACCTGCAAGATAGCTAAAGCCCTGTACATTAGCAATAAGATCAAATCAGCAGAAAATAAAATAAAAACAGTTTGGAAAGTTATAAATAATGAAACTAGTAGGGAAAAAAAACGAAACACTGATTACACATTGGAGACTTCACGTGGTGCAATAAGCTCTAACTTAGAAGTAGCTCAAGAATTTGTACATTTCTTTACTAATATACCATCTAAAACGACGGAAGCTTTAAATTCTTCACCCGATGTCTCAATTGATTTATTAAGAGTGAATGTCCCAGGCTGTCCGGTTGAATTTCAATTTAAACATATAAACCCTATGATAGTTATTAAAGCCTTTCGGCAAATTAAAATCAAACTGACCGAGGATCTATGGGGACTATCTATCAAAGTTTGTACATCCATAATCGAGACTATAGCACCATACTTAGCTTTAATATTTAATTTGTGTGTGGATCAAGGAGTCTTCCCGGATTTAATGAAATACAGTAAGGTTATACCACTTTTTAAATCTGGGGACAGTAAAGACACCAACAATTATAGACCAGTATCCGTGCTGCCGGTATTCAGCAAAGTGTTCGAAAAGGTAATGCTAAACCAAATGCTTAATCATTTTAACACCAACCAAATCTTACACGATCAGCAATATGGTTTCACCAAAGGTCGTTGTACAACTGACGCCGGTGTCACCTTATTAAAACACATATTTACAGCGTGGGAGGAGGCTCAAGATGCCATAGGAATCTTTTGTGACCTCTCCAAGGCATTTGACTGCGTAAATCATGAAACCTTACTCTTGAAACTTGAGCATTACGGACTAGGTAAACTTGCGCTCTGTTTAGTAAAATCTTATTTAAACGATAGACAGCAGCAAGTTCAAATTAATGGTGTAAATTCACTCGGTCTAAAAGTAAAAATGGGTGTTCCTCAAGGCTCGATATTGGGTCCTTTCCTCTTTTTAGTATATATTAATGATCTACCCCATTTATTAAAAAACCAACCACAAATGGTGTTATTTGCTGACGATACTTCCCTAATTTTTAAGATAAATAGACGTGCATCAAATCTTGACGATGTAAATAACGCCCTACTGCAGGTCCAAAATTGGTTTACTGCTAATAATTTAGTATTAAATGGGAAAAAAACTAAATGCATAAGATTTGCTTTACCGAATGTTAAAAGTAGTGATTGTGATATAGTATTGAATAAGGAGAAGCTAGAATTTGTAGATAAAACTGTTTTCCTGGGGATCACGCTCGATTCAAGGCTGCAATGGGGTCCTCATTTAACATCTCTTGCAGGACGGCTAAGTTCAGCAGCATATGCTGTCAGAAAAATCCGTCAATTTACTGATGTAGATACCGCGAGGCTAGTCTATTTCAGTTATTTTCATAGTATCATGTCTTACGGTATTTTACTTTGGGGACGGGCTGCAGATATCGACTCTATTTTTATTCTGCAGAAAAGAGCCATTAGAGCAATATATTGCCTCCGTAGGCGCGATTCTCTAAGGGAATTGTTTAAAAATATTAACATCATGACGGTACCTTGTCAATATATTTATGAAAACATCATGTACGTCAGGAAAAATCTTAATCTTTTCAGTAAAAGAGGTGAAAGACACAATTATTGTACTAGAAATAGGGACCAATTAGTTCAACCGGGTTTCAGACTGGCTAAAGTAGACTCATCTTTCATGGGGTACTGTTTAAAATGTTACAATAAAATACCTTCCCATATACTACAACTAAATGAAACGAAATTTAAATCTTGTATAAAACGCACACTATGCTGCCAAGCATATTATAAGCTTGGGGATTATATCGCTGACAAAAATGCTTGGCTTAACGCTGGTCCAGCTCCACAAGGGCGCATAAACTAATTGATTAGCATTCAAAAATATTGTTGGAATTGCTGAAGATTGCAAAAACTATCTTTGAATTGTATAGCTTCAATCTCTTTTTTTTATTGTATAATTGCATAGCACATGTGTGAGCACTGTGACCATGTACCTTCTATAAAGCTGCCATTTGCTGGGTACGTCTTTCATTGACTCGATATGCCCTGGCGGCTAAGAGTATGTCATGCTCACTCAAATGTCTCGCTGGTGGTGGCGTGTGTGTTGGATCGTCGAGTTCCCTTCAAAATGGTTGAGCTAAACGGTGCTGATCCATGCGTCATGTTCATGAACGGGCGCCATCAGTAGGGACTGGTCATCTCTTATCTGCCACGGCTTATTTTAATTTTTGAATTGTTTTTTTATTTTTTATTACGGACGCTTTTTACGTACACGTCTTTCTACATTGTTCTCACATGTATAATTTCAACATGAATGATGTAAACAATATTTTGTAAGAATATAATTTTTTTAAAAGAGTGTCCGTGGAGTTTCTTGCCCGTTCTTCTCCATAGGAACCTACGCTTTGGAATGGGCAACTAGCTTCATATTTCTGACTGACTGACTCCTTGACAATTCAAAAGTGCCTGTAAATGGTTTAATTGAAATAAATGCTTTGAGTTTGAGTTGAGTTAGGTGTACTGGTGGCTGCTAGGTAGGGGACGCTATGGTCGGTGGCCGATACTTTGCGCGGACGAAGTTGCGGGAAGAAGCTAGTAATATACATGCTAACATCCTTAAACTACTTTCGTCGCTGACCGTGCCAAATCATTTTGTTCTACGTATTTTTATCCTGAAACTAGGTAATTGAGATACTTAGTAATAAACTGACATGAGTCGTAAATAAATTCTTGTAAAAGGTACCTAAATCTCCAGACTCGTGTTTCTAGTGAACAACGGTGGAGTTTCTTGCCCATTCTTCTCCACACGAAAACTACCTTTTGGAATGGGCGACTAGAATCAGTTTTATTATTTTTTGTAAAGTTTGACGTTCAAAAGTGCCTTTTAAGAATAAGAATAAGAATAATATTTATTTGCTTAAAAACATGGTATAAAAAGATGGTATAATACAAAAAAAAGAAGTGCTTACATGTTTTTGCTTAACAGTGATAAGCGTACAAAATTTTCAGGTGTTTTTTTTTTTTTTTTTTTTGATTTTTTTGGTGCCTAATTGAAATAAATTATTTGACTTTGACTTTGAATTCAACTTTGATCTTTTGTTAATTGACTGCTTCCCTTAGGGGAGCATCAGAGTTCCTAATGCCGCACATTTAAGTACTATAATTTTGTATCTTCCTCTTGAATGTCAGTTTTAAAATAAAAAAAATCTCTTATTCAAAACATGCTACATTTTCTTCTTTTATACATTGTGGACACATACAGTACGAGAGGTGATTATTAGCTACGTAGGAAGTTACATGACAGCATGGAAAGATAAGATAAGGTATCGTTCTATTTCTGTCAATCATTTGAAGGTGACAGACACAATTTTTTTGTAAAGTGTGTTTTTAAGAGGAGGCTCCTGAATTGTATGTTAATTTCCATTAATAATACGAGAATTCTGAAATAGTCACACATATAATCAAAATGATACTTTAGTATTATGATTTATTTGATTTTTTTCTTTCCATGTACAAGATAAGGAGACGAACGTAATTGTAATATTTTCACTCGATTGAATTTTTATTTGAAAATCTTCTTTTTAAAAGATTATTTAAATAAAATGGAGATTGCTCGGATTTTATGTCTAAAATAAGTATTCACAGTAAGAAAATATAGTTTTCACTTATCATGCTCTGAAAGTGCTTATTTATGCAGGATATAGGCTGCACAAAATCGAATTTTGTGCACAAGTGTATTAACATATTATCTATTCATAAATGTATATATATTAATGCAAAGAAAATGAGCCATACAGCCAAACACAATAAGAAGTTCATGGATAAAATTTGTTATTTTATAATATTTACTTTAATTTATTTGCCATAAGTGTTTTTAAGACATAAAAAAATTCCTTCGGTATTCAAAACTGTACTAATTTTACTTTGAATTTTAATTAAAGAAATGTTATATTATACTACTGTTTTATTTCCTCGCAATCGAAGTGAAAAGCAGAGTTTATAAATCGTCCACAAAACCATTTTATCTTCCACAATACTATCAGCCCTCGCCTTCGTCTCGGGATGCTAAAAGTCTCGGATAAAAATGGTTCGTTTTGTGCACTAGTTGTAAAATCTACTATTATTATCCAGCCTCAAGACATTTTTTGTCGAGATCAATTATTACTTAAGTTATAAATAAAATAAGAATTGAGCCATTTAGTTCCGTGCTCGGAAACGATCAAAGAGCGCATGCGATATTCTACTTTATTGCTGATGTGTTAGCATATAGAATTATAATCATTAGAATCAGGAATACCACAGCGGTTAGCATAATCCTCAATGACATGATTTCATGAAATAGTCATTCAATAGAACATCAACTTAGAGAGTTGTATTGATGATTTTTATGATTATAATTCTATAAATAAACAGGTGATTTGGTTGCGAATCATATTTAGATCAACATAAAACCTGATACTGACCTGCTAATTGCAAAAAACGTAAGAAAATTTGAATTTCGCGGACTACCCTGACGCTTTCGCCTTAACGCTAAATGTATTTAGTGATACGTGTGCAGGCGGGCCTTTGGTAGACTATTAATGAATTGCTTGCCCGAAGCTTTTGTTGCGTCGGATCTACTTGAATATTTAGAATTTATCTTTAAATATTGCTCAAACATAATTAACATAACATAACATCATGCTTGTATTGCTCGAAGGGTTTTTTATTTATTTATTTCTCAATTTATTTCTCAAACAGGGCACTTTATCAAGTTATGTTTGACATCACAAGCAAAAGTGACATTTGTTAGGCTTGTAGTGAAGATCAGCCTTTTAACAGAAATTAGAGCTTTGGTTTCTTTCTTTTGTTCCTCGAACCCTCCAGGTAAATATTACCTAATTAAATTTACGTGGAAGTTAATGTCATTCCATTTCGCCGCAGAAATCTAATATTCTCTAAATATCTTAATTACGTCAATTTGGACCCCATGAAGACGACAAAAGACGCCAATGAAGGACCGTTCAAAGCACATTAAGCCGAGGTTCTTCTAATAAAATTTGAGTAATTATGTTATGGTATTACGGAATAATCTCTTCAACAATTCCTTTGATGATTTCGTTTGAAAATTTTAACTGTAAATTAACCGACATTTTGGGATAAATATACATTGTGAAAGAATTAACTTTATGTTTTGAAGTTAATGCAGCCATTTTAAAGAACTAAATGGTAAAGTGAGGGGTGAGGCCTAGACATCAACCAATGAACAACATTCCAACCGTTTTTTTGTTGTTGGTTGAATACGAGGCTTTTGGCTACTTTTGTATTTTTTTTATTATTATAATGTGCGTTTTGTTTGTGCAGAATAAACATATTTTCTTTTCTTTCATTTTTTTTATCACTGCACAGTGTTACAGTAACTAGGTCTCGTGCGTTGCCCAAGCTGCAACAGTGTCAACAGTGTTATCGTACGGAGTAAACTTAACGTAGATTCTTATAATTTCAAAATTGTAAATACTCGTTTCGAACATAATATCAACTTAGTTTATTCATAACTAGATGAGTTATACTATTATTGTGCTTACCGCACAAATTTGAACCAAAATGCAATAGTTTAGTTGTATTTTTTCGATTCAAAAATCGTTCAAATTTACGTTTCACTTCGCGTGTTCGTTCTACCGCCTATGGCCTTGCAAAGGTTGCTGATTCCACTCTTGACTAACTTATTGTACGTCGCGTTTTTCCACATGACACAAAAATAACCTATCCAAAATCCTCCCAAATCTATTCTTTTTATCCGCCACGTGGAAGCTCTTGGCCTTTATCTCACCTGATAGTAAGTGATAATCAGGCCGAAGGTGTAAGCGGGCTTTACCTGGAATCCTCAATTACAGAGGAACTGGCTATCGTACCTCTTAGGTACTGCCAGAATACAAGAATGCTGTTAACATTGTTGTTATTGCAACAGACTTATATAAGATGGTGGTAGCTAGCCAGGTGGACTTAGAAGAAACCCTGCCACAAACTAAACCAAGCAGAAAAAATTTGCCCCCACTGGGAATTGATCCCAGGACCTCTGGGTCTGAGATAGGTGGTTTAACCACCTAGACTTCAGAGGCGGTTCATTTCGGATTAGAGAAGGTTTTGGTAAACCAAAAGTACATAATAATATTCTACTAATTGAATACGTTCTTGGAACTACCATAAAAAGTTAACGTTATTTACCTGCCTATGGTTAAATATGAGTTAAGGTACACGTGACCCAATGACCATTAAGCTATGGTAAAGTAAAGAAATTGGACACTAGCCTTAATTCCTTCCTCCAATTTATAATTCAAACCAAACACATACGTACATAAACCATTAGTTTTTCAACTGCGATCGATTTACGACCTACATACGAGTGGTACTAGCGCTGTTTATATTGAAAGCGGCTATTCTCGAAACTTAATGAGCGAGAAATGCGCTATAAAGTGTACAGAATCCAAAGTAGGGTGTGACCGTGACGATGCAAAGACCCCTAAGCCTATGGACTGTTTCAAAGACTAGGGAAAGTATATAGAAGTGAAACTCACCTAAATACCTAGTTTCGTTGAAGCGTGTCTCAATAAATAGGTAATAAATCACCTACCACTCCCCACCATCCTGCCAAGTTCTGCGCATCTTGTCTAGACTTGAGGCGGTATCTAATTGAATTCCGGGTAAATTATAATTCCGGGAATTCCGGTTTGGGTATCCTCTTAAGGGATCATTATACTCATCATTACGAAAAAAAACATTACCCTGAAATCGCGAAAATCAGCTGTTCCCTACATTTATGTTCGCATAGCTAGTCAAAATGCTACAACGGTACAAGATAGTTTTTTTAGGGTGGATGCCCAGGAATTGAATTTTACTCTGTATAACGCCACATACAAACTACACATTTCACGTGACGTCACGCAAATCCTACATCGCACAAACAGTGCTATCGGAGCGATTAACATATAAAACACCCGTCTGGTCGGAGGATTCTCCCTTTTCAACTGAGAAATAGAAACTTCCCACCCTATTCCTCATACCTCTAAAATGGTGACCACGTCGTCGTGATTTTGAAAATAGAGGTGCCAATTAGTAATCGACAATCTATGTTCAGCGTTTATTAGGCCCCGAAACAGTTAGCCCAGGTACGCACGGGCGTTATTTTATCGCGCCATTTTTTTTTTCGTGCTCTGTATTTTCATTTCTTGGTATTGAACCGAGCATCGAGAATACAACATAGTGCATCCCAGCGTGTCAAGAAAACACACTGTTGGATTTTCACCTCTCGGCGCTAAACAGAGCATGGAAAAATCCGGTGCGCGAAAAAAAATCGCCGCAATAAAATAACGCCCGTGTGAACCTGGGCTTAGGCCTTAAGAATGTATGCGTAGCAGAAGTTACGCTTGTATACATACTTATTCTATGCCTAAACCCATGGACTGTACTCCGTCCTGATAGTTGAGATAAAAATGAAGGGGATGGAACATGAATATTTAAAACTGAGTTTTGTAAAGGGGCCTGCCAAATACAACCAAGTTTTACTTGACAAAAGAAATGCCAAAGGGAAGGGTTACAATCTGGTAGGCTATAATAGAAGTCTTTTAATAATAATAATTATGCTATTTGACTACGGGAAAATCAAAATGGCGGATGCAATTGTTGAGTAGATAAAGAGCAGAGAAAATTTAAAAATCATATAAAAAGTACACTTTGTAAACAAGCATATTATTATTACAAATTAGAGGATTATATCCAAGATAAAAATGCTTGGAAACATGCTGGTCCTGCTCCATAGGACAATTCAGAATCTAGACAAATCGAACTGGTTGCTAATTTAATTGTATAATATATAATTTTTTTTAAACATTTATTTTATTTTTTGTGATTACTTGAACTCACACACTGACTTATTATTAGTATTACTTATTATAATGTTAGAAATATAGTATAATTTTACAATGTTTGTAAGTATGTGAGCACCATGCATATATCACATAATTAATTTATGTCATTCCTTCATTTTTCATTCTTTTTACCTATCGTGGTATAGTAATCTTATTCTAGGTGCATTGTCTTTACATATAATTATATAATTAGTGTATACAAGATATCGCTCATTTGCGACAAGAACGTGTTAACGAAAATATGTGTCGTTATGGAATAATGATACAGTAGAATCCGGCGCATCGCGCTCTACTTGCTGCTAAAACGCGATATTTCTAGCGCCGAAAATGACCGAGTAATGAGGGAAAGGGTCGGCGACTATCGGTTTAGCGCCATCTCTTTCCGCCCTTAAGTTGAATGCAAGATCGGTTCACGTCAGTTGTCGCCGCTCGCTTGAGGAAGAAAGTGCTGCCCGATTGCGGCAAAAACGTAACAGCTCGTGGTGTCACGGTTTTGATGAAAGGTAAATACAGCTTTCTGTTTTCTTTTGTGATTTATTTTTGCAGCTATAACGGGACATTTTGTATGTGGATCATTATTGTAGTAAAAATAGTAATCGCATGCTAGGGTTTACATAGGATTATACCGTTGTTGCTGAAATAAACAATGTTTTTTTGTTGGATAATTTAAGATGTTCCGTTACAGTTGATAATAAAAGTACAAAATGTTTGGTCTTAATGTTGGTTATCTCAAGTTAACACATTCTTGATAAAAAATATATTTTTTTTACAACGAATAGCTTACAATGTTGCATTATAAATGATAAAAACAGTGTCTAATTACAATTTATTTTTCAGATGGAATCACGGTCTAGGAAGATTGTAAATCTTGTCCGAGGAGTTAATGAACATTCACGTAAGTTATAAAAATGAAAAGATAATATAGCAGTATTTTTATTCACAATGCACACAAATAAGTTTCATTTAATAAATCACGAAGTATTGTTTTTTTTTTCAAAGAGTATGTTTGTGGGAATCACAATGAGCAACAATATTATTATTTACTAGGAATGCATCAAAACAATAGGAAACTTATGAAATTTAAGAACGAGTATGATGTATGATGATTTCCTGGTGTATACAATAAAGTGTTCTCTCTCTCTCTTTTTATGATGATAATTGTTAGTTTCTGTATTTTAATGATAGCGCTATGCTATGCCCCCGTATTATAATAATAAAAAATAAAAAAAACTTTTGCTGCAGACTCCGACGACTCAGTGAAGGATCCTGACTACGAATTAGTTCAAGATCAACGAAAAATTGAGAGTTCTAGTGAAGATGAAGATATAATTATGGACGACAATGAAAATCCTAATAAGACTGATATACGTACTATACAGACTAATGACAAATAAAAAAATGAGAACACAACAAATATAATACAAAATACGATTTTAAATGAAGAAATAGATAACACAGCTAAACAAATGATGACAGGAAATGACGATAGAATGAGACAAGAAATGCTGGATGCCATTGCAACAGAGAAACACCAACATTTGTATCTCAAAATAGATATCCGACTGCAAATGTACAAATGAGCACCAATGAAGAAACAACACCGGTTAAAAAAGCAAAAAAAAGACCATTTAATGAAGCAATTGCACCTAAAAATCAACTACCGCCTGCAGATGTACAGATTAGCACAAATGAAGACCCTACACCTACAAAAAAAGGAAAAAAAAGACCACTGAATAAAGAAAAATGGAAAAAAAGCATTACTAAACAGTTAAGAAATGCAGGCAGTATATTAGCATCTGGTTATAATTATAATATTTTATAAATGTGAGTATTAATTCTATTTCAGCGAAAGTTACACAATAACTTCGCAAAAATATCTTTCATTTTGTAAAACAAAATACAAAAATACAGAGATTTCTACGACAATAACGTGTCTTATTTAAAATGTTCCATACATTTAGATTACAGATTATCAATAAAAACTTAACAATGCGATATAACTTATGTAAAGGTTTAGATTTTTATTCAATTTTTTTTTCAAGAATAACGGTACATATCTGTTTGTTTTGCAATACTGCACATTTTTTACAAGAATAACGCAACAAGGAGGACCCTTGTTTAAATAAATAATCATAATAAATTTAATAACTGATTTAAGGTCTGAATGCAATTTGATCCAAAAAAAACGAAAACCTTGAAGTTATGTTGTATTGACCTGAATAGTCTAAGCATAATTATTAAAAAGTTACAGGAATTTTAAACTTTCAAATGCGATTTGCCACAAATTGAGATTTTTACTTTGTCACGTTCTTGTCGCAAATGAGCGATATAATGTTTTTTTTTTTAAAGAGTAACGTTGGAGTTTCTTGCCCATTCTTCTCCATACGAAAACTACCTTTTGGAATGGGCGACTATAATCAGTTATTATTATTTTTTGTAAAGTTTGACGTTCAAAAGTGCTTAGGTATGTAGTGCTTTTCCATAATGCCTAATTGAAATAAAATATTTGACTTTAACTTTGAGTGAAGTTGTGTACTGAAGATCGTAATAGCCCCATGGGGACTACTTTTTGTAAACCTTTATTTATTTAAAAGAGTTTTATCTAAGGATGGGCCGAAATTCGTTACACATTCAGTTTAACCGAACTTCGGCATTCGGCCGAAATTCGGTTCAAATGCTGAACATTCGAAACAAGAAAATATTTATAACTCAACTGTTTTGACTTAAATTAAAAAACTGGACCATTCAAATAAAATTATAAGTATTTACTTATTGTGTGTATTCTAAGCTTTACCAGAATGTTGACATCTAAACCTCTTAGGTTCAAATAATTGTCACCAAAAATCACTATTTTTTATTTTTATAAATGCGATTCATGAAGTCTTATTACCTTACGGTATTTAAAATGTGCCAAAGACAGTTGATGGTGCAAAACCATCAAGGATTCTGTGTTATCTGGCAGAAGTTTGTTACGTTTTTGTTCGTACATAACTATTTCCTGCCTCTGTGAAAAGTGTATATAGTGTACGCACTAAAAAAAAATAGGCACCCGCAAAAAGGTGCGACGCGGACGGCGCGACGCGACACCGCTAATTGTTCTACTGTGAACTTTTCTTAGGAATTGTTTTATTACAGTCGCGTCGAGATATCGCTTCGCGCTTTTTTTGCATTCAAGTGAGCACGTAAACAAGATTTGACATGTCACTCTCTAAAAAGCGCGGTGAAAATAACTGATGTTAATAACCGAGCTTCGTAATCGGTTCAAACCATGTTCGGCCCATCTCTACTTTATTTATTTGAAAATATTTTTTTAACTTAATGATGATTTCACCCCAACTGTCGACAAAACATTCTAGCCTCTTCCAACATCGGGGGCTTCAAAAACGGTGAAGGAAAACATCGTGAGGAAACCGGCATCCCTGAGAGATATTTCTCGACGGCATGTGAAGCCAAGTCAGAGGCCCATGGGCGGCTTTAAAACACTGACACCAGGCTAGTCACTAATCACACGAAAAAGAAGAAGGGGACGCTAAGATGCTGTTTAATAACCCTATGTCAAATCTACCACCAAACAGACATTGTATTTTCATGTATGATCCTACTACATAATTATCATTAACACGTGAGAAAAAAACAGCTTTTATCTATTAAGAATTATTGCTAAGTCTGCCTCCACTAACATCTTACTAAGCAACTTATAGACAAAGATATAAATATGTCTGGATAGATAGTCAAAGCTGTAAACTCGTCGAAAAAAATGGCGTCCAGTAGTTGGTCGCTAAATGCACGCACACTAGAAAAGCACAAGACGTGATGCGAGTGTAAGACATAGCTGTCACACACCACCCTACCAAAGTTGGCTTGTTTGTTTTATTTATTTTGCAGCGCGACACTATTTCGATATATAAATAATAAAAGCTTATAAATTTAGTGCAAGCTGGCATTAGTTTAGTAGGTTAGTACTTTCCAGGTAGGTGTTTCCCTACGTGATCGAATCAGAAATGAGGAGATCCGCAGGAGAACCAAGGTAACCAATATAGCCCGAAGAATTGCCTAACATATGTGACAAATGGGCAGGGCACATTGGTCGCAGAACAGATGGCCGATGGGGCAGAAAGTTTCTGGAGTTAACGTAAACTGGTAACTGGTAAAACGTAGCGTTGGAAGGCCTCCCACGAGGTGGACCGATGATCTTATGAAGGCCGCAGGAATCTGCTGAATGCGGTAAGCACAGAAACGGTCGAAGAAGCGATGTCTTTCGGCTGAAATTATGACTTTTCTGATGAATACACTACTTTTGCATACAGCAAACTGTTCACATAATAGGTAAAATCAAATCTACTGAAGGAAGTAGGTACACTCAAACAACGTAAGATCGAATCCTCGTCATCAAACTATCGTATTACAGACTGTAAGTCAACTACATCCTTGTTAGCCAATGCAATTTGCTGGAGTCAACTAGATGAAATGCAATAGTGTAACTGTTGGAGCCACTGGTCGTGCAATCTATTTGTCTATGTTAATCCTTTTACCTTGGATTGGTGGCAGAAAGTTGCACATTTTGGTAATAAAACTACGTACATGACGTTCTATGAAAAAAACACAAATATTAAATTACACAACAAAAAACCATACACAAATATTACATCATTAAAATACACAATAAAAAAAGAACAGCCTATTGCTGTCCCACTGCTGGACAAAGGCCTCTTCTCATACAGAGAAGGCACGAGTTTTGATCACCATGCTTGCTCAAGACGGGTTGGTGATTTCAAACTTATATATATTTACAAGAAGTCCAGGTTCACTCACGATGTTTTTCCACCACCGATGGCAAAGATGAACTCCTGGCGCGATCTGGCCTGTGAGAAAGCGAACCATGGATCCGCAGCATTACGGCTTAAAGCTTCAGGCATAAATTCTCTATGCGCGAAATTAAAATAAAAGGAACAGCACGGTGTGTCCGCTGGGTTGTTCTTAATTACACAGTGGATTTTGATTTGTCATCATCATTTATGACGCCAGAGTATTAGGTAATTATATAAAATTTAAATGTCATAAAATGTGCAGGTAAAGACATTAACTCCTGTATTTGTTTTTGCGTTCGTTCTCAGAGGCTAAATACAAAACGCCACAACATACTACATAACTTAAAGAAATTTGACTTTACCTACTTCGACGACGAAGTTTACCGTAAATTTGTGATTTTAGTACGAAATCCAATTGAAACAGAAATCTACCCAATTATGTAGGTAGCTCCTACCCAATTAGGTAGGTTTACCACGTACAATTGGTAGGCACCTACGTTTTAGTGCCAGTAGGTTAGGTGATTAGACAATAGGTAGGTCGTGAGTTTAAACTCCATAAGTTCTATAATACTGTGAATTCCTAGAAATTTATTTATTTATGTACACATTATTAATGGGCAATATTACTTATTAAGTATGTGTACCTACTCCTTCATTTATAGGAGACCATGCACAATAAAGTTAAGAACTAAGCTAAAAAAGTTAAAATATTAATATTAGTTCAAATGGATTGGAAACTTAGACGGTCTTATTACAGAACAAGATTGCCCGTGCGTTTCACTACCATGGCGTCATAATTGAAAAAAAACTTATTGGTTATTCGAATTAACGTGGTATCCCGCCATTTGTGTTCAATATTAATATTGCTATTTTTTTTAAAGTACTTTGTTTAGTTTTTTTTTTTATTTCGTTTTTTTGTTTGTTTGTCCTATACATAGTTTGTTTGTAGGTATTAGATACTCAGCAATTAAACTTTCCATGAATTTACATAGAGTTCTTACTACACTGTTCACCACCCTATGGTTTCAGAACGTTTTATAGAGGATTCATAACATGGGTGTAGATAAAGTCTTGTATGCAAGTGTATATAATTAGGTATTAAAACACTCATGTGATACTATTATCATATGAGTGCATATGTTTAATACCCCTTATTATACAACAGTCGCATAAATAACTATTAATCACACACACCCATGTCTTCGATTTTGTTTTTCCTCACGATGTTTGCCTGCTCCGTTTTAAGAGCAGTGATGACGAACCCACGGGCAATGACACGTAAGTCGGTGCACGTCAAAGGCACGAAACCTTATGTCAAACCCCCTAACATACACACAAAGAATTCATTTAAAATAACTTCTGACACCATAGTCACTATCTCAAGTGACCGATGACATCACAGAAGCAACTTACGGCTACGCATAAAATTCTATTAGCCAATTTGTTATTTTCACTTTGTCCGTGACGCCGAAGGGTTGGGGGATCGTAGCGACATTAAGCTATAATTTCCAGTATAAGCTGACATCTTATTGCAGAAGAAGTTGAGAAGCGTTTGAGCCTATTATAAACTTTATTCAATCAGACTACAAATAAGGGCCACAGTTTTAGTAACAAAATATCTTAGCCAATATTAATAATTAATAACTGAAACAGATCGGGCTGCCCGGGTGGCTATTGATTGCAGAACGATTTTGAGACTGTCCCGCTACCTACGGAGTAGAGATGGTAGGAAGGAGAAGAAGATTGACATGCCACAGTGCATCAAAGTCAGTATGGCAAACATCGCTGAGGCACTACAAAAGCCCAGCAGTCGTCACAAAACCCTGAATGCATCATGAATTGGATGTCGCAAACCATTGTAAGCCTTTTGGTTATATGTGCACCACAGGGCTCCTGAGTACAGTGTACAGTAAGTATATTCGCCCTAAATGACAACGCTATGCGCCCTTCTCTTGATACAGTGCGATGTCAGCTTATGCTGGATATGAAAGCTTGATGTGTCGTCATGTGTACTTACGGTATGAAAATTTAAGAACTTCTCTAGTCGTGTTACTCCCTTCGGATCTCGGGGGGGTCTGGGTCGCTCCAACGCGAATGTATACGTACATCCGTGGTGGGGCGACCTGAACTGCCAGGCACTTCTTCTCCTGCAACCGAGCGGGTGGGCAGGTTGCGGATAGCCCAACTCCGGCTGCGGGACCGACCACTGACGGCAACCTTGGGCCGTTAGTGAGCGGTCCCGCACTCGGAGCATCTCCCCTAGGGGATCCCGGACAAGAGAAGTTCCCGAAAGCCAAATCCCAAGCTTAGGGTAACCCATACACCCCTTCCCGTGAACCCACAACCTGACTAAGCCATCCCTCCCTATCCATACAGATCCCATCGATCCTAAAATCCCTAGGCCAACTCCCAGGCCTAGGGTGACCCCCCCAGGAAACCACACCCTCAATCCACAAAATGCCTTCCCTCCCATTCCTTTACTCCTGTCGGTCCCAGAGGACGGGTAACCTCGATTCCAAAAAAGCCCACCCCCACTACCATGAACATGAAGCAGCAAGATAATGAAACTACCCAGGTGGGTCCCGGCCAAGCCGGGGAATCCCACACCGCTCCGGCGGTTAGCCCCCATCGTATTATGGGGGGGGCGTCAAACTGCTCAATAATGGACACATTAATGCCGCACTTCTCAGCGCGGCCGGCTGCTGACATAGCGCCCACATCACAGGCTGCGACAAACGCGCCCACATCACAGGCTGCGACTAACGCGCCACTGCACCTAACCCCGGCTGCGATACACGCGCCAATACCCACGACAGAGTATGTGCCTCCCACAAACCTCTGGCAACAGAGCATTGTGCGGAGCAGCACCACTTACCCAGACAGCGACCAAGATGAACACAGACAGACCGATACGGGGAAGGACACTGAACCGGGCAGCTCTACCACTCTCCCGGTCGTTGTTGGTGAAGTACGCCCGCTGATAAAGCGCGGAAAAGCCTCAGCCCGGGAGAAGAAGGAAGTAGGCGACCGAAAGCGTACTACCCGCGAAGGCACTGGCCAGCGCGAAGCGCGATCGGACGCCGAAGAGATGGTACGCGACCGGTCACGAGTACGCGCAGGGGCAACCCAGCGCGCAAAGTTACCGGACGCGGAGCCACGCGCCCAGCCGCAAGTACGCGAAGGGGAAACCCAGCGCGGAAAGCGGCCGGACGTGGAACCAAGCGGGCGGGGGCAGGTACGCGAAGGGGCAACCCAGCGCGAAGCGCCTCCGCACGCTGTGGAGTCTGCCGGGCCAGCAAACCGACCCCAAGACACCAAGACAACCCACGACCGACCTCGACCTAGACGTGCTAGGGGTAAGCGGTCTGGAGCCTCACACAAGGCGTTGCCGGCAACGACCACCCTGCCAGGCACCTCTGAGCCGCAGCCTGGACCGAGCGGTACAGGGCCGGCGAAGAGGGATCGACCTGACGACACGGCTTCGCCAAGTACGATTCAGGGGGACGCCAAACGTGTGAGGGTCCACTCTGCTCAGGGGGGGCAGAGAACCTACGCGCGGGCCACCCAGGATATTCCGGCGCGGCTGGCCGTAGCGATCTGCTTTCCCCACCCCGGCAGGGAGCTGACCAAGGTAGAGGCAGACTACATAAAGACGGACCTTGAGAACCTAGTGATGGACACAGACTTGTCGGCACCACTCCCGGCCTTCCGCGGTTACCCACGGGTGGCGGAAGGCACAGTGCAGATGTGGTGTGAAGACGACTATGCCCTGACCTGGCTGAGCCAGAATGTGCCCAAAATCAGACTCCCAGACACTAACCAGAGACTTACCGTAATGAAACAGACCGACGTGCCCACCCGTGTCCGAGCCTCGCTTTTCGTCCCTCGTTACAGAGGTGACGTGGCCAAGCTCCAGAGTGTTCTGATCCGTCAGAACACTTGGTACGACATATCGCGGTGGTCGTTATACAGGGCAACTACCGTCGGTGGCGACCACTGTGGGACTTATCTGACCCTAGGGCTGCCACCGGAGGAAGCTGAAAAGGTCCTGGGACGGGAGCGACGGATATCGTACATGCTTGGGTCGATATACGTACGCTTCTGGCCCACGACCCGACCCTCTGACACCCAGACCGACAGCACAGACGGGAAGACGACAGTACCGACGACGACACAGACTACGACACAGACGACAGACACGGACATGGCACAACTTGAGGAGGTCATGGCCCGAGCGGCAATGGCCGACGATACCGACACGTTGCCCCCTGCATCACCTGGCTGGAACGAGCTATTACTTACCTCGTCGCCGGGCGATGGAAACGACGCCCAAATCAGAGTGGAGGAGACGGAGAGACTGTCCAATGGATCAATCTCCGACTAACTCCACTCCACCGCCGCCACCAGCCTTAAATATAATCCAAACCAACCTCCAACATAGCCAGGCTGCCACGGCTAGTTTACGCAGGGCACTGGAGGTAAAGCCCCGAACCATCGCACTGATCCAAGAGCCGTGGATCAGAAATAACAAAATATGTGGCCTCGGTAACATCGGAGGTAAGATAATCCTCAACACTCACACATTAGACAAACCAAGAACCTGCGTCTATATACCCAAAGAAATCCCTACCACACCACTCACCCAATTCTGTTCCAGAGACCTGACAGCTGTCAGGCTCCAGACCGAAGGTAGCGCCCCAGATGTTGTACTGGCCTCGGTGTACATGCCTGGCGAGGACGCAGACTGTCCACCAAAACAGATGGCCGACCTAGTGCAACACTGCGAGTGCACCAATCTGGACCTGATCATCTGCACTGACTCGAACGCCCACCACCCGCTCTGGGGCAGCGACGCACCGAACTCCAGGGGAGAGGTACTATCCACCTATTTATTCTCTACTAACCTTAACATCGTTAACCGCGGCTCGGAACCCACTTGGGTCACGATCCGAGGACAGACGATTATAGACCTAACACTTGCTACAGAAAACGCGACAAACCTGATTACAAACTGGCACGTGTCAGACGAGCCTTCTTGCTCAGATCACAGAAGGATCCGCTTTACACTAATGACCAAATGTAGGGAACCCGAGCCGAAGCGAAACCCGAGGCGCACTAATGTCCCCGGATACAGACGCCTCTTGGCCTCCCTACTAACTAGACACCTAACACAAGTAACCATAAAAGACCAGACACAACTAGAATACACCGTGACAAAACTTTCAGAATACCTAACCGAAGCATACCACGCATGCTGCAAACTGAGTGCACCACGAAACAGGAACGAGAGGAACCCCGGGTGGAATGCTGAACTTAGTAAACTCAGAGATGCGCTGCGTAAGCAATTCAACAGAGCCAAAAACACCAGACTTCCGGACGACTGGGAGATATACAAAAAGACGCAATACACATACAAAAAGCAGATCAGAAACGCCAGGAGGACAGCATGGCGTAAATTCTGCGAATCCATCGAGACTAATAATGAAGCCGCAAGGGTAAGGAAGATCCTATCAACGGATCAGGACCGAACTCTAGGCGCGCTTAGGAAACCCGACAACTCATACACAGCATCTGACTATGAAACCAGTAAGGTCCTTCTCGAAACTCACTTCCCAGGTTGTAGAGTCCTAGAGGACAGGACGTGGGAAGCGGAACCAGAATGGGCCCCAACGGATCAGGACTGGTCAAGCGCCCGCAACATAGTAACAGAAGATCGAGTAAGGTGGGCTATTAACACCTTTCAGCCTTACAAGTCAGCAGGGCTGGATGGCATCTTCCCCGCCTTACTGCAGTGGGCGGTAGATTGTCTGACACCATGGCTGGTGGAGATTTACCGAACCTGTATAGCACTCAGACACATACCTCTTGCATGGCGCGAGGTGAAAGTCATATTCATACCCAAACCTGGCAAGACTGATTATACACAACCAAAAGCTTACAGACCCATAAGCCTCACATCCTTTCTACTAAAAACCCTAGAGAGACTCTGTGACAGGCACATCCGAGACGGACCTCTCCGGGTAAAACCACTTCATAAACAACAACATGCGTACTCCACAGGCAAGTCAACAGAATCAGCGCTGCACAGCGTGGTCTCTAAGATCGAATGTGCAGTGGACCACAAAGGCTCAGCACTGGCTGCCTTCATCGACATCGAGGGTGCCTTTGACAAAACAACGTTCAACAGCATAAATATGGCCCTCGACAGACACAACGTAGACCCGACCCTGAGTGGCTGGATCACCAATATGCTCAAACTAAGGGCTGTACAAGTCACAGTAAATGACACCACGAGAGCCATTGTTGCGAAAGGCTGCCCGCAAGGGGGCGTCCTCTCGCCGCTTCTGTGGAACTTAGTGGTAGACAGCCTCATCAAAACACTCAATGGCAAAGGTTATTTCACCGTAGGCTACGCCGATGACATAACCATAATAATCAACGGGACCCACGAAAACACCCTATGCAACCTTATGCGTCAAGCCCTGAAAATAGTAGAGGAATGGTGCAACAAGCACCAACTCTCAGTGAACCCAACGAAAACCGAACTGATTCTCTTCACAAAAAAGAGGAAACTGATGACACTACAATTACCACGATTCTTTGGAACAACCCTAAGCCTCTCAACTGAAACCAAATACCTGGGCATCTATTTGGACAAACAACTGAATTGGGCAAAACACACGAACTACACTATCACAAAAGCCAGCATATCCCTGTGGCAATGCAAGCGACTGCTTGGCAGGAATTGGGGGATTAGCCCCAAAGTCACCTACTGGCTATACACTACAGTCATACGACCAACAATCACATACGGCTCACTGGTCTGGTGGCCCAGAACAGACCTGAGCACAGCCCAGAGAGATCTCGAGAAACTGCAGCGGTTTGCGTGTGTCGCAATCACTAGCTGTATGAGAACTACACCGACCGCTGCCCTACAGGCACTGCTGGGGCTGCCGCCTCTACACCTAATCGTGAGGGAGGAAGCGGCCCTGGCCGCCTTTAGGCTCCATTTATCGGGAACCCTAAGTAATGACTCCAGAATTAAGCACACACGCATAAAGGAGGATGTGATCAAACGACAGCCAATGATGGCATCACCCTGCGACAAAGCCCCGAAAACAACCCATTTTCAAAGGCACTACAAAATAATACTCACAGAAGAACAGTATGACTACTCAGGCCCCAATGAAATGAGGGTATACACCGACGGCTCGAAGACCGACTCCGGTACCGGAGTTGGAGTCTTCTCACACGAACTCAACATAAATATATCCAGACCGCTGGGAAGGTTCAACACCGTCTATCAGGCGGAGTGTGTGGGCATAATACAAGCGGTCCACGCCCTAGAAGCCAGGAGGATTACGGATACACACATACGTATACTCTCCGACAGCGCCTCAGTCCTCCAATCATTACAGAAAAAAATCATTACCTCAAAACTAACACTAGAATGTCACAAGGCATTAGAACAAATAACGGTCCTTAACCGCAACACTGTGACACTGCAATGGATAAAAGGACACAGCGGGTCTCTAGGTAATGACGCAGCTGACGAACTTGCTAGACGAGGATCCAGCACGGCATTCTGTGGACCCGAGCCTGCCATACCCATCCCCTTCAACCAAATACGTAGGTGGTTACAGGAAATCACCCACACACAAGCAGAACAATGGTGGTCCTCGACACCGGGCTGCCGGCAGTCAAAGGAAGCTATGCCATCCTTGGATAGCAAGCTGACCAGGCGTCTTTTACGCCTGGACAGGAACTGCCTGCGCCTGGTGACAGGGACCATCACGGGACACTGCTCGCTAAACAAACACTTCCACACAATAGGCATAACGGACAGTCCTCTGTGCAGGGCGTGCATGGAGGCTGAGGAGACCGTTGCGCACGTGCTCTTTGAATGCACGGGCGTCACCCAGATCAGAATAAACACCCTCGGGTCACCCAGATCATACACAGATGTTCTAAGCAAACCAGGAGACCTAATCAACTTCTGGAGGGAGGTGGGCTGGTTGGAATAACCCCCCAAACGGCCGCTATGGCCCACGCACAATGGTCCACCTGACGGACTGAGTGCGGAAACCAAACCCCATAACATAGAACATAGAACTCCCTTCGGATATGGCCGCGCCACGTGACGAATGCTGTGTCGTAAGGATGTG
Organism: Xanthia togata; assembly: GCA_963853775.1. Lineage (NCBI taxonomy): Eukaryota > Metazoa > Arthropoda > Insecta > Lepidoptera > Noctuidae > Xanthia > Xanthia togata. Next base: position 24,070,233 of record OY970794.1, on the reverse strand, counting down.
GAATTAGAGAGTGTGGAATAGACAGCTTTCCTGAAGATTTTTTTTTAAATATTGTAGGTATATTCGAATCTCGATGATGAGAAACTCGTGGCTAAGTAATAATAGCTGCGCGGGTCGATCCATCAGGTTAAGCTACGTTGCGGGTCGTCAGAAGCCCGAAAGTATGACAACCAGTCTTACCAAGGGTAGGTATAGTATTATCCAGTTACTGGGTTGTGGAGGTCAAAGAGGATGTCATGTCGCTACATGTAAAATACTGGTATTTAGCTACCTCCGGTTACACTGGAAGTCGATTCCAACATATTGGGAAAAGGCTCGGTAGATTGATTCGACCTCTGAATTGCTTTTCCATTTTTGATAAAAACTCCCAGTAAATTAAAACTTTACTAATTTTAAAATAGACTTTGACCTTTTATGAAGTGCAAGTGACATTCCACCTTAGGCCAGCCTAAGGTAGAATGTCAAGGAAATAGTTATTTATCCAACATGTGAGGAAAGTTCGTTTTTCCTATGAGTTTTGATTTTGAGTCTTGAGCGAACGAAGGATTGAAAAATAGAATCACGAGCGCAGCGAGTGATTATAAATTTCAATCCTGAGTAAGCGAAAGACTCAACAAAACGAATAGCAAATGAACTTGCTCACAAGTTGCATACAAAACTTTTCACCACTCCCAGCAAGAAAGTATTCAGCCATCATAGGTAAATAAATTAAATAGACACAAAATAATTCTTATTATTTTAAAATATTTTTAAAACTTAACATAAAAAAATCAGGCAAGATTAGTTTCTGAACGGGATCATTTCTTTCCTCACTGTTCAAACAGTGAGGAAAAACCAACTTTCCTCACTGTTCAAGCAGTGAGGAAAAACCAACTTTCCTCACTGTTTTCGTAGAGGAAAGACACTTCTTTCGTGCGGGAGTGGTGAAAAAGATTTTTTCAAATCTGACAGGTAGTTCCAGAAATTAGCGCGTTCAAAAACTCTTCAGCTGTATTAGTATAGACTAGGTTTCGACATTGTGATCAAGCAAGCACATATATGTCGTAGAGTTGTCCAAGATCATTTACAATACAGTCTGTGACAATGATGTGTTCTATTGAAAATTAATACTAGAATAGGTAGCCCATTCAATTGCTGATTTTGAATACGACCAGTCGCAGGCACTTTTGTATTGTTACTAACATATTGAAACATTATTGATTTCATCTCCTATTATTATATACACTGTCATAATAGCTGTCAAATATTTCAGCTGTTTAGATTAATTTGTCAATATTACTGAATGAAATTATGAAATATCGCTCTGTAGTGCACTAAAATATTTATTACTAGCTTTTACGAATACTACCGGGATAAAAGTATTTTATATCCTAACCTAGGTCATGGTCTACCCATGTGACAAATTTCATCCAAATGTTTTCTACCGTTTAAGCGCGGAACAAACAAACAACTCAACTCATATTCGCATTTATAACTTAGGATACATTGCAATAATGATTATTAAATACCGACATATTTGACAGGTATTTGCAATGTTGCCAACTGTGAGAATGCACCGTTTTAGGTCCCAAATTCATAGTCAGGTTACATAATCATAAGTAGGTACTCATTCATAGTAACGGTGGACGATAGAATTTATTTGATTAAAAACGTTCTGTGACCTTTGAACTAATATAAGCTAGCGTGTACTAGTTTGTACTAGTACATACGAGCACAACATTGTACTAATCTGGGTACCTATTACACCGCTCTACATACTGCATTTACAGAATACACTGAGTAGCCTATTTGTAGCTGCCTGACTTGATTTGTGGAACTTTTATTCCGTAACGAGGTTGCATTTTGTTATTTTTATAAGTACCTTCTAAAGTTAAGCAAAAATAATAACGACTTACTAGCTGACCTACCAGACGTTGTCCCGTCCTACAAAATTCTCATAGAGAATGCACCAATTTTCCTGGCAACTTTTCAAATTTTCGTAAGAACCTTATTAGGACTAATAAGGTCATTTTAAAACAATAAATTATAGCAAGTTCGGTTGAACATCATTTCATTTTTATGATATTATAGATTATATTTCGTAAGTAGTGAAAAGTGGTGAAAGAATCTATGAGTATTTCGCGTCCCTAAGTGTTCGTGCCTCGCTCAGCCAATCGACTAAACGAAGCACAGCTTTAGCGAGCGGACAACACTAGCGCAGCGCAACACAACATGGCGACCACTTCACTTCTTTCCTCCATTAATCAAACAACAGTCTACGATTTCATCAACGTAACTGTTTTCCAGTAACTAAATTGCCTATAAGTACAACATTGTTAAGACAAGTAATTATACCCCTTTACTAACTTCAAACGCTCTTCACCTGACCCAATCTTCAAAGAAAAATCCTATTATTTTGTTCCATCGCGAATACTTAAAAATGCAGAGGTATTACACCCAGAATATATTTTTAATATTGCAATAATGTTCATTGCACAGACTATAATTAGGCACCTGTCTCGCCGCTGCCTGGCTACTAACGAGGAGCGAATAGAGCTAGCAACTAGCAGAGCACGAGCAATTTCTCGCTATACTATACTTATGTACCAAGCGTGGGTCTCTCAGCGAGTGTTTTGCCTGCCAAGCTAGCGTTGCTGAGCGAGTACTCTTGTCACTGCGATAAAAGAGTACTCACCGGTGGTGTGAACAGTCATTGATCAACTGTTATTATGTTTCTCTTTTAATTACGCGGGATCGACAATCTACATCTCGTGTACGTTCCTTGAGCAAGTGAATCGTTGGTAGCTGTCACTTTCTCATCCACGGTTGGACAAGTGCCTTAAAATCTCGTCAAAAAATGCCGCTTCTAGCAATGAATATCAACGTAAAACAATTTCGATATTCGATACATCGCAGCCAATATATTTACGATCGTATTTTATTTCTGTGTTTATGTGTGATTACTTGCTCTCGTAAACCCTTATTTACTTTAACTTACCAACGCATTACCTTTTGATTCTGTATACCATTGATTGGTAATTCAACGGGGTGAAATACGGGAATAGATTGTACTAGCTGCGCCCCCTGGTTACACCCGTATAAGTCTCGATCCCTTGGGAATATCGGGATGAAAGTATTTTTTATCCGAATCCAGGTCATGGTCTACCCATGTGCAAAATTTTATCCAAATCCGTTCAGCTGTTTTAGAGTGAAAGCGTAGCAAACAAACAAACTCACTTTCATATTTATAATATTAGTTAGGATTAGGATTGAATCACGCCTGTAAATCTCGAAGGGTTGGGGTTGGGGTTGGGGATATTGAATTGGTTTCTTGTTATTTGTATGTCATAGAAGTTGGATGGATTCTAGAAGTGCTGGTGAAGTAGGTTATCGTTGATCAAGTATTAAACCACTTTAACCTTTATAATACTGGTGTCTCATATTGGAGACAGATAACAATAAAATTCTATTGTGTCTGCTAATTGCGCGCGCGACAGATTAACAATAAATTGACTGCCTCTAGTGGTCGCAAGTGCTTCCGCTGACCACGAAGTCCTGGGATCGATTCCCAGGTCAGGCAAAGTCGGCGTCGAGTCGACGATGAAGTACCTGGGACTCGTCCTCGACAGTCGGTGGAACTTCGTGGAGCATTTCCGACGTTTGGCTCCCAGACTGGAGCGGGCCGGGGCTGCCTTGAAGCGGCTCCTGCCCAATCTAGGGAGTCCAAGCGCCTCCTGCCGGAGGCTATACGCAGGGATCGTGTGGTCCATGGCCCTGTACGGGGCACCGGTGTGGGCGCGTTCGTTGAGGCGGCGGCCTGCCCGCCGGTTGAACGCGACCCAGAGGGTCATGGCCACCCGGCTGGTCCGGGGATACCGCACGGTCTCCGGTGAGGCGGCGAGCCTCCTTGCCGGATTGCCGCCATGGGATCTGGAGGCAAAAGTCCTCGCGCATATTTAGGAGTGGCGCGAGGAGGCGATACGCCGGGGCTTGACTCCGATGCCGCGAGAAATCGCGGCACAGCGGACAGAGCTCCGACGGGATCTCATGGCGTCATGGAGAGTGCGATTGTCGCAACCCAGTGCTGGGCACGCCACTATTGCGGCGATAAGTCCCCTCTTTGAGGAGTGGCTGGAGAGGCGCCACGGCGTCCTCACCTTCCGCCTGACGCAGGTCCTCACCGGACACGGCTGTTTCAGGAGGTACCTGTTTCGGATAAGGCGGGAGAAAACGCCCGGGTGTCATCACTGCGTAGATCGCCTGGAGGACACGGTGGAGCATACGGTGGAGGTATGCCCGGCTTGGGCAGAGCACCGCCGTGTCCTCGTGGAGGCGATCGGTGGCGGGGATCTCTCGCGTCCGGCCCTGGTCCAGGCCATGGTACGGAGCAAGAGGGCATGGGAGGCCGTCACCTCCTTCTGCGAAGCAGTAATGCTCGCAAAGGAGGAGGCGGAACGCGTGAGGGAGAGGCAAATTTCGCGCCTTCACGCCCCTAGCCGCCGCAGGAGGAGACGCCCTGGGCTTCGGGAATCAATCGCTGATTCCCGGCCACCGTAGGCGCGGGCTTGCGGACGGTGAGCAATGGGTAGCTCGCCGTCCGGTAAGGACCAAGCCCGGGTCGACGGCGCGTTGTGTTCCACGCGCGCCTCAAAGAGTGTCAGCGAGAGAAGGGGCCGTGGCCCCCTGGCATTGCACAGGCAACAGAAGGAACACGGGTCAGTAAGAGTCTGACACGCCTTTCCGCTCCACGCAGAGCGGCAGACGTCATTTGATCATTTCCCACCCACAAAAAAAAAAAAAAGGTCAGGCAAAGTATTATTGGGTGTTTCTATCTGGAATTTTTCAGTAGCAACCCGAAGCCTGGATTTGTCCCCGTTTGATGACAATGGGATCGCCACATGTTACATGGGACTTAAACATAACTGGTGAAAATTTAATGTTGGTGTACTATAAGCGCAACTTTGCTTAACCCTTCGGGAAATACAGGCGTGATTTTATGTTATATTAACAATACATTGACAGGAATTATGATCGAGCAATGATCTTCCCAGGGCAAATAATATCCCTATTGGCGCGCAGTGCAAACAGGAACCATATTATTATTCTCCCTGCCTGAAGGCTTTCCAAACTCTAATACCGGATGTATACTAGACAGCCGGATACGCTTAGGGAAATCATAACATTGGAGGAATTATCAAGGTTTAATTCAACCTAAAAAGAAAAAACCCAGAAATTCTTGTAACCATAGTTTAGTAAGAGCTACGCCGTAGCAGTGTGCTACGGGTTACGAGCTTTTGGTGGGGCAGTTGTAACGTCGCGTTGGCGTCGTACAGTATTTTTAATCTTCCGAAGTGACGCGCGCTTTATTTGTGGTTACCAAATGTACAAACACGCTGTGAATGTATGTGTAAGCGCAGGAGCTCTCGGTACCGTCGGAGCAATGGTGAAGTCGGAAGTGTGTGTGTGTGCGTGTGTGTCTTATATGCTGACGTCACTCGTCTTCACACATACATTCACCACGTGTTTGTACACTTGGTTAAAAAACCGGCCAAGTGCGTGTTGGACCACGCACAATGAAAGGTTCCGTAGTTGGGATGAATTTATCCCAAGGTCAAACATAACATTGTAATTGAAAACCGTGTTCTCCCATACGGAATGCATAGGAAAACATGTTTTTCAAACTGAAAATTTAAGTTGATCGATTATTACTCGTTAACCTGTAAAGCCTACTTACCTGTGATAGTTTTCCTGCTAACTCCGTTATATATACTACTACTGTGAATTTTTTCACAAATCCAAGTGCAACCATTTAGCTGGCAAGAGGAGGGACACTTGACTTCACTTCACTTCACTTGTCGTCTAACAAAAATGAACATTTTAATGCTTAATATTTCGCAAACGGATTTTTGAATTGAAAAATAGTGTTCAAACACCCAAAATATTTTTAAACAAATTTTCCAACGACACTCATGGGATATAATACATAAAAAAACATCCCCACTTTACGTGTAGGGGAGGTACTATCAAAGAACTTCATATCTAAGCAGTTTGAAAACAAAATCCCGTGAACACGATGACCGCATCTGTTACCGCCCCGGTTCTATAGCGGCCGAGCGCTGCAAGCAGAAATAGTCCTTACGGTGTATAGATATGAACTTCTTCGATAGTACACAAAAAAAAAGATTAGTTTCATGATTTTATTTTACCACTTTGTTGCCATGATTAATGTATACCCATGCCAAATGACAGCTTTTTAATACTGACAATCTCTGAGTTAAGCCGCGGACAGACAGACATGGCGAAACTATAAGGGTTCCTTGTTTACTACAAAACCCTAAAAAAATTTATACATGGATACACGTACTTAATCCCCCTTTTAAATTGTTTTTCCTTAATCTGGATAAAAGCCTTTATAATAATGCGAACGAAATCGTTTAGCTAAAAACATACCTCACTACCGAGTATCAGATGGCACCCACGTAATTGCTTGTAATATCGTTCCCCCATTCAAAAGTCTATCAGTAACCCATTCAAATTCTATAAAGAACTGACTAAAAAGACTGGAAACATTTTCCTCATTCAAACAGTCGTCTAACAAAGTAAGCCTTTTTCATTACATCCCGTTTTACATACGACAGTATTCCTTTTCACGGCCAAATTCAATACGGGGTTCTTTATAAACACCTATGTATATTGGAACGCTTCTCTTTAAAGCATGATTACACGTAGACTAAAAAAGTTTTTTTGTTATTAAGTAGATCCACGATCTTTTATTATACTAATGCGTGGGTGTTCTTTTCATTACGTTTGTAATGAAACTTCTTTATTCTGTTGTCTTTAAAAGATCGCGATAGCCATTAAAAAAATGAAAAATTTCAACATTTATTTATCTGTAATCAGCACAGTTGCATTAGAATTATTTTATATTCTTTGCAGAAAAAAAGAAAAAAATGTTTTTTAATTAAAAGTATAAGGTACCTATGTGGCAAAGGTTGTCACTTACTGGATGCTTGACGGAGGACAATGGCCGTTGACGGTCGACCGCAGTAAAGGTACTGTGACGACCTAGACGGGTTTTCAGGCAAGACGTACCGCGAAATGAAATGCAAAAGGAAGGCTTTGTCTCTAAAGTGGGACATACCACATAATCTTTCAAAATTGTTGTAACCTGAACAAGTTTTCGTTAAAATGAAGTTTAAACTATCTATAGTTGATAATTTCCTTCCAGATATATTATGACTTCACATTGCCACTAACGTACATTATACCAATATAATACACAATCACGTGAGCGAAGCTACGGGCGAAGCTCGTCTTACATACATACATTACATACATATACTCACGCCTTCTTCCGATGGGGGTAGGCAGAAACTAGGGAACGTCACCTGCTATGATACTTACATACTCCTTTTGCTTCGTAAACGTTTATAAAACGTTTATAAAATCTGGTCATAAGCGCACGCCACATCCGACTTTGTTTCGACCATGCTACCTTGTCGTGCGTGACATCTTTGAAGAATATCACCTGAGTGACTTTATTGGTGATGTTCTTCACGCCCTAGAAGGACATATTATGTCCCTCTAGGGCGGCCTCTCCTGGCGTTTGCCCTCTGTTCTATTATAATACAAACTAAACATTAAAGCTAATTAAAATAGATACTAAAATAACAAAACAGCAAATTCAATTTCGTTTATGTCTTTTAAAGTAACGAACTAAAACTAAAGCATTACAAAAATAGCCTCTAAAACAACCTTCTACCTAATTTACCAAAATATATCTAGATAACAACCTTTCAAAATAATTTTAGTACTCGTATAACTAAAATAATAACAACATAGTTGCGTTTATTAAAAGAACACCCGCTGCTTGTATTTGAAATATACCGTGTAAAATTTCCGGAGCCTTGATAATTTATTGTAAGAAAGGTTTTAAGATTAGGCTCCTAATGGAGGTCATACATAACCCCCTGGAAGGCTTTCCCGCCTGTGGTTACCCGTCATACCCATGTGACAATGTGGGTGGAGGCTGGGAAATTTTTATCTTTTATGTTAGAGATTATGCGCCTATTAAAATCATATTTTAAGAGCCTGCAGACAGTTTTAATGGAGCTATTAAAGTCACGTTGGATGTATGAAAAAGTTCTGTTCCATTTGGCAGAGTGGGACGTTACTTAAGATGATTGTTATATAACTGGTACTTGATTTCGATAAAACTTCTTTTAATTACAAAAAAAAAATATTATGGCTTTTGACGTTAGATTGGAATTATACATAAAATGAACGAGTGCCTACGAAATGTTTAAAAAATATTGTAGTATAGAGATAGAACAGGGTATAAAGTTCACTCATCCTCTATAGAAAAGGTAGGATCCTCCGACCAGACGGGTGTTGTGTCTGGTGGGCAACTGCCCGACGATTAATGTCGGGAAATTTATCTGAATGCTGAGCACGCGGTAAACTTCGCTTGCGCGATGCAGCATTTGTGTGACGTCGGTCTTGATGCGTAGTTCGCAAGTGGCGTTGTATATGCTGCCACATCACTCCCCTCTGGATACCGGAGGTCGATGGTGGGCTGAGTGTTGTATCTACTATTGTTTCGGCCTTTCTTCTCCGAGTAGTCAGACAGGAAACGCCGAACTAATCTAGCTAATTTTATTTTTTATTCTTTATGTGACGTGTAAAAGTGATTCAATACTCTATTAACAGAATAAAAAAAAATCAGCTCCCTGCCGGGGTGGGGAAAGCAGATTGCTACGGCCAGCCGCGCCGGAATATCCTGGGTGGCCCGCGCGTAGGTTCTCTGCCCCCCCTGAGCGGAGTGGACCCTCACACGTTTGGCGTCCCCCTGAAACGTACTTGGCGAAGCCGTGTCGTCAGGTCGATCCCTCTTCGCCGGCCCTGTACCGCTCGGTCCAGGCTGCGGCTCAGAGGTGCCTGGCAGGGTGGTCGTTGCCGGCAACGCCTTGTGTGAGGCTCCAGACCGCTTACCCCTAGCACGTCTAGGTCGAGGTCGGTCGTGGGTTGTCTTAGTGTCTTGGGGTCGGTTTGCTGGCCCGGCAGACTCCACAGCGTGCGGAGGCGCTTCGCGCTGGGTTGCCCCTTCGCGTACCTGCCCCCGCCCGCTTGGTTCCACGTCCGGCCGCTTTCCGCGCTGGGTTTCCCCTTCGCGTACTTGCGGCTGGGCGCGTGGCTCCGCGTCCGGTAACTTTGCGCGCTGGGTTGCCCCTGCGCGTACTCGTGACTGGTCGCGTACCATCTCTTCGGCGTCCGATCGTGCTTAGCGTTGGCCAGTGCCTTCGCGGGTAGTACGCTTTCGGTCGCCTACTTCCTTCTTCTCCCGGGCTGAGGCTTTTCCGCGCTTTATCAGCGGGCGTACTTCACCAACAACGACCGGGAGAGTGGTAGAGCTGCCCGGTTCAGTGTCCTTCCCCGTATCGGTCTGTCTGTGTTCATCTTGGTCGCTGTCTGGGTAAGTGGTGCTGCTCCGCACAATGCTCTGTTGCCAGAGGTTTGTGGGAGGCACATACTCTGTCGTGGGTATTGGCGCGTGTATCGCAGCCGGGGTTAGGTGCAGTGGCGCGTTAGTCGCAGCCTGTGATGTGGGCGCGTTTGTCGCAGCCTGTGATGTGGGCGCTAAAGCAGCAGCCGGCCGCGCTGAGAAGTGCGGCATTAATGTGTCCATTATTGAGCAGTTTGACGCCCCCCCCATAATACGATGGGGGCTAACCGCCGGAGCGGTGTGGGATTCCCCGGCTTGGCCGGGACCCACCTGGGTAGATTCATTATCTTGCTGCTGCATGTTCATGGTAGTGGGGGTGGGCTTTTTTGGAATCGAGGTTACCCGTCCTCTGGGACCGACAGGGGTAAAGGAATGGGAGGGAAGGCATTTTGTGGATTGAGGGTGTGGTTTCCTGGGGGGGTCACCCTAGGCCTGGGAGTTGGCCTAGGGATTTTAGGATCGATGGGATCTGTATGGATAGGGAAGGATGGCTTAGTCAGGTTGTGGGTTCACGGGAAGGGGTGTATGGGTTACCCTAAGCTTGGGATTTGGCTTTCGGGAACTTCTCTTGTCCGGGATCCCCTAGGGGAGATGCTCCGAGTGCGGGACCGCTCACTAACGGCCCAAGGTTGCCGTCAGTAGTCGGTCCCGCAGCCGGAGTTATCCGCAACCTGCCCACCCGCTCGGTTGCAGGAGAAGAAGTGCCTGGCAGTTCAGGTCGCCCCACCACGGATGTACGTATACATTCGCGTTGGAGCGACCCAGACCCCCCCGAGTCGAATACGTATATTAATGGCACATTATTCGTACTGTCGCCTGTGCTACCTAGATCGCCATGTATTGTGTATACTTGCTGTTGATTATGCTTGTATGCTGATTAACAATAGCTTATTATCCCTTAATAACCTAACCTTATAAGGCTAATCGGGGAAATAAAATTACCTATTCAATAAACCAGAATATTTATAATTAGATAATTCACTAACTAGCCGAATTATTGCAGACAACTCTAAACATCTACTCTGTTAATAATTATATTTCAGATCGCCATGAAATAAAATTGTGAATCAAACGAGCTTACCTGTTAAGCGAAGTCTTGATTCTAATTTTATGAATGGCGATCTGAAATATAATTACCCACCCGCCACTAGCTAACAGCCCCAAAGCTGCAATAATTAGTCTACCTAATTCACTTATCCTTTCAGGAAAACCTAGTGAATGTAAGTATGCGGAACTACTCTGTACAAAAAACCGAGCCTGTTCCTTATCTTAAAAGGATCTCTAAAATAAGTGACATTTCATGTGTTGCCATCGACGGGGATAACTCTATTTAAAAAAAATAAAAATATCTGCAATATTTTATCTCTAAAAAACGCGATGTTAGACAGTGTGTATTAGGAATACTACTATGGCAGATTTTAAATGTCCCATCTAAGAAAAATATTTCCAATTGTGTCATATGGTGGCGAACATCTTTTGAACAAAAAACCAATAACCGAATATTCCCATCATTGAAGCTTGTTAGCAAAAAAGCTTTGAAATTTGGTGAAACTGAAACATCAGCTACATGTTTGAAATTCATTTTCTCTACATTTACCGCTGCGTTTCTGTGTTGATATAATGAATCGGCGCGTAGCGCCGGTAGCAGAAACACTTCTTAAATTTTAAGAACCTCAGTGGATTTCTGGACGTTGGTTTTTTTAGATTCCAGTTTTCCCCCGTAAGGGGGATTATCAGGGGGGAATTCAAGACTTTTTTTGAGTCCAGTTTTCCCCGTCAGGGACACTTTCAGGGGGGACCTGTGGAATAAGTATTTTTTCCATTCCAGTTTCCCCCCCTAGATCAGATCATCAGGATTATCAGCGGGGAATTCCACACCCTTATTTTATAGATTCCACTTTTCTCCCTAAGGGGGATTTTCAGGGGGGATTTGTGGAATAAGCCATTCGAGGTAAATTCTAGGTATATTTTAGTTTATAGTTTCTATCACACTGGTGCCGATTCTCTTGTACAACGAACTAAACTATCACTAACATTCCTTAAATTTGGCTATGAGAATCTTAAAGCTATTCTGCAATAAAAAGTCTCTAAATTTAAAAATTATTTTGGCACAACTAAATCGAATTTGAGAATTGCGACTCCTCGTGGTACATACTTGTTTGCCTTATCCCGTGAATTTTTTTAGAGCTGAAGGCGCGTGGAAGTGCCCCCTGCGCGCCTCCAGCTCAAAAAAAATTCACCATCATTCATCCTCGACGTGTTTTATATGGAATTTTTCAATTTTAGTATGGAAAATAAAAAATATATTACCTACGTGTTGAGCATTAGGGGTATAATGGTTTCCTGAAGGGGATCGAAATTTTCATTATTTTTGCGATAGGACACACTATTTTCGAGATATAAGCAAAAGAAAAGAAAAATATATACAGTAGTGTTTTTGCACCTGAAGTCGAGATGTTCGTGTGAATTTTAGTTCATGACAGCTAAAAAAGTATTCCACGGCAACACCTGCACCATTTTTAATCGCGATTAAAAATGGTCAGAGATAGTTAGACAATTAATTTTTTTGGTGAAAAACGTCAAATTCAGACAAAATTGACATTTTCACTAAATTAAAATCTCAGTACAATCTTAGTGCTGTCAAACTAAAATATAGTTAAGTTGTGCCATTTTAGTCTATTTCAGAATGGGAAATCATCGTTTGACAGGAGTAAACTAAATTTTGGTGATTTTTAGTCTAGTTTAGAGGCATTTGTGACAAGAGAATCGGCACCACTGGCTATGTTTATAATAACGTGTGGGAATTTGGCGAAATATAATTGAATATGTTACTACAAATTACAGACAAAATAAACATCCCTTTTCGAGAAAACGTTCCCAGAGTTTTTATCGTTTATTTATAACGAAATGCTATCGAAATAGAGTTTTATTTTACAATGTAATATAATTCAAACATGTCTAGACGAACCGTTATACGTATTTTTAGTATCACACTTCGGTCTGTTTACTTTGATATTGATTTGGTTATAAAATTTAGTTTTCCACAATGAAAAAGTAACTAGAATTGAATTGGATACTCGTGGAAATTGCATTATTATAAACTACTGAATATAGTGTACCTACGTAAGGTTTAGGGTCAAGTTTTTCATATCTTTGTCAGTTTTCAAATTCTTTACTTCATCAAATCAGGACGCATTATACCTTTTGAAGCTACGGCACAGACCCATAGAAAACTATATTTCATTACTTGATAACAAGGATAGGTATTAAAAAACGGCCAAGTGCGTGTCCCGTAGTTGAGATAAATTTATCGCAAGAACAAACCTAACTTTGTAGTTGAAAAACATGTTCTACCATACGGAATGTATGAGAGAACATGTTTTTGTAACCGCAAATGTAATTTGGTCGATTATTACTAGTAAACTTGTTAAGCCTAGATACTTAGCTGCTATAGTTTTCCTTTTAATTTCGTCATTTAAACTACTGTGTGAATTTTTCACATATCCAAAACCAACCATTTAACTGGCAGGACGGACACACTTGACTCTGACAAAAATTAATGTAATAGGGGGCGAGCCTACTAGTTATTCATTATTATATTTCATATTACCATACAGTGATATTGCCAAATTAATATAGCATAGATTTGGCCACAGCTGGCCTGTAAAACGTCGTGCTTATTAAAAAAATCATATCTATGAGATGAAGGATAGTTTCATTTATGTATTTCTTTGGATTAGGCACTGTGATGGGTTCTTTAATTCACCAAATTAACGAAGACTGCGTGCTCCATACGACAGTTTCGCTTAGATCCACAGTTTAGTTTTTATTAATAGGTTTGGTTCCAAATATATGCACATACATATATAAACTCACGCCTTCTTCCCATGGGGGTAGGCAGAAACTAAAGAATGCCACCTGCTACGATCCTTACATACTCCTTTTGCCTCGTTTACGTTCATACACTTGGTCACACACGCACGCCGGTTGCGAGTACTACGCACCTGTCCTTTATGAAGAACATCACCAATAAGGTCAGTATATGTCCTCCTGGGGCGTCCTCTCCCGGCGTTTCCATTCACATCTGCCTTGTAAATACATTTTGTTAGTCGCCTTTCATTCATCCTCTCAACATGACCAAACCATCACAGCATACCCTTTTAAATTTTTGTAACTACAAATATTCTTTTAGCTCATACCATTGTCTTATCACATCATTTCTCAGCCTATCATTCATAGTTAGACCACACATGCTTCGCAAGAAACAAATTTCCACAGCATTTATCCTACTTTCATGCTTCAGCATTTTTCCAAGCAATACCACTTAATAATCAGTTAAGAAGCTTATTTTTTTATTCCAGGACTCTAACACAAAACACGCCTTCAGTTTCTATGTATGATTTAGGCACATACGATAACTGTAACGATTTCTAAGATAACAAGAAACACTTTGAATTACACCACGCGTCTAAGAATTCTGCGACGTTAAACATTCACGAAATTCAAAGCAGAGAGGTCTATATGCCTCAGAACTTTGAAGCTCTCTTAGATAAAACTTTACAGTTAATATCGTTGAGCCTGATAGCAGTTTAATTGGTCATATAATACGAGGGTATAATCTTGACTCAATTTTGTCTAGATTGGCTTAAGAGCTGTGATAAAGTGATAACAATTTGGAGAAAAAAGTGAAATCTCTCAGCCAGACTTATTCAATTCACTCACAGTCACTTTTGAATGTGTGTCGTTATTAATTTTAAACAATTCTATTAGGTACGTCATCAGCCTTTGCCTTTTTTATTTTTATTAGAAGATGCCATTAAGGCTACTCCGTATAATTTATTACGAGTATGTGTTATTCAAACCGTGACAATTTTGACATGATCATTGTATAGGGTAAATATAAGAATGATTAGCAGTTCATTTTCGTTCTTTTTTGTGTGATTTCTGAGTAACCCTTAGGATTAGCAGTTATCATTACATATTATGATAACTGCAAATCCTTATAATATATTTATTATGAAAGTTGTTATTTTTTTATTTTTTTTACTGTTTTCATTAATAGATTGCAACATCGTGATCAGTTACGGTGTCCCAATTGCAAAATTGCGTAATTGTTCATTTTTTATTGTTGTTGATTATTAAAATAAAATCTTAAAATGGTTTACTACTCTCATATCGTAAAATTCGAATTTTAAACTTCAAAACGAGTTTTTAATGACATACTTTATAAACACAATAACGAAATTTAAAAATATAATCATATTATAACACTTTGTCTCTAACAAAATAATGCTATAATAGTTATTTATGCTACTAGTGTGGAAAGTAGGTGATTTCCGACGAGTGGCATTTTTATTCACGAATGAGCGAAGCGAACGAGTTTATATTATGTCGACATGAGTCAGAATTCATCTTACGCACGTTTATCATACAACGTTTTACTATGCATTGTGCGAGGAAGTAAAAAAAAGAGCGAGCTTAACAGTACTCTTTATCATATTAGCTGACGTATATAAATGATATAAACAACATTCACGACTTTGTCTTTGTTTTTGATTTTTTTCCTTTGTCTTTGCCTGACTGACTTTGGCTTTGACTTTTTTATTTTGACTTTCACTGAATTTGACTTGACTTAGACTTTGACTGACTTTGACTTGATTTTTACTTTGACTGACTGACTTGACTTTGACTTGATTTTTACTTTGACTAACTGACTTGACTTTGACTTGATTTTTACTTTGACTGACTGACTTTACTTTGACTTTGACTGACTTTGATTTTGCCAGCGCTATCGCCAACGCCATCGTCATCGTCATCATCATTCATTTAATTTCATCATCATCATCATCATTCATTTAATTCGTAAAACCTTTCTCAAATAATAAAAACTCTTTGCGACGGGCTGACGACGGAGATAAATAATATTAAAAAAAAAAAACAGAAAAGTAAAAAGCACTAGTAAAAAAAAAAGTAACTTTCCGCACAACTTGGCTGCTTGGAAAACGCTCTTTTCGAGCAAATGCATTGTAAAACATTTTTTATACCATTACGATACAGGGCAAATCCAAGAACTTAATATCACCAAGTTAATTCCATCTTTTTTTTTTTTAATGGAATATTTAAACGAGGCGCAGCAGTGCCCACTTTAGCACGCGCGCGTGCGCGGTTATATGCAGGCGCCATTCATACGTTTTAATGTACTGAATTTCGTGGGTTTTTTTATTCTTGACCTTTATCTTTGATCTTTTATTAAGTAGGTTCAATCCAAATGTATGAGATTAGATTAGATAAAGCAGTGTATGAAACTACACATAACTAGGTATTAAACACTCGTGTGATACTATAAAAACCTTGCCTTTAATACCCCTTATTATGTAACAGTTTCATAAACTACTATTCTACTTAGCTAAGAATGACATTTAAATAATTACCATATTTATGTTGTGGCAGAATGTTTGAACTTATAAAATTAACATCATAATATGTAAAACTACATTCTTGCTAATAAAGAAATTCTGATTCTGATATTCATAGCTTTTTATGGAATATTCTTCGCTCCCCGCGCCGCTGCCATCGAGAACAGTCCCATAAAAACCATTGCATTTTGAGGCGCCGCTCTTGTGCCGCTCCCGGCGCCGCCCCGCTGCCCGCGAACGCCTAATGACTGCATTCAAAACAAAAACACCACATTTTACGTCCCAAACAGCAGCACAACAAAACAAAACAGGACTAAAAATAGAGAGAAGATATTATTACCAAGCAAGTAGATGTTGTTTTCCATTCTCTTGACATAATCTACCTTACTTTCTTCCAACTAGAGAAGCAATGGACGGTTATTTTCAGAACAATATACAAGGCAATGTTTAAGTTATTTTGGTAGCATCGCGAACGGGAGGAAATGCATTATGGAGCTTGTAAACGGTAGACTTATTGTCGCTGCAGTTGTTATATAATTTGAAATTGTGACACTGTTAAGTTTTCTGTCTTTGGACAGATTTTATTCATTTAAAGGTTATGAATTGTGGATTTACTGTCAGTGTTGTTTATAAAGTAGATAGGAGTATCTTGTTACTTTAATATTTGTTTGATTAAAACTTTTCTTTATATTATTTATATTATCGCCTTCTAGCTGAATATAACTAACCACTCTATGAAAAAGACAAGACTTTCTTATTGCAACTATAATTAATGAACGATCTATCGTGAGAAATATCAAAATTTTCTTCTTGTTTCTGCATTTAGTGGTCCTGATTACAATCTACCAACATTACCCCACGTAAAAACTTTACTCATTCAACTGAGTGGTTTAATTTATTCCAGGTTCTACCCATTTCTAAATATCTTATCAATTTATTCATATTTCGTCCAATTCAACCTCCGATATCTTAGAAGTCTTCAATAAAACCGTCTTTGTATATCTTTGATAAAAAATTTAGTAGCTTTATTTGGCGGATGGTCCCAAGAGAAATATTGGTTTTACGTGACAAATGCGATCCGTGGACCCATGAAAATATACTACGCGTTTGATATATCGTGAAGCCGGGACTGGGAGATACGATGCATTGTTTTGTGTTTACGTCAGGATGCTATTTTTTTACTTGATTCGGTTTTTTTGTAGTTTGATTAAGTATTTTGAAACAAACTTCTGAGTTAGCTGTAGCATTAAACTTAAAGTTTTATGTAATAGGATTATTTTTTAAGACATAACCTTCCTTCGGGCTGCTACGTAATCAAAAGAGGCTAGGTTGTCTTGGGCTCTTTGTATAATAAGTAAGTAAGTAAGTAGCATTTATTGCGTAAAAAATGGTATACATTGGTTTTACTAGCATTAGAGTAGATCAACATATTTCGCATAGATAAAAAAACATACATAGCATGCAAAAAAATCTGTTTTGACAAAAATGAGCAAGGAATCAACATTTTACATTCACAAAATCTTTTAAACTGTAAAAGTTACATTCATTAAGCCCCTTGTACATACACGGTGCGCTTTCTTTACGCTACGGCGTATAAACCGCGTCGGAGAAAAAACATGCCCGTCAACAAGCTTCCAAAATGATCAATACAACACTGACGAACGTGCCTAAATACGGCGTATAAACCACGCCGTAGAATAAACGTGTCTGTCAACAAGCTTCTATTAGTGATCCATACAACACTGACGACCGTGCACATACACGGCGTATAAGCCGTAGTTTTTCACGGTAAGAAAAACGTGTGTATACAAAGGGCCTCAAGCCCCATCACGGTCACAAGATACCCGTTCTTGGGACACGCGACTTACGTCAAGCGATACGCTCTCGCGTCTCTTGTGTCCATCCCTCGCTCCGCCGCCGCGCTGCCGCGGTGACTCACTCTAAACAATTTATTTCATATGTTTTCTACGCAGTCGCTGTCGCAAGACACGTGTCGCTAGAACATGTATCTTGTGACCACAGGGTTAAAACATGACCATAAGATTAAATGTAGCAACGTAGCACAAGAAAACTGAAAGAGAATAATATTATGTGAAGAAAATTAGCCAGTTCTTCTTGTAATTTAAACGAGATTTCATGTAAAATAGGTTTTCACTAGTAACAACATCTATTATTTTTATTATTTATTTAATTCGAACACAAATGATTTATATTGTTGTTATTAAAACTTATAAGCTACGTTAGTAATTTCCCATTAAAATAAAAATACATATAAAATTGAATTTATAAAAGATTAAATTAAATCAAACTAAATAAAATTATAATCAAATTAAATCAAATGTGATGAAATAAAATAAAATTATATAAAATAAAATTATCAAATTAAAACAAAATAAAAAACCGATACTTATAACTAAGTCCGCTTCCCGCACCACCAGACCTGCAGCTGTGCTTTGGGATCCAGTGCTCCAGGAATGGGCAATCAGGCTTGTCCACAATCACCTTTAAAATGCTGTTGGTGCTCTCCCGCATCCTTTTCATCAGGGATGCTGTTCTCTTTCGCATAATAGCTTGAAAGCTATCCGTCTCTGCTTCGGCAAACATGCCCGATGCGCTACAGAACTGCGGGAGCCCCAACAACACCCTAAAAGCGTTGTTATACTGAACGCGAAAGACGTTGTAGGCCCTCTGCGTATGTCTAACCCACAGGCTGCACGTGTAGAATGACTGGCAAAATGCCTTGAAAAGAGTGATTCTCACTTCTTTAGTACATCGTGTAAACACATCATATGGATGTATTTATTCATATGGTTTTTACTGTAAACAGTTTCGTTCTCTCTCAGTGTGAAATTTGACGCAGGTAAAAGAGGAGCCCAGATGTTTAACGTTTTATATTAAAGCTTGGATGATACTTGGAACGCTTATCACGTCTTGGCGTTTATTGTCCATCCAACTGGACATCTCTACCTACTAGCAGCTGTAGCGTATCTTTACGTAATATACAATGCAACGTGTCTCTTTCTCTCTGTTTGTTGTTAGTGCACTTAAACTCGTGAGTCAAATTAAAGATTTTTTAATCTATCCAAGTCTTTCAATAAATTAGAAATTTATAATTGTTGAATTTTAAGAAATTGCCTAACGAATCATTACAAAATACCTAATAGGAATAGAGAATGGGTACATAATTTCCATGATCTAATCAATTCAAATTGACTCGAAACCATCAAAGCCTATCTCCAAATTGCCGCTAGGTATGAAATATCAAACATCATTAAATTCCCGGATCATGAGAGCGTATGTACATTTTATATAGATACTGAAGGTACTAAGAATAGCTAAGCCTCTATAGAATTGGACACTATACAACTATATGGGGAAACAACAAAAGCACGACATGAAAACCTGTTAGTTATTATTCTTCTCCCGTGTAAGTACGAGCTATGGTCTGTTCCAATCAGATCTGATTAAAATGTAAGCAAACCCTGGTCAGTTAAATTATTACGCAATCACTTACTAACGGGAATTATTATCTTATTCATCTGTATCAACAGCCTTCAACTTTATTTCTCACTACTTTGACCACCAATTGTTTGAATAACATTATAAAAATTTATTAAATTACAAAAAAAAAAATCGAACAAAATTGAGGTTATAAAATTATGAGGTTAATTTTATAACCACAATTTTCGTCGGTCTTATTTTTATTTTGTAATGTCGAATGAATGACACATTTGTCGGTGATTTAAAATTAGAATTTCGGGTTTGAGCATTCAAATAATCAAGTACTCAATTTGTAACTGGCACTACAAATTGGCATCGAAAAGTTCATTTTTCTGATCCATTTGTTTACGTTTTTATTAGATAGGTACTTTTGAAACAGATTACTTTTACATTTATATTATATAATAATGTAAGAATACCGTTGTAAAAATATATGCGAACCAGCAAGATGGTAGCGTAGCGGGGCTGACTGCTTCATAAAAGTATCACTGCTTGTGAACGCTATTTTCATTAAAACTTAGAAGATATAGCGTCCAACTTAACAACATTAATAACATAACTAAAGCTACGACTGTCTTAATTAAAAATCACTGAGTCAATTTAAAATGCATTTCTGATTTTATTTACTGTTGGAGGTAGTGACCTGAATATTGTGGACTCAGCAAAGATTATATTAACGCCGTCGCTTCAGCAAGTCGAGTGCTATTTGCGTCTAAAAGTGAATTTACGATGGTGCAAAGAAAAGTCAAGAAATAGGTAGGTATTTGAGTGCCTTCATAAATTTACTTGCTTTAGAAAAATCTGTCTTAATAAATACCAATAAATTGGATCCAGCTTTTTAGGTTTAAGCGATGTAATTTGAATGTGTTGTAAAATTTGAGAAGGGTAATTTATGGTTTCGGTAAAGGCTCTATATGAGTAATTTGATACAATACAATACAATCGTTTATTTCAGGTATTAATAACCCATAGTATAACTTATTACAATTAAATAACAGTAAAATATAAAATCACATTACATCATAATAAAATCATATGTAAATCAAAATTAGAAATTATAATATATTTTTTTTTTTTACAATAGGCGAGTGATGTAGTGCTAAAGACTACTATCATTACTGATTGCTGATTATTGGAGTTATTTGTAACCTAACCTCTCAACCCTATCTCAACATGCCTGTTTTAGGATTATTTTAATTATGCAATGGATTGGATGACTTCAAATGAATTCCCATCTAATCCAAAGTCCAGTCATTTACCTAGTGGCTAAGCTAATGGCCAAAAAGGTGGCATTTTGACCATCAGCTTATTGCCGCTAGCTATTACCTCTTTACAGCTGCAATGCCTCCAACTTTGGTACCAAAAGGTTCCTGCGGAGCGGGCCGAAAGCAATTTATCGAACACTATTCCAACCGTAGGCGGTTACACAGAATTTTGCAACTGAATTGCCGTTCCGGAGTTGGAAACTGTTTAAACGTTGGTTCAAGATTTTCAGAAGAAATACTGATTTAATTTTTTTTTAAAGTTTGGTAGGTCTCCAAAGAAGTCCAAATAATTAAACATAGGGAAATTGTCTTTCGGGGTTATCAACTTAAAAAAGTTACATGTTAAAAATATGTTAATTTTTCATTGGAAACGGAATCCTAAAACAAAGGTTTTAATAGATAAAAAAAAAACTTCCCAAATATGTATCGAAGTTAGCTTTTGAAAAATAATATAAAATTCTGGGTTTATATTATTACTACCCAACAACATATTTGGAAAGTTTTATTTTAAAATAAAGTCACCACAATTTTGTGTAAAAAAAAAAGAAATCAAGTAATGCGACATCAAAGCTAAAAGAAAATTTTAAAACTATACGGGAATAAATTCTGTGGTACCGAAATTCCGAATCGGATTACTGAGGCTCTGATTTCGTAGCATTTGTTATAAGCTATTTGGATGAGAAAAGTATTTTCAAGAGAAAAACTTTGACTTTCCAGATAGTCGAGGTCTATGTTAGTGACCTACCTTAGATTGTAATCATCTCCTAACAAGATAATGACTATGACTATATTAACGCATCAACTTAGTAAAAAAAAAAAAAAAAAAAAAACGCTCGTGGCTAAGTAATAACAGCCGCATGGGTCGATCCATCAGGTTAAGCTACGCCTGCCAGGGTTGGTCCGTGGATGGGTGACCATCTTTACCTACCGCGACTACTCGGATAGCACGTATTCCACACACGTCCTTTCTTTGACAGTCGTTACGGGTCGTCAGAAGCCCGAAAGTCTACCTACCAGTCTTAGCAAGGGGTCAGTTACTGGGTTGAGGAGGTCAGATAGGCAGTCGCTCCATGTAAAATACTGGTATTCAGTTACATCCGGCTAGGCAGATGGATTTAATTTAGTCATTTATCTCCTTTCGGCAAAACTCTAAACCTTTTTCTCGCGAAAACAGCTTAGGAACGTAACTAACATCAATAGGTACAACTTTCCACAGCCACTTAAGCAACAATATCAGTATCTTAACTTAGAACAGATGAAATAAAGTTACTATAACTTTCCAAGTTGTTCCAAGAATTTTCCCGTATGTCTTCAATTACGAATCGATATACGTATGAAGCTATCAACTCACGCGTACACAGGATAATCTCGCTTCCGACTCGTTTGCTGCCAAAGTTTTCAGCAATACTGTTAGCACAATACCCTTGAACTCGATTCAGATAGCTACATATTGTGAAAGTGAACTGAATATACGAATATACGAAGTTTAAGTGTGGGATCTTGCTGATCGGGATGGATTTTGTATCAGTTGGTGAATATGCTGTGTACTCGTAAATAGAAAAATCCTTGAGCTTTCTTCAAGGATTTTTCGAACTGGTTTTAGTGGGGAGAGCGTGTTGTTCTAATTTTTATAATAACTTAATACTTTTCTCTACAAATTAATACGATTATTCACATAGTGATAATTCTATGTGAATAATCGTTTTAATTTGTAGGTTATTAGAATTGTAATGAATTAATATTTTATGGAGGTTTATAGTAGGTACTGAGCTAAAACTTTAAGTTAAAAAAAAACGTTTTCAATACTAGAATAAACTGTAAATTAATATTGATAGTAGCTGTCGTGGTTATTTCGTGCACAACCACAAAAATTATAATATACTTCCATAAGCAATTTTTATTAAAAAAATATCAAGTTTTAAAAATCAACCATTTTGCAAGTTTTAATTAATAAATAATCCGTAACCAAACACCGCTACATTGTAGTCTAATCCGCCAACTTTTATATTAACCGAACTAAGTTCCGAACTATTTGATCAAATTACATTCATTCATCACTCCATAGTTGGGGTAACATTACCCTGCAGTTTATCATGTGAGTTACAAGGCCATGGCAGTTTGACATACTAAGGGCGGGTTTCCGAGCGTCGTCGGTAATCAAAAGTTACGTTCGTTAAAATTGGCAATTAGTGTAGAATTTTAGTTTTCGTTAACTTATGTCTTGAGCGTTGCTTTACTTACGATGCAATGTAACAGTGACTCCGGCCTCCTTGTCTCTGACAGCCTATTTATGCCTTTGATAAGTCTGTTAATCAGCTGTCATATTTCATAAAATGTGACCGAAACTGATTGACTAAAATGAAAAAACCATAGGTTTTACTAAAATGATAAAAATATTCCTTTATTCTCTTCTTGTTCTCACACACTATTGTCTACATTTGTTTCTCATTTCTCCTTTCGCAGGTATGCTGGAAGAATTTCTTAAGAAATAAGCCTACCTTTGTACTCATAATTATAATTATGTCGTTTCTGTATCTAATTTACTGTGTGTACAATAATAAAATAAATACAAAAAAACAAGATGATATAAAATAATTATTAAACCGATTATACTAACAGTTAGATAGATAAATTATAGGGTTAGCAGTCCTACCTATATAACTAAGACATGGGTAAAGATTATCGTAAACTTTGTCTTTCGTTAAATGCGATGCAGTGACTTTCATAATGTCCTGACTGCCCGTCAGCGACATTTTGAATGTCCACTTAAACGTAAGTTAGTGAAACTGGCCCTTAATTTGCGATATGCATAAACAATTCCAAAGTTCGTTGCGTGTACGCTGTTGTGTCTCAGAATGAAGTCAACAATGTATTGTTTCCAAAGTTACAGTGGAAGCAAAGTATGTGGATGAGTTGATATCAAGGTCCCATTAATGTTCGGGAGAAATTATGGTGGTAGGTTTAAAATGTTTCAATGGCAAATTGGTGCTGTTTTGTAGTTTTTGTTTGTCAAAGCTCTCGGAACAATAACTGACCTTTAATTTTAGTTGCAACAAAATACCCATATTACTGAGACGATCCAACTAGCCTTTTCCAACTATGTTGGGGTTGACTTCCAGTCTTACCGGATGCTGCTAAATACAAGTATTTTACAGAGACGAAATTATTGATATTTGTTGTCATTTTGGAATTGGGCACAATTATAAAAATAGTATGATATAATATAAAATGTACGAATAATGATAACTTAATATGACAAACTGTTGTAATCATAGATATCCATATCCGTGGTTGTAATAATGAGTGTGTATATTCTGTTTTGTTTTTTTTTTTTATTCAAAAACCATTTAAATTGCAATGCCTTAACAGGCAACTAAGTTCTTAGAGCCTACCTATTGATAACACCTTTATGATTGTACACTTAGTTTTCAATAAAATAAAAAAATTGAATAAATTTGAATCAATATATTATGTCATAAATATAGTTCTTTCCCCCTCGAAGAATATCAATGAATTCAAAGTCATCCCGTATCTAGAAAATATCACATAAAATTGATCATTTATCCTCTAACATGATCATAAGAGTAAATTACACTAATACCTATGCAACTATGTGTACCTATAACACAGTTTCAACGACAAGTTCGAGGCATACACGGTAAAGCCCTTAGATCGCATAAAAGCTTTACTTAATAGGGTTTATTATGAAGCCTCCGCTTAATTAACAGTGGTGTATATAATTATTGTCGTATGTGTAATACAAGCTTATGTTTAGTCACTCGAAGTGTGAAATTGAAGAGAGGTGTGGTGATAATTTTGCACAAATTTAACTGATAGTGGTAAATTGAATTTGTCAATTAAGAGATTGTATGGGGTGTTAGTATAAGTAGTATATATCATCGTCATCATTTCAGCCGGAAGACATCCACAGCTGGACATAGGCCTCCTCCAAGCACCGCCACTTCGACCGATTCTGTGTTTCTCGCATCCAGCGGATTCCTGCGGCCTTCGCCAGGTCCACCTTGTGGAAGGCCTTCCAACGCTATGTCTTCAGGTACGCGTTCACCACTTCAGAACGTTTCGGCCCCATCGGCTATATGTTCTGCGGGCAATGTACCCTGCCCACTGCCACTTAAGTTGCACTTAAGCGTGGCGATTAACTAAGATTTAATATCAATGGTCAATCAATCAACTTAGCCTATCGCACTCAACTGCTGGATTTTTATTAAAAATTATGTCCATATTGTAACACTTATAATTATCAAATAACTTCTTCCGCTCTGGGCGGAGCGGGAGGGCTTGTCAGATTCCCTTGTCTGACTAAAACCCACCCGTGTTGCTTCGGTTGCCTTTACGTTGCGAGGGGCCACGGTACCACCCTTGGTTTGACTGTCACCGGCATCAAACATGACAAACATGATGTAGGCCTCTCCCAGGCTACGCTACAACACCTTGCCTTCCGCATCCAGTCTTTCACAACCACTTTTTTTAAAGTCGTCGGTTCATCTAGCTCGGTTCACAATATCAATGGGGAGTCACGCGAAGAAATAAATACGTACCTACCTAACTCTTTTTACACCTGATGGTAAAGTGGTCAGCGACGCCTATCATAGACATTTGGTATAAAAGGCGCTTCGTAGATACGTTGCCATTCCAGAGACACAATTAAAATGTTCGATGTGCCTTTTTAACACCGGTATTCGGTTGGTGGCTGTGATTAACTCAAGACAATGTTTAAATATTCAATCTCTAGAATTAGTTTACCTACTGACAGGTTATATGAGTTTATTTATAATTTTACTTAATAAGTCAATTTATTTTAATTTAATTTTAATTTATTGTTGACATAATCTACTCATTACAATGTTTTTTTTATGAGTTGTATTGCAATATGTGGTTAGCTAGCGACTTCGACAATTATTTACACAAATTTATTTTATTTAAGTATACATACACACGTTGCGGTATAAAACTGATTTACATCCGTCACCTCACACTTCGGGTTCAGTTGAAAACCAGCGTCAGGCACTAGTTGTCTGGCATATATGCTGAACTGGGCCTATTTGGCGTAGCCGCGAGGCACACATTCCTGCTGGTATCATGCAACGCAGTTTTTACACTTTTTATTTTGTATTCTTTTCTTTTATCTTATTTTTTTTCTCTTTCTACTTGTGTGCCTTTGCTTGTTGTGCCAAATAAATGTATTTTCTTTCTTTCTTTCTTTTATTTATTTTACCTCGATAGTCCTAGTTTATCAATTATATCTTCTAACTTTATGCCTGGAGGCTTTATTCTCTTTTTTATTTGGATATTGTTTACCTTTAGTTATTTTTATTTCTGCTTGAGTATAGTTCTCGATGTTTTTGGTTAGTATATTGGCGTGTGATCGCTGTCATATGGCTATTAATTTATAATCTATGTTTTGCGTAATATCTAGTTATGTTTTGTCTGTCTTTGTGTCGTGTCTTGCATACTATTATATAGAATCATTTTTTTCTAACCGAACAGACAGCTGTGCTGCTGGGGAGTTTGTTGCGCCACTTCTTCTTCCCAGCAAAAGCACTAGGAAGTGGTGAAGGCTGGGCGTTTTGGGGGACTGTCTTATGTAATTTTGACGTTCGAAAAGTGCTGATTCTCAGCCTAGTTTGAAAAAATGACTTTTGAATTTTGAATTCAAGCTTCTAACATTTTTTTAAGTAACTACCTGGTACTTATTTATTGGGCTACCTATACTGTCTTGCCTATGAACACTGTAATATGAAAACATATTAAACACCAATTATTTTAAAGAGAAACCGTGGTGTTTCTTTCCGGCTCTTCTCCATAGGAAAATACCAAGTGGAGCCGTGCACCTAGCTTCTGACGTTTCATAAGTGCCTATCCTAAATATTTTGTAATCACGTTCTCGGAAACGGCTCTAACGATTTCGATGAAAGTTGCATTGTAGGGGTTTACGGGGGCGAAAAATCGCCTTCACAGCCTCGGGAATGTGATACAACGTTGGTATACCTGGATGATGTGTTTATCTATTTTCACCGGAGCCGAGATCGGTCGACCAGGTTCTTTAGGCTTATGTGTAATAAAATATTTCGTTTGGAGTTTGAATCCAGAACACAGCAACTTACCTTAGGTAATAGGTAATAGGTAATACGGGCTGGTTTCCGGAACTCCACGTCAAAGCGCGTATTTTGCGTACAGGTGGGAAAAATCGGTCATTCAATCCACCCCAGCTCCTCAAAGAATGCCAGCAACGCCTTGGTATTATTGGCAATCTCGCGTTGGGTACCTGGGTTACCGAAGTACTTTGCCCTGTAAGTGGCGACCACCGGGCAGTTTAAATAAATAAATAAAATCGTTTATTTCAGGTATTAATAACCCATAGTATAACTTATTACATAAATGACATTAAAATAAAATCACATTACATCATAATAAAATCATATTAAAATCAAAATTAGAAATTATAATTAAAATCAAATTCATCTCTCAATATTAAAATAAAAACAAAATTAAAATCAGAATTAAAATCAAATTAAAAATCAGTATCACAATCACAAAAAATAGTCAAATTAAATTACATTACATTTACTTAACATTTACTTTACTTAAGTTTTCTTACAAATAATCAAATAAAATAGTAGTAAAAATAAAAATAATAAACACAATTATAATTTTCTAACCGACATTGGTGGAGCAACATGCCTGCCACAGCAATGGCGGATATACGGGCAGTCCAGCCTGCTAGCGATCATCGCCAGGATAGCATTGGGGCTGGCCCGCACCCGACGCACCAGGGACGCACACCGCTTGCGCATAGAAGCGTGAAAACAATCAGTGCGTGTTATCGCGAACATCCCCGATGCGCTACAGAAACGGGGCAGCCCCAACACCGCCCGAAACGCGTTGTTGTACTGGACACGGAGGGCACTGTACGTCCTTTCAGTATAGTCAGCCCACAGGGCGCACGTGTATAAGGATGTGCAGTACGCTTTAAAAAGTGTGACCTTCACATCCCCAGTACAACGCGAAAACCTGCGGGCTATCATATTGGCTCGCACCGACAGTGCCCTCCGCTACCGGTCCATGTCAGCATGGTCTTTAAGGTCCTCGGTGAGTAGAATGATGCCCTAGGTATTTAAATTGGTCCACTCGATCTATTGGAATTCCATCCAGAGTAACATTTGGAATGTTCATAGGCCTCGACACACCGACGGCCTGAAAAGCCATGTATTGGCTTTTCTTCCCATTGTATTTTAACCCATGTCCATGCGCGTATTCCGCACACGTACTGAGTAGTCTCCTCAGCCCACAGATCGAGGCGCTCAGCAGCACCATGTCGTCCGCATAACTCATATTGTTGACACACACTCCCTCTATATAGCATCCGACATGTTGACTGCTGAGCGAGACGATCAGTTCATTCATATATAAGTTGAACAATGTAGGAGAGGTCAAACCGCCCTGCCTTACGCCACATTCGCTGGTAAATGCGTCCGACATCGCTCCCGCCCACCGGACACTATTGACCTGGTGCCCGTACCAATACCGGAACAAGCTGATGAGCTCTGACGGTAAGTCCGTGCTCTCCAGCTTCCTCCAGAGGATATCATACGAAACGAGGTCAAAGGCCTTGGATAAATCGAGGAAGCACGCGTATACCGGGGTCTTTCTCTTCGTGTAGTATCTAACGGTGTGCTTTAAACACAGTATTGCACTTTCTGTGGACAGTTTAGGTCGAAAACCAAACTGGTTGTCATGGAGTGTTACGTATCTATTTAACTGTGTGTTAAGCACACCGTCAAAAACCTTCGCCACTACAGTTGCCAGCGATATAGGCCTGTAATTATTTTTATCTGCCATATCGCCCGTTTTATTTTTAACCACCGGCACTACCACTGTTCTCATGAAGTCCGCAGGCAGGTAGGAGTGGCACACACACAGCGAGAAGAATATTGCAAGAACTCGCGCCAAGTGCGGTCCGGCGTGCTGCAGGTGCTCAATGCTGAGTGCGTCGTGGCCAGGGGACTTTCCCCGCTTAATCTGACTTATAGCCTTCGAAATATCTTTCGCTAGGAAACTTATTCCTACAAATTTACTGTTCTGATCAGCATTCAGCACCCCACTCGCCGGACCGAGCGATGACCAAACTGAAAACTGTTTTCTGAAAACATTTGCAATGCTCTTAGGATCACATAAGCCATCGACACTCCCAGGAAAGCCAGGCCGCGAGTTTTCTTTTCTCGTTTTTCGCCAAAAACCACGGAAGTCACCTTTCGAGTGTTGTTCAGCGAGGGCGTCCATCCGAATCTGGTCCTGATTGATCTGGCACCACTTTAACCTGGACTTGAACACTTTTCTACTCTCTCGCATCTCCTCAAACACACAACCGTGCTTAGGTCTGCCACACAGGACCCACTCGTTAAGCGTCAGCCTGGCCATCCTGTGAGCCTCGCCCACATGCCTATTCCATCCCGCCAAGCGTGCACCACGCCCACACTTCCTCGTGCCTCCCCCATTCACAATTGCCGCGCCCTGAAGGGCAGATGCAATGTCAGAGTATAGCTTATCTTGGACACGCTCATGGTCATGGTTACCACACAAATAGTCCGCACATTGTGCAAATTCAGAGGGAAAATCAATTAATTTTAATCTCCTATGACACTCCCGATTATACAGTAAGACCTGTTTCGCATTTCTTTCCCCCCATATAATATCCCTATTTCCATCACAGACCGTCCCTGTAACTATCTTGGGCGTTAATACATTTAAGTTGCATTCCACAATGAGAGGATAGTGGTCCGACCACAGAGTGTCGAGATACCCAACGAAAACATTCGTAACAGACTGCTTCGCCGCGTGAGTCACAATACAATGATCGAGCCAGCTGGACGTCCCGTGCACGTCACTGATGTAGGTAAAGGTACCGGAATGTCTCCCTAACATTTCCACATCTATACATGACCAACTCTCCTTGCTACACACATTAATAAGTTCATTGTAAAATAACTCACCCGGGTCCGCATTGAAATCACCCAACACAAAAACAGACTCGATGTTACTCTCATCAACAATCGCACTAATCTCACTTAAACAGTCAATAAAATCCGGCAAATTATTCACGGAGTTCGTTGGCAAATACGCACTTATAACTAACACTGACCTATCGCCTGCCACTATTTTAATAGCACAAATACGCTCACTAGACTGGATCACCGACACTTCATGAAAAGTATTGTAACGCCATAACACCGCGACGCCGCCGTAGGGGCGTCCGCACAAAATGCCCACCGACGTATCCACGGCCGACGTCGCTGTGTAGCCGAACCCGCTATCAATCGTACCTACGAAAGGTATGTCGTGTGGGAGCAGCCAGGTCTCCTGCAAGCATATCACGTCACACGTACTGCATAGGTCTCTGATGTCGTGTACAGCCCGTTTCACATTTTTACAATTGTAACTTGCCAAGCGATAAGACCGACTATCCATTATTTAACTTATTTGTGCCGCCAGCAGGATTATTCTCCTGATTCATGTCTCTTCGTTTGTAACGAACGAATCGTCGAAATATGACACCCACCGGCCACAGTTTTTCGTCCATGTACTTAGGCACATTACCTAGTTTAACAGCACATGAGCTGCTGTCTCGTCGTCCTCCATGCAGGCTCTGCAGAGCGGACTGTTTGTGACTCCTATGACAAAGAGGTGTTTATTAAATGACCCATGGCCAGTTATAGCTGCTGAAACCACACGCAGCTGTTGTTTAGTTAGTCGAAGAACCTTTGGTAACTTTGGTAACTTGAACCAAGGTAGTGCCTCCTTAGCCTGTCTGCACTCGCCTTGGTCCGACCATAGTTTCAGATGCTGATCCCTAGTTCGTTTCCTTACCAGAGTGCGTAGGTAACCGAAGGGGAGTGGCACGATGGGTTCGGGCCCCACTGGTGCCAGGCTCGATCCCCTTCTGGCAAGTTCATCTGCAGCATCGTTCCCCAGCGAACCACTGTGTCCTTTGATCTATTGAATGGTTATTTTGTTGAGGTCACCCACCTGGTTAAGGCGCTGGTGGCACTCGTATATAAGTCCAGAGTCCACAGTGTGACTGTTCAGCGCTTGCAGAACAGCCATGCTGTCTGAGAGTATGCGTATCGAGTGGTCCTTAACTTCCCTAGACAGAATAGCCGAAGCGGCAAGAAAAATACTCATGCATTCGGCCTGGAATACTGTGTTAAGGACACCCAATGGTGTAGCTATGTGGATGTTGAGGTCCTCCGAGAAGACTCCAGCACCTGTACCACTACCTGTTTTGGATCCATCCGTGAAGATGCGCAGCTCTGTTGGGCGCAAGCCCTCACATCGGCGATCCTCGTGAAGTTGGATTCTGTATTTTTATCAAAGATAAATTGTTTGGGTACCCGGTCATTTATGGCTTTCGTAATGGGGAACTCCTTGCAGAGTCCCTCAAGCAGCGCGGTGTGTTGTGTATCTCTCTTACCCCAGAGATTTGCTGCGTTTAGGCGTACTGCCGCCATCGACGCTTCTTGCTGTATAAACAGGTGCAGCGGTAGTAGTCCCAGCAAGGCTTCCATTGCAGCAGTCGGAGTAGTCCTCATGCAGCCTGTGGTTGCCATGCAGGCCAGTCTTTGCATGAGTTGTAGTTTGTTGGAGGCTGTAACCAGCTGGGTACGGGGCCACCAGACCACGGCAGCGTAGGCTATCATGGGGCGTATCACAGCAGTGTACAGCCATAGTATTATTTTGGGGGATAGGCCGCACTTCTTACCTATCATTCTCCTGCACTGCCAGAAGGTGATGCAGGCCCTGTTTAGCTTATTGTCTAAATGACTGCTCCAGTTCAGCTTACTGTCTAATATAACCCCGAGATACTTGACTTGGCTGGCTAACTGAAGCTCTGTTTCGAACAGTTTGGGCAGGCGGAAAGGGCCCATAGCTCGTTTGTGGGTAAACATGACTAGTTCGGTTTTAGTGGGGTTCACTGATAGATCGAATTCCCTTCACCAATTTTCTACAATACGTAGTGCTTGCTGAGTGAGGTTGCAGATCGTTCCCGTCACCTTCCCTGAGACCAGGATTGCGAGGTCGTCTGCATATCCTATTGTGTAATTGAATGTTGAGTTTGGTGATGAGGTCATTAATCACCAGATTCCATAGAAGAGGATACAGCACCCCTCCCTGGGGCCAGCCTCTGGCTATCATGGCCAGCTGCTGCTCTTCCTCAAGGCGAACCACTCGCTTGCTTAGCATATTCGTAATCCAGTCCGTTAGTACCTGTTTCAATCCATGTCTGGAGAGGGCACTGTTGATACTGGAGAAGTTAGTTTTGTCGAAGGCACCTTCGATGTCTATAAAAGTACCCAGGCAGGTGCCTTTTTGATGGATCGCTTCCTCTATCTGGCTGACCACCAGATGAAGAGCAGATTCGGTCGACTTACCTGAGCTGTATGCGTGCTGATTACTATGTAGCGGTATTGTTATCAGAGCGCCGTCCCTCAGTTCCCTATCACAAAGCCTTTCCAGAGTCTTTAGTAAAAAGGAGGTCAGGCTTATTGGTCAGTGGGATTTGGCGTCTGTATAGTCACCCTTACCTGGCTTTGGGATGAATATGACTTTCACTTCCCTCCATTCTTTGGGAACATATCTAAAGGCCAGGCACGCTCTCATTAAGGGCACCAATCTTGTTGCAACAGCAGCTCCCCCCCACTGTAATAAGGCGGGGAACACACCGTCTGGACCAGCTTCCTTAAAAGGATGGTAGCTCCGGATGGCCCATTGGATTTTCTCCAACGTGATCACCCTGTGTGTGTAGCGCCAATCATTATCTGATGGTGTTTGAGTTTTATCATGCCAGTCAATTACTTGCGCGAAGACGCAACCTGGGAAGTGAGTTTCAATAAGGACGCGTCTTTTTTCTTCAGGTGACGTCGTGAATGTGTTATCCGGTTTGCGAAGGGTTGTGGGCCCAGGTGTATACTGTTGCGCCAGCACCTTCCTTACCCGGTTTGCTTGCTGACAGGAT
Organism: Xanthia togata; assembly: GCA_963853775.1. Taxonomy (NCBI): domain Eukaryota; kingdom Metazoa; phylum Arthropoda; class Insecta; order Lepidoptera; family Noctuidae; genus Xanthia; species Xanthia togata. Next base: position 24,037,539 of record OY970794.1, on the reverse strand, counting down.
TCAATGCTGCCACAGAACTTGCGCCATCCCGAGGTGCTCCTGAATCTGATGCATTTTTTGTAGCTGGATTTGGCCGCATAGTATTTATCCCAGTCCTCATCCGCACATGTGTTCATAGCTCTATTCAGAGCAGTTCTTACCTTGCTACGCTTGCGTTCCAGATCCGCGCCCCACCAGGGTTGTTTACCCGGTGTATTCCGCGGTGTGGTCTCTGGGCATGCAGTCTGATAGCTGTCTATGATTGATTTAGTAAGATGGCTTACTTGTACTTCAATCTGTGTCGTGTCCGTCCATGTTGACGGGTTGTTTATTTTCGCAAGCTTGCAGTCAAGGTTGCGTGTGTAGGTGGCTCGATCCGTGTTACGCGGGTGGCGCCGTGGCGTTGTAGGTGACACACAGACCTGGATGTCGAAGCGGATCCATCTGTGGTCAGAGCAGGAGGCCTCTTTGGATACCTGCCAACCGGTGATGATTTCCGCCGCGCTCTCTGTTGCCAGAGTGAGATCAATGATTGTGCGGCTTCGCCTGGTTACGAAAGTTGGTTTGGAGCCAGTGTTTAATAGGGATAGGTTAGTCGAGAATAAGTAGTCAACCAAGGCCTTACCCCTCTCATTTTGCGTGTCCATACCCCACAGTTGGTGGTGTGCATTTGCGTCGGCCCCGATGCCGACTTCGAACCAACAATTCTCGCAATGGCTCACGAGATGGGCGAGGTCGTGGGGAGGCGGCGCCTCCGCCTCGGGCATGTAGGCCGAGATAAAAACGATCACCACCTCCATGGCATCGTCGCGCTGCATAAGCAGCTTAACTGCAGAGACATCTCTGCAACAGAAGTCAGTTAAGAGCTGTGTTTTAAGATTACCTGTGACATAGATGCACGATCTGGGGTGTTCGTGATCTGAGGTGAATAGGAGCTTACCGCCAAGATTGGAGAGTCCTTGTATGCGGCCAGCCCTAATCCACGGCTCCTGGATTAAGGCAATGGCCGTGTGTTGTACCTCCAGCCACTTGCGAAGCTGAGCCGTCGCGGTCTGACTGTGGTGGAGGTTTGCCTGGAGGACTTTACAGGCCGATGAAGGGGACGCCATCGCTGGTCGAACCCTCTTCATCCCCCCCAAGTCTAAGCCCAGCAAATAGGTCACCCTCGTCAAAGCCGTCCTCCCCCGGGCCCGAAGCCGGGGACAGGATCATGTCGTCCAGCTCCTCGCCCGATGAGGGGACGGCACCCACGGTGGCGGCGGCAGCGGCGGCCGACTCTGCAGCAGCAGGTTCAGCCGCGGATGCTTCCGGGTTGTTTGAGAGGGGAGTGGACTCCCCTGCAGGTGCCTGTGGCAGTTCCAGCGCCTCGCAGACGGTTCGCGTGGCGGGATCCCAACCCTGTGGCACGTCTGTGAACCTACCGTTCCGACCCTGGAACTTCACGTACACCGCCCCTAGACCAATAGAGAGGCGGCGTCCGACCTCCATCAGAGTCGGGATTTGGTCCACTGGGACACCGACCACTACGAACCACGCCGAGGCTTGTTTATCAGCGTGCAGCAGTACCCACCTGTTGATTTCCACCCAAGGGTTCTGGTAGCTCAGAGCACGGCCAATATTGGTCGACGCACCGTAGACCCCCTGCTCATCCGGGACCACGATGCCACACCTTGCACGCTTCTGAATTTTCGACTGGCTCACGACGACTAGCGAGGTGCTAGTTGAGAGAGCCAGACCGGAGACTGTCTTCCTTAGCCAGGCTAAGGTGTGGTCGTTACCGCACCACAGTTTGATGACCCCCCCGGCGAACAGCGGCTTGGCGTTGAAGGTTGGTCCTGGGGTGTCATGTATAGGGGAGCAGGCCTCCATGATGATCTGCTTGTGGATAGCAGCGAGCACTTGGTCCGATACGTCCTTGCTGAGGATCCCCGTGCGGTCGCAGGTGATCGCGACGTCTAGGGTTGCGCTGGCAGCTTGGGCGTAGCTTCTTTGGCCGACATTATTGGATTGATCAAGACGCGGCCGCTTATGTTCTCCACGAGGTGACAAGGTCTCGTTGAGAGCTCGCTTGGCCGCGGCCTAATCCTTCCAATCGGTTCACTGTGTACTTTTACCTTCAGCTGGTTTCTCGGGAGCGCTGGTTGACGGTTGACTGGGCGCTGGTCGGCTGGTGCCGGCCTCTGCCTGTGACCCTTTACCGGCGGAGAAATTCAGCTGGCCGCCCGTCGGTTTTGCTGAGCTAGCTGCAGGTGTTTGTGTCTTGCGGGAGCCTTTTCCAGGCTTCCGCAGTACTTGACGTCGCTCCTTCCTCGTCAGCCTTTCCCTCTTCTTGCCCTGTAACGGGGCATCGGTTGGACCTGAAGGGTCGGTGCAAGGGCGAAGGGCTTGTTGAGTGCGTTTACCCTTGCCCTTGCGTTTCGGCACAAATTGCCAGGCGCGCGAGAACGCGTCCTCGGTGCAGGTGGCCGTCTCCGCTTGACCGGTGACGACCGCCTGATGAGTGGAGGATTGAGGACCCACAGGAGGAGGAGGATGTTTGGTAGAGAGCCCAGTGCCAGTGTTAACCGGCGACGGGGTCTGTATGGAAGGGGTCAGACCGGCAGTGGTATGAATCGTCGCCTTGGTCTCCAACTTTGCATTAGAAGGGTCGGTACTGGTCCCAATCAGCGCCGACGTCCTTTGTTTATTTTGGGACTTTTTGGATTTGGTCTTAGCTGTGGTTCTCGCAGCGTTTGCTGCAAGGCCACCAGGGGCAAGGGAAGTGCAAGCACCTCCCTTGTGAGTCTCATTGGCTTTCGCCTCCTCTCCATATGCTGAATCTTTAACAGGCCTTAAAATATCCATATTATAGTTTGTAAATTTTATTCATCTCTCTGGCTCCCACCCTCCATGGAGCCCGCACCTGGGAACGTCTTACTATTAAGATCGTTAGGACTACCAGAGAGATATAGGGGCACAAGGCTGGTTTACAGTGCGACATCGGGTGCTTGATCGGGCTGGCGTAGGGGGTCGAAAGGCCCACCCCCAACGAACTGATCAACCCTCACTTACACCGTCTGCATGACCTTTACCTACCGCTTCGGCCGTCCTAGGACGACCTCAGCGGACCTCACGCACCTCGCCTGTGGCCCTCTGGCGGGACACTGTGGCCATTTCCCTACCCCTGGCTATTGGGTAGGGCCACCGTTTCGCTTGAAATCGGGACCAAAGGGGGCGTGTTGCCTTACGGACACATTACAGCCAGAGCCGCTCGGCTCAACCCCCCAGGACTCCTTCATCCCCGCTCACGGCGCTCAACTGCGCAGGTCCTAGCGCAGGCGACTGTTCTCTCCTACTCGTCATTAGCTCAATTTAGTGACGGCCGAGCCCGCCACCACCCAGTCACAGGGGGTCGCGGTTAAGAGTGGAAATGGAAGGGCGGAATTAGAAGAAGTTGGAATATGGATAGGATAATGTGGGATGGGTTTACGGGATTTGGGGTAGGACGGGAAAGAAAAGAAAGGGATGCGATGACGCCTGGTGGTTTGAGTCCCATATAATATAGGAGGCAAGCCTTTGCCATCAACTGGGCACAAATCCAGACTCTGATATATTTTTCCTGACCCGAGGATTGAACCCAAGACCTCATGCTCAGCAGTAGCGCTTGCGACCGCTGGACCAACGAGGCAGTCATATTATAAGTTAAATGAAAGAAAATAACTACCGATCTAAACGCTGAGTTACTTCCTTATACAGCTTACTTTCAGGAAAATAAGCCACGTGCAAAATAAAGCATGCCAATTGTAAATATCAGGGTGCCTGCAAATATTTTGATTGGCCCGATTGATTGCAATCCGTATCAGCTCAGTTTAAAAGCAGGCTTTTTCAGTTAAATCGCGTTTAATGGGCCGCTCAAATAAATCAACGAAGATATGGATGCCTCGTATGCTTGGTACGGTAAATGGGGATTATTTTACGAAATAGCTATTCTTTGTAGGCAATTTTTGAATGTAGTTTTTTATTGAGCTTATTCAACCTATTAGTCAGATGAATGCAAAAAAGCGATGATAGTTTCGAATCAGTCAATCAATCAAATTATTAGTTTTTTGCTATGGGAGTTTAGGATGATTAATAACTATGAATACTAGATTTACAGATCACAGACACACCTCTGCCTAACAAGGCAGAAGTGAGTGGAAACGCTGGGAGAGGACGCCCTAGAAGCACATAGTGACTTTATTGGAAGTTTAATGTTTAAGAATTTTAATGTTTTTGAATTAACTTTAGTGGGAATTTTGCAATTAACATAATTGTGCAATTTTGTTGTGTTAAACATTTATTAAAATAAATAAATAATTATTTGCTGTGTCGTGAACTGGTTTTTACCAAATAAGCGGTAGTAAAGCAAACTGTGTCATACAAAAGCATAACATGATTGTGTAAATCGTTTCTGTGAAAATGTGTTTATGTGATTAACAAGTAAATAACTTGTATCACAATGGCAACCAGTCCCTTTAGCAGGGGTGTCAGATGTGCTCGGAGCCCACCTCCTACACCTGAGCCCGCACCCGCACCTCACCCTCAACCACCCAGCCAAAGAGAAGATGTCATGATGGAAGTGATACCTACGCCGGAAATTCAGAACTGGATGTCGTCCATTGAGCAGTGCATAAATGAAGTGTGCTCTTTTTTTTTTTTTTTTCTTTTTTGAAAAAAACGTTGCTCCACACTAGGAATTTCTCCTGTATTGTGGGTGCGTTTATAAACATTTAAATTCACATACACAAACTGCCAGACCCGGAACAACTACTTGTAGGTCATACAAATATTTGTTCCGTGCGGGAATCGAACCCGTGACACGCAGCGCAGCAGTCAATCGCTTAACCACTGCACCAACCATGTCGTATTGTAACAGAGGTCCAATTCAACATGGAGAAAAAACTGCGGATAAGTGCCGAAAAGTTAGTCACGGCTCATCGCAGATGGCCGTTCAGTATCAGTCCCTTAAGATGAGAGCCGTCCGGGCCCACTCCACGATCCAAACACTAGAAGACCAAATTGATTTGTCGCAGCAACTGCAAGCCATTAAGCTGTCAATCGGAGCTTCAATGAAACCGGTAACGGGAACTTCCTTTGCTGAGATGTGTTATTATTAGTGATGTTCGTGGCTAAGTAATAACTGCCGCACGGGTCGATCCATTAGGTTAAGCTACGCTTGCCAGGGTTGGTCTGTGGATGGGTGACCATCTTTACATACCGAGACTCCTCCGTGCCTCGGAAAGCACGTTAAGCCGTTGGTCCCAGCTGTCATTCATGGATCTTTGACAGTCGTTACGGGTCGTCAGAAGCCCGAAAAATCGGACACCAGTCTTACCAAGGGGTAACGTATTACCCAGTTACTGGGTTGTGGAGGTCAGATAGGCAGTCGCTCTATGTAAAATACTGGTATTCAGCTGCATCCGGTTAGATTGGAAGCCGACCCCAATATAGTTGGAAAAGGCTAGGCAGATTGATTGATTAGTGATGTTCTTCAGAAAGGCCAGGTGCGTAGTATTCGCAACCGGCGTGCGTGTATGACCACATTTATGAATGTAAACGAAGCAAAAGGAGTATGTCAGCATTGTAGCAGGTAGCAATTTTAAAACCAAACTTTCTAAAAAAGATAAAATTTCTGATTATTTAGAATATAAAAAAGCTTGGGATTGAGCTGCTCGCTCTGATATGCCTTGTGATAAAACCATAAAAAATTACATTTTAATTATGTAGCGGTTACACCACCACATACAAACTACGTATCGAAGAACATGACATGTCTTGAGACAGTGTAAGGAGTTTTCCGAAATTGCAGCTGTAAAACTTTTATATAATGCACTTGTGAGGAGTCATCTCGAAACGAGTGCAATCATTTGGAACCCGCATGAAGGGAAATACAGCCTCATGTTGGAAAAAATTCAAAACAAATTTGCTAGGTTTCTTTACCATAAACAGTACGGGGTGTATCCCTTTTATCCTCTGATGTACCCGAGTCTGTTCGTCCTGGGCATGGTCGGGTACACCAGGCTGGCAGTAAGAAGAGACGTCGCGCTGGTCAAGTACGTGGCTCGCGTACTGCTAGGGTTGCTCCACAAACCCGGAGGTGGTGGCAGCGCTGCGGCTGCTCGCGCCGGACGGGTGCGTAGGTGCGCGCCGCCGCCCTACTCTGTTAGACGTGCCAGCGGCTAGGACTAACCTACTCAAGTTTACCCCTATGTCACGAGCCGCACGTATTATTAATATTATTACGGTATCGGAGGATATATTTGGGCAAAACCTGCCGAAATTCATGCAAATGGCTCAAATAATACTTGAAAGAAGTATGATATTATAATAATAGATACGTAATTATATGTATAATTCTTTGGTATTTTGCTTACAGGCTATTTTTATTTTATTTTTGTAAAAAAAAGTGTTACAGACCTTGTAATTTATAACATCGCCTTGGATGAATCTGTAAAGGTCATCTACTGAAACAATTAGACATGTATTCTTTTAACTTAGACAAAAGTACTAGGAAATACCAAATTGACACAGAAGACTTGCAGTATGAACTTGACCAACTACACGAGAAACTAACTTCTATGACCATCAAATATACAGCCTCTGAAAACCAAATGAGGGAATATGTATTGGCAATGAATGAGTTGGTAAGATCACAAACTAACAAATGTGAGCACTGTCAACCACCATCTATTGAACCAACACCGGAGCATTCATTGACAATATGTAATCACACCATACCGCAGTCTAGTGCCAGTTTGCCATCATCAATTACTAACTGTTTGCCTATACAAAGTGTAAATAAAGAAATTGTATTGTTTTGTGATGAAATTGGAAAGGATCTAGGCCACTTGTTGACAAATAAATATCCAGGACACTCAATAATGAACTACTGTATGCCTGGTTGTTCGTTACTTGACATTATGAAAAAAGTTATAACATGTAATTTTAACCAGAATACTATATTATTAATATTTATTGGTAATAGGGGTAATGTGAACAAAGGAGAATTACTCCAATATTATAGATCATTGTGCAACCTGAGTCTAAGACAAATTGTGATGTTCACATTCCCATACAGCCAAAGTTTGCCACAGGAAGAAAACTATTTTAGATCTGAAATGAATATGACATTACATAATCTAACATGTAATAATAATTCATTCCATTTAATTGACACTAACAATTATGTTGGTAAGTTAGTTAGTTATCTTTCAAAGTATTGTAAAAGACAGATAGCTGTGTCGCTATCATATTATTTTTCTATTACAGCCAAGAAATTGGCTAAACAACTTGCTTCTGTTGAGCAATGCATGTTAAATAATTCAGACAATAATTTGGTATCCAAAATTCACGTTGCTAATAATTTAAATTAGAAATTATGACAATAGAGGCAACCTCTAGCAATAGTGTACAGAATTGCAAAGTAAAATCAAATAAAAGTTTAAAATCTGTTAATAGTATGAACCTGGTGCATCAAAATATTCAAGGATTTATGAACTAAGATTTAGAAGTAGAATTATTTATGAATTTTAACAGTATTGATATTCTTTGTATAACAGAACATTGGCTTAAAAGCCACCAGTTCTTGTTCAATTTTAATAATCACCAGGTTGGTAGTTCATTCAGCAGAGTTAATGCTATACATGGTGGCTCATTAATTTTAGTAAGTAACCAGCTTAAATTTAAAGACCGTAAAGATATTGTGAGCCTATCTGTTGAGCGGACAGTTGAAATAGCTTGTATAGAATTGGAGCAGTTTATTGTATTAAGTGTGTACAGACCTCCTTCAGGATTGTATGACTGCTTTGAAAAGGTAATGGATGAAGTGTTACACAAGATTTGTAACTCGAATAAGTCCATTATCACTTGTGGTGATTTTAATGTTAATTTATTAGAAAACTCAGGTTCTTGTAGTAAAATAATAAGTCTGTTTCAGTCCTACAATCTTGTAAACCTATTTTTGGAGCCCACAAGAATAATCCCTACTAGTGCCACATGCCTAGATAATATTTATACAAATGTTATACCAAGCCACAAAGAAATCATAAATTTACTAGATTCTGATCATTGCGGTCAGAGGATTTCTATCCCAATCCAATACAACAAAGTGGCTAAAAAGGATATCACTGTTAACCCCAAAACTTCAAGTCGCTTGGAAACTTTTAAAGTTAAACTCATAAATAAATTACCAGTTTTGTCTATTCATGCTGATCCTAATCATCTATATGATAATTTTTTTAATATATACTGTAAGCAATTTAATTCCACGTTTATTCCCAAGACTATCTCGGTTAATAGTAACGCATCTTTCAGTGATTGGGCTACCACTGGTATTCATAAAAGTAGAACACGGCTGTATGAGCTGTACAATGAAAGAACTTGTGTAAACACGGCAAAATTTAATTTATATGTTAGGAATTATTCAAAATTATTTAAAAAAGTTTGTTATATGGCCAAGTCGCGTTATTTGAGTTCGAAGATTAAAAACAGTAGTAATGTAATTAAGACGACTTGGAATATTATTAATAGTGAAACGGGAAGGTCTGATAACCGAAATACTGACTACAGCCTCTCTATTAATGACAACATAGTGAAATCAGACTCACAAGTCGCCACGGCGACATTCCCGTTTCAACTACTAAATCCCTCAACTCATCACCTTCTGTTGCTGAGTCTTTGCTAAAGGAAAATGTTAATGTTTGCGATTCGGAATTTCTTTTTGAACATATTACCCGTAGAGACATAATTAAAACCTTTCACACTATAAATGTAAAAAAGACTGCAGATCTTTGGGGTAATTCTGTAGAAGTAGCCAAGTCTATTATTGACATTGTAGCACCTACTTTAGCTCTTATCTTTAATAATTGTATTGACTGTGGGAAGTTTCCTGATCTTATGAAAAATAGTAAAATAATACCTTTGTTTAAATCAGGTAGTACATCAGACCCCACAAATTATAGACCTATTTCAGTACTACCTTTAGTAAAATTTTTGAGAAATTAGTTTTAGAGCAATTGCAAAGGTTTTTTAATAGACATAAATTATTACATAACAAGCAGTTCGGTTTTACAAGGGGTCGTTCAACTACTGATGCTGTGTTGAACTTTTGGGACATATTTATAATGCATGGGAAGATAAATGCGATGCCTTGGGCATCTTTTGTGATTTGTCCAAGGCATTTGATTGCGTTGTTCATGAAACGCTAATCAGGAAGCTCCGCCACTATGGGATCCGAAACAGTGCTCTGGATCTTCTAACTAACTTCATACTTGAGTAATAGGATTCAGAGCGTTGACGTTAATGGAAAAAGATCTCCCGGATCTATAGTAAAAATGGGAGTCCCACAGGGCTCAATTCTTGGTCCTTTCTTGTTTCTTATTTATATTAATGACTTGCCTTACCTCGTAAAGGATAACCATGATATAGTGTTGTTTGCGGATGACACTTCACTTTTGTTTAAACTTAAACGTCAGCAGCTGGTTAGTGACGATATAAATAGCGCGATCGCGAAAGTAGTTCACTGGTTCAATGTTAACAATTTACTTCTCAATGAAAAAAAAACCAAATGCATTAAATTTACACTGCCTCACGTTAGGCAGGTGAAAACTAATGTGTTGATAAAGGGCGAAGAATTGAATCCTGAAGATAGCACAGTATTCTTGGGCTTAACTTTGGATGCTAAGCTTCAGTGGGGCCCACATATAGATAAATTGTCAAAAAAGCTAAGCTCCGCAGCGTATGCAGTTAGAAAAATTCGTAATTTAACAGACATAGAGACAGCCCGTTTAGTGTACTTTAGCTATTTTCATAGTGTAATGTCGTATGGTATTCTATTGTGGGGAAATGCCACCGACATTCAGACTATCTTTGTTTTGCAGAAAAGAGCTGTTCGATCAATTTATAAATTAAGTCCGAGACACTCTCAGAGAGAAATTTAAGGAGATTAATGTAATGACTGTGCCTTCTCAGTATATTTTTGAAAATCTCTTATATGTCCATAAAAATTTAAACTTGTTTAAAAAATACAGTGATATCCATAACATAAATACTAGGAACAAACACAAATTTGTTGTACCTACAACAAGGCTCAAGAAAATAGGTGGCTCGTTCAGATGTCAATGTATACGCTTTTATAATAAACTTCCAAGCCGCGTACAAGACCTAAGCCTTAATAAATTCAAATCATTCATTAAACGTAAGTTGTGCCAGAAAGCGTTTTATACCGTTAAAGATTTCATTGAGGACAAAAAGGCTTGGGATTGAGCTGCTCTAATTTATTATATATATATTTATTTTTTTCATTTTGAATTTTGTTTGTTTTTCTGCTAACTTTAAATTATATACAAAATGACATGAATATTTACTTTGTGAAGTATAATATTATTATTATGATGTGAGGACTATGTGGGTCATATATTTAGCTATATTTTACTTTTTGTTATGTTAATCTGGCAGTTTGAGTACTTTATGCGGCCTACCCAAATATCCTTTCTTTGGTATTGTTCGTCGATTCGTTGAGCTCTTTTTAAGTTCTGAGTTGAACTACACGATTACTGACAAATTCGTGCACTGACTAGCCAGGTCCACTCAAATCTGTATGGTTCTTTCCTCAAAAGACCATTTCAGACACAAATCTACATGGTCCTCAAATTGAAATGCTCTGACCAAGATTATTTCCGGGTTATTATATACACATTGACATTAATGAATGTTATATATTCATTGACATGAATATTTACTTTAAAGTATTATATTATTTTAATTATTGTGAATGTGAAGACTATGCAGATATTCCCTTTTGTTTTGTTTTTTTTTTTTTTTTGTTGTCAATTAGTTTTTATCATGGTGTGGCAGTTTGAGTAATTTATGTGGCCTACCCAAACGTCCTTTCTTTGGTATTGTTCGTCGAATCGTTGAGCTCCTTAAATTCTGAGTTGAGCTGCACGATAACTGACAAATGCGTGCACTGACTGGACAGGTCTTCTCAATCTGAATGGTTATTTCCTCAAAAGACCATTTCAGACATCAATCTACATCGTCTTAACATGATCTGACCAAGATTATGTCTGGACTTTAAAAGAGACTGTGACCTCTGAGTTTGTTTCGGCCTTTCTTCTCAGAGTAGTCAGATAGGAAACGCCGACCTCATCTAGTTTTTAAAATATGATTGACGTGTAAAAGTGTTTGTACAAACCTACTTGCAGAAATAAATCATTTATCATTTATCATTTATAATTGTGCTATAAATAAATAAATAAATAAAATAAATAAATGACGTCACAAAAATCCTGCATCGCGCAATTAGAGTTTACCGCGCGAATGACATATTATATAAGACTATCCGACATCAACAGTTGGGCAGTCGGCCCGCCAGACACAACACCCTTCTGGTTGGAGGATCCTCCCTTTTCTATGGTGGATGAGTGAACTTTACACCCTGTTCCTCATACTCCTAAATTGGTGACCCCGAGTATGAACGTCAACGCAGCCTTCGTGCAACTACTTCAGCGTGACGTCATCATCATCATCACTCCCGCAAGCTTTCGTGAGGCGAGTCACACAGACAGCCAGCACCCTCGGCTTCAACGGGTATCCTGACCACCAGCATGCAGCGAACGCGCATTCCTGGTCATCTACCTCAGCCTCATCAGCAACCTTGGCACAGCACCTGCACTTTCGGCCGGTCTCACAAGCAGAGCTCTTTCTACCCTCTCCTGGTCGACGCTAGCAGTCAGCCACAACCCAGCGCTATACCACATCCGACTCACTGGATCGTGACGCAGCGCCACCCCGACTCACTGGGAAATCACCGCAGACAGTTCTGACTCACCGCAAACTATTATTTGATACCTATTTTTTGTATATGATTCAATTAATTTTAGTATGTTGCCCCTTACTCCGTATTTTTCCAATTTAGACAAAAGTATGTTAAAATCTACAAAATCAAATGCCTTGGTCATATCCATGAACAAGGCAGTCGCCCGTGTCCGTCTATCCATATTTGTTCCACTTTATTCACAAGGTTATACATTGCCATATTAATATTTTTGCATTTTCTAAAGCCGTACTGTTCTTCCGCAAATATTTGATGTTTTTCAAGAAAAGGATACAGGCAAAAAAAAAAAAAAAATATGACGATGATGATGGTATAAATGACTTTTTCAAAAACTTTTGAGAAAATTGGAATTAACGCCACAGGTCTATAATAATTCTTAGGATGTTGTCTGTCATCTTTCTTATATAATGGTTTTATTACCGATATCTTTAATTCTTTAGGGTATTCATTTTCTTTGCATAGATTTATAATGAAACTAAGAACAGGAGACACTTCCACAGCTACACTTTTTATTACTTTCGTGATAATCTGGTCATAACCTGCACTATTGGTATTTTTTAAGGTTCCGATAAGTGATCCTATTTACAGAATAAACAATTTCATTACATTTCAGCATTCTGCACTTTCTGCCTACCCCCATTAGAAAAAGGCGTGAGTTTATATATGTATGTATGTAAGTGCATTTACAGTGGGTTGCCAAATTATTAGGGACAGTCACATTTTTTATCAATTTCTTACTTTGGGCGCACTTGACTGCAGTTTTAAATGGTACAAGGGTTCCAGGAATGTATTATTTATTTTCGTGATGTCTCTGTAGCTCAAATTTTAAGGAGATGTTGAGATTTAAAGGGTATATTTATTTTCTACAATTTTTTAATTTACGTGAGCCGTAGTGACACTTTAAACGCTAATCAGTGAAAGACGAATTTGAATATTTTAACAAAGTTATTTTTATATTTGTGCTACAAAATGATGATAAAATGTAAGTATTGTTATTATCTATATGTATAAAAGGAGAAACTGACTGACTGTTGATATATCAACACACAGCCCAAACCGCTGGTCCTAGAGACATGAAACTTGGAGGGTGTGTTCTTTGTGAAGAGTAAGTATCCACTAAGAAAGGATTTTTGGGAATTCCACCCCTAAAGGGGAAAAATAGGGGATGGAAGTTTGTATGAAAGTCCGTCAGTTTTGAAGTTAGGATCTTCAAATTTTGATTTTAGACTGACGATTGAAAATTAATCAATACGTATCTCAACGTTTTTGATAATTCTACCCCCGAAGGGTTAAAACGGGGGATAAAGTTGAAAATCCTTCATTTTAGAAGAAAAATCACTACTATCTAACGCAACGGTGTTGTTAGAATTTCAACCCTTAGGGGGGTGAAAAGGGGGATGAAATTTTGTTTTTAGTTAAAGTTCTTTATTTTTTAATTTAAAATCACTAATATTTCGGCTTATGGTTGGAAACTAACACAACCTAAATATTTGTTTTTTTTTTTAAATTTCAACCCACAAGGGTCTGAAAGGGGTATGAAGTTTTGTATTGAAGTTGTTCATTCGCAAAATTTTGTATTCAAGTAAAATAATATTTATAAGTACACGTGTACTGTTTCTAACATTACAGTATTTTACATGGAGCGACTGCCTATCTGACCTCCACAACGCAGCAGTTCGGGCTTCTGACTTCCCGTAACGACTGTCAAAGATCCACGAATGACAGCCGGGACCAACAGCTTAACATACTTTCCGAGGCACGGACGGGTCTCTGTATCTAAAGATGGTCACCCATCCATAGACCAACCGCGACAAGCGTAGCTTAACCTGATCGATCGACCAGTGCGGCTCTTTTTATTTAGCCACGGGCCCCTCTCCCGGATAACCCCCTCCACCCCCTTCTCCGGGCGAATCAATATAGATATAAATAGATTAGGATAGTTAGGATATGAACAGAATGTGCTTCGTACCTACGGTTCGATTTTCATCCGGTTAAGTAATCTTATCAGAGAAAGTGGTAGCAATTTATTTACTAATTATCAAGATCTGCTTTTTGTATCAATTATAATATTTTATTAATTGGATAGTTTTTTTTTAGGGAGGTGTAATATTGAATAGTCTTTGTTTATAGATTTTAAATTTGAAGGATATTATTTTTAGATTTTTTTCATTAGTTTATTTTTTTAGTCTTTGTTTCTAAATTTTAAATTTGAAGAATATTATTTTTAGATTTTAATTTATTTTTTTACTTTATTTAAGACTAAGGAAATTGGTTGTAAATATGGTTGTTGAAATTATAAATATTGATGGGCAGATGATACTAAAGTTTGTCGTACCGATCATAGGGGACGGAGCTTGCCTTTTTAGGTCTCTTTCTTTTTTGATGCACGGAAATGAAGAAATGGCATTCGAAATACGTGAACAAATTGTTGATCACGTAAAGCAAAACTGGGATGAGTTTTCTGGTCTTTCTGAAAATGGATGTGGTGATAACTACACTACATCAGACGAATACTATGCTGATATGATTCTGTCTTCAACTTACGGCACATTATGCGAGTTGACAGCAGCAGGCAGAATATATAATTTTATTTTTGAGGTTTACCGCAATTGCAAGTTATATGTAAAGGTTGGTGCTGAAGGTTGTCCAGTTAAGCGCCTTCGCTTTTCAGGCGATCTATCTGGTGGCCATTTTGAAGCTTATGTTTCAGATGAGGAACAATTTTCTGAAGTTGAAATAAATTCTAAACTCAATCCAATCTCTGTAAAGGCTAAGAAAATTACTTCCAGACGTGTTGAAGTAGTCGATAAAATATCTGTGTCATCAACTGATTCAGATCTTTCTACCGACTTTGCTTCCAAAAAGCCAGTTGATGTATATATTTATCAGTCGACTTGCTCGATACCTCAAAAGAAAAATAAGAAGCGTAGAGCTAGATATACAGCAGCAACGAGAAAAAATCAACTAAAACAGGCCCAAAAAAAGTATTCAAAAAGTAACCGTACACCTTATCGGAAAGCGGCATCCAAATATATAAAAAAAAACTCAGAAGTGCACAGGCAAGATGCTGCTAATTATCAGCAGGCACATCCTGAAGTGCACAGGCGAGCTGCTGCTAATTACCAGCAGGCACATCCTGAAGTACATAGAGCGGCTCAGTCACAATACAACACGAAGGCAACTGCAAGTCCCTGGATTTCAAAGTACCTTTCAGGTATGTCTTACAATCCAGGAATGGCTTACGACAACGATTCTATGGTGAGTATAGGCAATATGAATAATAAGTTAGTGTCAGTGTTGCAATGCACTCAAATGGAAGGACGAGACTCTTGGAATGTGTTGTGGCAGTGGAAAGGTGCAACTCGAAGCATTACATAGTCTTCCTGATCCTCTATACAGTTTGGTAATGGATCTGCACCCTGACCATAAGCATTTTATGAGTAATATTCGTAAATACAACAATTGTTTCCAGATGACATCTTTTGGTGCAAAACAGGTGGTGGCGGATGGCTTTATGCCAACATTTAAAGTACAGGGTCAGGTCTATCATTTGGTTGGAAGCATTTTACCGGAACCAGATGAGAAAGCTAAATTCTTGCAGATTTATTTCGTTGGAGAAGACGATAGAGAAGTATGTCTAAGGTGCTCAAATTATCAAGGATTGAAACCAAGTTTGGTTAAACAGTTACAAAAAATGCTTCATGATGTTAACCCTTACATTAAAGACCTCAAAAGCACCATTGATAAAATTCCCCCCACCTGTGAATCGTTTAAAGTAGTCATTCATGCCGACAAGAAACCACTTGAAGGTCATAGAGGACGTTTTAACGCCCCAACGACCAACGAAGTTGCTTTGGTGATGGTTGATCAGCAATTTGAGAAACGGGACATTATATTGGAAAGCCGTAGTACTTCTTTACGTCGGATAAGTGAACTGCATCGGTCATACGATGCCTTGCAATATCCCATAATATTTTGTTATGGCGATGATGGTTATTCTGTCAACTTGCCTCAACATGATCCCAAAACTAAATTGCCTCTAAAAAAAATGGTTTCGGCAGCCAGTTTCTATTCCTTCCGTATAATGATAAGAGACGGTGAAGATAACATTCTCCCGCGTTTTATCGCTCTTTTTAGTCAGTATTTAGTAGATCAATACGCTAAAATAGAAACTGAGAGACTCAATTATATACGACATAATCAGGCAAAGTTACGTGCAGATAATTACGTACATCTTAAGGATGCAGTTAGACGACAAGATGCTGATGCCAATCAATTGGGGCAAATGGTAGTACTACCGTCCTCTTTCACTGGTGGTCCGAGGTACATGCACGAGCGTACCCAGGATGCGATGACATATGTACGCAACTACGGTCACCCTGATCTCTTTGTGACGTTTACATGCAACCCTCGCTGGGACGACATTACCAAAGTTTTACTTCCTGGACAAAAGTCTTGTGATCGTCACGATATAATTGCTCGAGTGTTTCATATAAAAGTTAAAAAACTGATTAATTTATTGATTAAAGGACAAATATTTGGAGAAATTCGTTGCTACATGTATTCGGTTGAGTGGCAAAAACGTGGTCTTCCACATGTCCACATTCTTCTATGGCTGAAAAGTAGCATAAAGCCAGACTCTATCGACAAAGTAATCTGCGCTGAAATACCTGACCCTGCACTTGACCAAAAACTTTACGAAATAGTAAAGTCGAACATGATTCATGGCCCTTGTGGAAGCTTTAATCATAAATCTCCTTGTATGAAGAACAAGAGCTGCACTAAAAGATATCCCCGACCTCTATTGAGGGAAACACAAACAGGTGATGATGGCTATCCACAGTATCGGAGACGATCCCCTAGCGAAGGCGGTTTTACCGTTAATATTCATGGTGTGGATCTAGATAACCGTTGGGTAGTTCCTTTTAACCCTGTACTATTAAAAACTTTTAACGCACATATAAACGTTGAGTATTGCAACTCTGTGAAATCAATAAAATATGTATGCAAGTATGTTAATAAAGGATCGGACCAGGCTACATTTGCACTAGAAAATGAAAAAGATGAGGTGAAGATTTATGAGAGCGGAAGGTACATAAGTAGCTCAGAAGCAGTGTGGCGAATTCTTGGGTTTTCCATACATGAGCGTTTCCCCACAGTTGTTCATTTAGCAATTCATTTGGAAAACGGTCAGAGAGTTTACTTCAACTCAAATAATCTCGCTGACAAAATAGCTAATCCACCAAAAACGACGCTTTTAGCTTTTTTCGAACTATGTCAATCAGATAACTTTGCTAAAATTCTACTTTACTCTGAGGTACCCGCATATTACATATGGAATAAGAGTAATTTTGTAAGACGAAAAAGAGGAGTAACAGTTGATGGTTGGCCTGGTGTGATGAAGGAACACGCCTTAGGTAGAGTCTATACTGTTCACCCCAACAATACGGAGTGCTATCATCTGCGTTTACTGCTACATGAAGTGCGGGGCCCAACTTCATTTGAAGCACTAAAAACTGTGAATGGTGTGTTGCAGCCTACTTTCCAAGCTGCTTGCAAAATGTTAGGTTTGCTTGAAGATGACCTACACTGGCATGCGACGTTGGAGGAGGCCGCGCTTTGTCAGTCAGCAGCAAAAATGCGAGAACTGTTACACAATTATGTTAGTCTTTTGTCAAATATCAGACCCAATAGCTCTTTGGGAAGACTTCAAAGACTATTTGTCTGAAGATTTTAAGCACAGGCTGCAAAAAGAGATCGGAGACAATGTAGAGAATTTCAAAGACCAAATTTTAAATGAATGTCTATCTGATATTGAAGAAGCAGTGTTAACATTAGGTGGAAAATCGATAGATATGTACGGTTTGCCAAAACCAACCAAGCCACAAGTTGCCGGTAATAGGGAGTATATGAGAGAAACTAATTTTGATACAGTAGCTTTGGAAAGTTTTGTAAATAATAATACGCCATCGTTGACTGCCGAGCAAACGTCTGTATATAACCAAGTCATGACAAGTGTAGAAGTAAGTGAAGGAAAAATTTTCTTTCTGGACGCCCCTGGTGGCACAGGTAAGACTTATCTTTTAAACTTGCTCTTGGCAAAAGTAAGAAGCACTCGAGACATAGCTTTAGCTGTAGCGTCGTCTGGGATTGCTGCTACATTATTAGAAGGAGGTAGAACTGCACACGCTGCCTTAAAACTACCTCTAAATCTTACAAATGTAGAGACACCCTTATGCAATATACCAAAGCAAAGCAATCTTGCCGAAGTGCTTAAAAATACTAAACTAATAGTATGGGATGAAATAACGATGGCGCACAAAAGAGGAGTTGAAGCCTTGAATAGGAGTTTGCAGGACATACGAAATAATAAAAACATAATGGGTGGTATGACGGTGTTGCTGGCAGGAGATTTTCGACAGACTTTACCGGTAGTGCCTAAAGGTACGCGCGCAGATGAGATCAAAGCATGCATCAAAAGATCTTTCTTATGGCCTTCAATTAAAGTTCTAAAACTTACTCGAAACATGAGAGTACATCTCAGAGGTGAAGTTTCTGCCGGCAGATTTGCAGATCTTCTTCTTCAAATCGGAAACGGAAACTTTCCACAAATAGATGGGTTGATACAAATACCATACAAATTATGTACTGTGGTATCAACAGTTGAGGGACTTGTAGATAAAATTTATCCTGATATTAAAAATATTAAAGGCAAACCGATGGAGTGGTTATGCGAGAGAGCCATTTTGACTCCCAAAAACGACCAAGCCGCTGCGATCAACGAAATGTTGATAAATACATTCGAAGGAATGATTTACAATTCTGTTGACACCATGGTCGATATGGACGAGTCGGTTAATTATCCTGTAGAATTTTTAAACTCTCTTAATCCGCCGGGTCTTCCGTGTCACAGACTTATGTTGCGTGTAGGTGCTCCTGTCATGTTACTCCGAAATTTACATCCTCCAAAATTGTGCAATGGAACTAGACTCCAAGTAACAGCTCTCCGCCGCAATGTTATTGAGGCGAAAATACTAACTGGATCTGCCAGAGGAGAAACAGTATTCGTGCCGCGTATACCATTGATACCAAATGACCTTCCGTTTGAATTTAAAAGATTGCAGTTCCCAGTCAAAGTTTGTTTCGCGATGACTATTAATAAGTCACAGGGACAAACTCTAAAATTTGCTGGAGTTGATTTGCGGCAAGACTGTTTCTCCCACGGCCAATTTTATGTGGCTTGCTCACGTGTTAGCTCTCCAACTAGCCTGGTTGTTTTAGTGCCCGCTTCCGAATTAGTGAAAAACATCGTATATAGAGAAATACTGTGAAGGATTTAGGTAGATACCGGTCCTTTACAGCAGGTATTTCTTTACAGTATTCCTCAAATATCACACGTAGTAGAGGAAAATTAGCCATGAAGAAAGGTCTATTGTTATTGTTATAATACCTAATTCATAATTATCTAGAAAAAAATAATTTATACTCTACGCAGACGACGTAAAATAAAATAGTAACGAAGTCAAATATTACATTGAATATTCGAGTCTGATGTTTTTAGAATTTTTGGTCTGTTTGTTTGTATGTATGTTCCGGCTTGCACAAACACGGATGAGCGGATTTAGATGATATTTGGCACACAGATAGTTTATAACCTGGATTAACCTATAGGTTATTTTTTAATCCCGATTGTACGTTCCCGTCGGATATTTTTCGACATCCACGCGGGCGAAGCCGCGGGCAAAAGCTAGTGTTATTATAAAATTTTATTATTCATCATATTATAGTAAAAAGTATTTTTTATTTTTTTGCTTTCAGTATGGGTTGGGGGTGCTATTCGACTACAAAAAAAAAACTGAAATAAAAACCCTATTCCAGCATACCAGTCATTCCCAAAGGAAAATTGCAGATATTGCTGGTGTTTTAAAGGGGATCCCTTCTTTTCGCATAATGTTCTTTGTCCTAATATACTTCGGCATAACGATTTTGGCACAATTTGTTTTGGCATAATAATACTTCGGCATAATTTTTTTAGGCATACATTTTATGTTGGCATAATCATCTTAAAGACTAATTTGTTTTGGCATAAATTTGATTCGCATAACGTTAGTAGGCCTAATGACTATTAGCATAATAATAATATATATATTTTCCTTTTCTAGTAGATACGTACTCCAGACTTTGGGTGGAAATGGTGGTGGTGAACTTGTAGTGCCCCATACATAATTCTGATCAAACCAATTTGCTATAGTTTCTGTAACAATTAAATAATATTGTTGGTTAAAAATTTAATATGCTGTGCAACAAAAGTTAGTGACGGAACCGAATTGCTGCAAAACCGACTCCACGTAGTCTTGTTTGTCCTACCCCTAGAGTGTAATTTAAAATCGCGTAGGCGCGTAGGGGTGAGGTGGCCCGCGGGCTGAGGAGCAGGCGGCTGCGAGCGAGCCGCCGCGGCTGAGGCTGGCCGGCGAAGCCGGCCAACAAGCCGAAGCTCCGGTGGTGAGCGAAAGCCGTCTGCGACGATTAGCACGCGTGGGGCCGCCGGAGGCCCGCAGCGCCGGAGCCGTGACAGAAACCCTGCCTGCTGCATGTTGCATGCTCGCTTGAATGCAGCATGCTGCATGCTTGCTTGTATGCTGCATGCTTGCTTGCTTCATGCTTCCTACAGCGAAAAAAAAACCCACAAAATTGTTCAATAAAAATATGTTTTAATATCATTATGCGTTAATAAATTTATGCTTTAGGATATTATGCTTAAAAAAAGTTATGCTTTAGAACTTTATGCTTAGTAAATTTATGTTTTAGAATATTATGCTTAATCATTATTATGGTTAGAGAAATTATGCTTGAAAAAATTATGCGTAAGCTGTTATGCGTAATTATATTATGCGAACATATAATTATGCCAAACAGAATTATGCTAAGTTATATTAGGTCTTAACATTTTATGCAAATGGATAGGGAACCGTTTTAAAGACGGCAGTTAATAAAATAAAATAAAATTAGACCCTAATCAGCCAATTACGCCTAAGAAAAAAGGCAGAAAACGTATCACTACCCCACGTTCGGATAGTTAAATTAGAAATATCTGTTTACAAATCAGAAAAATAAGTGCTGGTCTGTTAGTTCAGTTAGTCCAGGAGTCCGGAATACCAGTTTCCAAAATAACTGTGCAGCGTAGATTGGCAGAGGAAGGCTTGATAGGTCATCGTCCTGTGAAAAAACCACGGTTGACTGATGCAATGAAGAAGAAACGCCTTGCCTGGGGTCGGGAACACCGCCAAAAGACGGTTGAGGACTGGAATAAGGTCAGTTTTCATTATTAATGTATTTTAAACTATTTAAAATAATAATTCTCAAAATAACAATCAACTTTCTTTTTTTTTTACGTGTGTTTCTAGGATGAGTCAACTTTTGAGATTTGAGCCGACAAGAGCAGCTTCGTCGGACGACGCCCAGGAGAAAAATGCCACCCGCCTGCATCGTAGAGAGGGTAAAACTCCCTGTTAAAATAATGGTATGGTCTGTGATAAGTGACATGGGGGTTGGGCGCCTGTATATTGTCAATTGGGGGTAGGGAACCATGAAACAAGACCAGTACAGACAAGATTTACAAACACGCGTGTTACCGACTCTTGAAGAACGGTTCCCTGATGGTGAGGAATTTATGTTTATGGCATGATTCAGCGCCATGCCATAAAGCCAGAAGCGTTACCAAGTTCTTGGCAGACCACAACATTTTAGTTTTACCTTGACCTGGTAATTATCCTGACATGAACCCCATAGAACATTTATGGAAGATTACCAAGGCGAAATAGCCAAAGAAATTATAACCACCAAGGCAAGGCTGATAGCTCAAAAATGCAAAAGCTCATTAATGTTTGGCATCATAACCCTAAAATAAAAGAAAGTTCCAAACAGTGCATAGAAAGCATGCCCAGGCGTATAGAAGCACTCATTGAGGCGAAAAGAAAATGTCACTAAGTACTGATCACTACTAAGTTAAAAAAAAATGTGTTTTTCTAATTAATTTAACTCATACTTAACAAATAATAAAAATCGTGACTATCCCTATTAATATGGCAACCCACTGTATATCAAATTGTGCCTATATTAATGCAAAAGCATTATACGAAGCGAGCTTTACAGTCAGTCAGGATTTTCTTCGAAATTTTTCCTTCTAAGTCATACCTACAGCAAAAAAATGCACTTAACCTTACATACGTCTCGTGAACGTGAAAGAAAAATGCACTACAAAAGAAAATAAATCAATCTACCTAGCCTTTCCCAATTATGTATTTTAGGGTCGACTTCCAGTCCTAATGGATGCAGCTGAATTTGACATGGAGCGACGGCCTATCTGACCTCCACAACCCAGTTACTGGGTAACTCCATACTCCTTGGTAAGACTGTTTATCAGACTTTTGGAATTCTAACTACCCGTAACGACTGTCAAAGATCTACGAATGTCAGCCGGGACCAATGACTTGACGTGCTTTCCGAGGCACGGAGAAGTCTCGGTATGTAATGGATGGTCAACCATCCATTACATACCGAGACCCCTCCGTACCGATCGCGGCAATCGTAGCTTAATCTTGGATCGACCTGTGCGGCTGTTATCATTTAGCCATGAGCCCCTCCAATATGACAATAAATATGATCGTGGAAACAGATACTAGAGGGTCAGTGGTCGGCAAACTACGGCTCGCGAGCCCCATGCGGCTCTTTGGCCTGAACAGTGCGGCTCTGTACAGTGTGACTCTGTACAAATGTCGATGACGATACGGTAGACGCTTTTAGACGACGCTTACGGCAGTACCTCATGGATGCGCAACGGAAGATAGAAATGATTATTTTGAATGTTTCATTGCTATGAATCCTTGATGTAGTTATTTATTGACGACCGTCCATCGTTTCTTGTGCAACCATACCTACTATTTTATTTATTTCCTTATACAGCACTATATATTTTTATTTAAATATAAAACACTTACACACTAAACTGATTTACATTCGTAAGACGTCCTCGTAACATAAGGTCCAGTTGAAAACCAGCGTCAGACACTAGTTGTCTGACATTTATGCTGAACTGGCCCTATTTGGCGCAGCCGTGAGGCACACAATACTATTGTAAGTATTATTTTTCTGTTTTTTTTTTGTGACAAT
Organism: Xanthia togata; assembly: GCA_963853775.1. Classification (NCBI taxonomy): domain Eukaryota; kingdom Metazoa; phylum Arthropoda; class Insecta; order Lepidoptera; family Noctuidae; genus Xanthia; species Xanthia togata. The sequence continues at coordinate 24,014,537 of OY970794.1, read as the reverse complement.
TTTATGTGCTTAACCTGAGTCAAATAAATTTATTTTCTTTTTTTCTAGCGTAGACGCGCGGGGGTCGGGGTTTTGGTCAATAAGCAAGACATCAAGTTTTATTCAAAATTCAAACTATGTTTTAAAGGTTTATTTCCGAAGTATTTACACCAAAAAACAAAGTTTTCCAAGGTGATGCCGTCATCATATTATTATCAGTCGATATGATGATGATGATAAAGACATCCTACTTCTTGGGTAATTTTAGGAAGCGTTGAACGAAAGAGGATGCGAATTTCAAGGATATGAAAAGTGTATTGAGACAGTTTGGCCACACAGAAAGGATTGGCTCTCATAAGAAATCTTAGTCATTATAGCATTGATATTTGGCTCTATTGACTAATACTCGTAAGTTTGCCAAAAACTGCAGTTAAGTGATTGCTTGGCGAAAACTGCCGATGAAACTAAGAAACAGATCTCAAACCGCGATACATTACCCTGAGAGTGGGTGCCACAAACTTGCAAAGTATCTACTTACTCGAGCAAAGTAAACATCTTCAGTAGGAAGTTTAATCACTGCCAGCTATTAAGTTTTCCACAAGGAAATAATGCTTCATTAAAATTTTAACACAGCGGTTTAATTTTCTATACGAGAAGGGATTTTAATGAACCGTGCTACGAGACAAGAGTTTTAATCTACCGGTTTTTGCTTCACGGGAAAAATATAGAACGGCTTGCTAACAGGTAGTGGCGTAGTTTTATTTGTTTTTTTTTTTAAAGTTTAGTGTTGATGCATGTTAGGGCTTTAGGAGTAAGTTTTTCGTTTTCAGATATTTAAATATTAAATAATGTTTTTAATAAAAGAACCTTACCTTGGGTAACCTGGAAGTCTTTAAACAGACTCCCGACCCTGGTCGGCCGAAACAAGGAAAACCTGTTCAGGTGGAGATTCATAGACGACTCCGCCTTGGAATGTAAATGTGGTGCTGTTCCACAAAAGATAGGACACCTAATGTCGTGTCCTGCGTGTCCTGTCAGCTGCACGTTACAGGAACTAATGGACGTTGGTGATGGCGCCAAACAAGTCGCCGAATTCTGGGCCGAGTCTATTTAGATTGCTATCGACACGCTAAGAAGAAGAATAAAAGTATAGGTAATGATTTGTGTAACTATTAGCATAATCAGCCTATAATGTTCCCACCTGCTGGGCCACAGGTCTCCTCATGATGAGAGGGCCGTAATCACCCACGTGGGCACAGGGGGGCTCGAATGTTTGGTTCTAGGACATGCCGGTTTCCTACCGATGTTTTCCTTTACCGTATTGAGAGCAGTGGTGATGAAATTATTTACACAAAGAAAAGTGCCTGTCAGGGTTCGAACCTCCGACCTACTCGCAAGTTGCGGCCGTTACCACTGGGCTACCACTGCTATATGTAATTATTGTTTTGGAATAATAATAAATTTACAAAACAGCGGATCATTTGATATTTTTGGTATTATCTGGCTTAAGTCATAACATTTAGGTACCTATATTTCAATGATTACAAAAATTATATAAAGTTTGACATTAAAAATGTATAGCGATATTTATGTCAGCTTCCAGTCTAACCGGATGCAGCTGAATACCAGTATTTTACATAGAGCGAGTATTTGACATCTTTAAACATATTTGACATAAATACACACATCAAATAAGTCTAAGCAACACGCATCATTTACAGAAACTGCATGTTTTATTATTGATACTTTATCAACTGTCATATATTGGACGACATTCATTTCCCTTCGAGTCTCGATACTGCGTCCCTGCCAAGAGGGCCATCCACTGCCTGGGAGACCTGTATTGGACTGCCGGTGATCCTGCTTAAACAACTGTGAGGCGGATCTGGTTGACGAGGCCTGACCTGAGTGCCGTGTCATACCTCCCCTTCAAAACCTCCCTTTTATATAACCTTTTATTTCTGAGAGTAGGTAGGTTATTTTAGGTAGGTTAGTCATTTTTTTAAATTCTTTCTGTATTTTTTTGGACTAATTTAATAATATAAATATTTAACTTTTCTACTTACTGTTTTATTTTTAATAGGCAAGTAGATTCGTTACACAACCGACTTCAAAAAGGAGGAGGTTCTCAATTCGGTTGTGTTTTTTTTTTGTTTTTTTTTGTATGTTTACCACCAATTATGAATTGATTTTGTTGATTCTTTTTTTGTTTGGTAGGGCATACTTCAGAAATGATTCCATATAAATTTGGTCAAGATCTGATGAGGGGTTTTTGAGTTAGCTTCAATAATACGTATTTTTCCCATCTAGTATATGTGGATGATATTCTAATAGTTCCTGTCACTGTAATTTACATAGCAGGTAATGGGTATTCAAATTTTTGTGGGTAGTGTTTTTTTGGAAGTCGGTTTTATTTTTTGTTTGTGAAAAAGTTTTTTTTTTCGTTACAAAGTACAGACGTCAGCACATCAACCTACCTGAAACTGACACATTTTCTCAATGAACTTTGAACCTTATACTTAAGTGATAAAGTTGAAATTCTATTAAAGAAATTTGACAGATTGTAGTAGGTTCACGTGCTGGCGTCTGTACATTGGTTTACAATATTTCCTTTCTCGGACAGTTTCCGAGGGCAAAAATCTTGTTCACGGAATTTTAAAAACAGAAACTTTTCGATGGTGTTTTGTTTTCATTAAAATAGAAACATTTTTTTTTCCGATTTCATGTTTTCATTGCTTCATAAATCTAGTATGTATCTCGCTTTTATAATTTTGAGATATACAGATTTTGAAAAAAAATTGTGGTGTGTCATTTTTTATGTCAAAGAGCGACGCCATTTGACTGCTGATGAAATGCAGAGAGCTGTAGGAATGCTACAAGCGGGAACAAATCAGTCCCAGGGATCTCGGCATTTCGGTGTCAATAGGACTGTCTTCTTTGACAGCGTTACATTAATACCGGGGATCCTGCTGAGCAGCACCCAGGACGTGGAAGGAGTACAACTGTTCGACAGGACCGATACAAACAACTGACTGCAAGACGTCAGCCAATGTTAACCGCCCGGGAGATAAGTTTAAACCTACAATTCTCAAGCGGTGTTGTTTCTATCCACCGAACCGTGAGAATTAGGCTACATAAATACGGCCTACGAGCACAACGCCCAATTAGGTGCCCACCTAAACGCCATGGGGATCGCGCCATCCGAAACGAAAAGTGTAGGGAACACTTGACATGGACCCAGGAGCAATGGTATACAATTTTATTTTGCGATGAGTCCGTGTTCGGATTTAGGCCTGATACGAGAAGGGTAAGAGTGTATCGTCCCGGAAATGCTGAATAGCTGAGATGCTTCCAGGAAGTGCACTCTTACAGTGGCTCCACAGTTATGGTATGAGCGGGTATTATGAGGAATAGACGAACTGAGCTCGTTTTTGTAGATGGCAATATAAACGCTGGAAGTTACGTGGTAGATGTCCTCGGGCCTTATGTTCACCCATTTGCACAAAGTCTTGGCTCAGATTCCACGCCGATGCATGACAATGCGCGTTCGCACACTGCTCAGAGGACCAGAGAGTACTTGGCAATGGAAAACATCCGGGTATTACCGTGGCCTGCACAATCGCCAGACCTCAATCCCATCGAGCACGCATAGGACATGCTCCAGAGACGTGTTCTAGAGAACTAGGACGGAGTGTCGACAAAAATTGAAAGATTTGTTAAAATTTCATTGGGAGCAATTGCTGCAGATATACAATTTTATTAATTCAATGAAAAATCAATTATTGGATTGAATAACCAAATAATTAAAAAAAAAAACATTATTTAATTTTGTAAAACATTTAAAGTTTAATTTCGTTTTAACTTTATTTTATACTACGTATGTTACGGTACACATATTGTTAATTAAACCAACAATTGAATGAAGGATTTTGTTGCTTTAGTCAATAATGCATCAAGATATATTATGCTATATAGCAATATAAATTGTAAGAAATGTAAATATATTACATTAGTAAAAATCGTTCAAAACCGTTGATGGGTGTATATAGATGTCATACTATAATAAAAAATATTGTATGTGCGTAAGTAGTAAAAATTTATTTTTCATCCCACCATCTCGGAAAGAGTATTTTTAATCTTCAGTATCTGAGTGGAAAAGCCGTTTTTATTCTCTAGAGGATAAATTAAATTGAATTTAGAACATCGTGTGCACTAAGTTTGTGAATTAAAAAAAAACATTAAACCTATTTACTGCTACCTCTATGGTGCCGAATATATCATACAACTTTTTTTTAATTTGTTAAAAACTCAGACTCGGAACCTTCTTGGTGTTCTTTTTTCAATTTGCTTTGTACGCGGTTCTTTACGCGGCATTTTTTCACGTCATTGTTAAACCTTAGGTATATTAAAAACAAGAAACTTGAAAACAAGTGAAAAAACTAAAATGAGTGATTCTAGCGACGAGGAAGTTTGCTTGACGCCAACAGAATTGACTGAAACTGTTAATAATGCGCAAATGAGCGTTCTCCCTCAACAATCACGCGAGAAGTATTTAAAACAGTACGATATGTTCAACACGTGGCGACTAGCAAAAGGAGCCAAAACTTTCTCAGAAAACGTTTTGCTGGCATATTTTATAGAATTATCCGAGAACAAGAAAGCAAGCACTCTATGGAGTACGTATTCGATGCTAAAAGCAACAATAAAGATGAAAAAAGACAAACATATCGATACCTATCCTAAATTAGTGGCATTTTTAAAAAGAGCCTCATCTGGTCATCAACCAAAAAAATCGAAGGTTTTCACAGTATCTGATATTGAAAAGTTTCTTAACGAAGCACCCGATTCCGTATATTTGGCGGCAAAAGTAAGTCAGTTGCACATTCAGTATCTACTTAAGTATATTAATCTCAATTAAATAGTATACTTAGTAGATGTTGATAGGCATAATTATGCGTTCATATCAATTTTATTCATTTATCTACTACAATACTCTTTACGTTACAGGTTGTTCTTATTATTGGAATAAACGGAGCATGTCGAACTAATGAACTAACACAACTTAATGTCAAAAACATTGAGAAACATTCAGATGACTTACTATTAATTAATTTACCTAATACAAAGACAAAAAGAGACCGCAACTTCGTCATTCGCAAGGAATACGTAACGATTGTTGAGAAATATCAAGCCTTACGCCCGCCTAACACTCCAATCAATCGATTTTTTCTACAGTATCGCAATGGAAAGTGTGTTAGACAGCCTATGGGTACTAATAAAATTGGCAGTATCCCACGAGAAATAGCAACATTTCTTGAACTTCCAGAACCCCTGTTGTACACGGGTCATTGTTTCCGACGAACTTCAGCCACACTTTTGGCTGATTCCGGAGCTGATCTGCTGTCCCTTAAGCGCCACGGAGGCTGGAAGTCCAATGCAGTTGTAGAGGGATACATAGAGGATTCCATCCAAAATAAGTCTAAAATATGTGAAGGCATCGTAGGAGCCATTACACTGAAAGAGCCTCAATCGGATCCTTGTACTGGCCCTTCTACATCAAAAATAAGCCGTTATGAAACACCTAACCATCTCCCTCTCTCTCCAACATTCACGCCAAGGGAATCCGATGAATCGGTACAACTATTAAGTATGACAGATAGTTTACCGAAAAACAGTACACAAGTGACTAACACCAATATTACAGTACCAAACAAAAATATTACACTCAATTTAAATAACTGTAGCAACGTTACTTTAAAATTTTCTTAATTATACCTTAGTATTATTTTGTTATAATTTAAAGATTATTCTGTAATACTTACCTGTCATAATGTAGTAATTAATACCTAAACTGAAATAAAAGTGTACCTATCTTGTGATTGTAAACGTTTTTTTTTTTTGCATTTAGTCATTTCCTCGCTGAGGTGGAATGAAAAGTTACGTGTTGCACTCGAGTGCAAAGATTTTTCACCTCGTGCTCTTTTGATTCCCTCGCTAACGCTCAGGATTCTAATTTTGAATCACTCGCTGCGCTCGTGATTCAATTTTAGAATCCTTCGCTTGCTCGGTCATCAAAATTGAACACGCGGTTAAAAAGCAACTTTGCACTCTTGTATAACAAATAACTATTACTATTTCTCTAAAAAAATTTGAAGTCTGTTAGTTTTTAAATTATTTACGTGTCTATGAATAAATAAACACAACGTAAATAACCCAAATATGTATATTCCTACTCAAATTCTCTATTTATTTACCATTATGTAGCTATAATGAAAGCTAAATATACCCCAACAAAATAACTAAACAACGGACTAAGATTAAGATAACTAACAACTATAAGATTACCCAAGGGATTTTATTTGCTCGCTATAAAACTGAAAGAGCTAAGTCATATTAACCTTATCTCTTGAGGACTGTTTATCATTAAAGTGAGGATTAACCCGGTAGCAACGTTGTAAACAACGGATTAAGTTGAAACAAAAATAATACTGAATCTTATCAACACTTCATTTGTTGTTTACAGGTGAAATTTTGTTTCTTCAAACATTGTGGATTAAGTTTGTCGTCATGCTAACTTTATTTAAATTAGCTAACTTTATTTCTGAAGGATAGTTTGGGGGTGATTAATTTTAGAAAAAGTTATTTTCTCAAAACCCGGGAGGGCGGCCAGTAGCAAGAGTGCAAGCAGAAGCGTTCGACATTAACCATTATGTTTCTTGTGTGGCCTGTGAACTTTGATTTAATGTAATTAATTAGAAAATGAATAAAATTCTACATTTGACGATCAGTAGTTTCAATTTAACATGCATTATGCCGCTGTTTTTTTCGCCAAACATTAACCCAATCAGTACCAAAATACACACAAAACAGGTTACCGATTCAAATTCCCTAAACCAATCGCTTACTCTTCTTTCCTAGCTCCCCAAAAATATTTCCTTTCACATCCCAATAGACACAAATACTGCAAAAATCCCTACAGCCGTTACTCAGGTACGCCACTACATAAGAAACGGGCATAAATTTTCCCCATACGCCCAGACTCACCCATTTTCATATGCCTCCAGAATATGGGGTATTCGCAGACCGTTGCCTGATAGATTCTGAGGTTTACGCAAATCCTATCTCTTTGTGACAGTAATTTGTCTCCCCGGGACCCTCTGTTTTGTCCTTTTGGTACGGTATGGATTCAATATATTCTGTTCTGTTTTTATGCATTTGACAGATGTAATTGATGAGTGAGAGAAAAACATGTTTTGAGGAGTAAATAAAGTACAGTGATACATTTTATAATGTAATCGGTTGCCAACGATAAACTTTAGCTTTTTTCTGTTACTAGGGGGTCGATAGAGACATAAACAACATTTATATCTGTAAGTTTATACCGATGAGCAGGAAAATCCTCTCCCAAGAAAACACATGAAATTTTCTACCAACTAAATTACATATGTGTGTGTGTGTATTATAAGTAGGTAATATGTAGGCTTCGAAGAAAAGAGATCTTCAGATGGTTATTCTAAATTTATTCAGTACAGCAAAATAAAAAAATATCACCTCCATCTCGCCGTTAGCGACAATTGTATAACATAGCATTGAAGAGTAAATATAACTCAATTTTTCTTATATGTATGTGGGTTAATTTTAAAATCTTTGGAATTAGTAAGTTTACTTGATTCTATTATTTCTGAACGTTGATTTGGGTTTCCGAACGAAGGGAGAAAAAACAAGAGACGAATGAGACGATGTAAAAGGTGAAAATGTTCAAATATTAAAGTAGATTTATTTTATTTAAAAAGGTGTATATTTCTGCTTAATATAATTAATTCTTCCATCCTACAACTTTGGGGGCTCGTCCGGGATTGGAAGAGTAAGAATTTAAGCAGAAATATTACGTTCGGAACGAGATTGGTTTCTCACGTATGTGGCGGACTCGTTGCCGGTCGCTGTGGGAAAGTCTTAAAAGTTGTATTTTGAAGATGCAAGACGACAAGGACAAGGCGGCGTTTGGCGTCGTGAACAGTTTCGGTGCAGATGGTATTATGAAATTTAGTGGCGATGACAAGACGTATTCGTCTTCTAAATGGGCTCAGGATATTGAGGACAACTCCGAGATCTTCAGCTGGACACCTCAACAGAAGCTAATCGTAGCCCGAAGATCGCTAACAGGCACGGCTGAGCTCTGGTTGCGGTCAGAAAAAGCTTACAAGACCTTCGAAGACCTGAAAGTTGCATTACAAAAGGAGTTTCCTGACTCATTAAACATCAAAGAGATGCATGAACTAATGAGTTCTCGTAAGAAGAGGCGCGAGGAGACTTATTACCAATACATGTTGGTCATGAAAGAATTGGGCAAGCGGGCGAAATTCCCGGATTATGTGGCCATTCAGTATATTGTGGATGGAATTCAGGATTTGGAGATGAACAAGGCAATACTCTACGGCGTCACCACCTACGCAGCCCTAAAGGAAAAGCTGGCAATATATGAAAACATCAAGAATAAGTCGAGAATCCGTGCCAGTTTGTCAAAACAAAATCAAGAAGGTACGAGTGGTAGCAGTCGCGGACAAAAGTTGCAAGCCGCTGAACCCAAAAGAAATTGCTACAAGTGTGGTGATTCATCCCATCTATCTAATTCGTGTCCGAATGGAGTAAAATGTTTTAAGTGCGATACGTTTGGCCACATTGCACCAGATTGTAAGTCGAGCAACATTCAAAAGCAAAGTTTGCAGCCGCAAAATCGACAGCGGCACCAGTCGATGTGCGTGAAGTTTGCGGCGAATGATGGCGGCGACCATAATCATCTAGATGGCGACGAAAAGCAAAATAAAGTGTCAAACGTCAACTTTGATGGTGACAGTGACAGTGGTCCGCAACTTCAGTCGGTGTTGAATGTCAACAATAGAAATCAAAACAAACTTCAAAAATCGGTGAAAATAATTGAAATTTGTGGTCAAAAAGTCGAAACATTAATTGATAGCGGAAGCGATTTAAATTTAATAACAGTAGATTTATTTTTTGAATTAAAGGTGTCGTCTTATATCAGTGAAAAGTTGTTATTAAATGGACTTGGATCGTCAAAAGTAAATACGTTAGGAAAGTTTAATGTTATCATAAACATGGATGGATATAATTTGGATGTGCTATTTTATGTAATACCAGTAGATACAATGCCTTACAAGATTTTACTAGGTCAACCTTTTTTAATGAGTACAACTGTGTTGTTTAATAATGGGTGTGTTAGTTTAATATCAAAAGGGGAAGGTGAAATGTTAAGGTGTTTAATTTCAGATGTACAGCAGCAACAACTGGTGGATTATATTCCAGATGTTAACATACGTGCAGTTGTTATGCAAATGGTGGATGAATATAGGCCCATGCAGGTGCAGGAGGCGCCAATCAAAATGAAAATAATTCTGAAAGATGACATTCCGGTTGCACAAAGGCCCAGACGCCTATCTCTGCATGAGCAGCATATAGTGGATCAACAGATCAAGGATTGGATGGAGAAAGGTATTATTAGGCCCAGTTTTTCTGAGTATTCAAGCCCTCTAGTGTTGGTTAAAAAGAAGGATGGTTCAACACGTGTTTGTGTTGATTATCGAAAGATTAATGCAAAGATGGTCAAAGACGAGGCACAGGCTTTAGCTGTGATAGAAGGTGTGAAAAAGTTTAGAAAATATCTATGTGGAATACCGTTCAAGATTTTTACAGATTGTTCAGCGTTTGAGATGACTTTAAAAAAGAAAGATTTAACAACCAGAGTGGCTAGGTGGATCTTGTTATTACAAGAATATGATTATACAGTTGAACATCGATCTGGAAGCAAGATGAGACATGTAGACGCCCTGATTCGCAGCGCTTATGTGAATATTGTTACAAGAGGAGTCCATGACCAGTTAAGAAAGGCTCAACAGTTTGATGAAGGTACAAATGCAATTTTAGAGGTTATTAAACATAAACCATTCATGGATTATTATGAACATAATGGACTATTGTATAAAGGTGAAGAAGGCAAAATAGTGGTGCCAAAAGGAATGGAAATGCAAATAATAAAAAAAGTACATGAAAATGGTCACTTTAGTAAAAAGAAAATGATGGAACTCATTGAAAAGGATTATTATATTAAAGATGTCACAAGAAAAATAGAAGAAGTTATTGTCAGCTGCATACCTTGCTTACTAGCATTGAAAAAGGAAGGAAAGCAGGAAGGATTTTTGAACAGTATAGAGAAGGAAAGTATACCTCTTAGCACTCTACATTGTGATCACATTGGTCCTTTATCAGAAACTAAGAAACAATATAATTATATTTTGACCATAGTAGATGCTTTCACTAAGTTTGTGTGGTTGTTTCCGACGAAAACTACAAATTCTACAGAGCTAATTAATAAACTAAGGATTCATCAACAAGTTTTTGGGAACCCAAGCAGAATGATAACAGACAAAGGAGCTGCATTCACTAGCAAGGATTTTTCAGAATATTGTCAAGCTGAAGGCATACAACATATTACAGTTACCACTGGTGTTCCCCGTGGTAATGGACAGGTGGAGAGAGTACATAGAGTTTTAATCTCCATACTTACCAAGTTGTGTCTAGGAGATGAGAAGCAATGGTACCGTCATGTAAGCCAGGTGCAAAGATCACTGAATAGTACTTTTCAGCGCAGCATAGGTACAACTCCTTTTGAGTTATTGATTGGTACTAAAATGAAACTTAAAGAAAATATAGAGATCCTTAACATGTTACAGGAAGAGGAAAGAGAAGAGTATGTACAGGAAAGAGAAAAACTGAGAGAACACGCTAAAGTACAGATCCTAAAAATACAAGAAGAAAATAGGAAGAGTTTTAACAAAAAAAGAAAGGATAGTGTAAAGTATGCTGTGGGAGATCTTGTAGCTATTAGAAGAACACAATTCGGAAAGACCTTAAAGATAAAGGCTAAGTATTTGGGACCTTACAAGGTGGTGAAGATGCTTGGGAAAGATCGATACGAGGTGGAAAAAGCTGAAATTACTGCTGAGGGTCCTATAAGAACATCAACTGCAGCCGACTACATGAAAAGATGGCCAGGGGTAAGCTACTAAGCATGTTTTGCTTGTTGTGACATTCCTCAACATCAATCTTAAGTTTTCTTTATTTTATTTTAAAACAGTATAAGATAAGGCATTGGATCTCAGGTGTTCAATGATATTTCATTTTAAGATGTTAGATACTAAGATGTTTGTAGTGTTTGTGTGTCTGGTTTATTTTATTTCTAAAACTGTTATGATATTAGTTGTTATGTTGTTATTTTAAAATAAGTAAGTAGTGGTGGAGTAGGTGTGTTCATAGTCTGAGGCCAGACTATGGCAGGATGGCCGAGTTGTGGGTTAATTTTAAAATCTTTGGAATTAGTAAGTTTACTTGATTCTATTATTTCTGAACGTTGATTTGGGTTTCCGAACGAAGGGAGAAAAAACAAGAGACGAATGAGACGATGTAAAAGGTGAAAATGTTCAAATATTAAAGTAGATTTATTTTATTTAAAAAGGTGTATATTTCTGCTTAATATAATTAATTCTTCCATCCTACATGTATGTATAATGCCCAAAGTGAAAATTGAATCTCATTATATACTGGTCACGGGCTGACGTCGACTTTTGAATAAGAATATTTTCTTACGTCGCCTCGACGTTGCATCAGTTATGTGCCATAAGTTAGAAGAGGAACCAGGTGTGAGTTAATATAACTGGAATCAAAAAGTAGCTACTACTATAAGATAAAATACCTGGCTAAATAAAAAAGGATACAGATTTATAGACTTTAATCAAAACTATCATAAAAGCTATGGTTTCGATTAGAAAGTTTTAAAAGAACGATAGTGATAAAGCATTACAAGCACAGTCTGAGGTTGTTGTTCTAAAAACCGATTTAGGAGCCAACGACTTCACAACTAAAGATGGAATACATGAATGGACAGTCACGGAACATTTAATACAAACCATTGGCACAACGCCAGATGAAAGAACTAAACAAAATGTTGTCAACACAGTCCCTTCCAGTCGTTAAGTTTGGAACCCCTGAATGGAATACTTTCTTGTCTTTCACCGCTGCAGTTCCCCACATGCATCACAACATTAGCATAACGTGAACAGGTGCGGGCGAATAACTGAGCCGTCGCAATGCGGTATAGGGGATCTTATATTCATATTATTGTAGCGACTGAGCCGCTGGCCGGGCGGTGACGATTTTAAATTCAAAAATCAAAAATGTTTCAATGTAGACGTCTGCTCTTTTATAGTATGCGCGCCTGGTACAAGTCAATACGTTGCGTGTTTTTTTCTGATTTATTATACGCGCGTTCTGTCCGCGACTTCTTTCGCGTGGAAGTCGTAAGACACCAGAATATACTAAATTAACAGCCACATTTTTATAAAACTTCCATGTGTACTACGTTTGTAGTTTTGGTCTCAGCAGCCAAAATATGAAGAGAGTCAAGACTGGTCACCCGGGAGCAAGCCACGCCAAGACCTTGTAAGCACATGTGATTTTCAATAAAGATTTGAATTTTGAATTGACACCCGCAGCGATCAGTTGCAATTTCCCATTGCTAGCGAAGTTTTTCGTTTTTAGCGAGTTAATATAAATATTCTGTTCCAACAGATAGCTGTTACTAAAATAATATAACAGTAGATTGTAAACACACAGGATTTCAACCATAGATATTTATTATATGTATAGAATACTGCCTCACGAAGCAGATTTATTGCTTTCTTGAAATCAATTTTTCATTTGATATCTTTATTCGAGATTGTAAATAAATATTCTATGAAGAAATCAGAACAGACTGATAAAAAAATATTAAATTGTACTATGTGACCTGAATCACTAGCAATCCAAACAATCCACCTGATAAGACAACATAAACTCAACGTAAGTGCTTCAATCCGTAGTCCATTAAAACCATCTATACTACCTACCTACTTATCCGATCTCATCGACGTCCTAAATGTCCCACTGCTGACAAGGCCTCCACCCGGTCTTTACACGGCTCCCGATTCACTGAAACTAATTAATAGGGTCAGGAACACGGCCCAGTGCTCCACGACTTAAATTACTGTTGCAGCCGCTAAATTCAAATAGGACTGTCTAAATTCAAATGTTCAAATGTCAGTCTGGATTCTACATTTCTAATAAAGGCTAGCCCTTTTGTTGCTAGAAATTACAATTGCCATAGACATTGTAGCACCGCGCACCGTTACAATTTCAAGTTGGAATTAATCAAATATTTGAATCACTCCCAAAACAGAACATATTATTTTGGTCGGGGTTTTATGAATATTTGTCCCCATATAAGCAAATTTTATATTTCACTTAATTTTTCGAAATTGTGCAGAAAAAATGATACACTAAAAGCAAAGCAGCATACAAACAGCTCTCATTTTAAATGCTAAACGAGTCTTGTAAACACAAAAAAGTGTCCTCAATATCAATACTTTGGAGTACATTTAAAATATGAACACAACGTAAACGTCAGCTCGGCTAACAAGTACTGGGTAGCTGGAATAAAATATGACCTTCTGGCGCAGAACCACTGAAACTGTTACTCCAACCTGCCTTGTTGAATATTTATGTGTGCAGAACCGTCGTGGTTTTCAGTGCTTTGTATGTGGATGAATTCATCACTTTACGATGGTGATTAATTTTTATAATTTTTATTTTGTTGTGTTTTACAGAGTTTAAGTTGAGCTATTTGATTGGTTGCTATGTTTTATAATCTTTACATAGTTTAAGTATGACGTGCTTAAAAGGTTGATCTATTATTATCAAAATCATAACAGCATGTACTGATTTTGCCTTTTATTTTTAATCCATTTGAAAACAGTAAGCATAAACAATATCCATTTACCACAAGTAGGTCGAATAACAAAACTATTCCAAAAATCCTGAAGCTACAGTTATAAATAATGCTCAACATTATCCTCGCCATACTTTGCGTACATTAATTAACCAACTGTTTCGTAATTATCATGCTATTGAACAAATTTTAAATTAATTTACGCTCCGGTTTCAACTAATGAAACTATTCATTGCGTTTCGAGAAAATTGTTTTCCACTGTATCGTTGAAGACAATAAATAAGGGTGACAATGTTTCGAGCCCGCAACAGCTCGCTGTCTTGACCTAACAGTTTTCTTCGTCTATCAGTTTTCTATGTCCAGTATGACATAAAGCATAGCCAACTTATTTCACGTATTCTAGAGCTGGTTCTTTATACTGTCCAATTATTTATTTATTTATATATACTTTATTGTACACCACAAAAACACATAACAAAAAGAAAAAAATTAACACTACAAAATATACAATGGGCGGCCTTATCGCTCCAATTGCCAATTGTATCTATGTTTAAAGTGAAATGTTTGTAGCATCCTTTGGGAATCAGCTTTCTTGGAATCTTGTCACATACTCAACAGTGCAAAGTTTTTTTGTGTCCTATGTTTAATGCAGGTTAGTAGATTAGCGACGATTTGTGGATTCTTTTAGCTCATATTTGTGAGGTTCTACCATTAATCGGGGCCTAACTTAGCCAGGTTTTAAATTAGGGACAATAGGGATATGAAAAATGTATCAATATATGTGACTGCCAACCTTCAGTTAAAGATTTTAGCTAAAGGTTGGCAGTTACATTCTTTATCGCTATCCTGGTTTATACACTGACCAAGGTTCTGATGATAATATTATGATAAATATATTTAGTTGGAAGTTCGTCCATATTGTCTCTAATTTAAAACCTGGCCAAGTTTATTCCTGAGCGATGGTTATTCTGTCAGCTATGGGCTAAAAGACCCCATACTTCGTCGCCACTCTACACTAACCTGCTTCATCTATTGTCCTGACTGCGTAACAGATGACTGGCCAACTGCCACTTGAGTTGAGAATAGTTTTATTATTTTCAAGCGGAGTTGAAAGGAAATGCGGCATTCCTCAACCGAACAATACTCCAAGTAGGACCGTGCGCAATTTTTATCCGTGCCAAAAAACTTTTATGCTTTACTGCGTACATTCCCATCGGCTCGTTAGTCGAATTGAGCTGGGTATTTAAGTAATTGAGTCAGATTGCGGGATTCGAAGTGCTCTTTTGAACAAGCTCTTTTTGTTTGACTGGGAAATTATCTGGCAGCACTCGATTGAATATTGTAATATTAGGGAGGTGAATTCTGAGTTGTTTTCGGGATTTTTTTTAAAGGTGCTATAGGTCGTCGGCAGTTTAGTCTTTATATATTTTTTTTTTATTTACTGTCGGCTACATAAAAACAGTTAGTCGTAGTAAGGTAAGTACAGGAGTTTAATAAGTCATACATGGTCTCCATAAGTCAGCCTATTAAATTTAATTAAGAATTAAGAAATGTTGTTATTTTATTTAAATACCTATAATAACATAAACATATACCATTGATTAAGCAAAAACGGAATAAGACGTAGTCAACAAAAATACTTATAATCTAGTTTGCGGAAGTAGGTTAGAAAACTTATTCTAAACTCAGAACTTTTCTTGTTTCGCGGTGAATAAATCGAACCGAACCGTGAATTTAAGAAGAGTTCTACCGTCGGGCCCGGACAAACAACGGGTATCCGAAAATTAGTTAAAATCCAATTCGATAATTGTTTTTCTTCGCAAACATTTCAGAAGTTTCCAAAAACTTTGGTAACTCTTTTCTAACAGTTGGTGAAGATTCTTAGGTACCAAACGCCATTCGCAGAAAATTAATGGCAATTTTTTCCTGCCTTTGACTTCCATTTTTCAAACGTTGAGTTCTCATTATTTTAGTTTAGCTTCAAGTATTTGGAACAATTCTTTTTGTATAAGTTTTAGGAAGTTTTATCTTCGAGGAAGGCATTATTATTTTTCTTCTTGAATAATTTGAAACTGAATTTAGGTTAAACATATTCAATAGGTACCGAATCATAATTTTACCATCGAAACAGAAAGAAGATATAAAAATAAAGTATGAACCATTCACCAGAACTTATTACAATCAGTATTCATTTTTTATTCCCAAAAAACAAGAACTAGATTTAGTTTCACACAAAACTAATGAAATGTAACAAATAAAAACATAGAAAACACATAAAACATAGTTATATAAGTATTAAAATATTCTAAGACAAACACATTATGTTACTCTGTCTGCTATCATTCTAGGAGTCAATATATCAAAAATTAATGACGTGGAAATAAAATATAACGTTTGTCGTCCACCCTTGTACTTATAGTTTATTTGCTAGCTGATACGTTGAGATCTCCGGATTTATTTTGTTACTTTAGGAATATGGATTTTTACTTATTTATCGCCTTTATGTTCCATGTGAGAAAGTAGAGACATGGACAAGTTCAAGTATCAAGCTTATTTGCTTTCAATTGAAAGGATGTTTACGAGTATCTCAACAGTCATTATCATGCTCTTAATAAAAGTATACGTAATGATTTGTGTAACTATTAGAATAATCAGCCATTAATGTTCCGTGGGCTCAAAGTGGGTTAGTAGATGTCACATGTCTTCGAATTTTTGTTTCTAGTACATGCCGATTTCCGTACCGTTCCAAAACGGTGAAAGACAAAGATAGCGCCTGCTTAGGTCCGACCTACAACTCGTTATTCGCAGGCGTTACCACTGGGTCAGCATTGCTCTTAGCAGTCATTGTTTCCTGTTACCCAACGATTGTTTCAATTTAATGCAACTTTAAAACCTCGGTCTGATGGTCACGAGTTCATCAATTCCAACTCCTTCCGTCATATTGTCGTCATACCCTACCCAAGCATATAAGTATTCATTTTTATATACGAGTAGATAAGGTACAACCAACATTGTTAGAAACCCGAAGGACAAATTTTAGGATGGATACTTTAAATAACGTTAATCTGACTCTGGCCTGTTTATCTTCTAAAGCTGCATCAAACCCTGCGTGTCTTGAAAATCTTTCTCAAATATCAAAGAATATTTTCAGCCAATTCAAAAAGTACTAAATCGAATACTCCATAAAACTCATTCCAAAACCGCCAGTACCAACAAACTTAATACAAACACCTTTGTTTTTAACTGACAATCTACAGTTTCGTAAAACCGAATAATATCGTTCCATTTAATGCCATCAGGTGGGGTTGCACTGCATCCTATACGTTTAATGGCTATCGATTTGCCATAGGCCGAGCATGTATCCGTATCTCGACCGGGATCTGGAAATCGAAATTGGGTATACCGTTATAATTTATTCATTCAGTATGGTCGGTGACTTAGGTATGTTTTTCCAGTTATTTATATCATTTTGGCCACAAATGATATATTATCATAACACACACATTGGGTTATGGCAACAAATGATGTATTATCGTTTGTTTTTGGCAATGAAAGAGCCTTTTTTATTACGCTGCAAAGCATTCTCTCGGCACACATTAAGTGTATGTCCAAAAGGAGTTTTCCGCACGTACTTAGTATCCAGATACGTGCGTAGAACGAGCGTAAACTGGATGCAACCCCGGCTCGAGTTGCGTGTAGTTATGCAAATAATATGCTCGCATACGTAGATGGCATAGCATCTAATGGTCCGCAGTATCTTCAGTATGCTTGTCTGTATACGGTACGTGTGCACTCACTGTCGTTAATATTACAGCCATATCTAAATGCTTTTCAGTAGGTACATTATTTTATTTCGTTACAGCTATCAAAAAAAGTTAAGTTGCGTAAATATAAGGCGCATCAATACGACTTTCTTCTTGTTGTTATCGAGAAATGTAATCAGGTTCATTCAGTCGACTCAAATACGAATAACTCAATTGGAAATCGGGGAAATGAAGTAAGATATCTGTATTAAAACAATAACAATAAAGAGATTTTGTGCCTTCAATATTTGAAGAGTATCATACTGAGTCAAAGAATAAGAATATTTAGGACAGAAACTTCGCAAAAATCTACTCAATAAATTAAACAATTATCAAATAAAATTGGAAGACAGCAAAAAAATATATGAAATTGATACACAGCGCTTACAGTCTGACATTCAGTTACTTGAGGGAAGACTTGGTTCCCTTTATATTAAATATGTGGGCTCTCAGAACCAAATTAAAGAACATATTCTTGCAGCTAATGAGTTAGTTATGTGTCAGTGTACTTGTCAGAAGGTTTCAAACCCTGATGCTGTCCAGCCTGAGGCAACGGAAGCCCCGTCCCAGGCTGAGAGTTTGACTCAAGGCTGTATCCTCAACCAAGATATATCTGGTATTGTGCAAGATCTATCTCAAGAGGTACAGCCTGACATTGGTAGTTGTCCATCTTTCAGTAGTCATGATTGTTATAATTCAGTTATTTTCTCATAGTATAGGAAGAGGTATAGGTAAATTAATTAGTAACAACCTGTGTTACTCTACGCAAAATTATTGTATGCCAGGGTCTACCTACAAACGAATAATGGCATCAGTAGTGGCAAATGCATACAATCCTAAAACCAATATTACTGTATTTGTAGGTAATAGTTCTAAGGTCAAAAAAGATGAAATCACTGACGGTGTAACTGAATTGTTAAAGTTAAATTGTAGTAAAATAATATTGTGTGCTTTCCCATATTTTGAAAAATTGACAAAAAGACAAAACAATTATATTCATATGCTTAACAAGCATATGCACTTTTTAGTTAGTCATTATAGTGATAAGCTTGTATTTCTTGACACCAACAGTTTTGTGGAAACTTTAAAATCGACTAGGGATACTGTGTATCTGCCTGTTAGTTTTAGACACATAATAGCAAGGCTATTAGCTTTTTATATAAACTCAGACATAGGTAGTATGTCGAAGTCTTGTATTATTAACACCACAATGATTAGTAATAATACTAATAATAAGGTGGTGTACCAGAATAAATGTAGCTCAAATGCTATTAATATTTATACAAATTGTACGAAGGAGGTTCCATGTCCCTCGCTCACTATGAGCTCACTGCCTAGTGATGCCATTGAAGTCTTGGGGTTAACTCCGGATAGTCATTTAAACTAGTGTGTAAGACAACAGAAGGTACCAGTAAGAATATTCTTATTGCTAACAACAACAAGGTGTCTTCTTGCTCTAAAATAAATAATTATCAAAAAGGAAATCAGCAGAATGCCTTGAAATTATTTCATCAAAATATTCAAGGTATTTCATCAAAATTATTAGAAATAGAAATGTTTTTAGAAAAAACAAAGTTTGACATTTGTTGTTTTACTGAACATTGGTTAAAGGATTACCAAATGCTGATTAATTATGAGAACTATAGTGTGGGCAGTTGTTTTAACCGGAAATCTATGCTGCGTGGAGGTTCTCTAATCTTGATAAAAAAATGTTTAAAATCTAAGCAACGTAATGACATAGTTGGTTTATCAGTTGAACGTTGCATCGAATTGTCCTGTGTTGAGCTGGATAAGCATGTTGTAGTGTGCGTGTACAGACCCCCTAATTATCTGAAAGCCATCAGAGCAATATATGGCCTCCGCACTCGCGATTCCCTAAGGGAACTATTTAAAGATATTAACATTATGACGGTACCTTGTCAATATATCTATGAGAACATCATGTACGTAAGGAAAAATCTAAGTATTTTCAGTAAAATAGGTGATAGACACAATTATGGGACTAGAAATAGGGACCAATTAGTTCAACCGGGTTTCAGACTGGCTAAAGTAGACTCATCTTTCATGGGGTACTGTGTAAAATGTTACAATAAAATACCTCCCCACATACTCCAATTGAATGAAACGAAATTTAAATCTTGCATAAAACGCACACTATGCTGCCAAGCATATTATAAGTTGGGGGATTACATCGCTGACAAAAATGCTTGGCTCAACGCTGGTCCAGCTCCACAAGGGCGCATAAACTAATTGATTAGCATTGGAAAATATTGTTGGAGCTGCTGAAGATTGAAAAACTATATTTACATTGTATAAATTCAATCTCGTAGTATTATATAATTGCATTGCACATATGTGAGCACTGTTTACCTACTTTAACATTTACTGAGTACGTCTTTCATTGACTTGAATGTACCCTGGCGGCTGAGAGTATGTCATGCTCACTCAAATGTCTCGCTGGTGGTGGCGTGTGTGTTGGATCATTAAGTTCCCTTCAAAATGGTTGAGCTAAATGATGCTGATCCATGCGTCATGTTCGTGAACGGGCGCCGTCATTGGGGACTGGTCATCTCTTAGCTGCCATGGCTTATTTTAATTATTTTTGTTTTTATATTTTTATTATGGTCGCTTTTAACGTGCACGATTAACTACATTGTTCTCACATGTATAATTTCAACATGAATGATGTAACCAATGTTTTGTAACAATATTCTAATTTAAAAGAGTGTCCATGGAGTTTCTTGCCCGTTCTTCTCCATAGGAACCTACTACGCTTTGGAATGGGCAACTAGCTTCATCTTTCTGACTGACCGACCCCTTGACAATTCAAAAGTACCTGTAATTGGTTTATTTGGATTAAATGATTTGAGTTGAGTTGAGTTGATCGCATTATAAAATTCTGCCTACATTTCCAAAGCATAAGAAACGTTAGTGATATTATGATGTAAAATTGGTTTATTAAAACAATTTTACACGTCAAAAAGAAATAAAACATTTTAAAATCAGATTTTTCTAACCGACTACTCTGACAAGAAACGCCAAAACAAACTCAGATATCACAGTATTTTTAGAGTCCAGACATTATCTTGTTCAAAATAGTAAGAAGTAAGAAAGAAAGAAAGAAAAAAATGTTTATTTAGCACAGAAACAAGTGCATATAAAAAGATAAGTACACAGAACAGAAAGTCGGCAGCTGAACGTCGTCGTGACAGTGACAAGTAGTCAAAAAGTTCAGGATGCATTCATTTGCTTCGACAACCCTGTATTGGATCCATAACAGGGTTGTATAGCGGTGTACGAACTCCTTCGTCCTAACAGACCTCTGCTACGAATGCCACTAACCTGGCAGCCTAAGTGTGCGTTTGCACTGGTGAAACATTCACAACATAACATGTTGGAATCTTGTTTTTTGTGATGTTTCGCCAGTGCAAACGCACAGTTACTGATTGTAATTTATCACAGGAGCTTGCTAAGAGGCCCCGTCACAGTGTGTTGTAATTTTTTTTCTTAATCTATGATCGAGTTCGAATGCAGGCCAAAGTGAGAGGTATAAATCGAATGGCAGCCGTATGGTAAGTGTTCACTCGATACGTTGGACGTAGTACGTTCTACGTGGCAGGTATTCCTAAAGGCTTTGGTCAGGCTTTGTTTACTTCTAAAATGTGAGTCTATAGAATTTCCTGCGGTGTCCGAACAAATATTTAAATGTTCGCCTTTATGGCATAACATGGAGTACTGACATCGTTATTTTGTTAGGTCAAGGTATATGGTTTTACACCTGTATTCAGGAGCAGCAAATATCATATAAAAATATCATTTAAACCGTTGCTACGTAACGGTTTAATTGTAATTTTGCTACATGATTGTTTTGGACTTTCACGGAGATAAACCAAATAACGAAAGTGCATTGCAGTGCTGACTGGGATTTGTTCATGACAATGATTTTAATTATAATGTCTGTTAAAGTTTAACCAGCCAGACAGACAGACAGACACACGAGTCATCCTGTATGGGTTCCGTTTTTTCATTCGGACGTACGGAACTCTAAAAAAGTCCTAATGTCTAGACTAATGCTTAAGAAGCGGTCTATAGAGCCACAACCGACCTCATCTAGTTTTTAAAATATGATTGACGTGTAAAAGTGTTTGTACAAACCTACTTGCAGAAATAAATCATTTATCATTTATCATTTATCATTAACCAAAATACCCACTTCAAATTATGTAGACAATACGACATTCTTTCATACTCCTCTTGGTTTAATCCTCAAACCAATAGCTTCATTACACAACACCAGGAGCTGGAGAGCTCCTTACACGTAACACAGACAACAAAGCATAGGCATATTACACAATAACCGAGTATTAACACAAAAGACATTTAAGCCTGCCTGCTGTGTAAAATTGAAGTGCAATTGAGCGGACAATCGCATCAGCTGAAATCGGGATTCGTTTTGTTGAGCACATCGACCTGGGCTCAGAAATGGTGCAAATATGCAATGCTGTAGCAGCATACACTGGGGGTTTTATAGATCTATGCTTCAGTTTTGTGGTTATTTTCTTTGTAGCAAACTTTGAGTTTTTTTTACGTAGAAAAATGACCAGCCGTTGCCTTTATCCCATGTTCTACCCCCCATTATAGAATTCCACCTGTGTTTTAGTCCATAGAGAAAGTCTCCATCAGGGGAAGGCATTGAAAAAAACACGTGCACAAATTTATTAAAATACGAACATGTTATATCGACTAAAAGCATACAGTATAATATATAAAAACCTCTTTGGGATTCTCTCTAAGCTGCGTTTCGGCTTTAGCCACTGTATACTTTAGTCATAAAATAAGGCTTGTCATGACTTCAGTTGTAAATTCAAGCTTCATTTGACGTTTACGGCCTGATATTTTATGACGACTCACTTCAAGTTTACACTTGCACGGGCTTTGAGAGCGCTTGAAGCTACACAAATATGTATATTTTTTTAGGGACATGTTATGTATTTACTTACCAAGTTACCAGTTGCTACAATTAAGCATAAAAATCATCAATCCCAGTTTTTACTGACGTTACTATTTAATTCCACGAACACCAAAAATATACCTACTTTTCCTTATATACCTGACCTAAATATCATGGTAATGGTAACCGTTCCCCACTATTGGGAGTCTCTTACGAAAATTGGATCTGTGAATAGATATCATCTGATTGAATTTGTCGGTCTATCGACGCTCTCCTATACTCCTGAGAAAGTAGGTTTACACCTGGATCCAGTGTGTAATAAGAATTGAGGTGGGAGTTTCTTGATGTTAGTATGTTTTTTTTTTAATGTATTTCACATTGAGTGAGGAGCGTGAGGCACACATTTACACTATTACTATTATTGCTTTAAGATTATTTTTATTTTATTATTGTGTTTCACGAACTGTGTCCTAAAAAATAATATTCTTTCTTTCTTTCTTTTTTTCTAAAATGGATGATGCATAATTTTTAAGACTATTTAAATTATATTTTAATATGGCGCATTTTTTTTAAAATGTGTTGGCTGTTATAATGCTTTTACTCAATTCTTTGACATAATCAAGTCTAGTTTGAGTAACTTTTTTACTTCAGTACAAAACTAAGGCGCTACTCGTTGCGCAGTACCCTCACCCCAGCAAACTTCATGGCGGGTCAGAACATGAGGCGAGTCACTGCGCAGTAACAAATTCATATGTCAGACATATGAATTTGTTACTGCGCAGTGACTCGCCTCATGTTCTGACCCGCCATGAAGTTTGCTTCGGGACCGACAGAACTACTACGGTACTGTCGGTGTACTACAGAACCTTATGACGGTTTTTACTATGTGAAACCATGAGATACGGGTTGTTCTTCATTTTATCACAGACATTTTGGTCATCAGATGGGCAAATCCCGTATTTTTATGAATCTCCATTTTTTTACATTGATTGTCACTAAGATGAGATTAAGTATGACTTGAATCACTGTGTGACCAATTTTATAAGCACTGCCTTAATACTAGTCCTCTAGTTGGTATCAGTATTATCAAATTACGCTGCATCTGCGTGTTAGGTCGTGTATGTAAGACAAATATGTACAGCCTAGGAATGAACTCACCAACATTGTTGTTTACATTCCTAAAAACAGTCGCAATTGAAAGTCAACAAATTAAAAATAATACAGGCATATAGGCAAAACTCATTAGTACGTAAATTTAATTCAATAAAAAGTCTAAGAAACACGTACCTCCTCATAATTCTTGTTGAGTAGATACTTAAAGTAACTTCAGAAAGCAAGTACTTGTTATGTACGGTGTACTTACATTTATTGCGAACGCGGACTTTCTGGGAACTTCGCTTTTTTTTGTTAAGAAGTTTTTAAGTTGTAATTATGTTTTCTGTTCGCCTTGTAAAAACGGCGATCGGTAGTGCGATACAGGTTTTTATGAATAAAGTAAAAAATCTTGTTTTAGTAAATGGTGACCTAGATATTTAATATACTCGTAAGTAGACTTTTGTAATTTTTCTCTGAAAAGGATAAGTTATTACATTAAACATCGAAATTCTTAGTTTCACTTTGGCATTTGGAATTTACTTGAACCCTTCGGAATATCTGTTATAATGTTATAACATTTATAACACTACAAAATACGCCAGTGTCACGGCGGCCGACGTTGAGCCTCTATAAAATATTACGACTCACGGCCTAAAGGACGTAGAACTAATCTGCAAGCCTAGTGTGATACTCGTATTGCAACAAAATGTTACTGTTACAGAAGTGAAAACTTGAATTGAAAACGTTGTACATTTTTGATATTTTGGAATGGTTAGGGAATCATTTTGCACCGGTCTACTCTCCCTCTGTCTTACAAATTTTCGATCAGCTCACGTGTCCTGACGCGAGTTTAATTTTTTTACCCATCACAAAAAAGTGCACAACGCCGCTAAAGAAGTTTTCACTTCAAAAAAAAACTTTTTTTTGTTGTAAAATAGCTTTTATTTCTCGCTTTTTTGTGGATCAGTCTGTAATTTATCTAAGTTACAATAGCTTAATGTCTACTGCTCATCACCTTTCATAAAATATTATTACTGGTACTTCACACTTAGCTCCACTTCTCATTACGCCTTGTGACGAATATAAATTGCTAGGCAACCATATTAAAGTACTCGTAATCGAATCACAACCCGTGAAATGCTTATTATTAAGTAATTCCGGTGGCCATTTGTGGTCTTCATCATCAGTTCCACTTTACCAAATATTTCTTTACAAGAAAAAAAAAACAAGAAAATCTTCATAAATTATTACCCACAACGTTTCACAGATCACTTTGATTTAATTTCACGCCTTCCAACAAAATTAGATCAAGAAAACGAAACATCCAAATCAATTTACCATACCACCCAAAACTCATCGTCACCCTTATCTCGGGTGAAACATTGGTGAATTTTCCGGCACGTAACTCTCAGATTTAATGTAATTTATCTGCACTCATGAAGCACTCATTTGAAACGGTTTACGCGCGTGTACTCAACACTCATTCTGCCTTTATATTACGTGAAACACTTGTATGAGTCGCGGAGTTCCTGACTAAGAATAGAGCTCTTGGTGGCTCTAAGAATAGGCCTATTCATACTGTACTAGAAATATTAAAGAATTGGCAATATTATTGAATACGCTTATTTATTGACTGCCTCAAATTAACTTACATGAAAAAAAAACGGAATAAATTCTTGTAAAAATGTTAATAATGGACAGGATGATTTGCAATTTGGCTGTTTGTGTATGTGAGTTTAAATGTATGTAAACGCACCCACAATACAGGAAAAATTCCTAGTGTGGGGAAAAGTTAAAAAAAAAATGCAGTTGTAAAGCATTTTCACGACCAAAATTTTAGGGGTCTCATACCCCTAACAGGGTGTAAAGTTCACTTAACACAAAAAAGGGAAACATAGAAAAAATCGAAATAAATGGGAAGGACAACATAGAAATGGCAGGATCCTCCGACCAGACGGGTGTTGTGTCTGGCGGGCAACTGCCCAACTGTTGATGTCGGATAGTCTTTGTCGTTCGCACGGTAAACTCTAATTGCGCGATGCAGGATTTGTGTGACGTCATGTCTTTGATGCGTAGTTCGTATGTGGCGGTGCAACCGCTACATCAAAAAAAATCCTAATAGAAATTAATGTGTAGCATTTGATTGGTACCGACATAAATAGGGAAGTTTTGACTCACAAACAAGAAAGTGTCAGAGTTTCCGTCTGTCGTCAGATATTGTTAGCTGTAATTTTAACTACAAGAAAATATGACTTATCTATATTATCAGCCGTTTGTATTCCAATGCAGAGCAAAGACCTCTCTTGCCTCCTTTCCTTTATTCTTATCAACTGACGTATACTATGTGACCAATCTAAACATTTATACGAATAATCTATACATCTACACATTTTTTTTTACTAAATGCATATGAAAGTAAATACGGTAATTATAACAAAAATCTATTTTTTATTAAATGTTCGTCTGTTTCCGGCTGAACTCCAAAACGGCTGGACCAATTTTGATGGGACTTTCATTGGCAGATAGCTGATGTTATAAGGAGTAACTTGGGCTACTTTTATTTTAGTTAAGTTCGTTCCGCCATCTCCTCTTGGGCCTACTGTGTTGTCGTTTGCTTCTGCTTGGGACCCACTGTGTGGTTATAAAACCTAAAACTTCTCATGAATGGTAGCTTCATGCGACACATGTGGCCAGCCCAGTTTCAATTAAGTGTGGCGGTCGTGTGACCTAAATCAGCAATAATCAGCATAATTTATAACAACCAAGACATATTCAGTGGCAACCACAGACAGGTTTTAATTCCGTAACATAACGGAATTCAGTTGCTGAATGCAACACGTTAATGACTATAACCTATTTTAATTAGGTTAATAAGCATGCTCGCATATTGGTTTGATATTATATTAATCGTGTTTACTATGTAACTACCGGTTGAATGGAGTCTGTTTCACATTGTTTCATTGGTTTCACTCATTGTTTAATGTTGACTAAACGGTATATGTGGTAATTTAACATTCTGTTTTACTATGAATAATAGTTTCAAGGATTTAGTTATATATAATTCATAAATATGATTTACTTTTGTGTATTGTGCGTGATAGAGCAGTGGTCGCTATGATTATTTTGCTATATCATGAGCCTGTAATTGCAGCATACCTAAATTACAGCTTTTATTATTATCACTTGCTACAAACCTCACATTTATATACAAGTTGTTATAATAATTGTTTTCGACAAAACTTGTAAAAAAAATCGTGTATCTATAAAATATGTTTCATATAAAAATGTATTGTTAATTTAACCATTTTATTCGCAAATACTGCTCTCGAAAGTACAATAGTTCTAGTTTTTTCTTTGTTCCTCTCAAACAGAGCACCTGCCTCTCATCTAATCTCTTTACTACCCTTAGTTGACTGGTAGAGAATACCTAAGGCATTAAGTCTGCCTTTGTACTTTTTTGATTGTGAAAATTTTAAATAAATAAATAACCTAAAACATAAAGTCCCACAATTAAGTTACCACTACGAAATAGCAGCGATAGCCAAGTGGTGTGACCGTCGGACTGCCAAGTCATAGTCGAGTTCGAACCCAAGGCCCTCTGACTTTTCGGATTCATGTGCGTATTGTATAATTATCACTTGCTTCTAAAACGGTAAAGGAAAACATCGCGAGGAAACCGGCATGACCGAGAGATATTTCTCGACGGCCTTTGAAGCTATGTTAGAGGCCCATGGGCGGCTTTATAACTCTGACACCAGGTTAGTCACTAACCATACGAAAAAAAGAGACTATGAAAAAAACCGACACTACTAAGTAAAACATTCTATAAGGCACGATATATAATATAAGATAATATAAAACACGAAATAATAGTAGGTACCTAAAAATACCAATTTACAATAAGAAACAGAAGTAAGGTTCTAAACACTCGACCATTTTCTGCTACACACAAATAAGCCACAGAACATGGCTGTCTCACACAGACGTCATTTTATTTCAACCATTACGTGCAGAAACACGGAAAATTTAATTTAGTGCACACTTATGTGGTTCTATATAGATGGTAGTTTAAGTTTTTTACAAAACCTGAAAGCTAAACTGTCAGTCACAAACGAGCTTGAAGCAGGCACTTATTATCAGCCAGCTGAGTAAATTGCTTGATGACCATGATACACACACATTCATATCCCCACACACACATCATCATCATTCATTCAGAGAGCAGTACTCTCTAACACAGATTTAGGTAAGACTATATTGTAGATAAGAAAGCGATACATTAAAATTCCCGAAGTGTTAGGCAGAGTTTTACCAATAGTACACCCACACATATTCACATCCCCACACACATCATTAATTTTATTCAGAGAGCAGTGATAGCCTACTGGTGTGACCGTCAAACTACCAAGTCATACGTCTTGAGTTCGAATCCAAGGCACGCACCTCTGACTTTTCAGATTCATGTGTTTATTGTATAACTATCAATTGCTTCAAAAACATTGCAGGAAACATCGTGAGGAACGTGAGAGATATTTGTCGACGGCATGTGAAGCCAAGTCAATTTAAAACTCTGACACCAGGTTAGTCACTAACCACAAGAAAAGAAGATCATTCAATCACATTATTTTACTGTTCCTGAGAAAAGAAAATGTTCTTTGATGACAGCTGCACCCAGGACAGAGACCCCTAAAATATATTTAGTACCTAGTCCGTACCATTTTTATTCTTCAAAATCCTTAAATTTATTCTATCAGTCTTTTAAAATACATACTTTCCTACCGTAGACAATGTCTTCGTAATTCTTCAGGCGACCATATTCACATTTTCGTATAAGGGTGTTTAAAACACGCAGCCAGTGTGAGTAAGGCACCAGTAAGCACACAATTATAATTTCGTATTCGGGACGCCGTAACGCAATAATTTAAGCTTACGAATACAATTTGTACGTCAGGGGAAACGAATGAACGAATGAAGTGAGCGGAGTGAATAATTTTGTGTACAAGTGTTGCGTTGACGGGGTTTTGTTGCGTACTCTGTCACCTGTGCCAAGTAAATTACATTTTTAGAGGGTAAATTTAATTATTTAGTGACATTTATGGTAAGTTGGTGTGGGCTTTAGGATTTTTGAATTGTTTAATATTTTTTGTTGTTTTGTAAAATATTTGTATGGTTTCAGCAGAATCTCATCAGGCAAACTAATGTTTTGTTTAATAAAGACAGACTTCATTGCCATTGCTCTGTTTAGAATTCCAGTGTTTAGTGATATGGGTTGAAATGAAATTACTAAGGTGAAACCTAAGTAATTTAATTTCAACAGATATTAATTGGAACTCGCAGAATCATGTCACATATTGCTTGATGAAAGTATGTTTTCATCATTTAAGTTATCCTTCTTTACAAATAGATAATTTACGATTTTGGGAACCCTGAAGAATTATGCCACACGTGAGTAAATGTCGAAATAGGATGTGGTTTTCAGGATGAGTAACACTGTCTTTAAATACTTCAATCCTGGCAGTAGACTTGAGTTACATTAGATAGCCTATAGTTTGACTTTTCAACCGACTTCAAAACGGAGGAGGTTCTCGATTCGATTGTATGTTTTTTTTTTTTTTTTGTATGTTTTTTACGTGATTACTCCACCAATTATGAATTGATTTTGATGATTCTTTTTGTGTTTGGTAGGGCATACTTTAGAAGTAGTCTTATATAAATTTGGTTAAGATCTGATGAGGTGTTTTTGAGTTAGCTTCAATAATACGTATTTTTCCCAACTAGTATAAATGTGGATGATGTTCTAATAGTTCCTGTCACTGTAATTTACATAGCAGTGTACTCGAATATAAAAAACCAAAGACACCGACTTCCGAAATCAAAGTTATTTTTCACTTTGAAGTGTGTTTTTTTTGGAAGTCGGTTTTATTTTTTTGTAATTAAGTTTTTATAAAATAATATCACGATTTTAATCTCCGAAACGTTAGGCAGACTGTAGAATAAACGGTTACATAACTAAGCTAACCTGACCTCTCATTGTACGGAAATCTTATACAATGCCAGATCACCTTAAACTGGAAATGTATAGCTTGATATGTAGCCGTGTGTCTACATTGCGCCAGTTAAGTCTAGTCCCATGTTGGTATTAGAGGGTGAGACTTTTGCCATCATTTGGGCGCAAATCAACACTTCGGGCTGCTACTGAGAATTTTCTGATGGAAAAACCCAATAACACTTGACTCTAGTTTGACTTATTAAACTTATTTTATTACATTCAAAAGTACCGTTCCCTGACTTCCCTGCCTACTATTGAACTTCTTCGTGTAGATATTCCATTAAACACACTTTCATCTTCAAAATCGTTCAATATAAAACAAGTAAAAGCGAGAACAAATATGAAAAAACACTAAAGTTACGAACTATAGCGCCGCGGATCAAAGAAGTTTACACAGTTCGTTGCCTGCGAGCATTTCGTTGCTTTGAGCGTATGACGAGTACCCATCGATTGTCTTGCCTTTACGTTTTTATTTGAGTAAGTCAGTAATGCAAGCGGAATACTCTTTACTTTATCCTTTTTTAATATCTTTGCTTGTTTTTATGTTTGGGTTTTTCCTTTTGTATTTCATATTATTCACCTTCCTTTTAGTATTATTTATCCGAGGTTAGCTGTTGTCTGCGACTTCGTTTGCGTGTAAGTATTTTGTACTTCATTTTTTTTTTTGCAAACAAATATCCAGGTTATAAAGTTACCTATAGTCTTCTACAGGTCCCAGAGTACGTATCTGTCAAACTTTATATCGGTTCAGTGGTATAGGCGTGAAAATGTAACAGACAGACAGAGTTACTTTTGCATTTATATTATTAGTATGGATTTTGGAACCCATTTTTAACCGACTTCAAAAAAGGAGGTTTCTATATTTTTTTTTTAAATGTATTTATGTTTGGGCATAGTTCCGTCTTATATAGACGGATTTGCAAAAATATCTGTTTGAAAGGGTGTGCTCACGACGTGGTCACATATAAAGATTAACTTTGCTTGGGTACTTTTTGAGTTACCTTTAATATTAATACATATTTTTCCCACTTAGTCTAAGTATATAAATGATGCTATAATAACTTCCTGCGAATGTTATTTACTTAGCAAGTAGTGGTATTCGAATTTGTGTGGGGTGGGTACCACAAATTAAAAATGAAAAATAAAAACTTTTTTACAAAAAAACAACTGACTTCCTTAAATAAACACTACAACGTGAAAAATAACTTTATTTCGGAAGTCGGTGGAAAAAACGAGAATTCAAAACCAAAGTTATTAAACTGATGGGTTATCTTTTGGTTTATAAGTCACACCGACTTATAAACCAAAAGATAACCCATCAGTTTGCATGTCATCATCATCATCATCATCATCATTGCAGCCTTATTCTACCTACTGCTGAGTTTAGCCTTCGTTGTTAACAGTTTCATGATGGAACTATTGATGTTTTTTTTTTAAAACACTAGTTCAATTTTAAAAGAATTTAAAAATAATGAAACTAATGTTGATTTCGTTATCACTAGTTCCACATTATTATTTTCCCTATTTTGCCATGCTTCCCTAGTTCGTGCGAATCCGGCTAATACTTGTCGTAAATAAGGACTAGCTTCATAAATTTGCTCCCTATTCACAGCGACCTTTAGAAAGGGGTTAGTGATGTCAGGGTGCTAATCCAACTGTGTCACTGCAAATGTCAGTAGAACCACCTTTTATTGAGTGTTTTCGTTTTAAGCTCATAGATTTATATCGTAAACCTCTGGCGTCATATGTTTGCCTGGTACTTGTAATATAGGAAGCATATACAGTCAACCGCAAATCAGTGATAACACTACAAAAATTGGCGAAAGGTGAATTTACGAAAAGGTGCTGTCTATGTCAAATTGTTTTCACTGTTGTGCTGTACTGTATTTATGTAACTGTATTTACTATCAGGCTAACATCGTGGAAGTCTGTTTACAAGAAATTGATAGATACTGCTAATCTGTCATGGTTTTTTTCTAGAGTAAGACCTAATCTTCTTAAGTACCAGCAGGCACCATCCAATTGTTGGCAATCTTTGGCTAGACTGTTTGTGTTGGCAAGACAAAGTGATTAGGCATATTTGCCTGAAACATGGTACAGTCAGCCTCAAAAAGATGTTTACGTCGACGAGATTTATTTTGATTGTCTGCAATCTGAGTTTCACAACATGTGTTACATCAAAGTGTCATTGGGTTTTTCTTTCTGCAATTTCTCATTAGCAGCTTGGAGTCTGGATTTGTGCCCGATTGATGGCAATAGGCTCGTCCCCTATTACATGGGACTTAAACATAACTGGCGAAATGTTTCTGTACTATAGGTAAACCTCTGCCCAACCCTTCGGGGAAACAAGGCGTAATGTTATGTTATGTTACATCAATGTGCAGCTACAATTCAGTACCCAATGTATAATACGTTTTTTGGCTACCAACCATTTAACTATAGACATTATTTGTTCCAAAATATTGTACATTGAATTGAAACAAATATTGGTATTCTGCTGTGGAGCAAAGCAGCAGATATTCATAATATATTTGTCCTCCAAAAACGAGCTATTCGAGCAATTTACCAGCTAGGTGCCAGAGTTTCTCTGAGAGATTTTTTCAAAGATATCGGTATTCTCACAGTGGCATCACAATTCATCTTCGCCAACATCTTATATATAAGGCAAAATATACACTTATACACTAAAAACAGTGATATTCACAATGTTAACACAAGAAGTAAGGATAAACTACGTGCTCCCTTTCACCGGCTTCATAAGGTTCATAACTCTTTTGTTGGGCTTGGTATAACCTTTTATAACAAGCTACCCTCTTCTTTGCTAGATTTGCCTTTTAATGCGTTTAAAACTAAATTAAAGTCCAACCTTTGTTCAAAGGCATACTATTCTATCAACGACTACTTAAATGATAAGAATAGATGGTCGCTGTGATTAACTCAAGACAATGTTTAAATGTTCTTTCTCCAGAATTAGTTTACCTACTGACAGGTTATATGAGTTTATATAATTGTTTATAATTTTACTTTATAAGTCAATTTATTTTAATTTTATTTTAATTTAGTGCTGACATAATCTACTCATTACAATGTTTTTTTTATGAGTTGTATTGCAATATGTGGTTAGCTAGCGACCTCGACAATTATTTATTTTACCTCGATGGTCCTAGTTTATCAATTGTAACTTCTAGTTACAGCTATATGTAAGCGGGCACGCCCTTTATGCCTGGAGGCTTTTTTTTTTTTTTTTTTTTAGATATTGTTTACTTTTAGTTATTTTTATTTCTGCTTGAGTATAGTTCTCGATGCTTTTGGTTGGTATATTGGCGTGTGCTAGCTGTCATATGGCTATTAATTATAGCTATTTAATTTAAATTATTTTTTGCATATTGTAAATTGTCTTGCATACTATTGTATAGATTAATTTTTTATTTTTTTTATAACTGAACAGACTGCTGTGCTGCTGGGGAGTTTGTTGCGCCACTTCTTCTTCCCAGCAAAAGCACTAGGAAGTGGTGAAGGGTGGGCGTTTTGGGGGACTGTCTTATGTAATTTTGACGTTCGAAAAGTGCTGATTCTCAGCCTAGTTTGAATAAATGACTTTTGAATTTGAATTTGAATTTGTACCAATTACAATATTTTGCAACAAATAATGTCGATTGTTAAATGAATTCTTGTTGGGGTATACGTGTTTTTAAGGCAGACTGTACCAACATTTACTAAATGTATTTCTCTCGCAAACATTTGCCATTAGTAAACAGAGCACTAGGATTTAGGAATAACTTATTTCCACGAGGACTAATTAAATGAAGTAGCGTTTTAGTCCGAAATCCCTGACCAGAACTGTGACCACCTCAAAGAGTACTAATTATTGTTATTTTAGAGTCCCAACAGAACTCGCATATGAATTAGTATTTTTGTTACGTTATTAGAGACACGAAAAGCCACTGACATAGGTTCATTATGTAGGTTTAAGAGGTAAAATATGTGACCTACATTTGTGTTTGTAACTAGGGAGGAAAGAAAAATAAACACTTTTCGTTATTAAGTTCTAAGCCCTGAAAAGCTACACTATCAAATTTGTTTAAACTGCCTCGTTGGTTTAGTGGTCGCAAGCGTTACTGCTGAACATGAGGTCCTGGGTTCGATTCCCAGGTCGGGTAAATTGTCACTGGGTTTTTCTTTCTGGAATTTCTCAGTAGCAGCCCGGTGTCTGGACTTGTGCCTGGTTGATGGCAATAGGTTCGCCCCCTATTGCATGGGACTTAAACATAACTGGAGAAAAGTGGGTGTACTACAGGTACGCCTTTGCCCAACCCTTCGGGGAATAGGTAATAGGTAATAGGTAATACGGGCTGGTTTCCGCAACTCCACGTCAAAGCGCGTATTTTGCGTACAGGTGGGAAAAAATCGGTTATTCGATCCACCCCAGCTCCTCAAAGAATGCCAGCAACGCCTTGGTATTATTGGCAATCTCGCGTAGGGTACCTGGGTTACCGAAGTACTTTGCCCTGTAAGTGGCGACCACCGGGCAGTTTAACAGCACATGAGCTGCTGTCTCGTCGTCCTCCATGCAGGCTCTGCAGAGCGGACTGTTTGTGACCCCTATGACAAAGAGGTGTTTATTAAATGACCCATGGCCAGTAATAGCTGCTGTAACCACACGCAGCTGTTGTTTGGTTAGTCGAAGAACCTTTTTCGTGAGGCGGCCATCGATTGAAGGTAGTGCCTCCTTAGCCTGTCTGCACTCGCCTTGGTCCGACCATAGTTTCTGATGCTGATCCCTAGTTCGTTTCCTTACCAGAGTGCGTAGGTAACCGAAGGGGAGTGGCACGATGGGTTCGGGCCCCACTGGTGCCAGGCTCGATCCCCTTCTGGCAAGTTCATCTGCAGCATCGTTCCCCAGCGAACCGCTGTGTCCTTTGATCCATTGAATGGTTATTTTGTTGAGGTCACCCACCTGGTTAAGGCGCTGGTGGCACTCGTATATAAGTCCAGAGTCCACAGTGTGACTGTTCAGCGCTTGCAGAACAGCCATGCTGTCTGAGAGTATGCGTATCGAGTGGTCCTTAACTTCCCTCGCCAGAATAGCCGAAGCGGCAAGAGAAATACCCATGCATTCGG
Organism: Xanthia togata; assembly: GCA_963853775.1. NCBI lineage: Eukaryota > Metazoa > Arthropoda > Insecta > Lepidoptera > Noctuidae > Xanthia > Xanthia togata. The sequence goes on along the minus strand of OY970794.1, from coordinate 23,979,705 downwards.
CCTGGAATACTGTGTTAAGGACACCCAATGGTGTAGCTATGTGGATGTTGAGGTCCTCCGAGAAGACTCCAGCACCTGTACCACTACCTGTTTTAGATCCATCCGTGAAGATGCGCAGCTCTGTTGGGCGCAAGCCCTCACATCGGCGATCCTCGTGAAGTTGGATTCTGTATTTTTTATCAAAGATAAATTGTTTGGGTACCCGGTCATTTATGGCTTTCGTAATGGGGAACTCCTTGCAGAGTCCCTCAAGCAGCGCGGTGTGTTGTGTATCTCTCTTACCCCAGAGATTTGCTGCGTTTAGGCGTACTGCCGCCATCAACGCTTCTTGCTGTATAAACAGGTGCAGCGGTGGTAGTCCCAAAAGGCTTCCATTGCAGCAGTCGGAGTAGTCCTCATGCAGCCTGTGGTCGCCATGCAGGCCAGTCTTTGCATGCGTTGTAGTTTGTTGGAGGCTGTAACCAGCTGGGTGCGGGGCCACCAGACCACGGCAGCGTAGGCTATCATGGGGCGTATCACAGCAGTATACAGCCATAGTATTATTTTGGGGGATAGGCCCCACTTCTTACCTATCATTCTCCTGCACTGCCAGAAGGTGATGCAGGCCCTGTTTAGCTTATTGTCTAAATGACTGCTCCAGTTCAGCTTACTGTCTAATATGACCCCGAGATACTTGACTTGGCTGGCTAACTGAAGCTCAGTTTCGAACAGTTTGGGCAGGCGGAAAGGGCCCATAGCTCGTTTGTGGGTAAACATGACTAGTTCGGTTTTAGTGGGGTTCACCGATAGATCGAATTCCCTGCACCAATTTTCTACAATACGTAGTGCTTGCTGAGTGAGGTTGCAGATTGTTCCCGTCACCTTCCCCGAGACCAGGATTGCGAGGTCGTCTGCATATCCTATTGTGTAATACCGAGCGGCGTTGAGTTTGGTGATGAGGTCATTAATCACCAGATTCCATAGAAGAGGGGACAACACCCCTCCCTGGGGGCAGCCTCTGGCTATCATGGCCAGCTGCTGCTCTTCCTCAAGGCGAACCACTCGCTTGCTTAGCATATTCGTAATCCAGTCCGTTAGTACCTGTTCCACTCCATGTCTGGAGAGGGCACTGTTGATACTGGAGAAGTTGGTTTTGTCGAAGGCACCTTCGATGTCTATAAAAGTGCCCAGGCAGGTGCCTTTTTGATGGATCGCTTCCTCTATCTGGCTGACCACCAGATGAAGAGCAGATTCGGTCGACTTACCTGAGCTGTATGCGTGCTGATTACTATGTAGCGGTATTGTTATCAGAGCGCCGTCCCTCAGTTCCCTATCACAAAGCCTTTCCAGAGTCTTTAGTAAAAAGGAGGTCAGGCTTATTGGTCGGTGGGATTTGGCGTCTGTATAATCACCCTTACCTGGCTTTGGGATGAATATGACTTTCACTTCCCTCCATCCTTTGGGAACATATCTAAAGGCCAGGCATGCTCTCATTAATGGCACCAATCTTGTTGCAACAGCAGCTCCCCCCCATTGTAATAAGGCGGGGAACACACCGTCTGGACCAGCTGCCTTAAAAGGATGGAAGCTCCGGATGGCCCATTGAATTTTCTCCAACGTGATCACCCTGTGTGTGTAGCGCCAATCATTATCTGATGGTGTTTGAGTTTCATCATGCCAGTCAATTACCTGCGCGAAGACGCAACCTGGGAAGTGAGTTTCAATTAGGACGCGTCTTGTTTCTTCAGGTGACGTCGTGAATGTGTTATCCGGTTTGCGAAGGGTGGTGGGCCCAGGAGTATACTGTTGCGCCAGCACCTTCCTTACCCGGTTTGCTTGCTGACAGGATTCAATGCTGCCACAGAACTTGCGCCATCCCGAGGTGCTTCTGAATCTGATGCATTTTTTGTAGCTGGATTTGGCCGCATAGTATTTATCCCAGTCCTCATCCGCACATGTGTTCATAGCTCTATTCAGAGCAGTTCTTACCTTGCTACGCTTGCGTTCCAGATCCGCGCCCCACCAGGGTTGTTTACCCGGTGTATTCCGCGGTGTGGTCTCTGGGCATGCAGTCTGATAGCTGTCTATGATTGATTTAGTAAGATGGCTTACTTGTACTTCAATCTGTGTCGTGTCCGTCCATGTCGACGGGTTGTTTATTTTCGCAAGCTTGCAGTCAAGATTGCGTGTGTAGGTGGCTCGATCCGTGTTACGCGGGTTGCGCCGTGGCGTTGTAGGGGGCACACAGACCTGGATATCGAAGCGGATCCATCTGTGGTCAGAGCAGGAGGCCTCGTTGGATACCTGCCAACCGGTGATGATTTCCGCCGCGCTCTCTGTTGCCAGTGTGAGATCAATGATTGTGCGGCTTCGCCTGGTTACGAAAGTTGGTTCGGAGCCAGTGTTTAGTAGGGATAGGTTAGTCGAGAATAAGTAGTCAACCAAGGCCTTACCCCTCTCATTTTGCGTGTCCATACCCCACAGTTGGTGGTGTGCATTTGCGTCGGCCCCGATGACGACCTCGAACCCACAATTCTCGCAATGGCTCACGAGACGGGCGAGGTCGTGGGGAGGCGGCGCCTCCGCCTCGGGCATGTAGGCCGAGACAAAAACAATCACCACCTCCATGGCATCGTCGCGCTGTATAAGCAGCTTAACTGCAGAGACATCTCTGCAACAGAAGTCAGTTAAGAGCTGTGTTTTAAGGTTACCTGTGACATAGATGCACGATCTGGGGTGTTCGTGATCTGAGGTGAATAGGAACTTACCGCCAAGATTGGAGAGTCCTTGTATGCGGCCAGCCCTAATCCACGGCTCCTGGATTAAGGCAATGGCCGTGTGTTGTACCTCCAGCCACTTGCGAAGCTGAGCCGTCGCGGTCTGACTGTGGTGGAGGTTTGCCTGGAGGACTTTACAGGCCGACGAAGGGGACGCCATCGCTGGTCGAACCCTCTTCATCCCCCCCAAGTCTAAGCCCAGCAAATAGGTCGCCCTCGTCAAAGCCGTCCTCCCCCGGGCCCGAAGCCGGGGACAGGATCATGTCGTCCAGCTCCTCGCCCGATGAGGGGACGGCACCCACGGTGGCGGCGACATGGGCGGCCGACTCTGCAGCAGCAGGTTCAGCCGCGGATGCTTCCGGGTTGTTTGAGGGGGGAGTGGACTCCCCTGCAGGTGCCTGCGGCAGTTCCAGCGCCTCGCAGACGGTTCGCGTGACGGGATCCCAACCCTGTGGCACGTCTGTGAACCTACCGTTCCGACTCTGGAACTTCACGTACACCGCCCCTAGACCAATAGAGAGGCGGCGTCCGACCTCCATCAGAGTCGGGATTTGGTCCACTGGTACACCGACCACTACGAACCACGCCGAGGCTTGTTTATCAGCGTGCAGCAGTACCCACCTCTTGATGTCCACCCAAGGGTTCTGGTAGCTCAGAGCACGGCCAATATTGGTCGACTCATCGTAGACCCCCTGCTCATCCGGGACCACGATGCCACACCTTGCACGCTTCTGAATTTCCGACTGGCTCACGACGACTAGCGAGGTGCTAGTTGAGAGAGCCAGACCGGAGACTGTCTTCCTTAGCCAGGCTAAGGTGTGGTCGTTACCGCACCACAGTTTGATGATCCCCCCGGCGAACAGTGGCTTGGCATTGAAGGTTGGTCCTGGGGTGGCATGTATAGGGGAGCAGGCCTCCATGATGATCTGCTTCTGGATAGCAGCGAGTACCTGGTCCGATACGTCCTTGCTGAGGATCCCCGTGCGGTCGCAGGTGATCGCGACGTCTAGGGTTGCGCTGGCAGCTTGGGCGTAGCTTCTTTGGCTGACCTTATTGGATTGATCAAGACGCGGCCGCTTATGTTCTCCACGAGGTGATAAGGTCTCGTTGAGAGCTCGCTTGGCCGCGGCCTGATCCTTCCAATCGGGTCGCTGTGTACTTTTACCTACAGCTGGTTTCTCGGGAGCGCTGGTTGACGGTTGACTAGGCGCTGGTCGGCTGGTGCCGGCCTCTGCCTGTGACCGTTTACCGGCGGAGAAATTCAGCTGGCCGCTCGTCGGTTTTGCTGAGCTAGCTGCAGGTGTTTGTGTCTTGCGGGAGCCTTTTCCAGGCTTCCGCAGTGCTTGACGTCGCTCCTTCCTCGTCAGCCTTTCCCTCTTCTTGCCCTGTAACGGGGCATCGGTTGGACCTGAAGGGTCGGTGCAAGGGCGAAGGGCTTGTTGAGTGCGTTTACCCTTGCCCTTGCGTTTCGGCACAAATTGCCAGGCGTGCGAGAACGCGTCCTCGGTGCAGGTGGCCGTCTCCGCTTGACCGGTGACGACCGCCTGATGAGTGGAGGATTGAGGACCCACAGGAGGAGGAGGATGTTTGGTAGAGAGCCCAGTGCCAGTGTTAACCGGCGATGGGGTCTGTATGGAAGGGGTCAGACCGGCAGTGGTATGAATCGTCGCCTTGGTCTCCAACTTTGCATTAGAAGGGTCAGTACTGGTCCCAATCAGCGCCGACGTCCTTTGTTTATTTTGGGACTTTTTGGATTTGGTCTTAGCTGTGGTTCTCGCCACAGCCGGACCAGTGCCCGCGCTGGTACCCGCAGCGTTTGTTGCAAGGCCACCAGGGGCAAGAGAAGTGCAAGCACCTCCCTTGGGAGTCTCATTGGCTTTCGCCTCCTCTCCACATGCTGATTCTTTAACAGGCCTTAAAATATCCATGTTATAGTTTGAAAAATAATTCATCTCTCTGGCTCCCACCCTCCATGGAGCCCGCAACTGGGAACGTCTTACTATTAAGATCGTTAGGACTACCAGAGAGATATAGGGGCGCAAGGCTGGTTTACAGTGCGACATCGGGTGCTTGATCGGGCTGGCGTAGGGGGTCGAAAGGCCCACCCCCAACGAACTGATCAACCCTCACTTACACCGTCAGCATGACCTTTACCTACCGCTTCGGCCGTCCGAGGACGACCTCAGCGGACCTCACGCACCTCGCCTGTGGCCCTCTGACGGGACACTGTGGCCATTTCCCTACCCCTGGCTATTGGGTAGGGCCACCGTTTCGCTTGAAATCGGGACCAAAGGGGGCGTGTTGCCTTACGGACACATTACAGCCAGAGCCGCTCGGCTCAACCCCCCAGGACTCCTTCATCCCCGCTCACGGCGCTCAACTGCGCAGGTCCTAGCGCAGGCGACTGTTCTCTCCTACTCGTCATCAGCTCAATTTAGTGACGGCCGAGCCCGCCACCACCCAGTCACAGGGGGTCGCGGTTAGGAGTGGAAATGGAAGGGCGGAATTAGGAGAAGTTGGAATATGGATAGGATAATGTGGGATGGGTTTACGGGATTTGGGGTAGGACGGGAAAGAAAAGAAAGGGATGCGATGGCGCCTGGTGGTTTTAGTTACGTCTATTTCTTAAGGAATTAGACCAATAACGGGGTGGCAACCACGGGAAGGTGCATCCGCCAGACTTGCCTTGAGGATCTACACGACTGCTGCGCTCTCCCTCAAGACCCCGCCACCCTACCACCTCTGAAGGAGGTGGCAGGGTAGGCCTGCATCTATACTACCAAGCAAAGCAAAGCGAAGCATGTCGTTGTGCAACCGCGAAAGCATAAATCCAGACCCTCCCCTTCCCTTCGGGGAAACAACGCGTGATGTTATGTTATGTTACTAGCTGCGCATCGTTTCTCGTCTCGACCGCATCAGTCTGAATCCTGTGGGAATTCAGTTGGGAATCAGGATAAAAAGTATCCTTTGTCCTAACCTAAGTCATGGTCTACCCATGTGCCAAATTTCATCCAAATCCGTTCAGCCGTTTAAGCGTGAAAGCCTAATAAACAAACAAACAAACATCAAGATCAAATCTTTTCTCTATGTATTTTTATAAGTTTAGACAAGCTAATGCGTTGCAATGTCTTTGTTTTTGTTTGTTACCTGCTCCAGCCTTATACAAAAACTTACTAAACGCGCGGCAATTGATTTTTAACCCCCGACGCAAAAAGAGGGGTGTTATCATTTTGACCGCTGTGTGAGTGTGCCTGTGTGTCTGTCTGTGGCACCGTAGATCTTAAACGGGTGAACAGATTTGAATGCGGTTTATTTTTATTCTTAAGCAGCTATCTAATTACGCAACACATTTTCGTAAACGATTACGACAAATTTGTTTCATTTTGACAGTTCAACAACTTATGAACGAACACTATGAAGCAACGGATTATCAATTTGTTTCAAAACGATTCAAATTCTGATTGATCGTGTATTACGTAATTAGGGTACAGGTTTTCTAGCGACGGTTCTTAGACTTGTTTTATTAAAATCGGTTCAGCCGTTTGAAGATTATCGGCTCTTTTGTAGTTGATGAAAGGATGTGACCGTCTTCTTCAGGTCTGATCGATTTAAAATGTGGTATAGGTATGTTACTTCCATGATATTAGAAGAACATAGTAACATTGAACTGATGCTGCAGCATCGCCTGGAATTTGCAGGATACCCAACTATCGTACCAACTTACAGCAAAGGTTTAAATAAATATAGGTTATAGTTAGATGATAAACAGGGCCTGGTGATGGAGTAGGAAAGAGAAATGAGGAAATGTTTGTGTCGGGGGTTTCAAATTTTAATATAAGTTCACGTGTTATATTTAAAGATAGATAGATTGACATCCTAGTACATAGCTTTACAAGTTGCATCATCTACCACACATCCATACGTAGATTTTTTGAACCTTCTGGTCAAGTTTTGCATAACTCATGTACCGTTGCATGCATATACTTTGGTCGCCGCCGTAAACCGCAATTTTTATTAAACAAAAATAAAAGCACCACACACAGTTAGTCAGTTCACATTTTTATTGTTTACTTTAATACTTCTTTGAATGGATCTTTTTACACCCTGTATGTAGCCAAAAGAAAAACATTCCTAATATGAGGCCTTATAAAAATGTCGTCCCAAAACAACGTCCCCGTGCCTCAATAACTACTACCGATGATACCTCAAGGTCACTGTTCCTCAAACACCTCGAAAAGTGTTCCAGCGCTGACGATTCACTTGAAATAAATTCTCCCTCACAGTTTAAGGTTTCACATCACGCGTCGCTGTCAAAATTCTCATACGTTTTGATCGCGTTATTACGTGCGTCGTGCAAAACAAATGAGACGGCTCACTTGGACCTATTTTGCTGGATGGGACGTGTGTTTTCAGAAAAACGTCCTTATTGATAGATATAATTATCAGCGTAGCTTTTGCAAAATGTTGAATGTTTATGTGATGAATGTATATTAGCACTAGTATGATAACATAAAGTGCCTACTTGTTAGCAAGAATGTTTTTCTAAATAGAGCTTATGCATATATGAATAAATTATCCTGTTCATATGATGCTGTTTATGTAATGTAAATTAGGACCCATATTTGGTGATTATAATGTAACTAGAACTAAATTCAAAGTCAAATAATTTATTTCAGTTAGGCACCAATAAACGTAAAAATTTACAAAAATATATAATTGATTCTAGTCGCTCCTTCCAGAAGGTAATTTTCGTATGGAGAAGAATGAGCAAGAAACTCCAACGTTAGGTACTATTTTAAAATATTTTGTATACATTAATTATATGTGAAGACGATACACCTAGAATAAGATTACTATACCACAACAGGTAAAAAGAATTAAAAATTAAGCAATGACAAATAAATTAATTATGTGACTAAACTTCTTGTTGAATGTTCTTCAGAAAGGTCAGGTGCGTAGTACTCGCAACCGTCGCAGCGTGCGTGTATGACCAGATCTATGAACTTAAACAAAGCAAAATGAGTATGTGAGGACCGTAGCAGGTGATGTTCTGAAGTTTCTGCCTTCCCCTCATAGGAAGAAGGCTTGAGTTTAAGTATGTAAACTATGTAGATCCTTGACGTTCCGTCACCCATTCTGAATGTAATCAAGTACTAGTGCGACTACTGCCTCAGACTCAACCCTTCAAAATATTTTTATAGAACAGTGTTAAGTCACTAATTACTAACATTACTCTAGACATACACAAATAGCATACCACTATATAACATTATCAATGAACGCATAACCCGAACATATTCAATCCAGTCTAATTCAGGTCAATAGCCATAACGCTCCAAAATTCAGCCGTTCCAGTCTCCCTATATCTACGTTACAGGTGAGTGCGTAAGCCCCGCTCACGTAGAACTGACTGACTCTGAATCACAAGTGCGAGAAGTATCGCACTTAGATATGAAATATTTTTCATTCATAAACTACTTTGTTATCGGATATGGAAAAGATGGAGTTGTAGGGACTGTAGGAGCGGTTCTTGGAATTTGATTGGGTTTTGAATATATCCGCTTTTTTGTGTGTTGGATATAAAAGGAATGAAGATGAAAGGAGGCTGTTTTACAGAAACGACAAGGATAAGATGTGATTTTTGTAAAGTGTAAGATTGGATCTTTAGCATAAGCATAATCAGCTTCTATTGTTCGTTTTGTAGGAACACAAGCCGGTTTCTTCACGATGTTTTCCTTCACCGTTTTGAGAGCAGTGGTGATGAAATTTAATAGGTACACAAAGTAAAGTGCCTGGGTTCAAACACACGACCTAAAACTCATAAGTTGGGGCCGATATCAATGGGCCACATCTGCTCTTTGCTCATTGGATCCTTGTTTGTATTTAATGATAGTAGTTCCTGGGCGACCGAGCTCTGCTCTGGTGTAAATAGAAAATGCTCATTTAATGTATAGGATAGTTCATAATAATTCCATGTATAATATTAACATACTAATTCCATGTTGCTATAATAGTAGGTACTTACTAATTATATGCTGCCATGATAGTACATACTAATTCCATGCTGCCATCTCATTATTCTAAGGTCTTCTGAAATCTTTTTCTAAACTTTGGGCAACCGACCTCTGTTTGGGTGAAAATACGGAGAAAACAAATTTTCCTAGATATGAGCTATATACATCATTTCTAAACGATATACCTACATTTCTAAATACGAACTACCTGGTCGATCGAGCTCTGCTCGGGCGAAAAAAGAGAATCCTCATAGTTCAGACTAATTCCATGTATAGTAGTTATTTATGTCATTATTCTAAGGTACATCATCATAAATCTTGTACTAAACTTTACATTGAGTTAGTGTATGAAGCGCCGGGTGTATGCCACAGAGTTCGTAATGTCGGAACTCAAAAGGCGGATTCGTAGTCCTTTTAGAGACGTTTTCGTACGTTGTTTCGCACTCAAGAAAGCACAACAGTGTCATTTCTTACACTGTTGAGCTTTCTTGAGTGCGAAGGCATGCGTGGCCGTAAATGGATCCCATTTTGAACAGATATTGAGATTAATGTAAGTGTAGATATTCAATCAGCGTAAATTTAACCGGTATTTTTTTATTGAACTGTATATAAAATTGTGATTTACTTTTTAAACAGGTACGCCAGAAATACCTACTCAATGGTTTGGTATATTTTTTTCAGTTCCTTTGTTAACTAATCTTTAATTGTAGACTAAGGTAGGTATTTTTGCCTGTCCTTAGCCAGGAAAAGAATGAAGAGAAAGATGCATCACAGGTTGTATTGTGTATTTTTTCATGTGTTGGTAGGACTGGCGGCGATCGTATTACCTCACTCAGGCGGGCGCATATCCATGAATTTGCGGACGGTGTCGGAGAAAAACCTTTTTAATATTTATTAAAGCGAATAACGTATATTTTTTCTTTTACTCGGTCATTTATTATTATATTTAAGTCAACTACCCACATTTTGAATGACAACGGTGTCTACCCTTACATACGGTATATACAAATATTGCTCATTTAATAGTATGGGATAGGATAGGATATACCCTCACGGAATTTTAAGCGTAAGCTGACTTATATTATACTTTCCAGTAATTCGCCATAAGTCCTGAAAATTCAAAAATGAACTCAATAACCACTAACTTGCAGAACAAAATCGCATTACTATCCTGATGTAGCTTTAATCACAGTTCGCAACGCATTCGAACGATTTATGAACCTAATGTATTTTGCTTGATCCTCTACATCGCGCAGAAATGATTCATTGTTACGCCTACACGCATTGGTTGTTGGCTAATAATTAGAAGATCCATAGATGTATTAGGTAAATCAAGTCATGGATATTATATAACTTCCAGTAGTATGTAGGTATGCTATTGGGCCAACTTTTGGGCAAATAATCAATACTAATACTGCATCAAATTGCGTGAATATAACTGTAGCTTCAATGGAATTATATCCTTTGTTGTGATTTCTGTAATTCAAATATTTAATTTTGTTGGAAAGGTTGAGTGAGTAGCTGCATATTATGTTTAATTATAATCACAGGGACTAATTACACGACTCTTACGTGACCAGAGGGCTGGCCAATTCTTAGGACAAAGAATTGCCATCCAACGTGGCAATGCTGCCAGCCTTTTGGGCACTTTTCCCGCTGACAGCGAAGCAGACGAATTTTTTGATGCCCAATTAAATTGAGCTCTTCTTTTAATTTTATTTTCTTATTTGTATAGTTAGTTTTTAATTTAGTTTTGAATTGTATATTAAGATGTCAAGTTAAAATAATATTATGTACAGATGCCAGCACATCAAACTACTACAATCTGTCAAATTTCTTTAATAGATTTTCAACTTTATCACTACAGCATAAGGTTCAAAGTTTATTGAAAAAATTTGACAGTTTCGGGTAGGTTGACGTGCTGGCGTCTGTACCTATTTTAGTAGCAAACGATGATACAGAAGCAGGTATGAACGAAACCCAAATAATTTTAATGTAACGGTTTATTATTATGTCAAGCCGTGCACTCAAAGGGACTTCCCATCCCCAAACAAACTTTCAACCCCTATTTCACCCCTTAGCATAATCAGCATATAATGTTCCCACCTGCTGGGAAACAGGCCTCTTCTCTCTGAGGAGAGTGGGCCATACCACGCGGGCTCGGTGTGGGTAGGCGGATGTCACATGTCTTCGATTTTTTGGTTCTCGGACATGCCAGTTTCCTCACGATGTTTTCCTTCGCGGTTTTGAGAGCAGTGGTGATAAAATAAGCCCTTCAACTCGTAAATCACGGCCGTTAACAGTGGGCCACCACTGTCTTTAAACCCTTAAGGGGCCGAATTTAAAAAAATCTTATCGCTCACCTTTGTTATGCTGCACCGGTTGACGTCATCACGTCAACGCCGGCTGTCACTGACAACCAGCACTGGGGCTCTGTCTCGCATAGGTTCCCAGCATTATGTTGAGCGATGGACGTTTTGCGTGGATGTGACGCATATTTTCCCCCAAATTGTTTTTTTAGTGTTTGTTCCTTTGCTTGCGTCATATGTACCGCAAATAAACGTATTTTCTTTCGTTTCTTTTTTCTTTGTTATAAAGGGAACTCTTGTGCACAATTTCATTATTCTAGACCCAGTGATTATGCTGTAAGTTATCTATCAGTGAATGAATGAATGAATTTAAGAATTTTATTAAGGCAAAAGCGTCAGGGTAGTCCGCAAAATTCAAATTTTCTTATTTTTTTTTGCAATTTGCAGGTCAATATCAGGTTGTATGTTGATTTAAATATGATTCTCGTTCGTATAAAATATATATTTATAGAATTATAATCATAAAAATTATCTAATTTTATCATAAAAATTCATGTAATCCTATTGAATGTCTATTTCATGAAATCATGACAGTCCGCTAAGCAGACACAATAGTTAAACAATTGACGTGAACTATATTGGACGGAGTAGTATTGCTGATTCTAATGATTTCTTTAAAGCCATATTTTTTATGGTCGCGAATCACATTTTAATCAATATATAACCTGATACTGACCTGCGAATTGCAAAAAACTGAAGAAAAATTGAATTTCGCTGGCTAGCTTAGCGCATCCCCCTTAAGTAGATGAGGCACTAATAAACATAATAGAAAAGCCTTAATAAACATAGAGACAAGCGATTTTAAAAACCTTCTCTAATATTATCTTGTACGTACCAAGTTTATATGAATGCCCGCACAATCTAAAGATGTGTTGTATTAGTATGTATCTAAGTATTTCTTGCAACCTTTGTAACTTTTAAATATCATTTTGTATTTCTATTTACATAGTTAGTTACCAACTAATTTTTATTAAAAAAAAAAAACCTATTCTTTTCGTTTTTACCTTAGGTTATCACTGTATTTGAGAATGTTGGTTCACCTGTTATTGGCAACTGTATAAGCACATAACTGTTAACTACTGTTATTTTATATTTTGTATACAGAAGCTGTGTTAAATAAATAAAATAAAATGCCAATATATGCAGTTTTACTAGTAGCATCCTTAATGATCTCAGGTAGCACTGCTATTCAGTCGGAGGCTTTTAGGAGGATTGAAGGTTTGGCTACGCTTGCGGCAGTCGGTTCTTGTATGGGTGATATCCATTGCATACCGAAATCCCCCGTGCCCCGTATCCCTCCGTGCCTAGGAAAGCACGTTAAGCCGTTGGTACCGGCTGTCATTCATAGATCTTTGACAGTCGTTCTGACAACCAGTCTTACCAAGGGGTATCTTGTTACCCAGTAACTGGATTGTAAAGGTCAGATAGGTAGTCGCTCCATGTAAAATACTTGTATTCAGCTGCATCCGGTTAGGCTGGAAGCCGACCCAAACAAAGCTGGGAAAAAGGCTAGAAAGATTGATGGTATCAGTTTTGAGAAGAATTTAATCGGCTTGGTAGGTAATTCCGTACAATACCTACGTTAAGCTTCCTTTGTATAACTGCTATAAATAACGCTAGCTACGTACTTTGGAAATCAGATGCCTTATCACCATATATGAAATAGGCGTTTATATCCCACCTATGAAATTGGCGTTTTTTTCTCACAAATAGAGAACCTCGTCACTTCTATGATCTAAAATATTCATCAATTGCTCGATATTATATCGAATAATTACCATCATAGACAACTACCAATAGCAAGGCAGTGTTCTGGAGCCAACGCTTTTCTTAATTTATATAAACAGCCTTTGCGAAATCAAGCTTGAAAAAGGGCGTGTTTTTTCCTATGCAGATGACACAGCCATTGTCTTCACTGGAGAAACATGGGAATCTGTATATCGATATGCTGAAAAGGGACTCATAAAGGTTGCAAAATGGTTAAATTATTTTCTACTAACACTAAACACCTCTAAAACTAAATATATAGCATTTACTAATTACAACAACAGTCAACCTGGACCTAATCATATCCTTAGAATACATAGCTGTGATAATCGTGTACGTTACCCCAGCAGGAAAGTGTCTCCTAGAGTTATATGAGTGGAACGTTTAATTGGTGCCTTATCTGCTGTAAATGTGCCCCCCCATAAAAAATGTGTGCCCCCTGTCGTTTTGGAAAAAAACGGAAAAAACGATTCCTGCTGGGGTAACGTTTTTCTAGCAGGAAAATTCTAAACGAATGATCGGAGAGAGAAAAATTGTGCGTAGCCAGAGAGCTTATATGTGTGCCAAAATGTGCCCCCAAAAATAAAATCTGTGCCCCTTCAGGTTTTCGAGATATTGCATTTCCTGCTGGAGTAACGTTTAGCAGAATCGTATATCTCTAAAACCATTGCATGTGCCCCTGTAGAATAAACATAGACGAGTAGCTCTTAATGTGTGCCCCTTAGTGCCCCAATTAGATTTAAGAAAATATTTATAGTTTTCAAGTTATCGCGGTTTTATGAAAACCCGAAAAAACATCGCAGTGCCTAAATGAGACAAGGTATAAGTTCGCTGAAAACTGTATTCGGTCCTTCTTGACGCTAATAATAACCATACAAAGTTTCAAAACTGTTCATGCATGCGTTTTTGAATAATCTTGCTAAAAGTCACAACGATGGTGTCATAACTTTGACGGCAAAATACAAGGAACGGGCTCAATCCCAGATGTGGAGGTGTAAACCAAAATCTTGTGCCTTTAGTCAAAAATATATGGTGAAAATATTCAACTTGTAATGTTTCGCATTAAGTAAATATTAACAAAAAAACAAAATATGTAAACAACGGTTGGTTATCCGACCAAATTCGAATGACTACTAAAAAGCGACGGATTCATACTTAACGATGACCTTCTTTACTTTACTCACTAACCGGTTCACATGTGTTGTGCCTGAGTACACTGAAGTAGAAAAGTAATAAAATAAAGTTGTTAATGGATTATATTCTACTAGCTGTTTCTGTGACTTTACACATGATTAAGTAGCCTAAAATAAAATTTCAATAAAATACATCCAGTAATTTATGTGTGAATGAAAGAAATACATCCAGATGTTTGCCAGGTCTTTGACCCAAAATTTGATTGGTCCCGATGTTTAAAAAATATAGTTCATGAAATGTGTGATGAATACCTACTACGAAAAAGAGGTAGCCCTTTTTTGTATATAAATAAAAAGCCCGTATTTGTCTTTATATATATATATTTATTGATAAGCCGTAGGTTAGATAAAATAACATTAAGATTTTCATCATTAATAGAAGATTCCCTTTTTGTCGCCTCCCCACACCGCTGCATATATCTTTGGCCCCGCGGCATCCGAGGACCGACGTCCTCACGTGTCGCAAGCAGTCGCCTAGCTTGGAGAAAGTGAGACAGCTAGTGTACGGTATTAGTGTGACAGAGACAGTGTAACGTCGCTCTATTATGAATAATAGGTACGAAGTGTTTATTGACTAGGAAGTGCGTTTGGATGATTACTAGGTATTGGTATACAGTTGCAGTTATGACACCAAGGACGTTGAGTCATGCGGTTGCACTGATACTGTTTGTTTACTTTTTTTTTAAGTTGGTGAAAGTGGCGTATTAAGCATTTTATAACAATTATTTGGTTGTAGGGGTGGCATTGTTTTGACTTATTTAAAAATACTTGTACACTTATCAAATACTTGGATTTTTTTCATTAAGTACTTTACCTATTTATTTATTTTTAAACAAAAAAAAAACTAAATCAAGTTTGTTTGTTTTCATCTGAAAGGAACATACTTTCCGATTGGTCCAGTAGAAATTTCATCAAAATCGATTCAGTAATTTGTTTTCTTTTTTGTTTAATACGTATTTTCTCTTCTTGTGCTAGGTTGATGACATATAATCCCATAATAATTTCTAGTAACAATGTAAAAAAAAAAAAAACATGACAAGAATTCATAAGACTCAACCAAACCACAATCCGTCAACACTCAACATTTCACAGTCACAGGGCTGTATCTTTTTTAGCCGAAATAGCTAAATACTTGATTTGAGTTTTACAGAATGTTCTATGGCAACTATAACAACAATAATATAAACCAAGCAGGGAGCAACTTGCCAATAGGCAAAATGCCACCCATTTTGCCTATTGGCAAGTTGCACAACAACAAGCTGTTTCATTTAATATGGTCACAAGGTGTATTTAATAATTTTTTTATTAGCCCCAAAACTTTTGAACGCGACTGTACGGACAACAGCTTAGGTATATTACGTCCAATAAAGAAGGTCATCGATATGTATGAATCCGTCGCTTTTTAGTAGTCATTCGAATTTGGTCGGATAACCAGCCGTTGTTTACATATTTTGGTTTTTTGTTAATATTTACTTAATGCGAATTATTACAAGTTGAATATTTTCACCATATATTTTTGACTAAAGGCACACGATTTTGATTTACACCTCCACATCTGGGATTGAGCCGGTTCCTCGTATTTTGCCGTCAAAGTTATGACACCATCGATGTGACTTTTAGCAAGATTATTCAAAAACGCATGCATGAACAGTTTTGAAACTTTGTATGCTTATTATTAGCGTCAAGAAGGACCGAATACAGTTTTCAGCGAACTTATAACTTGTCTCATTTAGGCGCTGCGATGTTTTTTCGGGTTTTCATAAAACCGCGATAACTTGAAAACTATAAATATTTTCTTAAATCTAATTGGGGCACTAAGGGGCACACATTAAGAGCTACTCGTGTATGTTTATTCTACAGGGGCACATGCAATGGTTTTAGAGATATACGATTCTGCAAAACGTTACTCCAGCAGGAAATGCAATATCTCGAAAACCTGAAGGGGCACAGATTTTATTTTTGGGGGCACATTTTGGCACACATATAAGCTCTCTGGCCATGCACAATTTTTCTCTCTCCGATCATTCGTTTAAAATTTTCCTGCTAGAAAAACGTTACCCCAGCAGGAATCGTATTTTCCGTTTTTTTTCCAAAAACGACAGGGGGCACACATTTTTTATGTGGGGGCACATTTACAGCAGCTAAGGCACCAATTAAACATTCCACTCATATAACTCTAGGAGACACTTTCCTGCTGGGGTAACGTACACGTGATAATCCTACTAGCACAAATTGTTCTTGCATTAAAATAACAAAAGAGACTA
This sequence comes from Xanthia togata, assembly GCA_963853775.1. Taxonomy (NCBI): domain Eukaryota; kingdom Metazoa; phylum Arthropoda; class Insecta; order Lepidoptera; family Noctuidae; genus Xanthia; species Xanthia togata. The sequence continues at coordinate 23,963,342 of OY970794.1, read as the reverse complement.
AAATAAAATATTTAGGTATTATGGTAGACCAACGGTTGTCTTGGCATTTACACGCGGATATGGTCATGTCTAGAACTAGAAAACTCATTTGGATTTTCAGGACTCTAAGACATGTTACCACTAAAACGTTATTAAATAAAATATACGTTTCACTGGCTCAGTCAGTTCTAGTGTATTGTATACCTGTTTGGGGCGGGGCAACAAAAATCAAATTCCTAGAACTGGAAAGAGCGCAAAGGTCCCTCTTGAAAGTAATGTATTTTAAATCATATAGATTCCCTACTGAACAACTTTACTCACTAAGTGGCCTTCTCACAATCAGAAAATTATATGTACTTCATGCTGCTTTAAAATTACACAAAACCCTCCCCTATGACTCTAGTCTCAATAAAAAACGGAGAAAATATCTTGTTGCACCAGAAGTCTCGGTTAAAACCTCATATGCAAAAAGGCAGTTCACCAGACAATCCGCTTCCATCTACAACAAATTAAATAAAGTTTTAAATATTTATCCTATGAGTTATCGAGAATGTAAGAAATCTTTAATAGACTGGCTACAATGCAAGAGTTATGACGACATTGAAACTCTTTTACAAAGTATCATGTGATAAGTTAACAACAAGTGACATACACACACGAGGACGCACCCTGCACACACACACACACACACACCCCCCCACACACACACACACCCACACCCCACAAACACACACAAACGAACACACCTCCACAGACACATACCCTCCTAGATTTAAGTTTAATTTTTTTTTTGTATGTACACTCCTACATTATTATTGTTACTAGTTTTAGAAGAGCGGGGTCTCCTAGCACAGGTATTTATCATACTTAAAAGGAGGCCTCTATGTAAAATTATTATTGTAGAAGTTTGTAAAGTTAACTGAATAAAATTTATCTTATCTTATTTATCAATAGTAAAAAATCTTTATTACTTATAGTTTTCTAAACATAAAAAATACCTTAAAAATGATTCCTCTTTTTGTTAGCAAAATTTAAAATTCAAAATTCTAAAGTAATTTATTCAAACTACGCTGAGAATCAGTACTTTTCGAACGTCAAAATTACATAAGACAGTCCCCAAAATGCCCACCCTTCACCACTTCCTAGTGCTTTTGCTGCGAAGAAGAAGTGGCGCAACAAACTCCCCAGCAGCACAGCTGTCTGTTCAATTAGAAAAAAATAATCATTCTATACAAATAGTATGCAAAATAATTTACATTACGCAAAACACAATTTAAATTATAAATTAATAGCCATATGACAGCTAGCACACGCCAATATACCAAACAAAAATATCGAGAACTATACTCAAGCAGAAATAAAAATAACTAAACGTAAAAAAAATCTAAAAAAGAAAATAAAGCCTCCAGACATAAAGGGCGTGCCCGCTTACATATAGCTGTAACTAGAAGTTATAATTGATAAACTAGGACCATCGAGGTAAAATAAATAATTGTCGAGGTCGCTAGCTAGGCACATATTGCAATACGACTCATAAAAAAACATTGTAATGAGTAGATTATGTCAACAATAGATTAAAATAAATTAAATATAAATTAATAGCAGAAATGACCACTAACCAAAACTTATTTTTGTCGCATAAGTGGCATACGTTATCTTAGTTTTTAAACATTAGTGCATAAAAGTTTTAAAACATTAGTGTTCATGGTTGTTAAATAAATTAAGAAAATTTTAGTATGAAAAATACAACTTCTTTAAAATTCTCCATACAAAACGCCAATTTCATAGATGGGGACCTAATATTAACAAAGGCTAAAATTGAATTTATCCTTTTAACTAAACAGGCTCGTTATTCTTGCGATCCTCTTCTAAAGGTTAGCGAGGTTTGTGGACTGTGGGTGGTCTGGTGTTTATTCTTCATTTACCTTTTATGGCAGTATTAATACTTACTTGACTGCCTCGTTGGTCTAGTGATCATAATCGTAGCGATTATGAGGCTTAGTATGAGGTCTTGGGTTCAATTCCCAGGTTAGGCAAATTGCTATTGGGTTTTTCGAACTGGAATTTCTCAGTAGCAGCCCGGAGTCTGGATTTGTGCCTGGTTGATGGCAAAAGGCTCCCTATTACATGGGACCTAAACATAACAGGCGAAATGTGGCTGCAGCATGATAAAGCCCTTCGAGGTAACGAGGCGTGATGTTATGTACATAATAATCGCTGCCATCTCCACGAGCCTAAGAATCACAGTAATAGTCTCACCGTACTACTTCTATGAATCAATCGATTCATCTGCCTAGAATATTCCCAGCTATGCTGGATTCGGCTTCCAATCAGCTGGATAAAGCGGTATCATCGCGGTGATGGTTTCATGTCACAGCGCGAATCTCGCCACGATTTTTTAACCCGTGGAGATAGTGTCTTACACTTAGTTTATAATAATATATGGTTAGTTATATTTCATTTCTTCTGAAGCGAAAGAAGAATAAAAAAATATATATAGATAATTACCTATATTTACTTGTTTATCACTATTCCTACATAGGAAATCAGTTTGTTCTAGCATCTCTTGCATGGTACTACTCTACATTTTAACTGGAGAATTACCTATATTGTAGGTACAACAAAGATTTTTGATGCAGAAAGATATTCCAATCAAGGTTTTCATTTACATTATCGATAGATAGTTTTACTATTACTAGATTTACTATTATTATTCATAGCATAGTTATTGTATAAACATTTTGAAAGTAAAAAGCGTTACAGAAGATTCTATCAAAAATCCGGACAAGTTCAAGTTGAACTCGCGTGGTAAGATTTCCGTAAGATAAATATTTGATCTACCATGTTATTTTAAGACCATACAGTTCTTACAGGTTTTCTTGTAATCTGTCGGTAAAAAAAAAAAACCGGCCATGTGCGTGTCGGACCACGCACAATGAAGGGTTCCGTATTTGGAATGAATTTATCGTAAGAACAAACTTAACTTTGTAATTGAAAACATGTTCTCCCATATATTCCGTATGGGATTGTTTTTGTTTTTGCAAACGCAAATTTAAGTTGGTCGATTATTACTCGTAAACTTGTAAAACCCACTCAAACCTGATAGTTTTTCTTTAAACTTCGTTATATATAAATACTAATGCCGTGACATTTAATTTCTAACTACAACCGTTTAGTTGGTAGGGGTACACTTGACTCTAACGAAAATTGGTACTTTAAAGCTTGATAAGTCACGAACGGTTTACTCAATCAAAAAACGGTCTTCGCAAACCCCAAATATTTTTGAAAGACCTATCCAACGATATCCCACACTATGGGAAGGACAAAAAAATAATTATCATCCCCACTTTAAATGTAGGGGAGGTATCCTAAATCATTGTTTTTTTCAAAAATTTATTTTACTACTTTTTTGGCGTCATTAATTTGTATACTCATGACAAATTACAACTTTCTAGTACCAATAGTTTTTGAGCTAAACCGTGGACAGACAGACAGACAGACAGACAGACGGACGTGGCGAAACTATAAGGGTTCCTTGTTGACTATGGAACCCTAAAAATTGTTCTATAGTTTCTAAGATAAGTATGGTAAATTTTCATATTTTTCCTATAATACCTCTTTAAAATTATAAAAATATGCTTAATTGAGATCCTGCAAATTGCAAATTACAAATATTTATTTTTAAATTTTCCAATTTGCTCCCGAAAATTGATCCTTATATTCAAAATTCATTTATTTACGTTACACGTCCGTGTTTGGGTCATATAAATTAGTATGAGTAGGTATAAGGGTTTCGTTTTTTTTATTCGGACGTACGGAACCCTTAAAAGAAATAACCATTAAAAATATTTTAATAGTCGCGCGCAAATTCTGTATTGTACTCCAGATTCCACCTCCTCCAATTTATAACTCTTTGAATAAAGTCTAAATATTTTATGGAGCAAATGAGTACCGAATTTACCGAAACGTTGAACACGAAAAGTATGTTAACAGAATATAAACCGAGCTTATATTTAATTCAGTGGAGCATAAAAGACTATCTGTTTACCCCCGCGTTGACTGCACAATCAATCATTCAAGCCCAAATTACTTCTAGACGTCAAACCGCACTGAGGAAACTTCCATTTTGACTCCACATGAGCTATAGCCCAGATAGGTAACGAAGTCGATTTATAGGTACGGCTCCGGTCAGAGGTGGCTTGCTCAATAATTTAGCCGGATAATTCGTTCGGGAAAGAGGAAAATGTATCTATTATTCAATGGAAAGTCCGAAACCCGTGGGAATGGTCTAATGCATCCGATTTTTTTTTCTATTCCTGACCCAGTTACCATTTGATGGATCGCTCATACGAATTTTGTTATGATTTAATTTTGTACTATTGAAACGTTGTTTGGACGTGTCAAAAGATTGATGTGCCGTCTGATTTCTACAGGGAAATCGTTTCCGAATAATCTTGATCCAAGTTTATTCTGAGCCATTTTGTGATAAATTATATTTAATGTAAAATATTCTGTTTCAGTTTTTTTTATTTTATCTACAAGGCTATTGACTTCTTGTTACTAACTTGAGTCTTATTAGCATATATGAAAAGCACGCAGAAGAATACATACCTTCCAAGTTTAATTTTCTAACGACTAATTACTTACTAGCTCAATTAAGGTAATTTAACACCAGTACATTGTTTACCATGATAGCACCTTCGTGGTATGCTTACTATGAACCACACCACTGCTGAACCATAGTCACCACGTTTCCCACTTCCGTTCACGTCCATTATAACTTTCGAATCAAGTTCTTCGGCTTTCTCTTCACCTTCATTTAGTTCTAGGATGGAAAAGACTTCATCATTATTGAAGCCTCGCTTCCCATTTCCAACGATTTTTTTTTTAAGACCTTCACAAAATATGTCTGAAAGGACGGTACTGAATACTTACCTACTAGGCGTAGGTATTCTGAACCCTTTTAAGTTCGAATTTCACAAAGACAAAGGTATTAATGATAATGAGGTCGGGCTTAGTGCCGGTTTGAAGGAAGAGGTGGAAGCGATTTTTGATTATTATTGAGGAAGATTTAAATATGACATTGAATTTTTCTTCTTGCAGGAAATACTTATCATTCTTCATAATGATTCCATCAAAGATTGTTGCTATTGCTACACATTCGCAATAGTTCTAAGCAATGCCGTGTAGTTACCTATCTGCCATATGAAGGTTGGGTCACTGGACAGTCACACCATTATAGAGAAATGTGTATAATTTGTACATCTTCATCTAGTAATAGATATAGGATCAAAAAATATATAAAGTAAAGTTCAGTTTGACCTACATCTTCAGACGGTCTTCAGTCATTCTTGGTACAGAACCAGAATATTTGGCAACTATATTAATTTCCCATTCAACCTAATAGTTGCGCCAATAACTTGTTACTTCCATCAAGGAATAAGCCCAAAAGGATTACAAGGGACCTTGTGGGTTTAAGCTTCAATAAATATGCATAACTGGGTCAGTAATTATTGTGGTATTGCCGTTATAACTAGATACAGATACAGGGGAGTGATATTAGTAAAGTTGACAAACAACACATAACATAAATCACGCCCGTTTCCCCCAAAGGTTTAGGTAGAGGTGTACTCATATGATACTCATTCATTCAGCCAAACGACGTGCGGTGGACGCTGGAAATAGGCCTCCCCTAAACACCGCCAATTCAACCGGTTCTGTGTTTCCCGCATTTCGCAGATTCCTGAATCCTTCGCTAAGTCGTCGTTCCACCTTGTGGGAGGCCAAGGTGGCCATAGCCCGAAGAATTGCCAAACTGAAGTGGCAATGGGCAGGGTACATTGGTCGCAGAACAGATGGCTGATGGGGCCGAAAGGTTCTGGAGTGGCGACCGCGTACCGGAAGACGTAGCGTTGGAAGGTATATGGTACTGGTAGGGAAAAAATAAAAACAACGAATACACAACGATCCTTTTTATTTTAGGAAATTTCACAATAAAAGTCTTGATTGGATCTTATCCATAAACGGCAATATGCACAGCAAATATTATACTAAAACCTTAACCTAATTTAACCAAAGAAACTTATGATTTTAAATCCATACAAATATTTACAACAGCCCTAATTCATGAACGAATTTTAACTGAAGCTTTAACTTAACCTATTGAGTACTTCATACGGTAACAATTTATTACATTTTTATTAAAACACCAAATTTTTGTGCTTTTTTAGTTTAGGATCGAACAAATTGGTATTGAAGCCAAAAAAATAAGTTCACGAATAAGGGCGAACTTTTTTACAATATTGTCCAAAATTCATACCGAACCGTGGCTAAAATTGAAAATTAAAGTGAACTAAATTCGATACCCTGTTTACGAAAGGACCTTTGCATCCTTCCTTGAAACACGAAGTAAGCATAATATTAAAAAATATTTTCAGAATATGACACTCAATTTTGACCAGGACAGTTTTTTATTTTTTTATTTAGGATTCTAAATAATATTATTTGTTATTTAGAGTATTCAATTTCGTTGTCTGTAATTTGACTGATAAACTGACTATATAAAGAAACTGGAATATAGGTTTAGTCTAACAATGCTTTTAATTATTCTGAGTGTCGTATCTTTAATTTAAAATTTAACTTTATTTTAATTAACAATTGTTAACTTTGTACAGGTTATACGTATATCGTCTTTGGAAATAATTACATCTGAACAAAATATTGCATTTTGATTAAATTAAATCATTAAAGTATTAAAATATAACTAAAACAAATGGGTTATAATATTTTAAAGCTAAAACTTTTCATACATGTCCACATATTAATATTTATTGTTTAGAAGCAAATGACAATCTATACTAATATTATAAAGAGGAATGATTTGATTGTTTGGTTGTATTGAATAGGCTCCGAAACAACTGGACCGATTTAAAAATAATATTTTACCATTGGAAAGCTTAGTTTTCAGGGAGTAACATAGGATACTTTTTATCCCGGGAAAAATAACGGGTCCCGCGGGAAAGACCACGGGAGCGAAGCCGCGGGCAAAGTGCTAGTAATTTATATTTTTAAATATCGAACGACCCGTTAATCCTCTAACTTAAAATCATGTTTTCCAGCAAGAAACACATTATACGCTTATTATTTTTCGAAAAACAAGATTATAAAAAATAATAGATTGATTTCAGCATTTGACATACCATTTGGAAGTTATCTTTTTCTCAAAACATTGATTGTCATCTGCTTCAAGTATTATGATAACTAAAAGCAACTCCAAATAACTCTATGCAATAAAAATGCAGCTTAAAATTCAACATTCAGTTTTAAAACATTTATAATTATAACGTTTAATTTGAATTAAACTTATAACAAAAAAAAAACTATACAGACTCAAACACACATTCAACAATTACCACTCACGATTCTTTCCATAATGTCCCTTTTTAGGCCCATGACCACACCGCTAACTACCAACATAGTCTGTACATTTTCTTTCAAAGAAACATTATTTATTTACATATTAAAACTTTGGTTTACGCCTTGAAAAATACTATCGAATTACCCAATCCATACAACAAGATTTATTATCATTTTTTTCATTTTCAATATTTTTTTTGTTGCTTTCAAACACGCACGTAACTTAGTGTATTACACGTAAAGCTATTTTTTTTCTGCATGACAATACAAAACGGTGTACCTAAAGCTGTTCCTTCATTAAACCTATTTGGTTTGGTTTTGGTTACTTTGGTTATGACTAGTACTATACGGAATGTGTCAGTAACAATAAGCCTTACTTCTATTTCAGAAAATTATGCTGAGAATGTCAGTTTCCATTGTTATTGAGAAAAAACTGTATGACTATCAAACGTCATATTAAGGTTGTCAATTAGACTGGCTATGTCTCTTCATGAGACATTCTTGGATGATAAAGTAAAACAAAGTTGTATTATTAGATATTTTCTTATGAACGAATTATTTTTGCTGATGTGTCTATGAGACGTCGAGAAATGGAACTAGCACTGATAAACAAGCCAGCGTAAGTGCCATAAAGAAGTTCACCTCTGAAAGAGAAAAATACAAAACATATAAAAACAGTTTTTATTAAATACAGAATAAAACTTTTGTTGTGGTATTGCTTTTCGAAACGAGAAATATGGGATTATCGTAATATGTTTGGTAAATGAAACACACATTAATTAACAAAATAGTGGTTGATTGCTTTGTGAAATTTTCTGAATATTAATGTTTAATCTGGCTAAAGCACTTGTTTGACTTTCATTGTAAATATTAACTGGTAATTTCGATATGAGCTGATTCACAGTAAATACAATTCATTCACTTTTTGAAACCTTATACCACTTTAGTAGTTAAAATTACAGTGAAAACGAAAGGTAGTAAAATGGAAAATAGTAAAAAAGAGAATGAAGATAAACTACCTCTAGAACTAACTGCTGCTGCAAGCTGCATGTCTGCCGCAGTGGGCATCTCAGGAGTGGTGCTTATAGGTCCTACAGACAAAAAAATTATTAAATGATAACATAATTTATAAAATCTACATAATTATATACATTTCAAATAGTATAAACACAAAATTAAACATTGTAACTCTAGATAGAAGAATCGTTTACGTCAAATTACTAAAGCAATTGCATTATTTCGTGTAGATTGCGAGAACGCTTACTATCAAGTTGCCGTTTACGTACCGACACTACATTACATTCTTAGTTTATGTGGGGAATTTTGCTACGAAGTTTATTAAACATAGCAGTTTATTATGCAATAATTTGAGAATTGTTCGTTTTGTTAAAGCATTATTAGGTATTGGCCTAAATAAATAATAATAATGTTTGTGGTTTATACGATTATGAAATGAATTATGATTTCATAGTGCTCTGAAAAAAGCTTATGACATTTCTTAGAAATTCATCATTTTTAATTTTCTGATGGCGTATTCTATTGGCCATTAGTCGTATTATTCCTACTTAACTCTCATACTCCATTGGAGGCCATAAGCCTTCCTTGCGTTATGCTTTGTTCTGCATCATGCATCATTAAATTCTATATGCAAGTGTAATTTTAAAGTATTGTTTGCCTATCTCGCTGCTGCACGCGGGTTGACTTCATAGTATCATTTTTTTGTAATTAAATCACCCGTTCCGCGGACAAAAAATATTTCATAAGTTAATTAAATGTTGCCACTTTAAATATTATATTTTATTATTGTTTATATATTTAGAACTAGTGTTTATTGATTTTTTGTCATAGTTTGTTATTTTTCTTTATGCTACACCGGTTGACGTCAACACGTCAACGCCGGTTGTCGCTGAAAACCAGCGCTGGGGCTCTGTCTCGCATAGGGTTCCAGCATTATGCTGAGCGATGGCCATTTTGCATGGAGGTGACGAATATGTTCCTCCAAATTGTTATTTTTGTGTTTATGTTTTTTTATCTCTTTGCTTGCGTCATCTTGCACCGCAAATAAACGTATTTTCTTTCTTCTTTTTCTTTTCAAATTTATTTTTGGGAACCGGGTTAAATTCGTTGCAAAGCTTTGTTTATTATATTATGCTGGCTCATTCTTGTTATGATTTGTGCACGGATAATTTATTTACTTTGACCAAAGTAATAATACTCGTAATGACAAACAATAAAAAAACCTTACCGGGTTTGAAAATTCTTAATATTACTATTTATGACTCGCACGTATTTATTAACTATATTATAATTATTTATAACATAACAGTACCTGGTCGATCGAGCTTTGCTCGGATGAAAATAGAAAAACATATCATCCAGGTATACCAACGCTGTATCACATTCCCGAGGCTGTGAAAATAGAGAAAACGAATTTTCCCAGATATGAGACTTAGCTAGATCGATTTTTCATCCCCGTAAACCCCTATATTGCAACTTTCATTGAAATCGTTAGAGTTCTTTTCGAGAACGTAGTTACAAATAATAATTATTATTATTGCATATTATTATTATAAATTAATAAATAATATAATATTGTTATAATATTATTATTGTTTTTTTTATATTATAATATTGTTCATTTAATAGTATAGGATAACAATGACGAAGGGTTAGGCAGAGGTATACCTGTAGTATATCCCAGTTTTGTAATAGGGGGCGAGCCTATTGCCATCAACCAGGCACAAATCCAGTCCGTGATGTTATTGATAATTATTCATACATAACTCAAAGCTATATTCACATAAACATAAAGCATTGTTGTAATTCCAATCACGTTCCCACCAAAAGTAAAATAAAAACCAAATGTGAAAAAACGCCCCAAACGACATCCAATAGTTTGTCAACAGTAAATTGGTCGCGTACCCTCGAGACGTCACTATCGATGTGACTAACTAAAAAAACTATCGATCATAATCCATCTTTCAATGTCCAATCTAAAAAGATTTTTCGGAGGTAAAACTTCCAGCGCTTGTTGACTTTTCATTAGGATCATAAGGAACAAACGCTGAGAAAAAATGTTTGAGCGCCCACCGATATTCTATTAAGCGCATTTACCCTCCACAATAGACTTAACGAAGCATAAAATTATTCACGAGAACTGTAGGAAACGTTCGTCTCATGTACTTTAGATAGCTGTGTACACAAACTTTCTACTGATAAAAAGCTTAGAATGCCCCTCTCGAAAATTATTTTTCGCAAAATTGTTATTTTCATGGCTCCCGTTAAAAAATATTGGTACCATTCCTTATTCTTTCCGCTCCTAGAGGGGCACAATAATGTCGTCCGTAGACTATAAAGCGGTTAAGTTGCTTTTTTTAAATAAATAAACAGCTTTTAAGCCGCTTTACCGGATTTTTTTTCAACTTTATCAGTATCTTTCAAATTTTAATATGTTTATTCAAGACATTCTTTCTATACGAAAATGTGTTTTTTACGATCCATAAATCGCGTTTTAAACTATAGCTACTTACATTATAGTAATAATAATATTTTTGTTTTTATAAATATATTTAAAAATGTAAATTATATGTAATATGGAATAATAAAAATAGGCCCATAGAAAAATACCTTTACCTAAATATGTTTGAATTACGGAGTCCCTTAATAGCCTCTGTGATAAACTGATAACTAAAGCATATTCTACCAGTAGGTACCTACACAATTTAGTTGACTGATGTATTATAAAACGGTATTGCACGCGCACGCTGTGAGTGTGGACGACTTGAATAGAAAATCAATTTATCAATTTTGTCACAGCATAAAAGCATATTTTTAGTCAAACGAAACTATTTTATAGCGGAACGGCGAATCAAAGCGAATAGAGCTATTCGAAAGAATTTTCCACTGGAAATGTTATTCGTATCTTGATTATTCCATTGAGCACTATTATGCAAATTAAAAACATTTAGAAATTCACTCGCTCACTGGTGAGTGCTAAAACATTTTTCGCATATATTTTAAAATCGGGTGATGCCAGCTTTTTGAGTACTTATACAAAACATTTTAGGTGATAATTACATTTAAATGTTCATGCACGTTTTGATGTCACTGTATTACCTAGGTATTACTCTCTGCTTTTCATTGTTAGAAATGATAATAAACGTATTAGCCGTTAATTTTCTACCTTTTGTTTTACATCTATTTTACATAGATTTTGGGCAATATAACACACAGGCTTTTCTATTACATGTTCCTGCATAAAAAGTGTAGTAGTACCTACTTATAGGTATACCGCGTTCACGATTTAGTTTCCAAATATGTAAACAAATGTGTGTTTTTTAAAAACAACTTTAAAGCTTAGACATTTATAAAGTTCAGTTTGCGCTACAACTTCACACATATTTATGACTTATTTAATAGTACCTACTACTCATTCAAATTTCAATCAACTTAATTGAAAAAACCATTAAATAGCTATTAAGTGGAAATAACATCAACTGAAACCAAGGATTTTGAATATAGCTTAGCTACGTTAAGTTAAGGCTGTAATAATATAAGTGCTGTTACCTGGATAATAAATAGCTTCTTTTCTCACGGCGTATTTGGCCTGTGGTATTCTTAGTGTGCAGATGAATTCTGCTGGCGAAGGTAGGTCCACATCATTGAGGGTCACGGACGAGACTGCCGAATACCTTCCATTGACTATATGTACTCTGTGGTCCACTCCTTGTAGGTGTCTGCGTAAAAGAAACAAGATAACGGTGTTAAAATCAAAAGGTAATGATAAAGTGCAGTTTTGAAAATGTAATATGATAAGGTACTTGTAATCCATGACCATGTTGATGTTGTCAGCAATAAACTATAATTTTACTAGGGTAAAAAATCTATAGGACTCACTATAATATTATTTTATTTTATTTATTTACGAAATACCGGAATAGTTATCGACATAAGCTGCACCCAAACACATTTATTTTTATCTGCTATCATGATGCATCGTAAATAAATGGTCAATAAATAATATAATTTAGTGAGTTGTTTATGCTAATGAGTTTTTCCATTAGGAATTTCTCAGTAGCAGCCCGGAGTCTGGATTTGTGCCCGTTTGATGGCAATAGGCTCGACCCCTATTACATGGGACTTAAACGTAACTGGCGAAATGTGAGTGTGCCTACTGCAGGTACACCTCTGCTTAACCCTTCGGGAAAGCAAGGCGTGATGTTATTTGAATAAAATAAAATCAAATATAATTAAACGCTATTTATTAAAACTAGGTTGAAAATATCACTTTTTGAACGTCGAAATTACATAAGCCCCAAACTACCCGCCCTTCACAACAACAAAACAATTCTGCTAGCTTTTGCCGAATTTTATCCATTTTAAAGGCGAGTTTATAATTAGTTCCAACATTGTCAACTAAAACCAAAAAAATAAACTTATGGAAGAAAGAAAACTACAGGGTTGATGAAATCAAATTATGTTTCAACACTACAAAAAAAAAACTGTGCCAAAATGTCTGATCATCAGTTTCGAAGGTTTTTCACAGCAACCCATCATCGATACTTAAATAGCCCTATTACATTATTATAACGGTCCTTGTATATTTAATCCTGATATATTATTATCCACACTTTACCCGGGCGCGACTATAAATTTCGGGTTAATGCCGCCCAACTCAATTGGGACTAATATTTAAGTGTATCAGCGCCATTCGAAGCCATTTCGATCTTACATTGTATAGAAACTATTTGTACATAGGCAGCCATCTTGTTTTTAAACACTATTTGCTTTAGAGACAGTTTTTTCCTGACTACAACAAAGCTAAAAGGAAAAGTAATAAAAATGAGAAATTAGGGTTAGGTTGGTGTTATTGGGATTTCCATCAGGAATTTCTTAGTAGCAGCCCTAAGTGTGGATTTGTGACCGGTTGATGGCAATCGACTTGGTCCCTATTACATGGGACTTAAACACAACTGGCGAAATGTGGGTGTTACTATAGGTACACCTCTGCCTAACCCTTCGGGGAAACAAAGCGTGATGGATTCTTTGTTACTTTTTACAGCCTTTTCTAAATTTTATTCTAATCTATATTTACCTAAATAATTTTCATTGTATAGCAGTTACCTGCTCTTGCCTCCCTTCGAGATTATTTTCGAGTAAGAACATATCGATTTTCTAATTATACATGATCAGCCCTACGGACTACATACATTCGGGCAATTTTAATGCCAGTTCTAAATGAATTCAGCCTTCAAAGCAAGAGCGAATAGGCACCTTCTGGGCTTGCTCGTCCCATTGCAATTGTAGCGGTTACACCGCCACATACGAACTACGTATCAAAAACATGACGTCACACAAATCTTGCATCGCGCAATTAGAGTTTACCGCGCGAACGACATACCTATATAAGGCTATCCGACATCAACAGTCGGGCAGTCGGCCCACCATACACAACACTCGTCTGGTTGGAGGATCCTCCCTTTTCTATGGTGGATGAGTGAACTTTACACCCTGTTCCTCATGCCTCTAAATTGGTGACCCCGACGTGATGTTTTTGATACGTAGTTCGTATGTGGCGGTGTAACCGCTGCATCACAATTGCACTATCACGTCGGGGTCACCAATGAAGTGTTACGGGCAGACTTGATAGTTCTAAAGTAGTATTTTATTGCGTCTGCCCGTAACACTTCACCATCATAGACCTCATCCATCGCTTTCCATCAGGTGAGATTGAGGTAAAGAGCTGGCCCATATTGCAATAAAAAATATTAAATAAAGCAATTAAAATAGAAACGTGTAAATTAAGGCTGTAATTAAAATTTCTGTTCACAAAACAGCTCCACCATTTCCATAGTGTGGATCATTTGTTATTTCAACCAATTTCATTTTCATACAATTTGGTGGAAAATCAACGCGCCATATATGAATACGAATCTACTACTTTCACGCCAATCTTATTTCGCAAGAACGAAAGTACCTAGTTTCGGAAATATAGTTTTGTCAAAGACACCGTGGAAATCCAATTTATAACAAATGTATCCACTTGTATTCTGGACAATCTCGCTTGGATAAAAATACTAGGTTTCTTTAGTCACATTTATAAACAAAATCTCACTCGAATTTACATACCTATGTAAATATTCAAAACCTCAAAGCATATTAATAAGGATACGTAAAAAAATTTAAAAAAAATTGCTTAATCTCGCCAAGGGTCACAAAGGCTGATAAAAAATATGAATGAAACTACAGCAGCTGACATTGCATTTAATTTAATTTTAAAAATTATCATCGCTCAAGTGTCTACAAACCTTTCTGAAGAACATTATACACTATTAGAAATCTAAGGCAGAAGTTTGATTGTAGCAATTAGTTCAACTGTGGGTGATGCAACATGAAGACATGAATGACATCTATAATAATCCCGTCTGTCAGTCGCTTTTACAGAGAAAATATTAAAAATGTTTCACACAGATGATCCCTAGTAGCCTACACAACTAAAGTCGTACATAAACCTATTCTACAACGAGAGTCTCAAGAAACAACACACGAATATTTTTATAATGAATGTACAAACTAAAACGATCTCAACTTTCTAATTTAACTTTGTGTAACCAACATTACAAGCGGCGACCACATATTTGCTGGGAACAATGAAGTTTGCCCTCCTCGGGGAAATATGTCTTGAAACTAACAACAAAATTTAATCAAAGGAGAATGTTTTAAAAACTACGAACATAGACTCGGCTTGGCTTTGAATTATTTGCGGTGATTTTTTACTGCGTGCTCCCTATCTTTTAAGCAAAACATCGCATTCTTAAGTAAAAAGTCAGAAAATGCATTTTCCTTTTTGTTATCCTAGCCGTAATGAATAGGGGGAGCAGGGAAAATTATTTGTGCAGGGAAATTTAAATATAGCTATCTGCATTTAGAGCCTTGAGCGATGTTAATTTTGGAAATTTAATTAAATGGAATGTCAGCTGCTGTTGTTCCATTCTTATTTTCCATCTGCCTTTTTGACCCTCAGAGAAAATAAGCATTCATTTTTTTTAAAGTTAAACTTTATCATATTTTTTATTTTTTTGATGATACAGCGGCCATAGCAGTACTCACTATTACGGTTTAAAAAACAGCCCTGTGACGGACGAACAGCGGAGCCTTAGAAAAAGGGTCCCGTATGAGCAAAATATGCAAATAAAAATACTCGGTGACCAAATGATTTTTTTTAGCAAAGCATATTTTATAGCCAGGTACTTGGCAGGTGAACCAGATGGTAGCCAGCCAGACCAAGTTTAATCTTGGCCTCAAACGTTGCCAAGTCTTTTATTCCCCTATAATCAATTGTTCGAAATGTGATATTATTTTAAACTATACACTGAGGATTTTTTAAAGATTGTAAAGTAAACTTTTGTGACCCAGTGAGGTGTCAAAACGTTTCAAATTGCCTTTTTAAAAGTTTGAATTCAATCTTTTGGATTTTTTGTGATCTGTGTGGTGTCTGGATACCTTTAGTCTCTTTCTATGTAGATTTATATATATTAATACATATGTGGCAGTTCACATGGTATTGATAATACCGTTTACAAGCTAATCGGTCATCTTAACATACCTAACCTCAGATTTTGACCCCGCTAGGTCAAATAGAAATAAGTCCATGTAAATAGTGTTATTAGGTTACGATAACGGAGACATCTACGATGATTACTCAGTCTCTATTTACGAACTAATCACCGTAACACATAAATTACTAATTACAACATCAAATCTAGACAACCGTGAACGATATATTTCAGATCGTTGGATTTCATTGCTGCGTTCTAAATCATTAATAACGTATACTCTTTTTACGACTAAAGCCTTATACTAAGGCCCTCTCCTCACTGGTCAGTACGTCAGCGGTGCGGGATTAGCATGCTTGGTATACTCTGTACCGAAAGCTTACCGAGCGCCTATATTTCAATGAATTAAGCGGTACTGCACAAATTATACCAAAAACAAATTGTCAGGTCCGTAACTGCTACTCACCGACCAATGAGGAAAAATGCAAGCAATGCGGTATCATTTCGAGCCTAGTTATACCGAGCATACTACATATATCGCACCGACCAATGAGGAAACGGTCTAAAAAGGTTGATATTTTACATTTTTATCAACACTGAACTTTATACTATTTTTTCTTAACCCGACTTCACATGATTGTGCAGTTTTATCTGACATCTTTATTTAGTTTTTCGGTACAGAATTTAGCAATAATGTCAATAATGCGCCAAGAGAATAAATTCAGAAGTAAATATTCGCCAAATTGCCAAATAACGTTACGCACGACGAAATAGACAATAACCGTGAATTGATCTAACAATAGAACAAGGAAACAATACGAAACTAAGCACCGTGAACCGTGAAACACCTCAAATCCCATCCAAATGGTTCAGGACATTCCATATCAAATTGCGCCCAGCACATTACATGGACACTTCCCGCAATGCGGTTGCTATGTGCCACGGGTAACTTCATACATCTATGTTTGACCACCTAACATAGATACCTAATACTACCCTTACCATCCCATGTGACATCGGCAATTGCATAGACAAAAGGAGGTGAGGGAGGTCTATCTAAGATGGCCGCCTCGCTTCCTTATCAAGAAATAGGAAATGTCGAAATTAGAGGGAAATCAGAGGACTGTTCTATAATTCCTCATCTTGTAAACTATTGTGGTCGGAACTTGGAACCGACCTTTATAGAATACAGTTACAACGTGTAATCAAGAAATTGTAGAAAATTATTGAGCGTTGCTTTACCTCTTTATAAAACTCTTGATTAAATTAACACTTTCTAAGATAAAAATGAAGCAAGATTTTATTTTGAAGCTTAATTTTTTGTTCTAATTATGTAATATTGAACGTCTTACGCTCAGATGACCTTGAGGAAAGCCTATTTAAATTTTACTTTGAACATAAAAAACAGTACTATAATCTTTGCTGTTAGCAGGGTAGCTTAATTTTGTTAAGTTTATCACACTAATATTATAAAGGCGAAAGTTTGTGAGTGTGTATGTTTGTCTCTTCTTCACGCTAAAACTACTGAACGGATTTGGATAAAATTTGGCACAGATATAGTTTATAACCTGGATTAACAAATAGAATACTTTTTATCCGGACATTCCAACGGGATCGAAACTTATGCGGGTGAAACCGCGAGGCGCAGGCTATATCTACTAAGAAGAAGTAGAAAGCATGCGGAAGCGTTTGTGGTCTGCAGAACGAAGAACCGACGACTTCATAGTGTCATGATAAACAATTAAATGGCTGGATCAACATTAACGCAAAGGAATCACTGAGTATTATATACTGGGTTTAACATCACGGGAAACTTAAGATGATTAGTCCAGAGACAGGATTTGTGCACGATTATTCCCTCTGCCTCTTTAGCCCTGTTACATGATGGGATGAATAACATAATTGGCAATATGTGGGTGCACATACACCTTAAGCCCTTCGGGAAATCCAGGCGTAATGTTAATATGTTTGATTTAAATAATTACCGTAGCACAATCGTGCCTAAATAGGTCTTAACAAGTTTGCAATAAATCCGAAAACATTCGAACTGCAACGAAGGATTGAAAACTGTGTTGCATAAAACCACATAAAATTAACCAGAACCCTATTTGAAATAAGATTAGACATAGCTAAATCTTTTTTACAGTCCGTTCAACCGATTTTGACTTCTATTGCATTGGTGGCATGACAAATGGCAGCTGCAGTAAACAGTTGGTATTGTTACCACTTTTTTGCTTTTTATGCCTACGGTATAGAAGTCAGAATCGGTTGAATGGACTGTAAAAAAGGTTTGTTTAAATGTCTTATCTTCTTTCTAATGGAGTATACATTCAAAATACTTCAACAATTTAGACAGCCAAATAGTTATTTGGCTGGCATCAGTTGATGCTCTTAAATTTTCCCACTCGGAAAAAGAAGGAAAAGAGTAGATAATCGTGTCTAAATTTTTTTGAGCGAATAATTCCCGGTTTGATCTTTAATAACTAGGAGTTTTTCACTGCATAAATATTTATAGTGATGATTTCAAAGAATTTCCTGGCATCATTGAGAGGTATCGAATAAAAGTTTTTGAACTAAAATTTAATAACTGCTCATTTTTATATTTAGTTCCGTGTTTTACAGGCCAGAAAAATGAAATGAGGAAAAAAATATAACTTTTTGTTTCTTTAAGCACCTAAAAAAGGGAGGGTCACCCCTTCCTCACTGTTTGTTGGCTTATATAGAGTCAAAAGATCTTATTTTTGGCATTCTTGAAGGATTATTCCTGTCAGGTAGTGACTGGGTCAAAAAAATAATGTTATCTTATAGGGTATTTATAAGGAGCTACTTACTTTTCTGGTGTTGCTATGGTGAGGTTTGGCGAAGGGAAGGCCCCATCCGCCGCACAGATGACGTTCACCGTGTCGTCATCTGTCTTGTTCTGGATCAGCCGGAAACTCGTCTCCGGTACTGGAATTTGATAGTTTTGTACACGACATTAAAGGTTTGTTTGTGGAGTTTATGAGTGGTGTTGAGTTGGAGGCAAAGTGACGTATTATGTGTGTGGTGACGACTTTGTAAGAGCGTTCACGAGGCAAAGAGAAGTGCTTGTTTCAGCTATGACACTTGAGCAAGTGTGAGTTTAATAATGCCACGGTATAGGTAATAATGTAGAGATTTAACAGTCAAATACATATATTCAACATGAATAAAGTAACAAAAGTACAACTAACTAAGTATTATACAAACTAAAATATAGCGTGGAAAAATTCATCCGCATCGCTGTCGGCTGGTAGTGTAAACAGTGTAAGTAAACAAAGAAGAATTTTCTGTTTTAAGTAGATAAACAACTTAAAACGTCGCCGTTAAGACTCATACTGCCCTTCACTATAAGGTGCATTAGGGCAACATAAATACTGTTAAGTACGTCTAAAAGTTAAGTGTACTTTGAGTATTCGTGGGTCAGGAGGCCATGCATGCTTGACTCGTTTTAGATTAAACTAGTCAAACATTAAATATGAAAAAAAACTAAGTAAGTATCTCACAATATCCAACTAAAAACTCAACAGACTGCAATAAGTCAATACATTTCTCCCCACAGTAAAATAGTAGATTGTATCAGAAGGGAGCAATTATATTTTTACTGCGAGGGCGCTTTTTTGAATCCAGAGCAAGTGAGGGATTCGAGAGTAGAATCCCGAGTGTAGCGAGGGAATCTTTAGTAGAATCCTGAACGTAGCGAGGGATTCAAAGTACGTTGCCCGAGCCATAAATATATTTTGCGCCCGAGTGATACACTCTACTTATCATCACCCTCTATAAGAAAATAAAAGGCGCCTCATATTGTATTGTAATTTAATAAAACATAGAGTAACAACTAAATTGAAATTAAATAGTATCTAATAATAAAACAACTAAAAACTTATATTTAAATTTGAGACATTTTCGAAATTATGACAATTTATTGTTACAGTTTTATTAGGAATAGAGATTGTTGTAGATTTTATATTCTGCGTGTTTGAAATAATGTCCGAATCTGGCTCATTTTGAGGAAAGTGTGACGGTGAATCTCGTTGTTTGGATGTAGATGGGCGCGACGACAGTGGCATGGATGGATTAACTGAAGGCAATTTAATGTTTTCCACGATGCGTTCACATGTTTTAGCCTTGTTCTCAATGGAATCTTCTATATACCCCTCTGCTACAGCACTCGACTTCCATCCTCCATGTCGCTTGAGATCAGTTAAGTCCGCTCCAAAATGTGCCAAACGGGTAACAGAAGTACGACTAAAACAATGTCCTGTATACAGTTTGATATGGTAACTTCAAATAAGTAGCGATTTCCTGTGGCATGTTAGAAATTTAATTTTTCCCATCATTTGTTTGAAGCACTTGCCATTTTGATAACGGATGAAAAACCGATTGGTCTTCATATCAGCAGGACGCAGGTCTATGTATTTCTGTAAAATAGTTTTGTATTCACCTCGGATTACGAAGGATCGGTCTATTTTTTTTGTGTCTGTCAGCTTTACTAACAATCATCCGAGTGATTTTTGACAAAATCATTTAATCAGCAGCTATTTTTAAAAGTTCATTGCTACGACAAGCTGCATGTACTCCGAAAATTAAAGTCACCTGTAACAAAACCGAATGTGAATAAGACAAGTATCTATCGAAGTACTGGTTACCATAAAATGCGCATTTTAAAACATTATGGTTATACTTTACTAATCCACCATATACATAGTTACTTACTTTTACGGCAAGAAAGACTTTGTCAGGTGCCTCATTAAGGAAATTCTCCACGTTTTTGACTGAGAACACTTTGGATTTTTTAGGTTTAAATCCATCAGAAATCCTCCTCAGTTAAGCTATTAATTTCGACTGTGTCCAGTTTTACGCCGTTATTAGAACTGACTGTTGATTTTAGCATTGAGTAGGTACTCCAAATAGTGGAAGTTTGTTTAGTTTTGGCTAAGTACTGGAAGTAGGCCAAAAACACAGATTCTGAAAAATTTATGGCGCCTCTTGCATTTCTCCATTCAATAAAATTACTATAGGCTTTCATATATTTCTCCCGTGATTTTTCAGGTAATAGATTATCCATTACATTTTTGAGTCAGTTCTAATAATTTCAGGAGTTAATTCTATACTTTCACTGTCACTTGAAGAATTCATTTTTCAAAACAAACTATGAATTTCTAACAATCCGTGAAAATTGACAAAAACGCGGGCTGTAGTTCGCGCGTTTTTAACTTTTTAATTTGATTTCTTTTTTTTTATTTAGTCGGTGGCGCGACTATGTGCCGGTGTACCAGCCAGTCTTTATTCAAACAATATTTGCGTTCGATTTCTTTGGCGCTGAACACTAAGATGTTTCAAATTCAAAAAGTGAGTGGCAAAGATAATTGCGGCGCACTTATAAATAGGATTAAAACTCATTACTGCCCGCTAAAAGTTTCTTATAGAAAACACCACCTTTGGGTGCACTTAAAGGCGAACCAAGTCGTCCTTTTCGAATAGAGGAATGAAAACAAAACAGAAATAGTTGCTGAATACTAACTGGTTGTTAACCGACCGTTAACGATCTCTATTAAATTATTCTTCCCTCAGTTAACTCAAATAACTTACTTTGAACACGCAGCTGATACGTTTTCTTTCTTTCTTTGCTGCTTGTAATAAATGAATTGGCCAAAGTGCATGTCAATTCGAAATTAGGTTGGGAACTGGGCCAAGTTCCACCAATTGTGGTTATAAACATTGTTTCTCAGACAGAATGACCAAAATAAAACGGTTGCTGTCCTAGGGAAAAAATATTCGACTAAAAAGCAGCGATTGAATATGAAACAAGGTTTGAGCTAAAATGTTTGTTTTTCTAGTACATTACAATTTAGATGATCTGGTTTTTAAGTTTCTATTCGACGAACCTCTTTTGTTGATTTTTACATTATTAAATGCACACCTATTTGTTTTTCTTTATATTAAAGTAAGCCACGTTCTAAAAAAACTGCAGCATTTTCCCATACTGCCAGTATACATAGCCCCGATTGCATAAAGTCGAATTGGAATAGAGCAATTCGGTATAGTTTTATTTGGCCGGAAGGCTTACAAGTGTCATTGACACAAAAAGAACGGGCTGCGGATAGCAGATGTTGAATGTATAAAACTAGCTTGGTTAAACAAAAAGCTTATATGATTTATGGGAGAAGTTGTAGCTAGTACTAAATGCCAACAGGAAAATGAGGCAGACGAAGTAGATAAAAAAAATATGGTAACAATTAACCAAGGAGACCACATAAAGGTTGATAAACTCAGCATCGTTTAAAATGGATCGATATCAGGTGTTCATTTAATCCTACTTTAATAATCCATGTTCGTTTACCAAGAGCTTATATCGGAAATAAACATCAAGAATACCTGGATAGCCTAAAAATTTAAAATGTTAGACTTTTGGGTTTCTAACTACCCGTAACGACTGTCAAAGATCTACAAATGACAGCCGGGACCAAAGGCTTAACGTGTTACCAGAGGCACGGAGGGGTCTTGGTATGTAAAGATGATCACCCATCGACGAACCAACCGCAGCAAGCGTAGCTTAACCTGATCGATCGACCCGTGCGGCTGTTATTATTTAGCCACAAGTTCCAGTTTGACACATTGTAGATAAAGGACATGAAACTGAACCTTTTTTGGATGTTCCAAAACACCATGTTCGCCCTCGATTTAGATGCCATAGTATAAATTAAATAATCCCCGAAAAGCTTTCACATGGCATAAGTTTCATCAAAAAATTCAACACTCAAAAGTCATTTATTCAAACTAGGCTGAGAATCAGCACTTTTCGAACGTCAAAGTTACATAAGACAGTCCCACAAAACGCCCACCCTTCACCACTTCCTAGTGCTTTCGCTGGGAAGAAGAAGTGGCGCAACAAACTCCCCAGCAGCACAGCTGTCTGTTCAATTAGGAAAAAAAAAAAAATGATTCTATACAATAAGTACTTATTAAGCAAAATAACTTACATAACGCAACACAAAACATTAAATTATAAATTATTAGCCATGACAGCTAGCACACGCCAATATACCAACCAAAAACATCGAGATCTATACTCAAGCAGAAATAAAAATAACTAAACGTAAAGAATATCTAAAAAAATAAATAAAGGGCGTGCCCGCTTACATATAGCTGTAACTAGAGTTATAATTGATAAACTAGGACCATCGAGGTAAAATAAATAAACAGTTAATTACAATAACAAAACCATGACTTCAAACAAAAACATGACCATCACTGTTGAGAGTTGGGACCAGACTCCATACAAAGTTGCCCGTGGTCTTTTGGCATATACACTGGCTTGCAAAACTAAGTAGTAATTGTGACACTTTTAAAATTTCAATTTATTCTAAACTGTAGAAGTTAGAGATTTAAAATAAAAAACGTTTTATAGCATTTTTTATCAGCTTTCTTTGAAACTATAGTAAATTATACATTAGTGACATTTTTTAATCCAAAAAAGATAAAACATTAAAAATAGCAATTTTTAGCATAATGTCATAAAACTCAATTACCATTTACAAGTATGTTTTACATGTTATTTATTTTTTAATAACTGGTATTGCCTCCTCGGGCTCTGCTTACAGCTTCGAGTCGATTTGGCATACTGAACACGACGTTTCGGAGCCGTTTTTGGGGAATGTTTTTCCATTCTTCTATCAGGGCCTGTTTTAGTGCCCTGAGGGTGGTAGGTGGTGGTCTGCGGCTTCTGACTAGCCTCCCTAACTCATCCCAAGCGTGCTCAATCGGGTTGAGATCAGGACTTCTTGATAGCCAAGCCATCATGCTGATACCAACCTCCTGAATATACTCTTGCACGACCCGAGCCGTGTGTGACCGGGCATTATCACATAGCATCGATCTATCACACATATTTACTAAATAGGGCCTTGCATACTCATTGAGAATCTCCTGGGCATATCTTTCCCCTGTCAGAGTGCAATTTTCTATGGCCACTAACTTTGTGCAACCTTCTGAAGATATGCCAGCCCATACATGTACATAGCCTCCATGGTACTGGACTCTTTCTGAGAAGCAGACTTGAAGGTATCGTGCACCAGGTCGCCTGTAGACATTTCACCTTCCATCAGAAGTGTAAAGTGAAAATCGAGACTCGTCTGTAAACAAAATTCTTAACCATTCTTTTTGATCCCACTGTATCTGTTCACGGGCGTATCGCAGGCTCGCTACTCGATGCTCTCTCTCGAGTTTGGGGCCACTCGCTGGTCTTCGGGGTTTTAGGTTTGCTTCAGCCAATCTTCTTCTCACTGTACTGTCACTAATATAGTCCCTTCGGGTCTGAAGAAGCTGTTGCAGGACTTCAACTGCATTTAGGTGGCGATTTCTCAACACAGTGGAAACAATACACCTTACATCTAGGTCTGCCATTACCAGGTCTCCTCAAATGGTTTCCAGTCTCTTCGTACCTTCGCTTCACCTTCTGGACCGTTCGTAACCTCATACCCACCATTCTTGCAGTACTGATGCCTAGTTCCAGAAAAGTAATTATCCTAGCACATTCTTCAGGTGCAAGAAGCATGATAAATAAGTTAATGTGCTGTTGTATATATTAGCTAATGTAATAAGACTCATCGATCAACAAAAAAAATTGAAAAAAAAATAGAAACAAAATATTTATGGTTTTGTAATTCGAAAAGGATTATTTTTGATTTTAAAGCTTTTTCAGCCATTTCTTTAAACAAGGTCACCAAATATGAAGTTTTTATGAACGAAATTAAACTTTTTTTCGAGTCCTTTTTGATAAGAAAGTATATCTTGTGTACTTAAAAAGTTATTGCAATTGTAAAAGTGTGATACTTAGTTTTGCAGGCCAGTGTATATAGTTTACATATAACCTGGATGAATACATAGGGTACTTTTAATCCCAGTAGCCTTGGGACATTTTCCGACATCCACGCGAGTGAAGCCGCGGTCAAAAGCTAGTTTCTAATAAAGATGAACGGAAGAAGAAATCATGAACGAACATGAAAAAATGGAATAAAGCAGCGAAATGTTGATGATTTATATCTCACTGCTCCACCGGTCGACATCATCACGTCAACGCTGGCTATCGCTGGAAACCAGCTGGGGCCCGCTGGGGCTCTGCCGCGCAAAGGGCTGCAGCAATATGCTAAGCGATAGCCATTTTGCGTGGATGTGACGCATATTTTCCCCCAATTTCTAATTTTTTGTGTTTGTGTTCTTACCGCAAATAAACATATTCTCTTTCTTTTATGATGATAATATGACAATATTATTGGTTTAGTTTCAGTGGAGTTAGATTTTTAAATAGTCCACTTACTTTTTGCTACATGAAATCTCATGTCTAAAAGTTAACCCAGATACTATAAAAAATAATATGTATCTCCAAATTCATTTATACCTTGCACCACTTCACTTATAACTGTGTCACAGGGACTCACTACGTGATAAGCGGGAAAGTAAACGGTTTACGAGGAAGGAACCGACAAGTATGAAATTCAATGTTTTCTTAGTATGGATTGGATGTCATGCCTTCGAACTTTATGTAAGTTTAACACGAATTTTCGAGTGTACAGTCGCGGCACGTGTGTATATAAGCGGAGGAGTAGAATGTATGGGAATGAAAATATATATTATGCGTGAAACGGGTCTTGCATATAGGTTAAAATAATATCGATAGTTAGTGTGCCGTACTGTAGTGTGGATGTGAATGATACTTTGAAAATAGATCTTACACAGTATTCATATTTTTATAGGAATCCATAAATAGTCTATCAAATGAAAATGCTGGTAAGTTCTCAATCACACAAAAAAAAACTTCCTACATTTATTAAAAAAAATACTCACCAAAGACCGTCATATGTTTACTCTTGACATCCTCATCAATAAACGTAGACACTACACAAATATATTCACCAGAAATGTCCGTATCTAATTTAACTATTCGGAGAGCTCTATACATTTTTAAGGGGTCATCAGACGCTTTATAATTTAAGTCCACGCGACCCCTCAAGATGCCTATGTCCTGGGGCTTTTGTGACACTATCCACTGATACACTGGTTTTGTTTTGCTTCTGAAGAACCATTTTACCATCAGGCCTGGAGTTCTGTTCCCATAGGTGTAATCACAGTCTAATATTACTGAGTCCTGAACACCATACTGAATTATCTCTGGCACTACAAATTTCACTATTTTAATTGCATGTAAACCTGAAACAAAGAAAAAGTTTGGTTAGAAAATGTTTTCATAGCAACGAAGCCTAATTTCAATAATTTGATGGTAATGCGATGTTCAAACATTAATAAGGTAGCTATTAATATTCAGAAATCTGCCTACATTCTCACGCTAGACCCGAGTTTAATGTAAATGGAACGAAATACAAACGGCTTCTCATTAAAGACAGGCTTTGTACTGACGAAGCATTAGAACTCTTGTTTACGGATTTATTTATTAGGACTAAAACAGTAAATACAAGAATTCTCGCAAAGATAATAAACTTAACGTGAACAGCAAATTCTCTGACTGACAACGTCGCATTAGCGTCGACAAGAACAATAATAAATCGGAACACAATATTGACGGAAAGAGGGCATCCAAGCGTTTTCTCTGTAATGTAAATGATTAATATTCATTGGACAGCAACAAACAATTTGCTGAGGACACGTTGTCCCCTCAAGTTGCTTAAAGAAAACTCCCTCCGGCTAATCCATATCCATCAGTCTTGTAGTCCGCGAACCATTAATATTTATGCAATTCCAAGTCAACGCTGTTGAAAGCTCATTTAAATTCATCCTTGGTTCTACTTAAAAGCGAGAGTAGGCACGACCTAAAAATTTGATTCGGTAGCACTTAAAATTTTATTAGTGAATGCTTTTGGAGCAAATATAGCCAAGTGTTAAATAACAATTTCATAAAGAAAAGCTCCTAGTTATGGGAGTTTGTTATTTTGAAATGTTGTGCTGTACAGATTTTTGTTGAAGTGTGAAGGCAAGCCTACAACTTTTTGCTAGGCAGCGTTGACGGAGAGGATAACATAATAGCCTCTTAACTGCCAACAAGTTTGTCTACAGCTTTCAACGCCATCGAATCTCTTGACGTACAAAATAGTTGGCATATTTATGTGCCCCAGTTTCAAAGGTAATATTAAAACGGTATAATTTAAACATAGTTCTGTTTGAAGATCTTCCCTTTCAGCAGGTAAGTTATTTGAAACAGTCGTTGATATTAGGTTTGAGTAGAAATTGAATTTAGTAATCTGTGTTTATTTTGACAGTCTATGAATTTGATATAACATACATGATGTTATCTCCTGAGGATCTTGTGGCTAAGCCACACAGGTCGATCGATCCTAAACTCAGACTCAACTCAAAGTCAAACCATTTATTTCAATTAAACCATTTACAGGCACTTTTGAATTGTCAAGGAGTCGGTCGGTCAGAAATATGAAACTAGTTGCCCGTTCCAAAGCGTGGCATAACCTATGGAGAAGAACGAGCAAGAAACTCCACGGACACCTTTTTTAAATAAAAAAATTGTTACAAAATATTGGTTACATCATTCATGTTGAAATTATACATGTAAAAACAATCCATTAACTGGGTTGTGGAGCTCAGATAGGCAGTCACTCCATGTAAAATACTGGTATTCAGCTGCATCCGGTTAGACTGGAAGCCGACCCCAATATTGTTGGGGAAAGGCTAGGCAGCTCAATAAACATGATGTTATCTGGGTAACTATACATGTTTTTTTAACCAAAACTTTGGTAACGCTAATAATATTGACTTTTGTATTATTCGAGGTATTTATTTTTCTTCAAAACATTCCACATAAAAAAAAAACAAAGAAAAACACAAGTGATTTCTTCAAAATGTGACGTCGTTACTTGCATTCATCTGTTTGTCCAAGAGCACTTGCGGTTGCCACAGGACTTGAAAATTCGCACTAACGAGGTGACTATCCTATAGTTGTCACATTTGAATGAAGGCAACGTGAGGTCAGCTGAACGTTAGTTTGGGTAGCGGTGTTGCGGTTAGGAGGCTTTCTAGTGACCATTGTTGCGAGGCGATAACGTCAGTAACTCCGCACAAAAGTTCTCCCGACGAATATAATATAAAATGAAAATGTTTTCCGACCATTTCGGTTTCAATAAAACACAGAAGTTTTCCGGTAATCTTAATTTGAGATTTAGTTTAGGATTAAAATGTTTATTGAGGCTCTATTTCGAACAAAACTTTTGTATTTCAGTTTTATATTATAGGTACACGAAAATTCTCTTGTACATTTTTGTGACTTGATCTAAAAAGTGTCAGACAGAAACAAGTTCGGGTCAACATTATTATACAGCTAGTCGTATCTTCAAGTTTTCAACGTTTTTGTGGTAAAGTTCTCTCTGTCATGACGCAAAGCCTCTGTTATCATGTGACAACAGCCGGGGCCGGCACTTTTTCTTTGTGGTATTCATAATGTACACCGACTGTATAAGAATAATAAAAAGTTGTGTTCTTTTAAGAAAACGTAAAATTCGGCTATTTATTTTTATTTGAGTAAAATTGATGTTACTGCGTGGTTTGATGGATATTCCTTATGACTGCGAAATCTGGTAAAATAATAATTTTAGTAGTGACAGTGTTTGTAATTTCCTTAACATGTCGATTTTATCTCCAATTTCAAGTCCGTTTTACTTGAATAACTTCTTGAGCCACAAACATTTTTTTAGGCATGTTTTGCAACACAAAATCCCATAGGAAATCACAATTACAAAACCAACAAAGTTGTGAACACACGAACAGAAATCTTGAACTACTGGGACAAGAGCAAACCCAACTGTTTCTTATATCTAGTAACATGGATTGTCTAATTAAACTTGGTTAACTCATTTGCCAAGGTTTTGTCTTTGTGCAAAACACGTCCGCGAAAATTAATGTTAACTATTGAAGACTGTGTTCAATTTGTATTGGCAAACTTTGACAACGATGTTTTGGATACAAACCCATTAATATATATTATCTTGATTATATTTCTCCAACACTTAGTAATAGAAATTGGTTTTATTTAATTGGCTTCGTTAACAATGGTCTATTTTGTGGATACTTGAATGTCTACCGGTCCATTCGTACACAAACGGTCACTCGCATTTGTAATCCATCAAAGGACGCTGAAGTTGGGCCAATATTGGCAATTGCGTACACAACAGGAGCCATTATTTCAGGGTATTGACGAAATCTCATATGTCGTGGATCGACTGTTTACAAAACTATAGAACCAACCAATTTAGATGATGTGTCGAAAGGGCTCGTTTGTTTATCTTCAAGTGCAAAAAGTAAAACAAATAAAAAGCGACATTAGGTCTATGAAGAGAAATCACCAAATTCATTCTGACTACTTGTTGATATTGAAGTTCGATATCTTTAACGAAAACATTGGTTCAGTATAACTTACTAAAACGACTTCATTTACTCCAAATAATCCTTAAGATCACACTTAGACACCCAAACGTTTCTTTTACAAAATTTCTAAAACCGATGAACACTCCAAAAGCCTTATCGGCAGAATAACATTGGCAGCATTGAAAGACGTTATTATTTTTTAATTCGATTCTGAATCCCTAGTCGACCCTCTGATCTTATTTATATTTAATTTCGTCCGGTGAACACTGTAGGCCTCGTATTTGTATCTGAAATCGAATTGGGGCTTCGAATGGCAGTAAGAACGTTAAACTTTATCAATTTTCAACACTATAGCTGAAAATTAATTGGAATTGTATTTACTGATGATTCAATAGAACTGTTACCTTTAAATATTCATTTTGAAGATGTTAATTATTGAGTATTAAACTGTTTGGTTAATGTTTATTTATGGGGGATCTGATATCAGTTAGCTGTGTTACTAAGGCCGTTTCCGCATTGGTCGGTGCGGTATCGTTTTGGTATAGTATGATCGGTATACCAATACCGAAACGATACCGCACCTTTTTCCATTTTTCTCATTCGGTAAGCAGCAGTGCGGTATACATATATGTGTGAGCGGGTACCGCAGTGGATGTTCCTACCGAGATTCGGTGTACCGAAACGATCTCGCCCGCCACTGACGTACCGACTAGTGAGTAAAGGGCCTAAATTGTTTTTTTTTTGAGTCTGGAGGTTTAAACATATTTAATGTAAAGTTCTTTTTCTGTGTTTAAAAATCAACTTGCTAGTCACTGTGTATAGTTTGTCCTAGAATAGATCATGGGTTCAAGTAAGATGGGTTATGGCCATACACCATGTTGTATAAACCTAGATTGTAGTGGGATTACTTCATTTAATATGAATTGAATTTTCTAAACCGTTCTGAATACCTACTTGATGATTTTGTTTAATAACACAATGTTCAAATTCTTAAGCTTAATAATTATTGTTCATAAGAAAAGTTTATACCAGCACGCGTAGCATGACCACAATAGAAACGGGTTTTGTCGACGGAAGAATAGACAAAATGACATAATGTGATTGTGAATCTGTCATTTTGTCTATTCTTCCGTCGAAAAACCCCGTTTCTACGGTGGTAATGCTACGCGTGCTGGAGTAGAAATAACCTTTTCGTAGTAATAATAATTATTGTTCATTAAGCTTATGTACTTAGTGACTACCAAGAAAATAGCATCCAGGAAAACAAAACAAACAATAGCATAAACATAAACCATCCAAAATTACGAGGAAACTCCCAAAATATTAACCTTAATACATTTAGAATCAAGCTGAACTAAGCAGAGTAACATTAGGAAAATATTTTCGAGTCCCAACCGGCATCAAAAGGCCACGATATATTATTTCCCAGCGGCAACCTCTGGGCAAGTCTGTGGCTATTAATAATGGGTTTCCTTTACCTACGGTATATGTATGTGACAGTAACGACAATGCTTTTACCGAGTCATTTATCGTGTCGCGTTTTTTTATATTTAAATTCTTCTTTTTTTGTTTGCTTGTTTGACAGTGTGGAGTGCTCTTAATAATGGTCGAGAAGCTACTGTTTGGAGCTTTTCAACTAATACGATCAAATTACTAATATCCATTTTGTGGGCGGTTATGCATTGGCTACCTTGTAGTCTTGACGCGTATACATATTTGGACTGAGTGTATTTTCTACAAATGTTTTTTTCTTCATGCACATAATAGATGAAAATTGAATACCGATTCACATGTATTTAAAATGAAACCTGATTTTAGAAACAAATCTCAGAATACTTACTAACTTACCATTAACAAAAAAAACTGGTCTTGAAATCATAATGCTAACCTATATTGCTTTTTTCTATATTGTTTAAACATTATGCTAGCTTCAGTATTTTACAGTAAAAGCAAATTGTCTAATAAGTCAAATTAATTTATGCTTTATTTTGATTTGTAGTTTCACCTCGAATCTAGACAAGCATATCTAGCAGGAAATTGTTTGAAATTAAAACAAAGTTACATAGTGAAAATATGGTTTTCATTCTTCGCTGGAAAGGAATAAAAGTAGTAACATACTTTTAGCAGATAATGAAAAACAACTGTAATCACCGATCTTTATCTCAAGCTTGGTAATTTAGAAAAAAAAAAAACTTAAATAAGAATAAAAAATGAGAAAAATGTTGTAAAGAAAGTTTAAGAGTGTGAATGTGGATCGCTATAAAAGCAGGGGAAGACCAAAGAAACGGTGGATGGACTGTGTGAAATGGGGTGACGACTAATAGAGAAATACAGAAGGAGACGATATGCTGCGCCGACCCAAAATAAATTAGGATAGGGGCAGGAGAATGATGAATAATAAAGGCGCAGAAGAACAGGCTGCTTAAATGAATAGGTAATTATAGTATTGATAAATATTTACTACAAAACTTATCAACGTTTAAAGAAAACACGATCAGTCGTAGTTTGAATAACTTAGAACCACTTAATGAAATTGAACTGAGAGCGAAGACCTTTATCGATTTTCGGCAGAAAGCCGTTTGGGTAATGTTACCTTTTATAGGCTTAAGTAGATATAATTAGTACGTACTTACTGAGAGAGTGAGATGACCCTACTTAAATGTTCTCTTACTGTCATAAAAACAGTGTCGTTTAGATAATATTATTCTTTCCATTATCATATTGTGTCTTTAGCGTTAACATTTTTGGCGCTTATAAAAGATTTAATAAGTACTATTTATTTTTACAGAAAGTACGATTTCGAATTTTATTTATTTCTTTGCTGTATTTTCAATCACCAAGCTGTTTGTCTAGCGTGGTGATTTATGAAAATCTTATCATGACCAGATTTTGAAGGTCAGTATATAAATGATTTGTTCATCAAATTCACAGCCTACGTCATGTTGCCGTGTTATAGCTATTTCATACAACTATCAAAGAATGACAGTTGTGATTTTTAGCAGGTAGTAATTTATGAAGTGAAAATTTCTTTAGCGGCGTTGTGCACTTTTTTGTGATGGGTAAAAAATGTTAAACTCGCGTCATGACACGTGACCTGATCGAAAATTCGTAAGACGGAAAAATGCACAACGTTAATATTCAAGGTTTCACATCTGCCGGCACTCCCGGAGTGCAACCCTTTTTTTTAACAATAAATTTACCTGACTTTACAAAAGCCATGATCAACAGTCCAAGTTTCCTTCCTTTATCAACAGTAAAGTTGTAGCGCCAAATGAACAATACGTTAATGACGTAATGAACATAATATGTGACGGTGTTAAAGTTATTTTTCCAAAAACTCAAAATTCTTCACCAAATGTATGTAAATCTTTCAGTTGGTATCTCAGTACCAATTGTTTTATATCTCATATTATTTGTACCACAATATCATGCAAGGGCTGCATGCCGGAGTGAATCGATAAGCCAGTAGCAGTAGCAAGGTGCTCTAAGTCTTACGTCAGCCAAGAATCTATGAATATAGTGTAATCCTTTATTCCCTAAGCCTATAATTTCAATTGGTAGAATCCAATATGATAATGGCCTATTTTTAGGCCAAAGAAACAGCATTGCCATCCAACGTGGCAATGCTGCCAAACATTGGGGCACTTTTCCCATTCACAGCCAACCAGACTTTTAGATGCCCAATGAGCTCTCCTTTTTTATATACTTTTACATAATATATTATATTAGTGTTAGTAAGCTTGTATACTGCATGTAAGATTTGTCAAAAAAATAAAGCACGTTAAAATACGATATTACTCAGAACTAAACCTTTAATCTTATCAAACATTATCGGAAATTAATGTGATTTAAATGTTTCTTTATTCCTCAATTAACACTACTTTATCAACGCGATATGGGGTAAATGAACATAATTGATAGTGGCAGTTATGTTTAACAATCTAAGATCTATTCAAATCCTTGTTACCAATTTGATATAATTTTAACTTAGATAAGAATAAACTTAATTCTAGTGTTAATAAATTGATTTTAGAATGACATGACTATAAGTACCCCAAAGTCATAGTGTTGAAGCTGTATGTATGTTGTTGTGTTATTGTGGACATTTTTTTTTCCTTAACTCATATTTGTTTACTTTTTTTGGAAACTGAACTGTGACCGCGGATTAAGTTAAGCTTTTAGACGACTTGTAACAAGTTTAGAAGATTTAGTTCTAGATACGTGCTAAATTACGATCTGCCTTCTCTGAAACTGGCTTAGATAGCAACTATTATATTAATTTACATATTTAGCGCTACATGCTTTCGTAGTAAATCTATTTAAATTAGGACAATGATCGCATCAGTTTGTTGTATAAATAATTATTGCTATTAGTATTCCTAAGTAATTATAGCTATTAGTATTCGTAATTGGTATTCAATAAATTTTAGATTGCACATGCAGTCATGCACTCCACACCACTTGAAATGTTGGACACACGCCGTGGGAAGGCTCGGCACGGGTTGCGACTAGTCTAGATAGGCGTGGCAACATCTGATGCAGCCTGTCAGTTAACGGGCCGAGGGACCACAGCTTAAGAATTACTCCTAATGATTCAAAGAATGATTATGTTAATGTTATTATACCGATACTTTTAGGACTTAGCTTGTTCACCTAAAACCTTCTAAACTTTTGACATTATCAATACCTTTAAATCTTTGGAGTTTGGACCTATTGAGAATTCGTAATAGTGTCTGGTCTTAGATTTGATTACAAAGTTAGACAATTTAAGTACTTAGTCCTGGATTAAAGCGTGGTGCTACTAACAGATTTTCAAAGACATACTCAAATTATACAGCTTAGTCAAAATCAATACCCAAAGTCATTTATTGAAATAAGGCTGAAAATCAGCACTTTTTGAGCGTCGAAATTACATAAGTCAGTCCTCCAAAATGCACGCCCTTTACCACTTTCTACTGCTGCTTTAGCTATGAAGAAAAAGTGGTGCAGCAAACTCTCTAGCTCCATAGCTGTCTGTTACTTATATTATGAAAATAAAATAGGGTTTACGGTAACTAAATGATTTGATCTACTCCTTAGTCGTTTAAGGACAGAGTTTTCCAACACAAGATGTCTATAGGTAAAAATATCAGCTGCCCCGTACAAAGCTTCAATACCTACCCAAATGTATGGGACGGCTGATAATTTTTCTCTCATATATACAGGGTCTATCTTTCTGATAGACCCTGTATAAAAATGTAAAGACCTACGAATATTCACTCTGTAGTAAGACTATTTAAAGAAACCTATATCTGTGACCTGGGCGTTCTTCTTGATAGAATACTTCACTTAAATCTACATATTAATAAAATTACTTCTAAAGCAATTTAAATGTATAATCTTGTATACATTTGAAATGTCTGTATTTATTTAATTCTTTTGTTGGCCCACAAGTTGAATATGCTTGAATGATCTGGGATCCCTATTATATTAAATATGAGGCTGCAATAGAGAGTTCAGCGTAAGTTCCTCATTACAATGCAGTACAAATGCCACATTGAACGTTTATGTTATAAAAACACTAAATTTACACTATTAACATTACGCTCCAGACGGTTGTTGCTCCAAGGAATGATGCTCCATGAACTTATACAAAATAAGTTTGATTGCTCTGAATTGATAAGTAAAATATGCTATATTGTACCTAGAACAGTAATCAGACGAGAGGCGCACTCTAATCCACTATTTGCTACAACTCCCTATCGTTCAAATGCATATCGATCTATTTGCCCTATCTAAACATACATTTAAAAAATAAATTTTTAAGCGCCTTGCTCATAATTTTTGATTAGGTATTGTATATTATTTAAGTTTTTTTAATTATTAGATTTTAAGAACCAAAATATTGTATTGTTGTTAAATATATATTGATTTTATCTAATTTCACCAAAACTGTATCTAATATAAGATAGTAACATGTAAAAACGAGGTGGATTTAACATTAACTTATAGAATACTGTGTATCTAGATATACTATACAATGTATGATTGTTTGTGTTTTCCAAATAAAATTAAATAAAAAATACGGTCTGCCGCCGCCTGCGGTCAGGTTCGGAATCAAGACTGCAGCGACACGTCGCCTGGAGTACGGAATGGTACTTTTAAGTGAACTGTCAATAGTTTCAATTATCATGTCAGCTCACTTCAAGCTCAGTTCACCTATGTTTTCTTGGTGAGATCTTTACGAATAGATCGGCAGGTGGACTGAAATCTCACTTCTTCTTTTCTTATTAATTATCACGGTAGGATTTTAACAGAATAGACCGGATAGGCAGGTCTATAAATTTACATCAAATACGCATTTTTGTATTTTTTTTATTACGGAATGGACCTGCTCTTGACCCCGATCTCACCTGATGGAAAGCAATGGATGAGGTCTATGATGGAACAAGCGTGCCCTGGAGATGCCTGTTCACTCTTGTTTTAAAGGCGGGCGGGTTATACCTATGTGGAATCCAACACAGACTCTGGCAGAGAGTTTCACAATTGGCTGTGCACATAATAAATGTGGAGAAGAAGCGCTGAGTACGACTGAACCGGATATAAACCAAGTGCGGATGGTATCCTGCAGTACTTCTGGTAGTCTTGTAATAAAAGAGCAATGGTGGGATCAGACGTGAATGTTCGGCGCATAGTCTTCGAAGTACAGTCTGTAGAAGACCAACAGGCAATCAATATTGCGCCGATGAGCCTTATTTCTCTGCATTCCACCGAGTCAGGTGCAGCAAGTTGGTATTTTGCCAAGCCATCACATAAGTAGCTGCGATATTCCATACAGGAACGGATTTCTGCTTTGTACAAACTTAAAAGCTGTCCAGATGTAAAGTATTGCCTGACCTTTTTTTGGATGCTCAGCTTCTTGGCTGCAGTCTGTGCTTTTGACTCTGTGGTTGAGCCAAGCTGAGATCAGACGTCAACCCCATGCCCAAAAGCCCTAGGCGGTCGGTAACTGGTACAGCTCCGAAAGTAGGTGATAACTGAAACTGGGTCCACGACACGCCTGTGTTTTCAGAATTTCATTAATATCATTGAATTAGACCAGATTGTCGTCGCTCCACTGGAAAACGAGATTAAAGGTCAAATTCATTCGCTCCACCGTGGTCTGTCTAAGAGTAGCTGCTTAATCTCTGCTGGCTCTTAACTTTCACAATATAATATTTCCAATGCTTATCTCCACTAAATCGAATCTTACTTCCTACTCATTCAAATGTAGACGCACTTTAAATCACCAACTTCTTTGATTGAATCTACTCAAAGCGTTGATTACTTCACAAAGGTATGCTATATGATATAAGTGGGTCTCTCAAACGCGATTAACTACAACTTGCCCAGCCATTCAGCTTTGACAATAGTTATTGAAGTGAATGAGGAATTTTAGATTAAGATTGAGTGTGGAAATAAAATGGAAGCGAATAAAGTGGGCTGAAAAGATAGTTGCACATCTTTGCCAGGATTCTTTCAAATGATCAGTATATTTTCACCGGTATAAAAATCTAAAATTGATTGGAGTCTGGAAAATAAATTGCTTAGCAAATCTACTAGCAACATCTATGTTCAAATCACAGTTGTCATTCTTCGACGGTTGTATGAAATGGCTATAACACGGCAAACTGACGAAGTATTGCAATTTGCTTACCAATTAAATTTCCTGACTGTACATTTGAATAGCCTATCTCCAGCAGTGGACATATATTGTTTATTGTTAAAGTGATGAATATGATGGACAGTACACTATTTTGTATCACTTTGGAATTTGTTATTTTTTTGTTAAGCCAGTACACAACTTTTAAGTTAGTTAGGTCATTTTCTGTTCCTGTGTGGTTTAAAAACAGAGCTCATAGTATCAATATACTTATATCAGATTCGACTAGAACCCGACTCCTGAATTTAACTCATCACTCGGAATTTCAAATAAACGGGGTACAAAGGTACGTACTCATCTTACTTACACTCAACACAACATATCCTCTCGTTCCAAAGAGAAATCAGCATAGACGACCAATTAGTACCTATACAATTGCCATTCACCCAATTATTGGACACGACGGTCCTTGCTCTACCGCAGTAGTGTCTAACGATCTAGGGCTAGGTTAGGCTGGCTGGCAGCTACGAGTACAATGTAACTGGTATATGTATCTGATTGAATTTTGTTGGATTCATTTTCTTAACTATACCAATCGTTATTTTGTTTATTATGTAAGTATGTATTTATTCTTTTATTGTATGCCTGCCATGTTTTGTCTCTGCATCACCCTTAGGCACCATGTCCACGGGCGCGAAAATCGCAGCAATAGTCTCGCCGTGCCATCAAATTCAATAATATTGAATTTGATGGAGTTTTTAGAGTGGTTGTTTTTTGACTCTGCAGGTGGCAATATCATCGCGGCAATAATTTGAAGACACAGAGTGACTGAGCGGGCATACAGTTGTAAGAAATAAATAAATTCAGAAGCAGTGCAATATGCGAATTGAAAGCTTGTATTTTTGTTAATAGATGGGAATTTTGTTGATGGATGCTATGTTTCTATATCCAACAAAAGCTTTTATTTAATTGTCATATATTGAACGACATCGATATTTTTGCAATCACAAAATTAATAAAAAATATTTAAAGCCTGTGGACAGGTTTAAGCTTGATATTAATGATTATTAAAACGAAACGAACAGAAAAATCCAATAAAGCCGTGGTGACTCAGTGGTAACGGCCGTGGCTTACGAGTTGCTCGTAGGTTCGAACCCTGTCAAGCACTTTACTTTCTGTAAATTATTTTATCAAAACGGTGAATGAAGTCATCGCGAGGAAACTGGCATGTCCTTAAGCCAAAAATTCGAAGACATACGACATCTACCAACTCAATCAAGAGTCAGCCCAGATGGAGTGGGCCGTAATCCATTACGGCCCACTCCCTATCACAGAGAAGAGGCTTTTGTCCTAACAGTGGGAAAATTATAGGCTGATTATGCAAAAACAACAAAAAAATGGACAAAAGAGTATCATAAAATCCCAGACAAAGTTGTTTTTCAGCCATAACGATGATAGAAAGTCAAAAGTGTATTGGATTGGCATAACCTACCGAAAAGCTTATGTCAATCTTTTTGAAAGCCGTTGTAGAAATACGAAACGCTTTGAAAGCGATTATCACCTTCTCTAAGCCCTCTGGTCTCCTTACAATAAGCACGCCATCCATGGTTCACTACTAAAAAAATCCCCTGCCGAACATAAACAACAAATCAAATATCATGAAGGTTTGTACTCACGAACGAACAAGACCATGGTGAACACGAACATCGAACACTTTTTTTGCATGTGCATATCACTAACGGACATCAAACACTGTGTTCGTCAAAAAAAATCGTGGCGAATCTATTGGACTAAAGAGAGCGGCGCGGTTGAGCGCGAATACAAGTCGAACTCTGTTCGTGTTCGCTTTGCTAATTTACGTACAAACGTACGAACCTAATGTTCCGTGTTCGATGTTCGTGTTCACCGTGTTTTGTTCGTTCGTGCGTACACGCCATTTAATTACACGAACTAATAATTCGAAAGAGCCTCCCACATTCCACAAAACAGATTAGTAATTCGATACTATATACGACATAGTTCAAGCATTTCTCTGGCTGTTTGGATAGGTTTCAATTCAGCTCCGTTTAATTTGTTACCTAAGTTACTAAATACAATAACTATCACTCGACTCGAAGTAGGGTAGTCTGAGTTTCGACTAACAACACCCATAAAGGACTTGATTTAGACTTTAGATAATTAAGTTTGTAAGTAAAATAAAGTAGACAATCTTGTGGAAGTTCGTACATAATTATATATTAGGGTGAAGAAAGGTGTACCTAAATCACTGGTTTGTTTACTTACCCACTTCTGTTAGTAGGTAAGTAGCTATGTTGTATTGTTATGATGATGTTATAAACTTACATAGCCCTAAGGAAAATTGCCATTTTGTTGTGTTTTCAATACTCACTCAATGGCTGCTCACTGTTTACGTAAACCTTACTCCCCTTTTCAACCCACACTAGTAAAAATTTGTTCCAAAAGTGACGTAATATTTTTCCTGGCTGTCAACAAAACAGACAGTCATTTCTAAAAAAGAAACAAAAACATTTCAAATTGCCACCGCAAAAATTGTTCACACTAAGATGGAACACGCTACAGTTTTAATTAATTAAGGCCCAAACGGCGGATGCAGAACAAAAGTAGCTTTTGCCACACAAAAATATCGTTGTTTCTGTGAGATGGAAACGAGCACAAAATGTAGGTCAGACTGTCGTGAAGTAACTTACAAAGATGTAAAACTGTGCCCTAAGTTATAAGCGCTAAGAGAATGATGGACAATGGCATAAGCTTATTTCTACGGTGAGCAACGAAAGTTGGCTATCGTTGTTATTTTTTAAAATCTAAAATGTAAATTAGTTTGAAACATAGTTTTTCTAAAACTCGAAGTGTTAACCTAATCTCGTTGCTGTCTGTATAGACCGCAAAAAAGCTTCAAGCTCAAATATATAATATATATAGTATTGGAATACGCATAAATATTTTATTACTCTTGCATCCGAGATAACTTTTTAAGCCCAAAACAAAACGCTCAAATGAGACTTGGCCACACGCCCAACTCCATTAAAAATCAGTTGTGCATTTAGCCAACTACATGCTATCACTTTTGTCTCTCTTATAGAAAATCTTGCAAACTTTTTCCAAACAAAATCTTTGCCAAATAGTATAGATAGATAATCACCTCATTTGCGGTTTGTATACTTATGAAATAGTTTAAGAACTAACCTGAAATAAATATTTAATTAGATCTGTAAATTAATGTATGTGACCTACTCAAAATGAGACAGTACGTAAGTCTATTAACACTTCAACCTCTTTACTATACAACAAACAAGAGAATAATTCGAAATCCAAAGCCTTTTCGCACAGTACGATATTATAATTGCCCGTGGTATACCACAAGTTGAAGCGACTATAAAAGTTGCGTAAACATTGTCTAAACGATGCAAGTCATTTGTTGCTTCATAATTATTATTATTATATGCCATACGCATTAAACGTTTCATAATTGTGTCGCTAACTTTGTATTATTTAATGTTATTGAATAGTTTGCATAATAATACAATTTATTTATTTTTATACTTCTGACCTTGCGGGCCGGGACTCCGGATTTGTACCCGGTTGATGGCAATAGGCTCACCCCTTAAAATGAGTACATGGGACATAAGAAATGTGGGTGTAGGTATTATGGATAATGCTCTGCCTTACCCTTCGGAGAATATAGGCGTTTTTCTAACCATTTTCTCAAAACTTGCACCATACTTAAATGCTGCAAGGCGTGTAATTTTACGTGATCTCAAAACGTGGGGCGGTCCGCGCCATTCCGTTTGTCTCTTATTTTGTTAATATTATGTGTTCCCGTTTTTCATGTATGTACCTACCCACATTTATATAAGAGCGAACAAAGTAAAGGAAACTTGGAAAGCGAACCCAACTATTAGAGCACTAACTATGTAAAGAAGCGTGAATTTATTGTTTGGAATTAAATAAATAATATTTCTAGTATACGTAATTTGACCACAGGTTAATTATTGTCATACAATTCAATTCATTTTTTTTTCAATTCAATTTTTTATTGCATTCATGTGTACATTTCACTACAACGTGGCAATGTAGCCAGTCTTGGATTACAAGTTGACAGCAATACGGACGAATTTAACGACGCCATATTTTAGTTAGTTAACAGTTTTAATTGAGTAAGGTTATTATATTTTTATTTAATAGCTAGTTAAAAGTTACAAATTATTCCTAAGGTGGGCCTCAGCAATAAAAAACTTTTCAAGGATCATGAAGATCGCTGTGTTACCTAACGTTATTTTCACAGTAATTATTTGAGCCTAGCGTTTAAGTAATCGTTCACGTTAAATCATTAGTCGTGTTTCGTCAACCCAATTCAAAT
Source organism: Xanthia togata (assembly GCA_963853775.1). Classification (NCBI taxonomy): domain Eukaryota; kingdom Metazoa; phylum Arthropoda; class Insecta; order Lepidoptera; family Noctuidae; genus Xanthia; species Xanthia togata. Next base: position 23,921,989 of record OY970794.1, on the reverse strand, counting down.
TACGGGTGTCTTTAATTCACACCAAACTATTTTCCATTCTTGGCCAGTTCACCGGCTTATATTATTATGTTTACAGAATTTCCTTTTATCCCGAGAAAGACTGCAGTTTTCTTATTCTATATTTGGGTAACTACGATTCTCCATATATAATATTCTCTATTGACACCGTTTACCTAATACTAACTAATGCGAAAGTGAATTTGTTTGTTACGCTTTTACACGAAAAAAGCTGAACGGATTTGGATGAAATTTGGCACACGGGTAGACCATGACCTGGAACAAGACAAAGGATACTTTTCATCCCAATATTCCCACGGGATCGAGACTTATGTGGGTGCAACAGCGGGCGCTGCTAGTACTAATATAATGGCAACAGGCGTAATGCCACAGTTTATCGCTTTGTTCATAGCTGTTGACATGTTAGAGGTGACTTTTTATAGGACGTTTATTATCTGGTTTTTAGAGGTGGCATCAAATCTTATAATACAACCTGTATAAAAATATGGCAAATAAAACTTCTACACGAAATGATAGATATTAGTATTGGGTTTTCTTATTTCTGACTAACAGAAGAGAACCACATACGAGTACGTACTTGATTGCAAGTCGTACTGATTTACACAAAATTACCATGATCTTTTTGACAAAGACATAACTCAGGATATAAAAATTATAATATTAAAATTATCGCGAAAATAGCGAATAATTTTCATTAAAAAATAAAATAAATAATCCAGACAGGATACAGGATGGTCACACTGCACTTAACAATCCAATGCACAAAACACATACCTACAACGGAAAATCAACAGTTTTACCAATTATAATTTACGCGCGGCACGATAAATAATACAATAAAAATTTTTTATTGGGTAGAGATTAAAAAAGAACATTATACCTAACATTACATTAGTATGCAATAGGTCATATTGCCCATATCGCTATAATCAGTAAAGTTGTTTTTTTAAATAATACTTATTATTTCGTTTATTCATTTTTCTAACATATAAAATAAATTTTTAAATATTTTTTTAAATACTTATTATTATTATTATACGGTTATCTAATAGGCTAAGGTCACAACGCACTTTATCATTCAATTTTTTTAAGATATGACATGACAGCCACATTTATAATATATTTTGATTTGTGTGTCCTCATCCGTGAACAGATATATTGGAATAAGGTCACGTCTTCAACTTTACTGATTACGTCTTCCAAATAGTATATAATAGGAATAATTATAGATAGTGCAATCCACGACGACGCGCCCCGCTCCGCTCCGTACTAAAGTACAGCTTACAGTACAGTAACCGCGGAGTGGGGCGCGTCGTCGTGGACTGCACTATCTGTAAGATGAATTGTATTTTTGTTTACGTATTCGAAATAATCGTTGAATTTGTTAAAATTGATAGGAAAGGTTAAAGGGAAAGTATTTGATATATCGGAATAAGGTCACGTCGTCAACTGTACTGATTATGTCTTCCAAAGATAGGAATAATTAAGATGAATTGTATTTTTGTTTACGTGTTCGAAATTATCGTTGAATTTGTTGAAATTGATAAGAAAGGTTAAAGGAAAATTATTTTTTCTCAAACATGCTTGGATATTCGAGCATTATTTTAACAACCTTCTTTGAGATACATTGAAATGCTGTACTGGTCAAATACATGCGAGTAGGCGGCCGGCAATGCTACTATGAAAATCCATATATTATGTCGTGTTTAGCGGCCGAATAAATTACTATGAAAACTCATTTTTGTCGTGTAATTTAAAAATGGAACGAACTTTTTACTTCTACACATGGCAACCAAGAAGGTGACTTATCAAAAAAATTATTTTAATTTTGGTTTGGCTTGCAAATGAACACATTATTGGCGCGTGAAAAAATATCGTTGTTCGTCATTGATTCTAGAATTTATAATGAACTAGCTTCACCCCGTGGTTTTCCCGCACAAGTCAAGATAAAAAGTATCCTATGTCCTAATACAAATCATGTTCGACACATGTGTCAAATTTCATCTAGGTAATTCCGGTTAGCTGTTTTAGCGTTAAGCGTAACAAATAAACATAAAACATTCTTTTTTTTTCTCGTTGTCTTATTACTAGCTGCACCTCGCGGTTTCACCCGCGGAAGTCTCGATCCAGTGGGAATATCGGAATAAAAAGTATCTTATGTCCTAATCCAGGTCATGGTCTACTTATGTGCCAAATTGTATCCAAAACCGTTCCGACGTTTTAGCTTGAAAGCGTCATAAATAAATAAAAAGTATCTTATGTCCTAATCCAGGTCATGGTCTACTTATGTGCCAAATTGTATCCAAAACCGTTCCGACGTTTTAGCTTGAAAGCGTCATAAATAATCTAATCTTTTCTCTTTAAAATATTAGTTTATTAAGATTTCGACTTAAACGTCACTTAATGTGGTAGGACACCCACATGATAATTTTTTTTAATACCGATCTTGTAACTGAACACAAATAAACGTATTTGATATAATTTGATATGATAGTATTGTCTTTATATTAATTTATAAGTGCGCCAAGACAGAGGCCCGTGGGCGGCTTTAAAATTCTGACACCAGGTTAGTTTACTAACCACACGAAAAGAAGAAGAAGTGCAGCAAGTTTACATACTTTCATTATCTTACACAACTTTAATACATACGGTACCTACTATCAATGTTTGGATAGTGTGCGAGAATCAAACTGCTAAGGGCCATATCACACTGGCGATTTGCGAGCGAGTTATCAGCGAGGCGATTGTCCAACGCGCTCGCACATGTGCGCAACGAGAGCGATTGACGTGAGTACAAGAGGGAACGAGATTGTGGAAACGCGGAGAACACGTCGCTTAGTCGCAGTTAACTCGCTTCGCACCCGCGGAGAACACGTTCATAGATAGCCTTGCTAGAAACACGTTGACAAATCGTCAGTGTGATAACGCTTTAAGACTGGCTTACCTACATAATAATAATCGATTCTAGTATTAAACCCTGAATAACTAAATTTTGATTGTAAATGAAAGTTAATAGTTTACACAATTGGAGCTTAAACTTCCAAACAGATTACCCCGCTCTAAACTTTTTTTAAATGTTTTTGTTTATGTTTATGGTATTTTCAACCTATACCTACTGCCCCATTGCTGGGTAAAGGTCACCCCGTTTTCGTGTTGCTTTACCAGCCAAACTTTTCTTGCTTAAGTTTTTTTTTTTTTTTTTTTGTAATGGATAAACTCAAAAACTACTGGACCGATAAAAAAACCGATATTTCACCAGTTGAATGCTCTATTATCACTGAGTAACATAGGCTATAATTTATAAAGATATCACGCCAGCGAAGCCGCTGGCGGAAGCTAGTCTAAAAATATTGTCAACATCCCCGCTATTAAGAATAAGAATAATTTATTCTTGCAAATATGGGTAGATGATACATCAATAGGTGTTAGTACAGTACAAAGATCAGCCATATTTTGCCATTCGGCATGCAAATATTTACATCAAGTTATTAATTATTGTATTTAACATTTAAATCAAGTTATTATTATTGTATTTAACATTTACATCAAATTATTATCATATATTATTTACATTAAATTATTATCATATTATATTATTCACATCAAACGACATTCACCTCTAAGATAAAAATAAAAATCAAGAAGCATTAAGATAGACACACTTGACCTTCACGACAAATCGTGTCAAATGTCAACCTCCACAAAAAAAAGTTACGAAACCCCACTTCATACATATTGTATCCCGTCACATCAACACAAGATACATCATTTCACATTACACGCGGGTTGCCGTATAAAAATAGCGAACGTATACTGCCTTGCCAATTTTCTTGAAAGCGCGACGTATCTTGTCTGATATTTGATACAAACGAGGTCACTCTACTACACTTTGATAAGTATTGACCGGGTTAAATAGTTCTTGTGGTGGAGGACCACTTTTTCAGACAAACGGGGTGGCGGCGGAATACGAAAATGTTGTCAGACAAGAATTTTAAACTGTTTATGGTACAGTCAGTGCTCGGCATAACGCAACCCCTCTTCCCAATTCTTCTTTCTAAGAGGGTCAGGTAAGGCAGAACACTGGCCGTACGAGGAACGAAATTTTATTGTTTTTTGGTACTAGGTACTTATCACATAATATCACGCCTGTGTTACCTGAAGGGTTAGGCAGAGGTGTGCCTTTACACTCACATTTTGCCAGTTATATTTAAGTCCCATGTAATAGGGGGCGAGCCTATTGCCATCAACCGGGCACAAATTCTGACTCCGGGCTATTCCGAAATTCCAGATTCAAAAACCCAATAACACTTTACCCGACCCGGGAAAGGAACTCAGGACATCATGCTCAGCGGTAGCGGTAGCGTAGCACTACTGGTACTAGGTATTTAAAACTAAATTCACTTTTATTTGGTGCATGTTCAGTTCACGAAATTTTAGCACCGATTCCTTTTCCTAGTGTAATTTTGTCGCTTATAATGATTTTAAATCATTATAAGCGACAAAATTATAAAGAAAATAAGCAAAAACATCGGCTTATTGGTTGATTCGCACGAATTCAGTCGGCCAAAACGGGTGAAACGACACTTTAAAATAATATTAGTTTATATCAAAATTGGCACATTTTTAATTTTAAGCAATAAAGTTAAGAAAGTACACTAACTTTACTTATTTAATTTAAAATATAATCTTGTGCGAATCGACTAATAAGCAAAAGCATCTTCTTACGTGTCAAAAACGTGCTTACTATCACCATATAATGCCATAGATGCATTGCCAAGCGAAACTATAATGCAATATTCCCTTGTGCTGGTAAATCACAGACCAATCTTCAGTAAAGCATCCATTTATGAGAAGATATGACAAAGCATTCTGCAAATGACATTTTTGCCATTAACACAAAGTGTTCAGTCGATCGACTCAGAACCTAAGATTCAACGGAGAGAAATGGGTCGTTATAGTGCAAGAAGTGGGTTGGAAATCGATTTTTAGTCGCAATGTAGGACTCAGTCTTTGAATGGCACCTTTAAACACTGGAATTCTTCCAGTGTTTAAAGCATGCTTGGAATACTATGTTACAAATGTTTAATAATTATACAATGTGGTAATCATTATAGCGTGAAGTGTGGTTGTCAATTGTGTAGGTTCATATTTATTTTTGAGCTGATGTCTTGTGTTACATCTTTTCCATGATAATGCTTAATAAGCTATAAAATCTATTTTTTTACTATAATATTTTTTTCCATTCTTTGGTTAAGGAATAGAGTTCCTTCCACCTTTCGCAAGCCCAAGCTTCCTCAAATATAATCGTATCTTTTTTATTCTGTTACAATTGTAAATTTAATGTTTTGAAAGCAATTCTTGGAACCATGCTTGGCCTAAGAGTAGTTTGGCATAAGACACTACTGATCCGTAGAAATCCTACACAATTATTATTAGGCACCAAAACTATTAATATTCACCCAAATAAATCTGACAATATCTTCCACCCAGTAACTCAGTTTCCAGGAACTGCGGAGGCTGATAAGTTCATATATTATAGACTAGAGATACCCAAAAATAACTTTAGCGAGAAATCAGTGTAAGGAGCAGCCCCAATCCCTTTTACCCGCAGTGCCTAAATTATTAACATCAGATAGCCAACATTAGGGAGATAGGGATCCCACAGGAAATGAAAAGCTAATTCATTTTTCATGTCCTCATTTGAAAGTTTTAATAGGTTTGTGACGTAAGCTGAGTTCTAATTTTTTTTAAAGATAACATGTAACGACTTTTATGAGTTCTTGAGAGTTAACATCTTTTAAATTTTGGAATTATGATTCCAGAATTAGAGGTCATTCACCTAATACTTTAGTTTTATGAGGACCCGAAAAAGTTAGTGAACTTCATGCAAGCATTATGGTGCTATTTTGAGGAATCTTCTAAGAATGGGGAACGCCATTAAGGTAAGTTTATTAAAAATGTTATGTTATTCAATATAACTTGCTGTTCATTCCTACAAAACTTACAGTCACTGGGATAGGTACTTTTGCTTGAAGGACACAATTTGTACCAAGTTTGTTGCTACGATAGGAGCGCTGCCTGACTTTCCAGTTTGTGCCTAAAATAGCTGGAGAGCAAAACTTGTTCCTTAAGTATTCGGTCACAGATAAAGGTAACTATATACCGCTATAGTTAACATTTTCTGGAATTTTGTTGGAATAATCATGTCTGGTAAAGTCTTACCAAGGGGTAACGACAGTAACTGGGCTGTGGAGGTCAGAAAAGCAATCGCTCCATTTAAAATACTGGTATTCAGCTGCTCACGGTTAGACTGAAAGCCGACCTCAAGACAGTTGGGAAAAGGCTAGGCTTAAGATAATGAATTATACCTTATAACCAGATAAGGTGATCAGAGTAAGATGATGCTTGAACAAAAAACGAGTGAGCCTTACAGTAGTCGCTTAAGACGTGTAACATCTGACATCTCAATAGTAACATCCCGTCGGAAAATAGGATGGTACCATCTGACAGCCAACTAAAGCACCGCGCGCGCTCCTTTTTCAAATCAAATAGCGCTCGCTTCCCCGGATTCTTGTTACACACTTACGTCCCTTTTCACGAAATCAGTCCCACAGATTGCAGGAAAGCGAGAGATTACAAATAAATAAAAAATAAAAAAAAATGAAAAAAAAAATATTGACATCAAAAAAGAAACATTATTTAAGTACAGTAAAACTAGGAATATTCAATGCCACTTGAGATTGAAAACCTCATAAATTAATTCAAAATATATGCGTAGGATTGAAAGGTACTGCTTTCAAGGTCCAGAAATGTCGTTTACCTTTCTACTAACGTTTTGTCCTAACTGTAACAAAGTGAAAAGAATATTCATGAATTGAAGCCAGGATTTTAGGTATTCAGTCAGTTGTTTTTAGATTCTTGAATGACAAAAGTGTGGAACGATTTTTAGATTTTTTCGTAGTAGATTCTGTCATATTGCTATCGCGAAAATGTTGTAATATTTTTTTTGTGGAAATGCGTTTTTTATTTCAATGCAGTTGAAATTGCTTTTAAGTGTTTAAAATGTTTGCCTTGAAGGGAAAAGTATCACAAAATATCAAATATTACCTTATTATTATTTAACATATCATCACGCCTGTTTTTTCTTGAAAGGTTAGGCAGACCCAGTGACACTCATATTGCACCAGTTATGTTTAAGTCTCATGTAAGATGGGACAAGCCTCTTGCCACCAACCGGACACAAATCCAGGCTCTTTTTTTAATTTCAAAAATTCTGTATTTTTTATGTTTTATGTCTGGTTGTATTCGAAATATTGATTTCTGTTACCTTACATAGCCGAGTTTCTCGACAGTTGGGTTTCAAATTATTGACTCACTTTTAAACTGACCGTAAAACATCCGATTGTGTACAAAGTAAAACCTTCCGTGCAATAGTTTCTTACGACACAGCTTGTTTAAAAGACGTTTCGTTTCTCGCTTCCGCACAGTTTACGTAACGTGACCTGAATTATTTCAGCTAAAGGTTTCAGGAACTTTGCAATGTATAAGTTTTCTTATTGAATCATAATTCTAAGTTGTGTTGTATAATAAGTTGGTGCCAATGAAATTTTACTTAAAGTTATGAACGGAATTATTCTTCTTTGATTTGAGCTTTATTTAATTGAGAGCGAAATGCTACTGAGTCCTGTGCTACAAGGACATTTTCCACATTTTTCTGCATTAATTTTTAGGCTTCCATACCCAAAGGGTGCCAAGCGGAACCCTATTACTGTCCGTCCGTCTGTCTGGGCGGTCTGTATGAGTTGACATTTTTACAGATTGTGTATTGGTTTTTTTACTGCCGCGCAACAAATAATAAAACAATAATAAAGTTGATAATGTGTGACCGTCAGACTGCCAAATCATAGGTCTTGAATTCGAACCCAAGGCACGCACCTTAAACTTTTCGGATTCATGTGCGTATTGTATAATTATCACTTGCTTCAAAAACGGTGAAGGAAAACATCGTGAGGAAACCGGCATGCCTGAGAGATATTTCTCGTATAGCATGTGAAGCGAAGTCAGAGGCCCATGGACGGCTTTAAAACTCTGACACCAGGTTAGTCACTAACCACACGAAAAAAGTAAGACGGCGTATTTTTCTCGATCTTAATACGGTAGGGAACCCTTCGTGTACGATACCATGTTACTTGGGCCTGTTTTTCTGTATACTCTAAAGACACATTTTGAATAATCTAGATTCTCATCTTCAGATACGTTTTGAATCTAGGTATTACAGTAGATATGTGTGGTTTTTAATTATAAAGGTCGCATAATAAAATTTATGAGAGCTAGAATTCAAACGAACAAACGTGTTCCAAACTTCCAAACAATGAAACGGTTTTGGTTTTCTCTGGAAGCTAGTAGTAGGTTTCCAGCGATGAAATCAAAGCTAAAAACTTGAAAGATTGAGAAATAACCAACAAAACTGATGAAAATTCCGGAAAACTCAGATAATAATCCCTTGCTACTTTATTTCATACAACTAGAAACGTGAACAGAAAACCATGCAAGCAATACTTCTAGCACGTCAACTTGTATAAAAGACGCAACGCTCGCATGCCTCAGGGCAGTTCAAGCTAAGCTGAGCCGGTCTTGCTCAAAGGCTAAAAGGCTGAGCGTTTCATACTATCGGATGACCGCGGCCTGTTCAGGTACACCCTCAAAGATAAAATAAAAACATGCCAGAACAAGGCCGTGTCTTGCTGGATCTTGTTTACATTAAGAATGTATTATTTTTAGTTAAGTTATAGCTTATTGCGATTCATTTTTTGGATAAGCTGAGTTTTGGGTATATATTGGTAGATTTTTGGATTGAGATATCCTAACTTATCCAAATCCTAACTTAAACCTAATACTCAATATTTTTATTGCTTTGCCATAATGTGTATAACTTAGGTAGTAACTATATAATTTTGATCATTATGGATCCTGTAGGGCACAGCAAAAGGATAGGAGAGAGAAAGTCCTGTATTAGGAGATCATTAAATTGTTATTGTGGGAACAAATTGTAACTTACGTATAACCAAAGTCAGGAGATCGCGAATAGTATATATAAGTATAAACGTGAAAGTGAGTTTGTTTGCTTGTTTATTACGATTTCACGCTAAAACAGCTGAAAGGATTTGGATGAAATTTAGCACACTGGTAGACTATGACCGAGGTTAGGACACAGTATACTTTTTATACTGATATTCTCACAGGATCGAGACTTATGCGGGTGAAACCGCGGGGCGCACCTAGTCCTGGTCGGCGGAGCTCTACACATAACCTATTTTCCAGGTATCCCAACATTGTATCACATTCCCAAGCCTGTGAAAATAGAGAAAATGAACTTTACCAGATATGAGACCTAGCTAGATTGATTTTTGCCCAATATTGCAACTTTTATCGAAATTGCTAGAGCCGTTTTCGATAACGTGATACAGATATATATTACAAATATTGCTCATTTAATGGTATATAAATTGATTGGATAGGATATGAATTGAGTACCAACTCTTGACTAAGTTGTATCGTAAAACCAGTTAGGTACACTTTTATTCAGACTTCAACGATTAGGTAATGGTAAACGAAGAAGACTGAAGTGGGTCATTAAAACGGCTCTACAATGTGGATATAATGCATTAATAATATTCTTGTTAACTTCTACAGCCAAACTGAATATCTTGCTGGAAGTTCAAATAGAGTGAATTTAATATAAAGTGGAATATTATGTACCTTTAGTTAGGCGCTGACTTCCTTTGTATTACAGATTATGTGTTTTCTTTTCACTAATTTATTGAAGGTCACGTTGACTCTATACTCAATTTTAATGTAGTAATCCTACTTTTTACAATATAGGTATTCACATGACATAATTATCCAGACCCAAAGAACAAATAAAAATATACGTAATGGTAGGTACTATTAAGACACAAAATAAAGTAAGCGCTGAAAAACTGAAATACTTACATAAGTTACAAATTCAATGCAGTATAAAATGTTACAACCAAAAAGCCTTAAAACCCGAAGACAATTACTGCGACCACAATATCCAAGCACATTTTAAGGACATAAAATTAAAACAGCACAAAAACCACTTTAGCATATCAGTATTCAACACTCATAATACAAACGACTCCACTTTTCCCCGGCTTGCGCGAGCTAAAATGACAAGGCATGACTCTGCTCCAACTCGCTAAGTAATTACATACACGTCATGTGAGCGGAGCATATTCAGCGTTAGCGTAGGGTCGCCATGTTGAATCGTTTTGGAAGACTGATTAGGATTCGTTTTTCGCAGGTGTGTCAAACATGAGGTTGGTGTTTGTTTGACAAGTCTAGCCTGGAATCCTAAAGTTGGAGACTGACTTTGTGTTTGTAATGTATCGAGTTTTTATAACGTGTTACACTAGTCAGTACAGCAAACCGAGCCGCTCGATGCGAGCCGGGGATCCTCGCTCGACTGTCAGCTGTTTCTTTAATTCCTTCGAAACGGAAATATGAGAAACGAACATTTCATGGCGCTCGAAGTGAGCATTCGTCGCGTGTATTGTAACCAAGCTTGTCGCGAATGATACATTACTTTTTTGTCCTTTTATGTATACAGTATCTAGCTGATGATACTTTATTCAAATTACAATCTAGCCAAGCTAGCTCATAAGTAAATTAAATATAACAAAGATTACAAGTCAGTCTCCGCCTTAAAGTTAGAATTACTGACAAAAGCTTGCACTGACAGGACCGGTCCACTCAAATCTGTGTGGTTCTTTTCTCAAAAGACCATTTCAGACTAATCTACATGGTCCTCATATGGCCTGACCAAGATTATGTCTGGACTTTAAAAGAGACTGTGACCTGTGAGTTTGTTTCGGCCTTTCTTCTCAGAGTAGTCAGATAGGAAACGCCGAACTCATCTAGCTAATTTTATTTTTAAAATATGACGTGTAAAACTGATTCCAATATCCTATTTACAGAATAAACAATTTCATTTCATTTTTTTTTCAATCTATAGTTAGTGTTAATATACATATTTTTTTTTTTATATTTAGAGCTTTGTTATAAAAATTAACCTTTTTCTTTTAGCTCCAAGTTTGGCTGTAGATAATCCCCCAAAGTATTAAGCGCGGTGGTTTATTGTGATATAAAAGTGTAAATAATTAAATAAAAGAAAGAAGAGAGATGTGAGATGAATTTGGATAGGCTTTATTCAGGGTTTACACAGCAATAAACTTCTAGTAAATTGAATTTTCGCTTCTTTATGGCTACCGAACAAGTAAAAATAAACGTAAATATAAAACACTAACTAAATCTGGATTAGTTACACAAGGCCGGTGTTCACAGCAGAGTAAGAATACGTCTGAATTTACGGGTTTTTTGTAAAATTTAGTCAAAAACCTTTTTTTTTTCACTTATATAATTGCATAATCCTATCTAAATGTAAATACTTTCAAAAGCATGAATTTGAATAATTTTAAAGGATTTTGCTAATCCATTGCATCATATGTTCGAAAAAATTGTCTGTTCAAAAACGTAAATAACGCAATTAATGTTGTTGAATTGTCAAAATGAAACAGATTGTGATTGACCGTGTGTTACGCAATAACGGTGCTGGTCTACCACTCTACTATCCACTATTTCGGAAGTATTTGTACCATATTTCCACAGTATAATTAAAGTTATTATGTATTGTTCTTGATGCACTTCTATATTGCGGTGAGAAATAAATCTTTTTATACATCATTATTATACACCTAGGCTTATCCCAACTACTTTGAGGTTGGATTCCAGTCTAACCAGATGCAGCTGACTGCCTCCTGACCTTCACAATCTCTTTGCTGGGTAAAGCGATGCCCCTTGGCTTGACCGGTTGTCAGAAATTCGAGTTTCTCACTACTCGTGACGACTGTCAAAGATCTACGAATGGCAGCCGGGACCAACTGCTTAAATGGCGTTTAGTCACTAAAAATATCAACCTATGTGTGCTTACAACTTTGCTTGACATACACCTCTTCTATCCATAGCCCTTTAAAGAAAAAGACGGAATAAAGGATCCATAGGTATAAAAGAAAAGTCTCTCATTCCTCAAAATCATGGCCACCATATTTCACATATAATTCATTGGTTTTGAAAGCAAGAAGCTGACTTATAAATAAATAACCTAATGAAAAGCGCTCATTTCGTAACGGCCTGATTAAATAATCTAGTAATTGGTGTTACAGAAGATGAGACTTTTATCTCATGGAGAATTTTGTGTTCAAGATACCATTATGACTTAGTGAACTTATTAATAATTAAGAGATGAACGTGTGAGGTGCTTTTAAAAGATTCATTTAGTTAAAAGCTAATGTCAGTAAATTATTTATGTAGTTTATGTTCAGACGGCTACGTTAATTTAGTACTAAGGGGCATCGTAGCAGTGTGTATAATATGTACGATGGTGGGTATACTAAATAATAAAATAAAAATTATTACATAACATCACGCCTGTATTCCCCGAAGGGTTAGGCAGAGGTGTACCTATAGTACACCCACATTTCGCCAGTTATGTTTAAGTCCCATGTAAAATGGGGCGAGCCTATTCCCAGCAACCGGGCAGAAATCCAGGGTCCGGGATGCTACTGAGAAATTTCAGATGAAAAATCCAATAACACTTTACCCGACCCGGGAACCGATCCCACTTTTTTTATTATAATCAAATTTTTGTAAACTTGACAATCCTTTGTCTTATGCAGCCGTTAAAATATCGCTTTTTATCCCCTGAAAACTCACTTCATAAATTACTTCGACAAAATATTTTTCAGTCATGCATGATTGTGCCATGTCAAAAACTTTTTTATTCCTAACGCCATGGAACATTTTAGCTACATTTTCCTGTGAACTTTTAATTAAAATGTTCTCTTCTATTTTGATTAATTCAGGAGAAGAGCTGTCCTCAAAAAAATTGTTGCATTTTCTCCAATTCCACCGTGTATGAAAAAATCCATTTTCTGTGCGTTGCACATTTTCTAATTAAGGAAACTGAGTTCTCTAGTTAGTTCAATCTACACAATAGCTTTTCCTCAACTATTTTGGGGTCAGCTTCCAGTCAGACCGGATGCAGCTGAATACCAATATTTTACATGCAGCGACTGCCTTAGACTGACCTCCACAGGCCAGTTACTGGGTAACACCCTTTGGTAAGGCTGGTTCTTTAGTTAGTTCAACGACATGAATAGATAATATCCGTTAATAACACTAGACAAAGCAAAAACCATCCCAAAAATGTATACATAACATATTGAATAGATAGGTAAGTCCATCAAGGGATATCGTAGTAAATAGGTTGTGGATAGGCGGTCGCTTCTTCTTGTATTCTGCTGCATTTGGTCAGACTGGAAGCCGACCTCATTAAAGTTGGGAAAAGGTTTGGTTGGCCTACTTATAAATTACATTAGGAAATTTACTCGTCCAATATAAAGCTATTATTAATAATAGTTCCTGGGTGACCGAGCTCTGCTCTGATGAAAATAGAGAATGCTCATTTAATAGTATAGGAAAGTTCATACTAATTCCATGTTGCCATGATAGTAGGTACTGACTAATTCCATGCTGCATTGCATTGTTTTGCATGCTGTCATTATTCTAAGGTGTCATTATTCTTGTTCTAAACTTTGGGAGACCTAGCATTGTTCGGGTGAAAATACGGAGAAAACGAATTTCCCCAGATTTGAGACTTATCGAAATTGATTGTTCAAACCCGTAAACCCTTATATTGTAACTTTACTTGATTACAAATATATATATATATATATATATATACAAATATTGCTCGTTAAATATTATAGGATAATCTATAAAGTAAGTATACCATTAATATTAAAAGTAGTGACAGTACATAACAAGTAAGTTCATATTTGACACGTGCCTAAAATTCCATTAATCACAATATGGCTCAGATAAGACGCCTTATACTTAATTGACGTCAACAAAATAATAAAGAAGTCAGCATCAAATTATGTAACAGCTTCCTCTGCCGTCACTTCTAATGGCACATGACAAGGATCTACCCACTTAGATATATATAATCATTCTGTTTACTAAAGCTGGGCTGTTGTTCGGCTCTCCTATGTAAAGTTGATGGAATTCGGGACGGGAAATATCTTAAAGAAGGAGGAATCATAAAATAAATTGCTAATGAATTTGCATGTACTCAATAGATTTGAGTTGACTAACACTTTGGTAAAAAGAACTTCTCATTTTGTACATGGTACTTACTGCCCGTGCTAAGTCAATTTCATAAAATGAGTATCGTTCTAAATGACCTAGATTAAAAGCTACATAAGCTACGCTACATACAAAACTTTGAGTAGAAGTCAAAGTTTTGTCATAGAAACCTGAAATCAATACTTTAGAACTGAGAATCTCACAAGATACTCCAACTACATCAAACTAGGACTTACTACTCACGCTAACACGCTATATGCGAGAATAAGGAACTTATATACATGCAATCTTGGAAACTAGAATGTTCCATTTAGCTGCGAGCATTCCCTTAGCATCTGTTTCTCACAGCTGGAGTTCCATCTCCTGGGAAAAGACAACATTCATAGTCGGAAAGCTTGATACATTATTAATATCTAGCCTCTCGACCGGAGCTAAGCGTTCGTACTGCAAATCGGCTGACCACGAGAATTCAACAGCTCTGAATTCCAATTTTCGGGAATATTTGGTAGTCTTCGCTCCGCTATTGTATCGCAATTGTTTCGTTTCGTCAGTCTGTATTTGTAGGTCAATTGGTATATTTTATTGGATTCAATACTGACTACAAAAGAGTTTCTTGCTGACGAGCTTAGAATGCTTTGATGTGGACCCAATTAAACGGCAGTGAGTAATTGAGTGTTTGAATTTGGGTTTTAAATTGAAGCTCTGAATTAGAATTTCCTGTGTAATAAATCAGAACCGACCCCTTTCGTGATGAATAGTAACAGTTCATTTAAACACATGAATACTATCTACCCCGTGGAAATTAAAAAATAGGTCTATAAAAATATCACAAAAGTAATTTTTCATGTTCACACCGCAAACAGTATATTACCTAGGTTTGCATACCAATGTCATAAAAGGTTAAACAAATTGTAACGAACAGGAGTTACAAATCATTATGCCCTGTGACGTCATCCGTTCACGTCACCCCACGTACACTGCGGTGCAAAAAAACAACTCCAACAAATGATAACAGAGGGAACAATGGAAAACAAACATCAATAACTCTGTGACTCTGTTTAAACTCTAATAGCTTTTGATACTCAATTATTTTGGGATTATATTTTGTACATCAAATGTATATTTGTAAAAGGTTTATATTTTAGGATTTAGTTCGTAATCCGGGGATGTGAAAATAATGGTGTTGGTCTTCAGTTTTTTATACCTTTTTTATTTATTTTTGATGGGTGGGATATTATCAGTGTCAGATTCTTACTGATTAAAACCCGTGTTCTTTCAGTTGCCTGTACGTAGCCAGGGGCCACGTTATCCCTTATGGACATTCCTGCGAACCAGGCAAGCATCGGTCCTAGCGGACCCCACCAGTTGTGCAGACATCTCTTTGGGGCGCACGTGGAACACAACGTGCCATCGACCTGGGCCTGGTCTTTATTGGATGGCGAGCTACCCATTCATTGCTCACCGTCCGCAAGCCCGCGCCTACGGTGGCCGAGAATTGGCCTGCGATTCCCGACACCCAGTGCGTCTCCTGCAGTGGCTATGGGCGTGAGGGCCCGAAATTTGCCTCTCCCTCACGCATTCCGCATCCTCCTTCGCGAGCATTATTGCTTCGCAGAAGGAGGTGACGGCCTCCCATGCCCTCTCGCTCCATACCATGACCTGGACCAGACGCGAGAGATCCGGCGATGCTCTGCCCAAGCTGGGCTGACCTCCACCGTGTCTTACGGGCGATGTACGCAATGAAGATACCCGGGCGTTTCCTCCCGCCTTATCTGGAACAGGAACCTCCTGAAACAACTGTGTCTGTTGAGGATCTGCGTCAGGCAAAAGGTGAGGACACTGTGGTGCCTCTCTAGTCACTCCTCAAAGAGGGGACTTATCGCCGCAATTATGGCATGCCCAGCACTGGGTTGCGACAATCGTAGTCGGGTTGCGACAATCGCAGTCGAGAAATCACGGCACAGCGGACAGAGCTGCCGGAGCTCTGTCCACTGTGCCGTGATTTCTTGCAGCAGTGGAGTTACGCCCTGGCGTTTCACCTCCTCGTGCCACTTCCAAATGTGCGCGAGGACTTTTGCCTCCAGATCACATGGCAGCAATCCGGCAAGGAGGCTCGCCGCCTCACCGGAGACCATGCGGTATCCCCGGACCGGCCGGATGGGCATGACCCTCTGGGATGCGTTCAATCGGCGGGCTGGCCGCTGCCTCAAGGAACGTGCCCACACCGGTGCCCCGCAAAGGGCCATGGACCGCACGACCCTCATGTAAAGCCTCCGGCAGGAGGCGTTTGGACGCTCTTTATTGGGCAGGAGCCGCTTCAATGCAGCCCCACCCCACTCCAGTCTGGGAGTCAAGCGTCGGAAATGCTGGCTGTCGAGGAGAAGTCCCAAATACTCCATCGTCGACTCGACGTCGATGTGAACTCCTCCTATCGCTATTTGGGAACCTGACGGTGGCGCGTCCCGAGGACCATGAAAACACATGGCCTCGGACTTGTGCAGGGTCATTTCGAGTCCCAATTGCCAGATCCTGTCGACGATTTTCGCAACCCCACGTGACGTCACCGTAACAAATGACACTGACGCCGCTAGTGAGGAAGGTGCGCAGCACCCAGTCGTATCCGATGTCCCACAGATGCAACTCTTTGACCGATCCCTGTGCGACACCGCAAGTCATCTCTCGCCAGTTCCATTCTCCCTGATGACCGGGGTTGATGACGGCTCTGTCCATCAAATAGGCCTCGACCGGTTGGCATACAGTTACCGGAGTGCCTCCCTGATGCAACTCCAGGGCAGGGTATTTACATTGGCGATGTCTAGAGACACCGCCAAGACAACCCCGGGCCACAGCATGCCCCGTTGTGAGTGCCTGCACGTGCGTGATGGCGTCCACCGTGGAGCGCCCCCTGCGGAAACCAAACTGGCTCTCCGCCAAATTCAGCCCCTCACGTACCAGCCGCCCGACTAGGCGGTCTGCAATAACTCCTTCAAAGAGCTTGCCCACCTCGTCGAGCAGCACGATGGGCCGATAAGCGGACGGATAAAAACGGAACAGTAAACGAAGCCCCCTTATGTTCCCCTCTCAAAAGTAACAGAGCGCTCACCACGTCCCCCACAAGCTGGGGCCGGAGACTGCGTCAGCGGGGGAGCCCATGAGCGGAGTTTTTCCCGCACCATCTTGTATGGGCGTCCCCACGGGTTCCTGTTCAGAGTCCCCAGCGACTCTTTGTCGTCCAGTCCCTTGGCCTACAGGATCTCCGCTTGAAGGGCGATCTTCGCCGCACTGTACCCCTCTTACAGCTTCACCTGAATGACTTCCGTATCAGGAGGGCGAATACGGAGCCTGCGGTGCCTGATGTACCGGTGTCGCACAGAAACGCACGCATTGCGCAGTGTCCTCAGCTCAGTTTTTTATACCCAAGAGCGAATTTTCTCACTTTTACATAACATTTTTGTAATGTTTGACTAGTTTTGAATTCGAATGGACTTTTTCATTTTCATTAAAAACGCAGTGAAGCGTGGAAATAGAGAATTAAAAAATAGAAAATTACTTCAGAATTTCCATTGGCCTTGTTTCTAGTAACTATCACTAATTGTCGAAGTTTTGAACTCTAACCTTTAACTATAATGGGATTATAATTATTAAAATCACAATTAATTACAATATAATGGGATTTACGTCAATACGTTCTGCTTTCAAGTACCAAAATATTTGTCATAGACGTACACAAGTCAGTCTTTTTTGTCTGAAACGTTGTCAATCTAGCCTATTATATGAAATCTTATCATTAATTTCACTAGTCGACGGCTCGAACTCGTTGGTGGACGTGACTTATATGCATGCTAATTCGTCTAATTATTTATTTATTTAGTATTTATTTATCTAGTTTTTTTATAAAACAATAAAAAGTCGATTTAAAAAAATACACAGGGCATGAGAAGTGTTAGGGGTCTGAAAGGATAGCAGATGATTTCAATTTGGCACACGATGCACCAAACATCCTGTATATTATCCCTGTAAGGTTTATATTTGCCATTTTTTTACTACATCATTTATTTATTTACGCCCAAAGGCGAGTTAAAATTAGTGTTGAAATATGGAAGTTTCTACGCTCAAAACTTCCAAACCAATATGGTTTTTCCAATTCTGCTTCCATACAGGGCTAAATAATGACAAGACAAATTTATATTTTTTTTAGTTTTGAACATACACCGTCAAACAGACGAGTAATCACCATACTACGTTTGTATGAAAGAATGACCGACTCGCGTACCCTTAAATGAAACAGCAAGGAAAGGAAGCCATTTAATAAATCATCGAAGACCCAAAAAGAATATTCCAAAAACCCGTATCCCAAAAAGAATAGGGCACAAATTAGTAAACATTTTAAGTTCATCAAAGAAAGTTAATAATTATAATTATTAACACGAAAGTTCAAAATTAAATACTTTGACTGTGACCTTTATAAAATAACTTTTAATTGATCAAATAAAGTTTCCGACAATTTAACTGTTATATTCAATATTCAAACGACATTTATTAAAAAATTATTTCACATGTTCTGTTTACAAACTTTCCGTCGGAAATTACATGATTTTGCTTTGATTGCTGGCAAAGTTTGTTTTGATATAGTGGAAAAATAAATTAATCAGAAGTACCTGACTAATAGAAAAAAATTCTGCGTTATTAAAAAACAATCTAAAATGTATATCATCCTGGCATATTAAAATAGAATGTAATATCATTTGATACATTCTAGTAGAAAATTTGATACTTGATACTATTTGTTGCATCGCCAATGTACAAGTGGCAATCGCTTTCAAATCACTTCGTATTTCTTTCTACGAAAACTATCAACAAGATTGACTTAAGCTTTTCGGTAGAATTAGTCAGTCCCATACATTAATTTTACTTCTTAACCTACTTCAAAAATCTAAGTTTTTGTTTTATGTATGTTCCCCGATTACTCGAAGACGGCTGGACTGATTTGGAATTTTCCCATATAAATTTTATTAACTTTCCTTGAGTAGTTTTTGAGTCAGCTGCAAAAATACGTATTTTTCCCCACTTAGTCTATGTGGATGACGTTATAATAACATCTTGTAACTGTAATTTACACAGTAGCTAGTGGAATTGTAATACAAATCATAATTCCACTAGTTATCACAGTAAAAAGTGAAAAATGAAACTTATTACAAAAGTAAAACAAACGACTTTTGAAATAAATTAAAGCTATTTTTCACTTTGTAGTGTTTTTTTTAAAAGTGAAAACGTCTTTAGCGGCGTTGTGCACTTTTTTTGTGATGGATAAAAAATGTTAAACTTGCGTCAGGACACGTGACCTGATCGAAAATTCGTAAGACGGAGGGAGAGTAGACCGGTGCAAAATTATTACATATCCATTCCAAAATATCAAAAATGCACAACGTTAATATTCAAGTTTTCACTTCTGCCGGCACTCCCGGAGTGCAACCCGTTTTTTTGGAGTCAGGTGTCCATCATAGTTATCGTTGAAAGAATGTTACTTTGTCAAGGTTCTCAAATGTACGTACTCAATTGTCAGAAATTGCCTAACACTATAATAATAGTTTAATGTCATTATAGCCTTTATTAGCGTGGAAAATAAAACAAGGTGTCTCTCAACGGATGTTTATACTCCCACACTAGTTCAAGGCAACTGTGACATAATGTCGCTTACTTGTGAGACATGTCACGTTAGTTAAACAATTTGTCACTATTTGAACCAATTTAATATCTGAACCGTGTCTCGGAGTAAGTGATGCAGTGCCGACGCGTCCGCTTGCGGTGTACGGTCTTGGGTTCTTTTTCCGTATGAGACTAATGTTTTGAGGTATTACAAATATTGGATTGGAGTTTTTATTACGATGTTTTGTCAATTTGCCAGTATCTATCAATAAGTTTGAAAATTTTCCGCACACAGTTTGAGACTAATGTTTTCCTAAATAAAAATAATAATACCAGCGTATCATTGTCCTACTGTAGGGCAAAGGCCTGTTCTCAAGCAGACAGGTTGGCTGTTTCAAAATTATATTAACTATAAGTCCAGGTTTCCTCACGATGTTTTACCAAATAGACGTTTTAAAATTTTTCAAAGTGCTTTAAAAAAGCTGTTTATTACCTAACTCATGAGAAGTTTTGCTAGCAATTTTACTTATAAATAAGTAATTGCTAGCTTTCAAGACCATAGACTTCATATATATGTGACAGCAACACAACTGAGGTCGGTAATGATCTGACATTTTTAATGAAAAAACCCTGTGAACACTGTCTACTGCCAACGTAAAACGATCAATTTATTTAACAACTTCCCAGTTCAAACAAGATAACCTTCAAGTTAAAAGGAAAAATGGAGATTAATGACCCGAGAACTAATAACCCAGCTTTTCATTTTCAAATATTTAAACACATTGACAACACGGCAGTCGCAATAAATATGTCATTTTGTAATCGATAATCGATAAACACCAGTTACATTTTGTGTAATTTATCACTGTGTGACGTGTTGGGCTATGTTTGGTGATTAGCACCCCTAATGGCACCAAATATAAATATGTGTATACTTTATTGTTCACCGACGTGTATTTTTCATACGAGTGTTCTCGTTATCATATTGGTTGTCAAATTGTCGGGTGTTTTTGTAATTTATCTAAAGTGGGTCCTTTGATATTATTGTGACAAATAGTACCTACATGACAGACGTTTCAATTATTTTACTCCTAACAGCAGCAATCTAATAGCAACCTTATAATAACGACAATATAGCTCATTAACGACAAATTGTATAAGTCTATTAACTGCTCCCAAATTACCATGTTTATATATATATATATATATATTTTTACATTTTTATTTTTACATTCTTCCTTGACATTTAAATCACGCTATTATTTGACATTATAATATACCTACAATTTAACTTTAAATCTTTATTAGTGGCTTTTGTGATCATGATAATTATTCAGAATTGTAATATCAATCACGTCATTTCGTTTTTAATACTTTTTTATTTTTAATAATTTATTTATTTTTATATAGATTATTTTCTATTTTGTGAATGTGAGAACGCTGTAGGCTTAGTGGATTTGCTGACCATAATTATTTTGTTAAGTACCTGGTACCTGTTGAAAGACCTACACTGTCCTCCCATACCTAATAACACTGTTGAAAATATTGTAAAAACCAATTATTTTTAAAAGAGTAACCGTGGAGTTTCTTGCCGGCTCTTCTCCATAGGAAACGACCAATTGGAACCGTGCACCTAGCTTCTGACGTTTCATAAGTGCCCATGTAGGTTTATGTGAAATAAAATATTTTGAATTTGAATTTGAATAAAGATCATTGTGTTTTTGATAGTGATGAAAAATCAAAAGTTTAGTAACTATGAAAAAGAACGTAAATTATACATAAGTGACTGCAGATGGAAAATTTCTGTGGATCCAATAAACGTTCGGTTCTGTCGGTAGGTAACACAAAGTGGGTCACTGACGGTTCCCCTATTGGAGGTTCCGTTTGACTTATTTTGTCAGCGACAGACGGCCAGTTGGCCGGAATGTCATGTGCGTTGTCGTACATTCTGTTTTTGTCGATAAAAAAAACATATTAACCCTTCTTCGCAGTTGAATAAATATTGGCTACCGTTTCTGTGTTGATATTTCGTTATATATATCAGTAGGTACACTAATCTCGAAGTAACTATAACTTACTTCCTGACCCTAAACTATTAAGTATTGGTTGTCAAATGCCCTTAGCAAATGCGTCGCAATGACTTTTTAATTTTTCAGCCGACTTCAAAAAGGAAGGTTCTCAACTCTTTTTTTTTGTATGTTTTTTACGCAATTACTCCGCCAATTATGAATTGATTTTGATGATTATTTTTGTTTTTAGTAGGGCATAGTGCAGAAGTGGTCCCATATAAGTTTAAGTTTTGAGTTAGCTTCAATAACACATATTTTTCCCACCGTGTTCGTTTCGTATGTGGACGATGTTCTAATACGAGTAGTTCCTGTCACTGTCATTTACATAGCAGGCAGTGGTAATCAAATTTTTGTGGGGGATTTGTGTAGATATCACAACTAAAAACACAAAAATAAAAACTTTTTTTGCAAAAAATAAAACCGACTTCCAAAAAAAAAAACACTACACACTGAAAAATAACTTTGGATGTAGTGTTTTTTTTTTTGGAAGTAGGTTTTATTTTTTGCAAAAAAAGTTTTTATTTGTTTTTAAGAACCTCCAGTGCGAACTCAACAACTTACTAAAGTTTCATCACAATCGGTTGAGAAATTTTTGAGTTTTTGCGATGCTAACGCATGGTAATTGATTTTTATATATAATAAAATACTGTCATGAACCGATCTCAGACCAAATAAAAAACCAAGAAATAGTTCTGCGAACAATTCAGTGAAGCACTCGCTCACACGAAACATTTACAACCATTTACAATTAAACTACACCGGGCTAAGTGCACACATGTTTACGAAAGCGGCCTCACATCACTGTTAACAGCGCTGTCTTGGTTTTTTTATTTGGTCTGTGTTTCCGATGTAAAAAGAAGGTGGTATCGTTTGGGCACTATGCTTTTTTAATAACTTGTTTTGAATTTATGATTAAGATAAAAATAATTTACAGTTTCGTTGTCATCCAAAAACATCCCACAAATGAACAAGAGTCAGAACATCCGATCACACAATCCCACCATTCGATACTAAAAAAGTACTTTCGGCGCGAAATAAAATGAAAAAAAAGGAAACAAAGCGAGCACATAAAACTTTTACCGGGCAACGGCCGGAACAGAGTTGGACCCGGGTCCATCGAGGCGTTAACGCCGGCACAACATGCCGGATGCCGTGTGTCCGGTACGACATTAAAAACGGCGGTCACGTTATCTCTAGTGATTTTTTTCGGACAGATCCAGTAACCCCTTTTTACGTTTGTTATCTGTATGGGTTTTACAAAAGGGTTGTAACGTAGGTGTGTATAAACATTTTAGTTTGTATGTGGTCTATCTAGACTACTTAAAAAAAACCGGCCAAGTGCGAGTCGGACTCGCGCACGAAGGGTTTCGTACCATTATCTATAAAAACGGCAAAAAATCATGTCTGTTATAAGGGAGCCCCCTTAAATATTTAGTTTATTATGTTTTTAGTATCTGTTGTTATAGCGGCAACAGAAATACATCATCTGTGAAAATTTCAACTGTCTAACTATCACGGTTCATGAGACTGCCTGGTGACAGACGGACGGACGGACAGCGAAGGTTTAGTTATAGGGTTCCGTTTTAACCCTTTGGGTACAGAACTTTAAAAAAACGTCCTTTGACATGGTTACCTCTTCTCATTGAAAACTGAACCGCGTAACCATAATTTCAGACGAAACGACGACGTAGAAGTCCATATTACCTATACTCACGACTTCTTTTAGATCAGCGGTTAAAATTAACTTAAATTCTCTTGAACAGGACAGAAGATACGAAGATTCGTAACCCATAGTCCGAGGGAATGATTTTCTTTCGTGTTTATTTTTCAACATTTTTATTCATCCTTCTAAAAATCCAATAAAATCAAGTATAGATTCAGCATATATTTCTTGCTCTGAACCCAGTTTTATTACTGGCACAAGATGATACGCAGCTGGTGCATACACTGCGGTTTTGTTACAATCCCAATTTACATGGAAACTGCCTGTGTCAGCCCGTAAACGGCGCTGGACATTGCCCTCTTATATAAAGTATACTGCATATGGCGTATTTAAAAAAAGAACAAGCCCAAAAAGACATATTTAATACAGGACTACAATGATAATAAATAAAAGAGTAAATTGGCAGAATCATTACGACCTTTTTCTTCATAGAGGCACGCAGAAGGAAAAAAACCGACATTCAAAAAAAAACACTGCAAAGTGAAAAATAACTCTAATTTCGAAAGTCTTAGTCTGTGGTTTTATATTTTTGTATTTTTTTTGTAAAATGTTTATATTTTTTTATTATTTTGTTGTGGTGCCTATCCCACACATAATCGAATATCACTACCTGCAATGTAAATAACAGTGACAGGTAGTTATTCTAACATCATCTACATAGACAAATGGGAAAAATACGTATTACTGAAGCTAACTCAAAAACTACCCAAGCAAAGTAAATAAAATTTATATCCACCACGCAAGCATCCTCTACCAAATAAAACTATTTTTTTTTAACACATGTTCTTCTTTAAATACGTTCAGACGAACATAGAACCTGTTCGTTTCTTGAAGTCGGTTAAAAATACATAGGTTAGAGCAATGCCATAAAAGTAACTTATACCATAGCCATGGCATGAGAGAAAAGAAACACTTATCTAACCTAAGTGTTTTATTTTTGTTTGTTATTTTTAATTATTTTTAGTGACTGATGTCAGAGTTTTATGCCGCCCATGGGCTTTTAACTTGGCTTCACATGCCGTCGAGAAATATCTCTCAGGCATGCCGGTTTCCACACGATGTTTTCCTTCACCTTTTTTGAAACGAGTGATAATTATACAATACGCACATGAACCCGAAAAATCAAAGGTGCGTGCCTTGGGTTCGAGTAGACAAGTGTCAGATGCACACATGCGGGATCCATCTGACGTAGGGATTTTTAGTATCACCAGTCGTGGAGACCTTTTTAATACACTGTGTGTGATCGAGATTGGAAGATAGGTACGAATTTAGCTAGAGCACTAACTATTTAGACAAAGCACTGTTTTCCATTGCCTTGATGTTATCCCTAAGTAACCATTACGACACGTACAGGTGGAAAGTGGCCTATTCTCCGCCTTTGGACATACAAAACAGAAATAAAACACTCATACATAATTACTCAAACATACATTATACATGACATATCCCAGAATATGACTCAGCTTGTATCAGAAGGAACGTTCTATTATTCAACGGAGGCTGTTTGTCGCAGATGTGGGAGACACATAAAAATTCGCGTGTCATTGCAATATGTGTTCCATTCCAAATGCGACACCTCTCGCGATAGTTCTGGAAATCTGGATGAAGAATGCAACTGCAGTTATTCGTAGCGGGTCGGAGTTACTCGTGCATAGCGATTTGAGAAATCTACTGGTGGAACTTAAAACAGGTCAGTGTATCATTTTAAAACGTCTTCTGATGAACATAGGCCTCCAATAAAATTAAATTATCATTTTCAAAAGAACTGTACGAAACTGTTATTTTGGGGTGGGAGAGCATTATGGAGTTAATCGTGCTCCTTTAATTTAAAAAAAAATATGTTTGTTTTCGTGTGATTTTCTGTTTCAGAGTAAAACTTATTTTTATTTTTTGTTGAAAAATGAATAATTAAAGAACATCAACATAAAAAATATAACCGGCGATTGCCATCATCACTACATTGTTCAATTGGTAATCGCAATAACAATGTTGAGACTGGCCTAAATAATGCACACCCTTTTTTTTGGATGGGAAATTATCAAATAACTTCTGCCGCTCTGTGCGGAGTGGGAGGGCGTGTCAGACTTACTGAATAAAGCCCACCCGTGTTCCTTCAGTTGCATGTACGTTGCCAGGGGCCACGGTATCCCTTTTGGACTTTCCCGCAAATGGTGCACACCTTTGGTTTGATAATGTCACCGGCACCAAACATGATGAAATAGCTTAGACATTATTTTAATAGTTGGTTTTTGATTCGTTTTTGTTTTAGTTCCTCTTAACAACAGTTTTCTAGACCTAAGCCATATTATCTTCTAAAATAATCATCACCATGATCAGTATATAATGTTCTCACTGCTGGGACACAAGCCTGCTCTCTTTGAGAGTGAGTGGGCCGTAATCTACCACACGGGCCCTGTGCGGGTTGACAGATGTCACCGAATCATATCTCCGAATTTATGGTTCTAGGACATGTCGGTTTCCTCACAATGCTTTCCTTCACCGTTTTGAGAGCAGTGGTTATGAAATTATTTACACAAAGTTAAGCGCCTGCATGGGTTCGAACCGAGTCGTTACCACAGAATCACCATTGCTCCTTAGGTCTTTTAAAATCACGCATCAGTACTCTTTAAGAAAAACCCTCAACCATCACAAAATACCGACGACATTACCGTCTCATTTGCTATAACTAAACATAAAATAGGTACCTGGCGATATGTAAAGTGACCGTACTTGGTATAAGTGGCCCCTGTACGGCATTATAATAACATATTTTATGGACCGGCCATCTTGCTTCTGACATTAATGACTGTTGCCGTAAAATATGAGGCTTTTTCAATCCTGGCATAGAATTTTTGGGAGGTTAATTTGGACTGCAACATTTTAAAGAGATTGAATGCAAATTAGTTGATGTAGATGTGAAATTAGAAGATAAGTGAGGGCTTTGAACGGGTAGCTATAATGTTATTGTTATAACCATGCAAGATTATGAGTGTGTATTTTTCCGAGGTTGTAATTTTCTCTCTGCGGGGCAGACGCCTGAAAAGAGATCGTTAGAAGAAGCATTGTTCACCACGCTCGTACAATGCATGTTGTTGATTTCAGTCCTCAGACCAAATAAAAAACCAAGACAGCGCTGTCAACGTGAGGCCGGTTTCGTAAACATGTGTGTGCACTTAGTGAGGTGTAGTTTGATTGTAAATGTGTCCATGTGAGCGTGTATGCACAGACCGGAGGTGTAGTTTTGCTTCACTCACAGGCTTCACTGTATTGTTCGCAGCGCATTGTCTTGGTTTTTCATTTGGTCTATGTTTCAGTCCTATAGATGTTTAAAGTTTCCTCATGAATATATTCTCACTGTGAAAGCACCAATGATTTTGTAATAGCCTAGTGGTACTTGCCTGGTTTTGAAACATAAACCTGCCCCCTAACTGTTTAATAAAAACACACATTCAATAAAAATCCGAAAAAAAAATGTTTGTAAAATTATTCTGCTCTACAACGTATAATACGAACTGAATTTTGTTAAATTTTCAAAATGAAAGGCATTGCCATTTTAATGTGTGACGCAATTACGCTACTGATTAAGTAAGAGTTCTTCAAATATTCGGTTTACTTTAGCATTCAAAAAGCTTGAAATAAATCCGAGGTACAGCATAAAAAAGACAAGTTCATGGACACAGTATTCCATCAACCAAACAGTCCTGATGGAAATTCCTATCTAACAAATGAACCTTTCGTTTTACAATATCAGTTTAAGTTGAAAGCTTCGAACATTCTTTACATCGAGAAACCAATACCATTTGTACAAATCGTTCCACCTACCGTTATGTAGTAGGTACAAAATGATACATAACAATTGAGTTTATCAAAAGTATATGAAATTAGAGAAGGCAATGACAAGTGGATCCATGAAGTTGTCATTCCCGAAAAATAAGTGGTATTGTGATGTCTAGTAATGTATTCTTCAAGCTAATTTTACAGAATATCACATATCATAACATCACGCCTGTAATCCTGAAAGGGTTATGCAGAGGTGTACCTATAGTACACCCGCATTTCGCCAGTTGTGTTTAAGTCCCATGTAATAGGGGGCGTGACTATTGCCATCAACCGGGTACAAATCCAGATCCCGGGCTGCTACTAATATTTATAATGGAAAAACCCATTAACACTTTACCCGACCTGGGAATCGAACCCAGGATCTCATGCTCAGTAGTGGCGTTTGCGACCAATTTACCAACGAACACATAAATAATATCAATAAGTATGTGAATGAAATTGTTTATTCTGTAAATATAAAATCCGAATTACTTTTAGTCACTTTTATTTACACACACGTATTTACATGATTCAAAACTAACGGACTTAAAATAATATGTACAAGTGTAATTATAGGGAATCTAAAAATTCGTCCGCATCGCTGTCAACAGGAAAAGTGCCCAAAAGGCTGGCAGCATTGCCACGTTGAATGACAATGCTGATTCTTTGGCCAAAGAATAGGCCAGCCCTCTGGTCACGTGAAGAGTCGACCAGCCGCTTGGCGATGTCTTGAAAAACTATTACTTTTACATGTCATGAAATAACTACGAAACGAAGCAAAAAGAGCATGTGAGGATCGTAGCAGGTGGCGTTCTGTAGTTTCTGCCTGCCTGTATGTTTTTGTACATAATTGTATGTTACTACTAGTGAGTTCCAGCACTTAATATTTTTGTAAGAGCTATATTAAAAATATGATCACAGTTCTGTATGTCATCTTTATATGAAAAACTTATGACAGTATAAAAACAACATGATTCATATATAGTCTATGACCATAGTTAAGGGATCCTATTTGACAGCAAGCGTACAAATATGATCATATCCGTCTAACCTCAGAAATTGCTAAATCGTTATCCATCTTGATTAAGCATGACGTTTATAATATGATCATAAATGGTATAATAGGTATGTAAAAAATCTAAAACCCAACTACGACAAAAACGCCAACTAAAAAGATATAAACAAGATATCACAGACAAACAAATAAATGAAAAAATCTGGAGTCACCCGTCGTGTTAGGGCCATAAATCGAACAGATTATGATTTTATACGTCGGATAGATACTCGTATATAAGTCAAAGGAAGCTATGCCATCCTTGGATGGTAGGCTGACCAGGCATCTTTTACGCCTGGACAGGAACTGCCTGCGCCTGGTGACAGGGACCATCACGGGACACTGCTCGCTAAACAAACACTTCCACACAATAGGCATAACGGACAGTCCTCTGTGCAGGGCGTGCATGGATGCTGAAGAGACCGTTGCGCACGTGCTCTTTGAATGCACGGGCGTCACCCAGATCAGAATAAACACCCTCGGGTCACCCAGAATATACACAGATGTTCTAAGCAAACCAGGAGACCTAATCAACTTCTGGAGGGAGGTGGGCTGGTTGGAATAACCCCCCAAACGGCCGCTATGGCCCACGCACAATGGTCCACCTGACGGACTGAGTGCGGAAACCAAACCCCATAACATAGAACATAGAACATACTCGTATATTTTTGAAATGTGCTAATTAAGCCCTTTCATTTGATACCCAACATGACATCTTTTTTTTTAGTTTATGACTTTATAATTATGTCCTCTAGAGGGCGCCATATTCAATTTAATGTAACTTCACATATAACTAGCGGACGGTCAAGACGCTTTTAACGATACTTCATTTTTCTAATTATGATAAATAGTTTAGAAGTTATGAGGGAACAGATGAACATACTTACATATCGGTCAAAATCATAACCCTCCTCTTTGCTTTGCCGCAGTCGGGTAAAAATGAAGAACAGCTTCAGTTAATGATCATAGAATTTGACAGTTTTTTACTTTAATGTATCCTGCTCATCACAGCAGTCTGTCAAGGACATTTAGCTGCTCCTTTGTTTGATTTTCTTCTGCATTTGGTCTTTGTAGCAGTCAGTAATTGTCCATTGACAATTCTCAATCATTCTGCTGAGAATATTTTTATTAAATTTGGAACTCTGTTCCTCAGAAGTCTTATGTGTATACAATATTTCCGGACCCCGATAAATCAGCAGCCAGTGAGTTGACGTGTTTGGTGAGTTTTTTCTGCTAGTTTGTGCTACGGGCAGCAATCTCTTGCTTTACAGTTTTGAGCTTCAGATCTTGCAGGATAAAATTATATTTGTATGATATCATGATAGGCAATTGGGGCCTTACTCAAGAGCATACCAAATTTCCCGGGATATTCCCTATGTATACTACCGCAGTTGCAAAAACACTTTTTGTATCGATTTTTGTTGTTTACTTTTAGCTCTATATGCTTTTATCGTGCATCATCAAGAATAGATCTTCTGTTTCCCTATCTATTTTATGGTCCTACGGTCCTACATTTAGATAGCTCGAGTGGTATTCAGAGTCAATCGAGTAGGGGAGACAGGGCTATTGACCTTGACCACCGGCCGTTGTCTTTATAATGCCTACTTTTGGTAACCTGCTAAATTCCGTGGCGAATTTGTGATGAAAAATTTACTGTAGTAGGCAGTTAGGTTTATTTTTTATAATTGGTTGATCTAGAGAGAAGCTGTTTTAAATTTTGGATTATAAAAAAATATGGCCAATATTTTATTTGCGTAATGTCGGCCGCATGTAAGAGCAACTGTGAGCCCACTGATTGGTTCCTTTAAATGCTAGGTTATATCGCGGCAGACCAAGACGAAGATGGAGGAACGAACTTGACTCCTACCGAAAGGACTGCACTTTACCGCCACCTATTACTTTTCTATCAAATTAATCTTACCTAATGATATTGCGGAGGTCGAGACACTGTCCTAGCTCAATACAGAGTACTTTCTTATTAACTTACTTTCTTGTCAATCAGTCTCAAATAAAGAGAATTTTCTCTTGTCTCTTTATAATTATACAAAAGGTCCCTTCAATTATTTTTTCCAATTATAATTATTGAAAGATAAAATTCCAAGATTTAATTAATTAGTTAGTTAATTATCCCTTATGACGACGATGGAGTAAAATAGTATTAATACAGTTCTTTTGAATAATTGAACAAAGAGTTGCCAAATGTCATTGGATCGCAATTTTATAAAACTTTTCTATTTAGTTTTATTACATATTTATTATTTATTGAAATAATAAGAAAACTAACTAGAACATAGTAAGCGTAGGTAATATTTTGCTCAATCAATGAAAATTGAAGGTCAACACACGTTCTACCAATTATCAAATTGATTTCCAGACATTCAGCACTGAAACACCATAGAATTAGAACCAATCAGAGAACAAATGGCATTTCATTTATTAAGTCGTATTATTATATTAAATACAATATGACCGCGGCTAACCGCGACATCATACAATTTTACGTACTTACATTTACTAGGAAAAACTTCGAGGTATTTAATAATAAACACAAAACATAACATCACACCTGTATGCCCCTAAGGGTTGGGCAGAGGTATACCCTTAGTACACCCACATTTCGCCAGTTGTTTAAGTCCCATGTAATAGGGGGCAACCCTATATTACCATCAATGGGGCGCAAATCCAGACTCCGGGCTGTTACTGAGAAATTCCAGATGGAAAAACCCAATAACACTTTGCCCGACCTAGACATCGAACCCATTAGGACCTCATGCTCAGCAGTAGCGCTTGTGACTAGAGCAAAAAGGCAGTATTTTTGATAATTCAATGAAAATTGAAGGCCAACACACAATCTATGAATTATAACGCCGATTCCCAGAAAATAAGTACTGAAACACATAGAATTAGATCCTACATTTAATTTATTCAGTGGTAATATGATATTAAATACAATATGGCCGCAGGCTAACCGCGACACATACAATTTTACGTACATTTACCTAATGGTAAGGAAAGCCTTCGAAGTATTTAATAATAAAGTTTGGGTGAAATAACAGTTATCAGCACCTGGCTATTTGAAAATGAATGGTTTGCTACAAATTGATAGGCATCGTGGGTGACTAACATACAAATACTCGGTTATTCAAGGGTGGTAGGGAAATAAAAGTTTTAGATGTAAGTTTATTGTTTTTTGTTTCCAACCTTTTTGATAAGCTAGGTGAGCTCGAAAAATTATAATTTATTTTTTTAGGCAGATTTCAAAAATATTTTATGTAGCATGTATTTATTTCCTGAAAATTGTCACGTATCTTCGTTTTTGTACAACCACCAGTGCCATAGATTACATAGAAATTGGCCCAACTATTTCGTACTCGATCGATTCAACTAAAATCTGAGAATAGTCGAGCACATATACATTTAAAGGAGTGACCTCAAATGTTGAGGTCATCAGTTAGCAGCTCATGCCGTGTCATGACGTGGCTACTGTTAGAAGTAATTGTATGTGGCGAAGTAGAAAAGTTTTGCTGGTGCCTTTTAGTATAAATAATTGTGTATTTTAAGTGAGTATTTTTTTGTCTTTAGGTCACTGACTAGTATTTTAGTAGGTACTTTGACATTTTGTGATTTTAAATAATAAATGATTTAATTCAGACAATTCTGTTTTTTATTATTTATTAATGTGTGACACTTACGTTTTGGAAATAAATAAATAATTATAAACAGGCTAAGGCCTGTTTTACAATTGGTTATAGCCACACAACGAAAACATCTCGGGATTTATCTATGTGCTGGCGAACTGTTCATTTAAATCTTAACAAAAATGATGATTAAAGTATAATACTCTCATAACGGTATTATTTATTTATAGGATTTACATTTACTGGTTTTTTTTTTTTGTGTAAGGAAACGGGTTGATTTGTACTTCAGTAAACTTTTCGAATTCTTATTGAATAACGTTTTCAAGCCTTCTGAAAATTCTATTCTATTCTATTAAAAAAAAAGAAAGTACTAAAAAGTGAGTGAACTTGTTGAATAACTACTTACTTACGTATACATAAACGATACTCAATAGTTAACCTACTTTGCAAATTTTCTTTTTATGTGGCCTATGTTTCACAAAGATTATGTATTTATTATTTCCTTTATTTTACATTATTACATATAAATTATATTTTTAAATATTAGAATTAAAGAAAAAAAAAATAAAAACATTTAAAAATATAAATATAACATATTTATTATTTTTATTCGTTTATTTATTTTTCTAACATATAAAATACATTTTTAAATATTTTTTTTTTTAAAAGGATATAAAAAACATTTAAAAATATAAAAAATAGTGTTCCGCCGGTGTCGGGAGCAGGGTCCAAGCTACCGGTGGTTAGGGCTGCAGAGATAGGATCCTCCTCACAATACGAGCCGTATCGAGAAGTACTGCCTTCTGAATCAGGCCCTTGATCCAACCGCCTAACGAGAGCCTCGAGAGATAACATATTTATTATTATTATTAAG
This sequence comes from Xanthia togata, assembly GCA_963853775.1. NCBI lineage: Eukaryota > Metazoa > Arthropoda > Insecta > Lepidoptera > Noctuidae > Xanthia > Xanthia togata. The sequence continues at coordinate 23,888,922 of OY970794.1, read as the reverse complement.
TAGTGTAGATTTATCATTGAAAAGATTCAGTAATTTAAATGATGAAGTTCTCGGAATCAGACAAGTTAACATCGTTCAAAGTCAATGAACCGAATAAGCTCAATGACGTTTTAATTTTAATATGTTTTCATTATAGGCACAATTATTAACAATTGAAAATTCAAAAGTGCTTGTAAATGGTTCAATTGAAATAAATGCTTTTAGTTTGAGTTTGAGTTTATTAATCTCAAAGAAGTATTTATTTATAATTCATAACTAGCACGTTTATTTCAGATAAATCATAATTACTACGGATTCACCGATTAATCAGCACGTATTTAATAAACCGCGTTTTAAATAAAATTTTCATAATCCAGAATTTATAATTACCGATATGGTCACAGCATACTCACAACAGCAGTATGTAAAGAATATGCCTTATCAAAAACCACTTTTCACATGCAAATTACATGGCTATGTTAATTCCGTACATACTCGTATTTAACGCGACCATTACACTGATTATAAAGTTGTAATATTCTTTATAAGACTGCTTCATAGCGTGTGTAAGCCACATAAAACTATAATGTATAGTGGTATTGAATTTATTACTATAAACAAAGTGACATTAACGAAATACTGACGGCGACAGATCAAAAAAGTGGAAACATACGCTAAGCGTGGCGGGAGCGGACGCGTTTTTGCTTTTGGCACTTGTAAGGTTCTGTGCTGTGCCATTTTAGTTTACGAACACAGAATGCCTTGGAATTCTCAAGAAGCTTACACACATGTTTTGTGGTTTACTTAATTCTTCATTTGCATTTTAGAACAGCAGTTCTTTGTTTTACGTCAACTCAACCAAAGTGGTTCAGTCATCCTTCACATCAAAATATCGCGAGTAATCAATGTCGCAGTAGCAGCTAGGAGATTATAAATAGAACCGTTTTTAAATCCAATAATTTTAGAGAAATCGTTAATACCTACATGAAACTAAATTAATCCAGTCCTTGATAAAATTATCTGCTTAATACCTTGGCGAATACATATTTGAAGTCCAAAAACTAGATACAAAACAACGGCTTAAAACTTTCCAGTAGGCAAACACTTATTAACTTTATATCTAAATAGCCCGCGACTTCCCCCTCGAGTATTCAATAGTACTATAAAACATACCCTATGGCACTTGACAATTTAAATTAACAAATTTGTAAACTTTATCTCTTTGAAGATCAAAATCCATGCTATGTAAAATCAACAACGATTCCATCCCTACCGTCCCAACAGTATGTTTCCACAATGATTTAACTGTTACGCGGTACTCTGTGGTATATTATAGATGAGATGTGATTTCTTTGATCGATGGGACCCGATTTGGACGACGCTCGTTTAGAACCCTGGCCGACTAATATTTTATTCACAAAATGGTGCTGTATACCTACCGACTGATAGATACTTAACCTTCCAATTTTATAGGATTTTCGATTATTCATCTTACGGTTTTTTCGGTATTGTAATTTTTTAGGGTTGAATTACGGGTTTTGGCCCAAATTATATGATTGATACGAGACGAGAATGTAGATCAAAATGGAAATGTTTACAAAATAATGTGTGTTGAGGTAAATATGAGACAGTGAACCTTTGGATAACATTTCGTAAAGAGCGCTTGAACACAGTATTCGGGTAGTAGTAGTATACTCGTAGTGTAGTAGTGTGTTCATTATAATTTGTTGAAGAGACATTTTTACTCATAATGATTTTAGAAATAATAACATAACATAACATCACCCCTGTATTCCCCAAAGGGTTAGGCAGAGGTGTACCTATAATACACCTACATTTTGCCAGTTACGTTTAAGTCCCATATAATAGGGGGCGAGCCTATTGGCATCAACCGGGCACAAATCCAGACTACTGACTAATTCCAGATGGAAAAGTCCAGTAACACTTTGCCCGACCCCGGAATCGAACCCAGCATAGAAATGTTACAATCTATCTAGCGGTGGTGGCCCAGTGGTAATGGCCCCGTCTTACAAATTTTAAGTCGTGGGTTCGAACCCTGGCTGGCGCTATACTTTGTGTAAATTATTTCATCACCACTGCTCTCAAAACGGCGAAGGAAAACATCGTGAGGAAACCGGTATGTACTAGGACCATACATTCAAAGACGGCATCTGCCAACCCGCACTGGGACCGCGTGGTGGATTACGGCCGACTCTCTCCCACAGAGAGGTGGCCTGTGTCCCACCAGTGTGCAGTGGGAATGCTGAATATAGGCTGATTATATTATATTATCTATTCAGCCCTTAAAGTCGTACTACTGGGCAAAGACCTCCTTTTCCCTTTTCCACACACGTTTGTCCGTCGCCATTGCGGGCCAGCTTAAACAAACTCCATGGCTACTAAAATACTAAGCATCATAAAAATACTCAAAATAACAACCACTTTACGCTTACCTGAGCTAACTAAAGCAAGTTAAAAGTCTTTTCTAACTACTTTCAGATGGTTTAACGGAACTTTTACATATTACAAATACTTTTAAATCCTTTTAAATATTAAGTAGCACATGTTTATGATGAAAACATCCAAATATTTTGGTAGTACTAATGAGTATAAAACATTATGTTGTTGAAGTTAACAACACAGTATAATTATTATTTTTATGCAATTTATTAATTACATTTTCAATTTATATAAATATATATTTAAATATTACCTATATATATATTTTTTAAAGACAACAATCATCTATAAAAATATATAAATTTTACGCTGAATTTACTGGTTGCTGAAGTGGTTCAAAATATCTATTAGGTAAATCTAATCTGGTATATGTACAAAATTGTTTATGTAATGAGTTACAAAAAAAAAAACAATGATTCCTGAATGGAGTGCATTTCAAGCAAAAGCTACCAATATAACATAATCTGAATAGTAAAAGTAAGTAAGTATCTTCCGATAACAAATGAAACTTCAAACATTAATATTATAAAAAGTTACAGCAAGAAGCAGCCAAGTTATTTTATTAGCCGTAAATCTCAGTGAAGTAGTGAGATATATCTACTGAAGAAATTAAGTAGTAGATTCTTTTTTTTTACAACCCACTGAAGTGATTTACGAGATCAGATAAGTAAAATACGAGACGAAAATTATAGGGGATTTTTGAGAAAATGTATCAACAATTTTCAACCTGTAGTACAAAATATTCTCCTTCCTTCGGTTTACTTTTAAACTAATAAAATAATGATGCTTACGAGTTTCATTACTCTCAAAGTTGAATTTCAATTACCATAACCATAATAAACGTTCTTATTGGTGGTATAAAAAATAAGCTTAATATTACTAGGCAGTCGTCGAAGTAAACCAATTTTTTATCTAATTTTCTTCTAAGATAGATAGGTACTAAATCAATTTGGACTAACGAGACATCATTTGATTTATCTTAATCTGGGACCCTACCAGTTTGATAAAACGGTCCCTAAAATTTGGAAATTAAATTCTCTCAATCTGTTTTACTGAGAACTGAGTTGAGTAATTTTCATCACTCGAAAACACAGAAACATTTAAATTACGCATATTAAGCTAATGTTTTTTTTTACAGAGGTTGGCTGTAAACCAAAGCCGAAGAATTCATGAGAAACTAAAGCAGTAATGACTGAAAAATCATATTTTTAATCAATAAAGTTATATTACTTAGCACGTACTGATGCAATATACCTATGCCAACTAACCCAACAACCACACAATCAAAAATAATCTTTACCCCAGTTCATTCTAGATAAAACTTTTATGAAGCAGTGATAGTTCGGCATAAAGTTAAGGCGACACTTACATCAATTAAGCAGGGAGTCAATGAAGCAGACTTAATCTGAGGTCTTCCAATCTTTATGGGATGTCGTAAGCTGATCCTCGTGTTAGCATAATGCACGTACGCTACGATTAACGGAGCACGATATTTTTGTTGAGAGGGACGATAGCAAAGTAACGTCCGGTGCGCGATACTATAAATCACTTGTTCAAACGGAAAAGTTAAAATTTAAGGATTTATTATGCCTTTTGTTTTTGATAGTTTCGGAACGAATTTTCCTTGATTTATTTAAGGAAGTAGGGATTTGTACGGTAAATAATAGCATTGTGTGTAACTGGTAAGAGAGATTTAATAAGAAACGGGTAATTGCAGGACAAAACAACGTCATAATATTAAAGACTATGATAATTATGAACAGTGCAAAATATGTGCTAAATTGGACAGCAAAAAAACATTGGTGGATCTAGAAGCCATTAAGTAGAGCAGTAGCAGTGATATCCTAGTGGTGTGACAATCAGACTTTCAAGTCATAGGTCTCGAGTTCGAACTCACGACACGCACCTCTGACTTTTCGGATTCATGTGCGTATTGTATAATTATCACTTGCTTCGTAAATAGTGAAGGAAAACATCGTGAGGAAACCGGCATGCCTGAGAGATATTTCTATTGGGGGGCTGAACCAGAAACTCTGACACCAGGTTAGTCACTAACCACACGAAAAGATGAAGAGTAGGAATAGATCAAGCAAGAAAGTATAAATTTTCATTATACCTATACTACTAAATAATACTAATATGAGCCCTATGATTTGAAAATAAGCAAAATAGCTTGAAACGAAGAAACAAAGAGAAATGTTTGGCTCGTAAGTGATGAGCAAAATATTAATAATCAGATATTTAAAGATGGATTCATTCAATAAAATTGATTAAAATATATCTATATTTATATACTCACAGCTCTATTCACAATATTTCCCGAAATTCAAATCGAGATCGCTTTTTTCCTTTTTAAGATCGTATCAATTTCGCCGAAAAAAAAGTTGGCAACTAATTTCAAAGAAAATAAAGAAAGAAAAGGTAATGGCCGAGCTCTTTAGAGTTTTGGAGCGCTCAATTTCAATATCCACGATATTTATTGTCAAAAACATTAATATTTAAAGTGAAAATTCGAGAGCGAAGTAAATAATGTTTAATATAGTTTGAGGTACAATATAATATTCACGAAATTAAAAAACGGTGAACTAGTATTTCGCCTTAATTTAATTTCATGTTTTCCATCAGGTACTTTTATTTCGGGATATTTTACTCATAATTTTATTACTTTCAGCAAGTTTAATTCTGTATTCAGATTAATAAGTACCTACTTAGGTGTTGTTCATATTCTACTCTATTCGGTATTATCCTGTACCCGGGTTTTGTACTGAGGAATTCTGAACGAAATTAAATGAAACTTACTATATAGGTAAGTTTTAATGAGGAGTCTCAATTTTGTTGGTTACCAAATATGACGTAAAAAAGATTGCCTTATCATATAGGTATAACCGTCTATGTGTTTAATTAATTTGACCGTAATACTGAGATTTAGGATGATAAGCATAATTGAATTTTTATTTTTGGATAACATATTGTTATAATTAAAAACATTAGCTGGGCTTAGTTTTGGCAAAACGAACCCACAATCTCTCGCAATTTCAGTTAATTAAGTCAAACTAATCCAATTTTGCAAATATGGTAATAGGTATTTATCACTATCCAGCAGAAATAGTTCAATATAAGAACCTGGCTACAACCAAAAGTAATTTTGCTTGCATTAAAATTAGTATTACTAAGCGTTAAGGCGACGATAACGGACCTTTAATGATTGAATACTGAAGATCACGTCCAAACGAGTACCGTGTTGATGATTAGGAGAAAATATATGTTAAATTATAGCATTTTCTTAATAACTTACTAAATGAATATTTTAGATTATGTTTATACATATTACTTTGTAATTAATTTGTAAAATTATGTCTAACTGAGAATCACGCAACATCTATCAAACGTATTTTTTCTGAAACATCCATCGTTTTATTATTGATCTTTTAGTATACGTGTTTAATATAAATACCTTTTGTTTTATGTATGATAAATAATAATAATATGACGCATTAATGCGTCTAATTTGGGACAGTGCTCCTGGATGGGCGAGTCTTATTACTGGGTGAACGTACGACGCGTTGCCTGAGCTCAGTACAGAACACGCAAGCTAACCACTCAAGGTCACTGGAATATATCTACGTCTTAACTGTCCAAAATCATTAGAATTACTTTGGATTATGTTTTTTTTTTGGAACAGCCGTAAGAAATTAGGTAGCAGCATTGAAATAGACCTCCATTCCAGAACCGCTACCCGTTTACGGTTAGGTGGGAAGGACACTAATTGACAAGACGTAGTGAGCAGAGCAGAGTCCTAACGGAATGGTTGCCGAGAAACGGTAGAAGAAATGTTGGCAGACCAATAGCCAAGGTGGGTGGACGACCTACAGAAGAAGACGGGGAATACCTGGATGAGACTCGCACAGGCCAGGGAAGCATGGCACAAGAGGAAGCAGGCATATACGCAGCAGTGGGTGGAACAAGGCTTCGAATGTTGATAAAAATGTTTTTTTTTGTTGGTTAAAGTTAGTTGGTTGGTTGCTGGGCCCATCTGTTATTCTCTAAGTGTATTAAATAAAATTTAATTTAGTAATAGATACTTGTGTTATATATCAATGTATGTACGAGTACCTACTTACTGCTATTCATTCATATTTTTTGTTGAACTCTATCGCATTCAATTTTGTTAGAGTGCTTTTATTGTTTTAGATTATAACCACAAGATATATATAATTATTTAAGTGGTAGGTATAATTTTCTTTTTATACATCGTTTTATTTCAATTAGATCCAACGTAAAAAAATATAAATAAGTACCTAGTCATTTTCTAATATATTTAGTTGTACATAATCGTATTTGTAGTTGATGTACCTTTGTCACTAATGAATTATTTCATAAATTATAATAAAACTAAAATCTTCTGGTATTTCCGTAATATTTTCAAGACACAGTCTTTTAGCACGCAACATTAGAACAATACTACAGACGGAAAAGAGATGATACTCGTTCGAATAATCGCACAGAACTCTCTATTAATGGAAAAGAGAACGCTTTATATATGCTTTCACAATCAACAGGATCATAAGAGCGGTATTGCTCTTATGATACTGTTGATTGTGAAAGCATATATAAAGCGCATTTATATAGTCAAAGGTTACAACAACAACTTAATGGAATACATAACGAATCTTTGACAAATGAGATGAGAACAATAACAATTGATTAGTTAATACTTGTAACTACCATATCAGGATGTTTTGACGTACTAAATGTGTGTACATTACATTTGACATAATATGTTTAAGTCCTTAGTTGCAGTCACTCCCTATTTATTGGTACTGTTTCCGATTTCACCAACAACTAAAAGATCATTTTTTCCAACCAATTGCTTCCATAAGACTCATCATTTGGCCAACTCCTTAATCCAGCCATTTGAGACTGATGACTTTAAAATGAGTTCTTCAAAAATGGAGATGGAGGCAGTAAAATGATCTATACAGACATAAAACTGAAATTCAGATTAAGGCTGGTAACAATTTTATTTAAATTAAACAGACTGATCTTGCTACTGAATCTAAAAGCAAGGCAATGTCTGAAAACTAAGGTATTTAGCTCAAAAGTGACTCAGTAAATAAAAAATAATCAGTTTAGTTTTCATAACGAATTTTTCATCAGGAGAATTTAAGTTTATTTCAAAATTGTTATCAGTTATACAATCGTCATAATTATTCCACATAATTATACTCTCTAATGAAAGCCGACCCCAATATAGTTGGCAAAAGGCTAGGCAGATTGACTCTCTAATGGCTCTCTCATAAATATGAAATCATTACAGCATACTCCACTCAATAAACTAAATTATACGTACACGAAATGGCCCATAAAAGACAGCCATCAAATGAAAAGCTCGATAAACAAGTTTTCAATTACAGAATAAACGAACATAAACCTTTCGTGTAAACGGTACACTGCAAACAGAATTTAATTTTCCATGCTTTGGACGAACATTGAATTCACATAACTCTGAAAACATATCCGGTCCAACGATTATTTATAAAGCCCAATGTTTTTATCAATATATCGCGAACGAGTTTCAAAAAACAATTAAATTACAAAACATAATACGTTTTAAACGACAACATCATACGGATTACAGAAACTTTGTTCTAAAATAGAATAATAAGGTTAAAACTTCGTAACGGTCGAGACCACCGAACCGCATCGAATTACCCCACAACCCCTTTTTGTACAGTTTGACCCTGGGTACCAAAACTTACCGTTGAAACAGGTGACCAACCACAGTAGGGTGGTGCAGGCATGCATGATGGTCACTCGCTTCACACCTCGACAACGCACCATCGCACTTTATAGAATCACCATCCCACAGAACCAATTGATGTATTACCCTCAGAAGGGACACTATTATCTACGATCAGAATTTCACCCTCGAGCCGTACGTGTGACGTAACAGAAAGTTCGTGTCGTCCGTGTTCTCAGACGAGGCAGCCGCTCTCGTCGGAGCGTCCCGTTCGACTGAACTGAACACGCCGTTAAGGCTCCAAGGGTGAGGGGAGGGACGATATCAAATGTTTTGTATCCTCACAGTTATTTCCCTCCAAGAGCGGGCACCACGTGCCGTGTTTAGTCAATTTTCGTCTGAATGGCCCGACGGCTATTTGTATTTTTATTGTTGTCATTAAATGTAACATAATTAGGGCCGGTCGTACTTTGTTGATTGGCTGCTACTGTTCAAACGAGTTTAATTGAACAGTTTCGTTCTTGTTAATTATAAATGCTAGTAGTTCTTTTTTGCCAACCGTCCGTTTGCTAACTGTTCGGGTTGAATTGTGATTTCAGGACAGTAGAGTCATTTTGGTGTTACACAGATACGAGTAAATTGCAATGGGAGCCGACCCCAATGTAGTTGGGAAAAGGCTAGGCAGATTGATAGATACATTGCAAAGATGGTCGATATTCTTAGTATACCTGCCCCTTATGAAGACACAATAAAGAAAGTAAAACACGTCTTCTATTTTATAACGATAGCGTCCGAAATACGAAACTCGTATTAAATTCCGCGAAGATGGGCGAAGTTTCGTCGGTTTCGTGCTAGGCCTTCTTGATACGAGGAGTTTTAACTTCAAGCCCGCCCGCGACTTATACTCGTCTCTGGGGGTTGATACTTGATTCCAGAACTTTTTGAACTACGAAAAAGTGTGAAGATTTTATTATTTGTTTGGTAGTGACCTGAATGACTGTTCGGTTTGGAAAATGCTTGTTAATATTCTGACATATAATTTTACTTTAACCAGATATAACTTTTAGTTCTCATTTTTTGGGTTTTAATTTATTGTTGTTCAGTTCAGTTTGCCGTTCAGAACTTGATGTTTACTCGAAGGCGTAGCACTTACAAATGTTCCAGTTACATAACTGCGGTTTCAAATAAGTTTGTCTTAGGAAAACCAGTATATAATAGAATAGAATATTATTTATTATGTACACCATAAAAATACAGATATAAATGTAGAAATTATACATTCGGAGACACAATGGGCGGTCTTTCCCAGTCCTTAGAACTAAAAAAAATATGTAGGAAGGTAAAATGTCTATTTTTGATAATTTATCAAGTACTCTGCGTAGGAGGTAAATTAAAATCAAAGGCTGAAAAACAATATGTCAAGGGCTACTGACAATGTAAGAGTTAATAATTTATCATGATTTGGAAGTCAAATTAATACCAAACATAATGGCTCAATTAAACAAAACACACAGTAAATTGGACGCTAGGACTCTTGGTTCTATTTCGGTCCGATCAATATACCAACTGTAATTTAAATAGTAACTTAGCAGTGAAATATAAAATATTCTCAACAATTCAAACTAGGCTTTTACTTGTATTTTCAGAGATGGGTTTCATTCAGAGGAGTCTGATAAAAATTAATGCTGTTGCGTAGATACATAATAGGGATGTTGTCTGGGTAAAAAAAAATAACTATTGAGTCCGTCAGTCAAATACTAAAAAATATATTAGATACGTATTTTTTTGCTTTATCATATTACTAAAAAAAAATTATGACAAAATGCATTAAAGTTGGGGAGTGGGGACTCGCTACGTCACAATTCATTATAAAATAGATTTTATAATGAATAATATATTATTATAGTGGCCATATAGTAGCGTAAGCTTCTTTCCAGCTCAATTGAAGAAAAAATACGTGTCCAATATTTTTTAATAATCTGACGGACAATTTTTGTTTCATAATCAGTGTAATTTGTAGGAAGTTAGTCAGTAGAACAAAACTTCCTCCTTGTGGTGAAATATAGCTCCAGCTTGCTTGATTGAAATGTTTATAAAGACTACAAAATTAAATTGTTTTTTTTTTACTTCTATTTCAGAAGTCATATCTAAAAGTCCGTCGTGCACTACCTCGACAAATAAATTGTCATTTATCACTTCTAAATTAAATTTAAAATATTTCAAACCTTATACTGCGGTACAATTTTCTCAATTCCAATATACATTGTAATCACAGTGCATCCAATGCTATTGCATATTCCAATGAATTATATTGTTTTTACACCGTATAAAGTTCTTCTACAATGTCATCTTCAGCACCATCAACTCAGCAAAAATATATCAACTGCTGGACTTAGGCCTCCCTCTAAATCCAAAATTCGTTACAGCGTACTCTTGTTGTTTATTTTTTACTATAATTGATAAAAAATGTGACAACTAGAAAATCATAACTGAATAGACAGCTGTGCTGCTGGGGGTTTGTTGCACTACTTCTTCTTCCCAGCTAAAGCAAAAGGAAGTGGTTAAGAATGGGCGTTTTGGGTGACTGTCGTAATTTTGACGTTCGAAAAGTACTGATTCTCAATCTAGTTGAATTAATTACATTTGGTTTTGATCAAAGGCATTTTTCACCGCTGATTCTATCAAACTAATCTTGATTTTTTCCAGTATAATGACTAGAAAATAGTTCCTATTGGAGCATACAATCATTATTTATGTATGTATGTCTGTGGGTATGGTTTAACATGTCGTGTAACTTGTCATTTGTGTTATCGCCGCATCGTTTTATGTTCTCATCGCAATTTTTTTGATGGTTGACATTTGTTTTTATAATATACCTATGGATATTGAGGTTTATTGGATCGTGTGTCGATCAGGTATTGTTTTGTTTTTTCAACTTATTCGTATTCACGCTTTCATATTGGTTGTTTATGTGTAGATGATTGTGGTGATACATTTTTATCGACGTGGCACTGAAAATGGAAAAGTATTATGAGGATTTTAGACAAAGGAAGTAAAACATTTAGGGAAATATTTCATTGAACCTCTAAAAACTTATTGACCTACAAGCTTTTTTTATATAAATAGAAAACAAAGAAACAAAATACGTTAATTGCGGTACACATGACGCAAGGAAAAAACAAAATACGAAAATAACAATTTGGGGGAAAATATGCGTCACATCCACGCAAAACGGCTTGCTCAGCATATGCTGCTGCGACCCTAGGCAAGACAGAGCCCCAGTTCTGGTTTTCAGCGACACGGCGTGGGCGTTGACGTGATGACGGGAAACGGTAATAACGATAGAGAAATAACAAAATAAGACAAAAATAAAACAAACACAATAGTTAGTCCTTAACATATAAAATATAATACAATTTAAAATGGCAACTTTATTTTTGGAGCGTCAGTGACTCACGCGCCGCAGACTTAATGCAAGCTGTGCGCGCTGCTGTCATAAAAAAAAACTATTTGTTTGACGTTACGTAAAAATTTGGTTTACGTAAAAGTTTGTCAAATTTAGTGGCATTATATAAGCTAGTGCACCCCGACCAAATGGGTTAGGCTCGGTTAAAACACTGACAAAACGCGCGCGAGCCGAGCGAGCATAGCTAGCGGTGCAGTGACAGTGAGCGCTACATCCAAGTTGGTCGCAGTTACTTGACTATTAATTTAGTATTTGATGACAACAAAATTAGAATTATTTGAGGCTCAGAAAACAAGGCACATTTATTACATTAGATTATATTTTTAGGAAATCAAAGTGGGAATTATTTGGAGTTCGATTCAATGCATTTCAAAGATTTACATTATGTAACAAGCATCAAAATAGTTATGTTGGTTCAAGATGTATCGTACAGTGAAGATCTAAACTTTTTACTTTCATTATTGTGATAAACATGTAAGTCCACCAAATATTCTCTCCAATAAACTTAAAATTATATGAATCGTTTTTATTTTTGAAAATCGGTGCAAACTGCCGACTGATCGCCAAGCGCGTTTACGCACGAGATCACTTCAAAACGCAATCAGTTGAGAGAAAAAAAAGCTCAAAGTGATAAAGTGCTTCCAAAAGTACTAACAGCAATACCAACTGTACTGCATGGTTTACAAATACAGAAACGGTAAAAAATAAAAGTTTCACAGCAATGAAATTTGAATTTGTATTTTTTAGGACTGAAAAGGGACATTTTGTTATGTGATCCTTGGTTACGAGTTGATGACGTCAGCGGTACGGCTTTATATCCATTTCAAATGAGGTCCAAAGATAAAGCTTGTGCCATGTCTAATCAATGTGACCTCGTTGTTACTGCATTTGACGTTGAACATCTGCAAACTGCATTCCTCACCCCGGTTGCTGATATACGTTTATCATACAGTACCTGATCGACCGAGCTCTGCTCGGGTGATAATAGAGAATGCTCATTTAATAGTACAGGATGGTTCATACTAATTCCATGCTGCCATGATAGTAGGTACTTACTAATTCCATGTTGCCATGATAGTAGGTACGTACTAATTCCAAGCTGCCATGACATCATTCTAAGGTAGCCATCTTGTTCTAAACTTTGGGCGACCGAGCTCTGCTCGAGTGAAACTACGGGGAAAACGAATTTTTCCAGATGAAAGACTTAGCTAGATCGATTTTTTGCCCCCGTAAACCCCTAAATTGCAACTTTCATCAAAATCGTTAGAGCCTTTTTCGAGAACGTAATTAAGATGTTTCAAGTACGTTTTAGAGTATTGCCGCAATTGAGGATTATTATTTTAACTTTTTTGGATAGTTATTGATTCCTTTTAGTGAATTTCTCTATTTGAATAAAGATTTATGATATATTTTTTGATAAAAAATAGAAAATAGACGGTCAATCTAAATTCCTATAAAAGTGTGTGATAGCGTTTTTACACAACCATTAATAAATTTATATTTTGCATCGGAACTGAAAAAATTTAATCGAAATGGAGCGACAACGTCATTTGGCACCAGCAGCCGTCAGAATTTTGAAAAACATCACCAATAAAGTTACGTTTAAGGTCTTGCTGTAATTATTATGTTATTTTGGTTTTCCATTCACAAAAACTGATTCAATGTCATGTCAGTCGAAATGATCAGCCTTTTCCGCACATTCACAACACCAATAACTCGCATATATTATATTTCATCTACTCGACGTCCGTATGTCACTGCAGGGTTTCAGCAGAATACCAACGTGAGTTATATTTGCCTGGCACATGCTGAGATGGACTTCCATTTGGCGCAACCTTGAGACGCACACCGCACTATTAATGTTCGTTGATTCATTATTTTAAAGTGTTTCATAGCCAATAGTGTCATCACAGTCTTGTTTTCTTCTTTTTTGTTTGTTTGTTTAGCTATTCCCTAATAGCTAATTAGTTATTATTTAATCGTTCTTTTGTATGTTGTGTTATGTCTGTTGTGTGCACTAAATAAAAGATTTATCTATCTATCTATCTTTTTATGCCTCATAATATATTTACAAAAATACAATTGAAAAGTAAAAACAGGACACATGCCCAGGTAGAAACTGGTATCACCACGACACTTCTCAATACGAACCACATACGTACCCATTACTAACTGGCCAGCACAGACATTTATGTATTAGAATAAAATATTGTCGGACCCCATTACGTAATGCGTCCATAAAATGTTTCCGCGTAATATCACTGATATATTATCCGAAAAGATATATTTCGAATAGTGTTGTAAAAACCGGTGTACTGTTTTCATGGAAATTAAACTGAATGGTCTTTTAGTTTTATGATATGAGCAGGTATTATTGCTTTGTTATTATTTTGTGGTTGCTATTAAAACCACAAATTATAAATACCACTACGCTTTACATTGAACATATTGCAATGTTCTTAAAACAAAAATAGTTGTATGTTTATATTTCACAAAATGAAAGTGATTTCATTATGTTGTGTCTATCAAAAGTAATTATAACTGAATAATCACCACACCCACATTTTCACCGCCGTTTTAGCATTCCTGAAACCGCAAAATATTGTTTTAGACGTGTGAGATAAAACAGCCATTTTCATTCGGATGGAAAGACGCAGTATTGACAGTACCTTTCCCATTAATGACAGGATGCAATTTAATCAAGCAGGGTTTTTACCCGACTACGGCGAAGTAAAAAGGAGGGTTAGGATTTTGACCGGTATGTTTGTAAATATATGGGTATGTATGTTCATCTGTTCCTTCACAACTTCTAAACGGCTTACCATAAGGTATCGTTGGAAGCGTATCGCTTGATTGTCCACTGTATAAAAACTATGTGACGTCACATTAAATGTGGACTCTAGAGGACACAACGACATGACAACAACAAAAAATGGTCTCGGACGTAATCTGTTCGATTTATAACCTCACCTAACACGACGTGTGACTCAAGATTATTAATTTGTCAGTCTGTGCTGTCTTGTTTATATCTTTTAGTTGGTGTTTTAGTCGTATTTGGGTTTTAGTTTTGAAAACTTCTATTTTAAAATCTCGTTACAATTATTATAATATATATATATATATATATATATATATATTACTAGCCTTTTCCCAACTATGTTGGGGTTGGCAAGTAATGTTCCGAAACCCGGGAAATAGTCCTGAAAAAATATTTTGTCATAAGCCAAGTGGAGACGCCTTACGACTTAGTTTTTTTCGAACTTAAGGTATTTTAGCTCACCTATTTCCGATCACTGATTATAATATATATGTATATTATAATAATTGTATAATACATTTTTTTATCGTCTTACTTCAACATTGATCCTGATTCCTCATCTTCATCTGGGCATTATAGGCGGACCGCCTCAAACATTTCGATACAGAGTTTTTATAACGAACTTATAAAACCAGTACAATGTTTACCATTTGTAAACAGTACCCCCAGCACTCAGTTATTTCCACGCACTATTTTGTCCGCCGCGTCACGCTTGGCTAGCGGACACCCTCATATTTTGGACTGCCCTCAATAACGTCACATATGGTGTTCCTGTCAATAACAAATCCGATAGATTCTTATTAAATAGTCAGTCAACCAAAATACTTGTTATGTAGAAGGTCCCTTAGGATTATTTCAAGAAAACTGACAAGTTTTTTTTTTTTTTTTAATCCACAACTGGGTAATTTGCCTGCATCTCACCTGATGGCAAGTGATGATCAGGCCGATGGTGGATGCGAGCTTCACCCGGAATCTTCAACCACAGAGGATCTGGCATCTTACCTTTAACTGCCTAAACCCAAAAATGCTGTTAACATTGTTGTTAGGCCGTTTCTTAATTTGTCGGTGCGGTTTCGCTTTGGTATACTCGTAGTATAGTCTGTATACGGAAACGATGCCACATTGCTTTCGTTTACGGACCTAACATTATATTTTCGGTATAATTTGTGCAGTGCCGCTCAAATCCTCGCGAGAAAATGTCGTCTTCAAGTGATGAAGATGTTGGGGTGTGTTATAATTTTAAAAAACTAATGCGCTATTGGTGACATCCGTTAAGTTGAATTAAATATTATATAATTTTAATTAAACCGCGTGACGTGTCTCAAAATATCGAGCAGGCACCGATCACAACATCAGGAAACGGCCATTGAAATATAGGCGCTCGGTGAGCTTTCGGTACCGAGTATACCCAGCATGCTGTGAGGAAAGGGCATTATGGCGCCAGGAATAGGTATCTTTTTGAAAACATTTAATAATACCTAAATCTAATTAACAGAATGGCGGTTTATCAGAAGACTAATAATATATCATAATCGGTGATGCTCGTATACAAGTTTTCATATAGTATGATTTCTATTAGACGGATGGTTAGATCCATTCGTAGTTGTGTATTGTACATAGTTGTGTATTGTGATCCATTGTACATTCATCGATTTTCCTGAGCAGCGAACCTTCTCTTGATGCATCGGAACATGCAGTAGCAACTCCACTTACAAAATTCCTCAATAAATAAGCTTTACAGTCCAAAAACTCTCAACTTAATCATCAACAACATAAAAATCCTCATAAAACAAATGCTTGTTCAAATCCTACTGTAACAAGAACTCGTATGCAAAAGTTTTCTCATAACTTTCTCCGCACCCTCATGACTGTACCCGAAACTTCTCACGGTCAATGCCCCTTTAAAACAATACCAAGGTGATAACAATAACAATAATTCAGAGATATAAATAGCCTACAATTGCAATAAGGACCTTACTTCCAACGTACACAGGGAACATTGGACCGGCCATGTTATAAAACCCATCTGTGACCAACGGCAATTCGCTCCCAAAAATAGGCAATATTTCTTGTCTAACGTAGTATGGTTGTAAGTGCTAAACATTAACACGTCATTATATAGCTTTTGTGAAGATTAGTTGGATGTGTTTATTATTTTCTTTAAAGTATACAAATGGTCTTAATCTTTATTAGCTGACAAAAGTCTGTCAATTTCAGATCCTAAAAGTTTTAGACTTTGATTTTTTTCACTGAACAGACAGCTGTGTTGTTGCGGAGTTTGTTGCGCCACTTCTTCTTCCCAGTTAAAGCACCAGGATGTGGTGAAGGATAGGCGTTTTGGGGAACTGTCTTGTGTTATTTTGACGTTCAAATATTGCTAATTCTCAGCCTAATTTGAATATGACTTTTGATTTTGATAGGTCAACTTAGGACTGCACTGCTTAGTTAAGATTGTAAATACCATTTACTTTTAAAAGAGTAACCGTGGAGTGTCTTGCCGGCTCTTCTCCATAGGAAACGACCAATTGGAACCGTGCACCTAGCTTCTGACGTTTCATAAGTGCCCTTGTAGGTTTATGTGAGATAAAAATATTTTTAATTTGAATTTTGAATTTTTGAATTAGTTCAATTTCTATCATAGAAATAATTATTATTTTGCTTTTATCTAATATACATAAATGCTAAATAATAATTTCTACAAATATCTTACAAGGGCAGCCGTATCACTGATGCTTTAAAAAAAAACATTTCTCATTAAGTATTCCATAATATTATGAAATATACTTGGATTAATCTATCCAATAGAGATATTTTTAGATTTCGTTTGTGCTCATTCGGGGTTTCATTAACAGCCAGTCGAGCGATCTTTCCCATTTTTGGGATCTTATTTACAGAAATAGGAGTTTAGGAGCATGAGGAACAGGGTGTAAAGTTCACTCATCCACCATAGAAAAGGGAGGATCCTCCAACCAGACGGCGTTGTGTCTGGCGGGCCAACTCCCCGACTGTTGATGTCGGATAGTCTTATATTATGTCGTTCGTGCGGTAAACTCTAATTGCGCGATGCAGGATTTTTGTGACGTCATGTCTTTGATGCGTAGTTCGTATGTGGCGGTGTAACCGCTACAGGAGAATAGTGTCTTTGAAATGTTTGCAATTAGCGATACAGTTAAGTGTAAAATCTATGAAAAAACCTGTATTTTTTCCGCTGGATTCTGAAATATTGGGATTTCCAGCACATGGTCTCTAGGACTCTTGGACTCTTGGAGAATCTATAGATCTGTCGACCATTTTCTATCTTGCTAAGTACCTGGTACTTGTTGATAGGCCTAAACTGTCCTCTCATACATTAACACTGTAATTTGAAAACATTGTAAAAACCATTTAATTTTAAAAAATAACCGTGGAGTTTCTTGCCGGCTCTTCTCCATAGGAAACGACCAATTGGAACCGTGCACCTAGTTTCTGACGTTTCACAAGTGCCCTTGTAGGATTATAAAATATTTTGAATTTTGAATATACCAACAAGATGAGCGATACAAGCTTCTTGTTTGTAAGACACCACTCGACCAAGGAATGCCTTAAAGTTACTAAGACACATTTTTCACTTCAGGAAGAAACACGCTAGTTTCTTCTTTCCAGAAACCACGCGACCAAGGTATACGAATGTCTTTGTGAGTAATATCTATTATACCAAATCTCAACCCGAACAAGTACACCCACAGGCCAGTAATAACACGGCGGCCATCTTTTTTATGAGGCAGCAGAGTTTAATGTTATTAGTTCCGGACCATCCTGTGATTTACAAGGATAATGTCCTGACCTTAATAGACTGTTCCTAATGTCCAAGTAAATTGTGGTCACATGAATTGTTTTGTAGTATGAAGTGATGTAGTAAATGTTTTTTATAGGTATGAAAATAATAGTGGAGATTTTTAAAAAGGTGGTTTCAACAGACTGAATGCGGAAGCAGTTAGTGAGCAAGAATAGGGCGTAGTGAAGCAACTTTGGAGAAGCCTATTTCTTGACTCACTAAGTCTATTACAAACATACATACATAAACTCATGCCTTCCCAAGGGGGTAGGCAGAAACTTCAGAACGCCACCAGCTACGATTCTTACAAACTCCTTTTGCCTCGTTTTCGTTCATACAAACATGCTGTACCTGCTCCATAAGATAATCTAGAATCTAGACAATAGCACACTGATTGCCAATTCAATTGTATTTGTGATTACTTTCTTACACTGACTTATTAATTGTAAAATTTTACGAAAATCGTCTATTTTTACAATGTTTGTAAATATGTGAGCACCTTGTATCTATCACATATTTAATGTACCTATACGACATATTATAAAACATTTTAAAAGAGTAACGGTGGAGTTTCTTGCCCATTCTTCTCCATGCGAAAGCTACTTCTTGGAAGGGGCGACTAGAATCGAATCAATTTTTTTGTATATTTTGATGTTCAAAAGTGCCTTACAAGGGCCTATTTCAAATAAATGGTTTGACTTTGACGCACGCCTGACCTTTCTGAAGAACATCACCAACAAGATCACTATAATGTCGACCTAAGGCATCCCCTCCTGACGTTTCCACTCACATCTGCCACTAAGTCTACTAATACTGAATAATATCAATCTGGGAGCATATTCCACCACGTTCCTTTACTACATATTGACGATTTTAGATCTTTCAATAAAGGGTTACTTTCCGAAGTTTTTTGATAACATAAGACACTTGGCAGAGGTACTTGTGGTGCCCCCAGATAGGGAGTATTTAGGGAGACAATGTATCTTAGATTAATTTCCTCTCCGATCCAGATGATCCCACCACTCTCCTCCAGGAGAGCAATAGGGCCACCAGTACAGTGCACAAATACACCCAACACCCGTCATACCGACCTCGCCGCCGAGGTCCTCCGCGATCGCGACCCTCACGAGTAAATAATACTCCCCCCCGACCCTTGTCCGATGAAGCGCCAGCCCGCGCCGCAGCTGAGCGCGTAGCTTTAAATTCCCCGCATAATAATAATATATCCTTGATCCAGCCTGTCCCATCTTGCTGGCCTCCCCTCAGCGACGCCCTAAGCCGAGGTTCGTACCCCACAGGGGGTGCCCTTAGCGAGCGTTCGCCTAATTTTAATTTAGAATAGTTGCTCCTGGCTGGAGGCTTTGAGTGTAGTGCTTAAGGCAGCCACAGGATTGTTCGGTTGAGCAGTAAATACCTTAGTGGTATACCTGCGAGATGCCATAGTTAAAAAAAAAAAAAAAAAAAAAAAAGATTAACCCGTCGCACGCGCAATTAGCAGACACAATAGAATTTTGTTGTCATTTGCACACATGGGGTGCAATCGACATTTTACGAGTTAATTTATAATTTCTAAAGGATGCGCCCGTGGGGCTAAAACGATTAGACTAGTTGTAACTTTGAACTAGTTTCAAATTGTTAAGTGAACATTTTAAAAAAGCAATTCCAAATACGTATTAATGCCATTACAATACACTTCTATCTATGTAAAGAAATAAAAATATTATGACCTTATTAAAGGAAAACAAACAGATTATTACCCTGAACACGTTCAGACTAAACATTCTAACACGAGGGCAAAATAAATGTTACATTATCGTAACCGATATTGCTTTGTTCCCGGCTAACATATAGTTAAAGGCAATTAAATCTGACATAATTAACCTGAAGAATTTAATACGAAATAAACTTTGATTAACATCCAGTTTTGGGATATCAATAAATATGCGTGATGTATTTATTTTGCTATTGATGAACTTGTCATGACAATGTGCCTTGCTTTGTAACTTATCGATAACTACACGCCTGTATTTCTGGAAGAGGTAAACAGAGGTATACACAACATAATCAGCTTACAATTGTCCCACTGCTGGGACATAGGTCTCATAGGTCATAGGTCATAGGTAGGAGTGGGTCATAATTCACCACGCGGGCCGAGTGCGGGTTAGTAAATGTCGTATATCTTCGAATTTTTGGTTCTAGGACATGACGGTTTCCTCACGATGTTTTTCCTTCACCGTTTTGAGAGCAATGGTGATGAAATAATGTACACAAAGTAAAGTACCTGTCAGGGTTAATACCTGCAACTCGTTAGTCGCAGTCATTACCAATGAGATTCCACTGCTCTGCTGGTGTATTATGCAACATTCTCCATGGGACCAACATTCCATGGTCATGGTTCAAATTGGTAAAGTTGTTTAGTATGATGGTCTGAACAGCCTTAAATATGGTCACACTTTCCTAATACATGCTGTAATACACCGACATTTAGCCAGTTATGCTGCAGTTCCCGTAAGCGAAAGCCTATTGCCATTAACCGAGCACAGATCCAACCAACTTGGGACTGAAAATGAGAATTTCCTGTCTAACTTAGGTATCGAACAATGGAACCTCAGCTCAGCAGTCGCGATTTTGGACTACTAAACCAACGTAGGTCTTGTACCCTAGTTCCCGGTTAATAGGTAATTGCTACATCAACTTTGGGTGTTAAAAAAGGAACAAACATTTTATTTCGCCCACATAGTGTTGTTGCACAAATTCCCAAATGTCCGAAAATCATTTGGGTGTTTGTGTACGAGTCTATGATATATTTTGTGTTTGTAAACGCACCCACGCTGCAGAAGTAAACTATAGTAGGTTCAACATTTAAAATTTAAACAGATGACTTTGTTTGCTTTTAAAAGGAAAATTAAATAAACATAGGTAAGACACCAATCAACTTCTTTAGATAGATAGAAAGATAAATCGTTTATTTAGTGCACACAAAAAACAGCACAGCATACAAAAGCACGATTAAATAATTGCTAATTGGCTATTAGGAAATAGCTGCAAGGTGCCAATATACAAACAAATATAAAAAGAAGAAAACAAGACATTGTGATGACACTATTGGCTATGACACACGAACACAAAAAAGTGCGGTGTGCGCTTCAAGGTTGCACCAAATGGGAGTCCAGCTCAGCATGTGCCAGGCAAATATACCTGACGCTGATATCCCTGCAGTGACATACGGAAGTGATAAATATGCGAGTTATTGGTGTTATGGAAAGATGGAATGTGCGTGTGTGTGTGTTTAAACTAAGTTACAGTTGTATTATGATGTACGCTCATTGCAACGCAATAATAATTAGGCGACCCATATTCAACATAGGCACGTCAAAATGTCAAATACCTATGGATGTAACAGTTACCTACCTATATAAAATGTTAAATAATTATTAAATTTTTAAAAACAAAAAAACGAAATGCTTTATTCTATAAAATTGCTAAGAGGCCCGAATTTTTATACCCACGATGACATGATGGTATAATATACCGAAAAAGTGTAAAATCTGGAATAATCAATGGCATGAATATTATAATGGGCACCACGTTGACACATTTCGCAAGTCATGTGAATAAATGGGCTTCACTAAAGGTAGTCATTACTGGGTAATCTAAAAATTATATCGGATCAAGTGAACGTAGGTTGAGAAAATACTTTTGAGCTCGTTTTTCTCTTAAAATAATGAACCGTCGACATTATAAGTGCATAATGCTGAAACTCGTGGTAATAGATTGCATCGTAAACGTTTTTCCTTCTTCTTTGTCTATAAGTTCAGATTAAGAATAATTAAAAATAAAAATTTCTTAGCCTTTATTGTCTCATTGCTGGGCAATGGTCTACACTCAATCTAATACCACTGGTATTTGTTTGAACTCTTATTTACTTTCTATTCCGAACGAATACCACTCTTTAAATAATTAAATTGAATGTGCGTACGAATACCAACAACTTGAATTTGGTACAGTCAGGTCAGTCAAACCTATATTAAATTTTGGTTATATTAAGACGTTTATTTATAAAGAGCTGTGCCCCGTGGTATCACCCGCATAAGTATCTATCCCCTGGGAATATCCGGATAAAAAGTATCCTTTGTCCTAATCCAGGTTAAGGTCTACCCTTGTGCCAAATTTCATCTAAATCTGTTCAGTGGTTTTAGCGTGAAAGCGTAATAAACAAATCAACACACAAACTCACTTTCGATTATAATATTACTAGCTTTCGCCCGCGGCTTCGCCCACGTGGAGGTCGGAAATTATGTAACGGGAACGTACTACTGGGTTAAAAAGTATCCTACATGTTAATTCGGGTTATAAACTATCTGTGCCAAAGGAGATTATCATTTTCGGCCATAAAGTGTACGGTAATGAAAAAAGAGAAAAAAAATCCGCGAATTGAGGAAATATATTCTTTCCTGAATATTCCCATGATAAGTTCGGCAAAAAAAAAAATTGTTTATCAAATTATTGCCATATTGTATAGATCATGGCGTTGTCTTCTCTACATTAAAACATAATAATATCACGTAGACGTTATTTATATGGCATGAAAGGCATGTATTTCTGTGATAAGATAATAAGATCTTAGACGTATTTTTGATTAATTAGAAAATATTAAATGTTAAAAAAAATATCCTACTTTTGTGGATTGTAGATTTGTAGGTACTTCTGGACGAAAAATTCAAACAAAAAAATAATCATTGTTTGTATTGCTATTTGACATCACATCTGTCAGTCTCGTTCGTCTCGACTTCGTAGCTTTCGGTGTCTGTACAAAAACGTTTTTTTATGGAACAAGTCCAAAACGGCCTTGGCGTTCAGCCGGAAAAAGTTTTCACGAACAACAATCACAGTTTTGACAGTTCTAGGTTATGTAAACGTCATTTCTCCAACCTGTCAGGGCTGGCTGTCAATGGTCGTATTTCTCCTGACAAACGTCAAAAATTTTCAGTTTTTTATTTAGTGCCTAAAAAATATTAGATATTATGAAATAAAACAGTCTTCATTGTATTCAGGGGATCGTTTCCCAGGTTTTCTAAAGCGTACATGTTAAGGCCGGAGTCCCATACAAAAATGAAACGTATCCTTTAATACAAATCCGTTCAGCCGTTTTTGCGTGATTGAGTAACAAACATCCAAACATACAAACTTTCACATTTATATTAGTAGGATATTATTATTAATTCATTATTATTATTATGGTAGGAAGTAGGATATGACAATAGGATTAGCTAGGATTCAAATGAAATGTACATAAATAGCAAATTTAAACCTTATTAATTAATAAAAATAACAAAATAATATTTGGGTTATTCAATTATTCATATCACCTACATAACTTTTGAACGAATTCCATTCGGAACCTAGGACAAGAAATTGGAATTCGGTGTGTAATCCAAGGAAGTATTATCTGATTTGAATAGTGCTATAATTTACCAAACCATCCTACTTCCCTTCAATATGTATGATAAAATGCTAATACGATATGGAACAACACTAATATTTCACAGCTATCGTGATCACTAATACTGCCAAAATATTATAAAATATGTAGCATACCACATTACGGAATATAAATTGTTAAACATTACCCCTGTTTGTCTTAAAAACAAAGGCAAAATGTACACGCGTTTTGTTTAAAAATTACGTGTCTTATAAAAAATGTTGTAATATTTTTATAAGACACTTTCTGTTAATAGAGTCTTTTAAATCTAGTGGAGGGACGAAAGAACGATGTAAAAAGTGGTATGCGATTTATACCCCGCCGCAGCGGGCAGCAAAGAAAGTCGTTTAAAAGATATATTAACTGAGAAAATGCAAGAGAATATGGGACCACGTTATGCATCACGAAAGCGCTTGATTTAGAGAAGCTCTTTATTACCAGAATAATTGAGAGCCTGGAATTCAACGTTCATAGAAATACTTTCGTAAACGTAATAGATTTTAAGGGCTTTCGAAATTTCTGTAAATTCAGCAGTAACTTTTTGGAGCAAATGAACTATTACAAAATTTACGCATGGCAAAGCTCAAAAAAAGTATACAGATTTATCTCAAAACGGCGACGATACCAAAAAACCATTGGAAACGGGCCAGGTTCGTAGTATTTTAGATAAACCGTAACAGCGCTGAAGGCTCGCTTGCTATTTGTCCACATAATTTGCCACTGGACTGAAAAGATATGTTCCACATAACAAACTTTAAGTCTCGCCTCAACAGTACCACGTGTTAAGTTGCGCCGAACCGCCCAGGAATATCCAAGCCATTTCGCACCCCGTAACACAATGGCCTGTTTAAATTACTAATATTGTGCTCCTTCGATAAGGACGATAAACAGCGCTACATCTAAACTGATACCAGATAGTGCAACGTTAGAACAGCAAACAATTGGACAATCTATTTTTCCTTCAGGGTGGTTTACAGGCCACAGTTGTCAGTCTCGGGGCGAAGACACTGGTATTAAGATACTTTAACGGTAGAGTTACAGTAAAATAAGTTAATGGTTCCGTGATGACTTCCAAAGAGTTGTTGGAATATTTTACAAGTTCTATTTGAAATTGCCTTTCTACAAAGGGAAGTTGCATGACTATAAAAGCTTTTTAAGTGTACTTTTTAAAGTGAACAAAACTGTTGAATGCTGACATTCGTTAAGAGCTGGTTGGTGACGTCACTAATAAAGTTGGCAAAGCCAAATCGTGTTCGTTAAAAGCCTTTTATCGTTTTCCATTTCAACCAATAAATTTATGTAAAAATATGCCGAAACGATTATTTTCTATTGCTCTTAGACTGAAAAAAACTTGACTGTTCAGCGGTAAAATAATATAGCTATACAACAGACATTTTGCATGCCAAGTCACGCTCCAACTAAAATTTTGTTGAATTTATTTAAAAATCAGACGATAAAAATGCTATGTTGGTTTTCGCTTTTGAATATTTGCTGTGCTGGCGATGTCTCGACAGATTAAAATCACGACTTACATTTGGTCCATTTTGTTTCTCGTAAACCGAATTTGCAAGCAGACAAGTTTCTAGGCAAAGAACTACTGGATTAATAGAATTTACTGTTACTATGCCGAAATGTATATTGTAAAGTTGTACCTATATGCGTAAAAGCAACTACTGCATACTAGGTTTCCGGATATAATCATAAAATTAAATTATCTAGATGTAGAAATGGTTACAAGTATCTATGCGATATTGTTAGGATCTCTGGAAATTACTTGAGGCAAAGTGCAGTTCAATGTTCTATGCAACAAAGCACTTCAATAAAATCTAGCCAAATGCGTATCACAATGCATAACAAAGTGCAGTCATTACACAAATTGAAAACTCAACACTGAACGATGCCAAATATCCTCCATTCCAGATGACAAGATATATTACGTTACGTGAAGCATATTCACAAGTTAGAGCAGTTCACGACCTCAATTCGCGACCAAACAGTTTTTTTGAACTGACAAAGCGACCACAAACTCCGATGTCGTATGTTGGGTCACGGCCTTAGTAAATCCTGCAGATGTATGCAAAGGCCACGAACGGGAGTGAAATCTGATCAAATGGAATGCGGAGGATTCAAACTTTGAGGTTCGATGCCATTTTGCGGATTTTACGCCCTCGATGTGTTCCTATGTTTGGTCTAATCGAATCAAATAGTTTGGGACACATGCGTATCTGATATCCAAGTTTTGGTGTTTTGGCGTTTGGGTATAAATGGCCTGTTTGGTTATACCAGATGCTAGTGATTTTGCGTATGTTTTTTGTTTGTGTGATAAATATTTTTTTAAGCCTTTTGCCTTCGAATCTCAAGTGTCACTGCTGCTTTATATATTAACGGACTATAACTACCTCATATTATAACCGGAACGATAAAAGTAAAAGTCTTGCCTACGTGACCATCGCACCATCTTCACATGGAAAACAGAAGTGAAAAATATATCTCATAAATAGCATAATGGTCATCATCCTGCACGTCTTACGAATCAATTGGAGGAAACAATTTTATTATTTAATGGGTATATATCAAAGTCGGTTCTAGGTGACCGCGTGATTCGACAACACTTATGGCGTAGGTACTGTGACCTATGTAAATTTCGATCAAATTAGATACTTAGTCACAGTTAAGAGTCAAGTTTGAAAATTGTAAAGTCTTTGGGTCTAAATAGTGCCGTTTAGATATAATTATATTTTTTATTATTGTTTTGATATAATTATTAATTTCTGTTTTTTGAAGAGCCTTAACCACTTATCAATCATCATCGTTTTGTGTCCTGACGAGAAGCTTCCAACTTCTTACGACTCAGAACATATTCCATCATTTAACTTTAAAGGAAACTTTTAACAATGTCCTTTTCAATAATCATGTTTCACGTTGAATATCCATCTATATTTAGTTAACTACTTATTTTGGCAAATCAACCTCGGTTCGTTGATTGACTGTCGAAATCAATACAATTGTTTCAAATTCCTGTGTATTTAGGACCTCCGGCAATGACCAACTAAACTGGTTTGTTGTGTCAATGCAAAAAACTACATTATTTTTAGGTTTGACTGTAATTCGGTTCAGTGGATCGTGTGAGCTACACGCTTCGTATAAAATTCAATTCAATTCAATTTATTCAGTAACAATCTACATTGCGTTCGAAATAATCCAACATGAAACATTAGTTTACAAAAATATTACAAAGTGACTATAAACAAATATTATTATTAAAATGCTTGCAATTCAAATTAAATTACGAAATATTATTTAGATAAAACAAAATTTTAAAATACCATGCAAACAAATTCTAAAACTATATTATTTCTAGTAAAAAACAAAAGTCAAAATAAAATAAAATTACACGCCACTGCGGGGTGTAAAAATTGGACATTTTAAGAAGCAATGTCGCTTTGAGCCATGGAAAGCTAAAATAAAACCAGAATAGATAAAATCCAGCACAGAGTATAGTAATAAATTGTTCAAAAGTTTTTTTTTTTTATATTAATCTTATTGGAAGCAGAATTAGATTCATAAATTCACGCAGTCTACACTGCAACTTTGTTGCTATTTATTTGGTGAACACTAAAATTACGAACATCCGACATTTATGACGTATATAAACTTAAAACTTGTTTGGTATCCCATACTCAGTACAAATTCCACAACACAATCACAATGGCCGTCTACCTAACGGGTGTTCGGAACACTCCAACTTTGCGGCCAGTTTGTCACTCCGAGTCAAAAGTTCCCTCCACTTCAAGCGATTCGACTCGGACTTTGCGTGATTCGGAACCAAAGTTTCCCGTCCTATGCCTTTTTATTTTATGACGGGTGTCAATTACTGGATATCTTTTGTTCTTTTGGTCGAGTTTGAGGAGTTAAACTTTCCGACTGTTGGATGTTTTTATTTCAGTTCTATAGTGTATTTTGATATAATAATAAGGAGGACTTTCGAGTTGTACGAGTATTAGAGTTTGTAAGAGTGTTTTTAGGACAAAGAGAATATGGTTTTGAGAAAAGTTCGCATTTTGTTTGTATCGTAGAAGCTGAGAGTAGTTCGTAAGGCGACGAGACCCGGAACCTTGGGTGCTTCCGCCTTGCAAGCGTGGAGTCTTGTGGTATAGCGTTGATGTGTTCCGGCTGTGTATTAAGGGCGCATCCCTCCAAATGGCTGGAAACATTTGCTGCTATAAGATGTGGCACACTTTTTGGTATTGGCGGATGATTTCGAATAACGTATCCATCATTCTTTATTAAGATTGCATGAGAATAATATATTCGTGCATGATCGGAATGAGAGACGCGACTGTAATCCAAAGGCCGAAGTTATATTTACGTCTATTATGTACCTATATTTTGCATGACTAAATTGTGCATAAAGCACATTACACCTACTGTCATCTGTCAACATAGCTTGATCACCTGCAAATTACCTGCACATCGACTAAGCTGATGAAATTATAGTCACTGATCTGTGCTAGGCTATTCTCCATTAGTTAATCCCAGATTATGTCCGCTGACGGTTTGCAGTTAGCTTTGAGCAAATATCTGGCTTCAAACTAATATCGTAGTATTCGTTTACGGCGCACACTTGGCAGTGTGCACCGTAAACGAATAACGAGCAAATTTCTGAATAGCTTTCAGTTCATTCAGCCGACTTTACCAGCACTTAACAGCTCATTTCTCTTGGATGTCAAGACACGGAAGTCAATTCAGCTTATTAATAAGCCATTACAATACTCTTGTATCCATTAAACCGCTAACGACTCGGACAGAGAACATAAAAGCCGCGCCGCAACGGATAAAACATGCCGTTCTAGGCCGCTCCTGTATAATCCTTGCAAAGCCGTGGCAGCCCCATTTTATTGTACATTTCCCTGCAAAGTGCCTAGAAAGGCTGAAAGCTGAGCGAACATTCATTTCCATAAAATGTTACAATATAATGTTGCTTTTAACTCGCCACCGCGAGGAATGCTTCATTTTGTTTGAGCAACAATAGGTTTTTAACGAAGCTGATTGATGGAGATGAAATGGCGGGGGTCGGGTCAGCGGGAGAACGCTTGGGGTAAAATACACAAATTATTGGAAAAGAAGAAAAATCGGTAGCGACACGCAAATATGCTAATTTTGTTTACTCTTATCCTTTTAGTGGAGACCCAAAAATGACTACACAGTTTTGGGAAGCGTACCCTATATGGGAAAAAGGAAAACATGGGTTCAATGTTTTCTTACTGAATGTTGTGCCTACGTAAGAAATTTAAGTTAACTTATGGTTTGCTTAATATAAAACATTATAACGGTTAAATATAAATACGAAAACGTAAATTAACAGTTTTAATCAACTTGCACAAAGCATGTAACATGGCAACACAGTCTTTTGGTACAACCTGCCAAAAAAGGTCGTGTAAAATAATTATCCCACCCTGATTTCCCTCTTCATCATAAACCCAGGGGTCGCGAACATGATTTTAATAGCGAGGACCCTTCACAATTTTCTAGGAGCTTACACCTGAATAGCTGGATATTATCTAACTACGTTGTACAGTAAATTGCAAACACAAATACACGCGCCACTGTTGTGCAAACTGTGTTACTTTGAATTAGGGGCCGGACAAACAAACAGACGGTTGAGGCAAATTGCCGCTGGCCTTATTTATTACGGGACCCTAAAATAATACGGTGCGAATGCCTACTATTGTCTTGCTTTATAAGATGGTTGTGAATTTTCATCTAAAAAGGCTATTTTATTATTTTATTTCATAAAATAAATGAAGTAGAAATCTTGGTCCTTAGCTCCGAAATATGAGAGATGGAGCTACAAAGGACCACTTTGTGGGTTTCAAACTAAAATTCTAAAAGGGAACAGGCATTCACTTACTTTAGAATTTTAAAAATGAGTTTCAGACTGTGCCTAACGAACGACGATGTTACGTCTGCGTAAAAATAATTCAACACTGCTAGACTATTATACTCCATTTATTTGCCCCTGTCCCTGACAGCTACAGGCTAATTTCATTGCTTTGTGTAACCTCTAAAGTCCTTGAAAAACTGGTAAACAAGTCGAGCCATTACCGCCGATTTAGTGTAACCGACAAAAACCAAATTTTTAATAATGATTTTTGAAGCCCTAGGTGTAACAGTTAAAATTTTCGTAAAAACAATAGGTTTTGAGGCTTTTTTGGGGTTTACAATATTTTTGCTGTCTCAAACTAACGACTTCTTATGTTTTCGGGCGTTTGAGATAACACTTGCGATAAAAAAATAACCTGGTCTTACCTGGTTACTGATGTTAGTTTTAACGTAAGCGACAATAAAAAAAAAGATAAAAAACAATTAGAAAAGGAAAATTGTTACTAACCTAATGGACTAATGTCTGAAATAAAAAAAAAATATTCTATTCGCCATTTTAACTACGAATAAATTTCAAAAATAATAAAAAAAAACAAATACAAATTAAACATATTATATTTCTCATTATTATAACATTTTAAAGAACACTGAGATCAATAAATCAAACTTAAAATATACCTAATTATTAAAATCGAGGAAATTAAAGGTGTAAAATTAAACCATTAATTCTCTGTACAGAATAGAATAGAATAGAAAACATTTATTCGACACAGACACAACACAACAGCAACAAACACACACTATCACTATCATCACTATTATCACTATCATCTGCATCAGTTTCAGGTAACATGTCAGGAACTGCTCCATCATGGCTCATATTTACATACTCTTCATGGTACCTGCTTGGAATAATATTTTTATTACATAGATCCACAAGATCTTTGTACTTAGCAGCAGATTTTTTTTTTTTTAATCCTTGACTGTAACAATAAAACAAAACTTAGTTTTTGCCACTACAAAGTTATTTTATTGACATACAATTTTTAATTACGAAAAATAAATAAAAAATTATACTACTAATGTGACAAACAAGCTTAAGGCCCACGTGATGATAAAAAGTTACCGTAGCTTATAGGCGCTGGTAATACCAAAGGTATCTCTAACGCGTTGCCGAACCGGTACCCCTGCACCTCTGGAGCTCTAAAAACCCTATTCACCAACAGGAATACAACACTACATAAGCGGCTATATTGTTTTCTGTAGGGCAGAGATAGATACTACTTCCTCAGTCGATTCAGTTATATACAAAAACTTACATCTAACAACATTTAGTGTTTACCAAAGTTAAAACTATGGGTAGTAAAAAATTAATAGCCTTTGGTTATCTATTTACATTCATTTACTAACAAAATCACAATAAGTCTCTATCTAGTATCTTACATACCTTTGCTGGCGTTGACATTTAGGAGAACAATATTGTAAAGAGTAACTACAGTGATTTACTAAACACTATACAACACTATCACACCACTTTAAACTTAATTAAACCTAGTTTTATCACGGGATAACCAGGTAATTATAATTTAACACGAATTACAGTGCAGAGAAGTAGTTATTGCATCACAATCTTCACTGGAAATACTGGAATGAGCTCGTCGTAACACGTTTTTTGTCAGTTTGTTTATAGTAAACGATACAATTTAGATGTACTATGTCAGTTGGGATAATAAGTAGGGTCGCTTACGCTGCAATTCTTATATTTTATGCAACTAACGATAATATTGATAATGTCGGATACTCTAAAATATAGAAAACCGTTGCGCTAACGATAAACTTAGCATTTGCTATAACTTTAATATCGTTGTATTTTGGTGGGAAAGCCGACGAGCCACTGTCCATTATAGTCTATAATGTTGTTTGCGATAAAAAATAGGTATACATCTCTCTTTGCCAATCTGTCCTGCAATACTGTGTAAGTGTCTAGGGCAGCGCCACCAAAACGTGCATGCTGGAGCTAGAACGGGCCCAGCGGGCCGTCCTCAAGGTGCTTCTGGAAAGGCCGCAGCGTTATTCTACGGACGAACTGCACAATTCTTTTTGTGTTTTACGCGTACGTCAAGTGTTCATCCTAGGATCACTGCTACACCTATTACAACTTAACAGAAATAGCTCTAGCTGTAGTAAGGGGGTTAGGAAAATAGCTGAGAGATCCCACTTCCAAAAACAAAAACCCTCTTCGCGACCCGGTTTTCGTCGTTTTTACCCATACGAGTATTTAATACCGAAAATCTACTCTGAGGCCAAAACTAAACTTAAAGAATGGTTGCTGAGCTGGACTTATGAGGAAACAGAAAGTTTACTTTGTTGCAGTTGATTTATATATATACCCTGATAAAAATACATAACTACACTCACACTTACGCTCCACACTTACCTACTCACCTCAACTGTTTGTATGTTTATTCAATGTAATTAGCTTGTTTTCAATCACATATTTGTAAATTTCATTATTATTATTTTGAATTTTATTAATAGCAATCCTGCGCTAGCAGAACCCTTTAAATTGCTAACTTTGTGTAGTGTTTGGGTCACCAAGATACAGGCTGTGCCTAGTTTGGGACACGCTGTTCAATCTGTCTAAGTTTTCTGTTGGTTAGTATTTCTTGTCATGTTACTTGTATTTGAGTAAAGAAACAAATAACGGCTAATAACGACAGTTATTGTGTCATATTGTTGAAATGACTGCACATTAGTTTTAAAAAAATGTAAATGGTAAATAGATTACATTGCTTTGTACTTATCGTGAAATAACGGAGTTTATAATACGTTTATATCGAAATAATGAAAGGGTGAATGAAGCCGTTATTTGTCTAATGACACTCCGTTACCGTTATTTGTCTACCTGTGGACATTTTAAGCACCAAGGAACTCCCACTATTAAAATATAAATTGCGTAATTTTTAATTGACAAAGCTTACTACATGATCCAATATTTTCTTATTAACTAGCACTTACTACAATCGGTCACCATACACCTAATTGTTATTTTGTAAGATTTGCTTTAGAAGTGAGAAGAGGAGCTCGTGGCTAAGTAGCAACTGCCGCACGGGTCGATCCGTCAGGTTAAGCTACGCTTGCCGGGGTTGGTCTGTGGATGGGTGACCATCTTTACATACCGAGACTCCTCCGTGCCTCGGAAAACACGTTAAGCCGTTGGTCCCGGTTGTCATTCGTGGATCTTTGACAGTCGTTACGGGTCGTCAGAAGCCCGAAAGTCTGACAACCAGTCTTACCAAGGGGTATCGTATTACCCAGTTACTGGGTTGTGAAGGACAGATAGGCAGTCGCTCCATGTAAAATACTGGTATTCAGCTGCATCCGGTTAGACTGGAAGCCGACCCCAATATAGTTGGGAAAAGGCTAGGCAGATTGATTGCTTTAGAAGTGATACCTAAGATTTTTGTTTCATACTGCATGTTGACATAATTATTGTATGCCTATTAGGCAGGACATAATGACACTGTAATTTACCTAACATATGTCTGTATAACCTACCATAAAAAGATTTCAATATGATTTGAATAAATGGAGTGTAGGTACTAAAATTACAGAGGATTTAGCAGACATTGTCTTACGCTTAGTATTAACTTACATATAACCTTAACCCACAAGCTAAAGCAATCTGGCAACAATTTCAAAGTACATCACATAACATCACGACTGAATTCCCCAAAGGGTTAAGCAGAGGTGCACCTGTAGTTCACCCACATTTCGCCAGTTATGTTCCAGGTATATGGGGCCATGAACAGAGAAGGATGGCGTCTCATTGTAAAGCAAATCACGGCTGTCCGAAAACTCACTGCAACCTGATGACCGCGGTGGTTTTCACGTTGCAGTGAGATTCTTTCAAGAGTGCACCAACAAAGAAGATGTGGCCATGATGCTACTGGGAATTTCCAGATGGAAAAGACTAACAACACTTTTCAGCAGTTTATGTCTGTAATTTTTATGGTGTACAATAAAGAGTATTCTATCTATCTATCTATCTAGCACTTGAGACCAACGAGGCGGTCTACCAACTAATAAACCAAAAACGCTAAAATGAAGAAAATAATACACATCTTTCAATTTATTTTCTCCTATAATTTATTCAAAGTGCTATGATACTGACATTCACAATAATTTCCTGACATAATGTTACGTTACAACTTTACTTACGACATCATAATACATTTACATACATACCAAAACTATGTCTCCACAAAACGTTTGTTGCCAAAACAAGGAAGATAAAAAGCAGCCTAGTACGAGTCGGTATCGCACGCAAAAAGTTCCGTACCACCTTTAATTTTTAACTTTATTTTAATTTTATTATTTGTTGTTATAACTCAAATAAGCTGTAATTTTTTTCAAGTATCTACATTTTTTTTTTTTTTTTTTACCTATGGCATCTCGCAGGTATACCGCTAAGGTATTTACTGCTCAACCGAACAATCCTGTGGCTGCCTTAAGCACTACACTCAAAGCCTCCAGCCAGGAGCAACTATTCTAAATTAAAATTAGGCGAACGCTCGCTAAGAGCACCCCCTGTGGGGGTGGTACGAACCTCGGCTTAGGGCGTCGCTGAGGGGAGGACAGCAAGATGGGACAGGCTGGATCAAGGATATATTATTATTATGCGGGGAATTTAAAGCTACGCGCTCAGCTGCGGCGCGGACATGAAGTATCTACATATTACGGTTCAAAAGATATAGCCCTGTTACAGATAGACAGACGGACGGAATGACGGGTGGACTGACGGACGAACAGCGGATCCTTAGTAATAGAGTCCATTACTAAGGTTCCGCTGTCAGACCATTGGCGTCCTTTGGGTACGGAACCCTAAAAATTATATAAGATATTTTTTTTTATTATACCTATGCTACTGTTATTCTATTCCGCTGTCGTCGACTCCCTTTATGCTTCATAAAAATTTAGTATATACTTATATTTCTGCTTACTAGTTATATCAGAATGGTGTTACTGTTTATGTACCTAACTTTATTTTTATAGGCGTAAGCCTTTCCCGATGTTTGACGACTTTTTTTACTTTTTTGATTAGTAATTGACTTCTTGATGCTGTTTTTATGGAAGTTCTCTCTACACTGATATCATGTTATGTTACATGTAATTTTATGGTGATAACATTTTGTACATTGACTAGGAAAATAACATCCAAAGATCAAAGACCAACTGCCCAAGTTATGCTGAACTTTTTACCGTTCTGATTTAACAATTTTATTTCGTTTATTTATTCATTAATTTAGTTATTTATTTATTTATTCACCCAAAACATAATATCCTTACAGGTTAGACCCAATGCGATATGGTAGTCCACTTAAAAATTTAATAGTTCCACTGCTTGTAACTGGCTCATCATCAAAGGCTATCTTCACAAAAAAAATACGTGATATACCTAAATCAAATGCATTCATCTGAAAAAAATCAGTAAGTAGGTAGATTTTCAGAAAACTGTCATCCAATTTCCATCAGCACACGTCTTGCCAAAATTGTATAGCTGAGCTCACGCAGTCCAAAACCCTATTTCACGAAAAAATCCGCGACCTAAACAAACACATTTTTATCATTAAGGACCCATATCCCAGCACTATGTACCGAAAAACTAATTAAACGCCAAACATTAAGAGAACTCGGAAAAATCCCATACAAATAGACTATTAACGTAACTTTTAATGGCTACTACGGGTTACACGCGGTTAATGGAGTGCCATATTTGGCACCCTCAGTTATATCTTGAGCCGTTCACGCCGAGGATTATACGTTCGAATCCCACGCGAAACTTAATTAAAGTTTTAATGAGCCACGCAATATATGTATTTCGAAATACTGGCCTAGATTAAGTTTGGAAATAGCGGAGATAGGTGAGGGCTTTGAAATGTGTGGATCAAATTGATACAGTAATGTTACCTAATGGTTTTTCCAAAACTATCTATTGAGCGTTGTCTTTTATTTTACACAGGTACCTCTAGTTTTCCGAACATCTAATAATACCAAGGAGTATCATATTACTCAGTAACTGGGTTGTGGAGGTAAGATAGGCAGTCGCTCCATGTAAAATACTGGTATTCAGCTGCATCCGGTTAGACTGCAAGCCGACCCCAACATATTTGGGAAAAAGCAAGGATGACCTCTAGTTTTCAGGAAACCTGGGCTAGAATGGTCTAAATTACCAAATCATTGTGAGCAACGTAATGCGCATTCCGTTTCTAAATGAGAAGATACCTTTTTCTTGCAAAGCGACAATTAATTTAATTTATTTATTTAAAAAAAAAGTGGTATACAGTCTGTTACAATAAATATAGGTATTTTACAGTATTCAGGGACAAATCATAGAGAGTCACAAACAGTCAATTACAGTCCGAAACAATAATTTATTTAGTCTTTTTTTCTTGTAGCCTAAGCAGAGATACTTATCATTCCATATTATCGTTTTACTGGTCCATAATAATCTAGCCTATGCATAAATTGCTACAATGAACGATCGTGAAGATATTGCCTCGGTCATTATTCACAAAACTTGGCAGGCGCCTAGGATGAATTGTAGAAAAATGTGGAGTACCTATTGTTTTTAGTTCAGCTGTAGAATGAAGATGCAGCTACGGAACTTATTGGTTGTTGGCTAGGAGATCGATACTAGAGATGTTTTATTTGATACTAGCTTCCGCCAGTGGCTTAGACCTCGTGATGTATTTAATACCCTATGTTATTCAGTGATAATATAGCATTCTACTGGAGAAATATTTTTTTTAATCGGTCTAGTAGTTTTTGAGTTTATTCATTACAAACAAATATACAAAAAATCAAATCTTTTCTCTTTATAATGTTAGTTTTTAGATGATAAACAATGTTCAAATGTTAAGCATTTCAAATGTTCCAGATATGATGGTGTTTCTTCTATGTATCCGGTAGCCTTCTTTTCAAATGTCTATCTATGTACTTTTTCAGGAAACCTCAAGCCCTGCAGAATTATAGCGAATGGAGCTCTCTCTCTCCACTCACCATAATTCTGCAGGGCTTTGATGTTATTAAAGCATATTTTTTTCTGGCAATAATAAAGCCTTAAGAATAATAATTATTAATATCATTATTTCCAAATCTAACCGCTTTCCCACAGAACACAGCAAAGACACAAAACAAAATTCTTGTTAAACATCCCGTATTCTTTTGTCCGTCTTATCTAAACTACATCGGCTTACTTGGCCATACTCCAAAGTCTGTTATTAGTACAGGAGATTTGCAGATTCACCTGCCCTAGATCTTAAAAGTACTTAGCACCTTTGACATGCCAAACTAACGGAGACTGGCTTTAATCGGGATAGACGTGTTAAATTTGTGATGCATTTACATAATTGTTTGTATTATATGTGTATGTGCTTGTTCTAGACTAATTGCAGAAGGTCTGAAGAAATCTTCTTCTTGGTCACGTACCTCATTACTGAAAGTCGTCCCTGAAAGGCCTTCATGGCATAGCACTTTGTTAGGTTCTCGGCTTCTCTCGGGGCGGTTGTAACAGTCCAGTAAGTGCGATTACTTGGTCTGACCAGGCGGTTAGGTGACCGGTCATCACGAGGTCTTTTCCTATCTACATATACCCATCTACTACACTATGACCAATTCAGTTCAAAGATAATTTGCACCCTCATTTATTTAGATCAGTGTGTGTATATTTTGGATTATCTATAAACTTTTATTTGTAATACTAAAGATAGGTACTAATTTCTAATCTGAATCTTAACGAGTACCTACATTATCTTAACCATTTTTACATTTAATCAACAGAATCACGATAGATTTACTATTCTATTACTATTAAACATTCATCAATCCTCATAACACGTTACAAAAAACCGAGGAGTGTCGCGTCTGCGATCTATTTCAAACGGTCCAGCTTTATCTATGCCTCCAAGTTTAATTCTATGCAATGAGCGATATTCAAGTTAATTTAGATCAAATATTACTGAACCTATTAGCCTATAGTTTGGTTTAAAATTTACGTTATTTGTGGACGGTCGGCTTGATTGTGTATAAGTTCAATATTGAATTTGTGTTAAGTTAGTTCAATATTTATGATACTAGGTAACTAGTTGGTCTGGTCGGTGTAATAAACAAGCAATGTTCATTATCTGTGTTTTAATTAAAATTATTTAGTTTAAGTTCCTATCAGCTGATACCGTGCGTTTGTTTCATTAGCGGTTGTTTGTGATGAACTTTTTGGAAATAAATGATTTCATTCGGAAAATGGGACTAGGTTATTTTTTTATTTATAAATCTTTTTTTTATCCTACCTTAATTGGTAGGTATACCTCACTCCACAATATAGAAGACATAAATAAGTAGTATAAGGGGACGTGCCTAAATAATAACAGCCGCACGGGTCGATTGAAGCTTAAGCTACGCTTGGCGCGGTCATTTCGTGGATGGGTCCGTCCATTGCATATCGATTCCATTCCGTGCCTCGCAAAGCACGGTAAGGTGTTGGTCCCGGCTGTTATTCGTAGATCTTTGACAGTCGTTACGGGAGTTCAAAAGCTCAAAAGTATATAATTATTTAGTCTTACCAAGGAGTATCGTATCACCTAGTAAAGGTTGTGTAGGTCAGGCCATGTAAAGTACTGGTATTCAGCTGCATCTGCTTTTAGACTGGAAGCCGACCCCAAACCAGTTGGGAAAAGCCTGGGCAACAATTATATGGATTTTTATTTTGTATGAATTATTGAGTTTTGAAATAAATAAATAAAAAAAAAAACTATTTTTTCCTGGCGAGAAAATTCACCCCGAAAAAACTACCTAGAAGAAATTATGTAGTTTATTTCCCAAAGTGGGTAGTAGGTATCTTTCCTCACACGCAAAGCGGTAAAAGCCAGCAAGCTATAAGAGTTAGCCAAAGGAAGTGAATTATTATGATACTTCTGAGCTACGAACTTGTTACTATTAAAACTTGGTGCAATATGAAATGTGCTATGTTTATACTGCACCTGTTTACTTTAAGTGTACTTATCTTTAAGTTTACTTAGAGTTATGTTTCCTTAAGATAAAATAGGTAGGTACTTTGTAGCATTTATTTTTATCAATTCCTGTGATTACAATACGAATTCACGACAGGAGATGAGGTGTTCTTCATTTAGCTTAATTCTTAATCCTTTATGGTGAGTTCTAAAGTTCCAATATACAATAAGTATGACGACTAAAGGAGGATGGTGAGGTTGCATGTACAATGGGACCCACTGATAGGAGTATCGTACAGTATGGAAACTTATAACTAGTTGTAGAACTATACAATATGGATCTGGACTTACGACATTAAATTAAAACGAGCACAGTACTAGTCCATAGAAACATTTTAAAATACAAAGATTAGTAGATACTGGAAAATTGAAAAGTTGCAATTTTCAAACAAAATAGATAGCAGAATCGACTGCATAAAAAGTAAACACGCTTTATCTACTCACTAACCTGTTGCGCAGCCCGATGCGGGTCGCGGCGGGGGGCGGCGCCTGCGCTGCGGTGCGGGGCGTAGGTGGACTTGGGTAGGTAGTTTAGTCGGAGAACCACAAATTAGCGGCATAAACTCACTAAGTTGCGCGTTGTTAATAAAAGATCACTGGTTGAATAATTAATCACATAATATCACATCACAATCAGAATTTACATCAATAGTCAAATTTATACATTTTCAAGGTTTCCACCGTTGTTCATTATGCACAAGCGACATCGATACCTAATTAACTAACTAATATTAAACTAACACTGAACAATAAGTCACACTAAATCGTCTTTAATCACAAATAACCACTAAATTTTCAAAATCACAACAATGCGCGCGCGGCTCGCCTCGTGATAACCGTGTGCGCTCCTCAAAGGGCGCCACTGCACTGACTGTGACCGAGTCCCGAGACTGCCGAAAAAATTCCGCTCACACACACACTCGCAATTGTCTATGCACCACTAATGCATAATTTGCGTAAGTAATATTTCTTTTTCTTTCTAATTGTAGTATTATTTTGTGGGACTGGGCGGGGCGCGTCAGAGTGGAATCGTATGACACCTTTCTCTGTCTCTCAAGCTTAGTGAGACGTAGAGGATAGAATCGTACGTTTTGCACAGGTTCTTGACCTTACAATGTTTACCTATTATTACGGACTCAGATCTACATCATGTTGAAAAATAAGAAAATTAAAAATAATTTCCTGTGGCTAAAGTATTCATTGGATTTGATAGATTTTTTGTATACGGGTAAAGAACATGACACTCTTTATGTGTTTTTGAGGAATGTCAAGCGTCCTGCTCCACATTGTATAAAACTAGCAAAAAGCAAATGGACAGTAAGTCGTAGAAGATGGGAAAAAAAAGATATGCAAGGTAGAAGATTATAACCTGTCAGTGGTTAAAAATCAAGAATGTGACTACTTCTTTTATCATCCTGTGGGTGACGGTTATTATGTTTTTAAGTTCCATGTAATGGCGGGCGAGTCTTGCAATCAAACGGAAACAAAACCACGCCACGGGATGCTACAGAAATAAATGAGCTTAAGTACTAATTTAAGTGTAGGTATTACATCACGCGGATAAACCCAACTCTCAACTCTCTCAACTACCTGAGCACTTTCGTCGGACAAACGATGTCTCCGTAATCGGGCAATGCGCAATTGACGATTCACACAACGCATTTTAACGGGTAACTAAGTCCAAACCACTTGCAAATCGAAATCCAAAGGTAAAAGCGGTTGTCTACGTCGGTATATAGAATATCAATCCAAAGGTAAAGCCAAGTCGTCAAGAATCCACAAAATCGCATAGAAAATAATATCGTCAGCCGTTGAAAACAAACAATGGAATAACCATGGAACTAGTATGTACTACGTACAACTAGTACATACTAGGTCCATGGGAATAACATATAATGACTTAATGTAATTGACACTGACAGCCAACCCCTATTGACAGCGTAACATTCCATTCTACGATATTGCAAAAATTTTGTGTATTTTTTATATTAACTTAATTTTTTTTTTCCTTTATCTAACAAGATTTGATTATTAAAAAAACAAAATTTGACAAGCCAATACGTCTACAAATCTAAGAACGTGTCTTCGAACACGAAACACGGTGCTTTTCATAACTGCATCATGACTATTTTTTTGTAAATAATAATCATTTCCAACTTTCAATTCCCATATCCTA
Source organism: Xanthia togata (assembly GCA_963853775.1). Lineage (NCBI taxonomy): Eukaryota > Metazoa > Arthropoda > Insecta > Lepidoptera > Noctuidae > Xanthia > Xanthia togata. The sequence goes on along the minus strand of OY970794.1, from coordinate 23,848,036 downwards.
GTGACTCAATATTATATAATACTGTTACAAACTTTTAATTATAATTAATATAACTTGCAAGTGAATGCACATTTCGTTAATTTACAAATAATGTGGGTTCAATCTCGCCATCCTCCTTTAATTTTCCTTCTGATAAATTATTAAAAAATACTGGACACATATTTTTTTCTTGTTTCTAACTAATGACGTAGTACTAACGACAGAATGATCAATTAAAACAACTTTAGTAAGTCTTCTCCAAAAATCAATAAAAAATAATCAAATTAAATCAATGGAAATGAATACGTAACAGAGGTGTGTGCTTGGCGTCATTCCAAAGTTCCGATGCCGTCTGTTGCCAACCGTTTAGAACGGTAATTACACCAATATTTTATACAATGCTTTCCTGAAATCATTTGTATTAAATTTGCTTCGTTTGGTTGGCTAACAAATTACAGAGGTTTGGGGGTTTTGATTAATTTTCATAGTAACAATACCTATTTCATCTCGTTTCATCCGGAGTATTTCCGAGTTATTTCTAAGATTTGCTTCGTAAAGCCTTTTCTTGTTTCGCTTGTAGACTAACGTAGGTACCTAGCCCACTTTAATTACTTGATAATTTTCTGAATAAAGATTTTTGCCTGAAATGGTAAAAAAATATCGCTTTTTCTGGAGCGTAATATGGTGTAGTAACAGTTTTTGTACGAAATAGTAATTTTATTTTCAACACATTTGCTCAAAAAATGCATTTACGAAGCCTGTATATTTATACATTGTTCGAAAGTTAAAAATTACGCACCATACAAAGAAACGGGCGGTAAATAGGTACTCTCACCTAAGTACATGTTTTACCGCCCCCTTCGTTGTATAGTGCGGTGCGTATCCTTTACGGATTTTTTTTAATTACCATAAAAAAAAATAAGAATTCCACAAAGGAGTTTCAAATAACGAGAATAATAAGCTGAATGATTGAACCTCCTTGGAAGCGCTTTTGCTCAATACGTTTATCTCACTTTAGTATTAAAGAGAAAATGAGACGAAAGATGCTTTTCGACTCGTCTATTGCGATTCGACTTTTTGCGATTCTAATTTTCACCACGCGCACGTAGCGCCATTTGGAAATGACGCCATTTTCATATTAGAAACGTCAAAGATTGTTATTGTTGCGACTTTTTGACTGATATTTTTATAAACAAATGTTTGTTTCATTACCTATTGTACTGTTTTCTCGCAAATGTGTTGAAAAACGTTGTATGACACCCGCGCGCAAATTGGAATTTGCAAACTCGTGACTATGGTAAGCCCTCGACTTCGCCTCGGGCTTACATTCGTCTACTCGTTTGTAAAAACCAACTTACCGCACGAGTATCATAAATAACTATTTATTACTAAATCGAAGTTAAATAATAAAATAACGATTTATCTACTATTCTGTACAGATATTATTGCTACATACATTTTACACTTTACATAATCAGCCTATAATGTTTCCACTACTGGGACACAGCCCTCCTCACTTCAAGAGGGAGTGGGCTGTAATCTACTTCGTGGCCCCAGTGCGAGTTGGTAGACATCACGATGTTTTCCTTCACCGTTTTGAGATATCTGGTAATAAAAAAAATTACACTCTAAAGAGGTATTTTAAATCCCAGATCAAATAAATAAACTCAGGTTACAATAATGTATAAAAGGTGTAACAGAATTACAAATGGCAACTTCTCTTCCCAATGCTTTGTTCGGGCCCATTTCAATAATGCGCCGTTAGCGACACATCTCTAAAGGACCATTACGGGCGATCCATTTCCTGACTTTTACAACCTGCACCAGACAATATAGCCTTTATGTCCTGCCAACTAAACCCACATTATAACCCCACACGAAATGTATTAACCCGCATTGCACCCTCAATTTAGATTTTATACATACCTTTTTCCTAAAGGTAGTTACTGCTTTTTGTGTATAGAAGGTCACGTCACCAATAACAATATTTTTTCCGTTATAGCCAATTAATTTGTTGTTGCAGGCGCTAACAACACGGCGACAATTTTTTCGATCGCTTAGAAATATTGCTAGTTGAACGTGAATTACCTTTTGTTACCTGGGCAGAGACAACCTACAGATAGTGCAATCCACGACGACGCGCTCCACTCCGCGATTACTGTACTGTAAGCTGTACTTTAGTACGGAGCGGAGTGGGGCGCGTCGTCGTGGATTGAACCATCTATACTTTGTGTTGATATTATGCTTTTGATAGTATGTCAGTGATGAAACACAGAGCCGGCAGAAATGGCGATGCTTAGGAGAGGCCTATGTCCAGCATTGGATGTCTTTCGGCACAGAATATTAGAGAAGGCGCACTCTGCATTTTTAGGTCTGAAGCTACAAGTACGCAGGCGGGCTCGTCTTGTCGGGCCAATTCAGTGACCATAACTTAGTCAGAAGATATAAGAGTTATGCGATGGAAAGATAAAAAGGCATCTTCCAGGTGAATATAACTGTAGGTAATTAGCGATGTGCGACTTGAATTGCACTTTATTGTGTCGTAGCAAGAGTCGTTTTTTATTTAAATAATGTTGTGGACTGAACCATTTGTATTAATCTGTGCTTTCGGCTGAATTGATGATGATGATGGAGTGATCTCTTATTAAAGATTCAATATGAGTGAAGAAGGCAACCTTCTTCATGAGGCCCTTCGGCGTTCAGACAACTAAAATTGCCGATTATCCTAATGTACACAAGTACCTCAAAATGCCTTTGAGTGTTATTACCAGTTGTTATCTAAACTTCGGAATGACTTGGGAAAATCAGAGCCGCTATTAGAAGATTTTTTTTAATGATCTTTTACCTCAAAGGCCTAAAGAAGAGGTAGTGTTGTCTCAACTTTGGATCAAATTAAATTCAACAACGAATATACTGAGTCTAGCAACCGTTTTCAATAAAATCTAAATTATCTCAGGTCAAAATCTCCAGCAAGTGCGAACCTAATACAAAACGTTCCGTTTAAAACGCAATAATCTGACGGACCGGATCCGAACCGGCTGGCGCAACGCCAAACATCCGCACCTTCGCAAGGATACGTACGTTTCCGGGCTCTGAACGAACGCGCCGCGACACGTTAAAATGTAGGTCGGCTGCCTACGTCATTAGGATGGTTCAGTTACACTGAAAATAGGCAGGTATTTTAGATAGTTGAGACTTTCTGAGGTTGAATGCAGGTGGTTGTTAAAGAAATCGTGAATCGTGGGTAATAGGCGGTGCATTTGTGTCAAGATTTATGGGAATTCTAATGTACTGTAAATGTTTCAAAACACGAGAAAGAAACAACGTGGCTATATTTTGAATGTTAATACTTGCTGCGCATTAACAGGGACATGGACGTATAAGTTGGGTCCTGTGTGTGCATATTACAATAATTAAATAAATCTTCAAAATACCTTCTGATGTTTTTCCTTCACTCTTCCCCTGTAACTAAGGTAAGTCAGGTCAATACAGGAGAAATTCCTAGTATGGTGTAAAGTATAAAAAAAATCTGATTCCCTTTTCTCTCCGTAAAAACATAAAAAACTAATAATTAATATGTACTGATTCTTCATTCTTATTATTTGTCATAACCACGACCTTCTTTCTAATTTAGAGTCCAGAGAGACATTGCATCAAGTTGCATTAAAAAAATGTAGTTCCCCAATTTTCCGCCCAACTTCAGTGGTGGTGAACACTTTACATTTGCAAAAGACGTTAAAATAGGTCATACAGTACCTAGAGAACCTATAAGATTCAAATATCAACGGCTACTACCAATATCTTCAGTAGTATGTTTCCAAGCACATAATCTCATTGCTCCCGCCATTAGGACTCTGATGTCGGTGATTATTGAAAATGTTTGCGTTTGGTTATCTTGACCGGTAACCTAATGCCTAACAACTGTATCAAGTCAAAAACGAGGTCTGATTAGGGTAAGCGGACTAAATATTGCCATAAGGTCTGTATTTTCCTTAATGTAATGAGGGATAAAAGCACTTATCTTTAGGAGAAATGTTCATGTCTTAATTAAAGATTAAAAAAGGTTTTGCACCATTATTTTGTTAGAACCGTTTTTGGTTAGCCTACTTGAAAATAAACGTATTCATTTGTTTCTTGACTCAGGTTGACTCCGCGTCCTAAAACAAAGCGATCGTCGCGTTTTTTCAAACATTATGAAGCAATGGATTAGCAATCTCCTTCAAAAGCCTTCAGATTGTGATTAAATGTGTATTTTCAATTTCAAATTCAAATAATTTATTTCAGACATGCGTCCATAGTGTTAGTATAAAAGATAACTTAAAGACTATTGTTAGTAAACATGAAAATGAATTAAATTAGTATACAAAATAACTTAAAGACTAAGTGTTAGTAATAATAAAAAATAATTAAAAACGCTAATTGGTGTGGATTCTCACCCAGTGGCGCAGCAGGGGGGAGTCCCACCGATCTGAAAACACGCTCAGGAGACTGTTGGTGGCGGTGCGCAGCCGGCCATTCATGGAGGCGGTCCTCTTGCGTATTATGGCATAAAAGTCATCAGTATGCGCCTCCGCAAACATACCGGACGCACTACATCGCCACGCCCGCCCCAACAGTATCCTGAACGCATTATTATATTGGACTCGCAGATCACTGTATGTCCTCTGCGTAAAACTGGTCCAAAGACTGCACGTGTAAAAAGACTGGCAAAAGGCTTTAAAAATAGTTATTTTTACTTCGTCAGTACAACGTGCAAATCTTCGAACCAGCATATTACATCGAACAGCCAGCGACCTGCGTTCCCTCTCTATATCAGTATTATCCTTGAGATCATCAGTGACCCAATGACCCAAGTACTTGATTTTTTTTACCCAAGCTAAAGGAGTACCATTTTGCGATAATTTTTATTTATTTACTTTTAGGTACTTATTGGATTCCTTATTTATGAAACAATCATAATCAGCCTATAATGTTTCTACTGCTACACAGGCCTCCTCTTTTCGAGAGGGAGTGGGCTGTAATCTACCACTCGGGCCCAGTGCGGGTTGGTAGATGTCACATGTCTTCGAATTCTTGGTTCTAGGAAATGCCGATTTCACCACGATGATTTCCTTCACCTTTTTGAGAGCAGTGGGGATGAAATAATTTACACAAAGTAAAGTGCCAGCCAGGGTTCAAACCTACAACTTGTAAGTCGGGCCCTTTACCACTGGGCAACCACTGCTGAAGAAACAATGTTCTATGATATTTACAAGTACCTAGGGCTTTACTTTTTTAGATAACGATTTTTAAAAGATTCATGGTTTTGGAAATATCCTTTGTAAGATGTTAATATTGTAGGTGCATGAAGCTTTGTGAAAGAATTGTACACAATGCCTGTAGGATAAACTACCACGTCCAGACTGACGGATTTACCTTTGTCCTTTGATGAATGCCTTGCATTCAAAAGGAATTGTACCTTTAAGTCTTTGTGTGTAGGGCATAAGAAAAATATTTTAGCAAGCAAAAGGATTTGCGCATTTGTACAATTTCAGTACTAGATTGTACTCAAATGCACAAATCCTTTTTCGACCTAGATTCTAGGTCAATATGGTAGATATTATAATGAAAGAAGAATTAATTAACTTTGACATAGAAGCTTAGAACACAAGCTAGATTTTTTTTTCAGACTGTGCTTTTGTGTTCACTTGTTTAGAAGTTAAGTTTAACTGTGTGGAAGTTACTTACGGATGGTTTGACTATTAAAAAATATATAGGATCTGGATTTATTACACACGAATATTACTTTCTCTCAAAGCCTATTAGAATTTCCTCTATACAACACCTACGCTCATCTAGACTCGTTAACTTAGGTAGGGAGACTTGCCTAGCATCCTGTTTAAGCATAATCCTGTAAGTGGCAGACACCTAACATGGCGGCATCTCTTAGCTCACAGATTACATCAGCATAAAGCATACTTAGTACACGTCACGTGCCCTAATAGTACATTTTGGAAAACAAAATTGTTTATCCGATGCCAAATTCTGGCATACAGCCAACGCACGGAACAGCCAACACCTGAGCTCGTAATTGGCCCGCATTTTAGCCTGATTGTCGGAAACGGATACCCGATGATATTGCATTGGTATGGATTATTATTGGTATTAGATAGTAATAGCTAGGTCTTTGTTTGATGGAAAGCAATGATTTTAGATACGGAGAAGAATTATGCTTAAAAAAATGGCAATATTTTCAATTTGAATTTTATAATGTGTCCCATAAGTCACTCAATTCTACGCGTGTAAAAAAGGCCCAGTTCAACTTCAAGAGTCCGAGATCAGTTTGCCAACACTTATAAAAAAAACTGTCCAGGTATAGGTAATAATTGCCTTTATAACTTCATAGCTACCTAGCTTTACTAATTCAAAATTGAATATAACACATACCATTCGAAAACATCTGACACAATACTCGTAGGTACCGTCGTTTATTCCAGTTAAAATGAACATTGAATTCACTAAATAATTTAAATCCCATTGTTACGGGAATCAAACAAAATAGCCTGTTTTAGCTTTAAATAACTCGATTAATATGTAAGAGTGAAGACAGATTCGACAACATACAGACAGTCAATTAAGGCCTATCAGTACCAACATGAATTATAAATTTGTTGTTGAATAAATTATTTTGTTTCTCACGTGCTGCTTTTTGTCTATCCGAATCATTGATTAGAGTCTATTTTAAGGGTCATTATTGAAAAAGACGTCTTTTCAGGTAAGTAGGTATTCATTTTGATCAAGTTCGCTCTGAGTAGGTACATACACCCACGCATACTAGTGCCATTTCTTTGATATTTGAGAAAGTAAATATATAAATTAACTTCTTTGAGAAAGTCTAGACATAGGTAAGTACTTATACCCTATCGACACATTTTGACCTTTTGAATAATGTATTAGATTTGTCACGTTTTCATTAGACAAATCTAATGTTACCTAGTAATAACACTGTAGCCGTAAATTAGATTCGTAAATATCCAACATATCCAACGCTGAACACGAATCGAACATTGTTTAAATAGTCACGTATTTTATGCGTCTCAATTAGCAGTTTTGACTGTGTCACCTTTTTTTTGCGTGTGAAATTATCAAATTCGGATATCAATTCGGAGCGGGAGGGTGTGACAGACTCTTACTGACTAAAACCCACCCATATTCCTTCAGTTGCCTGTACATTGTCAGGGGCCACGGTATCCCTTTCGGACTTTCACGCAACCCCGGCAGGCATCGGTCCTATCGGACCCCTTTCCATTGTACTGACATCTCTTTGAGGCGCGCATGGAACACAACGTGCCGTCGACCCGGGCCTGGTCTTTATCGGCTGGCGAGCTACCCATTGCTCACTGTCCGCAAGCCCGCACCTACGGTAGCCGGGAATCGGCCTGCGATTCCCGACGCCCAGGGCGTCTCCTGCGGCGGCTAGGGGCATGAGGGTGCCAAATTTGCCTCTGCCTCACGCGTTCCGCCTCCTCCTTCGCGAGCATTAATGCTTCGCAGAAGAAGGTGACGGCATCCCATGCCCTCTCGCTTCGTTTAGTGTGACACCTTACATATTTCAGTATAACCTTAATAAAAAAAAAACATTATACAATGAAGTGGCAATACTAAAAAACTTGACAGACTTGTCATAATAGGGGTCACAATTACACGTATTCAGTGGCAACTAGCTAAATATAAAATACAGCTTTGTGACTGTCACAAAGCTGTATTTTAGGTGTTTGTCTGTACAGACACACACACACACACACACACAGACACACAGACAGATGGCTTAGGCTTAGCAATAGGGTTCCGTTGGCACTCTTTCGTACAGAACCCTAAACACTGTAACAAAATAAATAAACAAACAGTCATTTATGTTCAAAGCCGATTTTTGCCAACGTGGAGCGGCGCCGGCGACTACGTAAGCATTAATTATTCGGCTTGACCGGCGCGTGGCGTCGCATAATGTTCGGACAACCGGTGATCATTTATAACTTGGACGCGTTTGGCTAAGAGATAAGCGTTTGAGTACTGACAGGTAGTATGTGTGCGTGGAAAAATGTAGAGAGTACATTTGTCATATGTAAATACTAAAGGTTTCAGACATTATTATAATTACCGGGAATGGATTTAGTTTTTTTTTTTTTATAAGCCTTTACATTATAGGGCAATAAACTTGTTCATTCGTTAGAGTTTGATTAAATATTATGTTCCTTAATTAATAAAATATAATTTAAAATAAAGTCCAAAAGAGTATGGACGCCGTGAGCGTTGACGAATGGGCGAACTGCACTGCCCCCCTGTCTCGCCAAGCACATACCTCAGGCGCGGTACAGCGGTATCGGTTAAACTATACAATCTTGTTAGTATTAGACTTTCAGTGATAATGGATGAATTGTTTAGAGTTGTTGTTGTGATCAGTGTTTGTGAGTTTTGTGAGTTTATTATCTGCACATGCTAAATGATAAACTCTGAGATGTGGAACAGGTACCTCAAAGGTAGGTGAACTACATTATGAAGCAAAAAATCGTAGATAAGAGTAGGTGACAACATAAGGCTATTTATAACAGGGTCTTTGCCATAAGTTAACTCCTAAGATGTCGAAAAACTGAATCGTAAGCATACGCGTTTATCGTCTTAGCTCGTGGCTAAGTAATAACAGCTGCACGGGTCGATCCATCAGGTTAAGCTACGCTTGCCGGGGTGGTCCGTGGATGAGTGACCATCTTTACAAACCGAGACTCCTCCCCTCCGTGCCCCGGAAAGCACGTTAAGCCGTTTGTCCTTGATGTCATTCGTGGATCTTTGACAGTTGTTACGGGTCGTCAGAACCCCGGAAGTCTCACAACCAGTCTTACCAAGGAGTATCGTATTACCCAGTTACTGGATTGTGGAGGTCAGATTGGCAGTCGCTCCATGTAAAATACTGATATTCAGCTACATCCGATTAGACTGGAAGCCGACCACAAGATAGTTGCGAAAAGACTAGGCAGAATGATTGACAAGTTAACCTTCTTGTTAATTACTTTCTTTGCGCTGCCAAACCAAAACTACTTTCACAGCTACAATTGTTTCCCAGAAACTTCAACAAAAGCCTCTACAAAACTCACAACGGTACCAACACTACATTTCTCACACAAAATCTTAAAGCAACTACTTAAAACTGCCGAAAATAACCTGGTAACATATCAGTATTCAAGCAAAATTGCAGGCACGGAGCTCCAGTCTCACACATTCAAGTTTAATGAACTTTCTCGCGTCGCCGTCAGCTAACTTCGTGGCCCCGTACAATAGTAAATTTGTTGGGACTAAATGTTTATTAATGTGTTGTGTGAGTTGGTTTTGTTCTGAGTTAGTCTTATTATTGTTGTTATGAAAAAAACGGGAGTTTTGTTTGTGTTGTTTGGTCTGAGTTACGTTTGGAAAGATAATGTGACATTTTTGGTCTAGAATTTGTATTACTGAATCACCACAATGTGCTGTAGGTGAGCCACACCATTGATACTCTTAGAGAGAATAAGTTTTTATAGTAACGAGTAGCTTCCGCCAGCGGTCTCGCCCCCTGGTGAAAAAAATTATTAAATCGCTCCAGTATATTTTGAGTTTATTCATTACAAACAAAAATAAAAATCTTTTCTTTTTATAATATCATAACGTGTAGATCGATAAAATGACAGTGGTGCCGATTCTCTTGTACACCGAACTAAACTAACTAAAGTATCACTAAAATTCCTTACTTTTGGCTATGAGAATCATGTTATTCTGCAAAAAAATATCTCTAAATTTAAAAATAATTTTGCAGCCGCGACTCCACGTTGCTCCTTGTTTGCCCTACCCCGTAATTTTTTATATGTAATTCTTCACTTTTTGTATGAAAAAAAAATGAAAATTATTACCTAGATGTTGAGTTTTAGGGGTTTTTGGGTTTTTTAAAGGGGATCGAAATTTTCATTATTTTTGCGATAGGACACCATTCTCGAGATATACGCAAAAGAAAAAAAAGATACAGTACTGTTTTTGCAGCTGAAGTTGAGGTGTCTGTGTGAATTTTAGTTCATGACAACTACTAGAATTCCATACAATTTTTAATCGCGATTTAAAATAGTCAGATTGAGTAAGACGATCAAAATTTTTGGTGAAAAAAGTGAAATTCAGAATAGCAAATTTGTCATTTACACTAAATTAAAAACTCAGTGCCATCTTAGTGCTGTCAAACTAAAATATAGTAAAGTTGTGTCATTTTAGTCTATTTCAGAATGGGAAAACGTCGTTTGACAGGAATAAACTAAATTTTGGGATTTTTTTGTCTAGTTTAGAGGCATTTGTAACAAAGAGAATTGAAACCAATTATTGTTTTCAAAACATATTCTGCTGAAATCATAATAAAATATATAACTGAATAATAATATTCGTAATTATATGGGCCGTGATAACAGCCTATACCTACATATATGCCTTGCAGCAATATTGTTGATCGCATTAAGATGTTATGACAGCAACCATACAAATCCAATAGGTAACAATTCCAAAATCGTCCCTTTTGACTACTCCAAGAGACTTTAGGGTAGTCTATTCTAAACCAAAACACAGCCCACCTACCTACATCACAATGAAAACTAATTAATCGATATAATGCCAACCAAAATACTAGAGATAGATTAGGCACTATTGAAATTGATACGGAAGCCATAGAGTGGAAGGGGCTCGGTGTGAATCGATAGGATTATCCCGTTACGATGACACCTCCACAAACTCTGCTTTCACACGAAATTGGGGATTAGGGACAGTTGGGTAAAATGAGTATTTTTTTTTAACGTAATTTTATCTATTTTGATGGTACTTAGTTTACATTGCGTAGTATTTTAAAGAAGCGTGAGAAAGTTATACAAATTGTAGGAGTTGTGGATTAGACATGAGAATTTGCTTGGATAGCGAATTAATAATAGCATGTATACTGTATGTGCAAGAAATAATATATTTATATTTTTATGTTTGCATGACTAGTCGAATAAAAGCGTCCGCGCATTAAATTATCGATTATTAATAGTGTAGCGACATCAAAATATCTCCAGCAATGCCATATTGTTTAGTTCTAATAAATAAGTCCTTATACGGTTAAATATTATATCGTAGATATCATACAATAAGCAAAAAGAAGGATCATAACCATCGTAATAATTAACACAAAATACTACCAATCATAATAGGAAATACGACAGTTTTACTACAGTTACTGATTTCTGAACTATCCTGGCATATGTCCAGGATAATTCAAGACGATATACCAGTTTTCTATGATGAAAATATTCATAAACAAACGCTAACACCAGAAACATTACTATCCATTGATATTGTCACTGCTGATGCTTCTAAAAGAGAGGAAACGACTGTAGGAAATATATTTTATGTAATAAAAAATCTGTTAGCAAAAGACAGCTTACAGACCTTGTAATAAAATATTATGTTTATGAGCCTGTTTACGTTGGTCATGTAATGTCCTTTGGCCCTATTTGAAGATGATATACTTGGATAATACATTAGGATAATGAGGGTTTTGTTACATCAGCAAAAATCTGAAAACGGAGTTTCTGGAACGATTGATTAAATTGAAAATCTGTGTTTTTTTATTAGACAAACAGAAAAGATGCTATTGTTAGTTTTGTCAACCAGTATTAGTATTCAGATAATAACAATAGTCATAGAAGAAATAAATAAATCCTTAATTAATAAGTACATATTATTCAGTAGATATGAAATGTAAACAAAATAAAATAAAAAAGACAGTAGAAAATAGAAGAAACAAGACTTAATTTCTGTAAAAATACTTTATTTCTATAAAAATACTTTATTTCTATAAAAATACTTTATCTCTATAAAAATACTTTATTGTTACTTACGTTATCTTTTCACCCATACCAGCTAAGCACAGTTACTCGTTAACCCGTCGCACGCGCAATTAGCAGACACAATAGAATGTTATTGTCATTTGCACACATGGGGTGCAATCGACATTTTAAGTTAAAACATAAACAAGCAAAAGAAAAACCACGCTCATATTCTTTTTAACACAACAACAAATCGCATTAGCTTCTGAAATCTCAATATTTAACGCAATAGTACTTACGAAATAATTCCCTTCATAGTGAAAGCTATTGTGTTTCGAGTTTATTTCCTGCCTCATTTTTCAAGGAGGATCAACAGGGTCAAACTGCGTCTCGTCTATTGTCTGTGACGTCATAGTATGGGCTCATTGTGGCATCGCCCTACTTGCCAAGTCCCTCGTTTGTGCTCCCCGTCCGAATGTCCGAGACACTTAGTGCACTCAGTTTGACGGCCTCTTGAGCACTGGCTTAGATTAATCTGGGGAATCAAATTGGAAATTGATTGTGGACTTGTTTGATGAAGAATATTGAGAGTTGACTAGTTCCAGGATTTAAGATCTACAAATACAATGCAAGAATCTACTATATGTGGAACAGTACCTAAAGCCAGATTAATAATTAATAATATTGAGGCAAAAAATGACTTGCTTGGTGTAAAGGCTTTGGCATTGTAGCAAGCACTTTCTCAATGCTTATTGCATGGAGGTGCAGCCTTAGTGTAAATATTTCTTCATAGCGCCAAAAATATATTATGTTTGCTATAACCACCGCTAAGAAATTCACTGAATAAGCATTGTCAATGGCAATTGTTAGTCAGGGAGCTACTGATAAGTAAGACATACAACACAATTAATTAATAAATATCAGTTAGAAATTTGTGTGTATAATAATAATAATTATAATTACGGTGACTACTTGAGTCCGATTTATTTGATAAAAATTATTTTATTTGTTATTGTTAATGATGTGTTGACTGTTATAGACATTTATATAATAGATTTAAGGTATTAATAATGATTTAAGGACATTGTATAGAGTACTAATTGTATTTTATGGCATTTTATAAGGTATTAATTTGAATTAATGACATTGTATAAGGTATTCATTGGTATTTATGAAATCGTACACTTAAATACGCACACATACGTAAACTCACGCCTTTTTCCCATAGGGGTAGGCAGAAACTACAGAATGCCACCTGATACAATCGTTACATACTCCTTTTGCCTCGTTTATGTTCATACATACACACACGCCGGTTGCGAGTACTACGCACCTAAAAAAAATCAAATCATATGAAAACACAAAAACGTGAATCACATGTTTCTTTACATTTCGCATGAAATTGTATAAGGTATTCATTGGAATTTATGACTTGACATCTAGAAATGTATGATTATGTTACTGTGTTGAGCAATAAACATTTGAATTTGAATTTGTTCCAGGTCCACTATCATCTATTCTGTTGCAGACATCTTGCAAATATTATAGCGATCCTTATACATTCACCAAAACGTCAGGGAATTGGTATTACAGCGTAAAGTACTGCTAAAAGAGGCAGCCCTCCCTAAAAATCACCAAAACAGACCCCAAATAAAAGTTAATGCTGATGTTCGTTGCGGTTCGTCCGAAAAAAAAAAGTCGTACGACACTTTAAACATCCGAACACGGAACGAGAAAATTAAATGGCGGCCAAGTAATAGTAAAAATGGGTGTTTGTAACACAATGGGTGTGCCTGCGTTCCTACAATTTTGTGACCAGAGAAGGAAGGAGGCTGGTCATTCAGAAATATTTGGGCAGCACTAACATGCTCTCAGAAACTCACACTAATAAAACCTGTTGGAATCTATGCGACATAAAATAAATTGGCACAGAAGGTTGGCTCAATACGAAGGGTGAAAATGCACGCACACATAGACTCGTTTCATGTACTTGCGACTAGCATTCTACTAAGAGATATACCAAGAATGTAATATGCGTCCACATAATAATATCTCGAACACGGGTACATGTCATAAGTAACAGATGAGCTGTTGTTTTTCAGGAGATTGATTTAAAAGTTATTGCTTTATTTAATAAAAATAAACGTATTTTATAATCCTATGATATCAATGACCAAAATATTGTTTATACTCTATAATTTTAATCTAAGGTTGATTCAGAAATAAATATGTTATGTAAGTGGCAATTTTTTATTGTTTTTCATAACGATACCTACATTTATGACATGGTTGCGCAGTCATAAAGTTCGATCTAAACAGAGTTTGAGAGTTACATTTATGATATTGCTGCACCGGATGTAGACGCATGTTTGACATCATTTGTGATCAAAAAACTTATTTTACCAATTTTAGCATTTCTGACGTTATTGCATGGTGTGCGATGTGTGCTTATGCCTTTTTGGCTCGTTGTATGGTGTCAGCCTTCTGTACCTATCTACATATTTTGTGATTGCAATTCCTATTCTCTTTTTACGTGTGTGTGTTACTGTCACTGTCAGTTCCTATGTGTGAGTTTTAAGGTTCCTTGTGTTGAAGTGAGTTTCGTCCACGTTGTCACCGCAATGACCCTTCTGAGTACAATGACCAGTGTCCATTATTAACGGACGTGTATACAGCGGACGGTGTTTGAAGTATTTTTCATGATGAGAATTCTCCGAAAATCTTTTGAAATCAGTTTTTATCGAATGGGTTAAAACGCTTTACTGGTTTCGCAATTTGGGTGTGTTTGGTACGAATTTGTACCTTTAAAAGAAACCAAAACATTCTGTATTTCTATTACAAGTTAAAAGTAATAAAAATCACGATTGATTTTGTAGCGGTTACACCGCCACATACGAACTACGCATCAAAGACATGACGTCACACAAATCCTGCATCGCGCAATTAGAGTTTACCGCGCGAATGACATATATAAGACTATCCGACATCAACAGTCGGGCAGTCGGCCCGCCAGATACAACACCCGTCTGGTCGTAGGATCCTCCCTTTTCGATGGTGGATGAGTGAACTTTACACCCTGTTCCTCATGCCCCTAAAATTGTATAATTTTTGAGTTAAAATTATTAACATTTTTTTTTTAAATATTTGAATTTTTAAATCATAAAACTGTGCATGCACAGCACAATGCACAGCTTTGTGATTTATTAGCATTACTCAGTTTAGTTAGCATATTATGTTATGTTAGTAATTATTATTATTAGCATTACTGCAATTTAACTATTCACACAACTATCGAATTGTGTGAATAGTTCAATTCATTTAAAATCATGGAATTTATTATTTCCCTGCCACCAGTATCAACTAATTAATAAGCCATTAAAAAAGACAAAAGCATATAATCAATATGACGCTATTAATAAATTCCAACTGTAATTCCGATGTGTGATTTTTCAGTTGAAATCTTTCGCAGCGAAATTGTACCAATATTTATACCTACTCTGAAACGTGTCCTGAATATATTTATAAGCTAAAGGTCGGTTTAATTATATCTGAGCCCAAAACTCATTACTTGGCTTGGTATTTTTTGCATAACGATTTCATTTTGTAAGGTTTATATTTTAGCCTAATTAATATGATTAGTAAATACTGCTTTGCTTAATATTTGAGCTTAAGAAATTCTTTTACGTAGCAGTCACGCGATGGGATTCCTCAAACGTACTTAAACCTATACCTATTTAACTACAATTCTCCTTTGTGGCTATGTAAAAAATTACTCTAGGTACTGAAGCATCAGCTCATGTAGGTACTAAGTAATTAGAGACCGCTCTCATCTCAGGCTATATTTGGAAATAATAAATCGAATTAGTAACTGAGCAGATGTTTCTTTAAAAAATGGTAATTAAATGTAATGGTGATGTAACATTGCAAGCCTGTGCAACTGTAATTTAGAAGTCTAATTTTGATAATAATTTGATGATGGAAAAAGTTTTTTAACTTATCCAAGACAGGTCGTAGAAAACATAAAGAACAGAGTCTACTAAAAAGGTATAAACAAGACATCACAGACAGACAAATTAAAAATCCAGAGACACACGTGTTAAGACATAAATCGAACAGATTACGTGTGACTCCGAATATTTAATAAATTTGTTTGTCTGTGATGTTTTGTATTATACCTTTTTAGTTGACTTTGTCGTCGTAGTTTGTTTTTAATTTTTAGAACTTTTATTTTTATTTAAATAGTAAAGAAAAAAAAATGGAATATCCAAAAGTGCTCGCCACGTAACGCTCATTTATATTTATATCTGTCATTATAAAAAAAATTGGGTAAAATTTCTCACCTCGCAATCTATACGTACTGTCAAATACTATATAAGTTTGCTTTGTTGGTTGCTAGGTAACGGAAGAGGTGACCCTCTTCCATTGGAAGTTGGAAATAATTATATAAGATATAGAAATTTTTATTTTTTTTATTATTTATTAATTATAACTACCTACTTTGAATAAAAGAGCCATTTTCAATTGGGTTCCTCCTATGGCTGAAACGAATCTATTATAAAAAAACTCCATTAATCTCCATTAAATTATCTATACAATGGTATATAAATTAAGTAGGTTCTGTGTAGTAGCAGGAGTGTAACAATAAAAACCGGCCAAGTGCGAATCGGAGTCGCACACGAAGGGTTCCGTACCATTATCTATAAAAACGGCAAAAAAATCATTTATTTATTATTATTTATTTATTTTATTTTAAATAGAACGGCCGAGGCCAATTACACTATTTAAACATAATACAATTTATTTAACACTATGCATTCTTCTCACAAAAATTCAGACATTCTGACAGTATCATCTTCCATTCATTCGCAAACATATCAAGATCATGTCGTGTGTGATTATTTTGCCGTTTAGTATTTATTTTATTCTGTTTTTAGTATTTGTTGTTGTAACGGCAACAGAAATACATCATCTGTGAAAATGTCAACTGTCTAACTATCACGGTTCATGAGATACAGCTTGGTGACAGACGGACTGACGGACAGCGAAGTCTTAGTAATAGGGTTCCGTTTTTACCCTTTTGGTACGGAACCCTAAAACAGTTGCAGAAAGGAGGCAAAACAAATTTTTCGATCGCAAAGCACTCTCGAATTCTTCCCAATATGATTCGTGAAAAAGCGGGCGTTTTTAATGTCACATAGCCTATAACCACCGGCTGATCAAAACGCTTCCAACGATACCTCATTATTTTGTCAAATTATGATCAGTAGTTTAGAAGTTATGAGGCAACAGATGAACATACATAGTAAAATTGTATTCATAGATACATATCGGTCAAATCAAAAACCTCCTTTTTGCTTTGCCTTAGTCGGGTTTAAATACAAGAGCCCTCTACTGTAGGTAATGCCAAAGTGATGAGGCAAATTAATAAAAGAAACATTCACAAAAGAGGATACAGATAGTGCAATACGACGACGACGACGACGACGTGCCCCACTCCGCGATTACTGTACTGTAAGCTGTACTTTAGTACGGAGCGGAGCGGAGTGGGGCACGTCGTCGTGGATTGCACTATCTATAGTATAACTTTAACACTTGTATTTTTTTTTCGAACCCACACTGAGGCTATGACCAAACAAAGCTATGCGAATAATAGTTTTATTTTTGCTGGAAGTTGTTTGCTTGTTACTTATTATTACGGTATTTACGAGTAGTAATATGACCGCTCCGAAGTTTACAAAGAGCTCTTAAACGATTTTTATGAAGACTTTTATGATTTGTAAAGAACGATTGTAAGCGAGGTAACATTATAACATAACATCACGCCTTGTTTCTCCAAAGGGTTGGGCAGAGATTTGATGTACCTGTAGTACACCCACATTTCGCCAGTTATGTTTTAAGTCCCATGTCGAGCCTATTGCCATCAACCGGGCACAATTCCAGACTCCGGGGCTGCTACTGAGAAGTTCCTGTTGGAAAACCCCAATAATACTTTGCTTGAACTGGGAATCTAATCCAGGACCTCATGCTCAGTAGAAGCGCTTGCGACCACTAGACCAACGAAGCAGTCAAGAAATAAAAAAAATAAAAGCTAAAAATATATTTCCTTTCAAATCAGCGAGCTTAGTTTACTTTGCCTATTAAACCTTTTAAAAAAGATTTGTTTTTTAAATTTTGGATTTTTTATTCGGTAACAATGTTTAATTTTGTTGAGTATTAGTCTTCGCTTTACGCCGGTAGAAAGAAAGTAGGTACGATAAAGTTTAATGGTTTGCTAAGCAATAATACTCAACTGGCAAAAAGAATAATAATAATAAATAATTTAATTAATAATTTGCTGTGGCCGACAGGGTCTACGATTGGTCTTAAGCTAATGTTTACAACCTAAGCACATACACTGTGGAATGCGATAAAGTATTGAGTATTGATTATTGAGTATAATTTTTTATTTTGTAGTTTGCTTACTGGCCGTGCTGTATAACTACAAAACAATTATTTGAAATTGTCAAATTTTTACGTGATTAATACACATTGATGCGCAAATTGATCGTCTACCTAATGCTATTTAAGCAATTGACAATATTACTACAATTGCAATTAAAGCAATTGACAATATTAGTACAATTGTAATTGATCAATTGCAATTAATCGTTCCCCCTTTAAACTGATATAAAAAAGCTACGAAGAAGTTTTATAATATTTAGCTTTTTTAGTTCTTAAGGAGCTGACTACAAAAAAATACATAGTAAAATGTTCTGTAAGCTGATACATAAAAAAAATATTATTTATGTGACTTTTTAACATGCTCTACAAAACCACACCAACCCTGTGATTACAAAACCATCAATATTATATTTTAAAAGCGTCATAATTATACCTTAATATTTTGTTAGTAGACGGTATTCAAAAGTGATATTAAGGAAGCAAGCCATAAAAGTTATAGTTGGTTATCTATAGCAGCAATTATTTGTTAATTGTCGTACATTTATAGGCCGTTTTAAGTTAACAGTGGCTATCGATTGGGCCTAAGTGATGGATGACGAGCGGTCAGCGCGAAGCACCGAACGCTTGTTGTAATCAATTTATTTATTAATATATTTTAATTATTGGCTCGTGGATAAGTAATAACAGCCGCACGGATTGACCGATCAGGTTAAGCTTCACTTGCCGTGGTTGGTCCGTGACCATCTTTACATACCGAGACCCCTCCGTGCCTCGAAAAGTAGGTTAAGCTATTGGTCCCGGTTGTTATTTGTGGATCTTTGACAGTCGTTACGGGTCCTCAGAAGCCCGAAAGTCTGACAACCAGTCTTACCAAGGGTATCGTATTACACAGTAACTGGGTTGTGGAGGTCAGATAGGCAGCCGCTCCATGTAGAATCCTGGTATTCAGCTGCATCCGGTTAGACTGGAAGCGGACCCCTACATAGTTGGAAAAAGGCTGGGCAGATGATTACGTTTGCAGGCTTTATTATTCACAGTATAATGTAAAATAAATGGGACATAATTATATTTTTGTTACTACGACTTACAGAAAACAAACACAGGACAAGGGTGAAAGAGCTCTAAGAGCTTTCACAAGAGGTCTAATGACGTCTACTACATGACGAAAAGGAGTCAGTCGTTTAGCGCACCTCTTAAAAGGAAAAACATGTCAGGTCTGGTCAATATATGTAATGTCAGGGGAGCAAAAGGAGATGCGGGCGACATCCAGCCCCTGACCAGAGGTAGTTGGAAGATCATCGTGTGGTTTTAGTCAGTAAAAGTCTGACAGTCCCATCCACGACAGAAACAAGTACGTACCAATATTTTGACTCCACCAAGAATGTCTTCATCCTCCTGTGCTTATCCCAATTTATTTTGGGTCAGCGCAACATATAATTATTTTCTTACGTCCTATACTATTTAACGAGCAAATAAAAATAATAATATAAATAAATGAATAAAATAAAATAAAAAATATATTTGTAATCACGTTCTTGAAAACGGCTTTAACGATTTCGATTTAAGTTGGATTATAGGGGTTTACGGGGGTGAAAAATCGATCTAGCTAGGACTCATATCTGGGAAAATTCGTTTTCTCCCTATTTTCACCGAGCAGAGCCCGGTCGCCCAAAGTTTAGAACAAGATGGCTACCTTAGAGTAATGACATGGCAGCACGGAATTAGTATGTACTATACATGGAATTAGTATTAATTATGTTATACTATTAAATGAGCATTCCCTATTTTCACCAGAGCAGAGCTCGGTCGCCCAGGTACTAGTACTTCTTTATTCGTCGTCCTCTCAGTAGTCACCCCCTTTCTAGCCAAATCATTTAACCCAAAGTCAGGAAGTGTCAAAAATATCTTAAAATAATAATATATACTGATATTAAAATAAAACAGCATTTTTAACCCATAATTTTTTTTTTTTTTTTTTCGTTAATAATAACGAAAAAAAAAAGAATATGAATAGAGGCTTTCCTATAATTTAAATAAATGCGAGATCTATACAGGCTCCAGCTTGGCGCCGCTCAAGTAGAACAATTTCATGAAGTTTTCATAGAAATTGTTCTACAAGAGTCACGTCGCGCCTGTCTGCGACAGTCTTAATGCTGTGAATGTGTTTAGTTGGTAAGCTTTTTATAAATAAAGTAAACAATGTAAGAAACTTATTCAACATCGCCCCCGCTGCCTCTTATCACTAACCCCCACCCAACTTCACCGTCACGCAAGCACCCGCTTCTTTAGGCTCAGCGATTATTTAACAATAAATTATTTGTGCCACAATAAATTTACATATTCAGAATCGCCCTCCGTTGAGTAGTAAATAAATTACGTTTCGTTACCTTCTCACTTCGTCATAATTGAGTGGTAAAGTGTATTGACTCGGGCGTGCGTTCGTGACCAAATGAGTACGGAGAACGGTTTTTGAATTGGATTATAATATGTATTTGTAATAACATGTATTTTGATGTTTAAATTATTATGCAATCTCAAAAATAGAATTCAAGCCGAAATTATATAATAATAATATTTAAATTTATTTTATTTTATTTTACTCAATTTTATTTTATTTTTTGTTCGATAATGTATACCGGAGCGACAGGCGTTGATAGATTTTGAGACTTTATTTTTACCGTAACTGAACCTAATCCCAAGGGGGTACTACGTTACAAATTATATTTTGTGGATATTGAAATCGTTACCAAAACAATTAACACCCGCAAGCACTATAATTAAAACATAAATCATTTCAGAATTTCATCGCAGTATACATCAAGCTTATAAAGGCTAAGCATGAAGGTCTACGAAGCCTAAATACACCTACATAACACACCTTAACATAAAAAATAAGAATTTTCTTTAAACATTGAACTTACAATTTATTCATGGTATGGCAGCACGCAAGTGCACGATGTCGATTTTTCTTTTTAGGGTTCCGTACCCAAAGGGTGCCAACGGGACCCTATTACTAAGGCCCCGGTATCCGTCCGTCCGTCACAGGGCTGTAACTTTTGAATCGTAATAGACAGATACTTGAAATATTCACAGAGTTTGTACTACTATGGCCGCTATAACAACAAATAAAGCTAAAAATTAAAGGGATCTCCATACAAGAAACGTGTTAAAGAAATAATGTAATGTAAATATTATACGGTGGTCAGAACCCTTCGTGTGCGAGTCCAACTCACACTTAGCCACTTTTTTATACATTCATTTGGTTTAGAAATATGAGCTAGCGACGGGTTATTTTTCATTACATTATTATTGAGTAGACTAAAGTTATTTTCTGAATTAATGATATTAAGGTGCGGGCAGACGAAAAATATATTACTTTTTGAGTGTGTTAATGTTTCGATACTGATTTATCTACATCATTCTTAATAATAGAATGGAGTTTGAATCTTTTGAAGATTCAAAAAAAAACCTGATAGAAGTGAATATAAATATGACAAATAATAAAAACATGGCCTACCTACTACTGAAAAAGAAACAAATCAATCAAGTAATTTATAATTATCAATTTCTCCAGGCGTTGTTTTTTTTGCAATAACAGTTACACAGAATAAAAGGTTAGGTACAACGAACGTCAATTTTTGTTTAATCAGGAATAAACCCCCTTAATGTCTTCTTCTTCTTTACGTTCTATTTTTAGGGTTCCGTAGTAAACACAAAGAACAGACAGATGGACATGGCGAAACTATAAGGGAGGAACCCTTATAGTTTCGCCATGTTATATTTTGATTTATTTATTCATTATAGAACCCATCTGTCTGTCTGTCTGTCCGTCTATCTCTCCTCGGGTTAGCTCAGAGACTCTTTGTACTAGAAGGCTGTAGTTTGGCATGGGTACTCGTATACATATTAATCACGCCGACAAAGTTGTAAAAGAAATACCTAAAACAAAAGTTTTTTTTAGGGTAAGTACCTCCCCTACACAAAAGTGGGTGTGAATTTTTTCTCATCTGTCCTGTTGTGTGGGCTACAAATACAATTTCTACATTTATATCTGTAATTTTTATGGTGTACATAGTAAAGAGTATTCTACCTATCTATACAAACATACTAGGTTTTGCTCGTGGCTTCGCCTTCTAGGATTTTGCAACAGGATAAAAGTATTCTACGTGTTAATCCCGGTTATAAACTATGCATCTTTGTGACTTTCATTAAATCCTGTGCCGCCGTTTTTGCGTGGTAGAGTAACAAACACACATTTTCACATTTCTAATGAACACATAATTCTACCCCATCCAGAAAATCTACTTAGACTTGTGAGAAATAATACAGATCTTCTTCTTTTCGAGTGGTTAGTGACTAACCCGGTGTCAGAGTTTTAAGGCCTCCCTTAAGGCCTCTGACTTGGCTTCACACATGCCGTCGAGAAATATCTCTCAGGCATTCCTCACGATGTTTTCCTTCACCGTTTAAGAAGCAAGTGATAATTATACAATAAGCAAAAGTCAGAGGTGCGTGCCATGGGTTCGAACTCGAGACCTATGACTTGGCAGTCCGACGGTCACACCAGTAGGCTATCACTGCTGCACATAATACAGATTAGTATAATATTCAAAATATAAGCACAAACCTATGTCCCACTCACTGCACAGACTTCATTCACTCTTCTTTCTTCATTCAGTTTACCTCTTTGTGGAATGCGCTCTCCCAGGAAATCAGGATGGCGACCAACCGATTATCTTTTAAAATTAAAGTTTGCGACCACATTCGCAAGAAGCTGGCAGTATCATCACAACGGTAATGTTTTCCCATTGTTTGTCTTACTTGTGCTTATATGTATATATAATTAGGTGTATTTATTATATTTATAGTTTTTAGTAGGTTTATATGTATATCTTTATATTTAAATAAATATTTTTTTCGTCAATTCTCGCTATTGCACCTACCACTGTTTGTCTCTGCATCACCCAAAGGTTGACTGGTAGAAAATGCCTGTGGCATTAAGTCCGCCTCTGTACATTTATGTGCTTGAAGTATTAATAAATAAATAAATACATAAACCTACATGTTATCAAAATACGCGATAGGGACACACAGACTGGGGTCGAACAACTCATGAAACACTTCTTACTAAACACTCGTTTCTTAGTGGCAGCAGGCCGTCAGGTGGCGGACATGACCTCATGAAACATCTCCCAATTAAATAAAACGCATCGATATCAGACTAAACTAGATTCTAAGTGTCAATTATATCAATTTGTAAAAGTGTCAATTTGTGATAGGCAATCTAATATTATTAACAGCCTGGTATAATAAACCATAGCTAACTTTAATTATTTCAAGAATATGATAGGGACGCCTACTAAACGTTTTGTTGGTGGACGACTAACTATGTAAGTTAGTTGCCCACCACCAAAACAGGGTGTAAAGTTGACTCAGCCTCCATAGAAATGGGAGGATCCTCAGACCAGACGAGTGTTGTATCTGGTGGGCAACTACCCAATGACTGACGGGATATTGTAGGTATATATGCTAGTTACGCGGTAAACTCTGCTTGCGCGATGCAGGATTTTGCCTGTCTTCAATGTGATGAGTAGCTCGCTGTGGCTCTGTAGGTGCCGCTATAAAGGGATAAATCCATGGTTAATTTCCTAATGAATACATTGCACTGATAATAATAAATTACCTTATACACTGTTCATTCAAGGAACCTTGTTGAGCTAGCTTTAACAGTACGACAATTTGCCGTGTTGTAGCCATTTCATACGTCTAGCAGAGAATGACATTCTTTGTTTGAATTTATCAATCAATCCAGTATAGCTATCACTTGCTTCAAAAACGATGAAAGAAAACATCGTGAGGAAACCGGCATGCCTGAGAGATATTTCTCAACGGTGTGTGAAGCCAAGTCAGAGGCCCATGGGCGGCTTTAAAACTCTGACACCAGGTTAGTCACTAACCATACAAAAAGAAGAAGAATCAATCCAGTTGTCAAATTGTTTCCTGACTTAACATTACACAGGGTGGAAGGGATATTGACGCGAAAACTGATACCATGGATTCAGTACATGATTCTGAAGATTCCCCTCCATTGAAAATTTCCGTCGGTTATTAAAAAAAAATCTACTGTTCCATACATTTTGACCGCATAGGTATTAAACTTTTCTATGAAACAGCTGTTTTTATTTACTGTCCCACTGCAGGGCAAAGGGCTCTTCTCATATACAGAAGGCACGAGCATTAATCACTATGCTTGTTCAAGTCGGGTTGGCGATTTCAGACTTATTGTACGACTCATAATGCGAAGCATTAGAGTGCTTTGCGATCGATAAATTTGTTTTGCCTCCTTTCTGCAACTGTTTTTATTGCTACACTCCTGGTAGTACACAGAACATACTTAATTTATATACCATTGTTATTTAATGGAAATTAATTCCAAACTTTTCAAAAAATTATTGAATGCAGCAGAAACGAAAAAAACATCAAAACTGTTTCAGTTTTTTTCCCGTCAATCAATATTATGAAACCTGACAACATTGTGCTTTAAAAAAAAATCAATGAATTCTGTGATTTCTTTTAATAGATTCATTTCAGTCATAGGAGTAACCCCATGATGGCTCTTTTATTCAAAGTAGTTTTTCTATACGATCAAATGGACATTATGAGTCGTGCACTTTTGGATTTTCCAAATGTTATTAACTACTAGCTTCGGCCCGCAGCTTCACCCGCGTGGATCCTAATTCTTTTTCTAAATTAAAAGTAGCGTAAGTTACTCCTACATCAACTATCTGGCCGTGAAAGTACCGTCAAATTCGGTCGAGCCATTTCGGAGTTTTAGTAAATAGCTGTTATTTTGACATTACGAATAGAAACTTTATTTTAATTTATTTGTATGTAGGTAGGTATATATGTATGTATGTACAGAAGATGCATAAATAAAGACAGGATATCTGGGTAATTTTATCAGGGTACGTCAAAGGTGCGTAGCCCTGACATACCTTACACACCATCATTCGTCTTCACCTCACCTTTGTGTTTTATTTTTATATGCACGTTTTTCTGTAACAAATAAACCTATTTTTCTTTGTTTCTTTTCTTCTTTCACCTTAATTTAATCCCTAATTTAATTTTAGGAATAAGTACCTTATTCTATTCCCACTTCCCTCTGATTTAAAGCCCCCATAGTCAAGAACCCTCATTGACACAAGGTATATGCCCCCCAGCTCGCGTGACCATAACCGCGGGATCTAATACACTAGCCCACTTAGCCAATTATCGTGGGGGTTGACGTGTTGGTGCTGTGATGGTTCAATTAAAACAAATAATTGTTGGCATTTTTACTGGTTTCAACTAAATAATTATTTGTATTTTTTTGTTTCTTTTATTGATTTTTTTTAATTTTAAGTGCTTGAAATAGTAGTAAAAATCCCACTACTTCTGACTTTGGTTAAGGCTTGCTTGCTGTAATTCGAATACATGTAGCTGTGATGAGAATGCTAAGAAGGATGTGTGGTGTTACATGAATGGATAGAATAAGAATTGAATAAGGTACCTAAGAGGAAGTCTGAAAGTGACTGACAAGTTGTGTGGAAATCGGTTGTCATAGTATGAGCATGTGATGCGGAGGAAAGATGAAAGCTTTGAGTATGAATGTCAATGGGTATAAGATTAGGGGAAGACCAAAGAAACCATGGATGGACTGTCTGTAGGATGATATTTCTATAAAGGGGGTGACTACCGAGATTAGAGAAGTATGGAAGAAAAATACATGTTGCGCAGACATCAAATAAATTGGAGGAGAATGATGATAATGAGTGTTACGACCACTTAGTTCTCCCAGTATCCTTTTATTCTTCGGCACAACTGTACTAAATTACCAAAGTATATTATGAATCTCTCCAAGTGAGCTTGACTAACAACTTTAGAAAATCCAAAATGGCACAAAACAACAACTTAATTATGTACAGTAGGCTGCACGTCAGTGGTCACAGTTTCACATTGATGATAACCTAGCGAAGTGCGGAGTTTCAATAGTATAAGAGGTCAGCTTATACCGGTTGGTAACCACTGACGTTCACTCAAATTTTCCTTTTAATTATAATCTCTTCGTATTTTTAATTTAATCCACATTAAAGACAAACTTTTAATACTGAGAAATAACCAAAGCACTACAGAATTCCGAGCTCCAGTTGTCGAAGCTCATAATGAAAGTTTCTTCTTATTACCGCGGAATCGCGAACAGTTATAGCCAATGGAATGCTGCAGTCGAAAACCCGATCAAAGGGGTGGCTTGCGAAATAGTTGAAGGCCGGTTTGAACTGGTTCTAGCCGGTGGAATCCTGTTACATCGTGTAGTACAAGTTGGGGGATGGCAGTTGTTCATTGGTATTAATTTTCTACTAGGCAAAAGCTATCATTATACATATTTCCTTCATCGAATTTGTTTTTCAACATAGAACAACAGAATGCTCTAAAACATTAGTGATAACATGATAGTATATTTGTCATCGATGAAATTATGAGCGCGAATACACCTTTTAGCTTTTGCACTATGCATGGCAAAAATAAATCTGTGATTGGACCTAAACTCCAAACAAATATTCCTGTCACTGCTACAACAGAGACAAACAAAAATAAACATGACAAAACAGAAACATCTAAACTCAAGGAAGCTTCCAAATCCGATTGTCATATCCAACATGCCGTAAAAAGATCCGTGTGAATGTTTCCCAGCAAAAACCATCCGGAGATTGAAAACGTCACTCTTGTAGTGCGACACTCCACACTCGATGAGACAATTTGTCAATCAATATGGGATTTTGTGTATCATATTTTTCACTTTCTGCGCCCATTTTTTCCCATGTCCTACATTCTGTGATGCGATTTTGTGATTATTTTAGGTGAGTTCCGATTCTTGGATACTGTTTTTAAATGTGTAAAAATCACCAAAAAAACATATTTGTTTATTTTACTTATTCGTTCATCATTGCTTTTTGCATTTGGTTGTTATAATTGAAATGCTTCAATTGAACAACTTGACTACGATACTCCTCACTCGATGAGACAATCTTTTTCACTTTTTGGGCCCATTTCGTCCTACATTTTCGATGCTTCGAGTATTTTGAGGTTGATGTAGGTATGTGAATTTCCTTAGTTAGGTACTTACTGTTATTAAATGTATCTTTTTTCAGTCATCATTGTTTTCTTACTTTTGCACTCTTTTGTAATATTGTCATGCTTTGAGTTTGAACCACTCGACTGCACCACTCTCCACTCAATGAGATGATTTGTCAATTAGTATAGGACTTTTTTTAAATTTTTTTTTCACCTTTTTTGCCCATTCTCTACCATTCTTGTTTCTTTGGATACTTTTTATTATAGTCTAAAAATCTACAAAGTCCACTGATTCTAAAAGGTAATGTTGCAATACTTTTGACCTTTCCTCAACTTGAACAGTACCTACACTTTGAAATCTTTATCTGGAAATGATCAGAATATGACCCACATTAGTGGAGCCTTTAGTTTCATCCGTATTACTTTTATTTTTTATCCTGTTAGTAAGTAGATACCTAATTAAACTTATAGTTTTATTTACTGCCGCTATAAGCCCATCACTTAGACTATATCATAACCACTAAAACTTTGCTTAGGAATGCTCTGAAGTGGTTCCCATGGTTTTTGGATTATAACGTAAAGTTTTTTTATTTTACATAATATTCTATTAAAATACTAACTCAATTATTATGGTGTATATTATGTACTGACCTAATTCTACCTTAATAAATCCGAAGCACCTTAACGCGAAATTGATTGATTTCAAAACCATTTGTAGTATAAAGTATAGTATTTATCTGATGAACAGCTTTGCAGCAAAATACAATGTTGTAATTTTCTTATTTTTTAATCATTATTCTCTTGTTCATAAGTCAATGTATTTGGGGTTTATGCAATACGTCTTCTTCTTCCACACATTTCAATCAGCCGCCATTTTAGATTTCACTTCTTCGTAATCATATTAAGTTTGTTAAATTACTTAATAGTTTTGAGCGATTTTGTCGGTGATTTTTTTTTCGGTAATATATGCGTTTAACACGATTCATCCATATCTTGCTTGGTGTGCCTCTTATTTTTCTTAATTACTAACATTTTTTAAATTTCTAATGGCCATAACCCGGTTTCCTTTCCATTTCGTCAAGAATACCCCGTTCTATTTTCCAAATTTCGGTGCGAATCCGCAAAAGGATTTCGGCTTCCCTCCATTTTAATTAGTTTTATTTCGCGAATCCGACTTACAGATCTTATAAAACGTTGTGGCTGAACAATTTTAATGAAAGGATTTACACCATCAATTCATAAGAAACTTGTTTAATTTAAGTCAAAATTGTGTTTTAACAAAGT
This sequence comes from Xanthia togata, assembly GCA_963853775.1. Taxonomy (NCBI): domain Eukaryota; kingdom Metazoa; phylum Arthropoda; class Insecta; order Lepidoptera; family Noctuidae; genus Xanthia; species Xanthia togata. The sequence continues at coordinate 23,819,378 of OY970794.1, read as the reverse complement.
GCAAAGCGTCAAGTAGTCAATCTGGGAGGAACAAACTTAAATTATTTTATTTGTCGTCCACGAACTCTTTGCAATAGGGATTAGTAAATATAATATTGGAGGTCGTTTTGGCTTTCTAGGAATCGGTACTCTTGTTGTAGATAAGTATTGATGCTTTGAAATCCCTTTATCTAGCAGAGGACATATTTCATCTAAAATGATGATGATTACTGTTATTTTAGTTGTGAAATGTGTGTCTAATAAATGTGGCTTGTTGATGATTCGCACAAATGAAAAGTGTCAATTGGCCCGTTTTGGGCGGGTAAATTCGTGCGAATCACCAATAAGCCATAAATGTCGCATCTTCGTCCTGTCTAGTTAGAACTGGCCATATAAAAAAATATAATTTACCTCGCTGAAAATCTCCACGGGTACGTATTGAAATAACCCATGCAGTTACTCGTATAATATATAATCCAAGTCCGTCACAACACTTCTAAAATCCCCACTTCCGTACACAAAGCACGATGAGAATTTGTTATTAATGCATGGGTTTCCTCGCGGTGTTTTCCTTTACCGTCAGAATTTTAATTATTTGGCTGACCTACATTAATGTTGAAGGGTGTATTTTAAAATTTTGTAAAATGGTCAGAATATTATGTTTCTCGCTGAAAATTTTCGTGATGGTCAGAATTACTTTTTTTTACTTTCAGAGGAAATGTATTAAAGTTTGAAATTCCATATGGCATAAAATAGCAATGTTATATATTTCCTAACACAATTTTATAGAGATAATAAAAACGATGGTAGGTAAGTATTTATCAGACACCAGTTATACGAGTATATAACGTTTTGCAAAGTCTCCCGACGTCGTCTTTACATTTTATATGTCTACACCTATAATTTGTGTGTAATAGGTCTTTACCTATGAAATTGGAGATTTGTATGATATTTTTTTTTTTTTTTTTAATTTCGTTTAATCAAAGTACTGGCCCAATCTTATCTATACAATTTTGCCATTTTGATGGCAGTTTGTTTATCCCCTTACCGTAGAAGTCTGCCGGACGGGAGGCGATGAAGTCAGCGAAAGCGTTTTGTACTGCCTATCGGGTGTTGAATTTTTTCCCACTTAAAAAATTGACTAAATTTTGAAAAAAGTGGAAATCTGAGACGAACGCTTCGAATCTGTGGATGGGCGCGCAATTCGAAATTCGAATTATCCACAGATAATTAAATCTGAAAATGCTGGTTATAGAATCTCCAATTACATAGGTAAAGACCTATTATATTAGCAGCAATACGTTTTAGGCACGTTATGGCACCCTGTTTTTTTTAATGAAACGGTCCAGTTGTAATAGATGTGTACTGGTATCATCCAGCACAGTATCCAAGCGACAGCAGAAGATTACACGTATACACGAACACAGGATAAGGCTGACTGTCCACTGGAACACTAGACAGGCTACAGTAGACAGGGATTTGCGAACTAAGTAGTTCAAAAATTCTTACAAAACCTGGAAGCGGAGAGAGGAAGCGGAGCGGGGAAGCGGAGCGTGGAACTGATCTCCCACCGCCGCCCGCTCAAATTACACGTCACGTGAACTCGGCCTAGCTCCGCACATTCCGCAACTCCGATTCGCACTACCTCGCTCCGCATCAATGGACAGACACAGTCCGCAACTCCACTCCGCCTTGCTCCCTCGCTTCGCTCCGCTGCCTCGCTCCACGTTCATGGACAGGCAGCTTAATAAACGTTAGTTACAAGTTGCACAGTCTAGTAATATTATTGAGCTATTAGGAGTATTAGGTTTTTTACATTCAGATTCAAAATCCTCTCTCTAGTCTTCACTGGAACCATAGACTAACTGCTCTAGACCATCTAGTGTTGTCAGGAAATATCTCACTGTGGGAACCATAGATAATTAGTTGGTTCGCTACAACCTTTCCTAAATACTTTTGTAGTCCAATGTAGAATATTATATTATGCTGTTAGTGTTCTATAAATAAATAAATTTCGATTAGAATTCTCGCAAATTCACGAAAGCATACAGACACAGCACAGCAGCACAAAACAGACTCTTGGAAACAAAAAATAAATAAACACACATGGAGTGTCTATGAAAGTCCGATTTCGGTCCAAGTTTTCACACACAAATTTGTCGTTCACGAGATAAACAAAGCCTCTCCAGCGATACAACATGGAGTAGGTACTATGAATATAAACAGTTAAATTAGGGGCACTTCGGACGGGCCCCTAATATGATATACAACATATGCGGATAATTTAATTTCACTCGCCGAATTTAGTGCCATCCCTTGTCAGTGATAGTTTATTTTTAAATTCCGTACCATAATTTAACTCGTTATGAGGATAAATGAAGACTTTTACATTAAATGGATCGTAGAAAAGTGAATGTAAGTTGAGGCAGTTAAACAGGTTTTAAAAATATTAATATTATCAGTTTTCTTCTTATTGTGACCATGGCAGTCTAAATTGAATTGGCCCTGAATTCGCACGATTTCCTGCAATGTACAGAAAAGGACACGCAAGACACAATAATATATGCCTTGGTACCTAAACATTGTAGGTACTATGGACGTCCGATGCAACCTGGAAAATCAACCCGCCACTATCTTACTGACATCATAATTCGTGTCAATATGAGAGAAAAAGAAAAAGAACCTTAGATATTCTTTGCACTTTCAACCCTAGCATATTCTCATAACATAATATTCTGCGATTTGGAAAAGGCTTTCCCACTTTGCTATGTATTGTACATTTTCTGAGACCGGATTGTGACCTTTCATATCGGCTTTACAAAATCCGTCTGGCGGCGCTTCTCACGGTTACGAGTATCACTAGGTTTCGCTGAGGGTATCGTTTGCAAAGGTGCACAGTTGTACCTCTGGGTACGAAATTTGAACTTGTATGATTTTCTTGAAAAGCATATTGACGTCGACATTATGAAATTCTCGAGTCTTTGTCTTTGGTCATTATGAAATAGCTAAAACACGGCAAATTGACGTTGTCGATCAATCTGCTCAACTATCCAATTCCCTGAAAAAAGCCAAAAAAACAATGCGCGTCAGTTTTAGCAATGCCGCTTTTGTACGCCTTTGAAAATCAAAAAGAGAAAACGCAAAGAAATAAAATCTGCGGATTATTATTTTCTTAGAATTTTTTCTTCGTTTTATGGCAATTAGATTTCTTAATTAACTCGTTAATTAAAGATATCTGTCTAAAGTAATAAAAATTCTGCTAACAATTCATGAGACAGACGTACTGAGGGTCAGTCCAAACGGATTTCTTTATGAATTTTATAAAAATGTTCTGGCGTCAGTTTATAAAACCCACATTGTAGTGTCTACTGGATAGTCAATGACAAAGAAATTAGAAATCTACTAATGTTGTCAAACTAAAAATAGTTATAATTTGCTTTATAAAAACTATCTTGTGAATTTATTCGTATGTAAGTAATTTGAAATAAACATAACAGGTGTCTACGTCGTCGTTCTAGTGGTCGCAAGCGCTACTGCTGAGCATGAGGTCCTGGGTTCGATTCCCAGGTCGGGCAAAGTGCTATCAGGATTTTTGATCTGGAATTTCTTAGTAGTAGCCCTGTGTCTCGAATTGTGCCCGCTTGATGGCATTAGGCTCGCGCCCTGTTACATGAGACTTAAACATAACTGGCGAAATGTGGGTGTACTGTAGGTGCACCTCCACCACCTCTGCCCAACACTTCGGAAAACATGGCGTGATGTTATTTTAACAGATGTATAATGGAGTTCAGCCCATTTACACAAAGAACATCATCTGCTCCTAGACATAACTAGCCAAACAGATCTACTCCATTTCACTATAAATAATTATAAATTCATTTCTAAGTTTAAACAAGTTATCAACTATCTTTTGTAGCCTCTGGCCGTGATCATAATATTCTCCGTTTTAATTGTTATTTGAAAACTTCTAGTTATACCAAATTAGACTCTCTGTTTTACTTGTCCTTGATTTAGAAATATTTAGGGCGTTCGACACGATAAACAATAATAGTAGGCCGTTCAGAAATCTTAAGCAAATAGTATCCTTTTTGCTTAAGAGCTGCTTTTTTTCAGCAATTAATAAGTAAGGAAACTATGACCCTCCAAAAATTACAAAAATGCCCCATTTTTACCGCCGTGATTAGAGGACTATCAGACTAATTCGGAAAAGTTTTAAGCATAAAAGAATAATAGGAACCTAGACATACTCTTTCTTAAAAATTTAATATAAAAAAATATTAAATCGGCTTAGTTTTTGAGGAGAAAAAAGGAGAATGTCAAACGACGTTTTCGTCAAAAAAAATCTGATATAATCGGTTTGAGCTGCAGTTGTCCCTATCGCACTTTACGGGGTTTAACTCGGTTTTTCGGGCGCAGCGCGACGGCAATAGTTTCTTCAAATACCTACTTTTCAAATTCCTGGCAGCCCCTGTTCCCTCTTAAGATTCCTTATTTTAGGAATACTAAGTCAGGTAGTCATTGTTGTCACTTATACAGGGTGGAAGGGACTTCGACGCGAAAACTGATACCATGGATTCAGTACATGATTCTGAACTCCCCTCCGTTGAAAATTTTCGCCGGTTATAAAAAAAAAAAATCTGCTGTGCCATACATTTTGACCGCATAGGTAATAAACTTTTCTATGAAACAGCAGTTTTTTTTTAAAATAACCGACGATAAATTTCAACGGAGGGGGGTTCGGAATCATGTAATGAATCCATGGTATCAGTTTTCGCGTCTATGTTTCTTCCACCCTGTATAATAACTAAACCGTTCAATAATAATTCAGTCAGTGAGCAACTTATATACATAATACTCTAACATCCAGTTTCTGAAACGAAAATTATTGACGTGTTAAAACTAAAAGCAAGTCAAGTGATCCGATGGGCTGTACATAATTCAGTTGAGTAATGACAGCAGTTTACGCTCGCTTGACAAATTCTTAGCATAAATTTGTGTTTGATTTTCATTCCAGAAACCGGGCGTAAGACTACCACGAAACCAGCGTTCAAGGCGAGCAAAGAGAGCACCTGCTCCTAAGTCAATTAATCTGTCTATGCTTTTCCCAACTATGTTGGGGTCGCCTTCCAATCTAACCGGATGCAGCTGAATACCAGTATTTTACATGGAGCGCTAGCCTATCTGACCTCTGCAACCCAGTAACTGAGTAATACGATACCCCTTGGTAAGACTGGTTGTCAGACTTTCAGGCTTCTGATGATCTGTAACGACTGTCAAAGATCCAGGAATAATAGCCGGGACCAATGGCTTAATGTGATTTCCGGAGTACGGAGAAGTCTCGGAATGTAAAGATGGTCATCCATTCACCGACCAACCCCGGCAAGCATAGCTTAAACTGCCATTACCATTATTATTTTACACTTTTTAATGTGTTTCCTTTTTTATTTTTTCTTGTGTTATAATTTCTGTTGAGTTATGTGTATACAAATGTATTTTCTTTAATTATTTCTTTCTCTCTATGGCTCGACCCGTGCGGCTGTTATTACTTAGCTACGAGCTCCTCCATATGTTACAAAAATGCTCCTAAGTAAGGCGAGTAATAAGTAACGCTCTGTTCTTGGTACCGACGATGACCAAATTGACATAACCGGGTTCGTTTAGGATTAATAGTTTACTGACCAAGATTCCTAGAGGCTAGTATAACTTTGCTCTCTTATCTCACTGCACTGAACAACTGAGTCTAGAAATACATACCTAGTCAGTCAGACAATTGTATTGAACATGCTTTTAAATAAGAAGAAATTAAATAATAATTCGTCATCACAGATTCGTTAACAAAAGTTTCTATTTTTTGTCATGTCTATATGATTATTGTTTGACATAACAATATTGATATTGAATAACTTAGAATAGTCGAACATTTTCAGTTATTGTTTCGCTCCATATGTTGAGTAACGTAGGTAACTTACTGTGGTACGAGTATCTCATGTTGGTTATTTGATTATGAGGACTAAGTGCCCGCCCCGGCTTCATATGGGTAAGTAAGTACACAAGTACTTATCTACGGCGCACTTACCTATCTAAACTAACCCTACCTATCCTACTTATCTACCCTACCTACCTAACTACCCTACCTACCCTACCTACCCTACCCTACCTACCCTACCCCACCTACCCTATCCTATCCTACCTACCCTACCCTACCTACCCTACCCCACCTACCCTACCCTACCTACGCTACCTACCCTACCCCACCTACCCCACCTACCCTACCCCACCTACCCCACCTACCCTACCCTACCTGCCCTACCTGCCCTACCCTAACTTACCTACTCTACCCTACCTATCCTACTACATGTCGTGACCAAGAGAAATAGGGATTCATTTTTATATATATAGATAGATAATAATTTTTAATTGTTCTCATTATTTTTTATATTTTTTACGCAAAAATTATGTAGCTATTACGACCTATTTATGTATTATTATATTTCGCTATAACGTGTAAGCTTCAGTGTTACCGCTTTTAAAGTGTTTTATATGCACACACGCGCCGCCCCCGTGCGCAAACATGATTATATTAATAGTTTAACATAAACGCCGTGGCTTCTTCAACCCAATTTTCTTCCACCGAAAATACCTTACAAAATCAATTAACAGAACTCCCAATGGTAAATGATTCTAGAGTTAAAGCTAAAAATAATTGTCAGCGATAGCTCTGAATTTAATACAAAAGGAGTCAATGGATTTGTTCCTTAAATGAAATCCAACCGCGAGACAAAGAAGATAGATTTACGTGGAAACGTCCAAGTAATTGTGAAAAATGCGGATCGTTTCCAAGCAAATATAAAGGCTGTACCCACAGACTACTGAAATTTAAACTTTATGTAGAACAACTTTCCATTTATTTTCGATCGCTGGCTACATCCCAGTCCTTCAAAGCATGTTTATATAGAAATCTGGATACACCCTAAACGTTTTCGCTGGCGCGTTTGTTACTAAATCCGGCCGAATTATATCCCGCAGGAATAAATTATGAGGGCGGGCCATTCCCTCTCAACAGCACGGCTAAACTTTAATTAAGCTGCATTTCGACTGAAATGGGTTCCCCTTTCAAACATTTAGAGGCAACTTCGTACAGTCAAATGATGCCCAACTTTATATTACATAGACCTGGTGTTCTGAAATACTAGACATTTTGTGATCGTGCAAAAATGCAGGGTGGTTCACCCTTCACCTCCTCGTGGAATGACTTCATTTTTCTACGTAATGCGATGAAAGAATTCGAATAGGCTCATTAGTGCTTTTTCCAGTTGCATGTTGAACTCATAGTAAATAACTTTAAAAACGACAACTTTGTTAATGACGTGTGAAATACAGCCTGTGGTGTTTTATGTTCTGTTTCAACGAGAACTTTAAAGCCGGCGAAGTGCCTAATAAAACAGCAATAATGGGGGAAGCAGGGATATTTTGTAATACATTGAACTTTATTGTTTTTTTTTAAATCCTGCAGTAATTAAACAACGGCAACCAATTTTTAAAGCCTTGTACTGACCAGAAGCATCATTTAAAGTTAACTATTTAGTTACTCGTAGCGGTTCTGTAGTTTGAGTTTTTTAAATTGTATTTATGGTACATACATTGGCTTGAACATCAGAAAATGCAACCTTTGTCTTCCGACAAAGGAAGCCTAATATGTTTATTCAATAAAAAAGGACTCGCAAAAGAGGCACTCAAGTAAATTTTCTTTTCATTAATTAATGACATCAGCCATCGGGGCAGAGGAGCAAAAAGCCTGTGTGGTGTAGCCGACGGGTCGCCATTTTAATTTTATGCAGACAAGACCCACTCAAGAAGGCGTGCACTGTAAGTATAGTTGTCGCGTTTTAGCATGATAATAGCGGTAATTGCACTTTCCCTAATATCTCTCCGTACTACTAAGTAGGAACCCAAACAATAAACTATGTATAGTTTTTCATTATTGGAACATGTTGAAGATCAAGATAGATATGGATTCAGGTCGTTAAAAGGACTTTATTACAGGTTTTGAAATAAAAAATTCTAGAACGTGAAGGTGGTTTCCAATGCTTTGAAGAGCTGAGTGCACAATAAGAAGTGAAAGCAAGTGATTAAAGATAATTTGATTCATATGACCAGATTATGGGAGTTATGGAATTTATATTCTGTAAGAGACGAAAGGAAATTGAATTGGGTCTAGAATTGGTCTTATGTATTGCAAAGGACAATAAATAACATTGACAGTACAGTTCATAAAAATCATCAGAGTGGAAATTAAGGTAACACATAACACTTGAAGGGAACGGAACGCTGGATTTTGTAGCTTCGAATGTTTTATGAGACATAAAATTCGTTGCCACTCCAATTTCTCTAAAAAGTCTCCATTATGCCTAACCCATTAGTCTCTCGTCAATATAATATACGAGTACAATAACAACCCCGTACGTTAATTCCAAATACTCAAAAACAAGTAAGCATCAACAAAGACCATCAAAACAGATATTATGACAATAATAAAATATTATTTTCATGGAAGGATCACGGAAGAGTCGAGTGGCCCGACTGCCACTAGCCTAGCAGCACAACGGAATTCAAGCTACATACTTACAAACTTGTTGCTGCAGGTAAAACAAAAGACAATGAACTCTATGCAGTAAAAGACAAAAGAGGTATTGATGGTGTAGATACGTTTGTATAAATTGCACATTTGGCTGGCGCCCAGCAGAGATTCGGTACGTTTTGGAGACAAATCATCGAGAGAAAACAGATTCGCGCCACCATTGCACGCGACTACAGAGGAAATATCGTTTGTTATTGTTGTTTGCCTTCTTCCATTTGTAGGGCGCTTCATGAATTCGCGCAAATCTACTTTGGAGTGGAGACGCAATATTTCTTGAGAATATACTGCACTGTTTGTTGTTATTTCTAATTGTTTTAGTCGGAATTTTCAATTTTTTTTAAACCTGTTTTATATGCTGCATAATAACAAATCTATTTGGGATAATTGGACAAAAAAATTGTCACTCAAGATACGAAAACTGGGGATAAAATCCTAAGTAATATCCTAATTAATTAACTCTAAAGATCTGCTTCCAATCGTATGTAATGATTACATCGTAGACTTAAACTTAGTCCTAAATTAGACTAGAAAACCGGCCAAGTGATAGTCGGACTACGCACAAAGAAGGGTTCCATAGATGAGATGAATTTATTCCAAGAACAAAATTAACGTTGTAGTTGAAAAACATGTTCTCTCATAAATTCTAACTGAAAATGTAAGTTTGCACGGTCAATATTGAGAGATTTCCCATGTTATTTTAAGACTATAGACTTCTTAAAAGTTTTTCTGTAATCTATGAGTAAAAAAACATTCTCTGTATTTTTTCCAAAATTTTAGGTTCAGTACTTTCGGAGATATATTATGGGGGGAATGGTCAATCCACATCTATTTTCTTAAATATCTTTAAAATTATAAAAATTGAAATCCTCACAACAAGCCCTTTCATTTGATTATGTCATACGGTACAGATTGCATTTTTGTTTAATTTATTTATGCTTCCAAAATGTGGCCTCCATTTTTAAAATTCAGTTGTTGAGATAGAGCTCGTACAAAAATGGTCTAAAACTTACTACTTTTACGGCCACCTATCAAATTTTTTTTTTACTCGTTTTTTTCCTAGACAATGACATCCCACATGCCAGGATAGTTTTTTTTATCAAAATCATATGCTTTTGTAATGGATTTATTTAATTTTTTTTTTCATTTTTATTATTTGTTGTTATAGCGGCAATAGAAATGCATATCTGTGAAATTTTTAACTGTCTACCTATTACTGGTCATGAGATACAGCTCGTTGACAGACAGACAGACGGACAGACGGACATCCGAGGCTTAGTAATAGGGTTCCATTTGGCACCTTTCGGGTACGGAACCCTAAAAACGATGTATTCTGTAGTGTTATTTCAATCAATATTAAATTTAAAAACGATTCTTAAAGTTAAGTAATATGTTAAATTATACCCTATATTGTTTAATAGTATGTAGAATTGTAGAAGTTGTATTACTTACCTTGGCAAAACCACAAAAAACCATATTTAAAAATAACATAAACCAATTTCATTATTTTCCAACCACGTCCCACACAAATAAACTACAAACCCATACATACATAAACTCACGCCATCTTACCATGGGGAGGCAGAAACTACAGAAAGCACACTGCTACGATCCTTACATAGGTACTCCTTTTGTTTCGTTTACGTTCAGTACCTGGGCGACCGAGCTCTGCTCTGGTGAAAATAGAGAATGCTCATTTAATAGTATAGGAAAGTTCATACTAATTCCATGTTGCCATGATAGTAAGTACTTACAAATTCCATGCCGCCATGTCATTATTCTAAGGCAGCCATCTTGTTCTAAACTTTAGGCTTCCAAGCTCTGCTCGGGTGAAAATACGAAGAAAGCTAATTTTCCCGCAGACCTAGACAGGTAGATTATTCGTTCCCGTAAACTCCTGTATTGCAACTTTAATCGAAATTTTTCCGATTTAGAGAGCGTGATTACAAATATATACATTTATTATACAAATATAGCTCATTTAATAGTATAGGATACATGTGCTCATACACGCACGCCTGTTGTAAGTCTTGTACTATGCGCCTGACATTTCTGAAGAGTATCACCAATAAAGTCATTACATGCCCTTCGAGGGCATCCCCTCCCAGCGTTTCCATTCACATCTGCCCTGTAAATACCTTATACACACACAGAATAATAACATACTACAACATCCCCAAACTAATAACAAAGGTCGATCACGACACTCCAACTTACTGAATATCAAAACAAAATTATGTCCTCGCGATGACAACAGATAGTAAGTCATCAATCATAGTGACATGCGACCATCATTCCGTGATAATTACTTTCGTTTAATTATTAAAATGTCAATCATTGCTGATTCAGTTACTCGATGTGTAGAGCTTTATAATAAATTAACGTAATATTTTGATTAAATTGGGGAATTTTGCCAAAAAGACGATAGCGAGGTATGGATAGTGCAGATGTGCCTTAATTTTCACTAGATCATGTGATTAGAGTAATTACAAATCTTTCACAGTTAAAAAGAAACACAACAAGTTGGGGAAAATATGCGTCACATTCACGCAAAACGGCCAACGCTCAGCATAATGCTGAGATCCTATGTGAGACACTGCCAGTGCTGGTTTTTAGCGACAGCCGGCGTTGACGTGATGACATCAACGAGTTATCAGATGGTTTGGTGATCGTAGTCAGGCAGTCTTCGCTAATCATTATTTTGGTATAAGTCCTTAGTCGCATTTTAACACCCACAAACAAAGAGAGAGTACGCCCTCGTGTCTCGGAAAAAACGTTAAGCTGTTGGTACTGGCTGTCAATTGTAGCTCTTGACAGTGCTTACAGGTCGTCAGAAGCCCGTAAGGCCAACAACCAGACGTCTTACCAAGTGGTATCGTGTTACCCAGTAACTGGGTTGTGGAGGTCAGATAGTAATAGGCTTGGTAAATGATGATGAAACAACGAGAGGGTAAATTTCTCCATTAAAAATGTAGCTGGATGGTAGTAAGTTCCTTTCTGAGATAGAGTTTTATTCTGCTTACTATGTGTTTAATTGTAGCGTAGACGGACAAAGCCTAATTATGTGTTTCAAGTACTTACTTAGACAAGTGTTTGTGCATGTTATAGCGTGGAAATACGTACATTGGGTTAGTAAACTGGCTATAAGAATTATCAGCAACTTGTTTTCGATTTATTATCATAGTTATAAAAAGTCAATTGGTTAAATTATTGAACTGTATACAACTATTTATGATTCATCCTTTAGTAATTGGGCTATAACTACGTCTATAATGATAACACGTAGTGGACTTTTATAGCGTTCTTTCTACCTGAATTTCTTTATCATTTCAAGGCTTAGCTCAACCTTGACCAAACGACCTTCAAAACGTTTCCCTAACAAATAAGACATTATCATAAAACGGACCCAGCACCTTATCCAAACTCATTTTATGACGACTCAAAATATAACCTAATAAAACTAATTTAACAGTCGAAAACCGTTGTTCTTTCCAAAATTACGGTTATTACTCGAACGAAATTGGTGTAAACTTGTCGAAAAACCGTACCTAAATACAATCACGCGAAAATAAAATAAAAAAACGAACTCGTTAAGACTTGTTAAATATATGGGCGTATGCACCAAGTTTCTTTGAAACACTCCAAGTTTACTATAATGGGTGCTTATCGAGGGGGCCGATCAGTTCTTTCCATCGAAATTTTCTTTTGGTTGGCACACAATTAGCTCTGATAGCTTTTTGTACCGCGTCATGCTTGCGTGGCGGGTTGGGTGATCCGGTTATGGTTGGCGCATTGGACGCTTAGCTGTAAAGTTTAAAATATCATATTTGACACTGTTGTTACTGAAGATGACGGTGGAAATCAGGTATTTACTATTAAAATTTTCGCTTTTTGTTTTTTTTTAAACTGGCATTTTTAATAGTATCGTAAAAATGGAGGTAGCAATTAATCCATCAATCTGCCTAGCCTATTATTCCCAACTTTGTTGGTGTTGGCTTCTAGTCTAAACGGATGCAGCTGAATACCTGTATTTTACATAGAGCAACTGCCTATCTGACCTCCACAACCCAGTAACTGGGTAAAACGATACCCCTTGGTAAGACTGGTTGTCAGTCTTTCGGGTTTCTGACGACCTGTAACGACTGTCAAAGATCCACGAATGGCAGCCGGGACCAACGGCTTAACGTGCTTTCCGAGGCACGGAGGAGTCGCGGTATGTAAAGACCCTTCCACGGACCAACCCTGGCAAGCGTAGCTTAACCTGATGGCGTGTGCTGCAGCATGTGACTGTTATTACTTAGCCTCATTATAAATATGAGAATAAAACTGTAAAGTAGGAAAACATGATACTGTTCAGAATATTAATTTAATACAAAATTGTCAAATCTACTAAATAATTCATAAATTTCTACTTTTGGTGTAATGACACTGTCAATAACAGGAATACAATTTCATAGCGAGCTTTTCTAATTGGTTCAAGGGCTCTCACTGTTGGTTTAGTTTGTTGAAACCAATGTGAAAAGTAAATCAATCATGGTACGCAGTTACATATTACGGAATTTCAACGTATTAACGCTTTGGCTTAGAAATGTTTTAATATAGAAATGGAATTCTATTTGTCAAGTATTTTCTTGAATAGAGTTCAAGCCACGAAATGAAAATTCCATTTCTAATAGGCCTGGAAACTATCGATTTAATTAAGTTTTGTTATAAGTAAATGGTATTCCGCAAAACAATCTCAAATCTATTAGGCATTATTTTTATCTGTCATTTGCAGATCTTTGACAATCGCTACGGGTAGTCAGAAGCCCAAAAAGTCTTACCAAGGGGCACCGTGTTACCCAGTAACTGGGTTTTGGGGGTCAGATAGGCAGTCACTCTTTGTAAAACGCTGGCATTCAGCTGCACCCGGATAGGCTGGAAGCCAACCCCAACATAGTTGGGAAAAGTATAGGTAGATTGATTGATTAGATAACTATCATTTTTACAAAAAAACGTATCTCTGGTTAAAAATGCATTACAGAGAATGATATATTGTTCCTTTAAGGTTGATTTTTGTGTGTTATTTACGAGTATACATCCACATTGTTTACAAAGAGAAATTTCTGGAAAAGTTTTCTGGGAACAATAAAATAAGGAACGTGATGGCGGCGCGGGAGACGAATGGCGGAGCAAAGGCGTTATTTCGGAAAACTTTTCACCGTTTTCCCTTCAAATTGCACTTGGCGAATGAATTAAACAAAATTTGTTTTTTTACCTTATTTTTGCCTTATTGCTTTTTGGCGGATGCTTGTTATATATAATACGTATTATTTATGTAAGAGTATTTATCATTAGTTTGCGTTTTTCTTTGTGAAGAACTGTTGGTGAAAATGCGCCGCGTGTTTCAAGTACCATTAAACGTCTTAAACATCGTCGATTTTTCTCAATTTACTCTTTCAAATGTTGTATTTGATTTTGTTCTGTTAACATTTTTAGACGAACTTTCGTTACGTAGCAAACTAAATCAAACTTTATTTAAGATAAGATAAGATTTATTTATTTGTATAAACATGGTATATACATACAAGAGCATGCAAGATGATAATAACTTATATTATAGTCCAATCATGTTTAGCCTTATAATATATTGGCGTACAAATATTTTAGTCACATTACTACTTTTAATCAATAAAACTTAACTATAATAAAATTAATGTCAGACAAGTTTTTCGGCTAAAAATTCAGTCACACTATAATAAGCTTTTTGCGATAAAAACATTATCAACTGACGTTTGAACGCATTGATATTTATTAGCTCCTTCCAACGCTTAGGTAGCTTGTTAAATATAGTTAAAGTCATGCAGATGATACTTTTGCGCATAAGTGCAGTTTTAGCAGGATATACGCGAATTATGCTCATATCCCATCTATTACGTGGGACAGTGTCCTGTAAGCGTGGAAATAATTTGGGATTCGCTTTTAACAAACATTACAGTTTCGAGGATATAGACAAGGCAAAGTTAATATCTTGTACAAGTATCGTCAGTCTTTAGCCTAAACATTGACCTAATGCATCTTTTTTGGGCCTTGAATGCGATGTTGGTATCGGTAGAATTTCCTCAAATGATTATGCCGTATCTTAAGTGAGACGCAGCTAAGCCATGGTAGGCAGCAATTAAGGTGTCTACATTCACGACTGCAGCTAGAGAATGCAAGACAAAAGCGGAACTACTAATTTTTTTACAGAGATTCGTTATAATTATGTGAATTAGTCCAAGAAATTTAGTTTTATTAATGCTTTCAATGATTTTATTATCAATATTTATGTCCAAATTATTTCTCGTCAAACGCTGGATAAAATGCATGATCTTAGTTTTAATTAAATTGATCTTTAAATTATTATAGCCTAACCATTGTATTATAGATGTCAAAGAGTGGTGAATGTCAAGTTTATATTGGGTCATGTCATTATTATTATTAGCAATTGTCACTATACTATCATCTGCAAATAGAGTCATGGGATATGAAATTGACTTTGGCAAGTCATTAATGTATAAAGTAAAGAGAGGAGGTCCCAAAACACTACCTTGTGGAACACCAAAGGTAACGTGTCGTTTATCTGAAACATATATCTCTTCTTTTTTAGTAGCTTTATTGATTCTAGTTTTTTCTGTCTTTTTCTTTCTATTGTCTAAATAAGATTTGATTAAATTAAGTACATTACCTCTTATTCCTGCGTTAAGTTTTTAATTAGAATGTAATGATTTACGTAGTCAAACGCTTGCGTCATGTCGCAAAAGATAGTATATACAGGTGCTCTTTTGTACATCTTTGTCAATACCGTGTATATAAAGACGTAGATTGCCATACCTATAGTTTTATTTTCACGAAATCCTTTTTGCTCGTTACATAGAAAACTATAACTATAAGTTGTCTATAAACTTTTAATTCCTTGTGCATGAATTTTTAAAAAACTTTTGAAATTAATGGAATCAGTGAAATAGGCCTATAATTTTCCCTGAATTCTCTATTCTCTTTCTTAAATATTGGTCTAACGATCGCCATTTTTAGTGCATCAGGGTAAGTGTCAGCGACAATCGAAAGATTAATAATATGACACAAATGGCTGCATATTTCGTACGCTACTGCCTTTAGTATTTTGGTAGATGTGCCATCGTAACAGACGCTATTTGTGTTCATAAAGCTATTATAATTTTTAGTATCTGTTATATTATTCACTTTTGTAGTGCACCAGCTGCCCTTTCTTCACACGGTTTTTGCGACTTCTCAAAACACCAAGATTATGTTATTCTAAGTAAGTTGAATATTTATTAATTAAAAAGAAAAACCTTCCGGAATAAATTATCTAAAGGATGGTGAAAACTGCATCAAAATCCGTTAAAAATTTCCAGAAAAAGTTGTGCTTTTTCTATGAAATTTTGAATGGTGATATGAATGATTGAAATTTGGACAGGACAACGTCTGTTGGGTCAGCTAGTATAGATTTAAAAGAAAACACACAGCGTAAGGTTTATCCACACGATGACACAAATGCACTCAATATCCTTTATGTTGCCTCAACTTTTCGTAGCGATATTTTCACGGTATTGTTGGTACGTATGTCGACGTCGCGCCCGAGCTTTGTGTCATTGATATCATTTAGCCGAAATATTTTCTAATGATCAAAGGCTTCCCATAATGAGCGGAGCTGTCCTATGATATAAAATGCCTCTCGTACCTAGACTGAAACGAACTCTAGGTAGGTGTCATATCTTTGTACTCGTGCTTGCATGTTTAATCAAAGGATTTAACAAACAAAGGCACAAAGCTAGTGCAAGTATTCGGTGCGTTCTCCCGTTTATCATAGTTTTTTTTTTATTATAAGGTTACATATAGGCCTACTGCGTTGGAAGGCCTCCCACAAGATTGACCGATGAACTTGTAAAAGCCGCAGGAATCCGCTGGATGCGGGAGGCACAGAATCGATCAAACAAATCGGTCAGAGAAATTTAAGAAAACCGGCAAAGCGCGAGTCGGACACACTCGCACACGAGTCTGGCTTTTAGCTATTTATTTTAAACACTTTAGTAAAAAAAAAACACGTTTCTTGTAGGATTTTTAACTTTATTTAATTTTTATTATTTGTTAGTTTAGCGGCAATAGAAATACACAATCTGTAAACATTTCAACTGCCTACCTATTACTGTTCATGAGATACAGCCCGCTGACAGACAGATGGACGGACGGACAGACAGTGGAGGCTTAGTAATAGGGTTCCGTTTGACACCCTTCGTTTTAACCATATATGACACAGGAATAAACCTCTTTCTACGTTCCAAATATAATATTTTTAACGCACTTAAAAGCTGTGTTACTGTACAGAAGTAGGCAGTATTAATCAATCCCGAGTCATGGTGGCGAATACTTGGCGCTCCATGTTTCCACGTCGCGCTGTAATTTATGTCCTCCTGATAGTGCTGCGAAATGCTTGTTTTCATAATATTTTTTCATTTTATTAACTAGTTTATTATGTGTAGGTGAAAATAAGCTGTTTAGAAGTAATTAAACACGACGGTACCTACTTGTAATAAATTGTATGGTGTTGGTTATTAGGTTGCATCGGAAAACTTTTGCCCAGGAGTTATTTGATAAGTATTTCGTTCATTTGGGCTGAATTTTTTAACTATTGACATTTTTGCCTTAAACAAATGTCAAACGTCAATTTTATTCTATGGATAAAAGGTATCTGACGTTGAAAAAAACAAACCTGAAAGTGACACAACTGTAAAGGAACATTTTCGTAGCCGACTACATGCGACAGCAGCAGGTGAAGTGTCACCGCGACAGGACTAGTTAGCGACACGTCGGCTTCATAGAAATACGTACATAGAAACAGTCGTGTCGCGGCGACACGTCACCTGCTACTGCCGCCTGCGGTCGGTTATGGAATGGTACCTTTATGTATATAACGTATATATTGGCGTCCTATTAACATCCTTTTCTTTAAACGTTTCATACATTAATTGTACAAGTTAAATACACCTGTAATTATTTAAAAAAATAAGGTTATATCCACAGTTTTAGTTAATTTACATACTGTTTTTTTTTTAAACATAATATTAATGTTGTACATATTAATAATTAAATATACAACATTTTCATCCCAAATTGAAAACGACAAATCCAAATCAAGAATTTTTGTAAGAACGAATTTGAGGCGTGGAACTCCCCCTTTCCACGCCTCAAATTCGTTCTTACAAATCAGATTGATAAAATAGCCATATTTATCGCTTCACTTATGTCGAAATCGCTTCACCTAGTATCGATATAGCTTCAGGGATAAATAAAATTCAATAGGAAAGTCACAAGTCGGAACATATGGCCCGAAGCGAAATGTCGGACGGTGAAATTCAATCGCTTGAAAGCTTCCACTGAATGTAAGTAGTAGCGATAGTGTGAAATTTAAAGCAATGGACGTTTGAACGAATGGACCTTTTAAGACTCTTTAATTTTCCTACGATTTATAAAGTTACTATGACTGTTCAGGTCCATTTGAAAACCAGCGTCAGACACACTAGTTGTCTTGCATTTTTGCTCAACGGGGCCTTTTTGGCGCAGCCGTGGGGCAGCGCACTTACGAGTAACTGCTAATTTCTTACATCAAACTTTACATTTTTTTTTAGAGTGTCGCCGCGGCTTTCTCACCTTCCGCCTGACGCAGGTCCTCACCGGGCACGGTTGCTTCAGCAGGTTCCTGTTCCGAATAAAGCGAGAGAAAACGCCCGTGTGTCACCACTGTGTGGATCGCGCAGAGGACACGGTGGAGCATACGGTGCAGGTCTGCCCAGCTTGGGTGGGGCACCGCCGTGTCCTCGTGGAGGCGGTGGTGATCTCTTGCGTCTCCGGCCCTGGTCCAGGCCATGGTACGGTTCGAGAGGGCATGGGAAGCCGTCACCTCCTTCTGCGAAGCAGTAATATCGCAAAGGAGGAGGCGGAACGCGTGAGGGAGAGGCAACCTAGCCCTCACGCCCCTAGTCACCGCAGGAGACGCCCTGGGCGTCGGGAATCCCAGGCTGATTCCCGGCCACAGTAGGCGCGGGCTTGCGGACGGTGAGCAATGGATAGCTTACTGTCCGATAAGGACCAGCCCGGGTCGACAGCATGTTGTTTTCCACGCGTGCCTCAAAGAGATGTCGAGGGCTGTTGCCTGCCAGGGTCGCGGGAAAGTCCGAAAGGGATACCGTGGCCCTTGGCAATACACAGGCAACTTAAGGAACATTGGTGGGTTTTATTCAGTAAGAGTCTGACACGTCCTCCCACTTCACCCAGAGCGGGAGAACTTACTTAATAATTTTAGACCAAAAAAAAAGAATGGAATTAGTAAGTACCATACATGGAATTAGTATGGACCTATACTATTAATGAGCATTCTCTATTTTCACCTGAGTGGAGTTCGGTCGACAAGGTACTAAAAGATAATACCGGTCAATATGAGTTACGAAACAACACTTCAAGTCTTACATCTCAATAGAAAATACTGCCAATAATACCAAACAGATATATTACATCAATAAGCCAAACAATTCCATACGAACTCATATCAATTCATAAAAATAACGAACTGCTTTCCAACTTCCTAACTTGTTCTGAACATAATTTGGTCACAAAACATTTTATCCTACAACTTGTATGGGTAGAACATCAAATTCGTTCGCTTAATCCTTCAACCAGAAACAAACAGATTGCAAGTTCGGAATTCACAAGACTTTGGCAAGGTGTTAGGACTTTACGAAGGATTTCGGGTAACTTCGTTGACTAACTAGGTTCTAATTGGAGATGTAGGGCGGTTTGAGAGAGTCTTGATTGGATCTCAAGATGTTGAGGTAAATTTTCGTGGACTTGCATTGATAAGGAGTGCTCAAGTCAGCATGCAGTGTCTGATTTTTGCCTTAAGCTAGCGGTAAGTCAAGGAAGAGTGTGACAAAAGTATTTCCAACACTCACACAGACGTGTTCATAGACGATATCCCTAATGATTGTAATTATAAATTATTATCGACAATCACTTAGGATCACGTCAATGAGCAGTTGAGTGTGCGTGTGGCGTTAGGAAAGAACGAAGGATTATTGTGTAGTTTCTGTACTGTCCATATTTATACTGTGACGAGGTTTTCCGGTGCATTCCACTAGAAATTCCAAAGCATCAGCTAAGGACGGTATCCTGGGTGAATTGAGCCGGTTGGATACCGATGCCCCTTCGTCGTACCCTGGGTGACGAGTAACCAAGAAGATTTCCCAACGAAAAAAAAGAAGGGTCTTTCCATTTAGTGGTAGACGCAGGTGAAATAGGTACAGACTTAAAATGACCATATTATGTTGAGAACAAAATAGTACTAGAAATATATTATGTTAACCATACTACCTATATCACTAGCGTTACTATGAAAAGGTTTCTGTTATTTTATATATTGATCAAATGCTGATGAATCCAATTAATGTCATAACTCACATATTTTACTATGATATTCAGATAATGAAGGAGATTACCCAGCTGTAAAGTATTCCATACTGATTTAACTGTTACTCCTAATTTTCACCAGATGGAAAAGGTTTTTTCCTTTTATTTCGAGTAATCCAATCTGTAAAGCGTTACTCGCTTCCGCGTCTAGTTCTGTACTGTATAAAATAAACATCTCGTTAACATTGATTGAAGCTCAGTTTTTTCTCTCAATGTAAAAGCTTCTATGTAGGTACCGTACGTTGATGTACCTACTGACTTTTACATGTGCAAACCTATTATTTAGATGTACTGTGTGGATAAGTGAGAGAGATTTTGGAACTGGTGATTTTGATTTTATAGAATCCTAACATCGTAATTATTACAGCCTCAAGGGTCGACCTTCAATGTTAAACAATGCTTGCCGAGGTCGGTCCGTGGATGGGAGACCGTCCATTACATACCGAGACCGCTCCTCGCCTTGGAAAGCAAGTTAAACCGTGAGTCCCGGCTGTCACTATGTAGGATTGAGTCGTTACGGGTAGTCATCAGAAGCCGGAAAGTCTGATAACCAGTCTTACCATTGTAGCAGCTTTTGCAACTGGCTATACCTTACAGCATGCGCAATTTCTTCTAGTAGCTCATGTCAACAAGAATGAAGTAAGAGTACTTACTCTGTGTTTTCTTACTCAATACTCAATACATTTATTGCTTCCACATGTGAACTTAGGTGGTATATATAGGTTTTACATAAATATGACCCCTGTCAGGCACAGCAAAGTAGGAGAGAGGAAAAGGGTTTTTTATTTTGACTACTTAGATGTAATTATTCTATATACCTATTGTACCTAATTATTATTTTATAAAACATGTAAGTTAAAATTTGTCATTTAAATAATCATTGATATTGTAATGGCATTTAGATAATAGAATTTTATTATATTTATTTATAAATGTATTAAATGTTTGTTCTTTTTTAATGAATTATGGTAATAGGGTGTTTTACTCTATATAAGAAAAAATCTAAAAATACATTATTGAGATAGCTTAGGAAAAAAGCAGTCGGAAAACGTTAGTTTTAATTCATAAAATAACAAACTAAATTTTAAAATTCAATTCAATGGTTTCAGCTTTTTTAATCTGTTTCATAACAGCATTAGATAGTAAGTAGTCGCCATGTTATTATAATAATAATTCATTTATTTCAGACATGGTCCATAAAGAATATAAAAAATTTAAAATACATGTACATTAAAATAATCAATAAAAATAAAATTACATTTACACATTAGAATTAGATTATCAATAATTATCATAATCAAACAATTTTAAATTTAAGTATATTTAATAGACATTTAAAACAATCAACACAATATACACACAAAACAGTCACACACATGTCAAATAAAACGAGGAGAGGCGCTAACATGAAGCTGCATCCACCTCTGTAGCAGGGATAGGTCCCACCGCTCGGACAAAACCTTCAGGAAACTGTTGGAGCTGCTTCGTAGGCGACTTAATAGTGAAGCGCTCCGCTTCCTCATGATCGCGAAAAAATCATCGGTCCGCGACTCAGCAAACAAAGTCGAAGCACTACAAAACCGTGGAAGCCCCAAAAGTATCCTGAAAGCATTGATGTACTGTACGCGCAGTGCGCTGTACGCCCGCTGCGTAAAGTTGGTCCACAGGCTGCACGTGTAAAACGACTGACAATATGCCTTAAATAAAGTCACCTTCACAGGTCTAGTACATCGTGCAAACCTGCGAGCCAACATATTACACCGGACAGACAGCGCCCTGCGCTCCCTCTCAATGTCCAGATTGTCACACAAGTCGTCAGAGACCCAGTGGCCCAGGTACTTGAAATGCTGCACTCTTTTTAAAGGAATGCCGCAAAGAGTGACAGGAGGTACAGATGAGTAACATTTGGTACCGGTTTAAAATATCATGAATTCACTTTTTTTTGCATTGTAACTGAGCCCATGGGCCTCCGCATATGTCTCACAAGTACGCAAAAGTTTACGTAACGCACCGATAGATGGGCTCAGCACCACCATATCATCTGCGTAACTAATGTTGTTTATACACACTCCATCTATGGAACATCCAATATTAGTGCTGCTAAAGAGGCGAGGGGAGGATAAACCACCTTGTTTCACCCCGCATTCCAACCCATACACGTCCGACCGCGCACCCGCCCATCTAACGGTATTCATCTGTTTACTGTACCAGTACCGCAGCAAGGATACAATCTCATGTGGCACATCTGTTTCACATTTAAGCTTCTGCCACAGCTTGTCATAACACA
The DNA here is from genome assembly GCA_963853775.1 of Xanthia togata. Taxonomy (NCBI): domain Eukaryota; kingdom Metazoa; phylum Arthropoda; class Insecta; order Lepidoptera; family Noctuidae; genus Xanthia; species Xanthia togata. Next base: position 23,796,978 of record OY970794.1, on the reverse strand, counting down.
CCAGGTCAAAAGCTTTTGAAAGATCTAAAAAACATGCATATACTGGTGTGTTTCTGTCCGTATAGTACTGAACAGTTTGCTTGAGACAGAGGATAGCACTCTCAGTTGACAAACCGGGTCTGAACCCAAACTGTGCGTCATGCAAGTGGAGGTGTTTCTCCAACTGTCGGTCAAGCAATCTATCCAGCACCTTAGCTATAACAGTCGCAAGCGAGATCGGTCTGTAATTAGACAGATCCGATGAGTCACCCGTCTTATCTTTAACGATTGGCACTACGACTGTGTGCATTAAATCATCGGGTAAATAACCATGACTAACACACAAGTTAAATAATAGTGCAAGGACTCTTGGCAGGTGTATTATGTCATACGGCTATGTAAACTTAGAAAGTGTTAACTATCAGCGTACCTCTAATCTATAAAGGCTTTTTATTATTTTCGTAACTAACGTAATTTTTATTGAAATAACAACATGGAGGACGGTTTTGTAAAAGAAGACACAAATATAAACAATTAGATATAACTTAAAAAATATCACTGCATTTGTTTACACAGCCAACTGACGTCATGGCCACAGAGCAAAATGGCGTCCACTGCGTCCAGCGTTCTCGTCAAATTACGCGCGAAATTTGAAAATCCAAAATTTTAATGCGTTTTTATGGCACTTAACGATTGAATCAAAATTTTGAGAATTTTTTAGTAGTTTATTAGCACTATAGAATCTTATTGAGACACTTTTCAAAAATGGGTGTAATACCCTATTTATTATATATGTATTTTAATAGAGATGGCTAGTGTACTTGTTCAGTGTATTTTTAACTTAGAGCCTGGTAAGTTTAACCAATGTTTATGGCGTAATGTTATTCTGACTGTATTTTTTCTCTCGTCGTGTAAAAGTGTTGGTAATTTCTAACAAATTTGCATATTTCTAGAATGTAAAGGCAGGGTTAACAACTGTTCGCTCCACCCAGAGCGGGAGACGTCATTTGATGATTTCCCACCCAAAAAAAAAAAAAAAAAAAAGGGTTAACAACTGTTAGGCACGCCACTATTGCGGCGATAAGTCCCCTCTTTGAGGAGTGGCTTGAGAGGCGCCACGGCATCCTCACCTTCCGCCTGACGCAGGTCCTCACCGGACACGGCTGTTTCGGGAGGTACCTGTTTCGGATAAGGCGGGAGGAAACGCCCGGGTGTCATCACTGCGTGGATCACCCGGAGGACATGGTGGAGCATACGGTGGAGGTATGCCCGGCTTGGGCAGAGCACCGCCGTGTCCTCGTGGCGGCGATCGGTGGCGGGGAACTCTCGCGTCCGGCCATGGTACGGAGCGAGAGGGCATGGGAGGCCATCACCTCCTTCTGCGAAGCAGTAATGCTCGCAAAGGAGGAGGCGGAGCGCGTGAGGGAGAGGCAAATTTCGCGCCCTCACGCCCCTAGCCGCCGCAGGAGGAGACGCCCTGGGCGTCGGGAATCGATTGCCGATTCCCGGCCACCGTAGGCGCGGGCTTGCGGACGGTGAGCAATGGGTAGCTCACCGTCCGGTAAGGACCAGGCCCGGGTCGAAGGCGCGTTGTGTTCCACGCGCGCCTCAAAGAGATGTCAGCGAGTGAAGAGGTCCGATGAGACCATTGCCTGCCGGGGTTGCGGGAAAGTCCGAAAGGGATACCGTGGCCCCCTGGTATTGCTCAGGCAACAGAAGGAACACGGGTGGGTTTTAGTCAGTAAGAGTCTGACACGCCCTCCCGCTCCACCCAGAGCGGGAGGAGTAATTTGATGATTTCCCATCCAAAAAAAAAAAAGGGTTTGCAACTGTCGGTGTCTTCTATATTTACAAGGATTCTTATTAGTTTTTTTTTTTGCAATGTGATAAGTGTCGGTGCTTCTGTGCTCTTTCCGCACAATATTCCGCTGTAGCAGAGCCACGCATAAGCGTAGGTATAGTAGGTAAAGGTTAGTGGTCTTTTTGACTTCGCGAACGGCGTATGCAAATTTAGACATTTTTAATTTTATCTTTTTGATGTGTGATTTGCTATTAATGTTTGTGTCTATAGACAGGCCAAGTAATGTTTTATGAACGACTTCTATAATATTGTTTTGCCGTTGTAGGTGAATTTTATGTCTAGTGGAGTTTTTTGACGGTGGTGGAAGGGGTGGAAGGGAAAGTGATTCCGTTTATTTTCATGATGTAGTGACGTGACCCGTGACGTATCAGTGTCATTTTCAGTTCTTTAAGACGTTACGTTTCGTTACCTCTGCGTTTGTCATAGTTTGTATCCGATTGTTGAGGATGTTATTCTCGTTAGTTAATTTTTATTTATGTATGTCTTCTGTTATTTAATTATTTTCTTCGCATTTTTATTTATCTACCTAATTCTTAAATTGTTAGTTAAACTTCCAACAACAGCGAATAGGTGAGTTTATTAGTTGAGCGTATTTAATTATTATTATTGTTTCGCTTTTATCTTTTTTAGTAGTTTACTAAGTAGTTATGTAGTTATTCATTTATATACTATTACTTTTTCAAACTATGATCGATGCAAACCATGATGAAATTATTCTTCGCTTCTAACCTCCCATATCTCTCTAAAGTTCTTGAACACATTGTTCATCAGCAACTTTCTGCCTTTCTATCTTCAAATGACCTTCTTATTCATTTTCAATCTGGTCTTCGACCTGATCATAGCACAGTAACGGCTCTTTGAAGGTTACTGATAAAATCCGCTGAGCTATGGACCACAAATATCTCACCTTGCTTGTACTGCTGGACTTTAGCAATAACCCCAAATAAATAACCCCCATAGTGGCCTTTAACTCTGTCGATTATTACATCCTTCAAGGAATACTTAAATCTTTCAATTTTTCTTCTTCTACTATTGGTTGGATTGACTCCTATCTTAAATGCCACTCGCAGCGGGTTCGTCTCGAAGAGTCTTCTTCTGACTGGTGCTCTCTTACCACGGGTGTGCCTCAGGGTGGCGTTCTCCCTCCTCCTCTCTTTTCTATTTTCATTAATTATGTCTCTAGAGTCATCTCTACCCACTTCAATCTCTATACCGACGATCTGCAGCTTTACACTCACTTTTTAAGATAAGATGCGGAAGCAGCGGTGACTGCCATGAACAGTGACCTGGATTTGATTAGCGAGTGGTCGTGGTCCTTTGAACTACAAATCAACCCTAAGAAATCCCAGGCCATAATTATCGGTGGAACCATTTTTTAGAAGACCAAAGCTTAAGTGGCAGGTTAGCACATTCACTAGATGATTTAATACTGTAAAGCTAATATTATTGGAAAGCAATTTTACGTAGCTATTTACATTTACGTTGGCTATTTACGTTTACGTTTTCTACTTAATTTTAAATTCCCCAGTTCGCGTGCGATACATGCACAATGGGTAATCAACATGCAAGACGTCACACAGCCAAACAACGTACCTACCTATTATACTAACAAGTACTTACTATTAATTAAATAACCCAAAATTTTATAGCCTTCCCAGAGATCATAATCGATGTAATTTACTACTTTTACTTGTTAACGACATCGTAAATAATAATTTTTTAGTTGAGCGGCAAGGGGTAACTAAACATGTGGGCATTTGTTACTTTTATTGGTATTTTATGTTAATCCATGGCAGAAAACTATCAGGTTGTGAAAAAAGTATTGTTTATCGATGGTTTATGGCATTGGTAGACAATAGATGGGGGAATTAAAGGAAAATGATCAAACTCAAAGCATTTATTTCAATTAAACTACGAGTATTTACAGGCACTTCTGAATTGTCAAGGAGCCGGCCAGTCAGAAATATAAAGCTATGTAGTTGCCCATTCCAAAGAATAGTAGGTACCTATGGAAGAATGGAAGAGAACGGGAAAGAAACTCCACGGACACTCTTTTAAATAAAAAAAAATGATACAAAAGATTGGTTAAATCTTTCATGTTGAAATTATACATGCGAGAACAATGTAGAAAGACGTGCACGTTAAAAGCGTCTGTAATAAAAAGATAAAAACAAAGAACTATTCAAAAGTTACAATAAATTAGAATAAGCCATGGCAGCTAAGAGATGACCAGTCGCAATTGACGGTGCCCGTTCACGATCCTATAATGTACCTAGTCTTGCCATAAATATTGTCACGAAGCTTTTTTTTTAATGCAAATAATATTTATTACTTTTACAGTGTGTTAGTTTAATACATAAATATAAAACAATTTAAAATATAAAAGCTTATTCGAAGTGGTCTCCATTGGCTGCAATACAGTCCTTTAAACGTTGAGTCCAGTTATCAAATAGAAGCACGCACTCTTTCCATGGGAAAATTCTTCACTGCCAATCGTATGGATTGTTTTAGGGACTCTAAATTATCATGGCGTTTAGAGCATAAGAGCGTACTCTCTAAAACTGACCATAAATCATAATCCAGCGGATTAAGATCGGGACATGACGACGGCCAGTCTTCAGCTCTGATGAAGTCCGAAACGTTCACTTCCAACCAAGACTGCGTGCCTGCGACCATACTTGTTTATTGAATATGGTGTTGTTAAGGGGCTTAACTTCCTTCTCAAGAATGGTTTCTTGATACCCTCGTGCCGATGTTTTGATACCTTTTTCACAAAAATATGGAGCTGTCACTCCTTCATAGCAAATACCCCACCAAACCATCACTGAAGTCGGATAGTGCCCATGTTGCACTCTGTCGACTAATTGGGAAGCTTCGAGCATAAATACGGTCATTTTGTTTGTTAAAATGTTTCTCAATTGTAAAGATTTTCTCATCCGTAAACAAAAAAAATCTGTATGCGTACCGCTTCAGTAGTTGTTTCGATTTTACCACCCTATTCTTTTTTAAATTATCAGTTAAAAAATTACCAGTGTCTCTTATAGGCTGCAAGTCCTAAGTCATCTTTTTAAATACGCTACATGGTTCTGGGTGCTATATTCATCTCCCGAGATAAAATCTTTTGCTTTCGGACAAGATTTCTTCGAATTATTTCCCTTACTGCTTTGACCACCTTTTTCGTACGAACACTACGTGGAAGGCCAGATCTTTTTCTGTCACAAACAGAAGAGGTCTCATTGTACCTATTAATAGTCCGGTACACAAACATTTGACTAATACCAAGCGTATGGAGAGTTTTAAAAATTGCATTTGGCTCCATACCAACTTTGTGTAATGCAATCACAGCGATTCGGTTCTCTTTATCACCCCACTCCATTTTAATATCGCAAAATATTGTAGTGTATTGGCGCCAAAATTAGAAAACTCAATGAACAATCGTATAAAAATGACAGATTCCAAATTCAAAAGTAATATCTTTCTTATTTTTAATTGTAATAGTATTTATGGCCAGACTAAGTATATAATGTATTGAATTATTATGGAACATTAACTATAGTTACTTATCCATAATAATTTTGTATACAACACTTACCAACGTTTGTAAGTGTACCTACTATAAATGTAAGAAAAATATGGTCTTACGATACTTGTAAGACCAAGTTTGCCTAGCTGGGTACACAATAATATTGGTACAACTCATCTATCCTAAACAAATACAGTTTACAGAGTTTTGAGCATTTTAAAGATAGATTTAACAACGATGTCTGTGCTAGTATTAACTGTGTGACAGACATCGCGTTCGATGACACGACATGACATCGCGATTTTCTATAGTAATATTAAAATGATACAAATAGTTCTCGTACAAATTAAGTAACGCTCATTTTAAGTTTAATAAAAATAGTAAAAATGTAATTGAATTGAATAATTAGATTGAAAATAATTTATTTACTTTTATTTTAAGGCATGCAAAAAAATACGTAAATGTGTAAGTGTGAGGGTGTCTGTAGGTACAAACAAGGGTGTGTGTGGGTGTGTGAGTATGTATGTGAAGGCACAGGATCAGATATATTGTAAAATAAAAGAGGTTCTTTAAATAATAAGAATTTAGATTTTCTTATAAATTATTTAATCAATTTATTTTACACGAAACTACACTTAATCAGTTTCAAGACACAAATAGCCATGACACCCAGTAATAGCTTAGTTTACACAAAATAGTAACAATGTACAGAGAGGCAGAGTAACAATAATTGAAAGCAATACAACCTGTGCACCGGGCAACGGCTGAAGGTAGAATGCCATTTCGCCGCCGTGCGGACTCTTTTATACGGTAGTATTGTAGGTGGGGCAAAGACGTAGCGCGCTACGACGTAGCGATCACTGACTCCGCCCAGCAGCGAGGAGGTGGGAGAATGTCGTAGCGCGCTACAGTGCCATAGTGCTACAGCGTAGCCCGATGCACGTGTTGTTTACAATGTGACGCCGACACGGCCATGCTGACGTGCGGACGTCCTCGCACGCTTAGCCCACAATGCCACATCTAGAACATGAAAAACTGATTAAGTACCGTTTGGTCATCCTGCTATTGTTTCTGGTCCGGTCTACTTATACCCTTCAGATATTTAACCACTTGGTCCAGTCAGCTATGACTCTACAAGGCTTGGTCCGGTCAACTTCTGACCCTCCAGATATTTGACCACTTGGTCCAGTCAGTTATGACTCTACAAGGCTTGGTCCGGTCAACTTCTGACCCTACAAGATCAGTCCCCTGGTCCGGCAATAGTTTTGCCCTTCAGGTGTATCCCTTCAGTTAAACTGGACCGGATCTAGCTAGGCCGAACAAGTATCGTTCCTTTAGCTTAATTAACAAATAGCTCAATACTTTGGTTGATGTACAAGTGCTTCTGTTACAATGTTAATTGATTCAGGTCCAATAGATTCTACTGAAACAGCACGTAAACCAGGGTTTCTGCAATATGCATTACTATGAGAACTGGTAGATATAGTGTCACTTTTAGCAGACATGGTATCACTATTGACAGAGGTATCACTATTGGCAGACATGGTATTATTATCGGCAGAGATAGTATCACTATTAGTAGACTAAATATCATCAAAGTTAATATGTTGCCTAGTCTCGTGAACAAGAACCTCTGTGTTGTTATTATCCGCCGACACGTCATCCTCATCAAAATTTTCTGTGATTTCCAAAAACAATGACTGACCACGGGGTACTTCTCGCAAGTTTTCGTGAGAGTATTTGTAGACTCTATTGTTTCCATTAATGTGTTTTAATTCGTACCCATCATTTTCCAAAATAGCGGTTATTTTAAAGGGGCTTTTGCATTTACGGTCTAGTTTCGTTTGGTGTCTTTCTTCGCTTTTAACAAAGACAGAGTCACCTACTGAAAAAGGTTTAACTATAGCTTTACCCTTGTTAAATCGACCTGTGTCATATTGAGCCAACTTTTTATACTAGCAGAAGCATCGGATCGAATGGTTACGAGGTTTAACCTATCTTCATTAGGATTATTAGTAGATACTCTTGATATCCTTAATGAACTGCCCTTAATACCAAACATTAATTCCAAGGGCGTGAACCCTGTTACTCTACAACGAGTACTATTGAGAGTTAATTGGATGTCGCCTACACGAAGTTGCCATAAGCTGTCCGAATATGTTTCAACTATAGTGAGCATACGCTGGGCCTGACCATTTGCCCTACTGGAACCAGTGGCTATAATACGATATGATTATCTTTACAAAAATTCTTAAATTCAGCATTGTCGTATGACCTACCACGATATGCAACTATTCTTTTAGGAGCGCCAAACAAGTTCACTGCATTTTTAAGTGATTTAATAGCATCAGATGCATTTGGGTTAAGGTGTGCTCTTACAAGACGAATTTTGTAAAAACCATCAATAATCACGGAACAATACTCCTTACGCTCGCTTTTTCGGCTGAGTTTGCCAGTTAAATCCAAATGAATTGTATGCCATGGAATGGGCAATTTAGGGATTGGATATAGATGGTCCTGCTGGACGGACCTTTGGAAACCTTACAAACGACGCACGAATCTACATTTTTTTTTTTTTTTAATTTGAACATTTTTTGGAACCAATAAGGATCGTATAATTTATCGAGCGTTTTTTTCATAACCATGCTGTTTTATTTCGCTGTGTCCATGATTAATCATTGATCAGGTTAAAGAGTGTGGCAATATTGGTAACCATTTAGTGGTTTTATTACGTTAGATTTTACGATAAAGTATGCCCTGTCTAATATCGTATGTGTGTGATATTTCAGACGGCAAGTAATTTGAACAGAATTTGGAAATAATGTCTGATATTTCAGAATCACGTTATTCTATAGATAACCAACACCTCTTTAGTTCAGCCAAATTTACAATTTTAGCTGGTTTATGAATAAAAGATGTGTCAGCATGATTACGTGAAAGAAAGACTGTATGTGCTATATTTTTTCCCTCTTTATAAATTATATAAAAAGTCATACGACTGCAAAATTGCCCACCACCTGTGTACTCTAGGTATAATGTTCTTTTTGGAATGAGAGGCCTTTAAGGCGTTACAGTCCGTAAAAACCGTAAATTTACGCCTATACAGGTAATGTTGAAAACGCGTGTTGTTCCACAGATTTAACTACGGCTAATGTTTCCAATTCATACGAATGATAACGACTTTCAGCACTTGTGGTTTTCTGACTAAAATAAGCGACAACATGAGGTAGACTATTTTTTTTTTTTTTTTTAGTATAACCCCATATCCTTCCCTTTTTGCATCAGTGTAGAGTTCGATGGGTAAAGGGTCAAAACATTTTTTTTAACTGTCTCAGAAATGACATATTTTACTATTTTCTGACGTACATCATTATGTTCACAGGTCCAATTAATAGTAACCTTTTTGACCGCGGTTAGAGGATACAAAGGTTTCATCAATTTTTAGAAATTTGGAATTAATGTCGAAAATATGTGGCCAGGCCTGTAAATTGATGAACCTGAGTAGCAGTGTTTGGAGGAGGGATATTTTTTAGGGCTTCAACCTTATGAGGACTTGTTCCAACCTCTCCAGAGGATATTACGATACCCAGATTAAAGTTAATATATTTAAACGAACCAACCCTTCTTGAACGGTCTCCGATTCAGGAGGTGTAGGTGCCGTATTTATTTATAGCCCTTTGAAAAACCTGTGGAGCGTTTCGTAAAACAAACGGCATGGTTAGGTACTCAAATAGACCCGAAGGTATAACAAAAGCAGTTTTCTATAGACTCCTTATGGACGCAAATTAGTGAAATCCAGTGGCCATATCCAAATTAGAGAAGAAACAGGCCCCATGTAACTTATCGATTTGATCACTAATTAGTGGTAAAGGATAGCTGTCTGGTCGAGTATTGCTATTAAGTTCCCGATAATCAACACACATGCGATCGCTGCAGTCCCTTTTTTAAAAATAATAATATGGGACTCGCGAAAGGCGAAGAATTTTCTCGAATAATGAAAACATCTAGTAATTCTTGAACCTTGTTATTAACGATTCCTAACTCGGTGTAAACTTGTGTTGTCTTGTGTTCCTAAATAGCCTGTAAGGTCGCCTATGTACAGTTTTATTTGGATTTATGAGATCGACTTTAGCTCCTTGGTATTAATACGCGTAATGGGAAGATTTTGTATAAAATATGAGAAATATTTATTTCAATCAAAAGTTCTTTTTCTTTACCGGTAAGATCTGTGTCAATCGAATTAATGTCAAGAGGCATTTCCAATTTAGAGCTAAGATCCTTGCCCCAAAATGACGCGACCTCATAATACGTTTTCATTGAGAAATTTGTCAGGCAAGACATGATATGATATGTAACATTGAGAAGACAGTTTTGTACCATGGTTGAGAATTTTATTTGGAGTGAGCAATTAACGTTATTAGAACCGATCGAATTGCAATTTCTCCGAAATGGTGTTGACGGACGGGGGATTTAAGTGTACGATTCAGACGTACCTGGTTCTTCAATTCTTCTCTTTAATGAGAAGCTGCGCAGTATGCGGAAGAGTTGATTCTTACCGTTTATAACGACAGAATTGAGTTTAGGCCAAATTTTGTCATCGCACTGTGACAGGATAGATATGCCAAAACCGGTTAGTACATTTCCGGTAAATTCGCATTCCTGCCTCGACTTTATTATCAATTTGAATTTTGATAATTAAATCAAAATGATCTTTAATTGTCATGGATTTGGAAAATTTAAAGACCAGAATTTCCTTAACAACAACCCATGAAATATTATCTGGCTTGATTTTAACGCACACCAGTTGATCATGTCAGTTTCAGGTGCATCAGGATCGAAAGGAATCAGCATTGACTGCGTACTGGGTGTCATGTAGCTAGGTGTCATACTATCTGCAATTTTTTTTTTTTTTTTTTTTTAATAATAAATTGATTCCATACTAGCCGAAAAAAATTACATTTGTTCCTGTATTAAATTACTGGCAGTCCCAGATAAAGGTGGGAGTGGGTCTGATCCCGCTTCTGATGAAGGCACAGGATCAGATATATTGTAAAATAAAAGAGGTTCTTTAAATAATAAGAATTTAGATTTTCTTATAAATTATTTAATCAATTTATTTTACACGAAACTACACTTAATCAGTTTCAAGACACAAATAGCCATGACACCCAGTAATAGCTTAGTTTACACAAAATAGTAACAATGTACAGAGAGGCAGAGTAACAATAATTGAAAGCAATACAACCTGTGCACCGGGCAACGCCTGAAGGTAGAATGCCATTTCGCCGCCGTGCGGACTCTTTTATACGGTAGTATTGTAGGTGGGGCAAAGACGTAGCGCGCTACGACGTAGCGATCACTGACTCCGCCCAGCAGCGAGGAGGTGGGAGAATGTCGTAGCGCGCTACAGTGCCATAGTGCTACAGCGTAGCCCGATGCACGTGTTGTTTACAATGTGACGCCGACATATGTGAGTGTATGTGTGTGTGTTTGTTTTTAGCGCTTATTATTTGTGATTCCCTGGCTAACTGTCTTTCCGTGTCGTCGTAAGTAAGACCCTGAAGGTATTCGCTTACTACGGTCTTACTTACACAGTAAATACATAATATAGTTAGTACTAACTGTTGCCTGCTGCTTCGCCCGCGTGGAAACTTTTTTTTTTTAAATAAAAGTATCCTAAGTTACTCCTTATAACATCAGCTTTCTGCCAGTGAAAGTCCCGTCATAATCAGTCCAGCCGTTTCGAAGATTAGGCGGAACAGACAGAAATACGGTACTGACAACATTATTTTTTTCGTTTTGGTCTATGAAAAAAAGAATGTTGATAGTACCGTATATACTTTCTTAAACATTTAAGAAAAAGCTGTTATTTTGACATCACAAACAGACACTTCAATCTGTATTTTTTTAAATAGGTTATTGCCTTGATTTCAACATAATTATAATTATAGGTCTCAACAAAACATCTCGGGAACGCAATCCTTTAAGGAGATAAAACAACTAGTTACCTTAAGTTTATGCATTTGAAATAGGTTCACTTGAGGCTTCGCTTTACAGGATCGATTTGATTTGTAAAAAGATTTCAAGGAATTAAGTTAAACCTTAATTCTTATTAATCTGGAATTAGTGAAAGACCGCAGACCGTATTAGGGTATCAGTTACCAGCTTATAGTTCGTAGTACCTATAAGCTGGTATAAAGCTAATACCGTCACACGCAAGGTGTAATAGTCTACTTAAGATAAGGTTTACTGTAACTGGAGGAATAAATAATTAAAAAATTGGTTAGTTTAGAAACGTGCCCCCTCGATAGGGTGTAGGGGAGGAAGGGAGGAGAGGGTGGTTAAGTCACCCCCCCCCCCCCCCCGCCGGAGATACATACTTTTTTTAAACGGTTTTCTTATAATAATATGACATAAATCTCATAAAAAAAGATTGATAAATGAAATGTAAAGAGAGGTGGAAGGAAGGGCGGAGAGAGGAAGAGGGCAAGTTATAGCCCCACTCACCAGTCATAGGAAACACATTTTCAAGGTCAATCGTCTCTAAGGGCAAGGTCAAAAAAAAAAAAGAAGTTAATTGGTAAATATAGACTGGTAGCTTGTCTCACTAAATAAAAGTGTGCGGAGAGAATGCAAGAGTAGGGTTGCAGGTTGCATTGAACAGGATCAGAATACTGTAGAAATTCTGTTGAACTGTTTCAAACCCCCTAACTAGTAGACGAGTACCAAACTTGCCGGCAATAAGGGAGATAGTCATTTTTATAATCGTAATGCGTATGACACTCATATCGTAATCTAAATAAATACTGCTATGGACTATATTTGGGCCATGATCCAGAACAGAATCTTCGGATCATCACCGTTCGGTTGACACAGAATTTTATAGGTAGACCTCAAACAGATGTTTTCTTTCAGACTCATAATTATTGAACACAAACCATCAATAGTAATGTAAGTCTTCCACAACTTACTCCACAATATACATAATGATTTAATTTCATTTTTAGGGTTTCGTTCCTCAAAAGAAAAAAATGATCATTCGTGTTCGTGTTGTCTGTATGTCTGTATGGTTGGCGGTCCGTCTGTCACAACCAATTTGCTCCGAATCTACTGGACCAATTTAGTTGAAATTTGGTACACATATGAATTTCTATGGCACAAACACGGACGTGAAAAGTAAATAAATTAATTTTGAATATAGGGGTCACTTTCCGGAGGCAATTAGGAAAAAAAAAAGTTTTGCAAACTGTTCCGTGTGACAAATCAAAAAAAGGGCTTGTTATAATTTTAAAATAAATACTTTTAAAGATATTTAACTAATTAGATAAAAATTTACCATTTCCACCATATTTCCGAAACAACTCAACCTAAAATTTTGAAAAAATACAGAGAATGGTTCTTTACTCATAGATTACAGGAAAACCTATAAGAAGTCTATATGGTCTCAAAGTCAAATAATTTATTTCAATTAGGCGCATAAAAGACCCTTACGATCACAAAAATTTACAAAAAAAAAAACGAATTGGTTCTAGTCGCCCCTTCCAAAAGGTAGTTTTCGTATGGAGACGAATGGGCAAGAAACTCCACCGTTACTCTTTTAAAATATTTTCACAATATCTTGTCATACATTAATTATATAATTATATGTGAAGACGATGCACCTAGAATAAGATTACTATACCACGATAGGTAAAAATAATGAAAAATGAAGGAATGACATACATTAATTACGTGATAGATGCATGGTGCTCACATATTAAAAAAATTGTAAAATGATTCGATATTCCTGACATTTTAACAAGTAATACTAATAAGTCAGTGTGTGTTATAATGTAAAATCAATATCATAAAAAATAATATTAGTCAATTAAATTAGCAACCAGTTTGATTTTGTCTACACTCTAAATTGTCCTATGGAGCAGGACCAGCATGTTTCCAAACATTTTTATCTTGGATATAATCCTCTAATTAGTAATATATAATTCTTGTGTTCAAATTATTATTATGAATAATTTTTTTAATTATTATGACTTAAATTATCATGGTAAATCTTTAAACAAACTTACAATTACAGTTGGAATGTATGGGAGAACACGTTTTTCAACTAAAATGTTAAGTTTGTTCTTAGGATAAATTCATCCCAACTACGGAACCACATTGTCCGTCGTCCGACACGCACTGGGCCAGTTTTTTTCATCATAAACGCAAACTTATTAAACAGAATGAGAATCTATGAGCTGTAACAACTAATAACATTAAAACAAGAAGAAAATGTTCCACAAAAATCTCCATAAACTGACCTGTCACTTATCCACTTTCCCTTTGCACATATTTGTCAGGTGCCACTCGACCCCGTTACTGGTGGCGTGTGAAACAAACGTTAGACTCACCCCATGTTTTAATTTTCACGTATCGCACATATGCTGCTTCACTGCTTGTACCGTTCACACGAGTATTCGCTTTATGGGAATGTTCATTTTGTAGTTTTGAGGATATTTGATAAAATTTAAATTGCTTTACATGTTTATTAAATAGATAATTAATAGAACTTAGTAACGTTAGTACTGGAATGGAAAAGGATCTAACAAAAAACGTTTCTTCTCTTACCATATTGCTATTTAATCAGTCGACAGTATAATTGACAACAATACTCAGCTATCTGAAGCAATTGATTTAAAACTGTCCCTTTCTCACGGTTTTTATGACTTGTCAAAACATCGAGAATTTTTTATTATAATGTAAGTTTAATTATTGTATTACACACAAACCTTCCGGCATAAATTTTCTAAATTTTGGTAAAAACCGCATCTCAATTCATTTCGTTGTATAAAAGAACAACGCGATCACAAACATGACACAGACAGACACGAAAAGCAACTTTAATTTATAATAGCTGACTAACAGCTGTACCCGTGTGACAAATGTAAAAGTTATAATCTACAATCTATACAGTGCAATGTGTTCTTGTTTTGTGATATAATTATTTTTATTATTTTTTACCTTGATTTAAACAAGCTACAGCTCTTTGCTACTATATATCTTTCCTTAGAAGCACGAAGAAACTGAACAGTAAATTATGTCCAATTCAAAGTATTCTAAAACTATACCTGGGCAAAACTATCAAACACTTCCGAACTGTCGTCAGTAGCACGTTAAGAAAATAATGTTCCATTAAACTTTAAAGTTATAATTATGTCTTCTCGGAAAACTAGCATCCAGTCTAGACTGTTCCAAAATCCTATTTACTTCTACTTAGGATAACGAACTCGAGCTTTCTACAAATGAGTCTAAACTTCACCTAAGCAGATGCATCTTGCAGTAAACTACTAACAAGAAGGATTGAATTAAAATTAATTTAAGCTAACGTTGTCCGAGTTCAGACAAGTTTGTAGAACAATCCTCTACCTAAATGTAGATTCTAACAAGACGATTTACCTTCTGATTATCTCAGATTAGAAGGAACCTCTTGTTTAATGCACATCGCTTTGTTAGCAAAGAGATAGAAGAACGATTAAGACTTTGGACAGCAATGGATGTGTACAGACGGAGGGATCGTATCAAGTCGTTTCTTGGTGAGTATGAGAAAGATACTACAAAATAACGTAAGAGCTCTGCAGCGCGTTCTACTTAATATCATACTAAGGCTTAATTGCTTGGTACTTGAGCGTATATGAGTATTTTATTAAACTATTCCGTCTTTGCTTGCGACGGAAGACGTCTGCAGATTTAATTTTCAGGCTTTTGTTTCGCAGCAATTTGCTATTGTTTCTATTGAGACGATTCATCTCTCACAGCAGTGGAATAACAAAGGTTTGTAACTGGTAATACAATACAGCCCTTGGAACTAATTAGTTTGGAACAGAACTTTGCCCCGCGGCATCGGGTGCCTTTTTACCTGACTACGGTGAAGCAAAAAGAAGGGTTATGATGTTGATCGGTAAGTATGGGTGTATTTATGTTTCATCTGTTACCACATAACTTTTAAAAATTATAATTTGACAAATGAGGTATCGTTGGAAGCGTCTTGATCGTCCGCTGGTTATAGGCTTTGTGACATCAAATTAAATCAAACAAAAAGGTCTAAACAAGACATCACAGACAGACAATAAAATTATAAATCCGGAGTCACACATGTTAAATAATCGAACAGATTACGTGTGACTCCGGATTTTTAATTTTAGATGACTTTTTTTTTTGGAAGTGTTCTGGATCCGCTGGATAACCGGATCCTGTTTTCCGGATTACAATCCCTAGTCACATCCTATCACCCACCCGAGCTTTTACTGAGAAGGAAAAGAAAGAAAGAAAATACTTATGTTTGCGGTAAACATGTCGCAAAGAATAAACACAAAATAAAAAAGAACAAGTTGGGGGAAAAATATGCGTCACATCCACTCAAAACGGCCATCGCTCAGCATAATGCTGGGACCCTATGCAAGACCGAACCCCGGTGGCGCTGACTTTCAGCGACAACCGGCGTTGACGTTATGACGTCGAACGGTACAGCATACAATAAGATATTTTATAACCTAACCTTCTCCCATCAAAATTAAAATCAATGCTTGTACAGTCCCTAATCTTTCCCATAATAGACTATTGTGATGTGTGTTATTATGACTTGAATGCAGATCTCCTCAATAAACTTGACCACCTTCTAAATAACTGCATTTGATTCGTTTTCAATCTTCGTAAGTATGATCATGTGTCTCGCATCGATTGCTTTTAAAATGGTTACCCATACGTCAGCGCAGAGAGTTGAGGGCTTTGTCGATGTTGTATTCTCTATTCGACAAACCCACTTCTCCTTCTTACCCGACTTCCCATGTTCAATACCTATGCTATGCCCATAGCAAAAATCTTCGTTCTACCAACAATCGTCTTCTACGATGTCCTTCTTACCGCTCTGGTTTTATTCACTCTTCTTTCTATGTCCAGGCAGTATTTCTTTGGAATGCGCTTTTTCTGAACATCAGGATGGCAACCAGTCGGTTATCTTTCAAGTTGAAGGCACGTGAACATATTTGTGAAAAGTTGGCAAAATGGAGAAAAAAAATCCAGCAAATCAGGGCTCTCCTCAACCTATCGTTATTTCTCCTGACAAAGTTTATTCGTTTTATATGTATGTATCTATGTGTCTATGTATTAGTAGGTATAAATTTTCAAGTTATCTATCACTTATGTTGCACTTGCCTCAGGCATTAAGTCCGCCTTTGTACGGTATTTTTTAAACTGTGCAAAAAGTTTTAATAAATAAATATACAATAATTGTAATGAAATGATATTGTTTATTCTGTGAATAGGATAGTGGAATCACTTTTACACGTCATCTTAAAAAAACAATTAAAAGTTAGCTAAATAAGTTTGGCGTTTCCTATCTGACTACTCTGAGAAGAAAGGCCGAAACAAACTCAGAGGTCACAGTCTCTTTTAAAGTCCAGACATAATCTTGGTCAGGCCATATGAGGGCCATGTAGATTAGTCTGAAATGGTCTAGAAAAGAACTACACAGATTTGAGTGGACCTGTCCTGTCAGTGCAAGCAATGAATCTACATGTTTGTTTACTTCATTTTCACTTAGCGTTCTTCCTCACTTTTTTACTTTTAGCAAAAGTAAAAAAGTCACGCCATGACCCTTGTCATGGCGTGATGATAATCAACCTTGATTATGAAACTATTTAGTTCGATAAGGATTAATCTTTCTACACGGGTAGAATCGAAAGATCATGATATCCGTATTGTGATATTGATGATCTCATCTTTCGATTCTACCCGTGTTTTGATTGACTAATTTGAAAAATTTTGTACATTATTTTATGTATCATCAATTTTTGCAGCGCACGCTGAATAATGATTTTTACAGGTATTTTTTTGATACCTTGGGTTACATTATTGCAGTTTTCGCAGGGAGCTCTAATTTTTTTGAAAAATAAAATCCAATCATGTTACTATATGGGTACACCCATATGACCCATATGACATGGGTGGATTTTATTTTTTGGTTACATTATATCTTCGCTTATATGGCTTTTCTTAATCAGCATTAGTTCGCTACAGTTAATGACCTAAGGGTAATTAATTACTCCGTATTCGCCCTCCGGATACGGAAGCCATTAAGGCGGTGCTGTACGAGGATTATAGAGCGCCGAAGACCGCCCTCCAAGCGGAGATCCTGCGGGCCAGGGGACTGGCCCACCAGGAGTCGCTGGGGACTGAACAGGTACACGTGGGGACGCCCATACAAGATGGTGCGGGAAAAACTGACGCAGAGTCTCCGGCCCCAGCTTGTGGGGGACGTGGTGAGCGATGACAGGGGAACATACCTCCCCGCCCATGGCTCCGCTTGCTGCGATGCCCGATGCGGACCACACCACCGACGACGACGACGGTGCTCCGGACGTGACCGAGGTAGAGATGAGAGTGGCGGTACGTAGGCTGAATGCCAAAAATACCGGCCAAGGACCCGACGGCTTACCTGGAAAAGCCTAGGTCCTGGCCTTGGAGGCTCTCGGGCCTCGACTAAGGGTGCTCCTAAGCAGGTGCTTGGAGAGGGGCCGGTTCCGAATTCATTGGAAGACGGGGAAACTGGTCCTCATCAAGAAGCCGGGGCGCCCTGCGGACTCTCCGTCCGATTATCGGGCCATCGTGCTGCTCAACGAGGTGGGCAAACTTTTTGAAAGAGTCATTGCAGAACACCTCGTCGGGTGGCTGATGCGGGTGAGGCCGGATTTAGCGGAGAGCCGGTTTCCGCAGGGGGCGATCTACGGTGGATGCCAACATGCGCGTGTGGGCTCTCACGGCGTGGTATGCTGTGGCCCGGGGTGGGATCATCTTGGCGGAGTCTCTACACATCAGCAGTGCCTTCAAGGAGGAACTCCGGCATCACCGGATGCCGACCTACCTCTGTCGTGTGGTCGAGGCCTATTTAGCGGACAGGGCCGTCATCTACTCTGGTCACCAGAGAGAATGCAACAGGCGAAAGATGTCGTGTGGTGTCCTACAGGGATCGGTCCTGGGGCCGCATCTGTGGGATATCGAATACGACTGGATGCTGCGTGCCAACCTCTTACGCTGACGACACGCGCAGGGGTGGTCGCACCAGGCGGTGGCTGAACTAGCGACATGCGGGTTTGCGACAATCGTCGACAGGATCCGGCAATTGGGACTTGAGGTGGCCCTGCACAAGTCCGAGGCCATGAGTTTCCATGGTCCGCGGAACGCGCTACCGTCTAGTTCCCAAATAACGGTAGGAGGGGTCACAAGGCGTCGAGTCAACGATGAAGTACCTAGGACTCGTCCTCAACAGCCGGTGGAACTTCGTGGAGAATTTCCGATGTTTGGCTCCCAGACTGGAGCCAGCCGGGGCTGCCTTGCAGCGACTCCTGCCCATTATACGGGGTCCAAACGCCTCCTACCGGAGGCTCTACGTAAGAGTCGTGCGGTCCATGGTCCTTTACGAGGCACAGAGGTGGGCGCGTTCGTTAAGGCGGGCGACCAGCTCGCCAGTTGAACGCGCTCCAGAGGGTCCTGGACGTAAAAGTCCTCGCGCACAATTGGGAGTGACGCGAGGAGGCGAAACGCCGGGGCGTAACTCCGCTGCCGCGAGAAATTACGGCACAATGGACACAGCTCTGGCAGGATCTCATGGCGTCATGGAGAGTGCGATTGTCACAACCCTTTGCGGGGTCATCATTGCGTGGATCGCCCGGAGGACATGGTAGAGCATATGGTGCCCGACTTGGACAGAGCATCGTCGTGTGGTGGAGGCGATCGGTGGCGGTGAGATCTCGCGTCCGGCCCTGGTCCAGGCCATGGTACGGATCGAGGGGGCATGAGAGGCCGTCACCTCCTTCTGCGTAGCAGTAATCCTCGCAAAGGAGGAGGAGAAACACGTGAGGAAGAGGCAGATTTCGCGCCCTCTAACCGCCGCAGGAGACGCCCTGAGCGTCGGGAATCGCAGGCCGATTCCCGGCCACTGTAGGCGCGGGCTTGCGGACCGTGAGCAATGTGTAGCTCACCGTCCGATAGCGACCAGGTCCAGGTCGACGGCGCGCTGTGTTCCACGCGTGCCTCAAAGAGCTGTCAGCAGAACTGGTGGGGACTGATGCCTGGCGGGTTCGCGGGAAAATCCGAAAGGGACACCGTGGCCCCTGGCAACATACAGGCAGCTGAAGGAACACGGTTGGGTTTTAGTAAATTTTTAGACAAAGTAATTTGATAATTTCCCACCCAAAAAAAAAGGGTAATTTATTAATGCATCCTAATTATTACAAATTAGGGCCATTTCCAGCTCTTCACCAATGACGTTTGGATCAGTAGGCTTCTTGATTAAGTGATCAATAACTGGGCATTTACTTATGTGCAATTAACATTGTTTATACACATAGTAATGCTAAACTTAACAGAAACTTAGATTCAACATTGGACCCTAGATAGAACTATAATCCTTTTAAAAAGCATTCCATGTGTACAAAACAAAAACCGGCATATTGCGTATCGGATTACGCACAATGAAGGGTTCCGTAGTTGGGATGAATTTATCCCAAAAACAAACTTAACATTGTAGTTGAAAAACATGATCTTCCATACATCGTTAAACGTCAAGGTCAATTCTCTAACTGCTTAATGTAAGTTTGTAATCGCATTTTTTTAAACTGATAACATTACATTTTTGGACATTTTCCTTTACTTGTGCTGTCAGACGCAGATAACGGGAAGTACCCTAAAGGTTTTGATTTATTTGCGAGCATCAATGTCGCATAAATGGCCATATTTTTTTATTGCGTTGACTTAAATATTGTTTTCTTTACAGCACCAAGTGATCGCAGACCTATGTATTTGATATAAATTTCAACTTGATATCGCTACGCGCACAGACGGACAACGAAGTGATCCAATAAGGGTTCCATTTTTAGATACAGAGCCCCAAAAATACCATTGTATCTCATGAGAGCATTCTTTGAACAATAATATAGAGTAGTACGAAGAACATGTAAAATAATAAAGACTATAGGCACTTGTTCTCTTTGATACCTAATCACGTTGAGATGTCTAACATACGAGTATCTTTACTTGCAAAAAATATCTTTTTATCCTATAATATTTATATTTCCCTTGCTTGTGGCTTAGCTTTTTACTACGTGTGTATTATTTGCTACCACATAATATCTTGAAGATAGCGTCTCACACCGAATGGAATAATACAATTTATTTTATAAAAGTTGTTTTTGACGGCGGGCAAAATGTACTGCTTGTTTGTTGCTTTGTGTTTTCTCTTCTTAGTAACGGGCCAGTAGATAAGCGAGTTGGTTTTCATGGTAGTTCACCCGCGGGTCACTATCAATTCACTTGAGGTTGTCGTGAAATGGTAACTCAGGTAACATCAAGTGCTTTGCAGGGTCTTAAAGCGCAGGCCTTACGAAGCGGAACGAAGCTAAGCTCGTTTAGTTAGACGAACTTAGCTTTGTTTCGCTTCATTCTCAGTGTGGTCTGCGCTTAGCGTCTGTATGATTAATAAAAATCAGCAATGGGTGTTTGTGGATGA
Organism: Xanthia togata; assembly: GCA_963853775.1. Lineage (NCBI taxonomy): Eukaryota > Metazoa > Arthropoda > Insecta > Lepidoptera > Noctuidae > Xanthia > Xanthia togata. The sequence goes on along the minus strand of OY970794.1, from coordinate 23,776,074 downwards.
TGATCACCTACCTGACTATTACAAAACGATTATGAGATAATAAGAAAACGCTAGTTTTCTATAAACCAGCCAAAAGCATTTTAGTACTGTATACATATTATCCTATCATAGAGTGTAAATACGTCACCCACATTCAAAGAAAAATGGATTGAAAAACAATGGTACTGTTTATTAAAATAAAAACGGAGGGCATTTTAATGTATTTATATGGTTCACATGAACAGCCAATAACTTAGTCTAAAGCTTTGATTTTCATAAATAAAACCAGTATGTCTGGATGGGAATGATTATTCCCAAGTGTAACTCTGTTTCCGCCGTTTTCGCAGCTCACTGCTAAAGATATAATGTACTGTGCGACGACTCCACATTATGTGAGTCCTTGCTTTTGTTTATTTTTATATTATTCATTTTTATTTCGTTCACAGTGATGTGCAAACAACAATACTCTCTGAATATTAGGGAACGTGGTCTATATTTGGTTTTCTTACATTATTTATTATTTCATAAGAGCTTCCGTTGTGTGATTTTTGTTGGGTATAAGTAAATAATGTCGGAATTGGTTACTTGTTTGTGTTGGCAAGTACCTAAGTATGTAAATTTTTCTTGTAGTATTTTGATAAGTTTAATAAATTTTTTTCGAGATGATTTTGACATTATTTTGATTTCGTTACAGAAAAACGTGTGCGGTCTAGGAACCTTCGTCAGGATCGAAGTTCCTTCTCACGTGATTTAAAAGAAAAACAAATTTTTTGCAGCCGTCATCTTAGATTTACATTTTGACTTCAGCACCTTCGAAATCTATGAACATGATACCCATGATGAAAAGTTTGAATATTTTCTCCCCCGCAATCTTGGATTTACTTTTTAATGTCACTATTGACTTTAGCACCCTCAAAAACTATGAAAACGACACCCATGACGTTTTTTTTTAATTGCCATCTTTTTTTCGTTTTTGCCATCTTGAATTTTCAGTTTGACCACACTATCAGCTTTAGTACCCTAGAAAACTACGAAAAGGACACCCATGACGAAAATTTTTAAAACTTTCTGTCATGCTGTATTTACATTTTGACCTCACGATCGGCTTTAGCACCCTCTTAAACCATGAAAACGATACCTGGTAACAAAATGAGGTTTTTAGCCAATGTATTTAAAGTCATTTATTCAAACTAACCTGAGAATCAGCACTTTTCAAACGTCAAAATTACATCGAAGTTGATTGTCGAAGTCACTAGCTAACCACATATTGCAAATACAACTCATAAAAAACATTGTAATGAGTAGATTATGTCATCAATAAATTAAAATAAATTGACTTAACTACCTATAAAGTCAAATAATATAAACAATTATATAAACTCATACGCCTGTATTCCTCGAAGGGTCAAAGGTATGCAAACTCCGGGTTGCTACGGAGAAATTCCAGATAGGAAAAAGCCAATAACAACCATAAATTATATAATACATTGCAAAACACTAATTTTAAACGAAGTGCCAGTGACTTTAAAGCCAGATGGTTTAACTACAAAGCTGCATAGTCTACTAACAGAAATACTTTAAAATAATAGCCATTCAAATACCAGTTTCCAAACTCTGTTTCCATTCAACATTAAGACTAGAATATGAGTAGTGCAGAAGTGCCGAAGCGACCCAGTTTCCTCTTGCAATCTCCCTCGTATTATTACAAAGGTATAATAATTATAAAAGACGCCTCGAGGTAGGTTTTCGTGTCGAAACTGTTAAGCGGTAAAGGAAACTTTGAAATAAAATATGTCTGTTACTTATTACGTAGGTTGGTGATGTTTCTAGTACGCTACATTACATTTTCTGTTTAATTTTTTGCAGTGCTAATTATGTAAAGTGCATGTAGAATATTTTGTTCAAAGGAAGATTCTAAGAATACTTATTTTCATAAAACGAAGAAATTACATTCTTGGTTTTTTTATTATATTGAACGTTGGGCGTCAAAAAGTAGAACAGTCGATACACGTACCTATTTTAGAGGTAATTTTGTACAGCAGTAGACTCTTTCAGGCTGAACAATAATTACAATGGTAATTATGCTCACCAGTGGCGGCGCTAGACCAAACGTGGATGTTGGCGACATCAGCTTTGCGAGGCCTCTTTCATTTCCCAGACGAAAGAAAAAGTAAAATTGAATGAGCTGAATTATACCCCAATGTAATATATTATGAGTTTTATTACTAATAAAATGGTGACAAAAATTACATAATCATACAAAAAATAAAATAGACGAACTTTTCGCTTGTTACCCTCAATATTTTTTTTCAAGATTACTCGTATGTCATAGCTAACACCAGTTTCTATTTCTAATGCAGACAATTTTGAGAAGCAGGATGCAAGATCGACCAAAGCGAGCTCGATTTTATCACACCACCACGCATGGTTTAAATGAAACATAACATGACATCACGCCTTGTTTCCCCGAAGGGTTGGGCAGAGGTGTACCTGTAGTAGGTACACCCACATTTCGCCAGTTATGTTTAAGTCCCATGTAATAGGGGGCGAGCCTATTGCCATCAACCGGGCACAAATTCAGACTCCGGGCTGCTACTGAGAAATTTCAGATAGAAAAACCCATTAACACTTTGCCCAACCCGGGAATCGAACCCAGGACCTCATACTCAGCAGTAGCACTTGCAAACACTAGACCAACGAGGCAGTTAAAATAAGAGGTTTAAATTATATTGTATTTTAACCATTCTTACAGAAATAGGAGATATTTAATTTGTTAAGTTGTACAGAAAATATTGAGAATTAGTAGAATGCAGGACGCAAGAGCTCTTTTTACCAACCTACTTACAGGAATAGGTAGGATACTTTATTGTCGTTTACTTGTACAGAAAGGTTTGAGAAGGATATAAGAAGAATATAATAGGATGATAGAGCGAGCGAAGCGAGCTCAAAAAAGTTAGCACTCAGTGTCAGATGGGTCAAATTTTCTTTTGAACTTTTCTCTAGTCAACCTATGCAGAAAAGTTAGAAAAATAAGAAAATGTACGATGAAGATGAAGAAAGATCAAACATTTTTGCATACCACGTATATATTTTTCATACGTACGTCTGCATTTACAAACTGCCTGTTTTTTACTGAACTGAAACATGTTGACCTTGTTTAGGATTTGATTAAATAGTACTTCTCGAGATTTGGAGAACCCAGGACCGGGGGCCGGGGGGAAATAAATACGAATAACTAAACTTTTAAAACTTTTTTGCGAAGCCCCCAAAGGCGGAGGCAGTCGACAGTCGCCAACGTCACTGGTGCCTAACTTTTTCCCCGATATTCCCACGGATCGAGACTTATGCGGGTGAATCCACGGCGCACAGCTATTAATTATAAGTCCTATCGATCTGTTCTGTAAAAATCCCACGTGCACAACTTACGTGAAGTAAGCTTGAAGTGATTGTCAATAGTGACAATTACTAGCATCCAGTGGAATGACAGCTCACTACACCTAAGTTTTCTCGGTAAGAATTTGACAGAAAACATCGATAGGCTTCCTCACGATGTTTTTCCTTCACTGATATCAGTGATGTCCAAGATAAACTTAGAAAGTACATTTTATGAATTTAAAAAGTGACGTTGGTACCTACTTACATAAAGCCACAACCTCGTGCTTGGCCTTAAACACTGGGCCGTCACGACAGTCAAATTCATCATCCTATAATGTTACCACTGCAGGGACACAGGCCTCTTCGCGGTGAGAGGAAATGGGCTGTAATCCACCACGCGGGCCCAGTGCAGGTTGGTAGATGACACATGTCTTCGAATTTTAAGTTCTAGGACATGCCGGTTTCCTCACGATATTTTCCTTCACCGTTTTGAGAGCAGTGGTGATGAAATAATTTACACAAAGTAAAGCGTCTGTCTAGGTTCTAACCTACTCGTAAATCACGGCCGTTACCACTTGGCTACCACTGCTCAAATTCATCTTACTTCGGTTTAAACATTATCATTTACTTATTAGTATTCAAAGTCTTAATCAGAACGTCAGATAAATTTTGAAACCTCAATTTACGGTTTGACGCCCACAGTAGGTGAATTCTGAATTTCCAAATATTTACTCAGACAAACATGGGTAATGAATAGGATTCGCCAATGATTGTGTTCAATCAAATTGGTTCAGTGAATTTTCAAATTCAAATAATTTTAATAATTATATAAAACGATGTAAGTTTGCTAGGGAAGTTGGTAGACAATTGTATTAGAAAAGTTTAAGATTACATAATATATGTATATAATATAGCAAAAAAAAAAGGTTTATGCTACTTTTGAGTTAAAAGTCGCCCGGGAGCCGAACCCGGCACGACATAGATCAAATAACAAAACGCAGAATCCAAGTATTAAAGAACACAATATATATTTCGATTAAATAAAAAACAAACAAGTAAAAAATATGCAAGGTTTACAAAAAAACAGTTATTAGCGTACGCACGTGTTGATTATCGAAACGTTAGATGAATATAAATTTCGGGAAAGTATGCTAGGCCCAGCGGCATACGTGAGTTACCTCGGTTTCGCTTAGCACGACTCGAGCGATCAAACGATGGCCAACGCTTCATGAAGCTCCCGTCTATATCCGTGTATATCCGTTAAGACCGAAGTTTCAATTTATGCGATGAACCCACGACCATATAAAGTGAAAAAAAACATATACTGGGCTAGTACGACAATAAAAATTACCGGCGATAATACAAAGGTGATATAAAATTAGAGAAAAGGTGTTAAGTTGTGGAATCGTCTGGGAGTTGCCTGCCCCAGGCGGCAAGGTGCCACAGAGGTGCCAGAACGTGGTCTGTTCCGCGAAGACAGCGTTAGTACAGGATCTGGCAATGCGCTGAGCCCTGGCGGTGGAGGCTTAGGCGGTAGGTAGGGCCAAAACCGGCCTTTTCTGGTCGGATCCGAAATAAACATCATTTTAGACTTATAAGAACGGCAAAAATATGTTGGGGGGCTGAGTGATAGACAACTGGAATACTCACACATAAAATATTCAAATCTAAAAACTTAAATTCACCATCGGTTGTTTTTGGGGAGGAATCACAATTTCAACAATCTTCTAGTACCGGAACAAATGTGGCACGGTACTTCATTTGGCAGAAGACAATTATATCTTAGAGATATCATCATCGAGTTATGGAACAAACAAATTACAGTAGAACATTTATATCAACACATCAGGCTGGGTAGCTGATGACTGACGCAAACAAGCATGAATCTTTTTATTCCTCCTGCTATGACAAAATTTTTGAATTGATGTAAAAAATGCTAACATTTTATAAATAAAACGTGTAAAGAGGCCTATCTGGTAGCGGAATGCTACAATATACATAAACTCACGGCTTCTCCCCATTGAGGCAGGCAGAAACTACAGAACTTCTACAATCCTTACATACTCCTTTTACTTAGTTTATGTAACGTTTTGCAGTAGAAATATTCTAAAACTACACTTTTTTTTTTTTTTTTTTTATTTGGGTGGGAAATCATCAAATGACGTCTCCCGCTCTGGGTGGAGCGGGAGGGCGTGTCAGACTCTTACTGACTAAAACCCACCCGTGTTCCTTCTGTTGCCTGTGCAATGCCAGGGGGCCACGGTATCCCTTTCGGACTTTCCCGCAACCCCGGCAGGCAATGGTCTCATCGGACCCGTTCACTCGCTGACACTCTTTGAGGCGCGCGTAGAACACAACGCGCCGTCGACCCGGGCTTGGTCCTTACCGGACGGCGAGCTACCCATTGCTCACCGTCCGCAAGCCCGCGCCTACGGTGGCCGGGAATCCGCGATCGATTCCCGACGCCCAGGGCGTCTTCTCCTGCGGCGGCTAGGGGCGTGAGGGCGCGAAATTTGCCTCTCCCTCACGCGCTCCGCCTCCTCCTTCGCGAGCATTACTGCTTCGCAGAAGGAGGTGACGGCCTCCCATGCCCTCTCGCTCCGTACCATGGCCTGGACCAGGGCCGGACGCGAGAGATCCCCGCCACCGATCGCCTCCACGAGGACACGGCGGTGCTCTGCCCAAGCCGGGCATACCTCAACCGTATGCTCCACCGTGTCCTCCGGGCGATCCACGCAGTGATGACACCCGGGCGTTTCCTCCCGCCTTATACGAAACAGGTACCTCCCGAAACAGCCGTGTCCGGTGAGGACCTGCGTCAAGCGGAAGGTGAGGACGCCGTGGCGCCTCTCCAGCCACTCCTCAAAGAGGGGACTTATCGCCGCAATAGTGGCGTGCCCAGCACTGGGTTGCGACAATCGCACTCTCCATGACGCCATGAGATCCCGTCGGAGCTCTGTCTGCTGTGCCGCAATTTCTCGCGGCATCGGAGTCAAGCCCCGGCGTTTCGCCTCCCCGCGCCACTCCCAAATATGCGCGAGGACTTTTGCCTCCAGATCCCATGGCGGCAATCCGGCAAGGAGGCTCGCCGCCTCACCGGAGACCGTGCGGTATCCCCGGACCAGCCGGGTGGCCATGACCCTCTGGGATCTAAAACTACACTGTACTTACAAAAAATCAAACATAATTCAATGATAAAAGAATTTTCTAAAGTTGATCGGTTGTTAAAAGGAAATTTTAAAAATACACAGTAAAATTTACCTCTCATAAATAAATTATTAAATTTTCCTCCTGAGACTGTAGTTCTATGCAATACAGCCCAAAGCAATAGAGTAGAGCTACTAAATTTATAAATTTGTCTCTAGATGACACTAACAAAACTTCGGCCGCATCGTGTCTTAAAAGTAACACACGGGGCTATATTAATAGCAGGCACGAATTATGCACTCAAAAACGCTATATATTTTATTATGAAAAAAGTGTCAGAAAGTCGGGCGTCATGCTTTTGAAGTATCAAGCGATTTTGAGCCTTTTGCGGTGCAACTGTTGCTGTCACATTGACTTGTCCTGCAAACGGTCATTGTACGGGCTGTTGTCTCATTCAATCAACAAGGATTTGAGTATACAGTAAGATGAACTGTGTCCATCCGTTAATTTAAACCCTACAGTAGGACTTACGTAGCCCATGCGTCTTACCAAGATTCGTGAGTTTCATCGTCTCTATGTGAAAAACACTATCGACATTTAATTTTAGTTTACGTATTTCAGTAATGATAGGTACTAGGATGCCTCGTCCTTAGGTTACTGGGCCGTTCAAATAAAACGAGTAATTATTATAGTTTAGCCTGATTATTTAAATAATCAATTTTATGTTATTTTACATGTTTCATCATGACATACTATGACATACTTGTGAGCCCTCTAACCTGACTCGTAATTCTGCCTTTTATATTCTTAATAGCGCTTATCTCATAATCTTGAGCCATTATCTTATAATTACTCGTAATGGTTGGGGATAACGATCTCTACCGTAGTTATAATACCTATAAATTATTTCTAGACAGTATGACATTTGTATTATATTTTAGTGGGCAGCCGATACTTTTCATAATTTTGTCTAAAATTAAGAACAACTGCCGCAATACTACTCAGTACAATAAACAGTATGTTTCCATAACACAGTGGCGCAAGTTCGCGGCCTGACGTCTAATACAACCACAAACAGATGCAAGTTTAATGTCTTTCGCCCCACAATACGCTCACACTGTATGAGAACTACTATAGGAGTGTATCGATTTCCTTTTGAGTTTACCAGATATAAAGCTATTTGTTCAATTATGCTGAAATGTGAGTAGGTACAACTTTGAGTAGAAATTTTAGTATACGAAAACATTAAAGAACTTACGATGAAGGAAAACCATCACTAGGGATCATGGACTTAAACGTTTGAATTCGACAGCACGCAATGGTGGTTCATTAGATGACCGGCGTTAGATTAGTGAAGCATCTGCCTGGCTTTCATGCTGAAATTAACCTTTTAGTACTACATAGAAGTGTATTGATTTCCTATTAGTAGGTACAACTTTGGGTAGAGATTTGTGCATACTAAAACATATAAGGACTTACGGTAAACGAAACCATCAGTAGGGAACATGGACTAAAACATTTGAAATCAACACGATGCAATGAGCAAACGTGCGGTCAATACTCCTATTGCTAAATAATCTCTGTAACACAAGAGATCAAATTTTGACAGTGTCAAAGAAATTTTGTGTATGATCTTCCCCATTTGAAGTTGTCACCACACAATAAGAAAGCGTGATAGTCAATGCTCATTCATCACTATACAGTTCCACAGAAGCTTTGTTTATTCAAGAAAATTACTCTCTCTTCGTAATTGATAATCTTTCAGATTTCTGAAAATAATTTCAACTGAGAGTCCCACTAATATCATTATATTTTTACTTCCGTAGTTTATTTTTAAAGGGCATTTGAATACAAAATGAATATCCATCCAATAAAGTGGGTATGCAAATTAAAAAAAACAATAAATACATGACATAAAAATAATCTCAGAGCTATTTCAAAATCACGATACACTTTCGAATTTATTAACTCATTCACCGCTGGTCGTAAAAACCGGCGGGTTGTCCATTTGACCCAACTCACTTGCTAAATCATCCGTTAAGATTCGCGTTACGGCAATTGTAATTAACCTGTTACCGTACACGGCAATGGAGAGTGAATCATTTGTTAGTGCCGGCTGATTTCTAGCCGATGGTTATCAATCTTAAGTAAATATTTAGTTAGGGTAACATTCACGATTATATTTCGGCAGTCTTCAGTATAATGTTCACATGAAATCGTCCTCTTTTCAATTTCCTTTTTTAATAAGTTCCTCGTGAAGAACACATCAAATTAATCTGAATGACGTTCTGAATGCTGGTCCTGCTCCACAGCCACTTGGGCTCACTAGTTAAAAAAAATGGTAGAGTTGCTTCCACTTTTTTATTTTTTCTGACTACGAACATAATGTTTTATTTTATTTTTTATTTAACCAATTTTAATTGTTGAATACTCCAATAGATAATATTGATTTTCTTTCTTTTTGGTTGTAAATTTATTTTAATGTTACAAATTATTATTTTTTGAATTTTTGTAAATGTGAGTATCATGTCGTTTACTATGTTATTATGTTGTATTTTGACTTGAAAGAGCAGGTTACTTGAGAGTATGTCATGCTCACTTAATGTCTCACTGATGGTGGCGAGTGTGTTGGATCATTCGGTTCCCTTCAAAATGGTTGAGCTGGATGGTGCTGATCCACGCGTCATGTTCGTGAACGGGCGCCGTCAGTTGAGACTGGTCATGTCATAACTGCCAGGGCTTATTTTTAATAGTTTTCGATTTTTATATTTTTTTACATTGTTCTCACATATAGAATCAACAAGAGTAATGTACCCAGGATTTTGTAATTTCTATATTTAAAAGAGTGTCCTTGGAGTTTCTTGCCCGTTCTTCTCCATAGAGATCTACGTTTTGGAATGGGCAACTAGCTTCAACTTTCTGACTAACTGACTGACTCTTTAACAATTCAAAAGTGCCTGTAAATGGTTTAATTGAAATAAATGCTTTGAGTTTGAGTTTGAGTAATAATTTACTAACATTATATTATAACTCTAACTCTAACAGACAGACATCTGTCCACCTTTTCACGCGTTAACTGCTGATCGCATTTGTATGAAATTTGGATAGACCATGGACTTTTTATCCCTATAACATGTTCCCATGGAATAATATTCTGATCTCCAAGCGGGCGAAGCCGCGGGCCAAAGTTAGTAAGACATAAAACATAATTTAAAGGTTAGAAAATTAATATTAAATGACATATGACAATTTTTTTTTGACAGTGAAACATGTCTTAACTTGAAACAAAGTTTATGAAATTAAGATACATCGTAGTTATTTTGTCGATAATACCCATAGAAGTATTATTTAAAACTAGTGATATATCTATGATAATATCAAATACCCTAGTACCAATTAGTCATACAATATCAATCAGTCTTCTACACGTCAAGCAAAACTCAGCACCATGCAAAGTAGAACCGTCGAAAGGAGTCTTTACTGACCGAGTTCTGATCACACAGCACATAGAGGTAGAATGATTACAGTCCTGATGGCAATAAATAGCCCCTTTGATTTTAGTTCAAGAGTAATTGCAGCGGACGGCGTAGAGGGCTCGTATTCACAAAGCGTATGTACTTAATGATCTTCGGTGTTGAGTGGTTAGACTTGCACTTTGAAGCCTAATTTATACGGATGTGGGGGTTGGGCTGTGCATTTGTGATGAGGAATAAGGAAATTCTAATTCCATGATAGGTCTGACAACCAGTCTTACCAAGGGGTATCGTATTGCTCAGTTACTGGGTTGTGGAGGTCAAGATAGGCAGTCGCTCCATGTAAAAACTGCTATCCAGCTGCATCCGGTTAGACTGGAAGCCGACCCCAAAATACTTATGAAAAGGCTAGGCAGATTGATTTTCTTAATTCCGTGATAGTGGAGGAAGTGCAGAAGATGTTGATACAGCTTTCAAGCGGCTGTCTGGTCGCAATAATCATTATTTCTTTAATAGGTAAGTATATATACGTAGATGACGCTTAAAAATGAATACATTGTCTACCACAAATCTAAACTATATAAATTAATATTATAAAGAGAAAAGATTAGATTTTTTATGTATTTGTTTGTTGTTATGGATAAACTCAAAAATTACTTAATAAAACCAATTTAAAAAATTCTTTCACCTATTGAAAACTACATTATCATCAAGAAACATGGGCTATATATTACCGACTTCCATGCGACCGAAGTCGCGGCCAGAAGCTAGTAAATTTTTTTTCATATAAAAGAAAATATTCATATTTTTGTAATGAATAAACTCAAAACTACTGGACCGACATAAAAAAATATTTCACCAGTAGAATGATATTATCACTGAGTAACATCTTCTCATTGTTATTTAAGTTTAGATAGCCATCTAAACTAAAATTTTAAATAGAAAATTTTAGATTTTTTGTATGTTACGCTTTCAGAGCTAAACGGCTCAACCAATTTTGATAAAATGTTGTATTGGGATACTTTGAGCCCTGGGAAAGTACTTTTTATCGACGTAACACGGGGCGCAGGCGTAGCCACGGGCAGAAGATAGTAATTTATAAAGATATCACGCGAGCCAAGCTACTGGCGAAAGCTAGTAACTTATTTTAAGATCAAATTTAGGGGAAATGATTCGTCTGTCAAATCATACCTGCCAATCTTTGACAATTTTTTTTTTTTTTTTTTTTTTTCTAAACAGACAGCTGTGCTGCTGTAGAGTTTGTTGCGCCACTTCTTCTTCCCAGCAAAAGCACTAGGAAGTGGTGAAGGGTGGGCGTTTTAGGGGACTGTCTTATGTAATTTTGACGTTCGAAAAGTGCTGATTTTCAGCCTAGTTTGAATAAATGACTTTTGAATTTTGAAATTTGTTAGTTTAAAAAATGGTTATTACACGGCAAATTGATGTTTTTTTTTAATATATTTATTTGAAGTTATAATACGGAGGTGTTATTTAATTCTAAACTCGCCAAAGTTTTCCGTTTGATGGCGAGATGCACTCTATTACAAAACAATGAACCACCTTACGTACACATATCATGACCTGCTGATGTCTGTACGTAAGGTGGTTCATTGTTAAGCTACTACAAACCGTAAAATTTTCACATTCGATTCTGAACTTAACCATTAACTTTATAAGGTTTAAAATCATTTGGAGACGTGCTGTCGTGTGTTCATACCTACTACCTAAATAATATAATTATTATTATACTGATGTGGTTTAATCTTATACAATGTATTTAATTCTGTTTGCTATCCTGTTATTTTTTAATTTTGTCTTAAGTGATCCTTTACTAATTGAATTGTATTGTTCTTAACAATTGATTTTCGTGGCTGTACCTTCCCTAATTACTTATGCACAGGCACGTATTTAAGCTGGTAGTCAATTTACTTAACAATTAATTTCCCTGAGTTTACATTAATTTCTCAGTATTCAAAACTTTCTATACATTTCCATATCAATAACCACCAATTTCGAAGAAAAAACACAAACCCATCATTATCCTTTTCCAAGTAAATACTCAAATCTAAATGGTCCCCACTTTCCGTGAACCGACCGTGTAAACTAACCATTAATGGGTATCAGAAATCGTTATTACATTTCAAAGAGCATTTTAATAACTCAATTCAGAAGCGAGCGGGTTCTATTAAATGCGCGGTCATTTTTTGATGTCAGGGTGCATTTTCATTAACTTTGTGAAAAACCCGATGATTGAGGGTTATTCAACGCAAGTTTTAGTGCTGTAGACTTTTATGGGTTGATCTTCAAGATACTTAGGTTTATGTTCGCCAATAATTAATCAATATATTACATTAAACAGTTGTTTATGTCAAACTTTGCCTTCTGTACAAGTAATTAAAATGGAAGTGTCTGTTTGTAATGTCAAAATAACAGCGATTTACTAAATATATAATTATGTAAGTATATACAGTACTTATGACAAAAAAAACTTTGTCTGTCTGTCTGTCCGGGCTAATCTCCGAAACGGCTGGACTGATTTTGACGGGACTTTCACTGGCAGATAGCTGATGAAGGAGTAACTGAGGCTCCTTTTATTTTAGAAAAATAACTAGGGTCTATGCAGGTGAAGCCACAGGCAGCAGTAAGTAAGTAAATATGGGACTGTTTAAATATGTAGGTATTAATCAAGGCTTTATTTTCTTTCCTCAACTTTCAAGAATAATGTACGTCTCGATGAGTATGTACGAGTACAAAAAGTCAAGCACAGATTTTTATACGAACGTTATTTAAAATGTTCAAATGTTTAAATGTTGTGTGGCTAAACAATTAATAAAATAAAATATAATATATATAATTAAGTACGTCTATTTGATGTTATTATGTTGTAAATTTATCTGCTAAACTATTAATTAACTACACTACCGGATTGGGACACGGTAATGGTAGCGTATGTAAATAACTTTATTGAAACCAAATTCAAACTCTAACGTCCTACGCACTAAAATGTCACTTAAAACAAATAGGATAAGTACCGTTCCAAAAAATTACTCGGAGTGATTTTTTTTCCATCGCTTTATTATTTATTCACAACAAAATAAAATGGTATTTAATTATAGACGAGTGTTAGCCCCACTTAACAGTTTATACTGTCGAGTGAAAATTAATAATGAAACGCCTCCGAGAATCCTACCCTGAATATTTAACAAAAACACCAAATATTTTCGGCCTTCCAAAAATAATAATTATTACAATAAACTGCTTTACCCGTGCGTTCCCCAATTTTAGTTCCATTAAATTAAATCCACTAAATATAAAAAGTAAACAGGGCTAAGTTCATAATGTGCCTGAAGAATCGCAATAGAGAGGGAATTTATTAAACTTCGTCTAAGCTACGTGCCGGTCCCGAGGCCGTGGGGTTTCAACCCCATTAACCTTGTCTCGCCATGATTTAGGGGTGAAATACGAATTTCCCCGTATTTCTGCCTTTCACCTTTTTGTTCGAAACAGATTTTTACTTGGGGTTTAATAAACTGACACTTGGTAATGAAGGGAATTATCGTTCATTAGTCCATTTACATTTTTTTGATTTGATTCGGTTTTGGTTGGATTTAATGAATTGGAAGTATTGGGTTTTATAATGGTTTCGTATAATGGACATATAGGTACAATCATTTACCTAGATGGTTCCTAATAAAGCTACTAAATTATCAGTCAATACTGCTTTAATAGTAGAGGATCCGACCTAGGAACGACCTTCACTAATTTTTTTAATGGATGAAACGTATTTTAAATTAAATTTTGGTATGTTAGAAAATATATCGCGAGTGGGTTGGCTAAAAACTTCCTGGCTAGACTATGATTAATAAAAAATTCAAAAATGTTTTTTTTTTATTGCACTCATTCGTTTAACGATTAATTAGTTTTATTAACAAATTTTAGGTACTCTTAAGAGTACCTAAAATTTGCATAAAATTTTCTTAAGAACTATCCATTGATATATTCACTTATGGCTATTGGGCGCCAAGAACATTCCTAAATTTAGGTGGCCAATTAGTCACCTATTTAGGTCATTATAACTCCAAATTAACTAAGAATTGGCAAAAGTCGAGTTAGTAGGAAAGATTCTCCTTGAAAGTAATTTTCGAATTTTTAATTTATCACAGTCTGGCCAGAAATTTTTTAGCCAAACCACTCGCGATATATTTTTAAACATACTTACTAAATTGGATATAGAATACCTTTCACCCAATAACAGATGGGTGAATAAACATATGGAGATGGCATAAAATAAACTTAACCATTATTCTTTTATTTTTCTAATGCAAAAGACGCTTTAGATAAAAGCACTGAATTCATATTTTTACTAAATAAAATGGTTGATGTAAGGTTTTTGAACACATATTTCAAAGTTAATGTTCATTGTGAAACAGAAAGCAAAAAATATTCTTACTACTAAAATAAAATATCCATTAAGATCTCCATAACACATTTAGGAATGTAAGAAAATGTAATTTATGGTTTCTGTTTTCACTCAGATTATTTTAGTAACTGAAGGACTGCAACTTATGACTAGTTTTTTACGAACTCAAGGTACATGGTCCATTATGGTTATAAACTTTGTATGTAGTAAATAGGTTATATCAGTCAGCAGCAACAGTATCTGTAGACATCACTATGACAATTGATGAAGACAAAGCCCTATGAATTTACATTGCATTAGCACTCCTAGTTGACAGTAGTCGGTTACCCTTTGGTAATCTGTTTCGCCAACCTAATCAGTTTCGCCAACCTAACCAGTTTCGCCAACCTAACCAGTTTCGACAACCTAACCAGTTTCGCCAACTTAACCTGTTTCGGTAATCTGTGTAACCAGTCTCGCTGTTTTTAGTTTTATGTTTGAAACACCGTTTTAAAAATAAAACACGTCTTATTTTTTTGTTTGTTTGTTCCTCAGAAAGCACGTTATGCCGTAGATTATGCACGTGAAAACCAGTCTTACGAAGGTGTATCGTATTACCCAGTTACTGGGTTGTGAAGGTCAACTAGGTAGTCGCTCAATGTAAAACACTGGTTTTCAGCTGCATCCAGTTAGCCTGGAAGCCGACCCCAACTTAGTTGAGAAAAGGCTAGGCAGATTGATATTTTTTTAAACCCTCTCCTCTCAACGAGATTTTGACGTTTATTAATAGGTTAACAATTCGTTCTAATCATTCAGTTTAAACTTTGCATTAGAGATAAAATGCTTGCAGTCATCAAAGTGCGGAATTCTAGAGGAGGCAGGCTAAACACCGTTGTGAAATAAGGTAACTTTCCTAAATCAATTGAAAAACATAAAAATAACTTGTCGTATGTTACCTCCTCTTTTTTTTGGAGTCGGATAAAAAAAGTAAGTTAGGAGGAGACTATTGCCTTTTAGTGGGACATTAAAGATTCTTAAGACATCATAATGAGTTAAAAGATAGATAGATATTTAAATCTTTGTTCAAATCATACCGACATGATGACAACCTAAAATCTGACTGGACAATACACAGAATCTGTTAAAGTTCTTACACAATCAACACATCTCTAAACTAGAGGCGAACACATGACACAGGATAATCTGGCTTCGGACGGCCGGAACTATACTTGAGCAGAGGATATTAACGGGGAGATAAGGGGAACAACTGATTGTGGAGGAAACGCTGGTGTATGTATACTGCCCTTTATACTAGGGACTCGCTATTTAGTGTACAGTTCGGTGATTCGGAGTGTGGGAATGTTTTGGACGGAATTGCGCTGGGGTGTGTTTGTGTCTGGGGTTGATGATAGGAAATGGGTAGGTCATGCATGGTGGAAAGACATTACGTGTTTATGTTAAAATGTATGACAATTATTTTTCATGGCGGTGATGAGGGTGTATTCCTTTATGAATGCAGCGATTTTCGACCTTTTCAGGGCGTTGAGTCGACAGTCCACTGCAATCGGTATTTTGTTCTTGTTATGTTTTTGTTGTCATTTGTCAATGTCGCAACCACAGAGTAACGTACATTACTGTTTCGAAGTAATTACGCTATATTGGCTTTGGTCTGTGGCCTTGAAATCAACCGATGAACAACATTTTCAAGCGTTTATTTGTTGGTTGAATACGAGGCTTTTGGCTACTTTTGTATTTGTGTATTTTGTGTTTTTTTTCTTTAAATGTGCTTTTTGTTTGTGCAGAATAAACATATTTCTTTCTTTCTTTCTTCTTTAGGTAGGATGCGCACGGAGAGGTTTTCATTCGTTTGCCACGCTAGCCACGTATCATACTGTAAAGTAAAAAATAAACGTATTCATACAACGCAAAGCTAAGACCACGTGCTGAGAACCTTTATTCTTGTTCAGTTTCTTCGAGAAACCATTATCCCGTCTGTTAAGACCAGGCACTCTAAAGACAATTTCCACTCAAGCTCCGCCCCCATGCGCCCCATAACTCCACTATGTGCTAAACGCTAGCACGTCAGTAATAAGGTTGAATATAGCGTGCGCTCTTTGATCGTGTTTGAGCACGGAACTAAAAGGCGTAAGTTTCTTAAGGTTCTTTAAGTGTAAAAGTGATTCCAATATCCTATTTACAGAATAAACAATTTCATTTCATTTCATTTTTATTTCGTTTATAATTAAAGTAATAATTATTGATCTAGAGAAAAAATATCAAAATATAGTGGCTGGATACTAAACTATATTTTCTTACTGTGAATACTTATTTTAGACATAAAAGCCGAGTAATCATTATTTTATATAAATAATCTTTAAAAAAAGACATGACTTTAGAATAAAAAAAATATCGAGCGAAAATATTACAATTACGTACCTAACTGTCTTGTACATGGAAAGAAAAAGATAAAAAAAAAAAAAAAAAAAGAATAATGAATTAATAATAATAAATCATATACTAAAGTTCCATTTTTATTGTATGCGTGATTATTTCAGAATATTAATGCAAATTAACATACAATTTAGAGAGCCTCCTCTTAAAATTTATTTGCAAAGATGGCTGCCCAGTGTGCTTTAGCTAATGTGTCGTCATGTCACTGATATAATTATGCTATTTCATTGCACCCCTTTTGAAAATTCAAACAAAATTTTAATCTTATAAAACCCACTTAGATAAGTAATTCTATAAATCGGTCCCTGTAGCAAAATACCTACATTAAACCAGTTGGCGTTACTTTTTGGCGAGAAGACCGCCATTATTATTCAACTAGTCATCCCATTAGCGTAATTTTCGCACATTTTCATAAGTTATACGCGTATTAATTACTCCGGGCTTGGCTAGCGTAGCGGTTGTGGCTGGCTGCGTACATTGACCGTCTAGTGCATTATAAACGAGTAGGATATGTGGTCTCTGATCAATTGATAATAAATAAATAAACCGAGGAAAAAAAAAAACATATGACGACGCGTATATTTTTAATTTTTTATTGTAGCAGATTTTTTTATTCGTGATTCTAACCATAATTAATTGAACCCACAATTAAAACACATTTCAAGTGAAAACCACAATGAACACGCTAAATAAAATTGACAAAAATGTTATAAAAACTAAAAGTCAACTAAAGATGTATAAACAAGACCTCATGAAATCCGGAGTCGCAAGTTTTAAATCGAACATATTACGTGTGACTCCGGATTTTTAATTTTGTCTGTCTGTGATGTTTTGTATTTATTGTCGTAGTTGGGTTTTAATTTTTATAAGTTTAATTTGTATTACATTATTTTGGAGTTATAAAATAATATATTTTTGAAATTAAGCCCTTTTATTTGATATTAAACATGGGACAATATTGTTTTGTTTCATGACTTTATGTTTTCTAGAGGGCCCCATATTCAATTTAATGTGACATCACATAGGCCTATATATAACCAGCGGACGATCAAGACAACGATACCTCATTTGTCAAATTATGATGAGAAGTTTAGAAGTTATGAGGGAACAGATGAACCTATATGTATAAATACTATTCAAAATGATAACCTTTCTTTTTGCTTCGCCGTAGTCGGGTAAAAATACCTATCTATTGCCATAAATAGTTATAAACAGGTAAAATTAAAAAAAATAACACATTAAACACTGTTTATAATTTCATCATTAGCCAGATCATCCTAGAAACGGACATAAAACATTTTCGTCCATTACGGGTCATCGCAGGGCATGTATCAACATTCCTTTTCTCCCCACTTCCTGCGGGACCAACCTCCCCGCGAGATAAAAGTTAATGGGCCAACTTACCGCGAATTATTCCCGAGGCACAGCATATTTTTTTTTGGTATCTCAACAGTGTAAATGTTTCAATAATTTAGGCTGTTCTCTTTTTAACGAGCGGTATTTATGGGTTTATGGTAATTTTGTTCCGCGCCCCCAAATAGGTGGGGTCGAAAAATATTCATTCACAAATATTTGGGTGAATATTGGTATGTTTGAAAGATTCGTCGTCAACATCGCTAGATGTTGATTTTTACTCGACTGCAGCGAAGCCAAAAAGTCTGACAACCAGTCTTACCTAGGGATATAGTATTACCCAGTTACTGGGTTGTGGAGGTCAGATAAGAGTCACTCCTTGTAAAATACTGGTAGTCAGCTACATCCGGTTAGACTGGAAGCCGACCCCAATATAGTTGGGAAAAGGCTAGGCAGATTGATTTTGCTGCGAAGCCAAAAAATTAGGGTTATGTGTTTGACCTGTATGTATGTGTGTGTGTGTGTGTATGTCCGTCTCTATGTACCTATCTCAAAACTATTTTTTATTTGGAATGAGAAATTATAAGAAACTAAAAAGTGGAAAGTAAAAAAGGTATTAAAAAAACTAATAAAAACCCGACTGCAAAAACACCAAACTGAGTATAAACACCAAACCTGAAATATGGTGTAACTTTTGTTTGTTAACCCCCCGCCTGTGATACCAAAATTCTATTGATTGTAATGCTTGTTTATTCTCTTTTCAGTTAAATGTGTTTTTGCAGTCGGGTTTTTAGTTTTTTAATAACCTTTTTTTTTATACTCGCCGCAACAGTTTAAATTACTATTCAATTAGTATTATTAAAAGTTAAGCACCATTGTAGTATCATAATCAATCTATAATGTTCCCGCTTTACTTTGTGTAAATAATTTCATCACCACTGCTCTCAAAACGGAAAACATCGTGAGGAAACCGGCATGTCCTAGAGCCAAAAAATTCGAAAACATTAACATCTACCAACCCGCACCGCCCGCGTGGTGGATACGGCCCACTCCATCTCACAGACACAAGACCACAGTAAAATAATTTAAACAAAATAAACACTATAAGTTCCTCTTGAAAACTGATAATTTACCTTTTTCATAAATATTAAAGTTTCCCAATAAAATTGTAATTAATTTAATTCCGTTATTATTTATAAGCAGACTTTACAATAGGTACTTTAATTCAAATAAACGCCGCCCGGAGTCTGTCGCTTAATTCTCATATTGTATTAATTAATATAGTAATTTCATTGCTTTGGTATATTTTCAATAAACGGTTACAAAATGCTTTGTCAATGAGTCGCCGTGAAATTAATTTGCCATTCAAGTGACGAAATTATTCGTTTGTTCTATTAATTTGATTGCTGTTCATTAGGAAAAAAACCGGCTAAGTGCGGGTCGGACCACGCACAATTAAGGGTTCCGTAGTTGGGATGACTTTATCCCAAAAACAAACTTAACATTGTAGTTGAGTATCATGTTCTCCCTTACATCGATATACGTCACGGTCAATTCTCCAACTGCAAATGTAAGTTATTAATTGCAAAAAAAAACTGTGATAAAACTACGAAATAACTATTTTTTTACTTCTCACATCGTACATGTACTGTGAGACCTTGCTTCCTGTCAAATTTCATTATTCTAGGTCAACTGAAAGTACCCTGTAGGTTCATCTGTTAGGAGTATCAAAATATGTCACAATTTTAGCCGTATTGATATTAATGTCAACTTGATACCTCCTCGCCTTCCTAAGAAAACTCCTCCGTTAAAGTCTGTCTGTCTTGCCAGACAGACGGACGGACATTATGAGGTACGGACCCTAAAAAGAAATCGAATTTTAGCCAGTGGGTAAGTACAGAATTTTTAATAGATCGCAGCAAGAAAATGTTAATTAACATAACATCACACTAGTAATCCCCGAAGGGTAAGGCAGAGGTGTACGTGTAGTATATTTCGCCAGTTATTTTAAGACCTACGCGGGACCTTCATATGACTCATGGGCGAGCAAAAACCAGGCACAAAGCCAGACTCCAGGCTACTGCTGAGAAATTCATAAAGGAAAACCTTATAACTCTTTTACCAACCCGGGAATCGAACCCAGCACCTCATGGTCAGCAGTGACAATGATAGTTGTAATTTAAGTATACCGGCAATTTGAGTTAGCAATGAATTAACAAAACAATTACTTTCCCTGACTTTACTTGAAATGAAATGAAATTGTTAGTTCTGTAAACAGGATATCGGAATCACTTTTACTGGTAATGTAAAAAAATAAAAATAAGTTAGATGAGTTTGGCGTTTCCTCTGACTATTCTGAGAAGAAAACCCGAAACAAACTCAGAGGTCACAGTCTATTTTAAAGTCCAGACACAATCTTGGTCAGTCCCTATGAGGATCATGTAGAAGTGTTTGAAATGGTCTTTTGAGGAAAGAACCACACAGATTTGAGTGGACCTGTCCAGGCAGTGCAAGGATTTGTCAGTTTTATCTACCTACATAAGTCAGTTTTTCTGACAAAACCTAAGAGTAAAACTAAAAAAAAAACTCAAAACTCAAATCATTTATTTCAATTAAACCATTTACAGGCACTTTCAAATCGTCCAGGGTCAGTCAGTAAGAAATATGAAGTTAGTTGCCCATTTCAAAGCGTAGGTTCCTATGGAGAAGAACAGGCACGAAACTCCACGGACAATCTTTTAAATCATAATATTCTTACAAAATATTGGTTACATCATTCATGTTGAAATTATACATGTGACAACAATGTAGAAAGACGTGCACGTAAAAAGCTTCCGTAATAAAAATATAAAAACAATTCAAAAATTAAAATAATCCGTGGCAGATAAGAGATGACCAGTCCCTACTGATGGCGCTCGTTCACGAACATGACGCATGGATCAGCACCGTTTAGCTCAAGCATTTTGAAGGGAGCCAAATGATCCAACACACCACCATCAGCGAGACATTTGAGTGAGCATGACATACTCACCGTCGCCAGGGCACATTCAAGTCAATGAAATATTACGCGGTAAATGGTAGCTCTTTAGTACATAGTACTTCCACCCATGCTATGTAAATATATAATACAAATGAGATTGAGTATATACAATACAAAGATGGTTTTACAATCATCAGCAGCTCCAACAGTATTTTTAAAATGTTAATCAATTAGTTGTGGTTGTGGAGCAGGACCAGCTATGAGCCAAGCATTTTTATCAGTGATGTAATCCCCCAACTTATATTATGCCTGCCTACAGATAGTGTGCGTTTTATACAAGATTTGAATTTCGTCTTATTTGATTGAAGTATATGGGGAGGAATATTATTGTAACATTTTAAACAGTACCCCATGAGAGATGAGTCTACCTAGCCAGTCTGAAACCTGGTTGTACTCATAGGTCCCTATTTCTTGTAATATAATTATGTATATCACCTCTTTTACTAAAAAGATGACATTTTTTTCTTACGTACATAATGTTTTCATAGATAATATATTGACAAGGTACCGTCATGATGTTAATATCCTTAAACAGTTCCCTTAGAGTCACGCCTGCGGAGATAATATATGGCTCTGATCACTTTTTTCTGCAGAATAAAAATAGACTCGATGTCTGAAGCCCGTCCCCACAGTAAAATACCGTAAGACATGATACTATGAAAATAATTGAAATAGACTAGCCTCGCCGTATCTACATCAGTAAACTGACGGATTTTTCTGACAGCATATGCTGCCGAACTCAGCCGTCCTGCAAGAGATGTTAAATGAGGACCCCATTGTAGCCTTGAGTCGAGCGTGATCCCCAGGAAAACAGTTTTATCGACAAATTCTAGTTTCTCTTGATTCAATACTATCTCACAATTACTACTTTTGACATTTGGTAAAGAACATTTTATGCACTTAGTTTTTTTTCCATATAATACTAAATTATTAGCAGTGAACCAATTGTGGACCTGCAGTAGGGCGTTATTTACATCGTCAAAATATTTAGCACGTCTATCTACCTTAAAAATTACGGAAGTATCGTCGGCAAATAACACCATTTGTGGTTGATTTTTTAACAAATGGAGTAGATAGATAGATAGATAGATAGAATACTCTTTATTGTACACCATAAAAATCACAGACATAAATAGATCATAATCATAAGTAGATCGTTAATATAAACTAAAAAGAGGAATGGACCAAATATTGAGCCTTGTGGCACACCCATTTTCAGTCACAACATGCTCTAGATATCTAAACTGAGAGACCCGACTCAGACAAGATACCCCGTTGAGATACACTGGTATATGCTCAGGTTGTTTATTTTTACCTCTAATACTTACTTTTTATATCGTTGTACTTAAAGCCGCGACTCTGTGTAGGCCTCACAGATATTCATCTTCTAGATAACGTATAGTTCGACGATATAGTTCTAGATAACAGCTTCCTTAACCCTCCTACACATGGTCTCAGCAACACCATGTCGTCAGCGTAACTGATGTTATTGACGCAAACGTTATCTATGTGACAACCGACGTTGCAGAGTTCACCTATCAGCTGATTAAAATACTAAACAGCCTTGAAGAGGTCAGTCCCCCTTGCCTCACTCCACACTCAAGTTAATATTCTTCAAAATATGCATTTCCTCACTTGAAAACGTTGTTCTTGTGATTATACACTCGAGAGCAATGAATCCGGGTCACTTAAAGAATCCTAAAAATCTCGGAAACTAAAAATGCTAGGTTAATGCAATAAATTGTATTTAATAGACAATGTAATACTCCTTAAATGAAGGTATTAAAACTTCTTAGTTATTGTAAAGTTATATCATAAAAAAATCAAATTTGAAAAAGGGCCACTTTCGAAGATGGAACTACGAAATTACAGCATTTGGTTTTGCTTTTGTTTGTAATCTGTCATTTATGTGGGTACATAAACCATGTTTATAGTGCTCTATATTCATTATTCAAGCTGAAATTATGTCGCTTACGCCTGAAGAATGCACCAGAATACTTACAATGCTGGAAACCGGCCGGAGTCAGCGCGATACAGCCAGGACTGTCGGTGTGTCACTGTCAACAGTACAAAGAGTTCTCCGACGTTACGAAGAAACTGGTTCTAACCTACGCAGACCAGGAACGGGCAGAACCAGGTGTACCACAGCACGAGAAGACCGATACTTGGTGAACACCATGCTTTGAAATCGCTTTCTTACAGGAACTGAACTCACAAATCAGTTTAGACGCCTCGGAGGAAGTAACCCAAGTGCATGGACAGTAAGACGTCGGCTTGCTGAATCTAACTTAAAACCCCTTAGACCTGCAAACGGCCCTAAACTGGAGCGTGGGCATCGTATTTCAAGACTAAGATATGCCCAGAGCCACGTAAATTGGAGTATTGAAGATTGATCAAAAGTTATGTTCTCCGACGATTCAAAATTTATGCTCTACAAGCACGATGGAAGACACAGAGTGTATCGAAGACCAGGGGAAAGATTCAAGCAAGCATGCATCGAAGAAAAAGTAGCCTACGGTGGTGGGTCTGTACTTGTGTGGGCCGGAATTTCTTCTGAAAGTCGCACAGAGCTGGTGATCATAGAAAACGGCTCTTT
This sequence comes from Xanthia togata, assembly GCA_963853775.1. Taxonomy (NCBI): domain Eukaryota; kingdom Metazoa; phylum Arthropoda; class Insecta; order Lepidoptera; family Noctuidae; genus Xanthia; species Xanthia togata. The sequence continues at coordinate 23,752,261 of OY970794.1, read as the reverse complement.
AACTAGCGAAAGATATGTGGAAGAAATCCTCAATGATCACGTTGGTCCATTTATGGTCAATTTAGGTGAGGATGCTATATTTATGCATGACAATGCCCGACCTCATACAGGTAGGATTGTGAATGACTACCTTCAAGAGATGAACATTACTCGTATGGAGTGGCCAGCGCGCAGCCCGGATATCAACCCGATCGAGCATGCTTGGGACGAACTAGGCAGATGCGTAAAACAACGAAACCCTCCCCCAATCACGCTTCGTGAGCTCAAAATTGCTCTCACAGAGGAATGGGAGAATATTCCCCAAAATCGTATAAGGAACTTGGTGTACAGCATGCCAAACCGCGTAAACGCAGTAATGGAAGCACGAGGAGGCAATACGAAGTATTAAAATTCAAGAAAATCGTAATAAAGTTCAAAAATTTCATGTTTCCTATTTTTGTTTTAAGGAGAGATCAGCAGTTTTTTTCTTTATGTAATTTTGTGTTAATAAAATGTATGGTGACTCATATTTTTTTTACTTTCATTTAAGGAGTATTACATTGTCTATTAAATACAATTTATTGCATTAACCTATCATTTTTAGTTTCCGAGATTTTTAACATTCTTTAAGTGACCCGGATTCATTGCTCTCGAGTGTACTAGAAAGAAAATATATTAGTGAGTTCGGTGGGAGGGGCTCCCGCGGAACTCACTAATATATTTTCTTCCAAGCGTCCAGAGCCTGTTATAATCGACTAGGTCCAGAAAGCAAGCGTATTTGGGTGTTCTCCTCTCAACATAGTAATCGACTGTGTGCTTTATTGTCAAAATAGCACCTTCAGTTCACAAAGTCTCCTGAAATCCGAACTGGGTATCGTGAAGTTTAATATACTTGCTGAGCTGAGCACCCAGAAGACCATCGAAGACCTTCGCCATCACAGTAGCCAGGAAGATAGGTTTATAATTATTGGTGTCAGTTACATCGTCAGTGTCATTTTTTGCTATATGTACAGTAATAGTTTCCGTCATCTTAGGTATAGTTCGATTCAAACTTAATGGCGGCTCGGAAGTTAGCTACTCGCTGCGCAGTACTCCACCCCTCACCCCCGCTGACTCATGAATTCACTACTGCGCAGCGCCTCATGTTCCGAGCCGCCATTATGTTTGAATCGGGCTGTAGTAAGTACGAGTGACGGATGCAGAAAGTAAACATCATAGCCAATTCTCTAAATAAATGTTCACCTGCTTTCTAAAGGTGCTCAATGCTGAGTTTCATGTGATTAATAATAATAATAATTGCTTTATTTTCAGGCAACTAAGGCCCATAGAAAAAATACACAAAATAATCTAATATAGTAATAAACTAATATAAGTAGATAATCGTAATAAAAAACATCACTACAAAATTATTAATAATATTTTTCACATCTGTTATCATGGGTCTTGATGGTTTTGACAGAACTTCAGTCTGGATTTAAATGTTTTTCGTGATACATGTTGTCATAATTTTTGCATTGGATAGCCCAATTCTTGAGGAAGGTTATAGGCTATAAAACATCACGCTCGACCCTTGGAGCTGAGCAAAAATAAAAAAAGTCAGAAAGAACGCCAAGCGAAAACGAAGTTATAGCGCGGGCGGGCGATGTGATGCGACGCGGTGGACCGGGGCCTGAAAATTCACGCGGACAAAGTCACGGGCAGAAGCTAGTATTTTATAAGCTGCAACATTTATTTCACGAGAAAATCGCTTTTAAATTTTGCGTAGTCGTTAGATATTTATGCTCATTACTATAGGTACTTAAGTGTGTCTTAAGTACTAGTATCTAGAGATCCTACATTTTCAACTATAACAGAGGTGTGCCTCTGCCTACCCTTTTGAGGAAAACAGATGCAATGTTTTATCAGTGAACCAGTAAATTAATTCTAATGTGCACATTTTATATTTTACTAGCACTTTGCCCGTGGCTTCGCTCCCGTGGTCTTTCCCGCGGGACCCGTTATTTTTCCCAGGATATAAAAGTAGCATATTATGTTACTCCCTGAAAACTAAACTTTCTAATGGTAAAATATTTTTGTCAAATCGGTCCCGTAGTTTCGGAGCCTATTCAATACAAACAAATAAACAGTCAAATCCTTCGTCTTTATAATGTTATAATATTATATAGTATAGATTTATTTACATGGGACTCATACATAATTGGCGAAATGTGGGTGTACTGTACTCTTCTGCCCAACCCTTCGGGGAATACAGGCGTGTTGTAATGCTATTTATTTACTGCCCTACTCATTTAACATATTTCATATTTCTTTAAACCGCGGATACATCCGTGGGCTTACCTAACATAAAATATTCAAAACATTGTAGGTAGACTATTAACAGTTTTCAAGAAAATCTCTTGAAATATGCGTGGGTCTTGAATACGTTTGTTCGCAAATATTTGGTTTTGCTACGTAAACAGATACGGCTAACCAACGCATTCAGTGGGCCTACTCTGGTAACTCAAAAGAAAATAAATTATGTTCTGAATTTTTAACATTGTATCTAAAAATAAATAATGCTGGGTTTTTAAATTAACGTAAGGTCAAAAGTCTGTTGATCCTTTTACACGATCCACTTTTTGTTGTTAAGTTTATTTCTGGTTCGATGTGGTACCGTATCTACCTACTTATGCTATTGTGATACTTCCGACTATTAAAGTAGTAATAAAATATTAGTGTTGTGTCTATGATAATCTCTGTATACTCTATGGCTGTAATGGCGTCGTGCGTAAGATCTGTACTGTACCTGTTATGTTGGAAAAAATAAAACGTTCAGTTTACTAGTAAAATCCTCTTTATTTCCTCATAAATCCTAACAGGTTATGTGCCCAGCAGCTCCATAACTTTGTTTCAAGTGTTGAGAGGAAATTAAAGCGGTGACGCGGTCGACGAGTGTTCGAGAGGTTAAGCGTCGGCGTGGCTGGTCTAGCTAGTCGGCGAGAAGTGCAGGAGGGCTGAAGTGATTGTGCTGTCAGGTGGAGGCAGAGCAATAGAATTATTCAGTTTGCACATAACCTCTTGAAAAAAAAAAATTGCAACCATGGAGGCAACGGCTGCAGTTGGGATCGGAGGGGCCATCAAACTAGAGGGCCAGCGAAATTGGAATTTGTGGAAATTTCAAGTCTCAGTTTTATTAAGAGGAATGGGTTTATACTCAATGGTCGATGGTTCAGAAGTTAAACCAGAAAAGGAAGAAAAAGGAGCAGCCGAGTGGAACAAGAGAGATGCTTCTGCACAAACACAAATTGTAATGAGGTTATGCGAGAATACTATGGTTCACATCATCTCATGCAAAACAGCAGCAGAAATGTGGAACAAGCTGCACAGTGTGTATGAACAGAGGTCGAGTACCAGTCTGCATATATTGCAATCGCGCTTCTTTCAATATAAATATGAAGAGGGCTCGGACATGGCTACATTTTTGGCAAAACTGCAGGAGTTGACTGCTCAGTTGAAGGATGCCGGTGAAAAGGTATCTGAGAAATTTATGATAACCAAGGTTCTTATGTCCCTGCCATCAAGTTTGAGTCATTTTGTCTCTGCTTGGGAGTCAGTCGAGCCAGCGAGACAAACCTATGATGAGTTAGTCGCCAGACTTCTTGTAGAACAAGAAAGATTGAAATCAAAGGTCAGTGAGAGTGAAAGTGTTGCATTGTATTCAGGACAAAATACAGTGAAAAATAATAAGAACAACAAAGAGGTAAAATGTTTCAAGTGTGGACGTACCGGACATTTCATGTCACAGTGTAAAAGTGAAAAAGACACTCGAAAATGTTTTAAATGCAACAAAATCGGACATTTAAAATCTCAGTGCACAACTAAAAGGAGTGCAAGGAGCATTTCAAGTGAGAAAAATAATGTTTTTGTCGCAAGTGCCTTATCAACAGATTTTTCGGACTTGGATACTAGTCATGGACAAATCGGCAAGTGGTTAGTCGATAGCGGCGCGAGTGAGCATATGGTTTCCGAACGTACCCTGTTGACAAACTATAGAGAACTGTCAGTGTCAAACAGATTTGTTGTTGTAGGAGATGGACGACGATTGCCGGTTATAGGCATTGGTGAAGTATTTTTAAAGGCTTTTGATGGACATTCTTACATAAATACGACGTTAAATGGTGTGTTGTGTGTGCCGGACTTAAAGGTGAATCTATTTTCGGTTCCTAGCATCACAAACAAGGGTTTCAAAGTGACATTGTCGGACGGAAAGTGTTTTGTGTACAAACACAATGAGTTACGTGCAGTAGGGTCACGTGAAGGTAATTTCTATGTCATGGACTTCATATTTGAAGATAATTTGGCAGTGGCTAGTGTGCAAGTGTGGCATGAGAGACTTTGCCATCAGAATTACAAACATGTAAAAGAGGTGCTCAACACGAATAACATAATGTTTAAAGGCGATAGTGTGACAACATGTGAAGCATGTTTAGAAGGTAAAATTCATAGATTACCCTTCAAGAACAATGAGAGTGTTGCGACCAGCCCACTAGAGTTGATACATGCGGATGTCTGTGGGCCAATGGAGGTTGATTCGGGTTGGGTTTAGAAACGTGCTGCCTCGCTGGACGAAAAGTGAGGATATTAGGGGGTTCTAGGGGGTTTTCTGATACCTATGCAACAAACTTTTCTTGCCGGAGACGCCGTCAAAAAAAAAAAAAAAAATTACGAAAATCCTAATTTTTAGGTTAGGTTAGTGTAGTAGGAACACAACTGCTTTTTTTTAATACATAACACATTATTGTTTACAAATAATGTGAATCCTAATTTGGAAAAAGAAAACACCACAAAGGTAAATATAGTGTAGGTTAAGATTTTATTCTACTTATTACCTAGTAGACAGAACTTAGCCTCAGAATCGACACGGGGCACCCCGACCCCACGTAGTCTTTTGGTCCCTACCCCTAGAGTGTTTTTATAAAGGCGGGAGCCAGAAGCTGGAGGGAGCTCCTGAGTGGAGCAAGCCACACAAGGCCGAGCAGAGCGAAGGGGGGAGGTGGCGAGCGAAGCGAGCCGGCGACCTCCATAGCGATGCGAAGGTCGAGTGTGTTGTAGCGACACTCAGGGGTGACCGAGAGCTTTTGGCGGGAGCACACCCGGAGTCCGACTCAGTACACAGTACAAAATCATACAAACAAAATAATTTCCAGTATGGAAAATGATGCGGGACTACATCTCCCATCCACATTTGCCCTCCCCCTCTCTCTTGAACCCCCCAGAACCTTCAGAATACACATTTTCTATGACAAGACTGGTATACAAAAAAAAATATTTAAAAAAAACTATACGTTTCCGGCGGGGGGAATGAGGGGGGATGGCATACACCCTACCCCCCACCCCCTCCCCCCCCAACCCCCACCCCCTATCGAGGCAGCACGTTGTTGATTCCATAAGGGGGTCACGCTATTTCCTACTTGTCAAGGATGATTACACTAACTATCGACAAGCATACTTTACGACCCAAAAGTCAGAGGTTTCCCAGAAAATGAAAATTTTTGTTGCTGCAGCGGAAAAGAGTACAGGATGTGTTGTTAAGAAAATCCGTACAGACAATGGAGGCGAGTTTTTGAATAAATGTATGAAAGAATTCCTGGAAAACAAGGGCATTGTACCATCGAAGAAGTTCATATCTATACACCGTAAGGACTATTACTGCTTGCAATGTTGGGCCGCTATTGAACCGGGGCGGTAACTGATGTGGACATTGTGTTCACGGGATTTTGTTTTCAAACTGCTTAGATATGAAGTTCTTCGATAGTACATGAAACTACCATACCATATACCCCCGAGCAGAATGGGAGGGCCGAGCGTGATATGCGGACACTAGTTGAGGCAGCTCGCTCTATGTTAAATGCGAAGAAACTTCCAAAGGAGCTATGGGCAGAGGCCATTAATATGGTGGTGTACGTGCTGAACAGAACATCTAAAGCCAGAGGAAAATGTGAAACCCCATACCAACTTTGGGAAGGTAAGGATTTTGATATAAATAAATTGACAGCCGTGTTTGGATCTGAAGTCTATATCCATATTCCAAAAGAAAAGAGGTTAAAGTGGGATGCCAAGGGCGAGAAGGGGCTATTCGTTGGATATGAGGACTCTAAGGGATACAGGATTTTCATTAAAAATCGAAAAGAAATACTGGTGAGAAGGGATGTTATTTTCCTCCAGTCAGAAAGCTGTAACAAAGAAAACTCAGAGGGAAAGAACATAGAGACTTTTATAAGGTTGGACAATTTGTACAATGAAGGATGGGTACCAGATACTAATAAAGGTAATCAAGAAGAGGAACCAATTGACCAAGGAGAGGCTAGCCAAGGTGATCAACCAGGTGACCAAGGGGAGGAATCGGTTGACCAAGATGGGATTTCGGAAGTTTGTTGTGAGAATCCAGATGACCAGAGACAGGAATCAATGGAACAGAATGAGGATGGAGAATCTAGTGAGTGTGAAGAGCAAGTTACTACTAGGAGTGGCAGAGTGGTAAAGAAACCGAAATGGATGATAGATTATCTATTTTTAACACTGGAAGGAGAACCCAAAAACTACAAAGAGGCTATGGAAAGAGAAGACTCAGAAAGATGGAAGGAAGCTATAGACAAGGAGATCAAACAGTTGAAGGATAATGACACATGGTCACTAGTTTCTACAGTTCCAGAAGATAAAGAAGTTATAAGCTCGAAGTGGGTTTTAAAAAAAAAGAAAAATGAACAAAATGAAGAGATTTACAAAGCCAGGTTAGTCGCTCGAGGTTTTGAACAGACAGAAGGTTTAGGTTCAAGTTATGATTTATATGCACCAGTTGCACAAATGAATACATTTAGGACTTTTATGAGTGTAGCTACAAAGTTGAACTTAAAAGTCAATCAGATGGATGTTTGCGGGGCTTTCTTGAACAGTAAAATTGATGATGAGATATATTTAGAGTTACCAGAGGGAGCAGGGTTGGAATCTAAATATTGTAAACTACAAAAATCTATTTATGGTCTTAAAAAATCTCCCAAGTATTGGAATACGACCATAAATGATGTTTTGCTGTCAATGGGATTTAACGGGCCGGCGGAGCATGCGTAGTTCATACAAACGTAATACCAAAATAATTTATAAATCAAACATATTTTTAAGGTAGTGTGTATTTATTCCGATTGGATTACAGAATATCTAGGCTCCTAAATATATATTTTTAATGGACACTGATTTTAAGACGAGTTATGAGAAAAATAAGTTTTTCTATAGAAATTTTAAATTCCTCATATCTCGTCTTTATATCAGTGTTTATTCAAAATATATATTTGGGAGCCTAGATATACTGTAATCCAATCGGAATAAATACACACTACCATAAGAATATGTTTGATTTACAAATTATTTTGGTATTACGTTTGTATGAACTACTCATGTTCCGCAGGCCCCTTAAGAGTTCTGATAAAGATTGTTGTTTATATAGTAAGTGTAAAGGTGGTATTAAAACCTTTTTATTATTGTATGTCGATGACATTTTATACTTTGGGAATGATGAGGGTGAGTGCAACAGCTTGGGTAATACTCTTTGCAATACATTTAAAATGAAGAAAATGGGGAATATTTCTAAATATCTCGGCATGAATGTGAGACAAGAGGAAGGTGTTACTTTTATCTCACAGGAAGAATATTTGACTAACATGTTGGCATCATATGGTATGTCAAATTGCAAGCCCTTGTCATTGCCAATTGACAAAAATTTTAAATTTGATCTGTTAAAAAGGGAAGGGTCTGAGAGTAAAGATATTGAAAATAAATGTCGTAAATTAATTGGCAAATTGATGTATGTTGTAATTGCGACCAGGCCAGATTTGTGCGCCGTAGTCTGTATTTTAAGCAGATATCAAGCTTGCGCCAGCAAACTTTTGTATAAACTGTTATGGAATATTTTAAGATACATTAAGGGGACTTTACATTTGTGTCTTAAGTTTAGTAATAATTATAATGAAGATGTCATTGGGTTTGTGGACAGTGATTGGGGAGGGTGTACTGACAGAAAATCTACTACTGGGTGTATCTTTAAAGTTTTTGGGAATTCTGTAGTTTGGTTCACAAGAAAACAACAGTCAGTAGCTCTGTCTACATCGGAGGCTGAGTATGTGGCCTTAAGCCAAGCAATTAGTGAAGCCTGTTGGCTCAAAGCCTTATTGGTGGATTTTGGATTTAACTTGGGTCCTATAAAATTATTTGAGGATAATCAGTCCACAATCAAAATGGCTCATATGTCAACCTCTACTTCTAGAGTAAAACATTTAGAAATTAAGAGAGCATTTGTAAAAGAAAAGTTGGAAAAAGGTATTGTTAATATAGAGTATGTAAGCACTAGCGAACAGTTGGGTGATATTTTTACCAAACCGCTAGGAGGGGTTCAATTTAAAAAAAACTAAGAGGGAGATTGTTTCAGTGTTAGTTTAGATGAGGTTACTTATGATTTTAAGTTTTTCTTTTTGTTCTAAATATTTTATTAAGGGGTGGTATTAAAGTAGTAATAAAATATTAGTGTTGTGTCTATGATAATCTCTGTATACTCTATGGCTGTAATGGCGTGTTGTGTAATGGTATGTTGGAAAAAATAAAACGTTCAGTTTACTAGTAAAATCCTCTTTATTTCCTCATAAATCCTAACACTCAAGTGACCACACAAATTTCGGATTTCGAAGCTATGTTCAATTATACAATAAGTTTTAACAGTTACCGCAAATAAACGTATCTTCTTTCTTTTATTTAGTTTTATTTTGGCTGGAGCGGCTGCTCCAGGCGCACCTCAAACGGCGCAAATATAACAACATAGCGGCTATATTTTTAAACCGTTTGGGGTTTAAACACTAGGGCCGTGGGGTCCGACTGCTCAACGAGTACGCCAAAAGGTTGATCGACTCTTCACGTGACCAGAGGGCTGGCAAATGTTTAGGTCAAAGAATCAGCATTGCCATCCAACGTGGCAACGCTGCCAGCCTTTTGGGCACTTTTCCCACTGGCAGAGATGCGGATGATTTTTTTGATGCCCAATGAGCTCTTCCCTTTATTTTTATTTTATTTGTATAGTTTCCTTTACATACTTGTACATTATATGTTAGTGTCCGTTTGGGGTTGAAACCCTAGGGCCGTGGGGTCCGAGTGCTCATGGTCTATTCACTGAAATCTCTAAACGACTGGTTGACACTTCCCGTGACCCAAGGGCTGGTTTTTACTTTGGCTAGAGGGTAAGCATTGCCATACAACGTGGCAATGTGGTCAGTCTCTTGGGTACATTACCAGTCGACAGCGATGCGGATGAATTTTTCGACGCTATATTTTAGTTTGTTTATTAATTATTTTTTTTACATAATAGAACTGGCAGTTGATAGGTGTATACAGGGTGTTTGGCGCATGGACCGACACAATTTTTTCAGGGATTTGGGAGGTCATTAGCTAGGTTCTACCCATACACCCTTTGTCCCAAATGTCACGGTTGGTTACATATGATTATTTTTTTAAAATGAAAAAAAATCCCAAAATGTGTCCTTTAATTTGAAATAACTTTTTTGTTTGTGGGTGTAGTGGCACAAAACAAATTTTGTTGCATTCTCCAAAGTCCTTTAAATCTAAAAACATCTTTGTTTTATACAACTGGTTTCAAGAAAATTCCTTACAAGCTTCCAAAGTTAATTTTTGTATTTAATTAATGAAAGGACAATGGGCAAAATGGGCCCACCTCCAATAAGAATGACGTGTATATTAAATTAAAGGTCTGTTTACATACAACTATTATCAAAAAGGCGCATGCCAGAATTCGCTGTGTGGTTGGAGTTATTCGATTTAGAAAAGTTGATATTTTTAGGTTAATTTTTTCTCAAGATAAGCTTAGTAATTATAATTCACATACTTATGTGTTATATTTCAACAGGTAACTCGTTAACATTTGCATTAGGTATCCGTAGATCGTCCCTGATTGTGTGATTTAGGTTTTTTAAATGTCAGTCTTTATTTGTTAATACATAATGATAATTAAAATAATACTACATCATTGATTTCAAGCTGATTTATTAACAAGCCAATTATTATTATAAAAAATACATTTATTACTCATTTCTCTTAATCAACAATCACCTGATTCAAAAACATAGCAGGACCATCAAACTGACTATATCTGCCGTATCCCAGATACCATACAATAGATACAACGTGTGCACAAGTACCTATTGTGCGTCTCCCTGTCAGACAAGTGCAGTAATGCTCGACGATGGTATCTTTTCCTTGCCGACGTGGATTTATTAATACGTACGTATAATAAGTCCTGGCCCGGACGTGTCGTGACTGTATCCGACCCTTTAATAACCACATGGTATGGTTCTCTGGTAGGTTAGGAAAATCGGCGATCTGATTTTCTCTATACACTTCTAAAGTATAGATGCCATTTTGAAGATGTTCGGCACAATATGACCTGGCCAGCTTAAGATGATAGGTCCCTAAAGATAAAAGTTTTAAATCATGTTCCGATAAGACAGGGAAGTTTTCTAGTTGCGGCAGGTTTGCATCGATGCGTTCAAAAGCAGTTCTTCTTCTGTTAAGGTTATTTTGATCCACGTATTGAAACAAAATATTCGGCCTGTTTATTGAAATATTAATGAACTCCAATATGGTTTCTGCATCATCATTATTCACAATTGGCTCGTGGAAATGATTTGTTATTGCTGCTGCGATCTTAAAATCTGCCATCATATGAGGGAGCGCGCGGTTGTTATAATCTTGTCGAAGAAGTTTAAAATCGCGTTTAAAACGCCCGTTTACCACCTCAACTACCCAACGGCAGATCGTTACCAAACGAGATTTGTTTGCTTGGGTGGTGGTGAGCTGAGTCTCGTGTCTATCCTTTGTAGGCGGCATATGTGCTTCAAAACCGCACGATTCGATGTGTGGCAGACTGTCACGGAAGCCTCGGTCAAGTATAAATACATCATTTTCTTCTAAAAACCACAACAGGGGATGTTCTTCATTGGCAAGAATGTCGCTCATGATGTTTGCATCTGATTTTGTAGCTGAGTACGGTCCAAGGACGTCTACAATGTAGCCATCGGTGCAAACAATAAGAAACGGTTTCAGCAGGTTCAAATACTTGTGAAGGCTATACGACTGCCTTTGAAATAAATAATTCGTGCTTTTTTGGATGTAAATATACGTGCCATCAAATATTAAAATAGCTTTGGTGTTACTATCATTTCCAAAAATTCCTTTTGGAATAAGTAAATTCCTGTTAAGCACGTTCTCTCGGGTTAAATGGTCAAAGCCCAAGTGTTGTGGAACATAATCATCAGCCAAACAAGATCTGACCGAATGTAACAGCCTCTCCTGCGTGCGCCGAGATATGTTAAACAAGGTCGCCATTCGTTCATCAGGCTCTCCTGTGCGAAGTTTACTTAGGTACACTCCTAGGGCTGTCCTCGGCTGTCTTAATCTGTTTAACGAAGTGCATTCTTGCAGAATAGTATTGAATTCGTCTATGTTGCGACCCGTCCAAAAAAACATTTCGGCATTTGATATGCTTTGAATACCTTCAAAGTCTAGTCTGGCATCTTTTAGAGCAGCTGTTCTCAACGCTTCGCAAATGGAATTACACTGTTCAGTATTAAAATCATACGACACATTGCAGTTTCCTGGTAAATCTTCCCATTCATTACTATTTAAGTGTTCTCGACAGACTCTACTGTTCTCGGGAATAAAAAGCCTGTGTGTAAGTAATATATATGTTTTCACTGATTCTGGTATTCGGAGGCGGCTTGTATTTCGGCAATTGTTATATATGCAGTGTCTACTTGTGTTGGGTGCTCGCGAATGTCGTGGATTATTTTGTGGTAGCGGTTCGTCAGGTACTTGAACTTGATGATCTCCCTGTGCACCTGCTTGAATCCTGTTCGACTCATTGGTAGCTCTTTGCCAGCACCGATGGCATACTCTTCTTGTGTTGTCAAATACAACCTGAAATATGAAATTATTTCAAATAGAATCAAAGCATGATTAAACACTATCTTGTTTAAGTTAAATAAAAATACTACTAAATATCAAGGCGGTAACGGGTTCAGTCAACGACATGACAACCTGTACTTTGGTGCGGTTGCGTAGTGCTTACGTGAAGATTATTTTTGATTGCTAGAATTATAGCTTGACCTGCTAGAAGTACAAACTGATTTGTATACAGGGCCACCAAACTGTTTGTCTTGTCTATGCCACCAAGCGAACTACAAGAGTAGGAGCGGGGTGAGGAAGTGTTGATTGGCGGGGGGCGAGGAGTGGCCATTTTATATGCAATATTATTATCTATTCTAAGCCTTCGTGTAACACCGTCAATTCGCGTCATCAGAATCTCGATTATAACAATAAATAGTAACTGATAGATCATGATATTATTATACTAATGTCAAACAGTCGCGGGGCAATAAAATGTGGAAACAAGACGCCGTCTGTTGCTTTCTCTGTCGCACATAAGTAAGCCAGCGCACACTATTCTTCTTCTTTCTAGGAATTGATAAGCATTTATCGATAAGAGACGCGCCGCACGCATCTTTCCTTGGAGCACCAATGATTTATGGCACTGCAGGCAGCGACATTAGTATAATGTATTTAGTTTTTAACTCTACTGTCAAAAGAGGGTCATGTTTTTATCCAAAAAAGGTAACATTTTTGACAAAAACTAGTGTTCTCGGCAAACTAATAATAGTTTGATGACGAATAAAGCACTTAGCTCTTGTTCTGTGACGCGTCCGATAATTGTATGAGAAAACCGGTTTCTGAGAGCTGCTCACATCAGAGAGGCTAAATGTTTGATCAATTACGTGCGTAACCTAACCAAAAATAACTTACGAGATATCACTCACACACATAAGCCTCACTTCACTCAATATAGTAATAAACTATAATATCTAACTGCTTACCTCCAACTGAGCATGCTCTTGTATAAACATTGCAAGCGGCGGTTCGTCTTGGGGTAAATTCGCCGCGAGTACATGTTGTTGGTATCTTCTATTGTGTAAACCACGACGGCACATAACACAACTTCGATAGTCCATTTTCCGAAAATTGAGTTACACAAGAATCAATAGTCCAAAATCAAAGCCAAGTTATCGTTTACACAAGAATCAATAGTCCAAAATGAAAGCCAAGTTATCGTTTACAGAAGAATCAATAGTCCAAAATAAAAACCAAGTTATCGTTCACACAAGAATCAATAGTCCAAAATGAAAGCCAAGTTGTCGTTTTTAATTAGATAGGATGTGGTTCAATGGGATACAATATGCAACGTCTTCACACACACAAAGGTAGCGGATGACTGATTGAGTACGCGATAGCTCTTGTTCTGTGAAGCGTTATTGTATGCGAAAACCGGTTTCTGAGAGCTGCTCACATCAGAGAGGAAAGGCGGTCGGTAGTAGCCGCAAGCGAGACAGGCGAAGAGCTTTCCTTTGTTTGTTGTCACCGGTCGGTCAGCCGCCATTTTATAGCAACGTCTGACTCACGCGCACACATCTAGCACGGTCAGTCTACGAGAACTGAACAGTTTGGAGACGATCTGCAAGTACCTAATGCAAATATTAGTCTTTCATCTGATTTTTTTCTCGTACGTTTTTTTTTTTTTTTTTTTTCATTGAACTTATACTCAATAATAATGTAATACATGATGCAGTAATAATTGGTTTAAACATTCGCAAAAAAAATGGTTTTCTAAATCAAAAACTTCTATTTTTAACCTAAAAATATCAACTTTTTTATATCGAATAACTCCAACCACACAGCGAATTCTGGCATGCGCCTTTCTGATAATAGCTGTATGTAAACAGACCTTTAATTTAATATACACGTTATTTTTATTGGAGGTGGGCCCACGGTTCATACATTTTTGCCCATCATCCAAAGGATGATGGGCAAAAATGTATGAACCGTACAACTTCTAAATTAATTATAAAAAAAACTAAAAGCTATTTTGAACTTAGCTAGAACCTAGCTAATGACCTCCCAAATCCCTGAAAAAATTGTGTCGGTCCATGCGCCAAACACATGTATAAACAAAAGTAAAAATTACGAATTAGAAAATTAATTTTGAACTAGATAAAATAAACGATTATTATAAATTCTAATAAAAAACAACGTGTTAGAAATTGTAAATTTATATTTAAAATACAATTATTGTAATTTAAAAAAAAAAAAATTGGCTATAAATATGACACATTTGGCTAAAACTAACATAGGTACTAATAATTTCATGATCTAATCGTGATCTTTCAAAACAACAGCGCCAAATATGATATTTCAGTAAAATCAAAACGCTATTTCTATTCAAATTAACTTTAATATCGTTAATAATAACTGTTTAGAAATAATTAAAGCTCTTTCCACGTCTTCCCTAGCAAAACAAGCATGAAATATAATTTCAAACAAAGTGAAATTTCGTTTTGGTTTTCCTTTGCAGCAAATATTATTTAGGGTTTTCACTCTCAAGTTCGGAACAATCGAGTGCTCTTTATTTTAGTATTAATTGACCCGAGTAACTCGTGTCAAAGGATTTCTGGTTATTATAAATTTAGTTATTTTGGCAAAGATCTTGAGAGAACTTGCTCACACCACTACAACCAATACTTGAGTGCTTTTCATTAGTCAATATTATGTTTCTCTGAAGCTAAATGAGATTGTTTATTTTATAACATCAAGCTCCAGTAAACGTTTTCAACCTCTTCTTTTCTTTTCAACTCCAACCAGTTAAGGGGGCTACCTCGACGGAACGGCAGCAAGATGTGGATTTGGATGTGGAGTTGGGTCGCAAACCATGCTGCACCTCCTATTTCGCCGTCTGTGTCCCAAAATATGCAGTCAACAAATACTCTGCGCTGCCACCGAGGACGCCGTGGAAGTGGCGAAGTTTTGGTTGCTGTCCCAAAACTCGTCCGCGTGATTTTCTTATTTTAACATAAAATATATCCTAGGACAATCGAAAATACTGTAGCTTCCCAATAGTGAAAGAATTAGCTTCCCAATTTTTTTTTTTTTTTTTTTAATTCTTTGATTCGCAAGTTCCGAATACCATCCCCTACACACAAACTTACATACCTCTTTATAATATTAGTTTATAAAACTTTATAAACCAGCGCCACTGTGACAGCTTACAAATTATAAAATTATAGCATAATCTCTATTCGATAAATTATAGTTTCAACGGTACCTACGTCATTATTGCGACCCGTACAACCATTTAGTACACTCGTATCATTTCCTCACGTTTCACTGTCAATATTAATAGTAGAGGATCCGACCTAGGACAACCTTCACCCATCTGTTAAATGGATGAAAAGTATTTTAAATCAAATTTTGTATATGAGAAAATATATCGCGAGTGGCTTGGCAAAAAAATTCTTGACCAGACTGTGATTAATTAAAAATCGAAAATTACTTTTATATTATATATATTGCAAGCTGCAATATTTAAAAAAGTAACAAATTATATGTATATGTAAAACCAATGGAAGCTTTTCAAGGAGAACCTTAGCCTAAATAGGTGACTACTTGGCCACCTAAGTTTAGGAATGTACTTGGCGTCCAATAGCATAAGTGATATATCAATGGATAGTGGTTTTTAAGAGAAACATTTGTTTCCAAAACAAAATCATAGAACGAATGAGAAAAGTCATTTTTGGTATTTTTACTAATCATAGTCTGGCATGGTTTTTTTTTTGCCTAACCACTCGCTATATATTTTTTAATATTTTTATATAAAATACTTTTCATTCATTAAACAGATGGGTGAAGATCTTCTCTAAGTCGGATCTTAGGCTTTAACGGTAACTCATAAAAACGTGCAGTCACAAGCCATCGTGCAGTGCCGCCATTTTAATAATTGAAACTGACTGCTAACCAACTCAAGTCCAAAAACAAACCACAAAGGCATGTAAACAATGAATGCAGCGTTTAACCTGCAACACCAAATTGCATTTTACGTTCGAAAACAAAACACTAAAACAGCAAAGACCAAAGCGTTTCTGTTTATCATTCCATTTGAGCAGTTACCGACGCAGCTCAAAGACATGCACACATCGGCAATTATAAAACAATTAGTGGAACAAGTTTGTTTGAACTAGTGCAGTTCAGGGGGTAGTTATTAGCACGTTGTCTTGTTTACGCTGTGCATTATGTTGATGCTTTTGCATTGTTTTTTTTTTTTTTCTATTATACTTTTCCAAAGAATTACCTGAAGCTACTGCCAGGTCTGGCAAAAACCTGAAATATGCATAAAATTTATAACGAAATTTGGGAAAGTTAGATATAGTTAGAGATATAGTTGTTATAAGTACAGGCTTAAAACAAATAGCAAAAAAACATAGTACTTAATTTTGTTAACCCTTAGCTTACAGTGCATTTAAAACATCTATTTAAATTAATGTTTAATTAAATTCAATGTAGCTACTTATCTACTGCATTTTCATTTTTAACAATCAATTCATGCCAAACCGTAGGTACCTACCCATTAGCAGCTATAAATCAATTAATGTGTCGTGCTCAACAACCTTGTCTCAACTGCTGGCATTTAAAAAGGTGCAGGAGGATAACAGGTAAAAGTTAACAACAATTAAGGGTTATATGGTATTATGCTAATTACTCGTATATAATATTCCATAACAATGAATTCAGATCAGATGGTCCTGTCATATTTGGAGCACCGCCTTTTAATTTAATACCTTACTAGTTTCAAGTGTTACCACGTAAACCACACTTACGACTGAAAACAATATATGAAAAATACCTTATTTAGCCCCAAACAGCAGCATAACATCTTAGCAGACGCCATTTTAACTCAGACAAGCGAAAATACAGCGCAATATACTTTAGCACCACACTAAAGATACGAGCAGTTTATATCCGTGCCATCGCAGCCACATCATACTCCGGGAACCGCAGATGGCCATGTAACAATCTCTATAACAATAAAGGCGAAAACGTTAAATTTCGCCATCTAGCGAGATACTAGCAAACTATGAACGCAAAGGTCTAAATCGCGCAAGTAACATTTTCCAATTAAAATAGTTATTGTTTTTCAGTTCACCACTTAGTACGTACACTTACTTAGGTACTGTGGGTCTTTGTATCAGCCAACCATGAACAAAATAATATGAAGTCATATCACTCTTGGGTGACCTATGTGGTTTTCGTGATAGGTGATAGTCTATTATAAACATAACATAACATTACGCCTTGTTTCCCCGAAGGGTTGGGCAGAGGTGTACCTATAGTACACCCACATTTCGCCAGCTATGTTTAAGTTCATAATCAATTATCATTCTTTAAAAATAAAAATTAAATGAACGGCGATTTGGCTATTTTTTTTTTTAATATAATATTGTAAAATTCGTGAAAAACAGAAAGCGCTTTTTTCTATGGGAATTTTGTGTGAAGTCAAGACCATTTGAAATATTAACAGGACAACGTCTAGTAGAATTATAAAAAAATGGATTTCGTAGAGATCTAGTTATTTTTTCGCAAGAATTGGACGTGCAGCCGTGAGACAAAAAATAAAATAAAAATACTTTACTTTACTTTATGTGAATATTGTGTACCAGAGTCAAATTAATTTATTTTCTTTATTTTATTTAAAAAAGAGTACTAGAGAAGGATTAAAATGACTTATTTTAATGCTATCTCTGGAGCATAAATTCTACAAAACTCAAAGGAGCGTTGTGTCGTTAGAAAAACGATTTTCGTTGGAAATATTTTTGTAAAATAAAATATGAGAAAAGACTTGGTTGCAGCTCCACCCAATGGGAAGCGAGCGGACATTTGACGTACATTCTACTTATATTGCTTTAACGATACTTCGCAAGAATATGAAATTGAAAATTTGTGTCAAAATATTACATGTATTAAAGTTTGAGTTCAACGTTTGGATAATTTTGATTTTCTAAACAGATTTTTGTGCCGTAAGAATTTTCATTGAAGTTCAGATGCTGCGGAGTACTTTGATCTAAAACATAAACGTATTCAGTGGTAATGTCTTAAGGAGAATAAATTGAGCTTAAATACTTGTCAATTATTGCACCCCGCTGCAGGGCAAAGGCCTCTTCACATGCAAAAAAGGCTTAAACATAAAATCAAATAAAATAAATAATTTAAAAAATACACTGCAAATACACTTATCTGAAAATAGAAAAACAAGCATAACTAAATTTATAGAATTTTATGGTATTACAGGCAGGGGGACAAACATCATATTTTCAGGTTATTTGTATGTCGCCTTCACTACCTTCTTCGGCAATCGGGTAAAAACAAAAGAAAAGAAAATCATTCAAAGGTTTTTAGTTCAAGCTTTCGCATACCACATAGTTTTATATTCAGTCAACTACAAAAACAGAAAATGCAACTTTAATCTCCTAGGAAAATAAAATATCAAATTAAAAGAATAATGCACCTTTTATTAAACAACTCAATGTTCTAGAAACGTCATCTTCAGTTATGTTGTTACACAATCTAGGTTACAGGCAAAGGACATAAAAATAAATAGAGTTGTTGTATGTACTACTTCGCTGTTTTAGATCTAGTTGTCAAGATTGCCTAGATTTTTGTTGCTTTACCTAGGTTATAAACCCTTTGCCTACCTAGACCTTTACTACCAGTTTTACTGCCGCACTACTTGGTTGTTAAAATTTAGGTCTGTTAGTGCTGACGTCACTCTTATCTATTACAAAGATTTATGGAATCAAGAAAGTTACGACTGTGCTACGTATGCAATTTTAGGGGCATGAGGAACAGGGTGTAAAGTTCACTCATCCACCATAGAAAAGGGAGGATCCTCCGACCAGACGGGTATTGTGTCTGGCGATCCGACTGCCCGACTGTTACAGTTGATGTCGGATAGTCTTATATATGTCGTTCGCGCGGTAAACTCTAATTGCGCGATGCAGGATTTGTGTGTCTTTGATGCGTAGTTCGTATGTGGCGGTGTAACCGCTGCACAATTGTAGCATATTTGGGATTACCTTAGGCGTCCTGTACACGATGCTGTACGCGAAGCATGACAACCATAGAAACCGGTTTTCTACGGGTTTCATCTACGGAAAAATAGACAAAATGACAGATTGTGATTTTATGTTTCTTCCGTCGAAAAAACTCGTTGTTATTGTGGTCATGCTAAGCGTGCTGGAGTCACACTGGCGCCGCACCGCATGTTTCGTTGAACTGCGTTCGTTGCTATACTATTTAACTTGGGATCAATGCCAGTGTACACGCAGTCCAGATTAGGTGCCGGTGCTGGGTTGGTGCAGCGCATGTGCGATATTCATTCGTATATACAAACTTGTTGCCAGGGCCGCACCGGTGCGAATCCATTTTCATGTATTTAAAAATGTAAATAAATGAAATAAAAATTCAAACAAAAATAAAAATGTTAACAAAACACTACTTCGACTATTTTCACAGTTCGCTTTGCGGTATGCGAGAGTGAAAACGCGGTGCACTTACATAATACAAAAGGAACAAAATTTTCTACTACCAAGAACCACTAAAAGAAGTGTCCATTTTGTTCGTGCTCATTAAATTTTCACACATGGTGAAAGAATAGTCCTGGGCGAGAGAAAATGGGTATTTGTGATAGAGTTACGAGTTTGAATAAAAC
Source organism: Xanthia togata (assembly GCA_963853775.1). Taxonomy (NCBI): domain Eukaryota; kingdom Metazoa; phylum Arthropoda; class Insecta; order Lepidoptera; family Noctuidae; genus Xanthia; species Xanthia togata. Next base: position 23,732,604 of record OY970794.1, on the reverse strand, counting down.
TTGGAAGGGAAGAGGTAGACGGTGTGCTAATGGTTCTAGGAGTACGCTCCACTAAGTAAGTATATTGTGTGTAGGTATTTAAGAGATTTCCAACGTTCAGTGGTACTATGTTAAAGATCTGTGTGTCTCTGACGGCCTTAATCTTTACCGTAAGTAAACCATCGTCCTTAAAAAAGGTTTTTGAAAATGTACTAAAATCTTTAAGGGTTTTTTTAAGTAAGTAAATTTTATTTGTTTAAACATGATACATTGCATGCAGGATAGTAATGGGATACAGAAAAGTTCTAACATGATCAGCCGCATATCGTGGCGTACAAATTGATAGGAAGAGACACACACATACATTTCTTCATTATTCATTAAATATTAGGTACAATTACAATTCGTTAAGCATATTTTTTTGATACAATTCAATGTCAAATTAGTCACTAAACAAATTGGTCAATAAAAATATGAAATACTGTAATTAATATGTAATACCTTTCCTCTTGTTTTCCTGCAATCAAAATTCAAATCAACAAAATCTAAAATAATCAAAAGTGGGAGTGATTTCGTGAAAAGGGACGGAAGTGTGTTACAGGAAGCCGAGGAAGCGCGCGCGATTTGATTTGACCAATTAGGACTCGCGATGCTAAAGTTGCTACATTGTTGCTTCACATTTCACATTGCTACACATCATATTGTACGACTACTGTTAAGCTCACTCACTTTTTTTTTGTTGCCCTACACTGTCCCAACTGCTGAGCAAAGGCGTCCCCTAAAGGGATTAACGTAAGGGATTAACGTAACTATATTACTTATAGGTATTGAAAGTCAGAGTCAATTCCACCATAATCTGTTTTTAAATGTCCCGTTAAACCGCTCAACTGTCGATTTGCCTTTAGAAGTCCATAACAATAAAAACTCTATTGTCTCGTTAGTGACGGTAAAACTCATATCCATTTAAAATAATAGGGTTTGGTGAAATTGTTTCTCAACATTGCAAAATATGGCCAAGCAAAGCAACTAGAAAGCAAAGATTCTAATACTCATACAGTAGCCAAGAAACTCATTCCTAACGGCGAAATTTCACACACAATCTGCAAGGTGATTTACTGTACCTACAAGAGTATTATGTCTTGGGCCCAACCCCTCGATTTATGGAGCCGTAATCCGAACCTACCTGCAAATGTTATTAGTACATACATTTGGAATCTTACTGAGTAAACGCATGGTGTGCAGAATTAAGATTATCTAACTAACTAATCCTACTTCGTACTAATATTATAAATGTGAAAGTTTGTATATCTGTGTGTTTGTTACTCAATCACGCAATAACACCTGAATGGATTTGGATGAAATTTGCCACACAGATAGTTTATAGCCTGGATTAACATACGATACCATACCATATTTCCAACCTCCATGCGAGCGTATCCGCGGACGAAAGCTAGTAATATATAAATGCGAAAGTGAGTTTGTTTATTAGCTTAATGTTTGTTTTTACGCTTTCACGTCTTAACTACTCAACCAATCATCACTAATTATATTTTTTTTTACAAAAAAAGACAAGGGGTAAGACCCTTTGTCTTTTATTGTTTCATCCAGAAAAAAATACGTCAACACGAGCGAAACCGCAGCAAAAGCTGTATATATGTATTCATATAAATTTTACAATCACAGGGCCTGTTGATATTATTTTCCACCAAATAAATCTATATTCTATAGTAATAGTTTGTTTGTTTGTATGTAGGGGTAGGGTAGGTAATCTTCGGAACTACCAGTCTGATTTGAATAATTCTTTTTGCCTTGGATAACCCAATTCTTGAGGAAGGATAAAGGGTGTAACATTACGCTTCGACACTTAGGATCCGAGCAAAAATAATATATAGGATATAAGAAGTCAGAAATTGGGATGCGACGCGGTGGGTCGGGGGCCGAAATTTCACTCGGACGAAGTTGTGGGCTGGAGCTAGTTACACATTTAATTTACACAATTATTTAAATAGACCTAATAGTAGACCTTGTTAGTAGTTTACTTATTTATTTAGATGTATAAACATTATGTATTAGGTATGTTGAAACTGTTGGTACTCCCCGTCACTTGTCCATAGGGGTTCGTTAGAAAACATTAATGCTGAAATGAACCTTTTTGGCGCAGCCGTGAGGCACACACTATTGCTTTGTGATTATTTTACCTTTTTATTTTGTTATTGTGTTTCACGAACTGTGTCCAAATAAATATTATTCTTTCTTTATTCTTCTTTCTATATAATTATGCAGAACTTGTGTAGATTATTCAACGGTGGTAAAATGGGCAATTACAAATAATTATGTAGATAGGTACTGAAAAACCAGAACGATTAAAAAAGTTTTTAACAATAACATAACATCATAACATCACGCCTGTAATCCCCGAAGGGTTAGGCAGAGGTGTACCTATAGTACACCCACATTTCGCCAGTTATGTTTAAGTCCCATGTAATAGGGGGCGAGCCTATTGCCATCAACCGGGCACAAATCCGGACTCCGGGCTTCTACTGAGAAATTCCCGATGGAAAAACCCAATAATACGTTGCCCGACCCGGGAATTGAACCCAGGACCTCATGCTCAGCAGTAGCGCTTGCGACCACCAGACCAACGAGGCAGTCTTTTTAACAATAATTTGTATTAAATTTGACACACCTGGTGGGTAAATCGAATCGAGCACAAAGCTAGAATGCAGTTGATACCTAACTAAGTAAAAATCCAACAACGTAACATGACGATCTTCAAAACGGCGCTTATAACAGAATCGCTTTTACGGCAACCATCGGGTCAGAGAGGCGTTTAATCGTTCGGAACACTTTACGAGCAGCCGTTCCATTCACAGCCGGAGCTCCTTTCGAATATTTCACCCTCACATATCCGAAGAAAAGGTGCTTATGTAGTAACCAAATTACATAGATGCAGCAAGGGCTGTAAAGACGTCAAGCACCACATTTTATTGTTGTATTGACTTATTTAACGGGACAAAATTTTGGATTGCTGTTGACTATGTTGATAATATTTGCATGTTAAGATGCCGTTAAGTTTCGTGACCTTCTGTTCTCCGATGTTTCGATTCACGATATCGTGATGTTCGATTTGCTTAACAACTTTTTGATTACTCCTTACATTTAGAGCATTATGTCTTACGGGAAATCCAATTTTAATGTTGGACGTTATGTAAAATGTATTACTGATAATAATAGGAATCGGTATTGAATGAGTGGATGTCTCCGTTCCAATCAGAGTTCTGTCACGCAAAAGCTTGAACCTTAATCTAAAATGTAATAGAAAATGTCGTGTATGTTGATAATAACGTTAGCATACATAATAATTTCAAGCAAACGTCTTCGAGCTTTCCAATATTTTACGATCGTAAGCAGTTGATTTATGTCAAGATAAAATCACTTAAAACGACTGAATGGTTTTTATTGAGATTTGACTCGAGTATCCTTGGTGAGAGCTACGAAATCAATACCTAACTCGTATTAAATTGAAGAAGCTCTATATTAATCTTTACTTATTTCTTCGCTTTGGCCCGGGTTGTTGCTAAGTTACACTCAAGCACGGGATCAGCAACGATAAAATATAATGTTAAATATCTACTTGTGTCATATTTTTCTGTGAAAATGTATTATCGCTACTCATAAATCTTTTTCAGCAGTCATAGTTTGAAGTATTCTTTATTTGGATGAAATCATGTATTCGACAAAATTATTCTTACAAGAATAAAACAAAATAATATCTCATTTCGATTTACTGATCAAGGGTGAATTTCACTAATTAAAATGATCGCTATCAGCATATTTAAACCGCGTTCAAGAGCTATCTGTCTCAAAATTCCAACACAATGATGACACTGACAGCTCTTGGTCGCAGTTTATGTGCTGATCACATTCAATTTCAGTGGTGAAATTCGCCCTAAATAGGCTAAGTGTAATATTATGTTCAATTGGGAGTGGACCTCTTAAGGGCGAATTCCACCACTGAAATTGAACGCGGTTGAGAAATGTTTTTTTTTACGTTAGAAAGTCAGATGTTAGAAAGTTTATGTCTAATAGGGACCGTGAAATGTGAGGATTCGTGTAGCTTTAAACGTGTGGAATTGGGTGTAGGTACGTTTATACGCACCCATTTTTAGAAGCGTTTCTTAGAAATGTTTTTGATAACTATTTAAAAGAAAAAAAGAAAGAAAGAAAATATGTTTATTCTGCACAAACGAAAAGCACATTATAAGAAAAGAAAAAAAAAAGAAAAATACAGAAGTAGCCAAAAGCCTCGTATTCAACCAGCAAAAAACGTTTTGAAATGTTATTCATTGGTTGATGTCAAGGCCTCGGACCAAAGAAAATATTGCGTAATTACTGTTGCGACATTACGTAATCTGTGGTTGCGACATTGGCAAATGACAACAAAAACATAACAAAATGCCGATTACAGACATTATTTGACAATAATGTTTCAAACAGCTGTCAAGTGTCTGGGTGGGTACAAACGTACCTACACCCAATTTCCCTCGTTTAAAGCTACACGAATCCTCAAATTTCACGGGCCCTATTAGACATAAACTTTCTAGCTGTATCTACTGTTCGAGATAGCTCTATATTCTCAGAATTGCGTGACGGCAAAGGCTTTACAATCAACGTGAATCAGTGCGCGTGAAAGTTTGGTACAAGTTTATTGAGAACGTTTGGTTCTTGAGTATAGGGGATTATTAGTTTTTCGGGAATATTTATCTGTTCCTCTAAAAACTTACTGACCTTTTTAACTTTCCGGTTTTTGTTTACAGTTGGTCGCAGTAACTAAGCTAGGGCACCCCAACCAAATGGGTTAGATTAGGTTAGAACTGTGACCAACCGCGCGCGAGCCGAGCGAGCGAAGCAAGTGGTGTCGCGGCAGCCGACAAGCGCTACATCCAAGTTGGTCATTCTTGGCTATTTAGTATTTTTAAGACCCCAAAACAGGAATTACTTGAAGTTCACAAAAACAATATTAGAGTGTTCAATATTTTTTCAGGAATGCAAAATGGGAACTGTTTTAGGTTCGATTAATAACTGCCTTATTTTTTTTAGAGTGAGAAGGCAGACCGAATATGTTATATCTTGTCGTGGGTTACATAATGTTTTTTTTTTTAAATTTCTTGTGTATCAGAAAGGTAACGGACACTACAGAAAAAGACAAACATAAACAACGCAGTCCAGTGTTTCAAGTATCGAAATATACCAAGGTTACTATAATCTCAGTTTAGCATGTTAAAAATCCGGCAAAGTGCATATCGACAATAAACGGTTCCGTAGTTGGGATAAATATATCCCAAGAACAAACTTAATATTGTAGTCAAAAAACATGTTCTCCCTACGAAATGTATGGGAGAATATGTTTTTGCAACTGTAAATGTAAGTTGGTCGATTACTCGTTAACTTAGCTGTGATAGTTTTCCTTTTAATTTCTTTATTTATACTAGATACTGCCGTGAATTTTTTCACATATCCAATCAATTATTTAGCTGGCAGGACGGGACACTTGACTCAAACAAAAATTTGTACTTCATAACTTAATATTTCGCAAAAAGATCCCTGACACCAAAAATTGTTTTCACGCACTCACAATATTTTTGAACAACCTATCCAACGACATCCCACACCATGGGATAGACGAAAAAAAAAGTATCTCCACTTTACGTGTAGGGGAGAAAACCAAAAAAAATATTTTTCATAATTTTATTTTCCACTTTGTCGGCGACCCATATTACCCATGCCAAATTACAGCTTTCTAGTACTAAGGATCTCTGAGCTAAGCCGCGGACAGTCAGACAGACAGACGGACATGATGAAACTACAAGGGGTCCTTGTTGATTACGGGACCCTTAAAATAATAAGTATCAAATTAAAACATGATGTAATAAAAATAATACTTGGTATTTTGAACGTGAGCATGGAAGTCCTGAACAAATAAATTGTGTTATACAAACTTACGGTAATGTAATGTAATGATACTGAAAACTGCAGAGTTTTCAGTATTACACCCGTACGTTTGCTTGCGTTAGCTCGTATATTCATTTTCGATATGTTAATCCATACTAATAATTATAAATGCGAAAGTAATTCTGTGTTTCGTCTGTCTGTAATCTTTTCTCACCTAAAGCAGCCTGCGACCGGAGAAGCACATAGGCTACTTTTCAACCGACTTCAAAAAGGAGGAGGTTCTCAATTCGGTTGTATGTTTTTTTTTTTTTTTTGTATGTTTGTTACGCGATTACTCCGCCAATTATGATTTGATTTTGATGATTCTTTTTTGTTTGGTAGGGCATCCTTCAGGAGTGGTCCCATATAAATTTGGTCAAGATCTGATGAGGGGTTTTTGAGTTAGCTTCAATCATACGTATTTTTCCCATCTAGTATATGTGGACGATATTCTAATAGTTCCTGTCACTGTAATTTACATAGCTGATAATGGGTATTCATTTTTTTGTGGGGGTTTTGTGTAGGTACCACAACTAAAAAGTGAAAAATAAAAACTTTTACACAAAAAATAAAACCGACTTTCAAAAAAAAAACACTACAAAGTGAAAAATAATTTTGATTTCGGAAGTAGGTGGCAAAAAAAACGAAATTAAAAAAAATCAAAGACACCGACTTCCGAAATCAAAGTTATTTTTCACTTTGTAGTGTTTTTTTTTGGAAGTCGGTTTTATTTTTTTCTTCCTGGATATTTGTTAAAAAAATTAAATACAAAGTATTTACTGCTAGTGATTGTAATAGGATGTCACAAATAAAACAAAAAGATAACCTCTGAATTAAAAGTTTTCCTCAAGCCGCCATCTTTTTACTTTTTTTTTCTTCCTCTACCTCGCACATGGCCACATCTAACCCAATTTCATGTCAAAAAGGAATAAAAATTCAAATTAACCGCTTGTTCTTTCGTTTAGCCCACGTCCCATACACGGGTGTGTTTTATGCAAAGCAACCGGCTAATTGTGCCAGCTCTCTAGAATTGTGGCGATGGAGTGAGCGCGCCTTTTCGACCCAACTTTATGGGCCCGTAAAATATGGGAAATTCAGACGTTCCATTACTTCTACTGCACTCGTGGCTTCGTATTGAAATTTTATTGGCGGCGTTTTTTATCGATTTAGATTTCATGTTTGGTGGATTGATTCAGGCAATCGGTTTTGGTAATCGTTTTTGGTGTGTTGTCATCATTAGCATCCATACTTATCTTATGTTTATCAATTGCATCGTAATCAGATAAGTTAACCTTAATCACGTGTTACATTTTTTAACCCTTTACTGCAGTCAATATTGCGATCTAGCTTTAAAAGATTTACCAGAAATATTATATTAATAATGAGTGTATTGTGTTCATCCACAAGCTGATTGCAAATAATCACTGTTCTTATAAATTCGTCTTATATACTACTATAAAAATCAATGTCTTTTTTTTCGTATTTTATACGGTGCCATACCAATTACGATATACCTTTGTCAACTTATTGGTTGCACTTCTGTGAAGGTTATGCATGGTACTCTTTCAAATTATACTTCTTCTGCGGCAGCAACGCACTGGGTACCAGCTAGTGATATACAGGGTTATTGATTATATGTCGGCAATCCGTTAAGGCGATATAGGAGAGGTATTTTTGCAACCAAATGACTCGTTATGACCGCTATGCTTTTAATATTTTAAAATAAATGAAATAAAAATTTAAAATGTCAAATGACTTGAAAATTGTTGTCGAAAACTATTTGGTTGTAAATAACCTCTCTTACACATCCCTTTAATGGATTCCCGACATGTAGGTAGCCAATAACCCTGTATAATATCCATGCATTTTTGACAATATGAACTGCATAATATCGCAACAATTTCGTCCCAGACCCGAACATTTACGACCTCGAAAGAATGTAACGTCAAATTACACAACTTGCACTGGCGTCAAAACTATTTCAAATTAAATTTCAGCGAAAATACCGAAAGGAAAATGGGCGAATTCAATTTAACGCCGGTCGACCATTTCTACAAGCCTCCATTAAGGCAGTAACTGAAGAAAAACGCCGATAACAGATGTTAATTAATCGTTTATATATATAAGAGAAACGGTATCTGAGAGCTTGTGATAGAATGATATTGCTTGTTGAGTAATTAAGTATGTTTGTTTAGTTGTGTACTTGGATGATGTTATTGTTTACGCTCGAACGTTTCAGATTTATAAGGGCTTTTATTGGCGATAGAAAATTATGAAGTGTTCGGTTTATTAGCCCGGTATTGTAAAGGGCAAATAAAGAGTTTAATTGCTGATGTTTGCGCTTTTTTTAAATTATGAGCGAAGATTAGTTTTTTTTTTTTACATTTAAACTCACATACACAAAAAGCCAGACCCGGAACAACTACTTGTAGGCCATACAAATATTTGTTCCCTGCGGGAATCGAACCCGCGACACGCAGCGCAGCAGTCAACCGCTTAACCACTGCGCTAACCGTGCCATCTGATTCCTGCTTTGTGGAGCTGCAGAAAGGAATATTTGTGTGTTTGTTTGTATTTCGTGACGTCAAAGGACACTTAAACCTCTCAGTTTAAATTGACCGCTTCATTTCATTATTAACTTACAATTTAATTTAATAAACTGTCCACCGTCGCAGAATCAGTGAACACCGCATTTAACGAATTTCAAAGTAAACAAATTGTAATAAATCATTCCTTTTAAATCACCCCAAGCTTAAAAACTTATCTACAGCTTCAGCATATGGACCGATTACTCACACCAATACTTCTCCGAATCCATGTAAATATAAACTTGGAATTAATTCGTAAGTCAGTCTATAATATGTGCCATCAAAAACACGCCATGAAATTGATATTAATTAATTTAAAAGCTTACCTACGGCCCGTTACTGGGAGGCGGATTTTACTGGATTTCCATATATTTTCCGCGCATATTAATTACGAACGGTTAACGTCTGCCGTCGAGGAGCATTAGCTTAATTCGATGTCAGATACGATTTCGATTTTATTAATTTTTCCGCTCACATGGGACTGTGGAGTGAAAATCGCTGGATGTGGCAAGAACATGGTGCTTTTTATTAGAGAACTGCGGGGTATTTACGTAACACATATAAAATGACAATTGATAGGAATGCCTTTCATTTTGAAAATTCTGCCACGTTCATTGGGTTATTTGCGTTGTTGAGGAGACATTTATCAAACCTATAAAGCAATTGATTGAAACCCTTGGATTGTGATGACGCAAGTGTGTTACGCAATTATGGTGCTGGACTTTACTTTGGAAGTTCAATTTGTGTACTAGGTATAATATGTCGTTGAATGTGACATCCTACTTATCAGTAGAACATCGGGCTTTTTAAAGCGATTCAATAAAGCTTACAGCTTCATTTCCGTAGTTTTACCATGGTTAATTAAAAAATGTTAAATACAAAAAAATACACCCTTTGTATTCAGCAAAGAAATTGAAAGAGTTTTGTCAGTTATTCCAAGTTAATGAGGAATGTGCTAGAAGAATTTTAGTTTTTAAAGATGTTGTTTGTCACAAATTACTTGCAGCATTCTATCTTAAAACCACAATAATTTAGTAACGCAGTGTAAAAATCACTAGTTATGTTAACTAAGTGTTATGTTAACTACGATTATTCGAGGCTTTTACGAGGCTATTTTTATTTTCTTTAAATGTATCATTTTTCTTTCTTCTTTCTAAGAATCGTGTGTCATTCCACATGCACACACATAACAGTTTAAAAATATTTTATAAGAAAACTTGAACAACAAAACCTTCGCCACTTCTAGCCCCCATAAACCAAGGAACCCACAAGGGTCGCGTGGGAGACGCACATTACGGATTCGTAGCGGTGAAATACGACGTACGGTATCAGCATGTCACAAATATTGGTGAGCGCGTGCTTTTTATTGGCGAGCACGGGTGTACGGATGAGCGGGTGTTGGGATGTTGCTGAATAGGACCCACCTGTACCGATCGTATTTATGTTTGCTTTTTTGTTAAACCTGGGTTGTAAAATTTTTAGTTGCTTGAATTTTGTTGAAGGTATTTTTTAGGTACGTTTTGCCTGTATGATATACTGATAAGTTTATTGTGGAAGATGAATATTATAAGATACTTTTGGTTTTCTACGACACAATAGTCTAAAAGTGGAATCATTTTTCTTGGCAGTAAATCACCAAAGGTTAATCACTAAATATCTATCTGTGTGATGATTAATCATCACCGTACTTCTTCTCCTTTTCGTGTGGATGGTACTTTGATTTGACTTATTCATATTTTTTGAACCCAGTAGGTAGCCACCTTGATTGCGTCATCAGTGGCATTCTTTAGGTCATCAAAGGTGCAAGTGAAAAGGCAACTAGGACACTCAACCATACTAGTTTTGATACATTTACTGTTAAAATAAATCTTTAAAAACTTCTTTCGTAACAAGAAAATATTCCACGTTTATCTTGAAATGCCACTTCTTAAACAGCTCTTTATTATTCATATTTTTATCACAACAGTTTGCTAAGTGCAGCGCTCAAAGCTACGTGCAAGAAGTACTGAGAAATATATTTTACGATTGTTCAAGCCAAGTTGATACTTATCACAGTACAGTTAGCGACAAAATTGGCATCCTTTCAGGCGGGGAAAGTACTCTTTTACCTATATGCGACCAAATCTGAAATATCATAACAGAAATGCTGTTTCGCACAAAATTATTACTTACCTACCCTATCAAAATGTATAAAATAGTACCCTAATTGCGTAACACACTTTCAATCACAATCAGAGGGTTTTGAAGGAAATTTCTAATCCATTGCATCATAGGTTTAAAAAAAATCGTCTGGTCAGCAACGTAAATCAAAAAAAGAACATAGCTGAGTCAAAATAAAAGGAATTGCGGTCAATTGTTATTTCATGTGTGTACACATAATACCCCACAGGTTCTTTTTTCCTCGCTATTTAAGAGTGCGATGGTCCGGTAGGTAGTAAAACTAAAAAGGAAAAATTACAGAAAAATACCAATCAGTTAAAAATCACAGATTATTTTAAAACTAGTTTATAATATTCTCTTCTATTCAATTATTTTTTTTTAAACCATTTGCAATAATAACAAAAAAAACAGTTATATATTTCTTCTGGAACTTCGCATACCTAATATTAACTGAGTTTGTCGTTACCTGTACCAAGACTTGCTTAAGTTATTATCATAAACACTGCAACAGGAATACAATAATATCGCGCTAGTAATTATGTGAAATTAGTTTTTTTCAGCACGCTTATGTTGCCAGTGTACCGCTTTCAGTATACCAATGAAGTTATTTTGCGTGACTCTAATAAGACCGGACTGCTAGGGATGTGCGTGTTCGTTTGATAAATTTTTGTATCCGAAAATATTTGTGCGGATTTATGCAATCATCATACATCAATGTTAAAGATGACTAGGTACAATGCATTAGCAGAAGCTTACTAGCTGAAATCTTATGTAAAATTCAAAATACATTTGTCTTATTTTATAATATAATTTGTGCTATGGGCCACAATATTTGTTGCACTACACCCACTAGCCACTTTCATGAGGGTAAAACCTCGTGCAGAACGCGCGGTGCGACAACGGTAATTGTTCTACCGAGAAGTTTTCTATTGTTAGTCGTGTCGCGCCAGTCTCCACGAGGCTTTATTCATAAAAGTTAATTCCCGATTGTGAGTGCAAGTATTATTCACGCTTAAATGTTAACACTGTCTTTTATGCAATTTCACTTTAATATTTTGTTTATTAATTATACTCAGCCACAGGTGCAGTTATGTGGTGCATTTGAAATATTTCAAATTTAATTTCTTAAAGCATTTAAAAAAAAAAAAAAAAAATGTAAGTCAATAATTAATAATGATGATATCATAGCAAAGTCTATAAAGAAGTAGTTTTTATTTTTATTCCCACATCAAAAACATCAGCTAACCGTTTATCGGCTATCGATATTATTTTTCCCATCACTACACTAATGGACGGTTAAAAGAGTATGTAACATGTTTTTATGCAAAAACGCTAATGTTGAAAGCCTTTGAGTATTAACTAGCACTCAAATTTATATTAAAACTGGCAACTTTTTGCTTTCCGGACTCAATTAACCAGTAATGGCTAGTTTTGAATTGAACTCGTGGAATTGTATTTAAAAAAATATTTGAAAAAAATGTTGATCCTTGTTTAAAAAGACGAAATAATGATATTAAAAGTGAAGTTTTATCAACCAATCAATTATTTTGAGTATGCTCAGTCGGTGAAATGATTTGTTGATCAAATTGCCACGCCTCGTCAATTTCCGTGTTATTGCCATTTCATGAAATTTTCAAAGAATAACAGTAGTGATTTGAATATTCGGACAGTTAAAGTTGGTAGTAAATTTTCTTAACAATTAATTTCCCTGCCTTTATACCGCAGAGGTATCTTTACCTAACTAGGAAGTTTTTTAGCTAAAAGCCTATTTGTCTTTTTATCTTTGACTAGCTTCCGCCACCGGCTTCATCCGTGTGATATCTTTATAAATTATAGCCTACGTTACTCAGTGATAATATAGCATTCTACTAGTGAAAGAATTTAAAAAATCGGTCCAGTAGTTTTTAAGTAAATTAATTTTAAAAAAAATACAAATCCTTTTTCTTTGTATTTATTGGTGAAGAATAGAAGTCAAGCTGTCTAGAATAAAATGCATTCATAAGTACTTAACACAGTTTTGCTTTTCACCTACCAACAAGAAATATGACCATAATGCACTCCACTTCCAACACTACACACTTTGACAAATAACTAGTGCCTCCATCACCGGCGACCTAAAAATGCTTCCTTCCACTCCGAGTTACAAACATGCCTACATCAAACACCTGAAGATTTGATACCTCATGCCATCTCGTTCTAAGACCCAGATAAAGAAAGAGATCGCAATAACTCTTGGAGAAGATAAAACGTCTCGGTGTCGTATATTCAGGCCGTTTGTTCTGACCGGCTCATGTACTTTTATTTCCTCAGTCAAGTACAATACTGAGTCAGTGTACTTGCATCGCTCCTTGTTATCGGTTAAGCTTTTAAAATTGTTGCGGGAAAAGTATTTGTCTTACTATTGTATTTCTTTTTGAAAGATGAGTAGACTTTAAACAATATGAATGTATTTTTCAGTGTAAAGGCTCACGATGTGTGAACATAACAAAAAAAATTTTTTTGAAGAAAGTTATCTTGTCAAATATTTACGTAACAAGAGTGAAATATTGAATGGTTTGGTTCCTTTATTATATAACTAGCTGCCGCCAACTGCTTCGCCTAGTGTTAACTTAGCATTCAACTAGTGTTTTTTTTTTTTTAAATCGTTCCAGTAGTTTTCAGATTATTCATTACAAACAAAGATACAAAAAATCATTTTTTTTTCTCTTTATGATGACAAAAAAAATGATTATTATCCGTCATGTAGTTTACGTTATCAAAAGATTACGGCGATACATTGAGTTAAAATGTGCCATGACGTCACGAAGTATATTTTATATTTAGGTACATACTTGAGACGAAGCGACCCCCACTCTCCAACTTTAATGCGTTTTATCTAAGTATTTTTTTATTAATATGATAAAGCAAAAAATACGAGTCTAATATTTTTTTTATTATCTGACTGACGGACTAAATAGAATTTCTTTTTTTTAACCCAGGCATCATCCCTATGATAAGTTTAGATTTTAATTTAATAACACAAAAACCTTCCGGAATACATTCTCTAAATGATGGTGAAAATCACATCAAAAGAAGAACAATGCGGCCATACAGACAGACACGTAAAACTACTTTAATTTACAATATGTATAGAAGTACCTGGTACTTTTTATGTCAATACGCCAACTTTGCACAATTTTCTATAGCGTGACTTGGACGTACTTTCTAGCGTATTCATGTCACGCACATAATCTCTTTATTTTATAGCAGTATCCTAGAATAAGTGACCTTAGCAATCTATCATTTAGTGATAGGCTCCACTTTAGGTTGCTCTATAAAACCCTTACCTAGAGGTGAAAAACAGTTATATAAGCAACTGTTGTATTTTAAGGGGTATTAAAACACGAATGTGATAATAGTATCACATGAGTGTTTTAATACCTAATTATGTACAGTTTTATACAAGACTTTATCTAAACCCATGATATGAATCCTTTATAAAAGGTTCTGAAACCATAGGGTGTTGTTTACAGTGTTGTAAGAACTCTATGTAAATTTAAAAACGCGCGAGACTGACAATGTTCTTTTTTTAAAATTGGAGTTGCAAAATGAAAATTAGTCCAACATTATAACACTAGTTTGATGTATTATGGTTACTATGACACTGGTAAGTTTTAATGTAGGCAACAAGCTAACTATTTCAAAAACTTTTATAGAGTACATATAGCATGGGTTTATAAATACGTAATTAAACTCGATCAATTTTCCAGTAAAAATTTTAACGTACATACCACGTTTTTTTCTCTCAAGAAACGTACAAAAGATTGTAGGTGCCGTGTAAGTAAAAGAGATAGTTATATTAATACGAGTAGTCGTTCGTCGCAGCGACAAGAGCTAAAGTGAGTACTCGCTCATGGTGGGCAGAACACTAGCTGTAAGACTCACGCTTGGTACTATAGGGGTATGAGGATTAGGGTGTAAACTTCACTCATCCACTATAGAAAAGAGAGGATCCTCCGACCGGACGGGTGTCGTGTCTGGCGGGCAACTGCCCAACGATTGATGTCGAGGAAGTTATATATATGCTGATCGCGCGGTAAACTCTGTTTGCGCGATGCGTAGTTCACAGGTGGCGATGTAGATGCCAGTACAGTACATATGCAGACCAGCGAGTAATTCCTTAGCTTAATACAATTTAGAAGGAACTCTACGAACTAGCATAATTACCTATGTAATTTCTATGCAAAATTGAGAAAACTATTTTTGACTATCATATTATTTTGTGTCTTGCTTGTAAGACAAAAAAAAAACAAAAATAAACAAACAAAACGATGCGCCCATACATATTTTGTATAATTTATGTATGGAGTGATTCCGTAGGTTATTAGTTTTTATAGTATACAGGGTGACTAAAGCACAGATATCCACAAAAATAGGCAGTCATGGGATTTGCCGACAGAACTGAAAATGAAAACTGATGTTAGCACGATTTATCTTCTATAGCCTAGCCAACGCGAATCCATAAGTTTACCCCCTACCAAAAATCGCTCAACGCGCCTAAAGAACTTTTCACTTCAAAAATGCCTAGCTCTTAAACTATAAATAATCACTGAACGTCACGGGGAGATCCGAGAGTACCTTGGAGAGAGGATTCATAAATTTACTAAATATACTACCAAAAACGGACCACTTTAGACCAGACGATTCCCTAGAACAAATACTTTCTAAAAGTTAGTACGGACTTTCGTGCCTTTCTCCCATTAGATGTTCAGATGACCTAGTGCTAGTCTCAGAGACTCATTAGGTGCTAACGGTACCAAACCTTTTACCTTTGGCTTACCCACATTACCCAGGAACTATTGTCGTGAAGCATTTGTCAGATTTTCTAAGGGTTGTAAACTTGATACTGACGTAATCCTTTTGGAGTTTTTAAAAATTGTTTTTGAATTTTAAATTAATCACAGTCTGAGCAGGATTTTTTTAGTCAAACCACTCGCGATAATTTTCTAACGTTTTAAATTTGATTTAAAATACTTTCATCCATTAAACAGATGGGTTAACGTCGTTCCTGGGTCAGATCCTCTAAACGTTTTCAGTTTTTAAACATTACGGATTCGTAAATAATGTCAAAGAACATCAGAACATCTACCAAATTACATACACATACAAGTATGTACTTGTATGTACCCCATTACGTGGAAGCACAAAGCGACTACAATTCCGTTTGCAGTTGCCTGCCTTTATGCAGTCGGATAGGGTAGCCATGTACAAAGTTTGAGCATATTTACTTGAATAGCCAAAATTACTTTTCAAAAGTTATATTGTGTATACTGAGAGGATAGTAATTGTAGTCATACGAGATACAACTTTAGGTCTTGCTCTGTCTTTTTCTAAGCGTGTACCTTTCTCGCTCACACACACACAACTTTTCCTCTGTATTTATTGTGTATATCTGCTCTCTCTCGCTCCAATGTTATTTGTCTCTGTGTATGTCTCTCTTATACTGTTTGTCCACCGCACCGTGAACGAGACGTAAACGAAAAACGAAATTACGCGGTCATGCTAAATTTAGTGTCGCTACTTCTGCGTCGTCATCATGTTCTCGTTGACGTCCCGTTCACGGTGCGGTGGACAAACGGCATTTTTAATCTAATGTTTGTAATCTGACAAGATCTTGAATTAAATTACCAGTTCAATCAAATATTGGATTTACCTCTCAATTATTAAATTCTCAGTAAATATTCCGTGATTTGGTTTAGGTAGTTCTAAGAATCTTCAGAACCTATTAATCCTTGCTTTCCCTTTCAGATAATACAGGTATAATAATTATTTATGTAATTAACAATAACCTATATTGAAGTTAAACTACTCGAAAGGTAAATTAAACAGGGAGGTACGCGTAGGCGGTCTACGAAGTGTCAGTCAGTGATATCGTTGCTACGGCGTAGTCAATAGATGCTACGGTTTCACAAGGTACGCAAACATTGTATTGTAGCTTTGGCTGTGACATTTTTTTGTCTAAAAACCAATAAAGGAACCTTCCTATATTGGTTTTTAGACAAAAAAGACACGATATACGGTTACAGTGCTATTTGTATCATAATTGAGGTGATAAAAATAGCACTGCAACCGTATATCGTAAGAGGAAGAGAAGTAATTCTGCTTTGTGATGGTTGAAAATTATAGAAATTGTCATAAAAAGTCCCTAAAAAAATACTTAGAATATTTAAACAGCGCAAATAACATCTTCGAATATTCCAAGGCACTTTTAAGTTTATTTTCGTCTTCCACGTCTATCTCATTTAAGGATAAGCATCACAAACCGTAATTTTCAGGACAAAATCCCCTTATCTTGTTATGTAGTCTTCCTACCAAAAGCGCAGCTTATTTAATAGTTTCTTAATTACTGCTAATCTTGCTGCACTGTATCCACCTAGTAATTTGCTCTATTTAAACCGTCTGACGAACTGAAAGGGCCTTCTCACTAAATTAAACGCGAGAGAAATAGACTAACTCTGAGTCGGGTTGATTCTTTATTTGTAACGTACTTCTTTACGTTGGGGGTAAAGGGATTACTGTTGATGAGTTTAATGTTTAGATTATATATGACCTGAGTGCTGAGGCGATATATAAAATAAAGATGTTAGTGTAGTCATGATTGTAATTATTATTTAAATAAACATATGATTTATCTATATATTAACACGAGAAGCAAAACTTTTGTACCCGTTTTAATGAAAATTACGCGGACGGAGGAGTATGAGATTTGGCATAGGTTTATATATAAAAGCAGTCCAGAAAGCTAATATTTTATAATTATAATGTATGTGTATAATGCGTCAGAAATAAATACATTACAAACACTACGATGCTTTAGACACAACATCTTATAACAATGACATGGCAGTATGGAATTAGTATGTACTATAATAATAATAATACCAGCCTGTTACTGTCCCACTGCAGGGAAAAGTCCTCTTCTCATGCAGAGAAGGCACAAGCACAGATCACCACGCTTGCTCAAGACGGGTTGGTGATTTCAGACTTATATTAACCATAAGTCCAGGTTTCCTTGCGAGGTTTTTCTTCACCGATGTCAGTAACGTTCAAGATACACTCAGAAAGTACATTTGAATAGTACAAATGTGACTTTTCATCACATTGGTACTTGCCCGGATTTGAACCCAAGCCATCATGCATGAGTGGCTTAGCCACTGGGCCATCACGACATTCTAGTAGTATGTACTATACAACTCAACATTTAAATGAAATATGGTCGAAGTTCGACGACTGGGCGACCAATAGTTGTCATAAAAACGGTCAGTTTTAAATCGCCAACTAAGCATAATATTCAGTATGATGTGTTTTTTTGTGAACTAAACTCAAGTCAATTTATCTATACATACTCGTATTATAAATTAAAGTCGCTTTTTGTGTCTGTGTGACCGCGTTGATCTTCTAACTACGCAGCGGATTTTGATGCGGTTTGCACCATCTACTCCGGAAGGTTTGTGTGTTTAAACATGTAATAAAGAAATCTCAATGTTTTATGTTCGTAAAAACCATACGAAGTAGGGGTAGGTCGTTAGTTTATTTAAAACTCTGTAATGTGAAAAATAGGATTTATTATATAGAATAGGCATGGACTTCATATAACCTACCTAATTTTAATAGGTATTGGTCTGGGAAAAAAACCTTTAAAATCAAGCTCGGAAAAGCAATGCAGGATGTAATAATATGTCCATTATGGATGCTGATCATATCCTGAGGATACTGTCTATAACTCATAGTTATAGAAACAGGAAAGACTATTCCTACTTCTCCTCGAAATTACCATTAATTATGCTAGCGCCTCAGATTAAAACAGATGGCTTCACTCCGCAAAATCATTTAAATAAAAAGCAACTCTTGATACGACACAATAAAGTGCAATTCAGGTCGCACAGCGATAATTACCTACAGTTGTTATTAACCTAGAAGATGCCTCTCTCTTCTCTCGCATAACTCTTATAACTTCTGACTACTTTACGCTTACTGAAATAGCAGGCCCGCCGCGAACTTGTAGCTTCATATATACTATGCGGAGCGCTCTGTCTGTATTATTCTGTGCTAGCGCCGTAGATTTGGAATTCTCATTAATGTTATGGTTGAGTTTGATAGATTATGCCAATTAGTTGGTCATTGCACCACGTTTGTGGTTCATTAATGGTCAACCTACAAGCTTACTGTATCCCTATTTACAAATGAAAACTTGGAATTTACTACATATTGAAATAATGTTCATCATCATCGACTATTTAGCTTCCCCCATTCTTTTTGACTTGTACTTCTGTTTTATCCAATGTCAATCTAAAACTGACGTTGTCAAACTTTGTGTAATGTATGTATGTTTTAATATTATTCTCAAGTAACTGATATTTCTTCTTCTTCTTTTTCTTTCTATTTTTTTTTTTTCGTTTTGCGTGTTTGTGACGCATGTTTCCCCCAACCTTTTCTATTTTTTTTTTGTGTAAGCTCTTTTTGCGTCATGTTTACCGCAAATAAACGTATTTTCTTTTTTTTATTTCTTTCTATATAAAGTTTATTTAAACCTAAGCCTAATCCAATGGTGGTATCTCTATCTATGACTTAAATCAATATTTTTAACTAGCTTCTGCCCGCAACTTCATGTGCGTGAAATTTCTTGTTCCTCTGAACCACCCCTCGCATCGCATCGCCTGTCCACGCGATTTTTTCATTTTCACTTAACATTCTTTCAGACTTTTTTCTCGGCTCCTAAGAGTCCTAGCGCGATGTAAAGTAAATAAACTTAATAAACTTCCTCAAGAATTGGGCTGTCAAATGAAAAAATATGTTTTCAAAGAAAGCTGGCAGTTCTAGAGATTAGCGCGTTAAAAAAATAAACTCTTCAGCTTTATTACATAACATAACATCACGCCTTGTTTCCCCGAAGGGTTGGGCAGAGGTGTACCTATAGTAGGTACACCCACATTTCGCCAGTTTTGTTTAAGTCCCATGTAATAGGGGGTGAGCCTATTGCCATCAATCGGGTACAAATCCAGACTCCAGGCTGCTGCTGAGAAATTCCAGAGAGAAAAACCCTAAACACTTTGCCCGGTCCGGCAATCCAACCCAAGACCTCATGCTCAGCAAGAGCCTTTGCAACCACTAGACCAACGAGGCAGTTTTCAGCTTTATTATATTATGTAATTATATTATACAGGGTGGAAGGGACATCGACGCGAAAACTGATACCATAGATTCAGTACATGATTCTGAACACCCCTGTTCAGAATCATGTTCTAAAAAAAACAGCTGTTCCATACATTTTGACCGCGTAGGTATTGAACTTTTCTTTGAAACAGCTATTGTTTTATTTTAATAACCGAGAAAAAAAATCAACGCAGGTGTGTTCAGAATCATGTACTGAATATATGGTATCAGTTTTCGCGTCGATGTCCCTTCCATCCTGTATAGTATATATATATACCACATATTAAATATGGTATGAATGGAAAGTGCCTTTAAACTTTGATAGTCCTCTAGTTTGATAAAATCCCTGCTTTCAAAGCTCCACGCAATGTTTGCAAAGGCATAAAATTGTAATGCTAGTCCGCCTACACATCCATTGACATGAAAACGTGTAGTTTGTGTCTGACGGAGATAAACCAATTTCACAGAATCAGATAACCGGGTACATGAAAGCATGATGTAAAGAATGAACTTCAACTAAAAATATACTACGCTATTCAACTTTGCAGGTGGAATAAAAGGTCATCTCTTTTGGTATTGACTGTGAAATTTGGCTGCTGGAAATTCGCTGTAAGGGTGGGTATTGTATCCATTATATTCGCTTTCCAACTGTGCTTCGTGCATTTTCTTTTACATAAGAACATCCACCACAACAAAGCAATGTGTGGAGCACAGCCGTGGAGCGACCATAGTGGATTAACTTAAAAACACATTTGGTCTTTTAATTTCATGATGGAATGGATGACGTTGATGCACATCTTCTTCCCCATCCTATGCATAGTGTACATTGTATGGTACCGATAAATCTTGGTAATGATGATCTTATAAAAAAAAAAAGACGTGTGGCACTCGGAGACTGCCGCGGTAAAGCTATTGCATAGCATTTTTTATCAACTTATGCAATTATAATTATATATTTATTTTATTTATGCAGTATTTTTTTTTCTGTGATATTAATTCAAGTTACACTTTGAGCGTGGTGACCTATAAGAAAACAATTTTTTTTCTTTTATTAAATAAATGAGAAGTTAATATTGTTCAAAATATTTTTATCTTTTCTTAACCTCACTGCCAGCTGCTTAACCCCACCCATCCTTTTCTTAACCTCAGCTACTTAACCCCACCCATCCTCTTTCAAACCTCACGACTAGCTGCTTAACCCCACCCATCCTTTTCTTAACCTCAGCTACTTAACCCCACCCATCCTTTTATTAACCTCACTGCCAGCTGCTTAACCTCACCCATCCTTTTCTTAACCTCAGCTACTTAACCCCACCCATCCTCTTCCAAACCTCACTGCCAGTTGCTTAACCTCACCCATCCTTCTCTTGACCTCACTGCCAGTTGCTTAACCCCACCCATCCTTTTCTTAACCTCACTGCCAGCTGCTTAACCCCACCCATCCTTTTCTTAACCTCACTGCCAGTTGCTTAACCCCACCCATACTTTGTGATATTTCAAAAAGTCATTAAAAGTTCTGCTATTTATCGGTAGACGGAAAAAAAAAAAGTATCACCGCTGTGCCAGTCGGAGTGTTAGGTGTTTGCGGGAAAGTCCGAAAGGGATACCGTGGCCCCCTGGCATTGCACAGGCAAAAGAAGGAACACGGGTGGGTTTTAGTCAGTAAGAGTCTGACACGCCCTCCTGCTCCACCCAGAGCGGGAGACGTCATTTGATGATTTCCCACCCACAAAAAAAAAAAAAAAAAAAAGGTGTTAGGTTTTTTTCGTTACGGAATTTCTGGATTCTGTCTCCACGCTCAAGGTCCGCGATAGAAGCTATTAAAAAATACTGCATTATGATGCCTGTGCCCTGTATAATAAACGTTATAATCTTACAATTTTGTAAAAAAGGGACATATATGCTAAGTACTGTTAAATAAACCTTACAAATATGTATGAAACTAACACGTAAATAACTTACAATAAAATTATAAAAATTGTATAATGTAAAATTTAAGTGTAGCTAAATACTAGTCTACAATTCTACAAATTGTTAAATTATAGAAAAAATTGCGTAACCCGGAATTTCACATAATTATTATTATTTATTTATTTCAATCAACTTTGGATCATAGGTACAATTAAACAGAATTAAATATTATAAAATGATCAACACAAATAAAATCGGCATGACAATTAAAATTAAAATCACAATTAAAAATTAAAATTTTAACAAAACTAAATCAAATTAAAATGCAGCCAGCCTTTTGGGCACTTTTCCTGTTGACAGTGATGCGGAAGAATTTTTTGATGCCCCATAATTATCCCCCCCCCACTTTTTATGTAATATATACTTGTACATATTATTAATATTATTATTTTAAGTCTGTTAGTTTTTAATTATGTATAATCTGGTGTAAAATAAAGTATACAATTAAAATCAACATCACAATTTAAATTAAAATGATTATAAAACTAAAACAGATTAAAATAATATCTTGACATTAGTCAGTACGTGAACCATACAACAGTGGTTCACGTGTCGAAACGTTCAGCAAAAGCCTTCAGGATATTGTTGCGGCTGGCCCGCACCCTGCGCACTAGGGATGTGCACCGCTTGCGCATGACTGTGTAGAAACAATCCACATGCACCTCGGCAAACATCCCCGATGCGCTACAGAAGCGAGGCAGCCCCAAGAGTACCCTGAACGCGTTATTGTATTGGACATGCAGAGCGCTGTACTGTTTCTGCGTATAATCCATTCACAGACTGCCGGTATAAAAGGACGTACAAAATGCCCTAAATAATGCCCTAATTAATAATAATAAGATGCTAATGGGCTATTTTGACGCCCCTCGAGAAAATCGAGCAGATCACCCACCGAGCAAATCTGCGGGCTATCATATTCACACGAACAGACAGCGCCCTGCGTTCCCTTTCTACCGGCAGAACGAATCGTCTTTTTCTTAGGACTTGGAGATGATGGTCCTTTCCACGTCATAGACTGTTATTTTTTTCGGAATCGTAATGGTGAATCCACGTTTCCCAACGCGCGGATACTCTATGTACTTGCTATGTTATTTCTTCAGCAATAATTTTTTTTTAACTTTTTAACCATTTCTGCTCGCTCGGGACCAACGTCCAACTGTGGAATACGGCGGAGTATTTGCTCCTAATGTATATGTAAAATATTACGTAAATCTTGATTGACTTGTTCCGTAGTAAAAATTTTCAAGCACAGATGCTTAATAACCACGCGTGCTTACATTTTTTTCCATTTTGGCCAAAAGTCTACAACCAATCGCAAAAAAATTACTTCTATTATTTCAAAATAAAAGTTTTATTAAAATTAATTAGTAGATATTCCAACTTTACCAGCCTGTATTTACTTTTAATACTTCCAAAGAGTTTGTACCTCATTCTCATTTTTTATTGGACGCCCCTCGTACTGTCACTTTCAAAGACATTAACGAACATCTTCGAAACTATCAACTATTCGACGTACCTACTCATACACTTGCGAAACTACTTAATGACATTTTAATTGCATTCTAATGCCAGGAAATTTTAATTAGTGCAAGCTCAAATAACTTGTTGGCATTTTCCTTCAAAGCTTATTAATTCAGAATTTTTATTCAAAAGTTTTAATTACTTTGACGTACGAAGTCTCGTAAATGATAATACTAGCCTTTGGAACTTTCCCGTTTTTATATTTTTCCGTTTTGTATTGAAAATTTAACAGATTTTTTTAAATTACTTTACGTCTCTTACGATTCGTATAATTAGACTCTTTTAAAAAGAAAATGAGTATTAATATTACCATTTTTTCAGAAAATACTATAAATTGAATGTAAATTAGATTACTTATCTTAACAGTAGTCTGGTAATGTAGAAGAATAAAAACAACACACCACATGAATTATATTTTATGCGTTTAAATCTCCAATTACATAAAACAGCCAACAATTTAAACTTGGAAGTAATTAAGTATGGGTTTATCGGCGAAATAATTAGTAAAAGTCAATTTAATGAAGTATCTTGGTCTGTTATTATTTTTATTTTAACGCTTATTTTAGTGGCAGCTGTACACTCTCGCCGAGGCACACCGAGATAGGCTGAGTGTGAGAATGAAGATGAGAGCGCTCGGCCCGTCTTGGAGTGTCTCGTTCGCTCTCCGTCCCATGTCGGTTTTTTGTGCCAGAGGCAAAGGATCCCGCGGCTGTTGCGGGTGCCTAGCTGTATACTCTCGAGTCTCCATAGAGCAACGGCAGCTGCTAGTTCAATGTCTGCGTGCAACTTCGCGGGGTTCACAACTACTATTGAACTAGGCGAGAGTGTACATGGCTGCACCAGGGCTGAAGCCCCTCTTTAACGCGAGACCTAGCGAGAGCAATCGGACAGTAGTGTACACCCACCTTATAGGGAACACCGAGAAACTCTGCTTTTGTTTTTTACTGTCCAAAGCAAAATTAAGTATTTACCTACCCATAAAACCACACCACACCAAATTCGCATTTTACGCTACATAACGCTACTTTCACGAATTGCCCTGAATAACATAATTCTATTATTTGATATAACAATTAATAATGACAGCATAATGCGGCCCATTTACAGCCCAACAATGAAGCTTTGTTGATACCCCAATAAAGGCATGAAATAACATGATACAGATATTGAAATAAAAATATCACGGTTGGTTGAATACATCCGACACCGCAGGCCATCCATTCTAATCCTTCCCAACGTTTTAGAAATTTAAATGAAGGGTATACCACGCAATTTTAATATTTCACTTCGGCGTAGCGTTGTGTTGGAATTAATTATGCAAATAGTTTGCGGGCACATTGAAAATTAGCTGTTATTACACGCTTGATGCGTTGGAAACGGAATTTGTATCTCATTATGATCAATGATCAGTAAGTTATTTGATTGTGTATTAAGTGTAATATTTATCGCAAGAGATAAAATGACTAATCAGTATTACGATCTCTTTCAATTCTTTGATGTGTGCTAGCGAAGAATATTTCTTGGTAAATATTATGGTCTTGTAAAACTTCATTGTGATCTAAGAACCTACCTATAGTGTGATTGCCTTTCTGTTTTAGTAGGACACACCGAATTCCACAGCAAACTGACCGAATTCCTGCTCCAAAATTTGATATTATTATACATTTAGGTGCGTTTCTGCCTACCCCTATGGAGAAAAGGCGTGACTTTATGTATGAGTATGTGGTGTATTTAATTATGTACGTATTTAAAGGGATATTAAAATTACAATTTCATATTTGGTTACTCCTGCATGGATAATACAGTTCCTTCACTGACGATTAGTTTTATTTTAGATTAGGTAGAGTAAAAAAATATCACAAGTTCATATTTTAATTGATAACATCACGCCTGTATTTGGGGTTGGGCAGAGCTATGCCTATTATAGGTACACCTCTGCCCAACCCTTCAGGGAAGTCACAAAAGTTTCGTGACTGACTGAGATACTTACAAGGGATGTTCCTTAATTAGCCAGCTAATAGAAAATTTCCACACTAGAATTTTAAAGTCACTGGCTGCATCTCTACTTTTGCTAAAATTGCAACTAGTCATAATTAGCTTAGAAACCTAATTAGGAACTTGACTTAGTTCATTATGCGGGGTCTTAAGTGCTTCTCTAATTAGAATTGTACAATTAGCGTAGTAAAGGTAGATTCCTACAATTTATTGTTATTATATTAAATATTAACAACTAAAGGGATTTGTGCCCGGTTGATGGCAAAACGCTCGCCCCCTATTACATGGGACTAAACATAACTAGCGAAATGTGGGGGAACTATTATAGTACACTCCTTGTAACTCTTAGTCAGTCACGAAAATATTGTGACTAAAACAACATTTAGGGATTAAAATAAGCTTCTAAAAAACTAAGTTTTGCTTAATAAGGTAATTAATAGGTCGACAAACAGTGCTAAATAAGCAAGCTTGGACAAATTATACACGGTTACTTACATACATTACAAATTACAACTTAGTATTATAATATATAACTGGTGAAATGTGTATATACTGTACACACTACCCAGCCCTTCGGGGAATACAGGCCTCATGTTTTGTAAAGAACATAAAATCCTTCTGTAGAATGTTTAATTTCCCCTCAAAAAGAACGGTTCTGAAAAAAACATTGCCTTCACAAGCTATTCTATTTCAAATCTTAACTCAATACTAGGTAGGTATATACCACGAATAGCTCGTTTCTATTTTCAGCTTCTTATTTATATTCAATCGTATACAGAAAATACGTTGCAATGAAAGAAACTCATGTTTACTCGACGTGACAAAAAACCCTACGTCTTTTCTCGAGTGATCATGATACAGTAAAATATCCTATATCGGTCCCATCCCTAGCTATTCAGACATATTGGCTCGCAAATACGATATGAAAAACGTGTTCCGTTATCACTCTTATTAGAAACCTTAAGCCGCGTACTCATTCGGAAACAAAGTTGCGTCACATTGTTCAACAGCATGTTTTTGTGTTCCGAGAATCGTGTGGGACATGGAGTGTTGAAGCATTCCTGGCACAGAACATGGGATCGCGGCGAAGCGCGACGGCAGTGTCTAGAAACGGGAGTTCTAATAAAATTAGCGAGATGAAAGTGCGTTAACACCGTCGTTTTCTATACGTAATTTATGTTCTAGTACAAGTACACGGTGACATTTGGTTTCTATGGAAAGTTTGCCACCTTTAACAGTAGCCACCGAGGGTCTCAGTACTCTGTGATTGCTGGCAATATGTTGTTAATGTTTCGTATTCATGGTAAACAGAAGACGCGCAACAATGTTGCCAACCACATTTGTTGTGTGCCCAACCCAATGAAAACAGGGCTTTAAAAACATTATTTGATACATATTTTGTTGCTTCGAATGGATGTCAGAATTCAAGGAACGTTCTCGCTAAAAATTCCTTTGGGCAGAGTCGATTTGCATCTGTATTACCGACGGAAACAGTTTCCTTTTAATGAGTCTTCCGTTAAATTCGGACTGGAAGAGATAGACATTGACAGAAGTTTGTGTCTCTCTATAATATTTGCACTTAGCTTTTCATAATAAATATTGGACAAATCAAAGTTGAATAATAGGGACTTATACTTTTCATTAATATGCCATTATTACGAGTATGCTCGTTTGATACACAATTCATGAGGATAACTATGGATTGTGTGTGAAATCATTGGTAAAATCTTAACATCTCAAACGTTACTCACATAATCATTATTATAATTATTTAGCAGCATTATCAATTCCATTGAAATTAATTCCATCCTCTAAGTTGGACGAGAAGTAAATTCCTCTTAACTTCAACTTAACTGAATTTAGCCGTAAGCTACATTCAAAACTGTGTTCATGTCAGAAGCCTTTGGTTTCATGTCGATACTAAGTGAAGAAGAATACTATTTTAAGTACCGACTTTTTCTGTACTGTATTAGTTAGTATCGAATTAACATTTTATTTTTAAATTAGCTCTTACTCAGCGACATACTTTTTCATTCAGCCTATTTTAATAATTCTAACCACTGATCCAAAATTACGTAAAAATTACATATCTTCCTCTTTTTCTCTCTCTTTTTAGGGTTCCGTAGCCAAATGGCAAAAAACGGAACCCTTATAGATTCGTCATGTCTGTCTGTCTGGTCAGAGCCACTTTTTTTCGAAATTATAAAAACTATACTGTTGAAACTCGGTAAATAGATTTATTCTGTTAACCGCATTAAGATTTTTCCACAAAAATAGAAAAAAAAAACAATAAATTTTGGGGGTCCCCCCTTATTTAGAACTGAACCTCGTTTTTTTTTTCACCAAACCCATACTAGTGGAGTATCTATAGATAGGTCTTCAAAAATGATATTGAGGTTTCTAATATAATTTTTTTCTAAACTGAATAGTTTGCGCAACAGACACATCCAAAGTGTTAAAATATGTGTCGTCCCCCCCCCCTGTAACTTCTAAAATAAGAGAATGATAAAACTAAAAAATATATATGATGTACATTACCAGGTAAACTTCCACCGAAAATTGGTTTGAACGAGATCTATTATGTAGTTTTTTATTACAACGAACGAAATTTTCAAACTTACAACGAACTACAAGAACTTTTATATTATGTTACTTGCTGCTACGGAACCCTTCATGGGCGAGTCCGACTCGCACTTGGCCGATGTTTTTGTTTCCTTTAAAAATTTTACGTCTAAGTATCTAGCTACTGATCATGTACTCTTTATCAATCTCATGATTCTGATCCTTCTTCCTTGACCACCCACTTCTGTTTTGTTATTTTTGTATTTTTACTTCAAATCGCA
Source organism: Xanthia togata (assembly GCA_963853775.1). Lineage (NCBI taxonomy): Eukaryota > Metazoa > Arthropoda > Insecta > Lepidoptera > Noctuidae > Xanthia > Xanthia togata. The sequence continues at coordinate 23,704,364 of OY970794.1, read as the reverse complement.
TTACTCAACCCAGCAGGTATCATTTACTTTAATTATTTTCTATAAAATATCACGTGTATGTACAAAAACTAATCTCCTAACGCTAGCCAGGGACGCTAGTAGCAGGACCCAGTAATGGCGACACTTTGTCTCCCGACATACGATGCGGCTGCACTTTGTCAGAGCGCGTCAACGCATTTTTTATTACATAGTTTGCTTTTAAGGGAATTGCTGGTGTATGTCCTGTGTGTCCTGTTGGTGTGAGAATACTTGGGGTTTGTTGTGGTCAGTTTTATTTTTGCTGTGACGTTGCTTTATCAGGCTTAAGTGGTTCTCTACTATTTAATTTTTCTGAGTTAACGTGCACCTTCTCTGAACATCGTCGTCTTGTAAGATTATAATAGATCTGACTTAAACTAGGAATCATAAAACATCTTCTCTTCTACAATATATTTAGTATGAAAAGTATCACTAACAGAGCATCAAAATGGAACTTCGTATTGAAACATCTGACAAACAACAAAATAAACAAAACACACCACCCAATCTAACAAATCAGAGAATTTCTTCAAACTACACGACAACGAAAGACGTGAAGCACCAAAACTTCCGAAAACAAAATACCTTATTGTCTACATTTCAGTTTTAACAAGATATCCATAACAATTAAAGTAGGGCCCGTCAAAAAGTTTTAATGACTGCTCAGATCCACTTTGTAAAAAAAATGTTAGCGAGGAAACAGCGATTGAATAGAAGTCGTCTAAGAAACATCTACCTGCCCTTGCTTCTGATTTTCGTTAAAATTCGGCTGCGTATCCACTGGGCGACAAAAACTGGGAAAAAAGTTGTCTATTACACATTCGATGCTGTAGATACTGACTTTGACGTGCGATATTAGATTTCAAGTCTGTCAAGAATTCTCCCAAGGAAATCTAAACAAAAGCCGAACTATTACAAGGCCAGTAAGGCTTGTGCTGGGCAAGAGTACAAATAAATTGTCATTGAGGTTGGGATTTGGTACCTACTGATAGAGGACCAGACAAATATTTTCAATCATCCATCGTCTACGTCTCAGATTCTTTTTTCGCATATTTTGTCGACTAGTGCATAAACAGCTTTATCCTACTTAGCCTTGAACGGTTTTCGGTATAATTTTTTCTTACGTTTTATAATTACACCAACTTTCTGAGAAGTCGTGTTAATTTGATCGCAGAGGTCGGATTCTCTTTTCATTTTTGCGGAAGTCCGATAAAGTACTTAAGGGTCTGAAACTAAAGTTCGGAGTTTTTTGTATTGTACGTCCATTTTTCATACGTATTATGTTTTATGAACTTCGTTGAGAACGCTCATTTTCGTTTAAGGGTCGGTTTATTTCAGCCGTAAATCGCTCTCTATATAGGACCAATACGTTTTGACATCAACCTATTATACTTTGAACATTAAGCCTATTAGACCTTTTCAGCTATTAATCTTAAAGAGCCGGCAATTTCACCAGCACAAATATGATAATGGAGATTTAAGGATACGAATATCCATTTATAATGTACCACAAAACATAAAGGTCATATGTACTGTTAATTTACGTAATAGCTCAATAAAAGGCCCTGTTTCCGCTAATAGGCTCTGTTTTGTATATGAAACAAATACCCAAAAGGGTAATAACTCATGGCGAGCGTTTTGCGTAATTCCAAAAATGTTGGGAATAACCGAACTTTGTGCGGTTTATCTGAAGCAGCGTTAAAATCATGCAGATAGTGTTTTAAATGGTTAATTCAGTTCTAGGGTTTTTTTTTTTGTTGAGTGCTGGGAGTTTTTTATGTGAGCATTCGCACCATTTTACTATTGAACTTTCGATTATTGTGGCTTCTTCACTGTGCACCGGTACGAGTAGAGTTTACATCAAGTGAAGCTACGGAGTGTTCTTTATTTTACTTTGAGGGTCTTGGACATCATGTTAATAATATTATGACGCATGAGTGACATGTAAAATGATCATCGCTACTCGACGCTCCAACAATAAAGTCAAAGTCAAATAATTTATTTCATATATAATAGCTAGCAATTTTGACGAAAATAGGTACCTACTTTGATACTGCTGTTTAGCGGTATTTTTGATTACTTCTTTGTTCTCTTCAATTCAACATTTCGTCATTTAAATATTAAAAAATAATACAGCCACGAAATTAATATTTCAAACACGTAATCCCAACAAAACAAGAGACAGAACATTCTTTTAAAACTTCACAAAGAACAATTTCATCTAAAAAATAAAGGTCAAAGTTCTAAGTTGGTGCAAATGTTCCCTTTGTTTCTTTGATAAAACAATGAAAGTTGTAATGTTAGTATATTACACCCCGAGGTCCACTAATTGTGAGATAGGGTATTATGCTGCATAAGTTGCTTTTCATCTAGACGAGATGTTGGCTGGTACTTGTGAACTAGTGTTACTAGAAGTAATATTATAATAAAATTGTTTTTTTCTTTTCTTTGGGATATATATAGTCCTCCAGACCGTATTTCGGCCACGGCGGCCAATCTCAACGGAGACTAGCCCTCGGCGCTGGAGATATTATAGTGCACAAGTGTGTGCGCAGACACAGGTGCACTCTCTCTTGCCTCACTCTCATAGTCCGATGGGACAGCAATCCGACACGACCGGAGAGAGATCAGGCGCTGGACCAACGGCTTAGCGTGCGCACCGAGGCACGGGGGTATCACACCGCCAACTTCCAAACTCTGGGTTGTTACTAAGAAATTCCTAATGGAAAAACCCAATAACAGTTTTCCCGACCCGGGAATCGAACCCAGGACCCCACGCTCAGCAGTCACGCTTGCATCTACGAGACGAACGAGGCAGAGATATACGTAGTGGATATGTACGTGGTAGTAGGTAGATAATTTAGAAATTTGTTCTAATAAGTAACTTTATATATGTATTTTGTAACGCAGATTCTATAAATTAAAGAAATAAAATAAATAAATTACATTTATTTTGCACAGACTAAAAGGCAGAAAACACAACACATTACTACAAATAAAAAAATAAAAAAAGAATGTAAAGTGCGTTATAAGAAATTTGCAGGAAATTGTGCTTCATAAATTGTGCAAATTGCTGACTAAGACAAGGTAACATACGCTAAAATATCTGTGCCTTTAAAAAGTTGATATTCACAACTGAAAAGTCACAAACAAGCAAAATTCTATTGTCAAATCGTAAATAGAGTTTCAACCTCTCAACACACGCAGAAAACATACTAACAAAGTTGACAACATTTCTAATTTAATTTTATCTCACTACATCATTAGACGAAACGAAACTTATACGTCCGAAACCGTACGGACTTCAAAAGTTCACAATGAATCGGTCAGTTTTTTCGTTTAATTTTACTGAGTGTTGTTTTCGAAGCAGTTTGTTACGTCATGAAGTTCGGGCCAACAGACTGTCTGCCAACTTCGCGTAGTTTCCACTTGTCTTCTTTTAGGTTTTTGGCTACGTTTTCGTTGCGAATTTAAGTTTTTTTTTTTGATAAAAGATTTTTGGACATTATGTTTTAGGGAAGTTAGGTTTTCGATTTCGACTTCTTCTTTTCGTGTGGTTAGTAACTAACCTGATGTCAGATATTTAAAGCCACCCATGGGCCGCTGACTTCGAGAAATACTTCTTAGGCATGCCGGTTTCCTTCACGATGTTATACTTGTGTTTGTTTTGGACTTGGTAGTTGAGTGAAACTTAAACTCAAACCATTTATTTCAATTCAATTAAACCATTTACAGGCACTTTTGAACTGTCAAAGAGTCGGTCAGTTAGTCAGAAAGTTGAAGCTAGTTGCAATGAAGAAGAACGGGCGGAAACCTGTATTTTGAACAGCTCAAAAATATAGCTAGTCAAAATACAGGTCAGTTCAGTACGGTTTTCAGTCGTAAAAAAATCATGCAGGTGACTGTTTTCCCACCTTATATTCCAAACACAGACAGAAATCAAGAAAAACATGGTCAGGGTAAAGCCGTCGTCACATGCCATTATAATTTTGTAGGTATTCCTGGCACCCACACGGTTACAGGCATGCAACCACTGCTTTACCTTGCCCATTTTTGTACCAGCTAAGACCAGCAATGTCTTGATTTCTGTCTGAAATATTTTCTTGTTTCTTACTTTTTAGATCAAGTTTATCGCGTAGTCGGGTTACAGTTTTTTTTTAAATAACTTTTTATAATATACTTTTCCGTTTTAACACACGATAAACCTTATGACAACGTAAATAAGAGTAAAACAATAGGCCAGTATAGATAGTGCAATCCAGGACGGCGCGCCCCACCTCGCTCCGTTCCGTACTAAAGTACAGCTTGCAGTACAGTAATCGCGGAGTGGGGCGCGTCGTAGTGGATTGCACTATATGTAATTAACCTATTTTAAATTCAAATAGCAGTGCATAGTGCCTTGAATGAAACCATAGCGAGTTTTATTTCGACGCCAACACCGTTTATCGTGCTTCGGAGAATTTAATCATCATTTTTTTATTTAAAAATGCGATTTATATATACATATTATTTGTAATAATGCTCGTCACGACCATACTTTTGATACCAAACGTCATGATTATCTCAATTTTTTTTTTCGAGGTCACTCGTTTACACGTGGAAATTCCACTATACTATATTTAGGGAGAATTTATATAGCCTATGTCACTATTACATTAACAAATGTATTGATACCTCATTCATCAAAATCGGTTCAGTTGTTTAGGCGCTACGGTGGAACACACGTAAAAGCAAACATACATACATAGAAAGCTAAAATCATAACCCTTCGTTTTGGCTTTGCCGTAGTCCGATAAAAAGCAGGCTTATACAGACTACCTACATATGTATCAAGAAAGTAGTATGTATTGGCTTGGATTTAAAAAAAAACTTGTGCAACACAAGTCACTGTAAAGTAGGTATAACTAACTTGTACCACTCACTTCAAATAAAACAGCAAAAGACGTCCATGGGCATCGAAATTTAAAATACTTATTCTGTAAACGTCTCTCGAAAGTTAGTTGGCGAGTTGAGATAACTCGAGTGCTGAGTGAGTATCCATCTATCTGTGTGCGTCAATCGCGTGTGGAAAGTGAAAAGTTTCCACGTGATAAAGTGAACGTGAGTTGAAGTTGTGAAGTCAGAATAATATCGCGGCTGTTGGATGTGCTACTGTACTGTGTCAATTTATAGTCCGACTGTTGTGAGAATGTGTTTAGGTAGACAATTTCTAGTACTACCTAATAAGGACCAAGACCAGACGGGTGTCGTGTCTGGCGGGCAACTGCCCAACTATAGACGTCGGAAAGTTACATATATGTCGATCACGCGGTTAACTCTGTTAGCGCGATGCAGAATTTGTGTGGCGTCAGGATTTTGTGTGACGTCAGGTCTTTGATAAGTAGTTCGCATGTGGCGATGTAAATGCCACCTCAACGGTATCCATTAACATGACGTTGGATCCATCAACATTTTTGATAATTTGAGTTTATTAACATTTTTGATCTATTGCTGTGGTTTTGTGACTATCTGATGTCATCCTAGACCAGGAGTCACCAAATGGCGGACGGCCGCGCGGTCTGTATCTGGACCGCCTACCTATTTTGTGCGGATCTTAAATAAACAGTAAAATTTAACGTGAAAAGTATAAGTTCAGAGTAAAATATAACATTTTCACATTTCATTAGATAGTATTTGTTTATAACTTTCAGGTTTCACTTTGTTTTTTTTTTATCTTTGCTGCTGGTTTTAGTTTACGACACGGATCGCGATAGTAATTTTTTTTTTAATGGACCCCTTTGAATCTTATTGGTGATCCCGGTCCTAGACCATAATTTAAAATCAACAGCTCTTTCGACTAATATGGGTATTTTGTGTTCCCAATTTTTTTTTATTAGCAATCACCAAGAGCCAGATTCTAGTTTGTCAAAGTCCACCTTATGCACTAATCTGTGGACAAACAATAAAAACACCTTTAAAAAACATGCCATATCCAAAGATTCATCGTCAAACACCACACCGAAGTATCACTCTTAGCGTTCTGAATTTTTAAGAAGCCCAGTTCACCGATGCTTTCAACGAGTTCCTCAGAAGAAACCCTCACTAACTTGCCACGATTTACATAACACGCGTAATGCAGACAGCAACTTTCGAGTTTCTTTCGACTGTTGGTTTACTTTCAGTGTTGAAAGTGCTGCTTTTTGGAATAAAGTTTCAAGGTGTTTTATTGAAGGACTGTTAAGATTTTAGCTAACTTTGTAGGTAAGTACCTACGTATTTGATACGTGTCTATCTTTTAAAATTAATATACTTACATTATTTTACAGAATTAATTAATTAACACTCCAGGCCCCTCACCCGCACTACACCGGACTAGCGCATGCCTAATACAAAATGTTCTAAGAACACATATCGGAATATCGTAGGACGGAGGAACGCAAGCATCCTATTTCTATAGCGTCGTTATTATCACATCAGTGTGTAACTTCGTGGTGGTCCTAATAAAAAATGTACTTAAAACAGATATCGCAATAACGCTTGCGTTATTATCGACCGATATTTAATTATTTTTTGCATATTGTAAATTGTCTTGCATACTGTTGTATAGAACCATTTTTTATTTTTTTTCTAACTGAACAGACAGCTGTGCCGCTGGGGAGTTTGTTGCGCCACTTTTTCTTCTCAGCAAAAGCACTAGGAAGTGGTGAAGGGTGGGCGTTCTGGGGGACTGTCTTATGTAATTTTGACGTTCGAAAAGTGCTGATTCTCAGCCTAGTTTGAATAAATGACTTTTGAATTTTGAATTTGAATTTGATAAAAATGCGCTTCTGTGGCAGAGGCTTAAATGCAGTTTATCAATTTCAGGAGATTACCATTTTCACATTGACCATTAGTATTATATTTATAATTCAAATACCTATGCTTAATAGCAAATTTAATTAACTTCTGAAACGGAATTCCTGATAAATCCCGTGGAGGTTTGTGCAACTGTCTTGGTCTACAGCAACTTCCTATCTAAACAACATTATTATTGCAGAATCAAATTAGAGATCAGTTGCAGACAAAGCGAACCATCTTGTTATGCGGGTCAGTGGAAGACGCTTGGGGTAATCAACAACGTAGACTGTCTTGTGACTGCAACCTGCCTCTAATGTTATACACACAGACAGGAAAAGCAGTTAGATACTCGTAGACATAATTCACCTTGATGTGCTGGACAAGGGTGGTGCAAATTACCTATATTAATTACCTTTGTCTAACTAGATTAGATTTAGGAAACTAATGCATTTTGCTCCATGTGAGACGGGTTGACCACCAACTTCACAAGTTACGTAATGAATACAAAATAAACCTAGTAAGTAATTTATTGGGACTATAATTTAAAAATTTAATTTAAAACAAGCTCAACTATATTATTACTAGCTGCGACCCGCGGTTTTATCAGCATTACTCTCGATCCCGTGGGAATATCGGGATAAAAAGTCCGTATTCTATGTTCGAATTCAGGTCATGGTCTGGGTAGACCATGACCTGGATTGTTGTGCCAAATTTCATCCAAATCTGTTGAGCCGTTTTAGCGTGAAAGCTTAATAAACAAACAAACAAACAAACTTTTCGCATTTATAATATTGGTTAGGATTGTCAACGTAAGCCAGATTCAGGAAAACGATGCTTTTTGCTAATGTGACTTATACGGAACTTCACAAGGTACATAATTAGCTCACTACGGCTACGGTTACTTCCCGGTTGGCCACTTTCCCGTTTCGCCAATATAAACCTAAACAAAAGTTTCTTTTGGTAACTGTTTTGATATTCATACATTCAGTCTCATTTCGTAAATCATTCATTTACCGTTTCATCTTACTTAGTAGCCAAGTAGCCAGGCATCTCGATCAATCTTATCAAAGTTCAACCCGACGCTATATTATGTACCAGGGCAGCACGACCCGATGGGGTGTCACAAATGAAAGCGGTCAAGCGTCGCTGCATCCGCCACAAGTCCAGAGATAACCCCCAACAAGGCGAAAACAACGGGAAATTTTCAACAAATTCTCAACAAACTTGGTGAGGAAATCCATTTGCTTCGGTAAATCGATGTTCGTTTTAATTCAATTAATTTGATATTTTGGCTAGTTCCACATGAGGTTAATTCATTTACAAATTGTAGGTAAATGTTTCACAGTCCCTAACGCATGTTTGGTAACTTGTAAATATGTATTTATATACATATTTTAATAACAAAGTTATTGCAACAAGGTGTGGAAACGATTCTGATGCCGAAAATATAAATTTTTGAATTTTTTGTTTGTCTGGACGTACTATGTTTCTCGATTGACACAAAAATTTCTGAGTTCATATTTTGCACAAATATTCCTTAAAAATCTGGTCATCGAATAGGTTATTATATTATCACGCTATTTGCTATGGGGGAGTAGCAATATAGCATTATGACCGTATTCCTCAACAGTTTACCGCGAGATTTAATTAGACGAGAAAATATGTTACAATATTGCAGATAGATACAGCTTTAACCTCTGAAATAAATATCATCACGCTATACCTACAAGGAGCTGAGCAGTCAATCTTGACATGCATAGTAGTAGTTTTAGTATATTGTGATGTCTTTCTATAACTTCCGACTTAGAAATACTTTAGAACATGTTCCGAATACGACAAAGAAATTCGTTTAACTAAGTCTAAATTATACCTATTTATACTCGCTCCTTGGATCGCAAACTAGAAGAAGACTGCACCAAACTTTATTTGCAAAATTAATTTCCGAGCTAACTCAAATTCCCCAATACTAACGAGTACCTATTCTCTGATCATTCTCCGTCCGTAATGACCCAGAACGAAGCATAATCCCTCTTTTCTTTTATCTTTCATGCTATCCTCCTCTGTTCCATCCTTTGATAGATAGCCTAGTACAGCTCAGAATAGCTCTAGATGAATAAATAGCAGGCAGTAATAGTGAAATGATACATTTCTACCTGAGTCTCGAACTGATCTGAATAGTGAATGGGATCCACTTCGAATGCAACGGATCCGGCTATGAAGCGTGATTTGTGGATCCTATTGGTTGTTTGCAAAAGTGACTGGTATCGATGAAGTATTGGTAAGACAACTGAGAATGTTATGAATAATGTACCCAGTAATTAGGGAATTGTCAGTATTATATACTTACCTAATAATTGACTTGTCAATAAAAAAAGGTATCTCCCTCGCTCTTCTCAGGCACAAATCATGTTAAAATCAGCCAGAATAATCAATGATAATGAAATTATTATAATAAATTATTAACGATTTGATATTTACGAAACAATCACTTAGATAAGGTATCACTTTTCCGAACAAATCTATCACACAATATTGTTAGCTACCACACACTAACCACCCTTCATTGGCTTAATAAATTCTCAATAATCTAGGTATATATCTATTATATCGTTTTAAATCAAAATAGTCCTTATCCCGTATCGCAATTCCTTTCACAGTATAGAAGGCTTTTAACAACTTCATAAGAATCGAATACGAATTATTTTCCAATACAGACCTTTGTTTTAAATTGAAATTCCTGACGACGATGGGCAGAAATAGTAAGTGGAAGCTCAAACGGTCGACTGACTCTTATAATTGATAACACTCGAAAACCCGTCAATGGCCAGATTTATATCGACGTTAATTGTAAACGGTGATTTAAATTTGTCGTTTTTTCTGCCTTTCTTTTCGGATTGTATTGTCATTAAGTAGCTGGTACTTCTAGTTCTTCTTCCTGATTAAAAAAATGCCTGGTTGCTTAATCCCTTTGTAAAAAATATTATATGTTTGTCTACAAGAGACCTTACAGAATTTGGCCATAAATAAATTTACTAATCTATATATTAAAAATCATTTGGGCTGTCTGAGGTTTTGCGCATTTAACGTTACACGTTGTATGTATAAAAATAATTCCCTATTTCCCTTAATCACGCCAACTTGAGAACGGCTCGGCTGCACCAAATTGGATAATTCTTTTGTTGTTGTGTTCGTTATTCTCAGGACAAGGTTTTAGACAGGTGTAGGTAGGGTAGGTAGGGTAGGTAGGGTAGGTAGGGTAGGTAGGGTAGGTAGGGTAGGTAGGGTAGGTAGGGTAGGTAGGGTAGGTAGGGTAGGTAGGGTAGGTAGGGTAGGTAGGGTAGGTAGGGTAGGTAGGGTAGGTAGGGTAGGTAGGGTAGGTAGGGTAGGTAGGGTAGGTAGGGTAGGTAGGGTAGGTAGGGTAGGTAGGGTAGGTAGGGTAGGTAGGGTAGGTAGGGTAGGTAGGGTAGGTAGGGTAGGTAGGGTAGGTAGGGTAGGTAGGGTAGGTAGGGTAGGTAGGGTAGGTAGGGTAGGTAGGGTAGGTAGGGTAGGTAGGGTAGGTAGGGTAGGTAGGGTAGGTAGGGTAGGTAGGGTAGGTAGGGTAGGTAGGGTAGGTAGGGTAGGTAGGGTAGGTAGGGTAGGTAGGGTAGGTAGGGTAGGTAGGGTAGGTAGGGTAGGTAGGGTAGGTAGGGTAGGTAGGGTAGGTAGGGTAGGTAGGGTAGGTAGGGTAGGTAGGGTAGGTTGGGTAGGTAGGGTAGGTAGGGTAGGTAGGGTAGGTAGGGTAGGTGTGGTAGGTAGGGTAGGTAGGGTAGGTAGGGTAGGTAGGGTAGGTAGGGTAGGTAGCGTAGGTAGCGTAGGTAGGGTAGGTAGGGTAGGTAGGGTAGGTAGGGTAGGTAGGGTAGGTAGGGTAGGTAGGGTAGGTAGGGTAGGTAGGGTAGGTAGGGTAGGTAGGGTAGGTAGGGTAAGTAGGGTAGGCAGGGTAGGTAGGGTAGGTAGGATAGGTAGGATAGGTAGGGTAGGTAGGGTAGGTAGGTTAGGTAGGTTATGTAGGGTAGGTAGGGTAGGTAGGTTAGGTAGGTTAGGTAGGTTAGGTAGGGTAGGTAGGGTAGGTAGTGTAGATGCATCAGACAGATAATCCCCGAGGGGTTAGACAGAGGATTACCTACATAATACACTAACATTTTGACAGTTATGTTAAAGTACTATGTAAAAGAATGCCGAATGTTGTTGTTATATTGAGAATGTTCTACTCAAATCATGTAATTGGCGACTGTATAAGTCTCATGCTTTTTTTTTACTATTATTCTTATGTAATGCTGTATACAGAAGCTGTTGGTTTGCCTTTTAATAAATAAATAAATAAATAAAATAAATGTAATATTTATTCATCTGAGGAGAATCTTTGTGTCCTGTCGTAAATAAATCAAACTACATAAACATAACCACCCACGCATGTTTAGTGAAATAAAACCACGCCAAACAAAGTTTTTAAATCAACATCAGCAAAATAATAATATATAATTACAGCAACTAACAAGTCCCTTATAGCGCCTAATATTAATATGTCCCTACGGATCGTCTATTTCAAAAACGAGGTCAACCCGCTGTGGGCATAGCCATCCCGAAATACACACAACTCTGAGGAATCCGAACATCTGCGAATGGTCACAAATTGATGGACAATATTTTGCCGAAATCAGTTTCGTAGTTTAGTTACGAAAACGTTTATATTATAAACACTGAGGCTTATCAAATCGATTTGTGTATATTTTCACTAAAACAAGTAAATACTTAGTCGAAAAAATTAAGTTTGAGTTTCTTTCCTACAAAATGTATGGGAAGTTTTTTTCGATTTCTGACTTTTCTAGTACTCAATCTTTAGTTGGTTTTTTGATCCATATAAGAAACAGGATCGATTGGCATCAAAGGAAGTTTATTTTTTTTTTTCAAAATTCATTAATGCAGATCAACATCACTTCAAAGTTAAGGACGGTCTCCTAAGACCGTTTTACTGTAGCTGCCCTCACTGCCCCGTCTCAAAAATCCATCCTGTATATCTTTGTATTTCTCAAAGTGACAGTCAGATACCTATTTTTTGTTTTACAAACACTGCCAATGAAGTATAGACCTAAAGAGAATAAACCTATAGTTATATAATGAACCCAATAAATAACTATAGGTTCATTCTCTTTAAGTAGGTATATGGATATTAGTATAAATCTATACTAATATCAATATACTTACTAATACTTTCGTACATACTAATATTATAATACATATTTAAGTAAGTCTATCTGTCTATTTGTTACCTTTTCGATGGCATTTAGCACACAGCTCAGGTAGATCATAACCTAGGTAAGGATATAATTTTTATCTCGGTAGTAGTACGTTGCCGATGATTTCCAACCTCTACCGAGGCTATGCACGATGCCACGGGCAAACGCTTGGATTATATCAATCGTTAAAACCTTTTGATTGAAGCCTAATCAGAAAGATACATAATATATTTTATTGTACAAAGAATTTGACCATTTGCCGGAGGACTTGATGGTGGAGCTCGTGGCTAAGTAATAACAGCCGCACGGGTCGATCCATCAGGTAAGGCTACACTTGCCGAGGTTGGTCCGTGGATGGTTGACCATCTTTACATACCGAGACTCCTCCGAGCCTCGGAAAGTACGTTAAGCCGTTGTTCCCGGCTGCCATGTCATTCGTGGATCGTTAAGATTCGTTACGGGTCGTCAGAAGCCCGAAAGTCTGACAACCAGTCTTATCAAGGGGTATCGTATTACCCAGATACTGGGTTGTGGAAATCAGATAGGCAGTCGCTCCATGTAAAATAATGGTATTTAGCTGCATCCGGTTAGACTGGAAGCCGACCCAAACATAGTTCGGAAAAGGTTAGGCAGATTGGAAAGAATACGACCATTCCATTTATGTAAAACCCACTAACCTAGATTCATCCTCTGAACCCAAAGCCCAGAACCTCATTAATGCAGAATTTCCTCGTGCACTCCGTAATTAGAAATTAAAGCAGAGCGGAGACTCAAAGATTCGATTTATCTAAATGCACTCAGGTGTACACGTGTCGGATTAAGCGAGTTGCACAGAGGGTACACTGGTCAGATTTAGTTTTACTCCGAACTTGTGTCCGACAGGCGACAGCTCACGATTTACATTTTTACATTTAGGAAAAAACGGTGATAGTATTCTCGTTTGTAAGTACTCTGAAGCTGGAAGATTTAGAGATACGTGTCTTCACGACAGTGACAATACTTAGGTAACGTAGCTGGTTAGATTCGTATCAGAAGTGAGGGATCAATCCATGTTATAATAAAATAATACCAGTCTATTATTTCGAAATTTATAACAGACAAAAATCTAATGACAGAATGTTGATATGCTAAGAAAATAAAACTATTACGGTCCTAGACATATATTTTGTATACTTACATTAGTTTTGTATATTGACTTTAGTGTTGTATATTGAGATAGCCTTATTATTTGTTTTCAGTCTGTGTTGACATTTTCTCTTTTAATTGACATTGATTTATATAGTTATGTATTATTAATTAATTTGTAATTAAATGTGTAATTTTATATAATTCAATTATTGAGACTTGACTAGCTTGATTACTAAATTACAAACATTTGTACGCCCTCTGGCATAACATAGCGAACTCTTTATTATACTTATATAGGTACCATTATTATTGTACATTTATATTATACAAATGAATGAATGACTTATGACTTATTGTCCCACTGCAGGGCCTCTTGAAGAATCTCTGGAAGAATGATGATTGGTCAAAACGCTTACTCAAGACGAATTGGCGAATTCAGACTTTCATAAAACAAAAGATAAACTTAAAAAGTACATACCCAGAAATTGAAAAATTCACAGTGGTAGTTCCTGAATTTGAACCCACAAACCGGCGAAAAATGAAACACTGGGCCATCACGATGATTGTTGTCTACATTAATATTATAAAGAGAAAAAATTGTATTTTTGTTTGTAATGAATAAACTCAAAAACTCCTGGGCCGATTTTAAAAATTCTTTGACCAGTAGAATGCTATATTGTCACTGAGTAACATAGGCTATAATTTATAAAGATATCACGCGGGCGAAGTCAATCGTGGAAGCAAAGTTAAGAACAAAATTAATTAGCCAGGTGCAGCAATTTATTAAAATCAATGTCTGGTATCCATGGCTGTTTATTGTGTTGGTCACAGCAAGACCCATACATAGGCGGAACTTTGACGTCCAAATCATTATAATCACGTTCATTGAAGACTTCGGTGTGCAAGGATCAAAGATATCTCATGTTTTGTCACTGTCACACACAAACTCTCCGCCTGCCAAAAATAACAATGAACAAAAACGAAACCTTAAAGAGTAAACACCAAACCTTATAATTTTGTCGAGCAACCTAAATTTCCTGTATATTCAAATCACAGCTGCCATTCTTTGACAGTTGTATGCAATGGCTATAACACGGCAAAGGAGATTGTTCTACGCCCATACATTGTTCGCCCTGGAGCCAACAGCATAGAAAAAATCATTTTCTAATTGTAAATTGCCCTTAGTAGCCCATATAAGAACAAGGTTTCTTGACGCACACTTTAGAGAACAGATTTATTTTAAAAAAAGGAACAGATTTTGAGGTTATTTTTAATAAAAGAAAACTTAAGTATATCCTTCTAAAATCGCTATTTTTGGTTTCTAAAAAGCATTAAACTTCAAATACAGTGAAATATTACTGTAATTACAGTTTTATTATGCCTTTTAGGTACAGATATTATTTATTGGTTGAAGTTTACATATTATGCTAGGGTGATTAATTAATACTTACTTACTTCATTACACCAAGTCAGCCGCACAAGAAGCATTGTTTAGGTGTAGGTTCTTACATACCTATTTCCCAGTCTATGCAAACCATCAGTTGAAAAAAAGTAAACATTTCGTAAGCAAAGTCCGTTATCCGTTGTCAAAATGCTAAGGTGTCGTTTAAGCAGATCACAGAATCAGTTATTCGAAGCCAGGTCACGTTGAAAGCAATCCAAATCGTAGTCCGTTAAACAGAAACAAAATAAAAAACGCCAAAAGAAATCGCCAAATAGGTAGGTAGTCACAACACAATACAACGACAGCCAGCGCGTGAGACAAACCGACTGACGTAGTGACGTAGAGATGCTCTCTCGAAGATTATCAATGACCACCTATTTTAATCTGTGGTTTTAATTTAGGAGACCAAAATGACAGATCAATATGTCAAATGTAAATTAATTTGTATCGTTTCAAGCATAAACACGTTGTTGCTTTGATTCAACTTCACATTAAATTAATGCTAAAATAAAATATTTTGTACTTAAAAAGTAAAAATATGGCTATTGAAGTCGTGAAATCGTTATGAGAACAATTCACTAGAGTTGCGTCGTAAATGACATTTCAATCGTTATATGAGAGATTTTCTGACAATTGAAAAAACATAGTTCAACAGATGGCTTGGCTAAAAAATACGTCTTTGTTTTACTGGCTACTGATAACAAAAATAAGATCCGTAAGAAAGCTTATTGATGTCAAAAACCAGAGAGAGTGACGTATTTTTTACCAACGCCTCTTTTGAACTAATATTTTCTCAATTGTCAGAAAATCCCTTATTCGACTAGTAAGTACATTTTGTGAGTTTGTTTTATTCATGATATTTTCATCATAATCGTGCTAGGCCATATTCATCATAAGTCCCATTAAAATGTTCACGGAACTAATTCCATGAAAAAAATATGCATGAATAACTTTTATGTTGCACATTTTCAATGTTTTGGAAGTGATAAATATCGAACATCCATTATTTTTTAATACTAGATATTATGGACATCGTCGTCGATATCGATATTTATGTAATATGAGCGAGAGCGACACTATCAAATCTTTTGTGACATTCACAATGACAATTCCATGAAAGATGGCGGGTTTGGTTGGTAATAAAATCAATGAGGTCACTTTTAAAAACCTTTATGAATTGAACAGTGTCCGCTGGAATTTATTATTTTTAAAAAGTATATTAAAATATAATTAAAATTAACGTACACGTCAAATGTTTGTTGGTTATAGGGCGGTCTAGAGCAATCTCCTTTACGCAGTGTGTCAATTTGATAAACAATTTATTTCCCTGGCGATAAGTGATAAAACCAGAAATAATGAATCATAGTTTCAGCCCAAAGACGTCCACTGCTGGACATAGCCTCCCCTATGCACCACCACCCCGAAGTGTTCTGTGCTTCCTGCATCCAGCGGATTCCTGCGGCCTTCACAAGGTCATCCACTTTGTGGGAAGCCTCCCAACGCTACGCTACGACCAATGAATAATTCACCTCATTTATATAAACTTTTACAAATATTTTAAATCTAAGTATTCATACTAATTTCTTACAACACTTCGACCACCATTTACGTGCACCACAAAAACCATTCCTCACGAAATACTCTGAAAGTAGCCACACTCTGACACACAAACCGAGGCTAAATCTATCACTCCTGATGGGTTAAAAGCATTCTATTCTCAGAGAGTGAATTCGACCAAACCTTAATATCTTAGTACCAGCCGACTGGAATAATTATTACTCGTCCAGGAAAACGTTTAGCCTAATTAAAACCTATTCTTGGGTGTTAGTGAGAAAGGTTTATTTAAGGCGTCTGGTTTTCTTCGCCTAAAATAGGCCAAAGCTTGCATAAAGCCCCATATACACGTTGCAAGTTTATTGCCTGTAGCATCCCATAAAATTGAAACAACAATTTACTGGCAGCGTCTAAACAACTCGTACAATTGTTGCACGATACGGGCAAGCTAGTTGCCGTTCAAAACTGGTATAGGTGTAAACAGCACGCACAACAAAATCACATTCAATTCTGGCACTTCGGAAAATGTTCTATCATTCAAACATGACCGAACGAAACAAGTTAAATTAAATCTTGGGATGGAGTTCAATAAAATTGAATGAAATATTTAACATAGCATAACATCACGCCTGTATTGGCTGAAGGGTTGGGCAGAGGTGTACCTACAACACCCACATGTGTACACTCACATTTTGCCAATAACTGGACACCCACATTTTGCCAGTTATGTTTAAGTCCCATGTGCCATCAACCGGGCACAAATCCAGACTCCGGGTTGCTACTGAGAAATAGATGGTAAAACCCAAAAACTCTCTTTTGCGCGACCCGAGAATGAACCCAGGACCTCATGCTCAGCAGTAGTGCTTGCGACCACTTGACCAATGAGCCAGTCGTATTTTTTCTCCTTTGTTGGTTTTTTCTCCTATGTGTTAGTGGAGAAGGTAAAAATTGATGCCAATAGACACGTTTAGTAGCAGAATTTTAGATATACCTATGCTTCGAAAAAAATATCAGTTTATGGTCTCTGAAGCCAAATAATGTTTTACTTCGATCAGAACAAATAATAAAAAAGCAATGAATTCAATTGCCCACGAAATAGAAAACTCTCAGGGCCAAAAAAAACTAGACAATTTCAACAGTCATAGAAAACGCAAACAACTAGACCAATCAAATTACGGACCCCTAAACCACTGAAGCAACAAACTAGGGACCGCAGCGAGCAACAATCCTAGGATGGACCCTAACTAAACCCACACGAGAAGCGCACGGCGGTAATATAAAACAGCCTGTAATGGCCACTAAAACTTTTCTAATGACCACGATGTCCCGAAACTGTCTCCAGGGAGAGAACTTCCACGTAAAATATTTATGATTTTTGCCCGGTCCTGGCATGTTTTTGTTGGCGTATTTTATTTATATTACCTCCTTTCTGCGACTTTGAAGTATGGAGGGCGAGAAAAAAATGTTCTGCTATTCAATTGGGCGAAATTGTTTTAGTGCTACGCCGGAATTTTATTTTGTTGTGTTATTATGGTTTATAAATATATACAATACAATAGGGAAAATATAAATGATTTATGCTTTCAATCGAAAAATAAATATTTAAAATGTAAAACCTGATAGTAGAATAATTTCGGGGTAAATGGAATTGAATAAAGTAATAATTGAGTAAATAAATGGAGTAATCTTTTTTGCAAAAAATACGGTTCAATATTTATTTATAAACTACAAGGATTGAAATGTAATCCTCAAAAATATTATAAATATTTTCTATGCAGCAAAAACCAGCAAGAATTACTAATATAGTAGGTATACACGCGATAAATTCCAATATGAGATTTCAGTATCATAAAGTGAAACGTCTTATAGACCGTCAGAGAGCCAGCGTGGACCTTGGCTCGAATTATACAGATTTACACAATGTGCCTTCAAGAATTGTTAGCTCCGTGCCTTTGGGCTGGATTTGTATTGCCTTACGCGGACAATGTAATAAAAGAGTAAGGGTGGATACAGACGTAGAGTAAAGTCGCATTTAATAATACCTGCTTGTTACGTTAACAATGCTCGACTTTTACAGAAAATATACGAGCATTGATCGAGCAAGATGACATGACACCAATACCATTGTGAATGGGCTAGCTTCATCT
This sequence comes from Xanthia togata, assembly GCA_963853775.1. Classification (NCBI taxonomy): domain Eukaryota; kingdom Metazoa; phylum Arthropoda; class Insecta; order Lepidoptera; family Noctuidae; genus Xanthia; species Xanthia togata. The sequence goes on along the minus strand of OY970794.1, from coordinate 23,685,984 downwards.
TTCTGACTGAACAACCCTTTGCCAATTCAAAGTGCGTGTAATTGGTTTATTTTAAATAAATGCTTCGAGTTTGATTTTGAGCCGAACTTTTTTTTAAACTTAATGTGCCATGAACAATTGGCCAGTCAAATGCAAAGCGTGATAATCTGCTGAATCAGCCTATAATGTTCCCACTGCTGGGACTCTCGAGAGGGAGTGGGCTGTAATCTACCACGTGGGCCTTTAGGGGCATGAGAAACAGGGTGTATAGTTCACTCATCCACCATAGAAAAGGGAGGATCCTCCAACCAGACGGGTGTTGTGTCTGGCGGGCCGACTGCCCGACTGTTGATTTCGGATAGTCTTATCTATATATTTCGCGCGGTAAACTCTAATTGCGCGATGCAGGATTTGTGTGACGTCATGTCTTTGATGCGTAGTTAGTATGTGGCGGTGTAAACGCTACATCACTCCCCTCCGGAGACCGAATGTCGATAGTGGGCTGAGTCTTGTATCTTGCGATGCTTCAGAGTGCCAGCTAAGGTTCCAGTGAGTCGGAACCAGGTGCCGCATAGTTCGCGGTGAGTCGGAGCTGTCTGCGATGATTGCGGCGGATGTGGTGATTGCGGTGATTGAGGAGATAGCGGTGATTGCGCTGATTGAGATGAATTCGGTGATTCCCCAGTGAGTCGGGGTGATGAGGCTGAGGGTGATGACCAGGAATGCGCGTTCGCTGCATGCTGGTGGTCAGGATACCCGTTGAAGCCGAGGGTGCTGGCTGTCTGTGTGACTCGCCTCACGAAAGCTTGCGGGAGTGATGATGATGACGTCACGCTGAAGTAGTTGCACGAAGGCTGCGTTGACGTTCATACTCGGGGTCACCAATTTAGGGGCATGAGGAACAGGGTGTACAGTTCACTCATCCACCATAGAAAAGGGAGGATCCTCCAACCAGACGGGTATTGTATCTGGCGGACCGACTGCCCGACTGTTGATTTCAGATAGTCTTATCTATGTCGTTCGCGCGGTAAACTCTAATTGCGCGATGCAGGATTTGTGTGACGTCATGTCTTTGATGCGTAGTTAGTTAGTATGTGGCGGTGTAACCGCTACAGGCCCAGTGGGGTTGATGTCACATATCTTCGAATTTCTGGTTCTAGGATATACCGGATAGGTCACGATGTTTTCCGTCACCATTTTGAGAGCAGCATTCTATTCTCAGAGATGAAATTAATCAGCAGCATGATGAAATTATTTACACAAAGTCTTTACTTTGCCCAGGCAAGACCTTTGTCTTGCCTGGGCCACCACTGCTCTCAATTACAGATACAACAGGATACACAGTTTGTAATTATTAACGAATAAATAAACTCGTAGTCAGTTCGTGTTGATCATCCTTGATTAGACTGATATGCAATGATGTACATAAAATCGAACATAAAAAGTATTGCAAGCATGAATGGCCTTATATAAATCGAACACGAGTACGCCTACATGAACACTGAAATAATACCTATTGGCACGATTACAAGGTAAACCCATTAGACAGAAATGAAAGCTAAAGGATTTAGTTGGGCATCTATTTTATTGCTGGAAATAGAAAACAAAACATTCTATTATCCAGCTGACCTTATCTCAATTTATTTTTGATTCGCTTTTGGTCTTCTTCTTCCATAATTACATCAGATTCCCATCCCATTTCATCTTTCTAGCATCAACACCTTTCAGACTATCTATCAACTGTTTCAATAGTTTTCACCTTCTTATAAAGTAATTCAGTCTTTATACAAAGCAATTATACGACCAAATATTTTTGGGTGGTGTGATTACACCCTAAGCATTTATGGTTTGACATTGGAACGTACAGATAAAGTCATAATATTGATCTGTATGTATTTTTACGAGCTCTTCCCTTGTGGGATTTACAAAGGGTGTAAGGGGGTCAATGTTTGCATGTCTCAATTTGGTGTCTCAGAAATATAAGCGTACCTACGGCTATGGTAATTGGTTCTCAAAGTCATCATCACCAGTATTCATCCACCCTCTAAACAAGAAATAATTGACTACCTCTAGCTAGACTAAACAATCTTAATTATTGGAATGTATTTTTTCAGCAATTAGGCCATTAATAATTAACAATACTTCTTACACCGTTTATGAATTTAAAGTAGATGGAAAGGCTTATTTATCCGTAGGAATAATAGATAAGTCATCAACACAATAATGTTTCTCAAAACACAAACCGTGAAACTACATTGAAACCCCTTAAGCCTAAAACCAAAAACGGGTACACGAACGCGAACCGCTAAAGTCCGCATTTCGGCGAGGATTTGCAAAAACACGAGCGGTTTTAAACGCATTAAATTTTTTGGCCAGAAAACACATTTAAAGTCGTGAACAAATCAGTTAATACTGAAAACATACATTCGAATTTTCATGTAATGGCCTTTAACGTACCAAGAATGAATGCAGCCGCAGCCAACATTAAATTGGTATTATTGCAATAGAACCCAGAATGGTGCTAAATGTTTTATAGTTGCTGAACTTAAGGCAATTTGGCTGTAAATCTGTTGGATGGGTAATCCTTTGTGGGTATTTTTCCAACGGGTTTAATGTATCTCTTATTTTATGGATTTCAACTGACTTTTGCACTGACGCCAACATTGAATTGGTATTTAAAATAAAATAAATATGGTGATGACTAATGCAAGTATTCCTAGAATACATTAATCAATGATTAATCAATCTGCCTAGCCTATTGGGATTGGCTTCCAGTCTAACCGGATGCAGCCGAATACAAATATTTTACATGGAGCGACTAACTCTCTGACCTCCACAACCCAGTTACTGGGTAACACGATACCCCTCGGTAAGACTGGTTGTCAGACCTTTGGGCTTCTACGTACCCGTAACGACACTCAAAGATCTACGAATGACAGCTGGTATCAATGGCTTAATGTGCTTTCCGAGCTACGAAGGGTTCTTGATATGTAATGGATGGGCACCATTCACGAACCGACCGCGGGTGTAGCTTAACCTTCGATATTCCCGTGCGGCTGTTATTATTCAGCCATGAGCCTTTAGCAAGATGATAGTTTTATATTCCGTACCCTTGTAGGTATTTTACATTAGGTATAGGATAAAATACAGTCGAAAGACCCTGAAGAATTTGATCGTATAATTATTAATACAATAAGCCTCATTTCACAGATTCATTCGTTCGACCGATGCTTATAAATAGAAGTGCCGTCGAACCAAACACGACACGTGAAAGGATTTAAAAAACTCGCTAACGAGATTGAGTCCCCAAAAAACACGTTTGAGGTCAAAGCTCAAGGAATTTCCCGTTTACTTTGTAGTTATTGTAATAATTGAATCGAGAGGATATGGAAGCCAAAATATATTTTTTATTAACATTTAGGTTATTTATAATTCTTGAATTTTACCGTAGATTGTTATTTTAACCAAAATAATTGGGTCCGTGGCTTAGGCCCCTAGTGGTCGAGGCACCTGTGGCCAACGCCCCCGATTCGAATAATTTAATTCAAAGCAATTTTTTAACAAATGTACTGTCAGGCACAAAAATGTTTTACAACAATAATAAATGTATATTGATTGTAAGTATTTGTACCTATAATATTAAATCATAATTATATTTATAACACAGAAATGCTTTTGTATTGGATGTTTGTTTTGAAAAATGAAACTTAGTTTACTTAGTGTTTATAATATTTTTTTTTAAATATTTAGTTATAGTGAGCATGTATGTATTAGTTATAGTGAGATGAATGGAATTGAACTGAACAGACAGCTTTGCCGCTGCGGAGCTTGTTGCGCCACTTCTACTTCACAGCTAAAGCACTAGGAGGTGGTGAAGGGCGGGCGTTTTCGGGGACTATCATTGGTTCTCAGCCTAATTTGAATAAAAATGACTTTTGAATTTTATTTTTGGTTCAATAAATTGTTTGCTTCAGTCAATTCTTACGATATACAAAAACATCCCCACTTTACGTGTAGGGGAGGTACCCTATTTTTTTTTTTTTTTTTTTTTACTACTTTTTCGGCGTGATTAATATGTATAGGTACCCATGCCAAATTACAGTTTTCTAGTACTAACAGTCTCTGAGCTAAGCCGCGGACAGACGCACAAACAGACATACAGACAGACAGACGGTCATGGAGAAACTATAAGGGTTCCTTGGTTTACTACGGAACCCTAAAAATGGAAAAAACTATGAACAAGGTAGCTGCATTAGCTTTAATAGACCTACTGTTTATAATTTCTAACTCTTCATTTGAAATGTTAGTCTCCCGGAATGTACTAGCCCCTGAAGTGAGTACTCGAAAACACCCCTAATATTTCATTGCCAAATATTATACAGCATTTCAATCAAACTACTGAGGCTATAAACTGCTAATTCCGAATATACTGGTAGTATATTATGTACAACTCCTAGCAACTATTAGGTCGGGAAATATGATTTCTGGAGCTCACCCCGGGGGATCGCATAAAGAAAACTTTAAGGCGCTATTAGCCCCAGTTTTATTTGCCCCACGCCCAGCGGGCAGATTTACGCACGCACCAACGTCAAGATTTAACACAGTACTGCCAAGATTTTAAACTGGGTAAATCCCTGTGGAACTGCTATATTATTTTGTTTTATAGCTTAGAATTAAAGATTGGCTTTGAGTGCTGTCGAAGTGTCAGTATCAGATCTATCTCGTGTCTTTGATTTTGGATTGTATATTTTATCACAAGCTAAAGCCAGCAGACGGAGTTTTTTTTTTTACATTTTTGGTTATTACTATATTGATGATTAATAATTATGTATGTTTGTAGAAACATTTTAGACGGGAACTATCGAAAGAGGTTGCATTTTCATAGCTCATTTATCTAGATTTTATAACAAGGAATACGATAAAATTAACAAACTACGCAGACGCAACAATCACACACATACAAAAGCTGACGTCATAGAATCTCGTCAGCAATAAAACGAAATAAACAGCTCTTAAAAGTGTATTGAAGCTAATAAAATGCCAATGAAAAGTTGGAGAGCTCGGATGTCGGCACAACGCAGCAAATTTCCCATGTTTATAGCACTGTGTTCGCATTTAATATTTTAGTCATAGCGGAACCCTTCGCTATTGTTTCATCCGTACTTAAGTAAGACGAAGTTTTGAATAATTAAATGTGTCAAAAGTCAGTGTTCTGTCCATAGAGACTATTATTGTAGGAAAAAATAAATAAAAGGAAGTTTCTGATAGAATAACTTTACTGGCGGTGGTAATTTAAATTGGTAATAATCTATTTCGGTACATATACATACATACATAAAGTCACGCCTGCTCCCCTTGGGGGTGGGCAACTACAACCCTGCTACGATTCTTGCATACTGGTGATTATTGCTTCGTTTACGTTCATACATCTGATCGTCCACCCACGCCTATTGTGAGTGCTACGCACCACCTTTCTGAAGAACATCACTAATAAGGTCACTTATTAATATCCTTCTAGGGCATGTTCCCTGCATTTTCACTCACATTTTCCTAGTAAATATATTTTATTAGTCGCCTTTCATACGTCCTCTCAGCATGACTGAACTAAGCAATATTCGTCACCACACTTTCTATTAAACCTACCTTATCACATCATTCCACAGCCTATCATTCGTTACACCACACATGCTTTGCAAGGAAACGGATTTCCACAGCATTTTGGTACATATTTAAGTGTCTTTTGAATTTGGCCCGAAATAAGGCTGCGTTTAAGCTTCTCAACTCAGTGACAGTGGCAGGCATCAGGGGAACAGAGTATTTAGGAGCAAGAGTGAACCACTGGCAGCTTTATACATACTTGAATAGAACGACAACTTAAATCGGGGGGGGTGAGTGGACGACCAGGAGCTTCCCCCCACGCAGAAATTCACCACAGTCAATACCCTCATCTACATGGAGAGACTATTGGCCGTACCCAGGATGCACCAGGATGCACCGGCCCGACGAGTGCCTTTTCCCCCGATCGTATTCTAAAGTAAAGGAACGAGCAGCACTCAGGCACACGAGGAGGTTTCCTGCACGCACCCCTACCTACACTACCTTTTTTTTTTTTTTGGGGAGAAATCCTTATGAATGTCCTCCGCCCTAGTGAGGGCGGAGGGGTCTGTCAGACTCTTACTGCCCCCCGGCTAGTGACGGCCCGCCTCTGCGGGCCACCTCGAGTTAGGGGGGAGTGAGGGGTTAAACTCCCCCTTTACATCATAGAGGGGTGCGCGTGGAACACTACGCACCACCATCTCGGGTTCTAAGGATAGGGGGTGACCCATTTAGGGGGGCTGGAAGAGGGCGTTATCCGCCCTCCGCCGACACCCGGTACGTCTGCTGCGGATCGGGTTAGCGGAAGCAATCTCCCGCTCCCTTTCCGCAGCCTCCTCAGCAGATGGATACCACCGCGTCCCAGGACTCCTCGCTGCCGACCATCGAGTCGACAACGGCCGGCAGCGACAGGTCACTGCCGATACCTGAGATGAGGGCACAGCGCGGGCTACTCCCAAGCTGCACACTCTGCCAGCGTGTGCCGAGCCGTGTCCTCCCGACAGTCGACGCAGTGGTGACACCGAGCGTCCGGCTCCCTGTCTCGGGGCATGGTTGCTTCGAAGTACCTGTGAGCGTCCGGCTCACAGGTACTTCCCGAAGCAAGTATGCTCCGAGAGCACCTGCGTCACCCGAAATGACAGGGAACCGTGCCTCCTCCCGAGCCAGCGTTCGAGCACTGGTCGGACCACCCCGATGGTGACGGGGCCCGTGGTTGAGCGTGTAAGCCTGTCCCGCCATGCCACCACCAGGGCTGCGCGAAGCTGTGACCAACGCAGCTCCAAATGTGTCGCGAGTTCGCGACTCGAGGGCACGAGGCGAGTGGCTGCACTCGCCTCACGCCCTCGAGTCCTCGCGCCATCGATACAGTGACGCGAGTACCTTCGCCTCGAGGTCCCAAGGCGGGGATCCGGCCAGTACACAAGCTGCCTCGTAGGAGATCGTGCGATACCCCCTGATGACTGTAAAGGCCATCGCTCGGTGCGGCTTTCGCAGGACAGCGATGCTGCCGGCCGTTAGGTCAGCCGCCCAAATTGGGACCCCATACAGGGCCATCGATCGCACGATCCCAACGTAGAGCCGCCTACAGGCGGCGCCCGGGCCCCCCAGATTGAGAAGCAGCGTTTACAGCGCCCCAGCCGCGCCCAAAAATTTGGGCGCCGTACCTACCCTACCTACCCTACCTACCCTACCTACCCTACTTACCCTACCTACCCTACCTACCCTACCTACCCTACCTACCCTACCTACCCTACCTACCCTACCTACCCTACCTACCCTACCTACTCTACCTACCCTACCTACCTACCCTACCTACCCTACCTACCCTACCTACCCTACCTATCCTACATACCCTACCTACCCTACCTATCCTACCTAGGGTAGGTACCTACCCTACCTACCCTACCTACCTTACCTACCCTACCTACCCTACCTACGCTACCTACCCTACCTACGCTACCTACGCTACCTACGCTACCTACCCTACCTAACCTACCTACCCTACCTACCCTACCTACGCTACCTACGCTACCTACACTACCTACCCTACCGACCCTACCTACCCTACCTTATCTGACCAAGGGAAATAGGGATTCATTTTTATATACATAATTATATAGATAAGGCTAAAGAGTTTATTTTTTTTGTCTGTTTGTTTGTTTGAACGCGTTTATCTTGGAATACCAGACGGATTTGAAAAAAAAAACATTAGATAGCCCAATTTTGAGGAAGGTTATAGGCTATTCATCATCATGGTACGATCCTTAGGGGCCGAGCAAAGAGAAAAAATCTGAACGCTAAGCGAGAACGGAGTAATAGCACGGGCGGACGATGCGTTGTGACGGGGTGGGACGAGCGAAAAAGATATTTCACACTAACGACGTCGCAGGCAGAAGGTAGTTTTAGATATTTATCCTTCTTCGTCAAGATTGTAGCTAAGTAATAACAGTGGCACGATCGATCAGGTTAAGCTACGCATCCCGCGGTTGTTTCGTGGATGGGTGACCACCTTTACATACCCAGACCCGTCCATGCCTCGGAAAGCACGTCAAGCCGTTGGTCCCGGCTGTCAATCGGAGATCTTTGACAGTCGTTATCAGAAGCCCGAAGGTCTGACACTAGTCTTCCCAAGGGGTATCGTATTACTCAGTAACTGGGTTGTGGAGGTCAGATAGGCAGTCGCTCCAAGTAAATACTAATATTCAGCTGCATCCGGTGAGACTGGAAGCTGACCCCAACATAGTTGAGAAAAAAGCCAGGCAGATGATGATCCTTCTTCGTCAAACATACAAAGCTATCAAATTCCGAGAAATAATTAAACATTCATTCCATTTCTACGTGGTTATTACAATAATACCCACTCCCAAATAGCAAACTAAAATAAGACATACCTACTTATCTCAAAAAACCAAGGTTAAAGTTACCATTTAGACTTACAGTCTAAAAAGAAAAACTCGGTTTTCTAGCAAAAACTTAGCTGAAGTTAATTGCGAGACTGGAAATAGCCTTCAAATATGAATAAGTTACGTTCGGGTCGCTCACACGTCTTTCAAATTACGTCTCCAAGGGACTCCAGTTAACTAAATTAGGTGTCGACGAACAAAATCGTCGTAATTCGTGATTTTTTTGCTCGTACTTAGGTTTTCGGAGTTTTTGTTTCTCTTGGGTCTCGTTTAAGAATATTACAGGCTGTGGTTAGGTATCGCAAAATTTCTTACTTTTTTCTGTCAATAATTTGACTCCAATATTACATATAAATAATACGTTATAAATAATACGAGTTTTGTCACGTTAGCTAAAACGGCATTTGGCTGCAATCAAAGAAAGAGACCGCTCGCGAAGGTGGGTACCAATTAAGCGTTCGTTCAGTGCATTCTAACAGTCCAGCCACGCTTATTCCTGACGTACTTAAGAGGGTGTACAACTGCACACTAGCGCCACTCCTTTAAAAAAATATACCTCGTGACTGAGAAGAAATTATTAATAACGGCTACTAAGGACCTTTAAGTGTGTCTAGAATTTTTAATATCTTTTATTAAGTTTCATATTGAGACACGAAGCAACACAATACGATCTCATAGAGGAATGTGGCCGCTTTTCTTTAGACCGAATTTTTATGCTTCGTTTAATCTTATAAATAAAACTTGGTCATCAAACTCAAACTCAAACCATTCCAAAGCGTAGTAGGTTCCTATGGAGAAGAACGGGCAAGAAACTCCATGGACACTCTTTTAAATTAGAATATTGTTACAAAACATTGGTTACATCATTCATGTTGAAATTATACATGTGAGAACAATGTAGTAAATCGTGCACGTTAAAAGCGACCATAATAAAAACATAAAAACAAAAATAATTAAAATAAGCCATGGCAACTAAGAGATGACCAGTCCCCACTGACGGCGCCCGTTCACGAACACGACGCATGGATCAGCATCATTTAGCTCAACCATTTTGAAGGGAACTTAATGATCCAACACACACGCCACCACCAGCGAGACATTTGAGTGAGCATGACATACTCTCAGCCGCCAGGGTACATTCAAGTCAATGAAAGACGTACTCAGTAAATGGTAGATTTAAAGTAGGTAAACAGTGCTCACATATGTGCAATGCAATTATATAATACTAAGAGATTGAATTTATACAATGTAAATATAGTTTTTCAATCTTCAGCAGCTCCAACAATATTTTCCAATGCTAATCATAAACAATAAATAAAGGGTAAACACAAGGGCGCATAAACTAATTAGTTTATGCGCCCTTGTGGAGCTGGACCAGCGTTGAGCCAAGCATTTTTGTCAGCGATGTAATCCCCCAACTTATGCTTTATGCTTGGCAGCATAGTGTGCGTTTTATGCAAGATTTAAATTTCGTTTCATTCAATTGGATTATGTGGGGAGGTATTTTATTGTAAAATTTTACACAGTACCCCATGAAAGATGAGTCTACTTTAGCCATCTGTTACATCATCCACAGTACGTAAAGTAAAGGGCTAGTAATACACATATGTAAATACATACTATGTATGTATGTATGTCACCAAGCTCACTGTTACTACACACAAGCGGCTAGTAACGCCATTGTTGTTAATATTTACTAAATCCGCGGCTAACAAAGCTTATCACAGTTTATGCATAAATAAAGAGATATAAGTCGTTTCGTATAAAGGACTGCCCTGAATGTACAACGAGCGTGGATCTACGAAAACTAATTATGGAGGGTGCGAATGTTGTTTGTATCGAGATTGGTATGTTTCGAAAATGTTCTTTGTGGGGTCCCAATTTGATCAGGATATTCCATGGTTAGGTGTATAGTGATATTGAGGATCAGGGTATAATAGTTCACTCATCCTCTATAGAAATGAGAGATTCTTCCGACCAGACGGGTGTTGTGTCTGGTGGGCTACTGCCCAACGATTGATGTCGGGACGTTGAATACTAGTCCCGCGGTAAACCCTGCTTGCGCGATGCAGGATATTGCGTGACGTCAGGTTGATGCGTAGTTCGCATGTGGAGATTTAGAGGCCCCCCAACGTTAAAAATGTTTTTAAACTTAACCTCTGTGAAAAATTTACGTAAAATCATTTGGAAACTTTCATCGGACTACCAGTATTGCCTTGAGATATCTGAATTTCTCTGTGTCATGGATGTTGGTCAAATTGTAGAAAATGCTGATATTCAAGAGGACATTTTTTATTTTAAAACAAGTTAAGTAATTTATATAAAATAGCTAGATAGATGAGGGAGAATGTTTGATGAGCATTGAGCATAGTCGCAAAGAGAAAATTACGTAATATTTCCTTTATTCGCTAAGTATACATATGATTTGCCTTGCTTTGCCTTTATGAATTTGCCGCCTTGTTGGTCTAGTGGTCGCAAGCGCTACTGCTGAACATGAGGTCCTGGGTTCGATTCCCAGGTTGGGCAGTGTTATTGGGTTTTTCTTTCTGGAATTTCTCAGTAGCAGCCCGGAGTCTGGATTTGTGCCCGGTTGGTGGCAATAGGCTCGCCCCCTCTTACATGGGACTTAAACATAACTGGCGAAATGTGGGTGTACTATGGGTACACCTCTGCCCTACCCTTCGGGGAAACAAGGCGTGATGTTATGTTATCCATATGTTTTTTTTTAAATATTTGAATATAATATAAGATATTTTAAAAAATATAACAAATATGGTCCACCGTTGGTTCGAGCAGGGTCCAAGCTACCAGTCGTTAGGGCTCCAGAGATAGGAACCTCGTCACGATCCTCCGTATCGAGAAATACTACCTGAATCAGGCCCTTGATCCGACCGCATAACGAGAGCCCCGAGAGATATTGATCGATACTATTATAATTATAAGTCTGGATTTATCCACTGCAGACAAAACGAATCCTATTAATAAATATTTTAAACGCGAAAGTCAAAAAATTCAAGTCATCTATTCAAACTAGGCTGAGAATTATGAAAAGAAACTCATAAAACCTGTCAGTAGGTAAAATAATTCTGGAGAAAGAACATTTAAACATCGTCTTGAGTTAATCACAGCGACCAACTTACTATTCTTATCATTTAAGTAGTCGTTGATAGAATAGTATGCCTTTGAAAAAAGGTTGGACTTTACTTTAGTTTTAAACGCATTAAAAGGCAAATCTAGCAAAGAAGAGGGTAGCTTGATAAAAAAGGTTAGTCGTTGATAGATGCCTTTGAAAAAAGGTTGGACTTTACTTTAGTTTTAAACGCATTAAAAGGCAAATCTAGCAAAGAAGAGGGTAGCTTGATAAAAAAGGTTAGTCGTTGATAGAATAGTATGCCTTTGAACAAAGGTTGGACTTTACTTTAGTTTTAAACGCATTAAAAGGCAAATCTAGCAAAGAAGAGGGTAGCTTGTTATAAAAGGTTATACCAAGCCCAACAAATGAGTTATGAACCTTATGAAGCCGGTGAAAGGGAGCCTCACGAGTTTGTGAGGAAGTATGGATGGATGGAAGTTTTTTACTTTTTCACGCAAAAACTACTAAACGGAATTGAATTAAATTTAATCCACATATAGTTTATAACCTGGATTAACATAAAGGATACGTTTTATCCCGATATTCTTATGGCATCGAGACTTATGCGGGTGAAACCACGGGGCGCTGCTAGTACAGTTATATTTTAATTCTCTCCTATTTCTACGGTCTTCGCACCTCTACGTTCATGTCTCAGAAATAATTCACACGTCCCTCGAGAACAAAGCGTCGACTAAAGGGGTATTTTATACATTATACATATGAATTTACCAAAGAGTATACATTGTGCAGATTAATACAATGTCCCAGCAAGATTCGCAACTATGGGCACGCCACTATTGCGGCGATAAGTCCCTTCTAAGTGGAGGTCTGCCCGGCTTGGGCAGAGCACCGCCGTGTCCTCGTGGAGGCGATCGGTGGCAGGGGTCTCTCGCGTCCGGCCCTGGTCCAGGCCAGCGAAAGGGCATGGGAGGCCGTCACCTCTTTCTGCGAAGCAGTAATGCGCGCGAAGGAGAAATCGGATCGCGTGAGGGAGAGGCAAATTTCGCGCCCTCACGCCCCTAGCCGCCGCGCCGCAGGAGGAGACGCCCTGGGCGTCGGGAATCAACTGCCGATTCCCGATGGACGGTGAGCAATGGGTAGCTCGCCGTCCGGTAAGGACCAGGCCCTGGTCGACGGCGCGTTGTGTTCCACGTGCGCCTCAAAGAGATGTCAGCGGGTGAAGGGGTCCGATGGGACCGATGCCTGCCGGGGTTGCGGGAAAGTCCGAAAGGGATACCGTGGCCCCTGGCATTGCACAGGCAACTGAAGGAACACGGGTGTATTTAGTCAGTAAGAGTCTGACCCGCCCTTCCGCTCCGCCCAGAGCAGGAGAAGTCATATGAAAATTGCCCAACAAAAAAAAAAAAAAAACGCAATTTTGATCAAATACTATAACATATTCAGATTCTGATATTGGACTATGGAGATGGAAACCCACCATTAATAGAAAATATCGTAACACATTTTCAATCACAATCCGATAGATTTTGATAGAAATTGCTAATCCATTACTTCATAATGTTTGTAAAATTCGTCTAACGCAATGAATGTTGCTGAACTGTTAAAATGAAAAGTATTGCGCAATTACCCCGCAGTAATTTGCTATTCATTTTCGTACATGTGTAACATAGACATAGACCAGCCGGTCGATTCTGTAAAAATCTCACCGTGAAAACTTAGGTGAAGTGAGTTGGTTTATGCTTGGAATTGACACTATTGACAGCTCACTCCACGCTCACTTCACCTAAGTTTTCACGGTGAGATGGTTACAGAATAGCACTACAGCAGTGCTATTCTGTAACCATCTTATCGTGAAAACTCAGGTGAAGTGAGCTCGGAGTGAGCTGTCAGTCCCTAGCAGCTGGTGGAATGACAGTTCACTTCAAGCTCACTTCACCTAAGTTTTCACCGTGAGATTATTACAGAATAGACGTATGGAGCCGAAAAAAATTGCATCATGGAATTCAAAAATTGTTTTTCTGAAAAACAACACGTTAGGGAGAAATATGTCAGTCTGTGTTGTACTATCCATTAAGCATTTAAACTACGCTTCCATCATAGTTGTAACATTCCGTGGTTCGTTCTATTCACAAAAAGAACCACGGGTATCTCCGAAACCACAGCTCCTACTTGAAAAATTATTTCACCATTTGAAAGGTACATTATTTCAAATGAATATAGGTTATTATTATTGTATATAAATATATACAAAAGAAGTACTTAATACTATAAATTCAGTACTTCTTCTTGAATTCATGCAAGCCTAGTACTTTTCTTTAGATTAGATAATGCTTAGAACTTGTGCACAACATGCCGTGAACAGAACGTCTTTACATGTAAATTTTCGCTGGCTAGTATATCTATACTAATATTAGGTCCCCCCCCACCTATGAAATCAGCGTTTTAAATGGATAAGAAATAAATAGAATAGAAGAAATTGCATCTTTCATACTAACATTTTCTTAATTTATTTAACAACCATGAACACTAATGTTTTAAAACTTTTATGCACTAATGTTTAAAAACTAAGATAACGTATGCCACTTAGATTAAGCGAAAAAAATAAGTTTTGGCTAAGTTTTAAAACAAATAGTGGTAATTTCTGCTAAAAAAAAGAGGAGTAATTTTTAAGGTATTTTTTATGTTTAGAAAACTATAAGTAATAAGATTTTTTTTACTATTGGTAGTAGTCTATGGTGGTCATTATTCGATATAATATCAAGCAATTGATGAATATTTTAAATAATAGAAGATGACGACGTTCTCTATTTGTGAGAAAAAACTGAGACCCAATATAATAAAGCTGAGAGGTTTGTTCTTTATTTGTTTGAACGCACTAATCTCTGGAAACATCAGTTTGATTTGAAAAATCTTTTAACCCCAATTCAAAAAGGACGCTAAGCGAAAATAAAGTAAAAGCGCGGGTGGGCGATGCGATACGACGCGGTGGGTCTGGGGTTGAGATATAGAAATGTGGCTGATTTTAGTATGTTTAATTTTAGTATAATGTGTATCTAACGACTTCTACGCGAAGTCGCAGGCAGGAGCTGGTATTATTACCTTTGGGTCTGCAAATACTGCCGAATATAGAATGTGCCAACCCCACCAAGTGAGTAACATGCCTTAGAGAGAATTTGATACTTCAAATAGTTTTTAAAGGTGCAAACGCTTGGCTCGGGGCTCTGGCTAAGTTTCTTGCGAACTACGCCGATTAAAGGTAAGAAGCTTTTGTGATTGCGTTCGATCTCTGGCGCGGTTGAGATGCGGTGCATCGTGAGATGAAGCTCATAGTTGCTTGCAATCAATATACGAGTATGCGGCTCTAATATATACAATCTTATTGTATGTACACAAAAATATATCAAATTTTAAGAAGATTTCCGATATTCATAGTTCAAATACCAGGAATAAACATAACCTTGCTGTACACCGCACTCATCTCCACAGAGTAGGCAACTCGTTCATGGGTCAATGTTACATACGCTTTTAAACAAACTTCCCATCGACATTCGAAACTTACCCATTAAACGATTTAAAAGCTGTATTAAAACCAAACTTTGTAAAAAGGGTACTATAAAATTTCAGATTATTTAGAAGATAAAAAAGCTTGTGATTGAGCTGCTCGCTCTGCTAAGCCTTGTGATAAAATCATAAAAAATTACATTATACCTAATTATTCAATAAAATCATCAAAATATACCAGTATTATATAAACATTGACATTGTTGAATATAACATACAAGATTACATGATTACATTATTTTTTGTGAATGTGAGGATTATGTAGCGGTTTCGATTTCGATTATGTACGGCAGCGTCGGGGGTCGGGTTGCCTCCTTCCCTCAAATATGGCGAGGGGGGTGGCTGATCTTTGCGTTATGCTCGTGAACGGGTGCTGCTTGTGGTGACTGGTCGTCTTGCTGACCAAGGTTTTTGTTGCTGTTATTATTAATTAACTGTTTATTTATTTTTACGTCGATGGTCCTAGTTTATCATTTAATTTTGTGATTTCCGAGTTACAGCTTTAATAGCTATATGTAAACGAGCACGCCCTTTATGCCTGGCATTCATTCGGGTATTTACTAGTCACTTTTTTTTTTCTTGGGTTAGTGGCGTGTGCTAGGTGACATGAAGAAAATAATTTTACTTCATTTAATGTTCTATGTTGCGTAATGTAAATTATTTTGCACAAGTACTTTTGTATAGAATTAAGTTTTTCTAACTATTCAGACAGCTGTGCAGCTGGGGAGTTTGTTTCGCCACTTCTTCTTCCCAGCTAAAGCACTAGGAAGTGGTGAAGGGCGGGCGTTTTTGGGGGATTGTCTTATGTAATTTTGACGTTCGAAAAGTGCTGATTTCTCAGCCTATTTTGAATAAATGACTTTTGAATTGAATTTGAATTGAATAGATGTGGATATTTTTATTTATTTTTTCTTTCTCAGTTAGTTTTAATTATGGTCTGGCAGTTTGAGTAGTTTATGCGGCCTACCCAAATGTCTTTTCTTTGGTATTGTTCGTCGAGTTGAGCTCCGTAAGTTCTGAGTTGAGCTCCATAATTACTGACAAATGCTTGCACTGACAGGACAGGTCCACTCAAAAGACATTTTTAGACTAACCTAAATGGTCCTCATATGGCCTGATCAAGATTATGTCTGGACTTTCTTCTCAGAGTAGTCAGATAGGAAACGCCAAACTCATCTAGCTAATTTTTAATTATTTTTTTAAGATGACGTGTAAAAGTGATTCCAATATACTATTTACAGAATAAACAATTTCATTGGATTGCAAGTATTTTCTTCTGTAAAGAAGTACTGATTTCAGGATGTCATAAAATGTTGTTTGTTTCAGAAGATTTACATTTTACAAATCTGTAATTTCCGAGTTGTGTGTGTTGTTTGTTTTACAGTCATGGAACCTAAACAAAATTTTTGTGTATTAAACACCGTGTACTAAAACTAAAAATTAATCAAATAAATCAATGTCAAAAACAACGGAAACTCGACAAAACTTCAGTTACCCACTGAATTACAACAACCAAAAGGAATCTGTTAAAAACAACTTCGAACCGTTCACCTCAGAAACACGTTGTATAAGACATCGTTTTTTTATCCAAACTGACTTTCCTCCAAGTGTGGCGATTTCGCAAAGTTTAAGTGGCCATTAGCAAACTTGTTTACAGCTGCCCCAAGGCATCCGGTACAGAGCCTTAGCAGGAACGAACGACGTAAACGTTACGTACATTCGAACGATTTTTTGACCAAAAACACAACTATCATATATATCGTCATAATCTGCCTTTGCTTTTCCCAACTATGTTAGGGTCGGCTTCCAGTGTAGCCAGTTACAGCTGAATACCAATATTTTACATGGAGCGACTACCTATCTGACCTCCACAAACCAGTAACTGGGTAATACGATACCCCTTGGTAAGACTGGTTATCAGACTTTCCGGCTTCTGACGACCCGTAACGACTGTCAAAGATCCACGAATGACAGCCGCGACCAACGTCTTTACGTGCTTTCCGAGGCACGGAGAAGTCTCAGTATGTTAAGATGGCTACCCATCCAGAGACCAACCCCGGAAACCGTAGCTTAACCTGATGGATCGACCCGTGCGGTAGTTATTACCTAGCCACGAGCTCCTCCATAGCCCAGTTACTGGGTAACACGATACCATTTGGTAGGACTGGTTGTCAGACTTCCGGGCTTCTGAATACCCTCCTACAGCGGTTTCGTTGTTTTTTTGTGCAACAAGCACAAAGTATCACCCATAAATATTAATAAAATCTTGAATTTAAATAAAAACTGTTTAAGAAACGAGTTAAATTATTTTTAAAAAATCGTTGGAGTTTACGTTAGTGATTACTCCGCGCGTTCCGTGCTAGGCTCACAGTTCCCTACGTTTTATTACTGAAACGCACTCTTGTCAGGAAATCGAGGGCGAAACAGTAATACAAGCTGGTTGCTAAGCTTTCCTTAGGCGACGGAAATAAATGTTAATTATGAAAATGGAGGGCCCTTCTGTGTATTAAAGTTGGGTCGTCAGATAGGATCGTTTGGGACTAAGTGCCGGAGGAAAGTTTCGGCCTATATCTTCATGATCGTTTCTTCTTAGGGGACGGCAGAATTCTAAGGGGACTAATGTTCCAATACTAATTATGCAAGCTCCTCACTTAACATTCGTTGTTCTAATCGTACTTGTACTAAAATTACCTACTTCGGCTTAAATACCTCTCTTTCATGCAATTCCAGCAAAATCTGACGCATTTATTTCAATTATAAATCCGTCTCAAGCATGTGCCACAAATTACCTTATTTTCTCTCTTTTGAATATGAACCTGAAAACCTTTATTTACCTATACTACGAGTCAATATGTTTTAATTTAATAAGCCAATAATAGGAAAATGCATGGTACCTATGCCAAAAGCTGAACTGGAGGAGCCGGTCAACACTATACACGTTATTGAAAACAATATTTTGACTCCACAACCCAAAGTCCCTCGAAACTCCACAAATAGATAGCACAGTCGTAGCAGACACCTAAATGACTGCAAACTAAAGGGTCCAGCCACGTCAATGGGTTCCGTACAATTTGGCTTGCTAGGCCTCGTTCAGAGTGAGGAGCTTGCGCGGGTGCTTAGGCGGGCGCGGAATATCAAACATGAAGTCGCAATTAGCGTCCATCGTGTAATATTCCGGGCGCTCAGAGAACGGAATCGCCGTGCTGGCAGCGTTTTGAGACGGCAGTACCTACCTTGTAATAAAATTCGAGGTGCCGAAAGTTCGTTGAGCACATACGTTTTATCATGAACCAAAAGCCGTAAATTTTTTCTATACGTTATTAGTGTTGTAGTGTGACCAATGATGACACGCTTGGCCCTCTACGCAGCGGCTGCCGAGGCGTGCTCTGTCTGTGGGCAAGAGCGACAAGCGATCATCTATTGTGTTACCCTGTGAACACACGTCTAGCCTCTACTACATATAAACTGTGGCCACGTACCATAATCGAGCCCGCTACCGCGCCCCCTATCGCGAAAGTCACCGCGCTTACACCCCGAACGAGGCCCAGACGTCCACTACATCAACAAGGGACGTTTCGTCATGTTTGTACTACGGCCAGTTATGTTGTGATTATATTAGTGGAGCAAGGTAAATACGGCAGGTAGGCTTTGTGTAAACTGAGTTACGTTGCGTCGCTTCATATTTATGCTGTGAGGCCTAGACTGAGCTAGATCCAATTAGCACCAACCACGTTTGAGATTGTAATCTCGTACTCAAATTTCTGGTTCGTGGAACTGTAAAAGGGTTTATAGCTAAAGCAAACCTTTACGACAGTATTTTAGTAAATACTTCTCGTATCTACTATTTATCAACGCATATCACGTTTTGACTATGCTTTAAGCAGAAGGAGCTACTTAGTTGCTCCAACTGTCAAGGTTAGATCTGTTTTCGCTGAAAGGCAATACCCAAGACAATCATCTCACCTATACAATCTGCTGAATAAAGAAATACGTTCTCGCGTGATTTGGCCTTTTTCTGTATAACGCTCACTCTTTAGCAGCGCTGTTTGTTTAATCTTAATTTTTCCGCTTTTATTTTTATTTTTAGTCTTGCATGTTTATTTTGTCTACATTTCAATTGCATAGTAATTTCTGATAAGTGGAAGTGCGGAGACTCCTAATACAAGCAATTCCTTGCTTAAAAGGTGATCTCCAAAAATATGTATCTAAACGCCCATTGCAATTGTGTCTCATTAGTAACCGTTAAACTCTTAAAGCCCATGAGTTATAAGAAAATGATAACAGTAAGTAAAAATTGCCATTTGTTTTTAAAGGTGTATTGAATCCGACACACGTGGAATGATATTAGTATTTAAATCTCCTAGATCACTCGACTCATTTTAATAACCCCGATGTAAAAATACGATCCCGCATCTAGGAAATCAAATACACAAAATAACGAAAAAAAAATCTCTTTTCCGGAAAAAAATATTGAATATCTGGTGACGACATACGGTATTGCGTATCGTGGGGCTTCGAGAAGTAATCGGTGTCGATTATAACATGATATCGGAAATCTGTCAGGATCACGTCGCTTCCGCAACATGTGTTTAAAAATCGCGAGACGGCAGCTTTAAGGTGGGTTTACACTTAGTTGTAACGTCATTGTAATCTTTAGTGCTAAAAAAAAAGTTTCTAGTAAATACGGTAGGTATGAAGTCCCAAATTGAAAATGGGAATGAAAAATATTATCTAAGAAGGTTCATTCAATATTTGCCTTTCATGATCCACACAAAACGCACAGCTTATCAACATCATTCTCTTGGCCTTGTCCCGATTGATTTGGGGTCGGTGCAACAATGTCGTCTTGTTCCATACTTCTATATTAGCATAATCAGCCTATAATGTTCACCCCTCTTGGGACACAGGCCTCCTTCAAGAGGAAGTGGGCTGTAATCCACCACGCGGGCTCAGTGCAGTGCGGTGGATGTTACATATCTTCGAATTTTTGACTGTAGTAATGCCAGTTTCCTCACGATGTTTTCTTTCACCATTTTGAAGGCATTGGTGATAAAATAATTTATACAAAGAAAAACGGCTGTCAGGGATCGAACCTACAACTCGAAAGTCTAGGCCGTTACCACTGACCCACCACTGCTACACGTAGTAAACTTCTCTTCTCAACTAATACTTCTCTATTAGTCGTTACTAATCATTGCACTTATTCACGCTTTGCACAAATAAGGCTATTATTTTTTCACTGTGAAATATAAATTGCTTAATAATCTTATCGTAACTGGTTGGCAACTTACTTAATGAGCGCTCAAACGGCTCCTGTTATCAAAACAGACCTTGGACCGGTAAAACAAATTAATTGTACTGATAAAACTAAACTTATAGTATTACTACTACCTACCTGTACTAGAGACTTGCTATAGGAACCTAAATTAACAACGTAATTTCGAAGTCTAAGCATTTATTCCAAATAAATCAATAATAGGTAAATTTTCGGTACTTTTGAATTGTCACAGTCAGTTATTTAAAAAGTTTATTTATTTTCCAACTTACATCTATCTATAGAGGGTAACCTATGGCAAAAGTGTACTCTAAACTCTTATCCTAACTTATTATTCACTTACTGACTGCCTCGTTGGCCTAGTGGTTGCAAGCGCTACTGCTGAGCATGAGGTCTTGGGTTCGATTCTCGGGTCGGGCAGTGTTATTGGGTTTTTCTATCTGGAATTTCTCAGTTGCAGCCCGGAGTCTGGATTTGTGCCCGGTTGATGGCAATAGGGTCGCCCCCTTTTACATGGGACTTAAACATAACTGGCGAAATGTGGGTGTACCTACCTACTAAACAGGTAGGTACACCTCTGCCCAACCCTTCGGGGAAACAAGGCGTGATGTTATATTATTATTCACTTATTAAGATAATGAATTTTGTAATTTATTATAAACAATACATTTGGGAAACAATCAGAGAACAACAGAATAAGTTCGTGTCACCTATGCTATGAGGTTGAGAATGCGGAAGTTGAAGCCAGTTAAAGCTAACATTGACAATGGTGCCGATTCTCTTGTCACAAATGCCTCTAAACCAGACTAAAAATCACCAAAATTTAGTTTATTCCTGTCAAGCGATGATCTCCCATCCTGAAATAGACTAAAGTGACAGAACTTAACTGTATTTTAGTTTGACAGCACTAAGATAGCACTGAGCTTTTAATTTAGTGAAAATGATAATTTAGCTATTCTGAATTTGACGTTTTTTACCAAAAAATTTAATTGTCTAACTAATTTTGACCATTTTTAATCGCCACTAAAAATGGTGTCGAATATTATTAGTTGTCATGAACTAAAATTCACACGAACACCTCGACTTCAGGTGCAAAAAAAGTACTGATATTTTTCTCTTCTTTTGCTCATATCTCGAAAATGGAGTGTCCTATATTAATAATGAAAATTTCGACCCCCTTAATAAAACTCTTATACCCCTAATACTTAACACGTAGGTAATATTTTTTATATTTTCTATACACAAAGTGAAAAATTCCATATAAAACACGTCGAGGCTGCCACAACTGCGCGCCTCCGGCTCTTTAAAAAATTCAAGGGGTAGGGTAAACAACTATGTATCACGTGGAGTCGCAATTGTCAAATTCGATTTTAGATGTGTCAAAATATTTTTTTAAATTTAGAGTCATTTTTATTGCAGAATAGCTTTAAGATTATCATAGCCAAAAGTAAGGAATTTTAGTGATAGTTTAGTTAGTTTAGTTCGGTATACAAGATAATCAGCACCTATCGTCTAAAAATAATATTAATATACAGATTTTGCGCTAAATTCGATGTGTAATAACCCTAACTCAAAAGCACGTGCTTGCCACATGACATGGAACGCGACGCTGATTAAATTTGAAACCATAAAAAATCATGAACGACAAACAGAACCTGTTACAGGGGTTGCGTGTTCATACATTGTTAAATAAATTGTACCTTTTACTCCGGTCAAAGGTAAACATTGGGATCGTTGCATGTCCCCCAGCAGTATTTGGTTCGAGTTACTAATTCTAGATTGAAAGATATTTTTTTTATAGATTTTGAATTACGCAATGAGTTTTTTTTTTACGGTTACCTATTAGGTTTGTCTGGGAGTGCTTTTTGCTTTGATTAGGTTTATAAAGAACAAAACATTTTAGTATTTTAGTTTTTGTAAAAAGTATGTCCATAAGTACGGTTTGACCTGATAGAATATCTAGCTCAACATTTACTATTCATAAGGGAAAACTAAGGTACAGTGAGAACAAAATCCGTAAACCACAAGACAGTGAGTCTCCGAACGAGTTTTGGATGAACATACTCATTTCGCACATAATATTTCATTAGTTTCAAGCCTTTATCTACGCCCATGCTATAAAAGTTTCTGAAACAGTTAGCTTATTGCCAACATTAAAACATCCAGTGTCATAGTAACCATAATAGCATCCAAACGGGAGTTATAATATTGTACTGAATTTCATTATGCATCTCCTTTTCAAAAAAAGAACATTGTCATGCCCGCGCGTTTCACTAGCGCCATAATTAAAAAAAAAACTTATTGGTTATTCGAATTAACGTCGTATCGCGAAATGTGTGTTTTAATTATTTTTTTAAGTACTTTGTTTCGATTTTTTTTTCGTTTGTTTTGTTTGTTTGTCCTATACACAGTTTGTTTGTAGGTATTAGATACTCAGCAATTAAACTTTCCATGAATTTACATAGAGTTCTTACAACAATGTACAACACCCTATGGTTTCAGAACGTTTTATAGAGGATTCATAACATGGGTGTAGATAAAGTCTTGTATGCAACTGTACATAATTAAGTATTAAAACACTCATGTGATACTATCATCACATTCGTGTTTTAATATTCCTTATTATACAACAGTTGCATAAATAACTATTATGCGCATATCTATTTATTTATTTATTTGATTTACACGGCTTAGAAAACCAATTACATAAATCAGAGTATATATAATAAGTAAAAACATAACACATAACGAATAACAACAATCACATACTATTATTCTCACAAAAATGTAGGCACATAACCATTAAATTGGCGAATTTATTATGAAACAGATCACCGTCCGGATTGGCTTCCACAAGCTTATTTAGTGCGGTCAACACGCGCGGTAGGGGAGACGCAGCACGGGCTGCTGTCCGACACAAAGGCACGCTTAGCAGTTGATGTTTTCTGCCACGGAGATAATTATTCGGTGTATAGAGTCGAATCAGTTCATTATGGATGTCAGGCGCATCCGTCATACTCTTCCACACTTTGAGCATAACGCCTACCTGGCCACATGCCCTTCTGGCCTCCAGCGTATGAAATCCCAGACATCCTAAGAGGAACTTGGTAGGATAGAGGTAGGGATAGTAACCGAGAGTTCTTCGATAAAGAAAACGCAGGAATGCTTTTTGCACTTTTTCTAGAAGAAGTGCATACTTTGCTTCGTGCGGATTCCATACACTACAACTAGCTTCTAGCTTGTTTCGGACAAGTGTGCTGTATAAGAGCCTTATTACATGCTCGTTGCGAAAATCACGGGCATTACGGAGAACAAACCCTAGCCTTTTAAAAGATTCTTTGGCCACTGTAGAAATGTGGTCATGAAAAGTAAGCTTCTGGTCAAATGTGACACCCAAGTCCTTCATGTTGGTTGATCTAGTTATTTTAGTACCATTTATTTGGTATTCAAAATCAATTGGGTGCCGCATTCGACCAAAGGTCATTACGTAGCATTTGGAAGAATTGAACTCCATTTTATTTTGATCTCCCCATTCATGTATGGCATTTAAATCGTTTTGCATAGCTTCGCAATCCGATACGGTGTTGACAGCACTATACAGTTTGAGGTCATCTGCGTAAAGGAGACATTCAGCAAATTTTGCAACGGCTGGTAAGTCATTTACCATGAGTAGAAATAACAGAGGCCCGAGTATTGATCCTTGACTTACACCAGAGCGTGTATGGTAGGGACGAGATACATAAATACCCAGCCTTACAAATTGCTGACGGTCACGGAGATAGTCAGCTAAAAGTCGAAGTACGTTCGGACAGAAACCAATGGCGCTGAGTTCCCGAAGCAAGATATCATTATTAACTCTGTCGAAAGCTTTACAAAAATCAAAATAAAGTACATCCACCTGTCGTTTCTTGTCAAGATGCTTTGATATGTACTCTGTGATTATCTGCAGATTGGAATCAACAGACCTCTTGCATCTAAAACCGTGCTGGCTGTTACTCAGATATTTTTCAACCTGAGAGTATATAAGTTTATGAAGAACAACATTTTCGAATATCTTGGCTGGAGATGACAATATAGCGACAGGTCGATAACCTTCAACCGCTGATTTATTGGCAGTCTTGGGTATGGGCGTCACTCGTGAGATTTTCCAGTGGTATGGATATATGCCTGTCTTTAATGCCAAATTAAAAATGTGACATAGAGGAGCGGAAAATAGTTCTTTGAAATGTTTCAAAATAACAGGTGGAATACTGTCAGGTCCTATGGAACTTCTAGGTTTTAATTTATCGATACCGTACTGGACATCATCGAGAGTGAATTGAAAAATGTTTATGTAATTACTGTTGGAATTAGTTTCCTGATTATTGATACATGCTGGATTTAATTGTGGTATTTCAGGTAGAAACACACCTGCAAAAAAATCGGCAAAAGCTTCAGCAGCCTTTGCTCCTGAGAAGCAGTCGCCCTTATAGCTAACGCTAGGCTCAAAACCCCCTTCGATCGTAAGCTGTTAACGTGTCGCCAAAATTCCAGCGGGTTGCTTTTAATATTATTTTCAATGCGCCTTATATACAAACTGTAGGCTTCTGCAGTACGATGTTTTAAGGAGTTCCTGAGGTCCGCAAAACTCTTGTACTCATCGCTGCAGTTGGTTCACTTCCAGTTTGCATGTAGTTTTAGTTTAAGTTTGATATCATTAATTATTTCTGAAGTAAACCAAACTGGATATCGTTTGAAAGTGAATTTGGCACGATGTTTTTTAGGCATGCAGTGGTCGAATATTTTGTAGATGTTACTATAAAATAAACTTACCGCATTTCTAACGTCACACGTCTGTAAAACGGGTTCCCAGGAAATTTCGGATAGGGATAGGTGCAGCTGTTCGATATCACATTTGTTAAAATTCCAGTCTTTAGCTGGATCTATGTTACTCGACTCAATGACATCTGATTCATGAGCTGATTCAACCTTTATCTCAATGTTTAACGGAGGATGATACGCGTCGGATGGCACAAGTCCATCTACACTATTAACTATCGCGTCTTGGATGCCATCCCGAACTAATACTATATCTAACATTCCTCCGTGGCTGTTAAGGATTACATTTTTATCAACAAGAGCACAAAAAGATACAAAATAGCAATAATAATTTTTAACACATATTGAAGCACTATTAAGATTAATGTCCCCCATAATAATTATCGATCCTGTATACTTGTGCACAAAACTTTCAATCCCACAGAACCAACGCATATATTCTATAGTGTATCCATAAGCATAATCAGCGTATAATGTTCCCACAGGCCTCCTGTCTTTGAGGCTGTAATCTACCACGTGGGCCCATTGCGGGTTGGTAGATACTTATCCGTTTTTCGTTTTAGGATATGCCGGTTTCCTTACGATATTTTCTTTCACCATTTTGAGAGCAATGGTAATGAAAATATATACACAAAGTAAAGCGTCTGCCAGGGTTCAAACTCACTGCGGGAAAGGCCGAAAGGGATACCGTAGCCCCTGGCAACGAAAAGGCAACCGAAGGAACTCGGGTGGGTTTAAGTCAGTAAGGGTCCCCGGAGCGGGAGCGGTCATTTGATGATTTCCCACAAAAAAAACGGGGGAAAATAATTGTTTGCCGCTAAAAATAAATCAAAATTCAATATAAAAGTCGTATTTTCGATTTAAAAAATCGTCAGAATTTACGTTACCTTGACGACGCGCGACCATGCTAAGGCCTTAGCGTTTATAACAAAAACAAATAAACTCTCCATAAAGGGAGGTACCTACTTCAACGAAAGTTGTAAATATTCATAATCCATTGAACCTTTCCCATATTAATCGTGAAACGCCAACAAAGGCAGACCCAGCAATGTATACGAATTTATACAGCTCTACACCTCGTTGACCAGAATTTCATACGATGCAAATATGCACTTTGTTGGCATTTCGGGCCACCTTAATGGCTTGTGTACTTTAATAGATAAAGCATGTGATATACAGCTCCACGTGAATAGAACGACGACCCTTACAAAGGTAGGTAGGGGAGAGGCGTGGAGGATGATTCAGAAATGGGTATGAGTAGGAATTGCAGAGTTCATGCTAAAGGCAGATAGGAAAAAACCGGCCAAGTGCGAGTCAGACTCGCGCATGATGGGTTCCGTACCATTAGAATCTATAAAAACGGCAAAAAAAACCATGTCTGTTGTGTGGGACCACCCCTTATTTATTTTTATAATTCTTTTTTTATTATTATAGCGGCAACAGAAATACATCATCTGTGAAAAGTTCAACTGTCTAACTATCACGGTTCATAAGATACAACCTGGTGACAGACGGACAGACAGAAGGAAAATGGAGTCTTAGTAATAGGGTCCCGTTTCACCCTTTGGGTACGGAACCCTAAAATTTTCGACGAATCCTCCATATTCGTCGAAAAAAGGATGGGAAGTAACTGATATTTTGAAAGATCCTAAGTTTCAAGATTCAAGTCATCTTACGAATGAGCCCATACCACATTGTTTAGGTACCTACCTACCTTTAACCCTTCTTTTAGATGTTCTTTAAAGTTTTTCTGTCGCTACATTCAACCTTAAGCTGACACCGACTAGCAACTGTATGTGACTTAAGGGCGCACCGAATTTATTGCAAAATAATTGCATTAATTTGATCCCTTGCTGCATCATTACTATTTAACCTTTAGTTATGCAATTAATATGTAAGATATTTAAGGATTCAGTATAAACATCATATAATTCAGAAACTAAATTACTTATAGTTTTCTCTTCTTTTCCCCACTATGTCGGGGTCGGCTTCGAGTCTAACTGGATGCAGCTGAATACCAGTATGTTACATGGAGCTACTGCATATCTAATCTCTAAAAAATAACATAAACTTTAGTGCAGAGTGAATACTTCACAGAAGGTCATCAGTTTTTTAATAATAACTAAACAACATTTTATATAATTTATACATTTTACATTTTCAAAATGTGTATTTGTTTTAATAATACGAAGGAAATCCCGCGAACCGTCCGTTCTTTATCCCGCTCTATCCCATTCATTAGCAGTTCAAAAGGTCGGTGCACCCTTAACGCCGATTACAAATGTAGTTGCGTTAGAGAATTCATGTCATAAATGTTTCATAATGCAAATACAGTGCATATTCAACAGAGTGCTACTAAAAATAAACTACACACTTACTGCAGCACACCTGCGGCTTAAAAATCACACCATCAAGATAAACTTCATATAAAAATTCAAAACAACTCCTCATGCATAATAAACTTTTTTAGAATATATTTTTCATGAAAATAATTTTTTGTTTGTGAGAAAAACAAACTAAAAAAGTTTGTATGCAAAACGCACAGCCCCCGTTTATGACATCACTGGTCTAGTAAAAATAATTTATCGTTCAAACTCAACACTGACTTTGCATTTGCCCCAACCAGAATAAGCACCGCAGAATTTAAGATATACGGCCCTATTCTAGCTATTATGGTAAAGCTGAAATATTTCTTCCCCGTTTAAGTGAAATGTGTGATTATTTTGGGTGTTATGCATAATAGATGGAGTTGTGATTTACCATTTTGGTATACTTTTGGTCCTAATTTTATTTTACAATTAAAACTACAATTTTCTTCTGGCGAACCTGTTATTAAATACAGGAGCGGCCAGTTAAGTCTTCCTACAATCTAGTCAAATAATTGAGTTCATAATTTTTGACCGGGTGCTGGTATTTTATTATTTTCCAAATAAAAACGATCTTAAGTAAATACTGCTTCGCGTACGCCTTAGCAAATTCTCAACGTCGTAGTTATGTACTGTAAAGGTTACATGCAAAAGGTGACATTATGTCGTACAGGGTGAAAAATAACTTTGGCAAAAGCGAATTTGGAATTAATTTTAAATAAAACTGATTAGGTTTTTGTTTCGGAAAAACGAGTGTTAAAATAGACGCATAGAAGAGTGCACGTTTCTCTGAGATAAACTGACAAATATAAAGTAAATATAATATAAATTGATCATCTAATATTCTCCACTCCCACACAATATTGCTCTACAAGAAAGCTCTGCAAGCGCTAAAGTACATTGTTACATTATGCGATCGCACGTTGCATATTTGAAAACTGAAATCCCTAAAACGAGATCCGTCACCAACATAAACACCAAAATCAAGAGACTGGAATACGTAGCCTAAAAAAACTGATTATCTACGAGTAGAAATAATGTTTCAACTTGTCAACAATTCACTCAAGACCCCAAACGCTTCACCAGAATACGACCACATTAGAGATGCCGGACACAACCTGCAAATAGAACTTGAGAGAACTGCCGTAAAGATGCACAACAGTCTGGGGACGGGATTATTTCGGGACGTGGCACAGGACTGGCCTATTGTGGGACAATCACAGATGCAGGCCGAAACTTAGTTGGTATTGCAACTTAGCGACTGTATCTAGTAGGGTTAACTAGCAGTTTGAAGTGAATTAATATTCTACCGGTGTGTGCAAAAATATACATAAACTTACGGTTGTGGTTGTGGTGGGCTGTGCGTGAATGTTTGAAATGTGTTTATATGAATAGGTAAAACTAACCTTAATGTTACTAACCGCAACTAATTCAGATAGCAACTTATTCATGAAAATATGTTTGTGGTCATATTGTTTAGTTTCCAAAAAGAACTAGGTACTTACACTACGGGAGTATTTTTTGGGGGTCCCAAAAATCTCAAAAAACTGCTATCACTAAGCCATCTTCTAGACATGGTCAAAATCTCAAAAAACTTCTATCACTAAGCCATCTTCTAGACATGGTCAAAATCTCAAAAAACTGCTATCACTAAGCCATCTTCTAGACATGGTCAAAATCTCAAAAAACTTCTATCACTAAGCCATCTTCTAGACATGGTCAAAATCTCAAAAAACTGCTATCACTAAGCCATCTTCTAGACATGGTCAAAATCTCAAAAAACTGCTATCACTAAGCCATCTTCTAGACATGGTCAAAATCTCAAAAAACTGCTATCACTAAGCCATCTTCTAGACATGGTCAAAATCTCAAAAAACTGCTATCACTAAGCCATCTTCTAGACATGGTCAAAATCTCAAAAAACTGCTATCACTAAGCCATCTTCTAGACATGGTCAAAATCTCAAAAAACTTCTATCACTAAGCCATCTTCTAGACATGGTCAAAATCTCAAAAAACTGCTATCACTAAGCCATCTTCTAGACATGGTCAAAATCTCAAAAAACTGCTATCACTAAGCCATCTTCTAGACATGGTCAAAATCTCAAAAAACTGCTATCACTAAGCCATCTTCTAGACATGGTCAAAATCTCAAAAAACTTCTATCACTAAGCCATCTTCTAGACATGGTCAAAATCTCAAAAAACTTCTATCACTAAGCCATCTTCTAGACATGGTCAAAATCTCAAAAAACTTCTATCACTAAGCCATCTTGGCCATGACCATGTCTAGAAGATGGCTTAGTGATAGCAGTTTTTATAGATTTATGGGACTCCCAAAAAATACTCCCCCTGCTGACGATAATTTCGCAGAATGATGAATTTTAATACTTTTTCAAACAAAAGGATTTTTCCGGCTCCCGCTTATTGACATCCATGGTGGAAAATTCCATTTTTCATGTCATTCTCTTTATTATCTTGTATTATATCATCATAAATATTATTTTAACTGCCCCGTTGGTCTCGTGGTCGCAAGCGCGACTGCTTACTTTCGGGTTCTGGGTTCGATTCCCAGGTTAGGCAGTAAGTGTCTATGAATTTCTCAGTAGAAGGAAGTTGGTGGTGTTATTCCCCAGTGCCTCGGAAAGCACGTTATAAGCCGTTGGTCCTGCGCTTGATCTCTTTCCAGTCTTGTCGGATTACCATTCCATCGGACTATGAGAGTGAGGGACGATTGAGTGCGCCTGTGTCTGCGCACGTGTGCGGGAGACAGCCAAATTGGCTGTAATTTTGACGTTCGAAAAGCGCTGATTCTCAGCCTTGCTTGAATAAATGACTATTGAATTTTTTATATTATCATTTTCTTGCCCTTATTCCTAGTATTTGGGATCAGCGCAACATGTCTTTAGTCTTGGTATTATAATAGCTGCATTATGTAACTGCGTATACAAAACATTTCCATACCTTCAGTCAAATTCATCAGACGAACATTGACTTCCGATTACTTCCAAATCACATTAAGCAAATTAGAAAATCCCAAAACCAATGAATATCAAGAGAAAAATAATAAAATTGGGTCACTTCACTCCATTAACGTGCAGAAATCAATAACATAAGGTAAGTACGAGAAGGCTTTCAGTCGACGACGTAATTGCTGTGTATAACCATGACGAAGAAGGGAGAACAGAAGGTCTATCTTGTATTAGGAAACACCTTCTTTGAAAATTCATAAGGACAGCAATGTCATCCTTATCTGCCTAGAGTTTTCCCAACTATGTTGAGGTTAGCTTTCAGTCTAACCGGATGCAGCTGAATACTAGTATTTTACATGGAGCGACTGCTTATATGACCTCCACAACCCAGTTACTGTATAGACAGTGCTACGTACTAAAGTACAGCTTACAGTAAAGTAATCGCGGAGTGGAGCGCGCCTTCGTGAATGGCACTATTTGTACCTCTTGACAAGACTGGTTGTCAGACTTTCACGCTTCTGACGACCTGTAGCAACTTGCAACGATCCACGAATGACAGCCGGGACCAACAGCTTAACGTGTTTTCCGAGGCACGGAGGGGTCTTGGTATGTAAAAATGGTCACCCATCCACGGACCAACCACGGCAAGCGTAGCATAATCTGATCGATTAACCCGTGTGGCTGTTATTACTTAGCCAGAAACCCTTTCCCAAGGACAGTATTACAATGTAACTCTTAGTAAAAAAAGAAAGAACTCGAATAAGCACGACGAGCAGCTGAGTAAATTGAATATTAAATTAAAAATCCCAACCAACTGAAAATAGTAGGTTTGTGTTTAATTTTATTAAAGTGGCAGCACTACCTGCCATTGTAGACAGCCCCATGAGACTTTACATACTAACATGAAATATGTTGCATGGTACAAAAATGAAGCCTTCAGTCTGCTTCCCTGCCTACCACCACCTCTTGTAGCAGTATAACAGTGTTATTTTAAGCTTACTGGACCCTGAGTGCACCCTGTAAAACTCCACCGCATTCCCAAACTGAAGTATGATTAAATTTGTACCAACTGCTATAAAAGGTGGTGGCAGGCCCCTGGACGAGTACCCACTTCGACTGATGAACGACAGGAGATTACTACTGTAGTCTAACTAAACTTTTCCTAAATTTGTCATTGAGTTTTGCAAGCAATGGGTGTTCTGCCTGTTCGTCTAACATCTCATATATGCGCCCTCAGCTAAAAGGCATTACGTAAAAAGTCATCGCTTTTCTTATGTGAAGCCGTGGGAGCGGATATAAAGGATTTTTTTAATATCTACCGTATAAGGCGCGGCCTTGGCGTGAAGCGATGGATAGACGCGATACCATAATGATGTTTGACATCGAAGGTGACGAATTTTCATGGCCTGATTTTCAATTGAAAAGAATGCGTTAAATATACTGGATAGGTTCACTTATTCACTGTGATTTTCTTGTCTAGAACCCTTGTTAGGAACGGACCGGCTCTTATTTCGGTGAAAATTAAAATGATTAAATTCAGGTAAAAAAAATCGGCAGGTAAATTGGAGATGTAGGTACTTTTTTGACACTTGTTTAAGCGTTTTTTGTAAACTAAATGGTAGTGGTACTAAGTATTTGACGGATAGGTAAATATCGCTTTTATACCAACCTTCCCCACTCGCTAAACTTTTTCATATTATTAAAAAAAGCGTGAACAAATTTACAAATAGATTCACTTACATAATTATAAAACAACAAACTAAAATCCACCATTAAGATGTTTAATCGGATAAACAGCTATCCAGAGCGTTACAACGTGCACCCAACACAACAATGCTATTCAATTGAGTTATGATACACAGTGCACTAGTGTCTACAGTACATATTATATGTGCAGGAAACATTAAAGGAACCACACGCGAAATGTTCATATCTACACTACGTTTTCCAGCTACAAATACTGTGGTTGACGGGTTTGAATTTTGTAGCGTATTTTTTAATGGTTCTGTGCTGGTTGAAACTGCATGAATGGTTATGAAAACTTTATCGAAGGAAAACAAAATGAAATAAGTATATTCAAGTCTTTTATAGCAGTTATAGGTAGACAGAAGTTTCTGAATTGTCGGTTATGTGTATAAAAAACCGGTTAAGTGCGTGTCGGACCACGCACAATGAATGGTTTCGTAGTTAGGATGAATTTATCTCAAGAACAAACTTAATATTGTAGTTGAAAAACATGTTCTCTCATAAATTCCAACTGCAAATGTAAGTTTGAACGCAGAGTTTTGAGAGATTTACCATTTTATTTTAAGACCCATAGACTTCTTTTCATTCAATGATTTTTTTTCAAAATTTTCGGCTCATTGGATTCGGAGATAAGGAGGAATGGTCAATTTTCTTACATTAAATTATTCTTAAATATCATTAAAAGTATTTATTTTAAAATTATTCAACAAGACCTTTCATTTGATATGTCACACGGTACCTACAGTTTAAAAAACATTTTTTTTTAATTTTCCGATTTGCCCCCGAAAAGTGAACCCCAAAATCAAAATTCATTTATTTACGTTACACGCCCGTTTTTGGGTCACATATATTTATATGTGTACCAAATTTCAAAGTAATCGGTCAATTTGATTCAGAGCAAATTGGTTGTGACAGACGGACTAACACACGTGTGATCCTATAAGGGTTCCATTTTTTCATTCGGGCGTTCGGAACCCTAAAAAACAGTAGTAAAGGCAGAAACAGAAATCACAAGCTGCAGTGTTAGATAAACCCATGTCTTATCAATGACATTAATATTATAATAAGCTAGGCAAGTTCTAACGATTCCGATTGTTAGCTCCACGATTGCTTGCACAAATGCTTGCACTGACAGGATAGGTCCACTCAAATCTGCGTGGTTCTTTTCTCAAAAGACCATTTCAGACTAATCTAAATGGTCCTCATATGGCCTGACCAAGATTATGTCTGGACTTTAAGAGAGACTGTGACCTCTGAGTTTGTTTCGGCCTTTCTTCTCAGAGTAGTCAGACAGGAAACGCCGAGCTCATCTAGCAAATTTTTAATTATTTTTTTTAAGATGATGTGTAAAAGTGATTCCAATATCGTATTTACAGAATAAACAATTTAATTTGATTGCATTTCGTTTCATTTCATTTTATTTCATTTCTTACAAAGTGCATACGAAACATCCAGGCCAATGCTTTCACTACACTCTTGAAAATGATTGGTCATTATGGTGTTCATAAGCTATGACACAGCAAACACTATAATCATACGCTATTAGTGACTGCGACGTCCCACGATCGGTTCCCAG
This sequence comes from Xanthia togata, assembly GCA_963853775.1. Lineage (NCBI taxonomy): Eukaryota > Metazoa > Arthropoda > Insecta > Lepidoptera > Noctuidae > Xanthia > Xanthia togata. The sequence continues at coordinate 23,652,101 of OY970794.1, read as the reverse complement.
TAGTTGTTCCGTAAGTGCAATGCAAATGTGGTTTTCAAGTCAACAGATAAACGTTTATTGGTAGACTAAAGAAAAATACCTAACGTCTAAATATAGATAACAGATTTGATTTAATCGTAATTTTCTATAGCACTTATAGTGTGAGCATGGTTGTCCTGTGTCCTGGGTTCGATTCCCGGGTCGGGACAAAGTGTTATTGGGGTTTTCCCTCTGGAATTCTCAGAGAGTATGAATTTGCAACCGGTTGATGGCAATAGGCTTTCCCCTATTACATGGGACTTAAACATAACTGGCGAAATGTGGGTATACTATAGATACACCTCTGCGTAACCCTTTTGGGAATAGAGGCGTGATGTTATGTGTGTGTGTGTGTGTCTGATGAAATCTTTATTTCACAAAAATAAATAATTGAAAATTTCTAAAGAAATAATTTGTAATAGAAATGTTTCCAAAATTACCAAGCCTGAAGCCTGATAAAGTGATTGATGGTTGCAGCTTGTTATTGACTCATGAAAGCATTTATCGCTTAGTAGGCTTTTGCAATATCTATGGTAAACAAGGAAAATCACAAAAATAAGAAAAATACAAACGTGTACCAATTATTTACTGCATGTCTAAAATACTCTACACTACGCTACGGACAAAACAATAAATTCTCCTCACCGAATTTCGGCTACGGTGGTCAATCTCAACGGAGATTAGCCAACTACGCAGGATATATTATAGTGCACAAGGGTAAGCTCACTCCATCGTCAACATTGTCTCTGTCAACTCTGACCTAGACTAGAGTCAAAAGCAAACACATCGTAAAAAAAAGAAAAAAGAAGAAGAGTTGCGCAAACACAGGTGCACAACCTCTCTATCCTTTACCCTCATAAACCAATGGGACAGCAATCCGACACGACCGGGAAGGGATCAGGCGCAGGACCACCAAGTTTTAAACTCCGGGTTAATACGAAATTTCTAATGGAAAAAGCCAATAAAACTTTGCCCGACCCGGGAATCGAACCCAGGATGGGGTCTTGGGTTCGATTCCCGGGTCGAGCAAAGTTCATTCAGCAGTCGCACTTGCGTTCGCGTGGCAAACAGGGCAGTTAACTGGCCAAAGCAACAGAAATAGAGATCCAATAAAAATGTATTCTACGAATAACAGGAAACTGTTAAAAATAAAATAAAGCATTTAAAATGTTACACAAATATTTCTCTAACGCACTGTACACATGCGGCTCAAAAAATGTACTACTGAAATAAAATAAAATGAACGTCCTTTTTAGTTGCGGTGGCATAGAATGCAAACATAATAGGGGAAATATCGTATGGTGCTCGGATGATGTGCACGAATTAAAAATGGTCAATAGACTACGCCAGTTTTATTGAAATACGGTGTACTGTAGATTATTTGTTCGGTTGGCTTTGAAAACCGACCTTCGCGAATATTTTATTTATCTACAATAAAATAGTAACAAAGTCAAAACTGTACATGGAAAATTAAAAATATAAAGTAATTGCTACGAGGTGGGTAGGGTAGGGTGTAATAAATATTCTGACTGTAGCCTCACAATATATTTTTGAAAACCTATTGTACGTACACAAAAATATATCAAATTTTAAGAAGATTTCCGATATTCATAGTTGTACATCGCACTCGTCTCCACAGAGTAGGCAACTCGTTCATGGGTCAATGTATACGTTTTTACAACAAACTTCCCATCGACATTCGAAACTTACCCATTAAACGATTTAAAAGCTGTATTAAAACCAAACTTTGTAAAAAAGGGTACTATAAAATTTCAGATTATTTAGAAGATAAAAAAGCATGGGATTGAGGTGCTCGCTCTGCTAAGCCTTGTGATAAAACCATAAAATTTGTCATTTTTTATTATTTACAAAATGACATGAATACTTTGTAAAGTATTATATTGTTTTAATTATTGTGAATATGAGGACTATGTGGATTTTTTTTCATTGTCGGTTGGTTTTAATGATGGTCTGGTAGTTTGAGTAGTTTATGTGGCCTACCCAAATGCCCTTTCTTTGGTATTGTTCGTCGAGTTGAGCTCCTTAAGTTCTAAGTTGAGCTCCACGATTACTGACAAATGCTTACACTGACAGGACAGGTCCACTCAAATCTGTGTGGTTCTTTTCTCAAAAGACCATTTCAGACTAATCTACATGGTCCTCATATGGCCTGACCAAGATTATGTCTGGAATTTAAAAGTGACTGTGACCTCTGAGTTTGTTTCGGCCTTTCTTCTCAGAGTAGTCAGATAGGAAACGCCGAACTACGTTAGCATTTTTTTTTTTTTAAGATGACGTGTAAAAGTGATTCCAATATCCTATTTACAGAATAAACAATTTCATTTCATTTGTGGGAACGAGTCTGATGCCAATAAATATAGTTTTTTTGGAATTTGTGCATTTGTCTACTGCCGTCATATCATATCATACATCCAGACGATCATCCGACGTTAGTCCGGATGTATGATATGATGTTCCAGATTGGCGCAAAAACAACTGAACGGATTCAGATTAAATTTGGCACACATGTGGTTTATAAACTGGCTTAGCACAAAGGATACTTTTAGTCCCGGTAGTACGTTCCCGTGGGATATAGAGATACGGCGGTGGGGTTATTATTATCGTTTAACAAACATAACATCACGCCTTGTTTCCCCGAAGGGTTGGGCAGAGGTGTACATATAATACACCCACATTTCGCCAGTTATGTTTAAGTCCCATGTAAAAGGGGGCAAGCCTATTGCCATCAACCGGGCACAAATCCAGACTCAGGGCTGCTACTGAGAAATTCCTGATGAAAAAACCCAATAACACTTTGTCCGACCTGGGAATCGAACCCAGGACCTCATGTTCAGCAGTAGCGCTTGCGACCATTAGACCAACGAGGCATTTCAGGCATACCCATAGCAATATTGCATTTTTATTAATTATTACAACTTACGAGTAATCAATTAAATTAAAAATTTGATTACATTATTAAAATTAAATAAAACAACATTAAATTATATTAGCAGGTACACACAGCGAAATATTAGACACTATAATGATTAGTACATGCACATAATTGAGTCAGGAAAGATGCCTCGAGTCTTCTAACATTTTTTAGCAATTATACTCGAATTATGTTTATTTGTTAAAAATAATATGCCGTTTTTTTTTAATAACCGACGAAAAATTTATATAGTTTATAATGTATTATATAATCTGCATGAGTTTTTTGAGAAAAAATAATGTTCGTTACTATGTAATTTATTCATTTATTTGAAATTAATTTGCTTTGCCTATTGCATATCCCACATGGGTAGACTGTTGAGCCTAAAAATTTTACGTTTAGAATAAGAACTAATGTAGATACCACATAATATATATTTATTTATCTTTATCCTCAAGAGCCTGTAAAAATCAGTAACTCTGTTCTCAACGATGATGTATGATGAGATAAAATATTTTCATTATTTCATATTTTGAAGCTTAGCGAGCTGACAGTGCGCGTCATGATTTTATATGAGTATAATCGTTCTTAGAAATAATTGCGCATTCAATAAAAAAATCGCCTTTTATTTGTTCGACCTGGTAAATAGAATATCTTTATTTTGCATAAAATATGGTACATATAATTATGGCAAATATAATTATTTCCACATATTGTTTACTTAATTCAGCATGCAAAAATACCTTAAATAACATTATAAACTAAAATACTTCAATTATTACTACTGAGATCGAAAAAACGACATTATAAAATTATATTACTGGCGAGATCATAATATTTTGAACTTCATAACTTAAATATTATTATAAATGTGCAAGGAGTTTGTTTGTTCGTTTGTTACGCTTTCAGGCTAAAACGGCTGAACCGATTTGGATGAAATTTAATGTACATGGGTAGACCTGGATTAAGAAATAGAATACTTTTTATTCCGATATTTCCACGTATGGGGGTTAAACCGCAGGGCGTAGCTAGTAATTTAATAAATCACATATAATGTAGAATATAAGAATGCGGAGCCTTTTCTGTAGATACTCACCTATTCCGGTTTTTTTTTAAAGTAAACTCAATATCTAACGGACTTTGTCCGTGTAGTTTTATATTATTATTCGTAAGCTGAAACTTCTCGGCACCAGTGAAAGCATTATGGAAGCTGTTAGTTAATTAATTGCTCTAGAGTTGCGCTTATTACGAGGTTATAGTACATAATGTTATATATTAAGACTCGTGTATTTGACATGCTCTTATGTTTAATTAAATTTTATGTTATAATTAGGCGTAAATTCATTGAGTAAGTAATAATAGAATGGTTTTATTTTCAAATCAAGCAGTGTCTGTTGAGTTCGAACTCAAAGTACGCACCTCTGACTTTTCAGATTTATATGCGTATTCTATGTATATTACTTGTTTCAAAAACAGTGAAGGAAAACATTGTAAGGAAACATGCCTGAGAGATATTTCTCAACGGCATGTAAAGCCAAGTCAGAGGCCCAAGGGTGGCTTAAAAACTCTGACACCAGGTTAGTCACAAACCACACGAAAAAGAAAAGAATTTTCAAACCCCAAGTGTAATAATATGAAAATGGTATTACCTACATATTATTTAAATACCGATGCATCTTTTCGTAATAAAACTTACATAAAGAAAACGTGAGTGACTTCGTAAACTAACGCCTTAGGCAAATAAATCAATAGCTTCATGACAAAGCATGAAACTTAGCCCTCGTACCATTATGTGATTTTTTCCCGGGATGACATTTTTTGCACTGGTTTTTCAACTGTCGGTGTTGAGCCAAGCATTGTGAATTCAAAAGAGAGCATTCCAGTGCGTCTCTCTGGACGCAGTGCGATAAAATCCAGTACGCGATATAAAATCGCCGCGGGAAAAAAACGCCTATACCAGAACTAAGTTTCATGTTATGTCATGCATGAAGCTATTGATTATTAACCTTAATAACAGTTATTCCGCCACAAAAACACACACTTTACACACTACACAGTTCAATAAAATATAGGTAACATGTAATTTGATGGCCCAGCACCCTAATTACGTAATACATTTTCAATAACCATCTTTTTTTTTGGTTCAGATTCTAATTAATAATACTTTGCTTCATAGGTTTGAAAAATTCGTCAGCTCAACAACTTAAATAACGTAATGAACTTGGGCGATCTGTCAAAATGAAACCCATTGCGATTAATAATTGTCATTTTATGGCTAGTAAAAATTGAAAGCAAACATAATCTTTCAAGTTAATCAATCAATCTGCCTAGCCTTTTCCCAACTATATTGGGGTCGGCTTACAGTCTAACCGGATGCAGCTGAATACCAGTATTTAACATGGAGCGACTGCCTATCTGACCTCCACAACCCAGTAACTGGGTAATACGATACCCCTTGGTAAGACTGGTTGTCAGACTTTCACAAAGATACACGAATGACAACCGGGACCAACGGCTTAACGTGCTTTCCGAGGCACGGAGGAGTCTCGGTATGTAAAGATGGTCACCCATCCACAGACCAACCCCGGCAAGCGTAGCTTAACCTGACGGATCGACCCGTGCGGCAGTTACTACTTAGCCACGAGCTCCTCCAAGTCTCTAAGAATCTTTCAAGTTAATCATAGTACATAATAGTAACTCATCAAATACAAAGGTAAACCGATAAAGCCCGTATACATAGACGTAAATATGCATCGAGTGAGGAAAATTGTGTCGTCCGGACGTTCACCTAGCACTTTGTCAATATAGTTCACTTTCACTTGCATTTAAATAGGGATTTTATGCTGAAATAGGGAAAATATCTGAGAGAAAATAGGTGGTAACTTTTTTTTACAGAACACGTTATTTTAAAGTAGCCATGTTATTACCCGACTACAGAGAAGCAAAAAGGACAGTAATTATGATTTTTAACTATTATGGAAATAATATTATTGTACTAGCTAGGTACGTCATTTGAACTTAGGATTTTTGTGGCCAATGATTACAAAGGCCGAGATCTATAAACGTTACTTTCTTTTTTTCGTCGCGTTTGCACCAGAAAACATTCAACGTGTAGATGTTTTGAAACTTGTCACATGAAACAAATCTCATAACTTGTTTTGTTGAATTTGCGTTCGCACGGCACACAACATGAGTAAGTTTTAAAACAGATCTCACGTTTCACGTGTTTTCCAAACATCGAAACATGTAGTGGACAACATGTTGCAAGATTCGAAACATTTTGGCATTTTATCTGTTAAGCATTGACGTGTTACTCATCACTTGACAGTGATATGAACCATCAAACATGTTTCGCATCAACAATTTGCGTGACAATGCGCATGTGAGCATGATACATTGACAGAAAACAGAGATTTCAACATGTTTTTATATGAATGTTTCGCTAGTGCAAACGCACGGTTACCTAGATCGTGTTTTGACATAGACATATTCCCAACTGTATGTTGCACTTGTAGTTTGACAGTTGTGCGACAGTGACAGAAATAACACTTGACCAAAGTACGTGCTAAGTAACGTTTAAAGATCTCAGCCTAAGTGTGGCAGCTTTCACTCACTACACAAATCTAATATAACTAGGTATACCTATCTATTGCATCAATAAAGTATTAATGTAGCCATAAACTTTAGAAAAAACTTGCCCTGCTTTTAAACCCAAACCTTCTGCTTCTTAATGAGCTGAAGCACCTCCGAGCCAAAACAATTAGGTATTAATTATTAACCGACTGAAAAAAAGGAGTTTATCAATTCGACACGTATGTACCTATGTACCTAATGTTATTGAAACTGCATTATATTTACATGATAATCTATTAATGCTACCAAACAAATATACAAAATTTTATAGGTATCATTTATGTATGTTTGTATGTATGTGTGTGTATGTATCTATGTTTGTCCACGCATTTCTCTGAAACTACTGATGGGATTGTGACCATTTTTAAGGTTTCGTACCCGAAGGGTAAAAACGGGACCCTATTACTAAGACTTCGCTGTCCGTCCGTCCGTCTATCACCAGGCTGTATCTCATGAACCGTGATAGTTAGACAGTTGAAATTTTCACAAATAACAACAAATACTACAAACAGAATAAAATAAATATTTAAGGGGGGCTCCCATACAACACACATGATTTATTTGCTATTTTTATAGATAATGGTACGGAACCCTTCGTGCGCGAGTCCGACTCGCACTTGGCTGGTTTTTATTTATTGGCTTACCTTTACTTCAACTCATGGAGCAGTGCAAGTTTCATTAAAATCGGTTGACTGATATAAGTAAGTGTGACGGCCTGGCTTATGTAGTGTCACAGTGAAAACATCTAAAAAGAACGAAAAAACGAAAAAAAAAAAAAAAACTTACTTTACTACTTACTTACTAATTAAAATATTTATAACAATCCATATCTATATAAATGCGAAAGTGAGTTTGTTTGTTACGCTTTCTCGCTAAAACGGCTGAAAGGATTTGGATGAAATTTGACAGATAAGAGATGCCATAAGCCATCATTCTGGACCGCAGATGAAATCGCGGGCAACAGCTAGTATAAAATATTTATTTTAAGATGAAACATTAAATAAGTAAAATGAAAAAAAACTTTGAAGCCGTTGAAAAGTTTTAAATTATGAAGTTCACTGAAATGTCTTAATCAAAGGCTAAAAAGCAAAATTTCTAAAATATTAACACCTAAGTACAGACTAAGTAATCTTTTTGTTCTTGATTTGTTGGCAAAATGTAAATTAAAATGACTGAAAAGTTTTTTTTTCAATTGACAAACTCACTGGCTGTTAAAGTAAATATAAATAACTATGTATTAAAAAAACGAGCGAGCCTTAGTCGCATGTGTTACATCTGACATCTCACCTTTTTAATAAGCAACATTAAAGGAGCGGGGCTCGCGAAGGTCATTTTTAAGGGTCGACCGAGACAGGATTTTCGTTCTCGGCCAAGACTGAGAATTAAAAAAAATCTCGGCCGAAACCGAGAGCCGACACCGAGAATAGAAAATGTGCTAATTTTGCATATTATATATTTAAGAGTGTAATAGTTTTCATATTCAAAATTAAACAACATGATGTTGTAATAAAAGAAAAAGAAAAAAGAAGTTGGCGTTTTCACCCATCGATAAGATTGTCGCCTTTCGTTGTATAACCAACTGACCAGCTCTGCTAAAAAGCTGTTCACTTGCTACTCTAGTAGGCAGCCCTGAAACTTTTTTGCTGCAGGCCTAAGTACTTTATAAGGTTACGAATACCAGTACCTACTCAAAAATATTTGCATTTCTTTGCAGTCTTGGCTCTCTAAGAAAGCTATCAAGCGCTATTTCTATTACAGCATTTGAACTGTTTTTGGCACTGGTCATTGGCTCAACTCTATGGAATCATGAGCTGCCCATAAGTTGGATTCAACTGTTGCGGCCATGTTCGATGAGGTAGCTGACGATGCAGTAAGTTATAAATTACCATACAATGAATCCCGGTTATGGCCGAGAATCTCGGCCCGATTTGTAGCCGAGAATGCCGAGACCAAGATCTCGGTCGAGACTATTTCTAACGGCCAACTCTAGTACCGCGCGCGCTCATTGGTCAAATCAAATAGCGCGCGGTTCCCCAGCTTCTTGTGACAGACTTTCGTCCCTTTTCACTAAACTACTCCCACAGGTTTGATTATTTATATTTTTTTATATTTAGATTTCAATTTTGATTGTAGGAAAGCGAGAAGGAACATATTACACATTAAAAAGCCGAAAGGTGTCGTGGGACACCCCGTTGGAAAGAAGTTCATTTCGCTGTATAATATGTATCGAAAAACAGACACAATGAAATAAATTAACAACGTTTGTAACTAAATGAAAAAAAAAATACTCATACTTTTAGTAAAAGTGTCGTGACGTTCAAAATATTACACTTATTTCGGTCTAGCTATAATTCGCCAAGTGTGCAGAGTATGCAATAAAAATAAATTTAAATTAATGATCAAAAACCATTTTTTTTTACAATATTTAATACAATTAGCTATTTACACTAGGTACAAATAAATACAAAAACAAAAGGACGCTTAAGTGTCGAAGTACTCGTCCGCATCGCTGTCATCCAAAAACGTGCCCAGAAGAATGGCAGCATTGCCACGTTGAATGGCAATGCTAATTCTTTGGCCAAAGAACGAGCCAGCCCTCTGGTCACGTGAAGTGTTGACCAGTCGCTAGGCGAGAAATTTCCTCAAAAAGGAGACGCGCACTCGGCCCCATGCCCCAAGCGTTTCGACCCCAAATGGCTGATAACTAGTTACGCATAAGGTTACAGTATTTGCGCCACTTGAGGGTCTCAGCAGCCGCAACAGTGGCACCAGTACAAAAAAAAAACAAATAAATTATCAATGGCAATCAATTATCTTTTTTCACTATAATATAAACATATTCTACCAAGAAAAACGAGCCAGTTATAAAATGCGACCAGTTACCGCAAGACAATGCAAGCGTGAAGAAACCCTTACTAGTATGGATCAACCATACATTTAGTGAACATTGCCTATATTTACGGGAGTATTTTTCTTCTTGTAGGTAACATTAGACTTTCCTAGAAATCTGAATAAGTTACAACTCCGTAAGGCGGTGAATACCGATAAAGCCTCGAGTCGACCGAACCTGCATAAAAATAAATATTAGTGAAACTCAAATGTAAACTTAGAAGTTTGTGGTTACGATGTCAACAGGATGCAATAAGAGCATGTGCTGATGTGTGAGCAAACAACAATAAAATAACAGAATCAGTGCAGAACATAAGTTACGGTGTCTAGCATACTCACTGTTTGTGTACAGTTGTAAACATTCGGCCAGAAAAACATAGCGAAATAAAGTTTTTGTTTTCAAAATAAATATTTTGCTAAAACTGTACCTGTAAATCTGCAATATGGTGGTTTACAATTTTTTGCTCGTTGTCACAAAACAGTTCCTGCAAAATATGTGGTAACACTGTAGATTTATATGCCATGTCATCGAACTATGAATGCAGTAATTACATAACAACAATAGTGACGGCCACCTACTCAAATGGTACAAAACACTCAATTAATAACAGGCATTTATTTATTTTATATATCAAAACCCCCAAACTATGCTATCGATATTAATTAACAACTCATTCGTACATATATTTTACACGTACAACTATGGAATACCACTAAAATGTCCCATTTACAACTGAAACCGCAATATTTAAACACTTTTCGACAACACATTTCAATTCCAATTTTATAAAATGGCACTTTGATACGCTAGTATTGGCGCTATCGAAACAGTTTCGAAGCAATATAACTTTTAACTTATATTGGCCTCAAGTGTATAGCGTTACAGTGTATTGTATGGAGGTGCAACGACCACGTATTGTAAAGAAAGCGTAACAAAACCGGTTTAAATTGAGTCAAACAATTTGTTTTACTGTTTTGTTATCAATGGTTCAATTTGTATGTAAAACAGTGTAAAATAAAACTTGCTGGTACTTATTTATAATTAAGAAATATTCCCCTCTAATGGTAGCGTAGGACAAGATTCGCTTTTCAAGAAAGGTTCAATTTACACCACGCTCCTTCCCTGTGGATTAAGGAGCCATTAACATTGGATCATATTTCTGAATTTTGAAGAAAATAATAATTTAAATAAAATTATTATTAATTGAAAAGTCGTATATAAACCTTTTGGTAGGTACAGAATTACCTACAACTTTATGTTGACACTCAAATCAGTGCCCTAATCGCCAAGCGGTTGGTCGACGCACCACATGACTGGCCAGAGGGCTGGCCAATTCTTAGGAAAAAGAATCAGTATTGCCATCCAACGTGGCAATGCTGCCAGCCTTTTGGGCACTTTTCCCGCTGACAACGATGCAGACGAATTTTTTGGTGCCCAATGAGCTCTTTTTTAATTTTATTTTCTTATTTGTATAGTTTGTTAGTTTAATTTAGTGTTAAATTGTATATTGTAAATTACTTAGTACCCTAATTGCGTAATACATGATCAATCGGAATCTGAATCGTTTTAAAACAAATTGCTAATCAATTGCATAAGGAGCAATGGATTAGCAATTCGTTCGAAAAAAAAAACTGCTCAACAACGTAAATAACGCAATGAATGTAGTTGAATGGTCAAAATAAAATAAATTTGTCGTAAGTGTTTACGAAAATGTGTTGCGTAATTAGATAGCAGGTATAGCTAAAAACCGTTACAAATTATCTGCAATTCAAGAAGAGGAAAAAGGTAAGAATTTAAACTTCCATTTTAGTTTATTTGATGCTGACCTACCGTAATTTTATCATTCCCCTCTTGCGATGTGAATTATTTATTTATTTATTTAATACTTAAAGCACACAAAGAAAGAAGAAGTCCCCCTCTGTATGCGGACTTAATGTCATATTATAGGTATTTCCTCCCAGTCAATCTTTGGGTGATGCAGAGATAAATTAGTGGTAGCTGCAGTATCGAAATTATATACATAACATAACATCACGCCTTGTCTCCCCGAAGGGTTGGGCAGAGGTGTACCTGTAGCAGGTCTACCCATATTTTGCCAGTTATGTTTAAGTCCCATGTAATAGAGGGCGAGCCTATGGCCATCAACTGGACACTAATCCAGACTGGGCTGCTACTGAGAAATTCCAGATAGGAAAACCCAATAACACTTTGTCCAACCTGGGAATCCAACCTCATGCACAGCAGTAACGCTTGCGACCAGAAACGAGACCGTCCGAAAATTGTAAAATAAATATTTATTTAAATATAAGGATATACATACCTACATAATTAGACCTATTAAAAACGATTAATATAATAAATTTATTAATATCTGTGCGATTTTTGGTCGCACTTTTTATTATTGAAACTCAAAACGGTATCACACTCAAAACCCAGTAATCACAAGTTTGTAACGCCACCCTATAGGAATGCGGCGGGCGTTCCGGCCGAGCGGACCGGAAGTCCGCACACGGCCCGCTTCCGGCACGTCACACCGGTCACCCACGGCCGGAGCTTCGAGCTTTTTTGTTAGATACACATGACAAACACACAATAATTATGTCAAATCAAGTGTAAACTTTGTATTGGTATTTATTCGATTTCACATCAAGAGCCAGTCCATGGATTTTCGTGCCCGTTCTTCTCCATAGGAACCTACTCTTTGGAATGGGCAACTAGCTTCTTTTTGACTGACCGACTCCTTGACAATTCAAAAGTGTCAGTAATTGGTTTATTCTAACAACTAAAATAAATGCGAGTTAATTTTTTTTGTTTGTTACGATTTCACGCTAAAACGGCTGAACGGATTTAGATGAAATTTGGCACATGGGTAAACCATGACCTTGGTTAGGACATAAGGTAATTTTTATCTCGACATTCCCACGGCATCGACACATATGCGGGTGAAACCGCGGAGTGCAGCTAGTTTGAAATAAATGCTTTGAGTTTTAAAGTTAGGTTTCCAAGATCCCCTTAATTTTGACATAGATTGACATAATATGTAAGCTTTTCGGTAGCATATGTCAGTCCAATACATTTTCACTTTTCGTTATCGTTATCGCTAGTAGAATGTCACTTTGTCAAGGCCCCTGCATCCTTCAAAAATATTTCACTTTGAGAGGTGTCAGCTTGTTGAATGTTTGGCCTTTCCTTCTCCTCGTCTTCTATAAACGAGTACGTTGATAGAAGTTGACGAGAACAACTCCTCCTAGGGAGCAAGGAGATGGAGGCGGAGAAGGAGGAGGAACTGTGTGTTCGGTGGTCAATCTTTTGTAATCGTGGCGATCAAATAGCAGTTAATAATGAAGACGGGAAAAAGTCATAGCCTCCACATTATGTCCCACAGTGAATACAGTTTGTTTTCATGAATAGATATGGCAACGCTTCTTTTCATGTCAATCTGCCAATCTACCTAGCCTTTTCCTAACTATATTGGGGTCAAACTTCCAGTCTAACCGGATGCAGCTGAATACCAGTGTTTTACATGGAGCAACTACCCAAGGAGTAACGACTGTCAAAGATCCACGAATGACAGCTGGGACCAACGGCTTAACGTGCTTTCCGAGGCACGGAGGAGTCTCGGTATATAAAAATGGTCACCCATCCACAGACCAACCCCGGCAAGCGTAACTTAATCTGATGGATCGACCCGTGCGGCTGTTATTACTTAGCCACGAGCTGCTCTTCATGTGCAAGACTTTAACCCTAATTAGCCTTCTACCACACCCATAGTTGCAAAAGGCGTTACCAATTTTGTATCGGGAATTACATTAGTACAACAAAAAATCCACTCTCATAGTCAATAAACTCCCCCACATCTTGCCTCAATCATTAATCGCTCACAAAATCTAATAAACGACAAGATAAAGGAATCCGTGTTCAATAGTCCATTCAATAAATAACATAAAAGGCGTTTAATTAATATTTATGGGATCGCCGTGGCCGGTGTGACTTTATTGAATCAAATCATTGTCTGGCTCTATTTGGGAGATAAACTTTTATGTGTTTTTGTGTTTTGTGTTATCTGTTCTGGAGTTCTAAATTATGGTAGTAGGTAAGACGCTGGGTATGAGGTGCAGAATTTTGTTACTGTTACTGTGTATCTTAGATAAGATAAGTCTTTAGTAGCCACAAACATGGTATAAAGTTGTTACAGTCTGGTTGTGATATATTTATTTATATATATATACTTTATTGTACACCACAAAAACACATTAAAAAAAAACACTACAAAATATACAATGGGCGGCCTTATCGCTTTCCGCGATCTCTTCCAGGCCACCTTGGAATGGACAGTGATTTGCCTGGACATAAAATGGTGGTATAATGTCCACATGGTAAACTATACAGAATATTGTGTCAATTGCGTGCAAAATAATTAATAACGAGTTATACATACACATTTTGTATTTTCAACTTAAAAAAATCATGAATGTCATAAAAATTCACTTGTTACTCGTGGTCCCGGTGGGTCGACCCATTACCGGGTCCATGGGTAATTTTAACTACCCGTGGTTCCATGGCATTAGGGATTGTTCCCGGACTTCTGACTATATCGATAGAAAATTAATTACAACCAAAGAACCTACTTATGATTAATGAAATACAAATCCATAATAACAGCATTATTAGGTAAGTACGTCAAAATCAAAAAATCTAATCATTTTTATTTCAGGCATTGTATAAGTACACACGAATCAAAAGAGACCACATGTTACAAAGAGTGTAATCTTTTTTCTGTATATTAGTCATGTTGTCATAATTAATAGGATCTTTTTTCATTTGTTCTCTTTTGTCACTTTGACGTAATTACCTATTTATAAGCAAGTACGCACCCAAATTGCATATTTTATTGCGAAAACTTTAGTAAATTAATTTGCTAACATGGAAAACAAGTTAAAAAATTAAAAGAAAGAAAGGTAGTGCTTTGCTGTTCAAAAATCATCAGTACCAGCACGCTGTCAGAGACATTTATAATCTAAGTCGTCGCGAATCTCTCAGGGAACTATTTATAAATATTAATATTATGACGGTACCTTGCCAATTCATTTAAGTCCATTGAACCATTTATACACCGTGACATTTTAGTCGTCTTACAAAAGCAGCCCACTTCGTGTATCCAATGACTGCTAAACATTCATAAAAATATACGGTGTATAGTTTGTTTTTAAATGACTTAGGATTATTAAATAATTTTAGTTCTTTTGGTATTTTATTGTATATACGTACACACATCACAAGGCAGCTTTTAGCATACTTCTCTGACTTTATCGTGATTGATATTATTTTGTCATGAAAGGCCTAAGGCGGAGTCTTCTGTGGTTTGATGATATAAGTAGGATATCATTTGAATAGTATCCTCATCATCAGCCTAGCGTTTTTCCAACTGTGTTGAGGTCAGACAGTTTAACAATATGCAGCTGAAAACCAATATTTTTTATGGAGCGATTGACTACCTAACCTATACAATCCAGTTACTGGGGACAGAAAGCATAATAATATTATTAGGAAACATTGGGAGAGAACTTTTTTTTTTGTGTAAGACTTGAAGATGAACAATTTTCAGACAAATATTACAAAGTACCGAGATCTAGCTGTCACTGTTGTCACTTTATTCTCAAAGTATTTCTAACTTTTCTTTAGGCAAAATTCTAAATTCAAAAGTCATTTATTCAAACTAGGCTGAGAATCAGCACTTTTCGAACGTCAAAATACATAAGACAGTCCCCCAAAACGCCCACCCTTCACCACTTCCTAGTACTTTTGCTGGGAAGAAGAAGTGGCGCAACAAAGTCCCCAGCAGCACAGCTGTCTGTTCAGTTAGAAAAAAAATGATTCTGTATGCAAGATAATTTACATTACGCAAAACATAATTTAAAATTATAAATTAGACAGCTAGCACACGCCAATATACCAATCAAAAACACCAAGAACTATTACTCAAGCAGAAATAAAAATAACTAAACGTAAACAATATCTAAACGTAAGGCATTTTGCTAAGACATTTTAAACGATAGGTACTTCTATTTTAAAGAGTCTAGTAGGTTATATCTGTTATGTTATGTCTTCACAAATAATTCTAAGATTTTCAGTAGTCATCAATTATTCAACGTTTGGCTTAGCAGTGCCTTCTATACCAAACTTAACGATTCCAGAAATAGTGTTTCCACTAGCATAGTCAGCCTATGATGATACTGAGACAGAGAACCACTCCCTCTCTAAGAGAGGGAGTGGGCCGTTATCCCTGCATGGGCCCAGTGCAAGTTGGTAGATGTCACATGTCTTCGAATTGTTGGTTCTAGGACATGTCTCACGATGTTTTCCTTCTCCGTTTTGAGAGCAGTGGTGATGAAAGATGCAGTGCCGTTACCATTAGGCCATTACTGTACCGTTTAGTTTCCACCAGTTTCCGTAGAGTTAAGCAATATTCAGGAGTCCTTATTAAATTAGTCTCTAATCGTTCCCATGACAGCATAGAACACCGTTGTAATTACGAAAACTTCCAATTTAGTATTTCGAGAATGCTTAATAATAGAAAGTGAAACGATACCTTGACGTCGAGTTTCGCAAGAACTAAGTACCCGACAATTAATACAAGTTTAACTATGAGAATTCTTGGCCTGTTTAACTGAGAAACTCCGAGACTCATTTATATTTAATTTACTTCGAGATAGACGAGACTGAATGTTTTATAAGCAATTGTTTTCAAGAACTTTTAGTTAACTCTTCTGTGTTGTTAGCATGGAAATTGGTTATAAAAAAACTTGTCGATTTATTTTGGTTTCTAATACATTAGCATTAGGATTATCCGTGCCGAGACGTGAACACTGACAGTCGGACTGGTCCACAAATTTAAGGTCACTCAGCACGCCATGGAGCAGGCCATGCTTGGAATTTCTTCGAAGGATAAAATCAGAAACGAAGTTATCCGGATAAGAACTGGAGTTGGCGACATATCTTGCAGAGTAAGCAAGCTGAAGTCGCAGTGGGCTGGCCAAGTTTTTCAAAGGACCGATGGCCGGTGGAACAGACGAGTCCTGGAGTGGACACCGCGTATCGGCAAGCGTAGTGTAGGATGCTCTCCAGCTTAATAGACCAACGACCTCAAAAAGGTGGCTGGGACAGACTGGATGCGGAAGATGGAGGAGAGAGTGATGTGGCACAGCATGGAAGATACCTATGTCCAGGGTGGACTGCGACAGGTTGAGTTGATTAATATAGAAATAAATCTAAAGACTGATTTACACGGAATCCTTTAATTACCATGCAATTGATTGAATCGACTAAACAAGTATTTTTTTGTATGCCACAGGCAAGAAGAAGAAGTTAATCCCGATTTACACGATGTGGACATGTGAAGTACACGTCCACATTGTGTAAATAGGGATTAACTTTACTGCTTGTTGCATGTACACACGGCTAAATATCAAGCTATACTATACATTTCCAGTATAAGCTGATCTCGCACTTTATAGGATTTCCGTACAATGAGAGGTCAGCTGTTTTGTCATGTCACTGGGGTGAATTCGCAAAAGTACTAATTGTTTACACTGTGTTATGAACAATGATCTTTATGATGTATTTGGTGCTTTAATTTTAATTTGGTGTGTTGGCTATCGCATTAGGCTAAGACCCGTAATGGTAGTTTTATGGCATTTAAACAAATAAATATATAAATAAATAAGCAGTCTTGTATCTCGTGTCTTGTGTCTTGTATATGGTACTGTTGATCTACTGACGACGTCTTTTTAAGCAGTAACCTAGCTTTTGATAAACTCGATAAGAAGGACAGAAGGACATCGTCTATCGTTCGTTGTGCCGTTTTATAAGAAAAAAAAAGCCTTTGCCGTACTGTAGCCAAATAGACTGGTATTTCAAATTCTATTTTCTCCAAAAACGTAAGCGAAAACGACCCACGTGCCCTACTTCCTCGAGAAACCCGGCAAAATATACCCCGAAAATAGAGGTAGGTACGAATTCAAATCGCGAATGGTAGACTAAAGATAAAATTAACGCAGAGGTCTTAACTCACTTAGAAATGTTATACAAGCGGCGTACAGTATTCGCATACTAAGTTGGCGATGTAAATGAACGTAAGGCGATGGGTGAGGTACTGATAGCGGCCGGAAGGGGCCTACTAGACGCTACGCTGTGACATACAGACGGCGAAAATTGAAGGAATTTGGAATTGCTTTTGTAGAGGCAGTTTTAAGTAATTTTATGTGACTGTTAAGTAGTAACTACTGAAATATTTATTGATATTATGTTAATTATTATTGTAGCCATTTATTGCGGACGGAATCCATATAATTGTGTTTTTCTTAAGATCTATGTTATTAGGTACCTAATATAATAAAGTAACATTTTCTGAATTAAATTATGAGATGTCAAGTGACGTGGTTACGGATGTTTATAAAAAAAAACTAGGCAGGGATAGAAAGAATTTAAAAAAAATATTGAGAAAAAACAACTTTTTTTTGTCACTTGACTCTTTCTGTGTGCGGAGGAACACGATAAAACAATGAGTAAATATGTATGAAGAAAAAATTATAAACAAAACTCGTATAACACTTAAAGAACATAATCGCAAGCAACAGTATGTACTTACGTGAAGTATTAGAATAAATTACCCAATAACTACACAATACCGAGTGCTTCCGATATGGTCCGCTTACCACCGGACGCCAGTTGGCTGCGTCGGTTAGTTTCCAACCCGGGTTCGAACCCCACACACGTTGGGAACGCGGTTTAAAACTTTACGCGCGTTTAGTTCGAGAGCTCCAAACTTCGTAATATATTCTCTTTACGAAATATAAAGATAGTAGTTTATAAGCAGTTTAAACAAGTTGGTACCGGTTTTTGTTTTGGTTCTCGCACGTTACGGGGTGCAAACACAGTGATTTATTGGTTGGTGTTTGGACAAACTTTGGTGGGCTTTGGCCGGGATAATGTGGTGGTTGGTGAAGTTGTCAATCGTTTTGCAATGTAAGTAATGGTTTTTTTTGGCTTTTTTTTCGATATCTGTATACAAAAATCGTGCCCAGTTTTTTTTCTCCGCAAATGTGTTTTATTCAGTGTTATGTTTGCGACATAAATATTTGAGTAGAAATATCTTTTTCATAAATCAGCTGATCGTGTAAACTGTTAACTCAAACCAAATTAAAAACACACAGTGAAGTGAAGCCGTATGTGTGCGTGTGAGCGTGAATACACAGAGCGAAGGTGTAGTTTTGGCATGCTTCACTGTATTGTTCGCAGCGCTGTGTCTTAGTTTTTTCATTGATCTGAGAATGTTACGAATACAAAATAACTAAGTAGATACTTAGTGGCATTTCTACTCTAACATTTTTTTGCTTGTACACATGATTTTAGAAGTGAAAACTTCTTTAGGCGCAATAGTCGATTTTTGATAGGAGATAAACTTACAAATTCGCGTCACCGACATGTTCACGCCGTAGTGCTGTACTATAGAAGCTAGATGGCGCTAACACCAGTTTTAAGTTTCCACGTCTGTCGGTAGTCCCCGTGACTGCCAATTTTTTAGTGCATTGTGTTCGTTTATGCACAATTTTTGCACACAAAGCAAAAAAATAATAATATAACTGTTTTGTTATTTCAGTGCTAGTAATAAAAAGTAAACAAATATGACAGGTCACTGACCCTAAGGATCAATGTTGTCAAAGCCATTGGTCGTTTGTTAACAACGTTGGTATCGATCAAATATCAAGTGCGGCTTTGGGATTGGCGTAGTAACATAGCGTAGTTAGAAAGCTTCCGGCTTTAGTAATTATAGTAATAATAGACATATTCACATGCCTTAAGTATAGGGAAATTAATTGTTTAGCAAATTAACACACAATTTGCCAAGTTAAAGCCTTTTTTAATACAACTGTCAAAGAATGACAGACTTATTTTCAAATCACACTTGATTTGAACCTTTGTTCGCTAATGGGCAAATTCTTATAATGGCAAATTCGCATAAGGGCAAATCTAATACAGCAACCTACATAAGTTTTGGGTCCATATTGGCTCACCTAAAGTTCTTTACCCGAAATTGTTCTTCCTAATGATTTGTAATCCGAATGATCACTCTTCCTAAAAAAAATCATCCTAAAGTATTCATTCATACTATTTGTAGTGCTACCGGCGATATTCATAACACTCATGTTTCCGAAAATTGTAATTAATAATATTTAAACTCCTACTGTTTTTTATCATAACGCTTTTATCCCTAAACATAATTACCATAATATATCTACCACTATGAATAAAATACTTAGAAAAATTTCACGACCAATTTCGAGGTTTCGTAGTTGGTCACAGTTCTAACCTAACCTAACCAATGGATCCCTTCCACATCGTTTTGACGACAAACGGTTAGTCGGAGACAAAAAACACCAAGACACTTTTAGCCTTATATTTAGGTGTTTTATACGTCTATCGTATAAAACACCTAAATATAAGGCTAAATCAAGAAAATAAACGATTTGCAAAAATAACACTCTTTTGACTAATTTTTTCTGAGTCCTCGCGCCGTAGCGCCCCCAAGGCTACACTCCAACCGAAATTCATAAAACACGACTCATTTACGGCCTGGTTATGTTTATGGCCTGGGATTTTATACCGCAGTTTTAACCGTACCTAAACCAATAACTATAGGACCGATTCGGTTCTGGCACTTCGCCGGCCGCTACCGCGGCACGCTCGCTTCGCTCGCTCGGCTCGTGCGTTGTGGTCACAGTTCTAACCTAACCTAAACCAATAATTATGAATAAGACCGATTCGTTTCTGGAACTTGACTGAATGACTGGAGCGGGACTCTGGCTTCGCTCGCTCGGCTCGTGCGTTATGGTCGCAGTTCTAACTTATTTTAAACCAATGACTATACATAGTACCGTGATAAACAAAAAAGATATGACTTTGAATAATAGTGTAAAAGATGGTTATGTTGAGAAAATATAGAAAAACAAATAAAAGTATAATAGATGTTTATTGCTACTGACATTATGAAGTTGAATGCTTCGGAATTATGAAGATGAACATTAGAGACAGAGTAGTTAGGAATTGTGATTGTTAGGATGAAAAATGTTAGGAAGAACATTTTCGGATTTCCAATTATCGGAGTTGAAAATTTAGGTGAACTTTGGCGCACCCTAAGTTTTAGGTACACTATGTTTTCATACCAAAAAGTCCGCGTAAAGCCAAAAACTGTAAACCTTGCGGTTAAGAGAACTGTAAAGAGGAACCTCCGCCAAATCTAAAGAGGTTTGATTACACTGGGAAGGGATGATGAGAAGAAACGTCCCCACCATCCAACAGATTTGAAATAAGTGTAATTTGAAACGTCTAGTAGGATAGATATTTTTTACTATGGCGACGTTCTTCAAATACGTGGGGTTTAGGTTTTATAAAATATTGTTTTTTTATATACTTTTTATTTTTTACTAGCACATTTACTTAGTGTGCAATAAAAAGGATTAGAACATGGCGATCTTAATAATGTTTTCATATAAGGTAACGGATAACAGGCAGCTCGCCATCCGGTAAGGACCAGGTGGCCAACCACCACCTCTTTAAGCAGTATTATTTTAATGTTACTTCAGTGCGAGAAATAAGTGAAGCAATACAGGACGTCTAATTCCATCTCTTTCCCACGCTCAAGTAAGATTAAAATAATACTGCTAAAAGAGGTGGTGGTAGGGCCCCAGGCCCGGGTCGACGGCGCTTTGTGTTCCACGCGCGCCTCAAAGAGATGTCAGCATCAATGGATGGTGTCTGCTAGGGCCGATACCTGCCGAGGTCGTGGGTTGTTTGAAAGAGATACCATGGCCCCTGGCACAGGCATCAGAAGGAATACAGGTGGGTTTTAGTCAGTAAAAGTCTGACACGCCCTCTAGCTCCGCCCAGAGCGGGAAAAGTCATTTGATGATTTCCCACCAAAAAAAAAGGCCTGTTTTGTATGGCACGCAGTATAAATCAGAGCTTAACTTAAGCCAATAGTGTATAGTTTGACATGCTTTTGGCTGTACTAATGAGTTAATGGGTACATTAACTTAAACACTATTACTAATACTCAATGATTTTCAGTTTGAGAGTCAAGATTTTTTTTTTTTTAAATAGAATCGTCATAGTTTACGTGAAATATGCTTTTTTGTTTGTGGAAAAAATGATCTTTGTTTAAAAATAAATAAATTTTTGCCGAAAAGTATTATTTTAAAGTATAAAATAAACCCAATAGTTTTTGCAACTACTACAGGTACTTTAGGCTTTTTGGGTCCCAATGAACGAATTGACACTTATCCCTTGACTGTTGTAGGATGGGGACGGGGTTCATACAAAATTGCCCATGGTCCTTTAAGTAAGCTAAGCAATTGTGACCGAGAGCAATGGTAAAAGTACAGTAAAGTTACAGTGGTAAAAGAGCAGTAGTGGCCCAGTGGTAACAGCCTCTACTTACCTACTCATCACCACTGCCCTCAAAACGGTAAAGCCTGAAGTGCTGTATCAACCCAACAACCATGCTGACTGGTAATTATTTGGAGCAGAACAAGAGCTTTTCTTGTGTGTGTGTAGTTTATAGAATACTCACCTACAAGATTATAAAATAAAGCACATGTAAAGTCAGGTCAATTAATTGCTTACCATAATCAGCCTATAATGTTACCACTGCTGGGGCACAGCCCTCCTCTCTTCGAGTGGGGGTGGGGCGGGCCCAGTACGGATTGGTGGATGTCACATGTCTTAGAATTTTTGGTTCTAAGACATGACAGTTCCCTCACGATGTTTTCTTTCACCGCTGTGAGAGCAGCGGTGATGGAATTATTTACACAAACTAAAGCGCCTACAAACTAGTAAGTCCGGACCCGTAAGTGGTAACCCACTGAGCCTGACTGCTCTAACTTTAGGGTGATACACCAATTACGAGGTTTATTATACAAATCTGTAGGTAAATCAAGCCTCCAGGTGTATTACCGTATTAAACTGCCAATTACCACTAATGACTTAATTAAACATGCTTGTTAAACCGTGGGCCAGGAGTAGGTGAACCACAATAGTACACGCGGTTCAGTTGACCCGTGCATTATCGATTCGCTGTCAACGCCCCTGATCGACAATACGTCGTTTACTGTTCAATGTTTGGTGACTAACTTTTCCTATATTTGTATACATATATATGTGTATACATATATATACAAATATTGCTTGTTTAATAGTATAGGATGAGTCGAAAAATAGTGTGATCAGTATGTATTTGTAATCAAGTTCTCAGAAACGGCTCTAAGGATTTCGATGAAAGTTGCAATAGGAAGGTTTACGGGGGCTGGGCACGCCACTATTGCGGCAGCAATAAGTCCCTTCTTTGAGGAGTGGCTAGAGAGGCGCCACGGCGTCCTCACCTTCCGCCTGACACAGGTCCTCACCGCACACGGTTGTTTCGGGAGGTTCCTGTTTTGGATAAGGCGGGAGGAAACGCCCGGGTGTCACCACTACGTGGATCGCCCGGTGGACACTGTGGAGCATACCCAATCTGCCCGCATAGAGGTCTGCCCAGCTTGGGCGGAGCACCGCCGTGTCCTCGTGGAGGCGATCGGTGGCTGGGATCTCTCGCGTCCAGGCCAGGCCAAGGTACGGAGCGAGAGGGCATGGAAGGCCGTCACCTCCTTCTGCGAAGCAGTAATGCTCGCAAAGGAGGAGGTATATATAGGTAGAACGCGTGAGGGAGAGGCAGAATTCCCGGCCACCGTAGGCGCGGGTTTGCGGACGGTGAGCAATGGGTAGCTCGCCGTCCGATAAGGACCAGGCCTGGGTCAACAGCGTGTTGTGTTCCACGCGCGCCTCAAAGAAATGTCAACAAGTGAAGGGGTCCGATGGGACCGATGCCTGCCGGGGTTGCGGGAAAGTCCGAAAAGGATACCGTGGCCTCTGGCAACGTACAGGCAACTGAAGGAACGCGGGTGGGTTTTAGTCAGTAAGAGTCTGACCGGAGCGAGAGAAGGTATTTGATAATTTCCAACTAAAAAAAAAAAGGTTTACGGGGGTGAAAAATCGATGTAGCTATAGGTCTCATATCTGGGAAAATTCGTTTTCTCCGTATTTTCACCCGAGCAGAGCTCGGTCGCCCAAAGTTTAGAACAAGATGGCTATCTTAGAATAATGACATGGCAGCATGGACTTAGTAAGTACATACTATCATGGCAGTATGGAATTAGTATGAACTATCCTGTACTACTAAATGAGCATTCTCTATTTTCACCACAGTAGAACTCAGTCGCCCAGGTAGTAAGTACTGATGAGCCAATATACAAAATCAAATCAATTGTTTTAAAAGACATAGGTTCTTTTGATGTTAAAAAATATACAAAGAAAAAGGTTTCGTGGGACACCCAGTTGTAAAGAA
The DNA here is from genome assembly GCA_963853775.1 of Xanthia togata. Taxonomy (NCBI): domain Eukaryota; kingdom Metazoa; phylum Arthropoda; class Insecta; order Lepidoptera; family Noctuidae; genus Xanthia; species Xanthia togata. The sequence goes on along the minus strand of OY970794.1, from coordinate 23,628,191 downwards.
GTTCCTTTCGCTTTTGCACAAACGACACTTTTTTATGTAACTTAAGTGTCTTGACGGTCAAAATGATACACATTTTTGGTCTAGCTCTCATTCGCCAAGTGTGCAGAGTGACAATGAAATGAAAACAATGCAAGACAGCAAAAAACTCAATAAATTAGGTATGTTATATTAACCCCTAAGATACTAGACTATGGTGGAATGAACGCGACAATACTATCTGTGTAAATACAACACAGCAACGTAACACTATTCTAGATGAAATACCAAACGTAATAATATTAATAAAACCCGTAACCAATACACTGTATCGAATCCTCAACCAACACGGTGTTCAGCTTCAAGTTTTGATCCGCAGTTATCGAAGTAACATAAAATTCAAATGTAAAACGAAATAGGAAGCGCCAATTATCGGATGTATTATTCATTCGTAGTGCAGTCGTGTCGTCGATACCGCGTCATGATACGACAACTATTTAATTTCAAATAGACAACGAAGAATTCAGTGCCGGCCATGTTTGGAATTTTAATAATAAAAAACGTTTTAGTGGACAATAATGGGACAAATAACTGCATGGAGCGTTTTTGTGGGTTAGAAACATTTAGTTACTTGTTAGCTTTGTTATTTCATATCTTCAATGTGTTTAAGAAAGAAAAGAAAGAAAGAAAATATTTTATTTGGGACACACAAAGGAAATACAAACAGTAATAAAGAAACACATACACATTAGATATACTTACATGCACAACTTAAAACGAATAACTTACGGGCTGTTAAATAGATATGTAAAAACACTGTTTTATCTTTGGAAACGAGAATAGTCAAAAACACAAAAAAAAAATTAACGAATAGACCAATCGACTTGACAAATACCCATAAAATAATATAGGTATTTAGACCACAAATAATAATCGGAAATAGATTCTGCAAACCAATATTTCATTCTTGATTGACGGCCAATAAAAGTTTGTCTATTTATTCATTGAAGTCTTGCAACACCTAAAGCGCGGTCACTGTCGGACTGCATAGGAAATAAAGAGAAGCGCGATGACACAACTCTGGTAATTTATTGCAAAATATGAAGCAATTATCTATTTACAAAAAAACTATTGATTCGATAAAAAAACTAAAACACTATTACGTTAATATGTCGTGTCGCTTGTAGAATAATCTGTATGTAATGTATTGGAATTATTATGGTTTTAATGATTAATAGTTATTTGTGCAACAAGAGAGCAAAGTTGTTTTTTGCTGCGAGTGTCGATTTTGAACCCCGAGTAAGCGAAGGATTCTATAATCAGCTCGTAATTCTAGGTTAGAATCCTGAGCGAGGCGAGGGATTCAAAGACACGAGATACAAATAACTTTGCTCTCGTGTAACACATACAACTTTTCACCTCAGCAGCGAGAACATACATGTAAAAAAAAACTGTCCGATCCGTGAGGGTGTTGTTAGGTATCGTATCTTAATTATGTGGAAATTTTCAGGAAAAAAGAAAAAAGTATGGCATGGCATGGCTATAGCATTAAGTCTGCCTCTGTAAATTTCTGTGCTTGAAGTATTATATAAATAAATAAAAAGAATCCCCACATTTTTTTTCAATGATGAATTTAACCGGGTTATTACGTTGGGTGTGGGTCATAACTTATGAGTTACCCCTGTTGCAAATTTTTAATGGATTTGGGGTAATTACGGAACAAAAAATGTGAAATTTAAATACCAATAACTTTTTTACTATCGATAATAATAGTAAAAAAATTACACAATGGCAAAATTTGGTCTGAACTTTTTTTTGGCGTCCATGGATTTCATATATATGAATCGAATTTAATTAATTTTCTACGATTTTTCAATTATTCACTCCTTCTCGTAAAGGCCGGAATTATTTTATGTTTATAAAAGCTTATCAAATGATGTTCGATTTAAGTACATACGTCATGTTACCATTAAAATAGTGGTGTGAGTACAAATTGTATGAATGCAATTTATCTGTATCAATAATTAAACGAATGATCGATTTTATAATCAACCGATCGATCGACCCATGTAGAGTAGTTGGTTTTGTTTTTAACATAATTATTAAAATGATCTATTCTTTCGTCTTTAATCAATAATCTTTGAAGACTTAAATCCAATTAATAATTAATCAAAATATCACAGGATCGTTTCAGTTTTGTATCGATTCCTAAGAAAACTGAATCGAAACGTGCAGCACTACTTTTGTCTTTGACAGTGACATGTTGTCTGTGGTTGTCTGTCAAGAGGCTACAGAATCCTTCGACGTTTTTCATCTCGGTTGTTTTGTGTTTTTATTTGGCTTTCTATTTATTTTTACCCGACCTGGACTGTTTATGGACTGATTGATACTGTCCTGTGTGACTAGTGCGTGCCCTTAGGACTCCGATATTGCTTTTGCGTGACCATAAGCTAATCTTACTGTGTGCTCCGATTGTGCCCAATGAATTGGATTTTTGTTTAAACCCGGAAAAATCATAATGGCAGATTACGGTCATCGTGTCGCACGCTCATTTTATGTGTAAACTGCAATATATGCGTGAACACACTGCAAAAATAAAATTCCTGGCAGAACCGGCATAGTTGAATATTGCTGTAGTTGTTTAGTTGGCCGGCGCACTTTAGGCTGCTGCGCACACACTATGACCTTAGTGTGGTATCTAGGATGGGCCAGACATCGAGAACATATTTCAGCACCAGCAGGTTTTCCTGATGAGATAATAATACGAGATGAGGATGAGGAATAAAATAAATATGTTAAACAAAATGTGTTTTTTATTTGCCCTAACATTAGGTATTAAGGTCTTCTTCTTTTCGTGTGGTTAGTAAACTAACCCGTACCCTAATTACGTAATGCAAAATCAATCCGAATCTGAATAGTTTTGAAACAGATTGCTAATCCATTGCTCCGCAAGTTCGAAAAAAAAAACTGCAGAGCAACGTAAATAACGCAATGAATGTTGTTGAACTGTCAAAATGAAACAGATTTGTCTTTATCGTTTACGAAAATATGTTGCGTAATTAGAAAGCTGGTGTCAGAGTTTTAAAGCCGCCCATGGGCCTCTGACTTGGCTTCACATGCCGTCGAGAAATATCTCTCAGGCATGCCGGTTTCCTCACGATGTTTTCCTTCACCGTTTTTTGAGCAAGTGATAATTATATAATACGCACATGAATCCGAAAAGTCAGAGGGGTTCGAACTCGAGACCTACGACTTGTCAGTCTGACGGTCACACCACTAGGCTCACTGCTTCTAGGTATTATTATATTATAATCTTCTAGACATTAAGGTATAACTGAGGGTTATATTACGGGGCAAGCGCATTTTTAAAAAAATACGCGCCCTTCTTTCGTAAACATACAATTGAGTACTACTCTACACCGAAGGTTAGAAGTTATTTGGGTTTTTCTCATTTTATCCGTAAATACTCTTATCCTCACTTAGACCACACCACATTATGCATTTCTTTATGATTTAATTTCAATCTGCGATGTTTTATAGATAATTGTTGTTTGACGTTTATTCATAACCTAAAAATTCAAACACTGAAATCTTTTTTTTCCGGCTTTCCCAAATGAAAATAGTCTCATTTATAGATTCTGGAGCTAACGCCAAATCTTTTAACATATTTTTCATTACGGGACGCTTAAATTTGATCCCAGACAATTCGTTGTATGGAGACCTGCCATTGTTCCTGTAGTACCATTTATGCCCTTTTCGGATCGGACAAGGTTTTTTTTTACATAATCTTCATATTTTCACTTCGTATTTTTTACTTCAACATTGTCTTATTTTGAAAAAAAAAAATAACGTGCGTTCGGGGGACCCCCGTGAGGCACGAAGTTCCTTCTCACGTATGATATCTCGTATTGCTTAGGATATATCATAACATGTATTAAAACAGAAACAAAATTTTCACAGTCGCCATCTTGGATTTACATTTTAATGTCACAATCGGCTTTAGCACCCTCGAAAACTATGAAAACGACACCCATGATGACAAATTAGAAAATTTTCGCAGCCGCCATCTTGGATTTTTATTTTGACTTTATTATTAGCTTTAGCATCCTCGAAAACTATTAAAACGACGCCCATGATGAAAAATGTTCGCAGCCGCCATCTTGGATTTTCATTTTGACCAAATTCACACTTTATATCTCTCTCCGTCTTTCTTTCTCTTTGAATTAGAAGAAGACAGTCGCAAGCGCCTTTTCGCGTGACGATTTCTGCCAGTGCACTCTTACTGCAAGCCGCTTCAAGAACTTCGTTCTAAAAATTTTAATAAAACAGAATTTAAATAAAACCATAACAGATGATTTGCAATGTTGAGGTTATATGTGTTTCCGAACGTTTTATTGTTTGTTTCTTTTTTGGGCCTACTATACTGTTTGCGGTGTAGCATGGTGACAGGTGACAGAAAGGGTAAAATATATAATAATTTACTTGTTTATACTGATTCTGTATTTTACTATGATCCGTACCTACACATACAGATGGTGTACATAATACGGACTCAGTAAAAACTGTAGTAAATTAAATAAATTTACCCTTTCTGTCACCTGTCACCCAAACCATGCTACACCGCAAACAGTATAGTAATTTTGAAATCAAACTTCGAATCGACTTGTTTCTGTCTCTCGCTTTTTTCGTATCGAAGTGAAAGTGACAAAACTAAGTGAAGTTCAAATCTTCAGAATCTTGTGAGTAGACCCAGGACTGTTCTCGGCATTTAAAATGTTTTATTAAAAAGTAACTTTGTCTCACGCTCGCAGCAAAATCGAATTTTGCTCACTGATAGCAAAACCTGCTTGTTTGAGGTGCTGAGGTCAAAAATAATTTTTAGAGGTATCTTTGTTTTTTTTTTTCATAACATAACATAACATCACGTCTTGCTTCCCCGAAGGGTTGGGCAGAGGTGTACCTGTTGTACACCCACATTTTGCCAGTTATATTTTTTAAGTCCCAGGTAATAGGGGCGAGCCTATTGCCATCAACCGGGCACAATACCAGACTCCGGACTACTACTGAGAAATTCCTGTTGAAAAAACCGGATAATACTTCCTCCTGTTCTTCATGCTCAGCAGTAGCCCTTGCGACCACTAGACCAACGAGACAAACAAGGGTTTTTTTTTCAATCTTATCAAATTAGTTGTATTATGGTTTCAACACACATTCAAACTAGCATATCCTGAAGAATACCATATATTTTTCAGATTTTGTTTACTGCAGTGGATCTTATAGTTTTAGGCATTATAAAACTCGCGTTTAGCTCCTGTAATCCCTCTAAAAAGAATATCATAACTTGCTCTTTATTAGACCTTTTAATAGTTGTTCAGTCGTGCCGTGTTATGTTAATTTATGAGTGGCATTCCGGCAACCATATTTCTTTGACATAACATAGCTGTCATTGTGACATTTGAATGATAGACAAACCATCCCTAATGCGAGGAAATGAAAGAAACAATTCTTTATTTATTTACCAAACAAAAATGAACAGTAAGTTGTTTTTTGTTGAGTCATTGACCCTGGCTGATAAATAGCATTGATTTATTTATACACTACCATGATTTTCTAACTATGAGAATTGGGATTGATTTGATAAGATATTTGGGAAATTTTTACTTTAATTATTTTAATTTTGTTGAAGCTCTATAGTAAAGTATAAAAATATGGCATGAGCTTTGTTTATCATTTGATGAATCTATTAGACTGCTACAAACAATAAAATAATATACATTTATCACAATATTCAATATATAACTGAGAAAACTGGCTCCTTTTAACAATCCTATGCTTTTTCCAATGGGCAGAAATTCTGTTAATTAGAAAGGAATTTCTGCCCATAGGAAAAAGGTCACAAAAATGCCACAATTAAAACAAAACAATTCCAATTTCTCAATCTACCAAGAATGCGGGCGCCTCCACCAGAGGTATGCATTAATTTATTCATTCGCGTCGCAATCAAAGCGTAGCGGAAGCGTGAATTACGATTAAGATGTTGACTTACCGAAAAATTCACTTGCTCCCTAATATCGCGATTTCAGTTACCTACGTAGAAAGTTCTTCTACAGGTGGAACTCTAAATAATTGAATTCCGAATACCGGGAACGCCTTGATCTGTGAACCGTGTAAGTGTTACCGCCTGTAATGATAAATCATTGTCGTGTATCTGGGACATGGAATTTTGTGTTAACCTATGATTTCGGAATAAGGAAGGAAATAGGAAAGCCGTTTTTGTTGATGAGGATCATCGTTTTTATGATCAAAAATTCTATCTAAATCTGCAGTCAGCCGCGTGATATCCGGTGAAAAATGGTCTACCACCTCTCTTTTCGTGGGTGCTGAAATTATGTGTTATATGAAAAAGGACCAAACTTGCTGTACGATCAGCAATCCCTTTTCAAGCACGGTAATTTTAGAAGGTTTTCTTCTTTAGACCGAAGGATGGGTTTCAGTACTCGGAAGTTAAGACTACAATTTGAGAATGAGGCTATAATTGTGTATGGCCCTGGAATCTTCAAGGCACATAATGAATAGGTAGTAGTTTCGTAGACAAATGAGTTTCCTTTTCCTTTGTTTATTCCGAGTATGAGGTCAAATGCGTACGCGGCGTATCCTTACTATGAAATCGCATTTGAATCATTTATGGCTCACTGCACTTGCTCGTTGCAAGCTGCAACAATATACATACTAACATTATGTATAATTATAACAGAGGAAAAGAAAAGTAGTGTGAGACTTTTGCAAGCTGCAACAATATACATACTAACATTATGTATAATTATAACAGAGGAAAAGAAAAGTAGTGTGAGACTTTAAGAGGGAACAGGGCCTGCAATTCTCCGTACAAATGTATTCCCCTTTTTCTTCCTGAATAATTCCTCTAAAGCAATCATTTCTTTTTTATAAAATCAAGGTCTACTGTAGACACGTCCCTCCACGTAGAAAATAACAAAAATGCCCCATTTTTACAGCTGTGATTGGAGGACTACCAGACAAAATCGAAAAGTTTTTAACATAAAAGAAAATGGTAGGAACCTAGACATATTCTTTCTTAAAATTTTAATGTAAAATATAATTGAATCAGCTCAGTTTTCGAGGAGAAAAAGGGGAATACGAAACGTTGATCTCGTCAATTTTTTTTGTGATATGATCGGTCTATGCTACAGCTATCCCTATCGCACTTTACGGAGGCAGACTTGAGTAAAGACGATGGCAATATTTCAAATTCCTCGCAGGCCCTGTTCCCTCTTAAGAATCTATATAAAAAGGTAAAATTGCTAGTTTGTAGAACTGGTTCGATTACAAAAAATATTTCACTGATTGAAAGATAGGTACTCTATTGCCAAGCGCTATAGCTGTGTCTTCCACGCGAAAGAATTCGGGTTAACTTACTTTCCTTTTACCCAAATGAGACACAGAATACCAAACTAGGACTATAATTTAAACAAACACCCCGTCCCTTCGCAAGTAAATCTCAACAAGTCAAAGGCGGGCATCAATTTTAATTGTTTCAGAATTGTATTCATTCCAGCAGTGGAATAAACTTAAACATTAATGAAGTTTTACATTAACATCATGTCGCGTGCGGCAGATGCCTTGAGCTCAGTTCGCTTCACTGCATATTGCCAACGATTACATAAATACAGAAAATACAACTCATTCAATCTGCAATCTGCCTAACATTTTCCCAACTATTATTATATTGGGGTCGCTACCAGTCTAACCGGATGCAGCTGAATACCAGTATTTTACATGGAGCGACTGCCTATCTGACCTCCACAATCCAGTGACTGGGTAATACGACACCCCTTGCTAAGACTGGTTGTCCCTTGGTAAGACGGGCTTCTGACGACCCGTAACGACTATCAAAGATCCACGAATGACAGCTGGGACCAACGGCTTAGCGTGCTTTCTGAGGCACGGAGGAGTCCCAGTATGTAAAGATGGTCACCCATCCAAAGACCAACCCTGGCAAGTGTAGCTTAACCTGATGGATCGATCCGTGTGGCAGTTATTACTGAGCCACGAGCTCCTATAAAAAATAAAACTCATTAACTACCTTAGTAGAAAGTTCGCGTTCGCAAAGTATGGGTGTGAATGTAGAAGGTGAACAAAATAAGAAAAATGTCGCTAATTTGTTTCGGAAACATGTTAATGTATGTGCAAAATGTAATGGATGAAAGCAATAATATGAATTTTAAGCAGCAGGTTGATGTTACTGATACTAGTGAATTGAAGACTGATTACCAAAACAGCTAGCATCCATCCTGATGAGCATGAAACGAGGTAAGTCTCCGCATCATGCGGTCAGTATTCAACAAACCATAATATCATTATTACACTCTGCTTGAAACACCTATGGAAATTATTAAAACTAAACTCAGTTGTTCCTATTACGAAAAACAAAACTGGAAATATCTCGAGCATGGTGAACTATTGACCTATTTCTTTGGCTACGATAACTGTAAAAGTTAAGCCTGACTCTTTGAAGAAAAACACAGCTTTTATTTGCCAACTCACTTTATGTATACATCTTACTTTGGCAACATGAGTCTTCTGACAATTTTTAATCTGTGACATCGCTAACACGAACAATGAACGCCTTGCTTTTAAATACCACCACTATTAAATACTAGCTCGCGTTTAGTGCAGAATAAAATGGCATTTGTCGTCAGTTTCCTCTTCGTGTTAAGTGATATTTCATCACAAAATTATGAGTTACACATAAGATTTCGTGAATTAGGTTAGTAGGTTTTTGCGTGTTACGGATAAGTAAATTACAATTTAATTTAGATGATTATTGTACAGGTGTTTTGAATCCAAAGTCATACTTTTACACACATTTAAACGGTACACGTGAACCTACCGGTAATAAGTCAGAAAAATTAAATGTTGTAACTTAAAATGACGTCAACCAAAAAGTAAAATAAGTAATGCATGCAGAATACAGACTTAATGTTAAAACAACTGATATGAAAGGGAAAATAAAAGATATCAGGATATAAGGAGACATAGAACTCATTCTAGTAGGTTTATAAAGAGAAAACGATGAAAAGAGTAGAAGAGAGTAAGAGTAGTGAGAGAACAGTGCCTCAGGCATTAAGTCCGCCTTTGTACAGTATTTTTAAAATAAAAGATATCAGGATATAAGAAGACATAGAAATCATTCTAGTAGGTTTATAAAGAGAAAACGATGAAAAGAGTAGAGAGAGTAAGAGTAGTGAGAGAGAAGTTCCTCAGGCATTAAGTCCGCCTTTGTACATTATTTTTTTACCTGTGCATAAAGTTTGAGTAGCTAAAAAGCCTCTAATGATGCTGATGCAGTCGTAAGTACCTACTGCTTGTAACCTACTTTAGAAGGGAAATAGAGCGTAAAAATACGGTACTGATGTGTGTTAAAATTGGACATTATGGAGGAACAAGCCTCTCGTGAAACTTCACCTTCTTAGCTCTTAATATTTTCATAAACAGTATCTTTGAAAACATATTCAAATTAATTTGTGGAAGTACAAGTAGTCCATCTATCTATATCTCGTTTTGTTTTGAATCTCCTATATAAATAATCTATTCTTTATATATACATACACTTAAATAAAAATGATTTTTCTGCTTATAATGTCAAAATAACAGCTTTTTACTAAATGCATATGAAAGTCCGTTGTTGACGGGACTTTCACTGGCAGATACCTAGCTGATGTTATAAGGAGTAATTCAGGCTACTTTTATTTTAGAAAAAGAAAAAATTGTAGTTTAATAATAGTAAAATGTTCAACAAATATGGATTATTTGTTTGAAAATTCTCAACAAGCAAGGAAAACTCGGAAGTGTCTAACGGATTGGGTGTTCTTATTACCTGTAAGTGTCGCAAGTTTAATTAACCTCGAAAAAAAAATTTTTTTTAGTGTCTGGTTTGGCCAAAGTTATGAATTTAGCCAAAAAGTCCCCATTTTCGACGCCACGCTATGACTCCCCATGGGAGTCGTTTGAAGCAACTAAAGGATATCACGTGGATGGACAGCATCATCCCCCTCACATTATGATGAGACATCTTGATTTCCCTAAGGAGATCAGGTCAAATAGTATAATTATTAACCAGACACTGGATATAGGATGAATAGATAAAACATGAAAACTAAAAATCCGTAATCTGTACTCTGTTGAAATTATGAGTCCAGAAAAAGCGACTTTCTATTATTTTATTATCATTATGTAGACATCGAAATCTTTCATGTCTGTGGAGTTACACCAGCAAGCGAAAGAAAGAAAGAAAGAAAAGAAAGAAAATATGTTTATTTTTCACAAACAAAACACACAAAAATACAAAAGTAGCAGAAAAACATACTAAACTACAAAAGTAGCCAAAAGCCTCGTATTCAACCAACAAAAACCGTTCACTTAGCATGACCACAATAGAAACGGGTTTTGTCGACGGAAGAATAGACAAAATGACAGATGAACAATCACAATCTGTCATTTTGTCTATTCTTCTGTCGACAAAACCCGTAGAAAACACGTTTCTATGGTTGTCATGCTACTAAATATAATTTTATCTTATTTAATATCGCTGAGCTACTACTTGAAAGTACTAGTAACGGTCTTGATGCGAAAAGTGTTACTGCTGTAAGTATTCTAGTATTCAAATATTACTCTTATCCCTGCTACACAAAAAGTTACCTACATAAGTTCGCTTCACATTTTTATCTATTAGCTATTGTTTATTTCTTATGCTTTATTAGAATGAACCAGACTCCTATTAATCAATTACAATCTATTATTTTCAAACTAAGAATAGTATTTATTGCACTTTACACAAGTCCGTTTCACTTTCTTCGTCTGATATAATAATAAAAACACTTTGTTCATGTGTTGTATGTGTGTCATTGTCACTATTATTTCTACACTTTTTACACTACACTAACTCAAATGGTTTTTTTCGTTTTAGTCTTCGCACTATGTTTGTGTTGCCTCGACGTTCACATGTCAGTGAAGTCTGTGTTCATGGGACTCTTTTAATGTTGGTCGATTTAGTACAGCCCCACGATCCCATTCAATCTTTGGATTCCATCCAATCAGCCAATACATGTTTTTGATTGATGAAGTTTTTTTGTAATGCTGTATTGGCAAATGCCTGCATTTTCTCCTTCCATAACTCCCTGTCTGAAGCTGCTAAGAACCAGTATTTATTCAAGGAATCTAGCTCTTCACACTTTCTGAGTCTAAGCCTATCACGCTGTCGCTTTCCATTAAGTGGAACCCATTGGGTCGTGAGTTTGGCCCACTGGTCGTCTGACATGCGCCAGTGTGCAGTTAGGATCATCAAAATAAAAACAAGGTATCCTGAACCCAATAATCACGCAAGATATTTCCTCCATCAATCAAAAACACCATAGGTCTACCATAGAAACTTTTTTCGAGGCCTGTATCACGTGTCATTGAGCGGACTGGTACTCGTCCACTCGAACAAAGTTTTGATTGTATTACGGATCCATTGTTAAACTAGGACAAACTTTTGATTGAGACCCAATTAAAAATAAAACTCGTACGACAGCAGGCTCCACGTGCCAGTCAATTGCTGAAATGGTGGCTGCAAAAAATATATTTTTGTTGAAATGGGAACTGAAATATTGTGATTTGGTTCCTACCTGTATTAGCGCTGTTGTGACTGATCAATTCGCATCCTGCTGATTTTATCTTCAGGTACGGAAAATTGTACTTATCTGTCCTTCAAAGATGTCAAGCTACTTAGCCTCCATTACAATTTAAAAAATACTTTTTCTGCTGAATTCAGCATTATAATAGACAGCTAAAATGAAAATAATAATAAAGTCTAAGTACTTACATAGTTGGACTGAGAGTGGAACCGTCATCTTCTTGACTCTTGTACTCGAAGTCCATTCTAATTATCATATTAATGGCCTGTTATAATGTTGACTTCGGTAGACTTACATTGATGTTAGTAAAACAAAACGTTAATACTTCGGGCTAAAACAAAGTCAAAGACAAATCATTTAATTCAAATAGGCACATAGAAGGCACTTTTGAACGTCAAAATGTACAAGAAAATAGAATTGATTCTAGACGACCCTTCCAAAAGGTGTTTCATATTATGGAGAAGAATGATTGATTGATTTTTACAGGTCTTTATTAACAGAAAATGGTTAATACAAGTTAGCAAAAAGATCTTATTTCAAATGTAAACTAACATAATCCGAGCAATGTAAAATAGGCAAAATTACCTCTCTTAACATTCAACATGTATGATTGTTAGTGTGACTACTAATTTAATAGATACATAATATAAAATTGTGCTGTTATGTAGGGTTTGCAAACCCAGATTTTTAAATTTAACTTACCCAGAGGTTTTAAATTATTTTGAAATTGTTACATTATTAAGTCAAAAGTACATTATTGTAAGACAAAATAAAAGCATATAAACATAATGTAATGTAAATATTACTGAGTTAGGTGACAGTAATCACGCTGGACAGGTGGTAAGTCAGCTAACGTTAATTCACCAGGAAATTTTGATGCGGCGTATGGAGAAGAATGGGCGAGAAACTCATACTTACTCTTTTAAAATATTTTAAAAACTGCGCAATTTTGCAATAACCCAACACAGCCTCATTTTTCAAAAGACAATACCAAACTCATTTACTTGTTTCGCATTACTTCAGGTACCTCATCAGATCATAAAACTACAACTTTAGGTGACGTACAAACTGAGATTGACGTGAAACATTGTCACGTGGTATGCAAATCATGGAGGATATGTTCCAAGGAGTTCGTCACTCGTCTCCTGTTGGGAGTTACTTTAGTAGTGGGGCCATACTTTGATGGATGGATGGATAAATTGGAACAACTAAAGGTTTTTCATATTGTGATTTTTTATGTGTTAATGTGGAATTTATGTTACAAAATATTATCAGGAAAATATTTTGTCGAGGTAGTTTTTCTTTAGACTTCATCATGGATAAATATTACATTATTCGTTGTCTTCATTAAATAACCATTCAGAATTTAAAAAAAAACTACAATAGAACTTACATAGTATACACACATAGTATACCATGTTAACCAAAAAGTTTATTTCAGAAAAAACCTTCAGAGACTTATTTTATCCTATCTGAAAAACCCGACAAAAGTTACGGTTAAGATTATTTCAAATGGAAAAAGCCTTTTGTGGTCTCTCGAAATAAGCTTTCGGTTGAAATGTTAAAGACGCGTCGCGTAAGTTAGCTGCGTCCCTAATACGAAAATAAAGCTGCAAACGGAATCTGTAAAATATCTTTAAAATTGTGGTCGCCCTAATGCATGAGAAAGTTTTAACTCAGTGGCTTTAAAAATTCAAAGGAACAACTGACATTGGAGTGTCGAACCTCTATTAATATTAAGCAAGTCACTTTCACGATGTTCCTCATCGGAAAACTTTATATTATTCTTTGGAATTTGATACTGAAGATTCTTTAGATGTGTATTTAATGGTTCCGCTTTCGACCCGGCTCGAGTTCATGAACGATTTTGTAAAGGAGGTGAGGATTTGCGTAATGTTGTACGACTAAAATGTTTTGGGAGAGTTCGTAGGAATTTTAGACTATTTTGTCCAAGTTCATTTGATATAATTAGTTTCCATTTAATCTGATTTATTTTACTTGATTTAATTTGATTTGATTTAATTTAATTTGATGTTTGATTTAATTGTGTTTTATTGTATTTGATCTTATTTGGTTTTATCTAATGATTTCTATTAATTTATGTTTGGCAATTGGTGTTATTTACCTTAAATAAATTTATTTATTTATTCATTTTGTGAAATCAAAGAAGAAGTTCTCATTTGATTATTTGTTGCATCATAGGTATACATTTTAGAGTTTAGTATACAAGGTCTCATTAAAATAGATGGACACATTTTAACACAGCATTCAGTACGTCTAGTCAAATATATCCAAGCAAAAAAAAACACTGATTAATGTGATTTGATTTTGACCTAAAAATTTTTAGTGTATTTTCGTTAGCAGATTTATTTTTCTTGTAAGGATCTAATGTGTTTTTCTTATTATTTTTTACCATTTTCCTTATTTTGGTGGTCTGAATGATTTCTAAAAGTTTCTCCATCGATTTTAATGGGACCTTATACAGGGTGGAAGGGACATCGACGCGAAAACTGATACCATGGATTCAGTACATGATTCCGCGTTGAAATTTTTCGTCAGTTATTTAAAAAAAAAATGTACTGAATCCATGGTATCAGTTTTTGCTTCGACGTCCCTTCCACCTTGTATAGGTCCTGAAATACCGTTGCGTTAAACAATATCAATATCTAACTATGCATTCCTATGTTCTAGCAACAGTTGGCATAAAGTCGGAGTATAATTATGAACAATAAAAAAAAAAAAAAGTTCGTTAACCTCTAGACAACCTCTCCCAAGCTTTTTAAATCAAGACATATTATGTCAATTGCTTTCCTACTAAGATTTATTTTCCACTTCGATGACTTCCAGACACCAGAAAGTTACTCGTAGATACTCCACCGGAAAAATCAAACCTGAAGTCAAGTTTTTAGTCTGGTCATAGCATAAATCAGACCCTGACCTTTACAATACCTTTACAACCTCATAAAACTGCTCGTTTCTTCGCCCCTTATAGACAAAAAGGCATGTGCACAAGAGCGGGAATCCTGTTTTTTTAATAATCAAACACCTTTGTCCTTAAGTGTGGGTAAGCAGACCGTGAACACATGTCTTAGTCGCGTGCCTTACGCGCGCTGCTTTTGTTTAATAATGCAGAAAAAACTAGGGGGCCAGGTCGTGACTCGTGCGGCCATAGTATGTAATTAAATGTTTTTACTATTTTTATTTTTCACGGTTATAACTATAGCTGGTAGGATGAACATGGCGTGGGGTAATCCTAACTAATAGATATTAGAAATTCGAAAGTGAGTTTGTTTGTTCATTTGTTAAGCTTTCACGCTAATACGGCTGAATGGATTTAGATGAAATTTAAAACATGAGTGGACCCATGTACTTTTTATCCTGGTAGTACGTTCCCGTAGCATAATTTCCGACCTCCACGCGGGCGAAACTACGAGCAAAAGCTAGTTCTTTTGATAAAACTGCTGTAAATACTAGGTATAATCGTACTGGACAAGCCGTAGAGTTAATAGATTACCTACAGTAACTCACTTTCAAAGCGATTCCAACTCAATGGCTTTAATGAGCGCCTATTTGGACCTGATTTTTGGGTACTTAACTATAACTATGACAAATTGATTCTGGGTTGGATACACAGTGGTAGTTGTTTTCTAAGTTTATGAAATGATCCTTTAAAATGCGAATAATGCCCCAAGATTGGGAATGTAGAGGTTACACACCGCCACATACTAACTACGCATCAAAGACATGACGTCACACAAATCCTGCATCGCGCAATTAGAGTTTACCGTGCGTATGACATATATAAGACTATCCGACATCAACAGTTGGGCAGTCGGCCCGCCAGACACAACACCCGTCTGGTTGGAGGATCCTCCCTTTTCTATGGTGGATGAGTGAACTTTACACCCTGTTCCTCATGCCCCTAAAGGAATATTAACACAGCAATAGCCCTGCACCCTAACTGCGTAGGTGAATCACAATGCATTGCTTCATAGATTTTAAAAAAAAACTGCTCAACAACGTAATTAACGCAATGGACGTAGGAGAACTGTCGGACTAACTGAATATGTGTGTTACGCGATTATAACATACACATAAGCTTAATCAGTCTATAATTTACGAACTCACAGGCCTCCTGTCGGTGAAAGGGAGTGGGCCATAATCCACCACGCAGGCCCAGTGCGGGTTGGTGGAGGTCATATGTCTTTGAATTTTTGGTTCTAGGCTATGACGGTTTCCTTACGATGTTTTCCTTCACCGTTTTGTGAGCAGTGGTGATGAAGTTGAATACACAAAGTAAAGTGTCTGCCTGGGTTTAAACTCATGACCTACTTGTAATCTGATACCACTGGGCCACCACTGCTCAGAATTGGCAACATTGTTGTTACGCAATTAACCCACTGTTTTACTCCATACATTTAACGCATACGAGGTTCACAGCTGTTTATTAATAAAACAACCACAAATTCCACCGCATCCGAGTGCTCCGGAAGAAGCACAGTTTGTAAGGCTTCCAGTACGGTGCAGTTTCTTGTTCCAACAGAGTGAGGTATGATGACTTGAGAGAATTCCTTATCTTTTTATCTAATTCATTAGTGTGCGTCCTTTTAAAGTTTTATTCAGGTGTTGGCGTGGTTAATGAAATGCATACATTTTAAAATAATTGTCGGACTCTGTAATCTAATATATTTTTTTATATTATTTGACCTATGGATGTTAGAGATACATTGAACATTCCAGATATCGGTTTTTTTTTAGGAACGATCTATGTGGACACTTCGCGACAGCAAAGGTTGGGTTATGTTATATGCACGCAAATATTATTATGTCGTTTTTTCAGTTTCTTCCTTAACAGACATATTTTTTAATATTTCTTAAAATAAAAATATATAAAAAAAACATTTTTTTTTTTAAATGTGGTCCGTCGGTGGTTAGGTTAGGTTAGGTTACTTGTATTCATAACAATAGTGCAAGGAGTGGCTTATTAAAATAAAAATATATATTGTTTAACTGAAACTGAATGATAAAATACAATATTACGATTTAAAAGAGTGTGCATGGATTTTCTTGCCCGCTCTTCTCAGTAGGTGCGCTTTGTAATGGGCTACTAGCTTCACGTCCCTGACTGACCGACTCCTTGACAGTTCAAAAATGCCTGTAATTGGTTTAATTGAAATAAATGCTTTGAGTTTGGGTAAAGATCGAACTCACTACAAAATTCTCGTATATCGTCGGTGTGCAAAATCTTTTCTCGTCCCGTGTCTCGTTACGTGTCACATACTTCATTAGTAATACTCAATACTAATGAAATATATGACACGTGCCACTTTCCATTACGGTCGCTGGATAACTTCCAAGATATCGTCAATTAGTACCCAAGGCAACAGGGAAATCAATTTACTCACGCCATAAATCGTGTCTTTGTCGAGTACGAAAACATTATAGCTAATGATATTCTTATTGTAAGTACTTATTTATCATAATTATAATGTATTCTATGCAGATATACATCCGTTCGTTGGTCGTCCGATCACGTCGGAAGGCGATGATTCTTTTCGCAAAAATAGGCTTACACTTGGTATTAGGAGAATGTTTATTTGACTGTTTCTAGTTGTTTATAGACGGATCATCGATGAATAATTTTTAATTGAGATGGTTTTGTGTCTAGGAAGCATATTGTTTGTATTTATAATATATTATTTTAACAATAAATTTCATCTAAAGAAGTTTGAAAAAGATTGTTTGAAAAATGCACATGTTTACTTAGTTTTTATTTTTGGTAACATTTCATAATTCTGCACTTGATTGAGTCCCACTTTTTGATGTCCCCAAACTTTTTTTATTGGACTTAAATTCTAACATAACAATATTTATTATTCTTCATTAGAACCGTAGTTTACATTACCTAATATCCACACCATTGCTAAAGTTTACCTACAATGCATGTAGTTGCACTTCATACAAAACGTAAAAAGAACAAAATAAAAAGACAATGGCCTAAGAACAATATAGCGCCAAACGCCGACAGTTACCCGCTATCGCTGCTATCATCAGCAGCTTATTAGACTGCGCACGAGTCGGTCACACCTGATGATTCCGATACAGATGTCCTATACCCGTTTCCCTCACTCCTATGAAAAACGGAGGGGTTAAGTATTCTTGTCTTGTCTCTTTCTAACGCACAACATGTATTAATTCGAGAACACGTGCCGGAAGGTGCGTATTTAAATATTCACGATGAATAACTTCGAATTATTAAACGGATCTCCGGTCAAGGGGGTACTTGGCATGCGAATTATGTCACATAATGTATGAAAGTTTATATTAGAGCATTCAAACTGATAATGTTATGAACTAAATAGACTGCTGCGTGAAGAGAATATGATGAACTTATTAGTAAAAAAAGTTTGAGTATTGTAAACCGAACCTTATTTTAATCTTATTCTGAAATACATTAATTTGAATTACAAATTCTTCACTGATGTCAGACCCAATGAAACAAAATTACTCCGTTTGCTTGAAGGTATTGGAAATTGGTGTCAAATTGAAAATCGAGGATAGGAATAAAAATTCCAAAAAAAATACTCGAATTATATCTTTACTTAGTTTCACTGCCTCAGCACAAGCATACACTTTATCTCTTAGAAAAAAACGTAAATTGTACTAACATACTTGCACACCGTGACGAGGGTGAGCAACGAAGCGATGCGCAAGAGCAACGGCCTGTGCAATACTTGCTGGGGTTTTCTTGCAAAACATGTATTTTGTTTGATATTGTTGTTATTATGTCTTAGATAGCCGGCTGGTGTTTTGACATATTCCTATAAATATATTTGTTATTTCTAAGTAGTACAAAGTTTATTAAACTAAGTACTACGGTTTCTAGGGTTTCTAAACGATAACTATTCTTAGTGTATCGTTGGCAATCTGAACAGTGTCAGCGAGAATAGCGTTATCATTAGCCCATAAGTTTTATATAACATGCAGGTATCGGGGCATTCATTTACGGTGCTGTTTGTCTAAATCTAAGTCTATTTAACCCCTAGAACACACGATTGATACAATAAATACAAACGTAGCTAGATCGAAACTTCAAAAGTAATGGACATAATGTGATGTAAACTGTCAAGTTACAAAATTAACTGTCAAAGTTGTCAAATACCTAACCCACTTGACGCTGTCTTTCATATTAATCTCCTGTCTGCTCGAACAATAACACAGTTCAATCCATATATTGGAAATACAATTTAAACCTCTCAAATTCAAGTCTCGATATCGCCACTTAAAGATTTCATAATTTAATGTCAGTTTGGCATTGTGCCAGGCCCGTCTGCTATATTGCCTCTTATATCGCAATTTACTCATTTCTTGAGTCGAAACTATTTGAAATCTCTTGGTAAAGGTGATTTGGCACTTTCTTTAGACCTTTGGTGACGTACTTAGTGAGAAATTTGAAATCTAGGGCCTAAAAGGTTCTTTATTATTTTTTAATTCGACACCAATAATTATTTTTTTACCTATCACTCTTGTCTTTGAGATAGGTACTTAAGCTTGTGTAAGATTTCTAAAATAGAGAGACAAGCATACAAAATATAATTCTAAAATTTTCTAGGAGTATTCTTCAACTTGTATTCATCTAATGCTAATGGTCTCCTCCATTGTACGCCATTTTAAGAGTACCAATACTAAACCCAATACTAAACTCTGAAACATTTAAACATTCATTAGAGAATTAATCTCAAAGTACATTCAAAAAAATAATGCAAACATTTTTCTTTATTTACCACATCCCAAATTCGACCAACAAAGGCCAAATGTTACCAACGACTGCAAAACAAAAAAAAAACTCTTTTGACAATAGTCCTGTCATGTCAAAAGTAAATTTTTAATTTCTTTTGTGGACAATACTGAAGATAGTGTAATGAGTCCGTCTGTTAACAATGGTACAGTCTGTCACGGTTACTAACTCAGATAACTGGTGTATGCAATATGGCGGAGGGACGCAACTTTCAGCAATGTGCACACACCCCAATGAACTGACGACGAGTTCTAATAAAACTGTTTTGTTGGGAATGATGTAAGTGAAACCAATCAGACCCTTATTTTGTGTTCGTTGTAGGAATATTTTATACAATATCCTATGACTGTGATGGTTTGTTGTTTTGATTTTATATAAAAGATTATGTCACCTATAGAGAAATGAGTCAAAAGGGAGTTCGGAAGAGATTCGGTTATTATTGTTACTTTACATCGTGGTGAACGCTGCTGTATCATAATCATTTCTGGTGCCGGCGGTGTGATACTCGCGAATCTAAAGTCAAGTAACCGAAAAACATTAATTACCATTTACCCAATAGCTCGCTAGTAAATAAAACAGTAGAATTCAATATCTACCATACCAAAATAATTTCAGACCAAGTAATGTTCCAAAAGGACAGCATAATGTTTTCAAATATTATCGAGTCAAGGTCCCTAAAATTAATTTCTCAGTTGAGATTTATACAAATTACTCGGACCTTAATAAATTAATTCTCTAACTCCGTATAATTTCGTTAATACAGAGCAAAAACGGTTTCCAATAATAACAACGCTGAAATATTTGATGTAAAAACGGGCGAGGAGCTCAAAGGCATCCCCGGAATTGATAGGAAACCACGAAACAATATTCCGGTGGATTCCTCCGTCGATAATATGATGTTTCCGCTAGAACGGCAGCCTAATGCGTCCTCCTCCCGGAATCCCTTCAATTTTGTGCCAGATTATTTTGGGTAAAAATAAAAAGGTTTTATACAAATATCTGTGAAACTGATTTTCGTTAGCTTTTGTTCTGTTTGGGTTAAAGAATTGATTGTGGTTATTGTTCGTACTGTTTTAATTTTCAGTCGTGTAGTTGGCTCAGACAATAGAGCAGATAAAGAGTGCATTGAATGTGAACGATATTTTGTCTCTTTTTCTTTTCAGTTATTCAAAAGCTGTCCAATATTGTACTATTATTGAACAAACAGTCACAAAAAATCGCAAATCGTGGTCGCAAGTGCTACTGCTGAGCATGAGGTCCTGGGTTCGATTCCCGGGTCGGGCAAAGTGTTATTGGGTTTTTCTATCTGGAATTTCTCAGTAGCAGCCCAGAGTCTGGACAAGCCCGGTTGATGGCGATAGGCTCGCTCCCTATTACATCCGACTTAAACATAACTGGCGAAATGTGGGTGTACCTACTACAGGCACACCTCTGCCCAACCCTTCGGGGAAACAAGGCCTGATGTTATGTATGTATGCAGTCACAAAAAAATATCGTTTCATTAATTCCCTTGAAAATCAATGAGCACAAAACTGCGTCATTGAATAAAATAATTTAACCCGAAAGTATCGATGCTGCTAAAGTTAATGTCGAACATGACAGGTGCCTACCGCTCATCCGAGCCAATTGGCTAGGTATTTATGAAACCTAGCGGGTCTGACCACTGGCGCGAGAGGGTCCCAGGGGTGCTGCGGCAAACTCCCCCGTTAATATTGATTCTGCCAATATCTACCACAAAATGTTTTAATTTTTTGTCCTGCCTTCACGGAATTTGAGTCACCCGGGACACAGCGGAGCATGTCGGGATAGATTGAGTTTTTCGCCAAAATTATTGTCCATTGGATAACATGTGCGCGGACCAATCTAAAATTTGTTTTGAGTGAAATATTGAACAATATGACGACATACTGAATCTAATTGGCTTCCAAAACTGGGATAACTAACAATCTGGTACACCACCTAGTTTTGGTTCGTTTTCGGATTATCTAAATAAATATCCAAGATTAATAATCCATTTTAGTTTATTAGTCCTTTCAGACAAATTCTTATGTTAATTTGAGGTTCTAATGAAATGTAATGTGGGAAACCACCCAAAACAACCACCAACGAAAGTAGGTAATTTATTATTTTGTAAAACTTTTAATGACCTATTAAATATCTCTTCCAGGTGTCCATTCAGTACGGATCATCAACATCCGAGTTCCCGACGTCATTCAATACGGAACTAGAGACTCCGTCACACTGGACTGCGACTTCGTTACGAACAACGTCACCGGTCTAGTGGTGAAGTGGTTTTACATGGATAAAACGCAACCGGTGTACCAATGGATTCCACCGCAGAAACCTCAAGCTCTAGGAATTTTAAGAAATAAAGTAAGCAATGGTTACGGTTTTATATTTAAACAGACTTAACTGTTGGTTTAGTGATCGAATCAGAAATGAAGAGATGTTGGAAGGCCTTCCACAAGATGGACCGATGATCTTGCAAAGGCCGCAGGAATCCGCTGGATATGGGAAGCACAGAATCGGTCGAAGTGGCGGTGCTTGGGCTTCCCCCAGCTTTCGGCTATGAAAGACTTTGACTTTGACTTTTGGCTTTCGGATTTGTTAGTTTTATTTATGTACATTACAAATATCTCCGACGTTAATAAACTTTTATTGAATGTTATTGTTGTTCAAATAAATATGATCTTCAGGATACAGATTCAGTCTTCAGTGAATGACACACATCTCTGCATAATTCCTTTGTTATGAGAAATAAAAGAGCATTTTTCATTCAGGTGGACCTATCATACAAAGTGTCCCACAATCCATACACGCAGCATCGAGCTCTGCACATCACGTCTCCAGTTCCAGAGTTGACAGGCAACTACACCTGCGTGGTATCCACCTTCCTGGCTGAAGATGAGAAGACTAGGCCGATGACTATATTTGGTTAGTAGAAGATATTAGATATTAGCTCTTACCATTAATTGATAGTAGCGTAAAGGTACAAATCCATAGCCGCCGCAGGTGGCAGTAGCATGCGACGTGTTGCCGCGACAGAACTGGTTTCTATGAAATACCTTCCATAGCTAGCGTCGTCGGTTTCATAGATGACAAACCAGACGTGTCACGGTGATACGTCACCTGCTGCTGCCGCCTGCGGCAATGCTGTTCATAGCCTTCCCTTTGATAACGTAATGATAGCTGCCAGCGCTGGGTGGATCTTAGCAGAAACTTGGATAATTGACGGTGGGTTGATAAAGCAGAGTGCTAACAAAAAACTCTAGCTCTGAATTTCAATCTTAATGCTGCACTGCGGGCTAACGCCTGCCTTAATTTTTTCCAGTTGCATCTATATTTTTCGTTACCGTAGGTAGCTAAATGAGCAATACATATTTTTATATACAATATATATAAATTTGTAATCACGTTCTCGAAAACGGCTCTAATGATTTCGATGATAGTTGTAATATATAGTTAACGGGGGTGAAAAATCGACCTAACTAGATCTCATATCTGGGAAAATTCGTTTTCTCTATTTTCAGTCTCGGGAATGTGATACAACGCTGGTATACCTGGATGATTTATGTTTATCTATTTTCACCCGAGCAGAGCTCTGTCGACCAGGTACTGATAAATTAAATAGGGATCCGCTGAAGATAACTTTTCAAAAACTTCAATACGTGATCAGTACCGAACCCTCCTTCAAATGTACACAGCTCTTGCTGAGTCAATAATATCCTATGGACTCACCAGTTATGGACTCACATTTAAAACCTACCTGGATAAAATTCATAGTTTGCAAACATAATGTTTGTTGAAACTTGTAGTACCAAACTATGTAAAAAATAAATACCAAGACAATTAATTACACAGGGATATTTAAACATTGCAAAGTATTACCTGTTCTGGCACGCGCTGAGTATCTGTTCCTCATAGAACATTTTGAAAACAGTGATATTCAAATTCCTGTCAAATATAACGTGAAGCCACATCAAAATCATTTCTAGTGCCACGCAAAAATTACTTTTATGGCAGGCGTACCGCTTCTTTCACAATACCCAATTTACTAAACCAAATACCTGTGGACATTAGAGACTCAATGAATAGTAAAACATAAAGCGAAAGCTGAAAGAACATTACATCAACTCGATCATAACTTAACTGTTAATAGCGCGTTGATCAAATCTCAGGCCATGGCATGCTAAGACAGACCCCAGAGGTCTAATTGTGTGCTTTGTTTAAGTGTAAGGAACTTTTAATGTGTAAAATAAATATAAATTAATAATAAATTTCATAATGAGTTGTCCACAATCAATCAAAATCCCAAAATCAACTCAAAAATAAACAATGAAAATTAATCAATCCCTTGAATTCGAAGCTGGAAATGACTGCCTATTAATTATTGACAGTGCACAAATGAAATGCACCGTAGTAGGTACAATACGTACATAATAACGAGGTGGCCGCCACTGGCCGCAATACAATGAGCTTTGTGTTGAGACTAAACGGAAATTACTCTGTGGAAGTTTATCTGCAGGTGCATCCAGAGAACGTTATTGTATAGTTTGTTGCAGGTTTTAGTTGCTTATTTTAGGTGTTCGGGAAGACTTAACCATTGATTGAGTGGTGAAGGGTGGGCGTTTTGGGGGATTGTCTCATGTAATTTTGACGTTCAAAAAGTGCTGATTCTCAGCCTAGTTTGAATAAATGACTTTTGAATTTTGAATTTTGGTTAAATTTTATTTTGAATATATATGTCATGCTTTTTTAGTATCACGATTAATTTACCAAAAATATTTAATTATTTACCAAAATTTTACTATCATTTATGCTTTATGCTAAGCAAAATAACCTCTTGGTTCCTTCTGGTCTCCACTGTGGTCAAAGTTAGCACACATTCTGAGCTTAAATATCTATGAAAAGTAGGTATAAAGCTTCGTTCAGTTTTTTCGTCGGTTTTCGCTCACTCGCCATTGGAACGCCAAAAAAATGTTTTATGTAATTTAACAGAAAAACTTATCCACGAAAAAAAAATCAGCTCTCCGAGTTAATGAATTATTCGTAAAACTCATTAATTCTACGCATAATTCATACAAACCAATGTTTTAGTTCCGAATACAAAAAAGACGATAAAATAAATACAAAAGTAAAATAAATTCTGTCTATCTGCTAAAACTTTTCATATTTCATTCTGAAATGATTTGTTCTTTGTATCCTGATAGAACAGTAATGGAAATTACAGCTTGTTCAAGAAAAATAATGAAATGAAAATGCGTTGGTCTAGAAAATTCAGAAAACTTCCTGTAGTGAAATTTCCTTGCGAAACTACAGGTTTTTAATAAAAGCTAACTTTAAGTGTATTACGAAGAAGGTACGGTGGACTAAAAGTCAAAGAAAGCAAGCTAATGGAATACAAATGGCTGTTTTGCTTATATTAGAAAATCCATCAATATTTGAAACAACAGTACCTACCTACCTACTGTGTCCAACGCGTTTATAATGAACTGGAAGAGACTTGGACTGGAGACTTGATGTCTCAAAGACAGCAGTTAACTGGAGTTTTGCTTAAATTCTACAGTGTTAATGGAATGACTTCAGTAGAATTATGGTATCACTTTTCTTGGTTGTCTTTACAATTCAACCACATATTATTTAGAGAAACGACCAGCCTGCAACATATTTCCTTTGATTTGTTTCTGCCTAGGTATCTACGTACATAATAAATAATTCTTCAAACAATTTGCACTGGTGATTATGTCATTATTTAATTTTAGTTTTTCATCATATAAAAATGGTTTGTTGCGAAAACATAAAGTTCTTGGTCTTAAAAGAGTCACTGTAGTGTACATGGGAGCAAATGAATGCCTATATGTATAAAAGCACGCTGTTGAATTTTCAACTTTCGGCACCGAGCCGAGCGTTAAAAATCCAACAGCGCGATTTTATTTAGACACAAATTTAGGTGTCGCTGAGTCTTAGTGAAAAGGGCAAGGGATATAAACTGACTTCCCTCAAAAACATTACTAATACTAAAACTTCAGCTCCAATCCTTTTCCATACAACCTAATTCCTTGTACAATAGGAGCAGTATCCATTACCGTTCGCGTGATCATAGACAGTAGATATTGTGTTCCTAAAACATAGCCGTTCGCGAGTAAACTCGGCAGTCCGATGACATTTACATTATAGACTGATGGGGTAACAGCGACTGTAAAAGCTTTGATCGAGATACAAAGTTATTTTTCAATAGGTATTTATCTCTTTTAGGGTTTCATACCTCAAAAGCAAAAAACGGAACCCATATAGGATCACTTCGTTGTCCGTCTGTATGTCTTTCAAAACTCTTTTTCTCAAGAACACATCTGCCCTGCATCCATCTCTTCAGAAAGGCGCTATCTATGAGATACGGCTTTTTAGTTTTATTTATACCATTCAATGGCTTTAACAATTTCGCATCTAATGGTATAAGAAAAATACTGCTATCTAACTTAAAACAATAAAAAAAAACAACTCTGAAGTTTTTTAAATCCTTATGTTTCCTTAGATTACAACTTACAAAAAGTCAATTTTCTCAAAACTTACTCCGATTAAGATAGCGCCTTTCGGCTTAGGAGGGCAGATATGGAGTATCAAGTTGAAATTTATATCAAATATGTAAATTTACGGTCCATAGAACTCTAAAAAAATCAAGCTTCTAAGTCAACGCAATAAAAAAGATGGCTATTTATGCAATACATTCTGATACGCGCAAATAAATCAAAACTAGGGTAATTCGCGTTGACCTAGAATCATGAAATTTGCCAAGAAGCAAGGTCCCACAGCACAAGGAAATAAAAACGTCTGTAAATTGAAAATGACTTCTTTACGGACTGGAAATTCTCAGTCTGGATTTCGCCCCCTATTACATGGGACAGAAACCCGAAATGTTACGCAGAGGTGGACTAGGCACACCTCTAGGATTACCGACGTGATGTTATGTTATGTTTTCTTTGCAGATTGTACATTTTTTGTTTATTTGAGTTATTGACCTATTTGAGTATTAAAAAGTTTTAATTTTTGTAAAGTAACTCAAGAATGAGTGATAGGATGCGGCAGCAAAACATGAACTAAAATTAAGGGTTTAATATTTTTCGTTCGTCAATGAAACTCAAAAATGCATTTCATAATCCTTTTGATTGGGTCCTATCGATGAAAAATTTTATATCACTTTAATGTCACGTATCCGTGTTTTTCCATGACATTTATTATTCAAATCACAAATCTGCACAAAAAATTGATTTAAATTTTATGTTTTGAACAAATCCTGCTAAATAAATAACGAGTTCGCTATTAGCGATTTGTTGCCGGATGACAATGCTCAATCGTGTTCATGTACGGTCAGCAATGAAAGTCGAAAACAATCAGAATTTTAAAATATAAGTGACTCGTTGCAGACCTTATCTATGTAAATGATTTATTTTGCAGAAATATTTGCATGTTGTCAGAGATTACAATATTAATAAACCTGAAAAGAAGATTTGTCATGACATTTTTTTTCTGTGGGTGTACGTTACACCTCTACCTAACCCTTCGAGGAAAACAGGCGTGATGTTATGTTATCTTTTTCTAGCTTCTGTAGATTTAATAGAATAGAAAAGAATAGAATAAACATTTTATATGGCACAACGTACTTTGGTAGATCATACACGATTAAGAATACCAGCACGGAATTCTTAACCGTGTTGGATCTCTATGAGTCTGTACGGGTATATTTTGAATTTATGTCACATGCCATAAAAGAAATCAGAGTTACTAATTTGGAATAATTGGTTTCACAGTGCCAGAAACAAAGTTTGACATGATTCAAGACCGGTTGGATGACAAATACTTAAACATCATCTGCTCCGTCGAAGGTGTCTTCCCAAAACCAGAGCTGGTCATCTTAGCTGGAAATAGGTAAGGATTAAAACTTTAAGTTTTATAAGCATTGCAAAAAGAGATACCTACTACACATACTAAGTATCCGGCTCGAAGGACCAACATCATAATCGGCTTAGCCTTTTCCCCACTATGTTGGGGTTGGCTTCCAATCTAACCGGATGGATTTTCAAAGGACCATCATGAGACGCCAATAATAATGAGCACTATACATTATCAATAGAATTTAGATATTAGTTAAGTTATACGTAGTTCACAACTATTATTCATGGATTCATCAGCGATAATTTAAAAAAAAACATCCAAGTTTTACCCTAATCATACTGGGATATTGTCACGGTGAAATGCAAATCTATAGAACAAATACCCAATAAGCTTTAGCATAAACCCATCAGCAATCAATCACAAGATACAACCAATAGGACGAACACCAAACCGCTGTATCCAATGCAAGTCTCACAAATCGATAGGAAGGATCAAAACTCAAAGCTCACTGAACATAGCTGTTATACGTCGACGTCGACGTCGGACGTCGCGCGGCCTGAGTTACGATGTCATGCTAAATTGAACCCCTAGTGCTGCTTACTGGCTGACAGGTTTATGTGTAGCTGCAGATCTTCTTGGAAAAGTATGCGATTGTACCAAAAAGTATTTACACTTGAATGATTATTTCGTTTCAGATTTTTTCTTAAATCACGGAAAGGAGATTATTAATTTTGGGCTAAATTATGAAAGTCCAGAATTATGAATTGTATAGATTTGGTCCAATAATCCTAACTAATATTATTATGAATGCGAGTGTGAGTTTGTTGGATATGCTTTCACTGCTGCTTGATTTAAATGAATTTAGCACATGGGTAGACGTGACTTCGAGGTAGACGAAGTCTCAGGTATAGCTGGTAAAAAATAAAGAAAAAAACGTATTCATCAGGTTTTTTTTTGCTTGGCACTCAAGTTTAGCCCAAAAACATATGGACGGTGAAGACCTTTAATGTAAGGCAAATTGACCACTAACTTAAATTGTGCGTATACAAGGTGGAGACGACATTACGACAGTAAATTAAACTGCGTATATCTAATGACGTTCTTAGTTTGCATACGAAAATTCAATCAAATACGAGTATATCCAATAGTTTAGTCGCAGATTTAACGTTAGTCAAAGATTGGCAAACCCATAGTCGGCCCATCACTACTATTTAGTTTGTTTTAAAAAATCTATCGTCTATAAAACGGTATTGACGTAGGTTTGTTATTTGCATAACAAATAATTTGCTAAGTGTACATCACAGAGTGAATTTTTGTATAATATAATAAAAAAAAATACAAAAAAAATTGAACTTATACCGACTTAAAAAAAAAAAACACTAGATAAATGTGCAAAAAAACTTTAATTTTGGAAGTCGGTGTCTTTGATTCTATATTTTCGTTTTTTGCTGCCAACTTCCGAAATTAAAGTTATTTTGCACTTTTAAGTGTTTTTTTTTTGAGTCGGTATACCTATATAATTTTTTTTGTAAATAGTTTTTATTTTTACTTTTTAGTTGTGGTACCTACCCCACACAAATTTGAATACCACTACCTGCTGTGTAAATAACAGTGACAGGAACTTATCATATCATCCTTATATACTAAGAGGAAAAATACGTATTATTGAACCTTTTTAACTCAAAAACTACGCAAGCAAAGTTAATAAAATTTATATGGGACTACCTCTGAAGTATGACGTACCGAAAAAAAAAGAATCATCAAAATCATTTCCTAATTGGCGGAGTAATAGTGTAACAAACATAAAAAAAACATACAGTGGGAATGAGAACCTCCTCCTTTTTGAAGTCGGTTAAAAATGGTCATAATCTATTTTTGCTTACATACATACATAAGCCTTCTTCCCATGGGGGTAGGCAGAAACTACAGAACGCCACCTGCTACGATCCTTAGGTACTCGTACATACTCCATTTGTCTCGTTTACGTTCATACATCTGGTCATACATGCACGCCGCCGGTTGCGAGTACTACCCACCTGAACATTCTGAAGAACATTACCAATAAGGTATACTATATGTATGTATGTCCTTCTAGGGCATCCCCTCCCTTTTTGGTTACAATGATTAAAAAGGTTTTCTATACTTTGAGTTTGATCGAAACAAGATTTTGAAAGTTTTAAGTACGAGTTGTCCCTTGGTTTTGGAAGCCGAGACGAATTTCTGAGATTTATTCTCATAAAAATGTATCCATTCAACTGCAAAAACACACTTCACCTTGTTATGACGGTATTTTATTTAAAAATCTAGTCCGTCAGTCTAGACACTATTGACTATGTAAATCAGAATTCAGATCAATCATACAATATTATGGCTCACCTCTACGAATCTCCGTAACAAACAAACAAATAAAAGTTTTCATTTGTAAATACATATAAAAAGGGTACCTTTTTCGTAATAAAAAATAACTAAACAGAAAATCATTTCCAATAATTGTTATAGTAGAAAATAAATTCCAATGAATTGCTTGGAATGGGGCACAATGGCTGAAACTTCCGGACGTCCGATTGGTTCGTGAATAATACCGGATACGATCACTTGAACGTTCCTCAATCTTGAAACATAAGGCGGGATATTGCTACAGAACACGGCTTGTTTGAGTATTCTCTGCTTCACGAAAATTCAGTAATACGAGTAGATAATAGGATGTGCTTGATTGTATTTAGTCCTGAGTTTTGCAGACTTCGTAGTCTTCTGTGACTTTTAGTTACTGCATGTAACAGCGAATCAATTTTCACGCCTCCCCTTAAGACCTACGCTTATTTTTATTTTTTTAATATTCGGATTCCTGATGCATTACCTAAAGTCAAATAATTTATTTCAATTAGGCACAAAAAAGACACTTTTGAACGTAAAAATTTACAAAAAATAATAATAACTGATTCTAGTCGCCCATTCCAAATGGTAGTTTTCGGTATTATATAATTATATGTGAAGACAATGCACCTAGAATAAGATTACTATACCACGATAGGTAAAAATAATGAAAAATTAAGGAATGGCATAAATTAATTACTTAAGTGATAGATGTATGGTGCTCACATACTTACAAATATTGTAAAAAGAGGTGCCATAAAAAATATGAATTAAAAATCTCGTCAAATTAAAAACTTTATATGCAACAACGCGAAATTTCGCGGGTATTCTGGTACACACGGCTACATATCAAGCTATACAATTCCAGTATAAGCAGATCTCGCATTGTATAGGATTTCCGTACAGTGAGAGGTCAGCTTATACTGGAAATATATAACTTGATAATTATGTAGCCATGTGTACATCGACAAAGTAAGACTTATGGATTGTTTAAAACATGACATGGTTTGAAAGAGGGTGCAACATGAGCTAAAACTGACGAATGATAGAGACGCAGGTATGGAAGACGATACAAAATTATTTGTCAAATATATATCTATATTTTTTTTAAATAATTGTATTTATTAATTTGCTAACATGTAAAGCACTGGTTAGTAGGCATGCATTAAAATTTCATGAAACAGTATTAACACAATATGCACCCTGTAAGGGCACTGCAAATGTTTCATATCAAAATGATTAAATTACACGAATTTGAAGATTCGTCGCTTAACAGACTGTCAAAATTTTGCAAAATTTTGCAAAATGGCCGCCACAGTTGATAAGATATTAAAGTAAGTCATTTATTATTTCACATTTTAAGTAGATACGTAAAGCATATTCTTACAAGGTCAATCGATTCACAATTTGTCAGCTTTTAATTCCTCAACGGTATAGTCACCTTTCTTTATTAACAGAGATTTCAACTGCTTCAAGAAAATTGAGTCATTTGGTAGGGATTTTAAACTTTCCGGTTGCTTATTAAATATATTAGCTAGTCTTGAATATGGGCTTTTCCCGTGAGAATTTTATTATTTAAATTAGTGTGAGAATTTATTATTTCATAAATTGTGGCCTACAACTCTTTCGTTGATTTATGTTCATCAATATTCTGATACATTTCTTTTGCTGGATGAAAAGGTCCAAAAAGTCAGTACTGTCTCCCCTCAGAGTAATACCATAATTTAGCCAGGAGTATCTAGGCGTACGCATAATAGGCAGATAAGGCGGTTTTATAGTCTGTGTTGCATTTCAATATACTTAGTCCATAAATAAATTGGGACAATTTTGCTCTTGTACTTTCTACATGTTTATTTATTTATTACACCAGGGAAAACAAACAGTAGTATAATAAGCATTAACAGTAAAATCTTAAAATTAAACTTAACAAATATACTACCCACAACATTTTGCACAGACTCATCATCATCATTCATCATTTCAGCCATAGGACGTCCACTGCTGAACATAGGCCTCCCCCAATGATTTCCAAATCGGCCGGTTAGAAGCGACCTGCATCCAGCGGCTTCCTGCGACCTTTATTAGGTCATCGGTCCACCTTGTGGGTGGACGTCCTACGCTGCGCTTGCCGGTACGTGGCCTCCATTCCAGAACCTTTCTGCCCCATCGGCCGTCAGTTCTGCGCGCTATGTGCCCCGCCCACTGCCACTTCAGCTTGCTAATCCGTTGGGCTTTGTCAGCGACTTTAGTTCGTTTGCGGATCTCCTCATTTCTGATTCGATCTCGCAAAGAAACACCGAGCATAGCCATTTCCATAGCGCGCTGAGTGACCTTGAGCTTTCTTATGAGGCCCATGGTGAGAGGCCACGTTTCAGTTCCATATGTTATCACTGGTAACAAAACTCAAACTCAAACTCAAAGCATTTATTTCAATTAAACCATTTACAGGCACTTTTGAATTGTCAAGGGGTCGGTCAGTCAAAAATATGAAGCTGCCCATTCCAAAGCGTAGTAGGTACCTATGGAGAAGAACGGGCAAGAAACTCCACGGACACTCTTTTAAATTAAATAAAAAATTGATACATAATATTGGTTACATCATTCATTTTGAAATTATGCATGTGAGAACAATGTAATAAGACGTGCACGTTTGTAAAAGCGTCCGTAATAAAAAGAAGAAAAAAAGATTCATTCAAAAACTTAAAATAAATTAAAATAAGCCATGGCAGCTAAGAGATGACCAGTCCCGACTGACGGCGCCCGTTCACGAACATGACGCATGGATCAGCACCATTCAGCTCAACCATTTTGAAGGGAGCTAAATGATCCAACACACACGCCACCATCAGCGAGACATTTGAGTGAGCATGACACACTGGTTGTAGACTTTCGTCTTTAGACACTGAGGTATGTTGGACGAGAAGATGTTGTGTAGTTTCCCGAACGCTGCCCAGCCGAGTCGGATTCGACACAGACACACAGACTACTATTATTTAATTAAAACAAGCTATTAGCAAACGTGAACATTAGCAGGGCTAACTTAATGAAAAAGAAAAAAAAAACATAAACAACGTTTCTCCCAATTTAGGTTTGAATCTAATGTTAGGCCTAAAAGTGTAAATTCGTTTAGGTACTTCTTCTTCATTTGTTGTGTTAATGTATTTAGGTTTAGTGGGGTTCTTTGGTAAGTTCTGGATTGGCATATTTTATTTTTGTTAAGTTATGTTCGTTTAACCATTGCTAAGTTTCTGTGAAAGTTTTTTTAATAGCTAGATGGTCCACATTCGCGGGCGTTTTAATTGGGATAAGGGCAGGAGGGTGATGATGAATCTGACAAAAAAACATTTAGTTAAAAGGTTAATAATAAATATCACATTGTATTAGGATCGATCCATCATCACGGACAGGATTATTGTTGCCAATAAGCCTGATATAGTGGTGTTGGATTGAGGAGAGCGGCGCACAACGATTATTGACATAACGGTCCCGCATGACGGGAACCTCGTGAAAGCCGGGAAAGATAAACTAATTAAGTATCTTGACTTGGCTCGCGAGGTTGTGGGATGTGGACTCAGCGATAATTGTGCCGATAATCGTATCAGCCTATGGCTTAGTTGCCAATAGCCTCGACCAACACCTAAGGAGGCTCTCGTTGGACACCTGGATCAAGGGCTTGATTCAGAAAGCGGTACTCCTGGACACGGCTCGCATTGTCAGGAGGTTCCTCTCTCTAGAGCCCTGAACTAGGTAGCTTGGACCCTGTTCCCGATAACGGTGGGCTACTATTTTTTTAAATATTTTAAGTGTTTTTTTATATTTTAATATTTAAAAATGTAATGAATAACTATTTAAATGAAATAATAATAGTTATAGCAATGTATTCGTTTAATTTTTGCATGGATCCCCGTGAACATTAATATACAATCACCTACCTGAATATTTTATTCAGGTATATTTTATTTTAGTATCTGAATATTTGCAGGAAAAACTATAGGGTTTATTTTTATGCTTTATTTTTAAATTACATAGTTTGATTGATCTCATTCTTAATTTTAGTCTTTTCAGTTTTTTTTATTTGTGTTTTCTTTTTACGTACTTTGTATGCCGAAAGGTACAATATGGTGATACCAAGGCTGCGATATACAATATTTTATTATTACATGAACGTAAAATATCTGAACATTGTTTACACATATTTTTTAGATTTTCCCACCCATACAATAATAAGCGTTTTGACGTAGAGTTGCGGATACCAGCCCGTATTACCTATTACCCATATTTGCAAATCAATGATTTTGAATTTTAGTTCCAAATAGTAGTTATGGGTTGATGATAAATATCCCAAAAATTTATATTTACGCGACGGACGATCGGTGGCAGTGATCTCTCGCGCCCGGCCCTGGTCCAGGCCATGTTACGGAGCGAGAGGGCATGGGAGGCCGTCATCTTCTTCTGCGAAGCAGTAATGCTCTCGAAGGAGGAGGCGGAAGTGAAGCAGAGGCTAGTTTCGCGCCCTCACGCCCCTAGCCGCCGCTGGAGACGCCCTGGGCGTCGGGAATCGCAGGCCGATTCCCGGCCACTATAGGCGCGGGCTTGCGGACGGTGAGCAATGGGTAGCTTGCCATCCGATAAGAGCCAGGGCCGGGTCGACGACACGTTGTGTTCCACACGCACCTCAAAGAGATGTCAGCAACTGAAGGGGTCCGATGGGATCAATGCCTGCCGGGGTTGCGCGACAGTCAAAAAGAGATACCGTGGCCCCTGGCAACGTAGGCAACT
Source organism: Xanthia togata (assembly GCA_963853775.1). Classification (NCBI taxonomy): domain Eukaryota; kingdom Metazoa; phylum Arthropoda; class Insecta; order Lepidoptera; family Noctuidae; genus Xanthia; species Xanthia togata. Next base: position 23,593,682 of record OY970794.1, on the reverse strand, counting down.
GAAGGAACACGGGTGGGTCAATAAGAGTTTCAATAAGAGTCTGACACGCTCTCCCGCTCCGACCAGAGTGGGAGAAGTTATTAGAATTCCCACACAGAAAAAAATAGGGTTGATGATAAAATCGATTACGGTAACACTCGTAACGATTCGTAACATGTCATGTGAAAGAACTTATTATTTTCATTTTCTTGCCTTTTTGAAAACTGTCGACGATTTCTGCATTAATATTGAATGGTTCTACATAAATGCAGACGAATTCAATAATTAAAATTCATCAAACGTCCACATCCCAAACCTCCCTCCGTATATTCCCCGCCTTAGAATTTTAGACTGAATAATTTGGATGCTCCGCGAAAGTTGACTAACAACCCCGACATCGTGCTCGCGATCACATACCCACCCGGGTGGATTTAGTTTGTCGTACTGGTATTACCTCCATTCTGTAATCCTGGTACTACGGAGTTGTATGAAGGGAAGTAGGGAACTTATAGGGAAGTAGCCTTTAATCTTCGTGTGCCTTGTCTGCGTACGGTATGAGGTTTTATTTTATTGGGTAGTGTAATCTTTGGTCCGTACCTTGTTGAACATAATATGTTCTATTATTATATTATTGTTAGACATCAGTGCTGCTTTTGATTAGTCAAGAGGCTTACTAAGCTATCTAATGACCACTCCAACATTCTTACGGACGACAAAATATGCAACAAGAACAGCTAACAATATATTTTCTAGGAGACTATTTTCCAATGTAATCCTTATGAAATCAAATGTAATGTGCCAATTAATGTGCGTTCATTCCCTACCAAGGCTGAATACTCAATTAATTTTAGTACTAAAGGTACTGAGGACGTACAAAACAGACGTCTCACATACTAAACCAAACAATGAAATCTGTCCACAGGCCGCTGAACGCGAAGTCGTCGATCAAAGTCATCGAGGGCCGCTACACAGCCCTAACGAGTTCAGTCGTGAAGATAGACGCACTGCCTCCGACTGTTGAGATTCTCTGTGACATGCAGGTCCCGCTCGCCAACTATTATAGTAGGAAGAGGGATATCTTTTATAGAGGTAAGTTTTTATTATCATCATGACATGTCACACCACGGAGACGGCCCCATTTGTCTTGTATCCGCAAATGTGACTGCTGACCATGGTCCTGGGTTCAAAGTGTTCGTGAGTTGTGGTTGGGACTTAAATAATCATATAACTGACGAAACATAGTACGATACACCTTCGCCATACCCGTCGGGTATCACGGACTTGTTATGTTATTTAAAAAAACCGGCCAAATGCGACTCGGTTTCGCACACGAAGGTTTCCGTACCAACGTTCAATATTTAACATTACATTTTAAAATAATTACTTCAGTAAAAACAAAACTGTACCTTTTAACTTTATTTAATATTTTATATTTTGCGGTTCATCAGATACAGCCCGCTGACAGACAGACGGACTTATTTTTGGACGGACGGACAGCGGAGGCCTAAGTAATAGGGTTCCGTAGCACCCTTCGAGTACGGAACCCTAAAAAATAATGTGTGGCTAAGGTATATAGGTAGTACACCAGTTACATAATAACTCCCATGAATCAGTTGGTGAACAAAGAAACAGATATAGGGAGAGGGTTACAAACTGTTGGAATTTATTTTTATTTGTAATAATATACTAGTTAAGAAACCCTGTAGTTTATTAGCCAGTTATTCCAAGAAACTATATTTCAGGAATAGCCGAAAAATAAGCTTTCGATCATGAAAAGCGAAGCCCACTCAATCATCATTTAGATAACAACTCTATTATTATGGAGGTAAAATTCTAGTTATAATAATATTGCCAATATTATTATAACTACTCTCATCTGAGACTTATTATTCACTGTGTTCCCTGAACAGTTTGGCTTATTCTAAGAAATCCATACGTTCATCCATATCAAAAAGATTACATTTATATCCATATAACTTGGCAACAGAAAGTCCTATAATTGGCTTCTGTAAGTAATCACAAAAGACTTTTTTCATCCAGAGATTATTGTGAGAAAGATTATATTTTAATAGAATTAGGAATTTGGTGATATTCTTCAGAAAGGTCAGGTACGTAGTACTTACTAGAAACCGGCGCGCATGTAGATAACTACAATCCGACCGTCGATGTCAGTTTCATACTATCGAATATGTGCTTTGCGAATTTGTTCCTTATTACTACTAGAAATTGTCCAACTGACAGGCGTAGGACTGTAGAAGTATGAAAATGAGTTGAATTCTACAAGGATCTTTTGGCGCCTAAATGACAGTATCAGGGGAGCCTTGTTTCCGGTGAGGCGGCGAGCCTCCTTGCCGGATTGCCTCCATGGGATCTGGAGGCAAAAGTCCTCGCGCATATTTGGGAGTGGCGCGGGGAGGCGAAACGCCGGGGCTTGACTCCGATGCCGCGAGAAATCGCGGCACAGCGGACAGAGCTCCGACGGGATCTCATGGCGGAATGGAGAGTACGATTGTCGCAACCCAGTGCTGGGCACGCCACTATTGCGGCGATAAGTCCCCTCTTTGAGGAGTGGCTGGAGAGGCGCCACGGCGTCCTCACCTTCCGCCTGACGCAGGTCCTCACCGGACACGGCTGTTTCGGGAGGTACCTGTTTCGGATAAGGCGGGAGGAAACGCCCGGGTGTCATCACTGCGTGGATCGCCCGGAGGACACGGTGGAGCATACGGTGGAGGTATGCCCGGCTTGGGCAGAGCACCGCCGTGTCCTCGTGGAGGCGATCGGTGGCGGGGATCTCTCGCGTCCGGCCCTGGTCCAGGCCATGGTACGGAGCGAGAGGGCATGGGAGGCCGTCACCTCCTTCTGCGAAGCAGTAATGCTCGCAAAGGAGGAGGCGGAACGCGTGAGGGAGAGGCAAATTTCGCGCCCTCACGCCCCTAGCCGCCGCAGGAGGAGACGCCCTGGGCGTCGGGAATCGATTGCCGATTCCCGGCCACCGTAGGCGCGGGCTTGCGGACGGTGAGCAATGGGTAGCTCGCCGTCCGGTAAGGACCAGGCCCGGGTCGACGGCGCGTTGTGTTCCACGCGCGCCTCAAAGAGATGTCAGCAAGTGAAGGGGTCCGATGAGACCATTGCCTGCCGGGGTTGCGGGATTAGTCCGAAAGGGATACCGTGGCCCCCTGGCATTGCACAGGCAACAGAAGGAACACGGGTGGGTTTTAGTCAGTAAGAGTCTGACACGCCCTCCCGCTCCACCCAGAGCGGGAGACGTCATTTGATGATTTCCCACCCAAAAAAAAAAAAAAACAAAAAAGGGGAGCCTTGTTGGTAGAGTCCGCGGCACCACTGAAGTCCTTGTGACGTGGCGCTAGTGTCTGTCTATGCCATTGCATCAGAATGTATTTTTAAAAAAACACAATTTTCGGCCGGATTTCAGTGGTGAAGTGGACTCTAAACATTTTTGTGAAATTGTCACTGTAGTTGTCTTTTGACGAATACGAAATAAGATGACGGCGGTAGTTCCGATTATGGCTACGAGCCAAAATAACCTTTTAAGTAAGGATCGTACCAGGTGGCGTATTATTACAGTTTCTGTCTAAAAAAAAGGCGTGAATTTAGTGTATGTATGTATTTTTTTTTTACAGATCCCCCGTCTCCTACGACTGATACACCTTATTTAGAACAAGTGGTACCTGATTCAGGTAAGACTATTTATTGTAATATGAGCAACACTGTCTAAAATAAGTCGTACCTACCCATTGAATTTGTTTTAAAACAAAGTATACACTGTTACAGTACAACTATTTTCTTAATGTCACTCGGCAAATTTCGTGTCGTCGGATTTCTGTCAGTTCCCTTTGCACTTGGTGTAGACCGGACACTCTCAATCGACTTCCAAGTCTATTAATAAACACGAAATTTGCCGAAGGACATTAAGAAAATAGTTGTTCTGTACAATACTAAGGCCTCTTTTTATATTTAATGTTTATATTGCTAAATGGAAGCATAATACCTACAATCGACTGTTGTTATCTCACTCCGGTGAAGCCATACTTGTATAAAAATCGGCCAAGTGCGTATCGAATCATGTACAACGAAGGGTCCCGTAGTTAGGACGGATTGACGACATGGTTGGCGCAGTGGTTCAGGAGAAAATCCCAGTGTAAAGAGAAAAAAAAAATGTATCCCAAAAACATCGAAATACGTCACGGTCAATTCCCCAACTGCAAAAGTAGATTTTAATAGCATTTTTAAAAAAATGCGATTACAAACTTTGTAATAACTACAAATTATCAATTTTCAACTTTTCCTTTATTTGTCCTGTGAGACCTTGTTTTTTGCCATATTTCATGAATCTAGGTCAACGGGAAGTACCTTAAAGGTTTTGATTTATTTGCCAGTATGAAAATATGTCACAGAAATAAGTATTCGTATTTTTTTATTTTTTTATTGCGTTAACTTAGAAACTTAGGGACCGTAGACCTGCGTATTTGATATACATTTCAACTTGATACCTCTACGTGTTCCTGAGAAAAAGAGTTTTGACAGACAGACAGAAAGACGGACAGACGGACAACGAAGTGATCCTATAAAGGTTCCGTTTTTCCCTTTTGAGGTACGGAACCCAAAAAATTACAGTCAGCTGGGTGAAAGCAGGGATGACTGAACATTGTCCAAGGTGCACCTGACGTACCTATTTAAGAATAACGACTCGTGGATGCTATTAAATTGGTTAATTTTCACGTAAAGTTAGTGTACATTTTCCCTAACTTTACTACATAAAATACAAAATGTGGCAATTGCCTGGTACGTATTTATGCAGTTGTCGCTTCACCCACAAATAAAATAACTTAGTGCAAATCACCACTAGAAATAAAAAAAAAACGGCTAAGTGCGTGTCAGACCACGAAAATGTAGGTTTGTACGCACAATATTGAGAGATTTACCATGTTATTTTAAGACCATAGACTTCTTATAGGTTTCCAAGTAATCTATGAGTAAATATAACCATAAGTCGTATGAATAACCATTCTCTGTATTTTTGCGTTGAGCACTTTTTGGGGATGAACAAAAATCATGGAACTCGCGTCATCGTCACCGAACATAACTTTCCATGAGCTATATGTACATATACTATGTATATATTATATATGTGTGTACTTATTGGGTGTTGTTGTGTACTTGTTGTACTTATTTACCAAAAAGCGTGAAATACTCGTCATCGTCACCACACGCTTAGTTTTCACTTCTATCAGCAGTCCCCGAAGACTGCCCCGCATGTTTTTTTCAGAATTTTAGGCTCAGTAGTTTCAGAGACAAGGGGGGGGAATGATCAATTTTCATATTTTTTCTTAAATATCTTAAAAAGCATTTTTTTTAAATTATAATAAAATATATTTGAAATTTTTGGAATAAGCAATTTTTGATATGTCACACGGTACTGTTAGCAAAACTATTTTTTTTTCATGCCCTAAAGCGACATCCGTATTCAAAATTAATTTAAAAATCATATGTGTACCAAATTTCAACTTAATAGGTCCATTATATTCGGAACAAATAGGCTGTGACAGAAGTTCCGTTTTTTTTTTTTGTACGGAGCCCTAAAAAATATTTAAAATTCTCGTAAAGTCATGCGAATCAACCAATAAGTCGTTATGATCAACTCAAAACGCTGTACTTATTAAATGTTATTTTTCAGGTCACCACATTGTGTCAACTTCAGCGCTGGTGATCACATCCATGGTCATCAGTTTACTCAGATTGCAGGCGACTTGACGGAACTTAGATAAGAAATTATGTAAAAAATACTTCACAGGCCTTGACCTAATAGAAAGCGATCGTCGCGCCAATACGTGATCTTCGCGAAAACCCGAACGCACTTTCTGTTGGCGCGACCATGCATTCGTGTTCACCGAACAAAATGAACGCGACGATCGCTTATAATAGGACACGGCCTTTTTATGATACTCGGATATGTGCACAAATAATTATAAATGCAGTGTGTGCAGATTATCTTTATGAATATGTAGATCAAATGCAAAGTGTATAATATCGTTACGTGGAAATGATTTGTAAAATAAAAAGTCCAGCTAATATATTTCACAACAATTTATTATGTATTTGCAAAGTGTTCACATAATAATATTTTTGAATACTAGTTTATTGAATTGTAAGCATTTCATAAAATGTTCCAATTATTTATATTTTATTAATGTTCAATCAATCATGCTTGAATAATATATCGTAAAAATATTTTCAGATACTATTTGAAAATAAAACTAATCGAAATAAAAAAATGGTTATTCTGGTTACAATATAAAGAAAATGGTAATATACAAGAAGAAAAAAAAAATTGCGTCAAATTATATGAATTATATATGTGTAGTGTAATAACTAAATGCTTAATGCAAAAGAACTTTGTTCTGCCAAAATTTGCTAACCTTCAATCTCTCATTACTTTAGTTATTGGCGTCAAACAAATCCACTATTCTGATTATGGATAATTATAACTATCCATCAAAATCAGTCCAATAAGCATATAAAACTTGGGCGTTGATAATTAGCGTAATTTAGCCAAAATGTTGGAGAAATTTTATTTGGGATGGTTCGTTTTGGCAGATCTAAGCTCATTATTATAATTAGGCATGTAATAAGTTAAAACTTATCGAACATTTATGGTGGTAAGAATTTATTAAAAAGTAGGTATATTATCTATTTTTAGAAATGTTTTGAACATTCCAAAGATAAGTTTTGTCTAGTCTTAAAATAAATAAACCTAATAAACAATTTTTTCTGAGTTTTATTTATTTGAGAACTCCATGAAGACTATTTTTGCGCTACATATAAGGTTAATTTAGAATTACTGTAATTCGTTACTTTTGGTAAAGTTCTTATACGAGTATCAGGAAAACAAAACGCATATTAATAAAAACAAAACAACTCATAGATGTAATAGTTAAAACTAGTGTCTATGAAACAACTGCAGACACAGGAAGTGGAAACGATAAACTGTGGCAACAACCGAGCAGTGTAGGTGCAGACTAACGAGAGAGTACTGGTGATGAGTTGAACCACCATTCATCGCACTGATTACTAAAACATTTTATTCTAATCCTAGCAAAAAAAAAAAAAAATTGATCAAAAGTAAAAAAATCCTGAAAGACGTTTTATTTTGGACACAACTCAAAAAAATGCTAATCCACCTTGAGCAAGCGTGGTGATTCTCTGCTCTTCGAAGCTCTTCCCTTCTGTGTATAAGAAGAGGCTTCTTCCTCCCTGCAGAGGGACAGTTTCATGTTGGTAATAAATCACTCAAAATGTACGAAAACTTTTCAACAGTTCTCATGTTACTCGACAGCAAAACAACATCGGTTCACATAAAGCTTTAGAGCTTACGAGCTTACCAACATATGTATACATGATCGATTCCCACTTTTAAAACCACCATCAAATTCGATTTGCTTCTATCCATTAAATATAGGTTGAAACGGACGCGGTCGCGGTTTTGTATACAAACGGACCGGCTGTTGTGTAACTATCGCTTCTCGCTAAACTAACAAATATTACTGGAATATTTGGAACATGTCCTAGTATTTAACCATTTTTGAATAACACACTGTGTAAAACACGACCTATAAAACATTGATAAACTTAACTTATAAGCAGTGATCGGATAATCGGGCGCTTATATACCTAAACTTCTTCCCACGAAAGAATAATATGGACATTCCTTTCTGAATAAATGAATAATCCCGGGTTCCCGGGATTGAACAGTTTTATAAAAACAACTATATCAAACTTAATGAAATTATAGCAGGGGTTGTTTTGATTTAGTATCTTTATTTTATTCAAAACAAATGGAATATCAATGAAAAATTATAATCTGCACAATGTGGTCAAATAGTGGAAATTAATTTATCTATCTAACAGATTTATATTATTTTTTTTTTATTTTTTTTTGTTTTTTTTTTTATATTTTGATTTTATTATTGTTTTTTTGTGTGTACAAAAATAAATAAATAAATAAATAAATAAATTAGTAATCGAATCGATAATTTATAGTATTTTATACAAACAGAAGACTGAGAAACGGATTCTGAAAGGCATGTATATATGTATTATTCTTTCGTGGAAATAAAAGTGAAGTTTAGGTATATAAGTGCCCGATTATCTGATCACTGCTTATAAGGCCTTAATAATGCTTGCAAGTGCAATAAACAGTGTACCTATATTGGCACATCGAGATTGGACGGGTCACCGGTCGAACTTGATGACACTCTTAAAAAGTTATCTTTGATGACACTGGCATAAGAGCGTGGAGATTTATTGAATGGGCCTGTGAATGATAATGTTTAAGAATAAGAATATTATTTATTTGTTCAAAAATATATAGACATTGAAATATTAAGCAATATAATACACTTTATTCTATGATCAGATATTGAACATCTGTGTCTAAACTAGATATAAAATATCGGTATTTCAAACATCAGCGCTCGTGTTGTAGGCGACACTTAGAAATTAATTTTGTGTGACCTATATACTCATCTATAACACATTCGATCAAAGAGATATAATAAAATAATATTAAAATAAACGGAAGTGACAAATGTCGGAGAACAATCTCAATTACTTGTATCATGATGGCCTCCGGTGAATAGTGTTAGGCTGACTGTCCACTGGAGTTGACTGAAGCGGAGCGGAGCTGTGCTAATATTTACCAATAAAATTACATAAAATCTCTGCTCCGCGTCAGTGGACATGGATTTGCGAACTAGTTTCAAAATTCATACAAAACTGGGAAGCGGAGCGAGGAAACGGCGCGGCGCGGGGAGCGAAGAATCGGAGCGGGGATGCGGAAAAAAACAGGCCGCGGGGTATTGCAGCCGCTCAAATTACTCGTTGCGTGAACTCGGCCTAGCTCCGCACAGTCCGCAACTCTGCTCCGCATTACTCCCTAGCTCCGCTCCGCTAAATCGCTCCGCGTCAATGGACAGGCAGCCTAAATGAGTGGATGTGTGTAGACTTTAATAATTAGAATGACTTGTCAATCGCACGTGGCAATAGAATCTGCATACTACATACAACATGATCTACCTAATATTAGCGGTGCGCTTTATTTAATTAGGACTATTTAAAATATTAGATGATTTTATGTGATTATGTTGCCGTGCGATGGCCAAGTCATTAGATTTATTAAAGGAACTATCTTTTGCCCGTGACTTCGTCCGTGAGCCTATATAACCTCCCTCAAGAATTGGGCTATCCAATACAAGAATAATTTTTCAAATCTGACTGGTAGTTCTGAAGATTACCTTACATACAAACTTACAAACAAACAAACACAAAAAAATTACCTCTTTATAATATTATAGTATAAATAAAGATGACAAATAGATAGGTACTGTACTGAATATATTAGATCTCACATCTTTTTGCGGTAGAAGAACTGCGTTGCGAGACTTTTTTTACATGTTATGTTTTTGATGGGATCTAACTTACACAACAACAAGCATGGTGGAAAAACTTTATGATATAATAATAATAAACCGTTTATTTCAAGCGACATAGGCCCATCGATACCTTAACCTAAACATACATATTTATAGATAGTGCAATCCACGAGACGCGCATCACCCCGCTCCGCTCCTTACTAAAGTACAGCTTAGATTACAGTAATCGCGGAGTGGGGCGTGTCGTCGTGGATTGCACTATCTATAAATATAAACAAAATTGGTGTTAATAAAGATTCTGAAGACAATTTTTACGACTTAAGACTATGTTAGTGCTACACTTCGCTTTGCACTAGCTTGACTTTGTGTTATCCTGTGGTCCGCGGAAGTGTCAGAACACCACGTCTTGCGGCCAAAAGTCTTCATCCATGACAAGAGAGAACACGAGAGATAACAATTCGGTACACCCACCACGAAGTTAAAGCCTTGAAGTTGACGTTGCGGGGTTGTTGATATAACTAGAGTATCCAATTTAAATCCACAAAAATAAAACTACCTATGTATCCACAATGGACTACAATAATCCCGCCTAACGTACTGCGGCCTCGTTAAAAGTTCAGCAACTAGAACAGACATGAAATATTTTGATCCAATTTATAGGGGAGATGTAGAGTGCGCGCCACCACTCAAGTCCAATAGACGCGGCGCTAGTGTGTATGTCATGCATCAAATTGCATTTTTTAATAGTTCCACAAACCTCCGGACTTTAGTGGTGGCACAGACTCTACAGCAGTCTACACGTCAGTGTTAAAAACCAGTATAAGCTGGCCTCTTATTCTACTGAAACTCCATACTACGCTAGGCCTGCGTTAAAGCTACCGTAGGAAGCCGCAAAACGACGGCGCGACGCGACACCGGCAGAACAATATCCTTGAAGTTTTCATTCAAATCGTTCCACAAGAGTCACGTCGCGCCTGTCTGCGAAAGTCCTCAAGGGTTCCCGAAACGATCAATTGCAATTGTCAATTTTTACGTGATTGATACACATTGATGCACAAATTGATCGTCAACCAAATGTAATTGAAGCGATTGACAATATTATTACCATTGCAATTGATCGTTTCGAGGACCCCTTACTTATCAGCGACGCCTGCGGTCGACTCTTCCTATACCTACATGATTATATTTTCCGTTAGAAACTTAGGATAAGGATGTATTTACTAGCTACTATGCCCCTCAATCTCATTCTACTAATAAATTGTATCAACCCAAGACTAATCTCACACTTACAGCCAACATCAGCTATATTATGTGCATCAAATTGTATAATAAAATTCCGAGCGCAATAAAGAAACTTCCATTTTTTAAATTTAAGCGTAATTTTATTCTCGTATTTTACTTGAGTTTTTAGATTATAAGTTGTGAATTGTAGTTTTTAGTATAGACATTTATGAATTAATTGTTACCAATTTGATTGAATTTTATATGATTTACTAATTGCATGCATTTTTCAAGCTAATTAATTAATATCTTAAAATAATACCTAAAATTTAAAATTTGCACGCCGACATTAACGGCATGATAAGAGATCGATATTTTATTTACAGAACCTTCTCTACTTTATTTATGCAAACAAATGATTTTTCATTTTTTTGATATGCATGTGTTTTTTAAATTATACGTAAGAATCTAGTTATAGATAGGGACTAGTGAAAATTTAAGTTACGATTTTCGCAATGCCCGTAAGATACGAACGGTATTTCCCACCCAAAATGGCACCATCGCAAAAAGTGGCTTGGCAATTCCTATGCCTTTTGCAAGAGAATCTGGTCAAAACAATCAGCAGTCTGCCTTACTTGACCTAGTAACACACATTTTTGGTGGGTTATTGCAATAAGTCCATGTTCAGCATTAGTCTTTTACGTATCAAAGATAATTTAAGTACTTAATATCCTAGTTGGTCCATTAGTTGCAAGCGACACTGTCAGCAATGTCGCTTGCATGAGGTCCTGGGTTCGAATCCCAAGTCGGGCAAACTGTTACTGAGTTACAATGAAGTTTCTTATCGCACGTTTATACTCTGCACACCTTGACCGTCACGACGAAGAGGTTAAGCTATGGTTTCCTAGAAAAGCGGTGCGCACTTGACGGCCGCAGCAACAGATGACAGTCGCAAAGATTTAAATCGTTAGATTCGCCCTACCTCGTCAATAAATAGCGCGTTTCTGTTTCGTAGTATCCCTATGTAGTCTGTGTTCTGTTTCGTTTTGACTCTTCCACAACGCAGTGAGCAGCAGACACTTGTTTGTCATGAAAACGCTATTTTATCATTTGTGAGCTCACTCTTCTCAATATGGATACTTTTTCTTGTGACTGAGTACGGTGAGGGTCAAACCTAGTGTCTTATATCTTTGGGGGCGGGGTTTGCTATACGGTGTCAACAACGCTCTCTAGGAAACCACACCAACTTACTTTCATAATCAACGTTTCAGTGATTCATTCGCCTTAAATTGCTTTCGCGAGGTCACCGCTTTTCTAGGAACCCGTAGCTTTACGTATCACAAGTGTGTGCAAAAGTGAAAGGTATTTCGTTCCAACTGGCTGTCTCAAGACACTTCTCGGCTGTTTTTCACCAGGTATTTCTCATTAGCAGTCCAGACTCTAGATTTGTGCCCGGTAGATGCCAATTATTGGCAAAAGGCTTGCCCCCAGTTACACACCTATTGTCGTATGTACACCTCTGACCTTTCTCATCAGGGATTACCGGCATGATATTATCTATGTATAAAAGTATATCAACATCATGATGATCAAACAACCTCAATAACATAACATTTGAGCAAATATACCTACTACCAAAAATGTTCACACAATTTTCTCCAGCGCATTTATCTTAGCAAGCTTACACTTTTCATAACAGTAATTGGCAGAAGTATGGGAAAGCATAGAACGTTATTTCCCACGCCACACGTTGTGGGATACAGACGTTTTTTTTCATCCAATCCAATCCTTTTGGACGCAATACACTCCCGTGTGAATTGGACGCGCCCGGCCACCTGCTAGTCCTGATAGGTCCGCATCAATTCTGATGGCCACATGTATCGAATATTTGAAATTGGATGCTAACATGACACCAATACTTTTAACGGGTTTAGTGTGAAAATATTGAAAGGGCTTATGAAATTGGTACGCATCATCTACCTTCATGAATGATGTCGTTTCTGTGATGCTGAACATTTCATGTATACATTTTATGTAATGGTGCTCAAAAATTTGTAATTACCTACGTTTTATACCTAAGACCATGTGAAACATACAGAAAAAGGAAAGAAAGAAAAATAGACTATTCTGCACAAACAAAAAGCACATAAAAAAGAAGACATAAAATACACACATACCTACGTACCAAAAGCTACGTATTCAACCAATAAAAAATTGACAGTTTTGTTCATTGGTTGATGCCAAGACCAGGAACCAAAGACAATATGGCGTTATGGACCATTTAGACGGGGCCAATCCAATAAACCAACCCATTAAGCCAGTAAAATGGCTTGAGGACAATCCAATGCAGTGGACTGTCTCTATTTACACGAGGCTATTATTTTATTGGCTTAGTGGATTATCTCGGGGACTGGTCTCGTCTAAATGGTCTATTATTACTGTTGCAATATTGGCAAATGACCACAACTAAACACAACAAAAACATAATGCCGATTACAGAGCTAAATATTTTTGTAAAAAAAAAAATAAGCTGTACGTCGCTTCTGTGCGATCTCAGCAAAATGCTTTGACTTTGGACGAACCTATCGTCAACAGCGCTGATTTTTTGCATGCCTCTGAATACGCAACTTCTGCAATTACGTAGAAAAATTTGTGGACTGTCATGGAAGCAATTATGGTGACTACCGCGATGACGACTAATGGAGAAGAATGGAAGAAAAAGACATGTTTTGGTCGACCACAAATAAATTTGGTTAAGGAAGGGAGAATTATGATGTTATGGAAGTAATAATAGATTACTTACCATCTATAATTAATAAAGTTGTATGGAAATGGAATGCATCGTTGGTCAGGTCACAAACGCTACTGCTGAACATGAGATCCTCGGTTCGATTCTCAGGTGGGGCAGTGTTATTGAGTTTTTTCATAGCGTGGATTTGTGCCCGGTTGATGCCAACAGGCTCCCCTTAATACCTACTCACACTTGCCTAACCCTTCGGGGAATACAGTTGTAATGGTGGGATATTAATGGTGACCCATACAACTGCTTTAATTCATAAATTTACCTGTAGTATAAAATATGTATCAATTTCTACACAATCGTGGAATTTCCGGAAATTGCCACGCGTTAATTGCCGAGACGTCATATTGACAATAATATTGCCGAAAACTGTGCAGTTTATTGCCCGTCTAAGCGCATCTTAAATAAAAACAAGTAGGTTAGTTTTAAACCTCTTTGTATTTTGTTATCTTTGAAAAAGATAAAACAATCGTGTCATTCTTGATGGAACCCGTCATTAAAAAAAAAACTTTTTCGGTTTTTGTGAAGTACGCAAGATGTAAAAAAAAGGAAAAAAGGAAATAAATACAAAAAAAATTAAAAAAATCCTTACTGTACGCTCCACTGCTTTTCACAACAACTTTTCAAAATGAGTTCAATCCTACTTAGAACGAGAGTACATTTAGCGCAACTTAAAAATGTTGTGCGTTCTTATGCAAACAGCGCCATCGTGACTCATGTAGGCCGAAGTACAAGATCACCCTACCACTCTCCTTATAAGGTGCAGTGGCAGTGGGCCGACTCCAATATCTATCCCCGCTTTGAACACCGTAAGTAAAAAAAAAACACTGTCTATGGATAGTTGTGTTTATTCCTAGCAATTTGACCTGTGTGGGCAGGGCACATTGCTCGCAGAACAGTTGGCCAATGGGGCCGAAAGGTTCTGGAGTCGCGACCGCGTACTAGAAGGCGTAGCGTTGGAAGGACTCACACCACACGTGGACTGATGACCTTGTGAAGGCCGCAGGAATCAGGTGCTTGAGCGTAGCACAGAACCGGTCGCTGTGGCGACTTTTGGGATAGGCCTTTGTCTAGTATTAGAAGTCTTCTAGCTGAAACTATGGTGATGATGAATGTGACCCAAAACGCAGTCTCAAGCCCTATTTACACGAGACAAGTCAATTAAAACATATAATAAATTACCAGAATTCATTAAAAAATAACAAATTTTATACACTTATTTATAAATTAAAACTCTTTCTATTACTTACCTAAATGCTATTATAATATCCATGCTTATATAAATGACACATACAAGTTTTATAAAATAATTACAATAGGTATAAAGGATAATAACTATGTAGTCAAAATAAAAAGCCCACTTCCTAACCTACTTTCCTGTGCCCGACAGGGTCCACAATGATCATATTCTTGTAAAACCTACCACCCAAGTTCACATGTGGGAGCAATAAATGTATTCAGTATTGATCCTTACCTGTGGAATACAACAAATTTGAAGCAAAAAATCAGAATCATGTAAACACTGTTTAGACAGTGACGGGACTTTTGGTGGTTGCTTCAACTTACGGTATCATGATTTCAGCTGAAAAACGTCCACTGCTGGACATAGGCGGGAGGCCTATGTCCAGCAGTGTAAATGTATATTCAAGCAACTTGCGGTATGTCACAAGTAATTTAATCGCATCGTGTGAATCATGTTTTAAGGGTGTTGTACACTTGTCCATGTCGGCGTTATTCAGCACAGCCACATTATAATTAGGCTTACGTATATTTAGCAAATAAGAAATCGAAATTTCGCAGAGATATAAACTCAAAATGCAAAATTTTGACATTTTTCGCTAAAAAAAATCAAAATTTAAAATCACGTATTTATTTGCATAATCATTTATGTATTGCAAAAATAATTAAAAGCTAACATTGTGGTTGTTTTGCTTTCGGTCATTTATGAAAATATTGTCGATACTAAAAATATCTTTCAGCGTCTACATTGTTAACTGGGCTGTGGAGACTTTCTAGGATTTCTAGGATTTTGTTGCTACTAAAATCTAAATGACGTCGACAAGAATTTCTTGCTGAAGTACATTTAGTAGCTGCCTATAAAAATAAGCGTATCCATCTAAGAGTTAATCCTGTGGTATCTCATTGAAGAATGGTATCTTGGAGAAGCTCTCCATCGTTAAATTCGTGTCCAGAGATGTACGAATAAAGTCATACGCGGGCAGTGGCAACGCGCTTCATTAGTTACCTACGTCACGGGATTGTTGCGTTTATAAAATGGTTTTCTTCAATATTTCGTGGCAAAGTACAGAATACACATCATTTCGCACTAATTAGTAAATTTCGTGGTGTAATGTATCGCACCTATTCAGAAAATTTCGCATTTATGACATCTATTTCTATTTCGTATCCCTAAATATAATCCATTCAATTATGCCTCGAAAAATACCAACCCGAACATGGTAAGACGGACTTATTCTGTTGTTCTCCGAGTGAATTCATGGAATGCAATATTTGTAATTAGTTATAGATGTTAGTATATATTAAGTTAGGATAAGCGCATTTATCGAATTGGGTTATCCTGTAATGGTAGGCAAATGTAAGTTGAGAAATAAACAAATAAACTACGTATAAGATACTATATGGTATTAAAAATCGTATTATTACGACGCTTAAAAAAATAACTTACAAAGGGATACCATCCGAAACATTTACTTTTTTAGGGCCCCCGTACCGTATAATATTAATTACAAGCACATGAAAATGAGACATTAGCATTCTTTCGGGATGTCATTTTTTGACATGGCAACGAATCTGCAATGCCTTGGTATTATTGCAGATGTTCATAAGTGGCGGTGACTGGGTACTTAACTATCTGGAGCCGACTACTAATATACAATGGAGAGACCATTACAACTATTGAAAATCGGTAGACTTTGTGGACCGTGGGCATGTACAGTCGGCGAAATTAATTGTGAAGCAAATTGACACCCTACGTCAATTTATTGTGTTCTAGCTATTTCATAAAACTGTCAAAGAAATTACATTTGTTATTTGAACACACGGACAATTTCAGTTAGCAGCTGCTGAACAATTAATGTCCCTACTATAATAAGTCACTAGAATAATGACTTAACAATACAATAACTTAAAAAACGTCAAGTTTACTTATAAAATATGACCACAAACAACTCACTTTATTTTTATTTTTGCAGAACAAGGCTTTCCGCGATACCGTCATAGACCCCGGAACGCAAGGCCATACAATCCAAATTCAAGATGGTTAAACCCCAGACAAAACAGACTTTAAAAGAAATCATAGTAAATACGACACCTACTTTTAATTATATGAAATAATGTAACTTTCAAGAATTTTGTTGTTTCATTTTATGACATTTTTTTACAAGCTTAAGGGCCGGATCACTCGCACCACAATCACACCACACCGACAACACGTGGTCGGGAGCTAATGTATGACAATTATATTTTTAGTTTATTCACGCGGACCAAATTCTTCCGTCAAAATAACCGTGTGAGCGATATCGACCACATCAAGGTCACAACGCAACCACAAGCGAAAGAAACTGCGCTTAAGCTGCCGGCTACATCGCAAACACCGCCGTTGCGTCGACGCGACGACGTCATTTTGTGGTTACCACAACGCAACCGCAAGAAGCTGCAGCGACACTATTCACACGTAACCACTGCTTGCCCACATTTTGTCGCTGCGATGTGGTGTAGTTTGTGGTACGAGTGAAGGTATATGAACTTGTTAATGTTTAAGCTTTGGTGTCCAGAAAATGGTAAACGTCACACATTGTGCGTTTTTTTTATTTGTAACGTGACGATATTATCATGGACGTCCACGTCACTGAATCACGATAATACAGGGAAGTAAAACGTAAGAAAATATATGAATATGCTTTTAAATTTTCGTCCACAATAACGTTATAATTTAAGCGGGCTAATTGGTCATTATTTAATCGGGCTTTTGTTACATGTTGTGCTGTCTTTTGTGTGCACTAAATATGTATATCAGAACGTTCGGCCAGTCGAGATAGGGAACTGGCTGCTACTCCAGTTTTTAGTGACGATTATGTGACTCATAAATATGCCAGCCAAAGAATTTGTGACAGAACAGTTCGAAAGTTAGAAGCATTTATTTATGGCCGAACGACCTGATATCAGAACTTTCGGCCAACCTGAATCTCCATAACTGAAGACCTTAGAGAAACTGTTACTGAATAAAGATTTAGTGACGATTTGGTGACAAACAACCAATGCTTTACTTTTACTCGTAATGCCACCGATTAAAAGTAAAATGAATTTTGGTTCCTGGAACATCAGGACGTTCGGCCAACGTAATCTCCATAACTGAGGACCTGAGAGAAACCGTTAATGAATAAAGATTTAGTGACGAGACTGAAACGAATTTTAATTGCTTAATTTTTTTTGTGAGGGGCCGTCACAAAAAAAATTAAGCAATTAAAATTCGTTTATTTATTATTACTTGTTTTGTTGGAATACATGGTCACCCTATTTCAGTCGCCATCCGCCATAGTGCATTTTTATAGATTAATTTTGAATTAACAAAAATACTGACACTATTGCACTGAAAACCTATAACACATCAGGGGTTTTACGAGTCTTCTAGGCTTCTTCGTTGTGGAGGAATCGATAATCCCAATGTTTTGAGGTTATATGTAAAATTTCAATTACCTATTTATTAGGGGCCGTCACAAAATAAAAATAAATAATAAAAGTTCGTTTCAGTGTCGTCACTAAATCTTTATTGATTAACGGTTTCTCTGGGCTTCTTCCTTGTGGAGGAATCGATAATCCCAATGTTTTGAGGTTATATGTTAAATTTTCATTTTAATAACTTTATGGGCCGTCACAAAAAAAAATTAAGCAATAAAAATTCGTTTCAGTCTCGTCACTAAATCTTTATTCATTAACGGTTTCTCTCAGGTCCTCAGTTATGGAGATTACGTTGGCCGAACGTCCTGATGTTCCAGGAACCAAAATTCATTTTACTTTTAATCGGTGGCATTACGAGTAAAAGTAAAGCATTGGTTGTTTGTCACCAAATCGTCACTAAATCTTTATTCAGTAACAGTTTCTCTAAGGTCCTCAGTTATGGAGATTCAGGTTGGCCGAAAGTTCTGATATCAGGTCGTTCGGCCATAAATAAATGCTTCTAACTTTCGAACTGTTCTGTCACAAATTCTTTGGCTGGCATATTTATGAGTCACATAATCGTCACTAAAAACTGGAGTAGCAGCCAGTTCCCTATCTCGACTGGCCGAACGTTCTGATATACATCACTAAATAAACGATTTATATATCTATCTACGTATTTTCACACATTATATTATTATGGACATGGACGTCCACGATAATATCGTCACGTTAGAAATTATAAAAGCGCATAATAACGGCCATATACAGAGCGTTATGATACCTCAGTGTGAAATAATAGTGAAAATAAATAAAAAATCATGACTGGGAGCAGTGGTACCCGGCCGTGACTAACAACTTGTAAGTCGTAGGTTTGAACCCTGACCAGCTCAGTGCTCTCAAAACGGTGAAGGAAAATGGCATGTCCTGGAACCAAAATTCGAATACATGTGACATCTACCAACTCACACTGGGTCCGCGTGGTGGATTACTGCCCACTCCTTCTCACAGAAAGGAGGCCTATGTCCCAGCATAGGCTGAATATGCTTTTGTTGCGGACGGTAGGGGTGCGTCCAGCGGTAGCTTGCCGTCCGGTAACGACCAAGCCCGGGTCGACGGCGCGTTGTGTTCCTTGCGCGCCTCAAAGAGATGTCAGCGAGTGAAGGGGTCCGATGAGACCATTGCCTGCCGGGGTTGCGGGAAAGTCCAAAAGGGATACCGCCACGGTATCCCTTTTGGACTTCAGTGCGGCCGCGCCGCACAACGCGACGCGCGACGCCCCGCATCTCCGTAAATGAGACCTAAATGTGTACTCTCTCCAGCCGGGGTCAACACAGCTTCATCCGCGCCATGAGGACGCTACACCGTCGCGGAGTATTATCTGAAACTCATAACAACGGGTTTGACTCCTTTTCTCTTGTACTCCCCCATCGTATGTGACCTTCACATGACCTCCACATTTGGAGTTTCCCCATACGTCTCCAAATTTTGGAGTTCCCTAAGCATCTCCAAGTTTTGGAGTTCCCCCATAGGTCTCCAACTTTTGGAGTTCCCCCCATACGTCTCCAACTTTTGGAGTTCTCCAACTATTGGAGTTCCCTAAGCTTCTCCAACTTTTGGAGTTTGCCCATACGTTTCCAACTTTTGGAGTTCCCTAAGCTTTTCCAACTTTTGGATTTTCCCCATACGTCTCCAACTTTTGGAGTTCCCTAAGCTTTTCCATCTTTTGGAGTTCCCCCCATACGTCTCCAACTTTTGGAGTTCTCCAACTGTTGGAGTTCCCTAAGCTTCTTAAACTTTTGGAGTTTGCCCATACGTTTCCAACTTTTGGAGTTCCCTAAGCTTTTCCAACTTTTGGATTTTCCCCATACGTCTCCAACTTTTAGACTTTCCTAAGCTTTTCCAACTTTTGGAGTTCCCCCCATACGTCTCCAACTTTTGGAGTTCTCCAACTGTTGGAATTCCCTAAGCTTTTCCAACTTTTGGATTTTCCCCATACGTCTCCAACTTTTGGAGTTCCCTAAGCTTTTCCAACTTTGGGAGTTCCCCCCATACGTCTCTAACTTTTGGAGTTCTCTAAACTTCTCCAATTTTTGGAGTTTCACAATTTTGGAGACTTAAAGAAGTAGGACTCCAGCGAAGGCGAAGATGACTTACACTGCCGCCGCTACGCGCTCTCGATCTAGCTTTAGATGTGTGTCCACTTCCAGTTCAAAGGCGCCTGTGACTGAGCTATGCCTCGCACCGCCGCTATGATGCGCTGTCGGTCTGGCTTTAGCTGTGTGGCGCAATTTACCCCCAATTGGCGTTGATAGGCGCCACGAACTATTCCCTAGATCGCCTGGCATGGTTCGAAATTCATAAGAATGAAAGAATCCTCAAAAAAAACGTATTTTTCTGTCCTACCCTCGAATTTTATTACTGTCACAAAAACACTAATTAAACGGGGATTTAATTAATACTAATCACCACCCGGGTTAAAATTAAACAAGTGCAGAAAACTATTTTGAAGCACCTGTAATGTATAAATAGGCGTGTACTTACCACTTCTGAATCTTAATAAACAACTACCCTTGCTCTAAAATATCTAATATAATACCGTATATAATAGGGTATTACACCCTTTTTTGATGTGTCTCAATTAGATTATATAGTGCTAGAGTCTGGCTAACGAAAGTAGGCCTTGGAATTATTTGCGAACTTTTTATATAGCAACTCTGTATGAACGTCAACGTCAATTTGACAAGGTTGTCGTTCGGTATCTCTGGTGTCAAATTGTATGCGTTTGTGTAAATTGTGATTCTAATTACGGTTTAAAATGAACAAATCTATCAAAAGTGGTGTACGAAAGATGTTGTTTTGCATGATTGGCAAGTTCAACGAAAAACAACAACAGCGTGATGCCGCTTTTAAACAAAAACAAGATTGTCTACGTGTGGTGTTGAATTTCATAGGTTAGTAGACAATATTATTTTGATACTTTGAACACCTACCTATTCAGTCGTCTTAATAAAATTTTGATTTATAATTTACGTATCCTTACAAATAAGTTACTTTCGCTTTTTCGTATTGAATAAAACTAATTATATTCATTCGTACATCGCATCAGTCAACGTATTCATTTTAATAACATCACCTATGTTTTACGTATATACTCATAATGAATTTTTGCTGTATTTTTGTTGGTAATTTATTATTTATTATATGCTTTATTGTACATACAAAACGATATATAAAAGAGGAAAAAAAAACAATTAAAATACATACAATGGTAATTTTAAAACGATTAACTTTCTTTAACAGAGAATCTGCAAGATGTCGAAGAAGTTGATGAAATAGTAAGAACTATTGAAAATCTCACTGAATTAGAGCAGAAAGATAGGATAATAACCCAGAATCAGTACTTAGAAGAAATAACTTCAATGACTGGTAAGTTTTTACTATACACTGGTGTTTTGAAATTATGCCGAAAAAAACCTTTGCATTTACGTAAACCAAGAATTAATTACATATTTTGTATATCTTCTTTGCAGAAGTGAGTGTCAGAACACTAAAGAGAGTAAAAAGGGAAGGTGCAGTAAATGAAGGTGTGGAGTACCCCGGGGAAGAAACGCCCACGGAAACCTACTGTGTCTAACCTAGATAACTTTGACATAGATGCTATGCGTAACAAGATAAACGAATTTTATATTGTTAAAAAACAAGTTCCTACACTGAGGACACTGTTGGTGGAGTTAAAAGAAAGTATTGATTTTAACGGATGCAGAGAAACTCTACGCCGCTTGTTATTAGCCAATGGCTATGAATTTAAAAATAATAAAAATGAGCGTTCTGTATTAATAGAACGCTATGACATATCTGCTTGGAGACAGATTTTTAAGAACTATAGCAGGAAAACGTGCAGAAGGCAAGCCAATCATTTATTTAGATGAGACTTATGTCCATAGAAACTACAAGCCTAAGAAGTCATGGCAAGGTCCTTCAACTAGTGGTGCAATTGAAAATGTTTCGACCGGGAAAAGGTACATTATAGTTCATGCTGGATCAGAGAAAGGCCCCGTACCAAACTCTTTGTTAGTGTTTAGTACTAAATCAAAAAATGCTGATTATCACCATGACATGAATGCTGAAAATTTTAATAAATGGCTTAAAGAAAAACTTATACCAAATTTGGAAGAACCAAGTGTAATCATAATGGATAATGCTAGTTACCATTCGGTAATTATAAATAAGGTTCCGAACACACAAACACGTACAAGTAATATAAGAGAGTGGCTTCGTGATAATGGAATTCAATATGAGGACTACCACACGAAAGCAGAGCTGTTGTGTATTGTAAAACGAAATACGCCTAATCCAATATATGAAGCTGATGAAATTTTAAATCAATGTGGTCATGAGGTGTTGAGACTTCCACCCTACCATTGTGATTTAAATGCGATCGAGCTTGTGTGGAGTTTGGCAAAACGTAATGTGGCTAGCAAAAATATTGCAGTTACTACAGCTGCATTAGAAAAAATAATTAAAGATTCATTTGAAAACGTAAGTTCACAGGATTGGAAGAAAATTACTGATCATGTAATACATGTTGAAAATAAATATAAAGAACGTGATAAAATAACAGAAGAAAATTTAGAAAGTTTTATTATAAATGTTGGAGACAGCGATACTAGTTACAGTGATGAATCTTTTGGCATTGAAGTGTTAGAATCTGATTTTGATTACGATGAATAAAACTAAGTTATTATGTATGGAATATTATCGTATTTTATTTGTCTATTTATTTTCGGATTCCGCTCATATTTACCTCATATACTAACACCTATACCAGATCAATAAATCCTTAAAATCCCGTTACAAACCTGATACATATCAAAAATTAATACATGTGTAGATAAATTCTGTTTCTTTATTTCCCTAACATAATGTTCTTATACTGTCAATATACAGGGTGTTTGGCGCATGGACCGACACAATTTTTTGGGGAGTTGAGAGGGTCATTTGCGAAGTTTCACCCAAAGATCACATGTCCTAAGTGTCACGGTTAATAAGATATGATTTTTTTAGATTTTTTCCAAAAATTATGAACATAGTTTTATTTAAAAAAGTTCTTTATTTATTTAGAATAAGAATACATTGCAGAATACAATAAAAGTTATTTCGTGCAATTAGAACAATAAACAAAAAAGTAATGACTATTTAAAGGCGAGATTTCGGGTAATTTTGTGAAAAAAACAAAAAAAAACATCTTAATAACCGTGACACTTAGGACATGGGGTCTTTGGGTGAAACCTCCCAAATGACGCTCCCAATCCCCCAAATAATTGTGTCGGTCCATGCGCCAAACACCCTGTATAGGGTTTTTCATTAAGAGCGCTCGAAATTTGAAATAAAATAAAACAACCTGTTTAAGTGATATTACTACAATTTTTATAACATTTTAAAGAATATTCAATGACATTATGTGTGGAAAATAATATCAGCCAAATGGCCACTGCGACTCCGCTGTAGATGGCGTATTCTGGTGGACTAATCTTGGAGGACGTCTTCGCATAAATGGTCAATTTCACGAAGAACGCGAGTTATGTTGGCCTTTAGGGCAACAATTGACTGTGGTTTATCTGCGTACACTAAAGATTTCATGTAACCCCACAGAAAGTAATCGAGCGGTGTTAACTCACACGATGAACGCCATAAATTGAACACAACGCACAGAACGTAGGCGAATAGACAACTGGTTTTGATAATAAATTTTACACAATTTCTACGCGTTGTTGAAGCGTGTAGCGTTCCATGGTGAAATGTCACGACAAAATATATATTCATGCCAAATTTGGTAGCAATCGCATTACCGAAATGGCCGCTATGCGCTGCTAAAGTTCGAGCGTCCTTATTGAAAAACTATATATATGATATTTTTAATAATGAATTACCAAGTATCAAAGTAGGTTATTCCAATTTTCATAGTATAATTTTAGTGTTGTCATGCATGTATTTTTTAAATTTGCCGCCAATATTCTGGGGCCAACTTTCGTTATCCAGACTCTAATGAACCACTAAAAAATTCACAAAAATTTTATTCAATCGATGTGATGGCACAATTTGAAAATGCAAAATTTAGATGCATTTTTATTCAATCGTTATTGAATAAAAATGCATTTAAATTTTGCATTTTCAAATTTCGCGCGCAATTTGATGA
Organism: Xanthia togata; assembly: GCA_963853775.1. Classification (NCBI taxonomy): domain Eukaryota; kingdom Metazoa; phylum Arthropoda; class Insecta; order Lepidoptera; family Noctuidae; genus Xanthia; species Xanthia togata. Next base: position 23,569,357 of record OY970794.1, on the reverse strand, counting down.
AAACGCTGGACGCAGCGGACGCCATATTGCTCTGTGGTCCTGACGTCAGTTGGCTGTGTAATCAAATGCATGATATTTTTTAAGTTATAAATTTGTGTTGTCTCCTTTTACAAAACCGTCCTCCATGGTATTATTTCAATAAAAATTACGTTGGTTACGAAAATAATAAAAAGCCTTTATAGATTAAAGGTACGCTGATAGTTAAGACTTTCTAAGTTTACATAGCCGTATGACGTAATAACATGGCGACTACTATCTAATCGTAGACAGACTGTCTACGTATCTAATGGTTTTATGAAACAGATTAAAAAGCTGAAACCTTTAAATTGAATTTTAAAATTTAGTTTGCTATTTTATGAACTAAAACTAACGTTTTCCGACTGCTTTTTGCCTGAGCTATCTCTATAATATATTTTTTGTTTTTTTCTCATAAAGAGTAAAACACTCATTATGTATACAATTGAAACACCTTCATTGAAACCATAGGTATACAAAACTCTTTGTATTTTGCTATCTTTGAAAAAGAGAAAACAATTATGTCATATTTGATGGAAACCGTCATTAAAAAAAAAACTCATTTTAGATTATTTTTGAAGTACGCAAGATGTAAGAAAAAAGGAAATAATAACGAAAAAAAAGACATAATACCTAACTCTGTACGGTCCACTGCTATTCACAACTTTAAAAATGAGTTCAGTTGTACATAGGACGAGAGTATTAGCGCAATTAGTAAATGTGCGTTTTTACGCAAACACCACCACCGAGAGTCATGGAAGCGGAACCACAAACTATCCCTACTATACTCCTTATCAGGAGCAGTGGCAATGGCAGTGGGTCGACCCTACTGGGCATCCCCATTATGACCAGCGTAAGTTAAAAAAAACACCGTCTATGCGCCTATGGATTGTATTTATTGCTAGCAATTTGACCCGTGTGGGCAGGGCACATTGCTCGCAGAACAGATGGCCGATGGAGCCGAAAGGTTCTGGAGTCGCGACCGCGTACCAGAATGCGTAGCGTTGGAAGGCCTCCCACATCCACGGTGTGGCGACGCTTGGAAGACGCCTATGTCTAGAAGTGGACGTCTTCTGGCTGAAACGGTGGTGATGATGAATGTGACCTAAAGCGCAGGATTAAGCACTATTTACACGAGGCAAGTTCCTTGCCTGTAGCATACAACCAATTTGAAGCAACAAATGACTTGCATCATGTAAACACTGTTTAAACGGTGTAACTTTTGGTGATTCCTTCAACTTATCGTATGCTACACAAGTAATTCAATCGCATCGTGTAAATCAGGCTTTAGGCGCGCTGTACACTTATTCATGTCGACATTATTCGGCACAGCCACACGTGACCACACGTGACTACATCCGATTATACCGCTTGAAAAATGCCGACCCGAACATGTAAGCTACGTATAAGCTACTGGTGGTAATTAAAAAATATATTATTACGACGCAAAAAAAAAACATTTAGGTACAAAGGGACACCATCCGAAACGTTTTCTTTTTTAGGGCTCCGTGCATAAAAAAATACAGAACCCTTATAGAATCACTTTGTGGTCCGTCTTTTTCTCAGGAACAAGCAGTGTCGTTATGTTTCATTTTAAAGTATATGTATGTAACGGTATAATAATAATTACAAGCACATGAAACTGAGACATTTTAGCATTCTTTCGGGGTGGCATTTTTTGAGATGGCAACGAATCTGCAATTCCTTGGTATTATTGCAGATGTTCATAAGTGGCGGTGACTGGGTACTTAACTATCTGGAGCCGTCTACTAATATACAATGGAGAGACCATTACATCGATTGAAAAATGGTAGACTATGGGGACCGTGGGCATGCATGTACAGTCAGAGAAATTAATTGTGAAGCAAATTGACACCCTACGTCATTTTGCTGCTATAGCCATTTCATAAAACTGTCAAAGAAAGACATTTGTTATTTGAACACACGGACAATTTCAGTTAGTAGCCAATTTGCTTAACAATTTATTATGTGGGCTACTCAAGCGGTTAAGCGTGAAAAGAGGGCAAACCTCGGAATGAGAGATAATAAGCTGGAAACTCGTTTATACCTTAATTTTGGCTTTCTAAACGTTGTCTCAAAAGTCTCATAAAATCTCACAGACAGTCATGGAAGCAGAACTACAAGCTATCCCTACTTCACTCCTTATCAGGAGCAGTGGCAGTGGCAGTGGGCCGACCCTACTGTCCATCCCCAGTATAACCTGCGTAAGTTAAAAAAACACTGTCTATGCGTCTAAGGATTGTATTTATTGCTAGCAATTTGACCCGTGTGGGCAGGGCACATTGCTCGCAGAACAGATGGCCGATGGAGCCGAAAGGTTCTGGAGTGGCGACCGCGAACCAGAATGCGTAGCGTTGGAAGGCCTCCCACATCCACGATGTGGCGACGCTTGGAAGACGCTTATGTCTAGCAGTGGACGTCTTCTGGCTGAAACGGTGGTGGTGAAATAAAAAAATACACGCAGAGAAAATAAAAACGTAACCTATATAGATAGATAGCTGTGTTTATTTATATATTTATAAGAAAGTATTATGGAAGTAAATATCTATCTAATAACTATTTTCTGTGTATAAATATGGATTATTGATTCCATTGATGGAAAGGCAAAATTAAGTTCATGACCTGCTTAAATTAGATCCACTACCGTGTACCCCCATTTTTTTTCCGCTGACATAATATACCCCTTGCAGGTCATCCTTGACCCCTGGGGGTAGATATAAACCACTTTGGGAATCACTGATCTAAATTAATATTATAAAGACAAAATATTTGATTTTTTGTACTACTTAACAGATTAAAAAAAAAAAAGCACCAGTAGAATGCTAAGTAACACTCCTACTAATATTATAAATGTGAAAGTTTGTATGTTTGTGTGTTTGGATGTTTGTTACTCAATCACGCAAAAACGGCGGAACGAATTTGGATGAAATTTGGCACATAGATAGTTTAAAGCCTGGATTAACATATAGAATACTTTTTATCCCGGTAATACATTCCCGTCGGATAATTCCGGACCTCCATGCAGGCGGCGGCGGGGCGAAAGCTAGTAGGCTATAATTTATAAAGATATCACGCGGGCGAAGCCGCTGGTGGAAGCTAGTCTTCGATATACTTACTCTGCACATTACATCTACAAACTTCGTAACCCTGTCCAGTTGTCTAATATTTCACCGACAAGTAGAGCAGACCATCAGTATATTATCAACCGTGTCTATTACCAAGTCCAAAAATGATTAAGCCATGATTTAGAACCACAGGAATGGTGTGGTTGCAGCAAAATGAATTCCTGGAGCCAATGAGAACAATATTACCACCAGCACCAGATGAATGACTAAATACTATATTTTGTATTTGTAAGAATGGATGTGGTCCACGCTGCGGGTGCAGAAAATCAGGGTTGCAATGCACTTTAGCTTGTGGCATGAGATCGTGGGTTCGATTCACGGGTCGGGCAAGGTGTTATTGGTTGCTATTATCCATCTAAAATATCTCAGTAGCAGCCCGGAGTCTGGATTTGTGCCCGGTCGATGGCAAAAGGCTCGCCCCTGTTACGTGGAACTAAAATATAACTGGCTTAATGTGGGTGTACTATAAGTACACCTCTGCCCAACCCTTCGGGGAAATGAGGCGTGATATTATGTTATGTTATAGGTACACCTCTGCCTAACCCTTCGGGGAATACAGGCGTGATGTTATGTATGTATGTATGTAATACAAATTCTTCATTGGTATTTTAATGATTTAATAACTTTATACAACGTATTATTCGCAGAAATTCACAGTTGACCTTGAATTACAATATGTATGGCTGATCGCTGCGCGCTCTCCACCCTCAAAAACGGTTGAGCGTGTGAGAAAAAGATTATTAGATATACTACATTTAGAGGCATTGATATCCACTTAACTATCAACTTTTGAGTGTCAGGATTTTCAGGTTACCTATTAGTTAATTATTTTATCATGTAGGCATTTTAATATGTGGGTGTACCTACTACAGGTGCACCTCTGCCCGACCCCTCGGGGAAACAAGGCGTGATGTTATGTTATGTATTTTAATATCTATGAATATGGTGTGTAGGGAAAAGGATTATAAGAAAGCACATGGAGACAAGACTAGGCATTTATTTCAATTAGACTTGTCAATAAATAGGTATTGTTAATGAGAAAGCTAGTTATCCGTTCCAAATCTAGGTCTTCGTGGAGAAGAAGGATAAGAAACTCCACGGAAGCTTGTTTTGAAGTATTTTATCAACATATTTTTACATTAGCATTTAGTTTTGTTATTACATTAATCTCTTGGACCATTTCTTAAAGCTAACAACTTTATCAATGACAAATAGAATATGAATATTCCTTAATTCTATTTAACACTTATGTGGCAATATTAGCAATATTTTAATACATACAGAACATCATAGTTATCAGCAATAATCAAGATATAATGACAATTTAACTTACATGAACATTGTAGTTAGTCGATCTTTCACCAGAAGTGATCTGATGATCCTTATTTCAATCCATTTTACAATAAAAGCAGAACTTCTGATAAGCAACATTATTTCCTTATATTAGCTTTTAGCAACTCAATATTACGGACATGGACATCACTCAGGGTCTGTTCTTAGATGTTAACATAAGCTTTTATATTGTTACCAGTCCAGTGACACGTACAGAAAAGGAGCAAGAATTAAGTTACACGACCTTTTATAACATTTCAAATGACAGTTGTCTACCTTACCCTATCTAACATGAATATTGCCACAGATAAAATGAACTGAACTATTAGTACAAAACAAATACTTTTAAACTATAAACTGTAATAATACCTTTACAAAAATATAATTTATACGTAAACTAATCTCTTAGATATTCTTAACAAAATAATTTAATAAAACTTGTATCCTCAATCATTTAGTATTTAAATATAGGAACAACAAATAAATCAGTGTGACCGTAGTACATAATTCAACCAAGATATTGGAGACAATAATAACAGTTGAGTCAAATCAGTGTTTGACTTAAAATTTATTAAATTCATTTAGTAAATTATTCATAGATAATAATTACATTTATAGGTATAACAAGTAGAATTACATTTATATATCATATTATTTATTTTTAGACACAATAATTACATTTATATAACACGGCCATGCTGACAAGTACTTCGCTCTCGAAGTACTTTAGAGACCCTTTTTCTACAATTGTTTTACTTTTGTTTTGCCAATTGCCGACGTGTCAAGTCCCCTCCACCCGCTGCTAGTGGGATATACTTGCACCAAGCAAATGACCGACCAGCGGAAACATTTTTTTTTTTTTTTTTAATTTTTATATATAAATGCAATTAGGTAAAGAATCTTAAGTGTATCTCATATGATTTTAAGCTCCTAATAACACATATTTTACTAGGATCAATTAAAAGTATATGTAAATCTATTGTTTGGATGTTCTATTAAACTGAAATGTACCAAAATAACCATCACAAATGGTAATTATTTAAAAAAATAATCTATCACGACCTGTACTTCGCTCTCGAAGTACCCAACTAATTATATTTTAATAAATAAATATTTGTTTTCAAGAAGTCTCTGGCCTTGACATACCAGTCCTATCACCTGCTGCGCATGAATTTCAGAAAGGTATCAGGGCAGTGACCGACCAGCAGTAATGTTATAAGTAGCCTCTGGCCTTGACATACCAGTCCTATCACCTGCTGCGCATGAATTTCAGAAAGGTATCAGGGCAGTGACCGACCAGCAGTAATATCATAAGTAGCCTCTGGCCTTGACATACCAGTCCTATCACCTGCTGCGCATGAATTTCAGAAAGGTATCAGGGCAGTGACCGACCAGCAGTATATATATAATATTATAAGTTACATAATTATACATAATTCTTTCTATTTATTTCCGAATTAAATCCACATCAGTGTGTAATTAATTAAAATATGCTTTCAGTAACTTAACATGTCAGATTAATAGAACAAAATATCAACACAAAAATAAGAAAATGTAATTAGGTAAAGTGTCAGAATCTTAATTTTTCTTTGGCTACTGAAATGTTTCGTAAATTACCTAGACCTTGCAGAGCAAAACGATCATTAGAAAGGATAGAAGATATTTCAAAGGCCCTTTAATTTAGGTGCCAATTCATCATTACGCATATGATTCCGCGAGACATACACTACATCTCCTACGTTAAAGTTTACATTGTTACGACGAGTGACATCTAAACGTTTATTGAATTTTTCTGCAATTTGTCTAGCTATTTCTCGGTCAGCCTCTAATTTATTTGGATTTTGTCTATCTTTTTCTTCTAGTACGTCGTAAGTAATAGCAAAGGGGTAGAGCCCATGGATTTTGTACAGTTGTGTTAATTAATTGTTGTACTTTCCACAGAACGTTCGGCCACTCTGACTGTTCATTGCACATAGTGTTACAATCTGTGATAATTATAAAGTTAATTTCTAGTAAATAGACACGGAAGTGTTTCAAGGCGTTGTGAATAGCTAGAGTTTCTAAATCATAAGAACTATATTTTGACTCTGCAGGTGTAGTTCTTTTACTAAAACAAATGACTTAAAAATCACTATCGTATTTCTGGGTTAAAAAGCACCATATCGTATAGCAGTAGCATCAGTATATATGTAACTCAGTTCTTAAAGCAGGATCAAAGATTGAAAACAATGGTCTAAGTAATTTAGTACACAATTCCTCGCAATGTCCTGTTCAGAACCCTAATCTCATTTTTGGTTTTTCTGTGTTACCTAATTTATATATACATTAAATTAGTACTCTTGTAATGCCAAGTTTCATCTAAGTGAACACTTGTATCCTATTCTCAGTCTCATCTTTGTGAGAACAAAAATTAATTAATTATAATCTAGCTAGAGTAACAACGTACCTAGTTATTATTGGTTTTATAAGCTAAGCTTCAATTAGATGTTCACTATTTTTGGTTCATTACCTAATGATCTTTTAACATATTTAATCATTGTAAGTAGGCACATTTTTCTTTTTTTTTTTATAAGTATATTTTTATGCAAATAGATACCATTGTTTTCAGAGACCTTTGTTTTGAAATTTGTTAAAATACCAATTGAAGCTTAACTTTTAATGACAAACACTGGTGGTAATTCTCCCGTACACAAAACAAAACCAACCAAACTATCACCAAGACTTCACTCCTGGCTATGAGAATCGTAAAGCTTTTCTGAAATAGTCTGAACTCAAAAAATATTTTGAAACAACCAAAATTGAATTTGACAATTACGACCACGTGGTACATACTTGTTTGCCCTATTCCGTTTTTTTTTTTTTTTTTTTAGCCTCGACCTTTTTTATTTGGAATTTTTGACTTTTTGCATGGAAAATATAAAAAAAATATTACCTACTTGTTGAGTATTAGGGGTTTAAGGGTTTTATAAAGGGGGTCGAAATTTTCATTATTTTTGCGATAGGACACACCATTTTCGAGATACAAGCAAAAGAAAAGAAAAAAATCCAGTACAGTACTGTTATTGCACCCGAAGTCGAGGTGTTCGTGTGAATTTTAGTTCATGACACCTAATTTAAGGTCAGACTCAGTTAGGCAAAATACAGAATAGCAAAATTGTCTTTTACACTAAATTAAAATCTCAGTACCATCTTAGTGCTGTCAAACTAAAATATAGTTAAGTTGGTTGTTTCAAAATATAGTCAAATATACTTTGTCTATTTCAGAATGGGAAATCATAGTTTGACAAGAGTAAACTAAATTTCGGCGATTTCCAGCCCAGTTTAAAGGCATTTGCGTCAAGAGAATCGGCACCATCCTGTTTTAAAATATTCTAGTTTAAAGGTTACAAAACTTTTTCTATGATGCACCATCAGTTGATGTTCTCTCATTTCAAAGTAATATCAAAGCAGAGCCACTAAAGGCCTTACCGGCCCTGCAGCTCCCACTTACAGTCCTACTCTAGGAGTTGGCAGCATGATGTCATCCTCATGGTGAGGGTTTAGACAGCTACCCGGTAACACCACGGCTTCCAGCAAAATCTCCGATAGAGTCCTACTCCAGGAGTTGGCAGCATGATGTCATCCTCATGGTGAGGGCTTAGACAGCTATCCGGCGACACCACGGCTTCCAGCAAAATCACCAATAGCTCCAACATTGATTATGAAAATAGCAAAATAAAATTCATTAGAAATCGCTTATGTAAGACAGGGCACTATCCCACTTCTGATGTGAGAAAAAGATTATTAGATATACTACATTTAGAGGCATTGATATCCACTTAACTATCAACTTTTGAGTGTCAGGATTTTCAGGTTACCTATTAGTTAATTATTTTATCATGTAGGCATTTTAATATGTGGGTGTACCTACTACAGGTGCACCTCTGCCCGACCCCTCGGGGAAACAAGGCGTGATGTTATGTTATGTATTTTAATATCTATGAATATGGTGTGTAGGGAAAAGGATTATAAGAAAGCACATGGAGACAAGACTAGGCATTTATTTCAATTAGACTTGTCAATAAATAGGTATTGTTAATGAGAAAGCTAGTTATCCGTTCCAAATCTAGGTCTTCGTGGAGAAGAAGGATAAGAAACTCCACGGAAGCTTGTTTTGAAGTATTTTATCAACATATTTTTACATTAGCATTTAGTTTTGTTATTACATTAATCTCTTGGACCATTTCTTAAAGCTAACAACTTTATCAATGACAAATAGAATATGAATATTCCTTAATTCTATTTAACACTTATGTGGCAATATTAGCAATATTTTAATACATACAGAACATCATAGTTATCAGCAATAATCAAGATATAATGACAATTTAACTTACATGAACATTGTAGTTAGTCGATCTTTCACCAGAAGTGATCTGATGATCCTTATTTCAATCCATTTTACAATAAAAGCAGAACTTCTGATAAGCAACATTATTTCCTTATATTAGCTTTTAGCAACTCAATATTACGGACATGGACATCACTCAGGGTCTGTTCTTAGATGTTAACATAAGCTTTTATATTGTTACCAGTCCAGTGACACGTACAGAAAAGGAGCAAGAATTAAGTTACACGACCTTTTATAACATTTCAAATGACAGTTGTCTACCTTACCCTATCTAACATGAATATTGCCACAGATAAAATGAACTGAACTATTAGTACAAAACAAATACTTTTAAACTATAAACTGTAATAATACCTTTACAAAAATATAATTTATACGTAAACTAATCTCTTAGATATTCTTAACAAAATAATTTAATAAAACTTGTATCCTCAATCATTTAGTATTTAAATATAGGAACAACAAATAAATCAGTGTGACCGTAGTACATAATTCAACCAAGATATTGGAGACAATAATAACAGTTGAGTCAAATCAGTGTTTGACTTAAAATTTATTAAATTCATTTAGTAAATTATTCATAGATAATAATTACATTTATAGGTATAACAAGTAGAATTACATTTATATATCATATTATTTATTTTTAGACACAATAATTACATTTATATAACAAGCGCATATGTTTAGTACAAAATTTGTCGCAATTTTATGTTCTAGAATTTTATAATAAATGTTAATATCGTTGGAGCTATAGAAATCTAGATAATCGGTTTTTCGCGATTATTTAGATTTCTATAGCTCCAACCTTTGGGACCTTTGACCTTGAATAACTCACGACGAGACTTTTGAGTCAACGCGGCAACTGCAACGTTTAGAATATCAAAATGAAGTTGTATACGAGTTTCCAGCTTATTATCTCTCATTTCCCTAATGCCCCTACTACTCGCATAATAACAGCCCCTAGAAGTAATGACTTTACAATACAGTAACATATAAAACGTCAAGCTTACATAATCAAATATGATTTCTAGCTACTCACTGTACTTTTATGATATTTGCAGAACAAGGCTTTCACCAAAGGCGTCATAGACCCCGGAAGGCAAGGCCATACAATCCAGATACGAAATTGTTCAACCCCAACCACTATCAAGAATGGTAAACAAAACAGAATTTAAAAGGAATCGTAGTAAACACGACCTACTTTTAAATTATTTATGTAATAATGTAATTTGTTTTTTTGTTGTTGTTTCATTTTATGACATTTAAACTTTATTTACAAGCTTAAGGGACTTAAGGGTCGGATCACACGTACCAAAACCACACCACAACGACATCACGTGGTCGGACGCTAAATAAATTTATTTAATGGTTTATTCACTCGGACCAAATTCTGCCGTCAAAAAATAACTGTGTGAGCGATATCGACCACATCAATGCCACAACGCAACGACAAGCAAAACTGCGCTTAAGCGGCCGGCTACATCGCAAACACGACGTTGCGTCGACGACGCGACGACTTCGAAGAACGCCGAAGTCGTTATAATCTGACGGAACCGCTAGGTGTTCTAGGAGCAGTGGTACCCGCAGTCATCCTGGGACAATCTCCCACTATTGCTTTCCCTATTATCTGAGTCTAGTGACTCCGCTGGCGGCACGTCACCACCACGCAGCCCTGAATGCGTATGTGTTGTGAGGTACAGCCCACAAGGACCTCGGGAAGAGATGGGGAGTGACGAAGAGGCGATGAAATGAAACGCAGATTTTCTATCTTGAGTCTTGTCCGCGGTTGCACGTCGCGTCGTTTTATAGAAAACAGTTTTCATAGAATAATCAATACGCAGAATACTTTGTAAGAATTTATATCATTGATTTTTGTTACAAATGAAATTTAATCGTTCGATATTTATATCATAGAATAATAAATAAATTATTCTTTAGCTTCATAATATAACACTTATTACCAAGAAAAATATTTTATCGAGTGACAGATAACAGAATAAGTGTTTTAATATGAAGATAAAGAATATTTGATTTATTTGCACTCACACGCACTAGCGGTTAACCGCGCGGCTGGCCGCCGCGGTTGATGGCGGTTGAGTGCGTACAACGGTAAGCGGTTGCACCATGGTACAATAACTTACTTTATGTTATTGTACCATGGGTTGCAAATTAAAAAATTGCCGTTGTTTATTAAAAAATTAAAAAGCGGCTAGCCGCCCCCACGGTTAACCGCTAGTGCGTATAAGGGCTTATTCTATGATATAAATACCGAAACATTAAATTTTATTTGTAACAAAAATCAATGATTTAAATTTTTTCGAAGTAAGTATTCTGCAGATTAATTATTCTATGAAATGATATTATGAGAGAAAAAAAATGTGAAACGAAGTTCTAAAAAACTTATCTATAAAACAACGTACAACCGTACCTATTTGAATTTTCAACGTTCAAATTTATTCATAAAATTATGGATAGCATTACGTCTATTTTTACATTTTCTTTGAAATAAAATACCAAGGAAAAATACACCCAACAAACAATATTCGTAAAAAAAATATTCTACTGTTTGATCAGTTTGTTAAATAAAAAAATGTGATTATAAAATTCATTGAATTATGTTTCTGTGAAATATGTTTCATTCTAGTAAATAGTCGATAAAACAATAATATTCGGAATAAAAATACAGGGACCAAATATTATATGAAACATTTGCTGCGAAACTAAATTCTATGAAATTTCTTCTCACTGTGAAACAAGGCAACATCCTTGTGCCCAGATTTCGGCTTAATCATCAGTTCACAGACTACATAGGGATACTACGTATTATCAGTTGTTGCTTTTGGTGGCTGTGCTGCGACTGCGATCGTACCGTATGGCATCTTGCAGGTCAACCTACGAGGTTGGCGGCTGCTTAAACGAACTTTCCTGCGGCTGCCTCAATAAATTAAGACCTCCAGTTAGGGGATAAAACTTGGGGCAGGACAGCAAGGGACAGGACTGAATCGGATTAATATTATATTTCCTTTATTTAAAAACATTAAAAAAAATATTATTATGGGAATTTAAAGCTACAGGAATAGCGGCGCGGGTTGGCTCGAGCAAGGGTCGGGGCGGGGATGGACGGGAACGTCGCAGCGGGTCTCGGCGGCGAGGACGGAAAGGTGGCGGTCGGTGATTGTTTTTGTGTGCTGTAGTTTGTGTGAAGCTTCCCTACTACTCTCCTCGGGGAGGGTTGTGGGGTCGTCTGGGATAGTGAGAGACATGCGCTGGTCGGCAATCCTACTTTTGCGACAGCAACTATAACGGGTGACTGCCGCAATCAAGGGATTGGGGTGCTTTATAGCAGAGTCGAAGAAACGCTTTGAGAAGCGTTTTATGAACTGCTGGATGGTGAGCATTTCGAGATCGAAGTAAAGATCCAAATTGCGGACATAGAAGAGGGCTCCAGTAACCTTTCCAAGGAAACGGTTTTGGAGGGTCTGCATCCTATGGAGATGGCATGGATTAGCATGTGCGAACGAGCCGTCTTTATGTTCTTACTAATGGAAAGGTGATGGTGAAGGATAACACCTCGGTATTTAGCTCGCTTTTCCCAAGGGATCGGCTTGCCATACATGGTGATCGGTCTTTAGACGACGCGTTCTCGATATGAGATCCGCCCGACTCTTACTGCGGTTAACCTCGATTCTCCATTTCCGGAACTAAGCGCCTAAGACGTTTGCGGAGGTCTGGAGAGTGTGAACGATAGCGTTCTGACATCGACCAGTGTGTAGTAGATGGTAGTGTCGTCGGCGAATAAAGCCAACTGAGCCTTTTTACTTTTGGGAATGTCACTGGGGAACAGCGTGAAGATGAGGGGAGATAGCACGAAGCCCTGAGGAAATCCCGTGGGAATGGAGTGAGGTGAGGAGAATGCACCCTCTATACGATAGCGTAAAGTACGCTATAACAAAAAGTCTCGTAAGATGTGCACGAGACCGCCAGGCACTTCGAGTTGGTACAGCTTATGAAAGGTATTAAAAAAATAACTTTACAAACTTTAATAGGTGATATAGACCATCGAACTGAATAACTTTTACTATTGGACCAACTTAAATCACGAAAAAAATCGGCTGCTCCATACTGATAACTTGGCCTTGTAGTACAGTTAGAGAAATCAATTGTGAAGCAAATTGGCATACTACGTTAATTGTTCGTGTTATAAGCGACCAAAATTGAGCTACCAAAATCGAAACCTGGCATAAAAAAAAATCTTTAAAAAAAGGGGCTTTAAGTTACAATTCAATTAATATCACTGATTTATGCGTAACCCAAATCACTACTTATAACGTGTAGCTTACTATCAAAACACTTTAAAATCAACAACAAATCGATCCACCAAAACTTGAACAATTCTTGTCCCCCGTGCCACCCAAAATGATACTTACATTTTTGGCGAGTTATCACAGCACTAATCACAAACCTGACAGAATGAAGAAGAAGCGCACGACTGAGAGATGCGATATAATAAAACGCGATTGATCGCACACGCACGAAACTTCATGCTATAGTCAGTTGAACAAGTGACGCCAAAATTTTTATTTTTGCTTGGACAAACTTTAATCGAGTATCCTGTGCTTTTAAATTAAATTTTCTAATATGGTTTAATTATTTCTAGAGAATGTGTCTTGTGCAAGTACCTACTAACGAAATAGTTATTTTTTTATTGTACTTTAAATTGTTACTTTGGTGAATGCAATTATATGAAAAAATGGAGCTGGGCCACCCAACTTGAATTTTAAGGTGTTTTTTTTTCCTAATTATTTATACACATTTATATTTTTTTTTAATGTGGCCCTAATTGAACCAAGTTCACTATAAAAAAAAAAGAAACATCCTATCATTTAACACCTCGATTCTCAACGTGGACACATAAAATTTGCCGTGGGGATATTCACCCTTATACACATTTCATACAACTATAAATAATAAAAATGTTTATTTCAATTAACATGCTTCGTTTGCATTATATGATTTGGAGACTCATTTTAAGCAAGGAAATGCTTGTGACTCCGCTCTTCCACTTATCATTATGCAAAATATATAGAGTTTAGAAATATGTATTTAGAAAAGAACATGCAAGTAGATTTAAATAATAAACAAAATGGAAAAAGAGGCGCGCTCGAGTGAAGTGTAGTGTAAGGTATGTGGGGGTGTGTGTGTGTGTGAGTGTATGGGGTTGAGTGAAGATGTACAGTGATGAGTGTAATTTGATAAATTTATGTATTGTGGTTAACCCTACGACAGTGTCTTGGGATCGGAAGAAGTCACAGCTTCTTCCATTAACCGTAATCACCGCGCAATGATTACAGACAGGAACTGAATAAAGATAAAAGATCGACTTTAGCGCTAAATTCACCCATTGTGTTAGCCTAAGTAAAATTTCGACACTTATAACTGCAATTTTTATGGTTTGTGTACCATAAAAATTCGGTTTTGGTTATAGAGTATTCTATTGAATCGTTGATACCATGGACCCAACTTCATCATAGCACATTTATTCTTAAGCCAATTTAATACACTGTACAAAATCTAATATCTTCTCAACTGTCCTCAGACCAAATAAAATACCTATAAAAAACATTCACTGCGAACAATACAGTGAAGCATGACAAAACATACACGCTCATACGCACACATCTACAATAATTTACAATCACAGTACACCTCACTAAATGCAAACATGTTTACAAAACCGGTCTCAAGTCACTGTTGTCAGCGCTTTGTCTTGGTTTTTTTAATTGGTCTGAGCAATTGTCAAAGAATGACAGTTGACTTTTCTTGGTACAATTTCATTTGCTTATCATATAATTTCCCTAACTGTACCTAATAACGTTATCATATCCAAGGGTCTTTGTATTAGAGTCTGGCTAACGAAAGTTGGCCCCAGAATATTGGCGGCAAATTTAAAAAATACATGCATGACAACACTAAAATTATACTATGAAAATTGAAATAACCTACTTTGATACTTGGTAATTCATTATTAAAAATATCATATATATAGTTTTTCAATAAGGACGCTCGAACTTTAACAGCGCATAGCGGCCATTTCGGTAATGCGATTGCTACCAAATTTGGCATGAATATATATTATATTTTGTCGTGTCATTTCACCATGGAACGCTACACGCTTCAACAACGCGTAGAAATTGTGTAAAATTTATTATCAAAACCAGTTGTCTATTCGCCTACGTTCTGTGCGTTGTGTTCAATTTATGGCGTTCATCGTGTGAGTTAACACCGCTCGATTACTTTCTGTGGGGTTACATGAAATCTTTAGTGTACGCAGATAAACCACAGTCAACTGTTGCCCTAAAGGCCAACATAACTCGCGTTCTTCGTGAAATTGACCATTTATGCGAAGACGTCCTCCAAGATTAGTCCACCGTCCAGAATACGCCATCTACAGCGGAGTCGCAGTGGCCATTTGGCTGATATTATTTTCCACACATGAATATTCTTTAAAATGTTATAAAAATTGTAGTAATATCACTTAAACAGGTTGTTTTATTTCATTTCAAAGTTCGAGCGCTCTTAATGAAAAACCCTTTAAATAGACAGTATAAGAACATTATGTTAGGGAAATAAAGAAACAGAATTTATCTACACATGTATTAATTTTTGATATGTATCAGGTTTGTAACGGGATTTTAAGGATTTATTGATCTGGTATAGGTGTTAGTATATGAGGTAAATATGAGCGGAATCCGAAAATAAATAGACAAATAAAATACGATAATATTCCATACATAATAACTTAGTTTTATTCATCGTAATCAAAATCAGATTCTAACACTTCAATGCCAAAAGATTCATCACTGTCACTAGTATCGCTGTCTCCAACATTTATAATAAAACTTTCTAAATTTTCTTCTGTTATTTTATCACGTTCTTTATATTTATTTTCAACATGTATTACATGATCAGTAATTTTCTTCCAATCCTGTGAACTTACGTTTTCAAATGAATCTTTAATTATTTTTTCTAATGCAGCTGTAGTAACTGCAATATTTTTGCTAGCCACTTTACGTTTTGCCAAACTCCACACAAGCTCGATCGCATTTAAATCACAATGGTAGGGTGGAAGTCTCAACACCTCATGACCACATTGATTTAAAATTTCATCAGCTTCATATATTGGATTAGGCGTATTTCGTTTTACAATACACAACAGCTCTGCTACGAAGCCACTCTCTTATATTACTTTTACATGTTTGTGTGTTCGGAACCTTATTAATAATTACCGAATGGTAACTAGCATTATCCATTATGATTACACTTGGTTCTTCCAAATTTGGTATAAGTTTTTCTTTAAGCCATTTATTAAAATTTTCAGCATTCATGTCATGGTGATAATCAGCATTTTTTTATTTAGTACTAAACACTAACAAAGAGTTTGGTACGGGGCCTTTCTCTGATCCAGCATGAACTATAATGTACCTTTTCCCGGCCGAAACATTTTCAATTGCACCACTAGTTGAAGGACCTTGCCATGACTTCTTAGGCTTGTAGTTTCTATGGACATAAGTCTCATCTAAATAAATGATTGGCTTGCCTTCTGCACGTTTTCCTGCTATAGTTCTTAAAAATCTATGTCTCCAAGCAGATATGTCATAGCGTTCTATTAATACAGAACGCTCATTTTTATTATTTTTAAATTCATAGCCATTGGCTAATAACAAGCGGCGCAGAGTTTCAAATCAATACTTTCTTTTAACTCCACCAACAGTGTCCTCAGTGTAGGAACTTGTTTTTTAACAATATAAAATTCGTTTATCTTGTTACGCATAGCATCTATGTCAAAGTTATCTAGGTTAGACACAGTAGGTTTCCGTGGGCGTTTCTTCCCCGGGGTACTCCAGACACCTTCATTTACTGCACCTTCCCTTTTTACTCTCTTTAGTGTTCTGACACTCACTTCTGCAAAGAAGATATACAAAATATGTAATTAATTCTTGGTTTACGTAAATGCAAAGGTTTTTTTCGGCATAATTTCAAAACACCAGTGTATAATAAAAACTTACCAGTAATTGAAGTTATTTCTTCTAAGTACTGATTCTGGTTTATTATCCTATCTTTCTGCTCTAATTCAGTGAGATTTTCAATAGTTCTTACTATTTCATCAACTCTTTCGACATCTTGCAGATTCTCTGTTAAAGAAAGTTAATCGTTTTAAAATTACCATTGTATGTATTTTAATTGTTTTTTTTTCCTCTGTTATATATCGTTTTGTATGTACAATAAAGCATATAATAAATAATAAATTACCAACAAAAATACAGCAAAAATTCATTATGAGTATATACGTAAAACATAGGTGATGTTATTAAAATGAATACGTTGACTGATGCGATGTACGAATGAATATAATTAGTTTTATTCAATACGAAAAAGCGAAAGTAACTTATTTGTAAGGATACGTAAATTATAAATCAAAATTTTATTAAGACGACTGGATAGGTAGGTGTTCAAAGTATCAAAATAATATTGTCTACTAACCTATGAAATTCAACACCACACGTAGACAATCTTGTTTTTGTTTAAACGCGGCATCACGCTGTTGTTGTTTTTCATTGAACTTGCCAATCATGCAAAACAACATCTTTCGTGCACCACTTTTGATAGATTTGTTCATTTTAAACCGTAATTAGAATCACAATTTACACAAACGCATACAATTTGACACCAGAGATACCGAACGACAACTTTGTCAAATTGACGTTGACGTTCATACAGAGTTGCTATATAAAAAGTTCGCAAATAATTCCAAGGCCTACTTTCGTTAGCCAGACTCTACTAATCTTGCGAAGTATTTCTGGTAAGTCA
Organism: Xanthia togata; assembly: GCA_963853775.1. Taxonomy (NCBI): domain Eukaryota; kingdom Metazoa; phylum Arthropoda; class Insecta; order Lepidoptera; family Noctuidae; genus Xanthia; species Xanthia togata. The sequence continues at coordinate 23,551,603 of OY970794.1, read as the reverse complement.
GCCTAACCAGAAATATTTCCCAAGATTAAGAAAAAAATAAAAACCGGCCAAGTGCGTATCGGACCACGCACAGTAAGTAGTTACTTGGGATGAATTTATCCCAAGAACAAACTTAACATTGTAGTTAAAAACATGTTCTCCCATACATTCCAACTGCAAATGTAAGTTTGTACGCACAATATTGAGAGATTTACCATGTTATTTTAAGACTAGAATTGTAATAGGTTTACCTGTAATCTATGAGTAAAGAAACATTCTCTGTATTATGTAAATTATAGAAAAGGTGTGGGTGTTTTGTAGTATTATATTAGAGCCATGTTAGAGCAGTGCTACAATTAATATTTCTGAAGTTTTTCAGTTGGGAAGATCATCTTCAAGTTGGTTATCGACTCTGATCAGTTTATTTCTGTCGTACGCCTCCAGTCTTTAACAATAGAACTTAAAGTAACCAAATACAACATAACCTATAAATTATAAAACGTTCATAATTATTTATTGAATTTTCCACTAAGGCTTCTTTTTTACCAGTAGTAGACGATTTTCCTGTTCTTAGCACGTCTTTTGATAGTGCTAAACTCCAAGTCGCATACATTTATTTATATATATATATATTTCGTATAATTTGTGATTGACACAAAAGTAAACATAAACACAACAATGGCGGTTTGAAGACGGGCAACTGTGCTGCCACCTGTGATAAGCTTTCAGTTTTAACCCCATTGCCGAGACTTTATATTGACCACAATATTGCCGAAAATTGCGCAATTTCTAGCCCGTATAAACGTGTCTTAAAATAAAAATAAATCTAGTAACAAGTAGGTAGGTACTTAGGCAAAACTCTTTGTATTTTGTTATCTTTGAAAAAAAGAAAACAATCATGTCATTCTTGATGGAACCCGTCATTTAAAAGAAAATCTTTATTTTAATTGTTTGTGAAGTACGCAAGATGTAAGAAGAAGGGAAATAAATACAAAAAAACAATAGCTGACTCTGTACCGTCCATTGCTTTTCACAACTTTTCAAAATGAGTTCAATCCTACTTAAGACGAGAGTACGTTTAGCGCTTTCTAAAAATGTTCGCGACTTCGCGACTATACATAAAAGCGGAACTACCGATCCTCACCACACTCCTTATCCGGTGCAGTGGCAGTGGACCGACCCTAATAATATGTATCCCCGGTATGAACAGCGTAAGTTAAAAAAAACACTGTCTACGGAGTTGTATTTGTATTTTTTTTTAGTTATTGCTGGCAATGTGCACCATGTGGGCAGGGCACATTTCTCGCAGAACAGAGGGCCAATGGGGCCGAAAGGTTCTGGTGTAGTGACCGCATACCAGAAGGCGTAGCGTAGGAAGGTCTACCACATCCACACCACACGTAGACTGATGACCTTGTGAAGGCTGCAGGAATTTGCAAGTTGCGAGAAGCACAGGACGGGCCAATTTTGTCACGTACCCCTGGCCGTACCCATGATGGTACGGTGGGTCTTTTAACACGTTCGCGTGAGCAACGTCTTACAACGTCGTGTTGATATAATTATGAAATGGTGCAACGTCATATGACGGCCTCTAGATTGTCATATTTATTTTGACGGAACGTCTTTAGACGTCTATTTTATGGGCAAATTTCTATGGCGCAACTACTTAGCGCCGCAACATATTCTATTTTCATAGAATACAACCGCCACGTGCCCTAAAGAAAAATCATCTTTCTAGTTTTGACGCACATATCCAAAGGTCGCGCGCACAAACTCGCAACGTCTTATGACGCCCTCCCTTGTACCGCTATCCCCACTGCCAGTTGACCTGCGCGCAGTGAGACGACCTAACGTGTGTTTATTGTAAACGCCGTGCAACTTATCTGGATTACGTAATATTTTATCATGAAAGGTTAGTAAATATTATAAATTTCTATATTACACTTACTTGGAATAAGTATCCGCATGTTTTTGAGTAACAAACAATGTGATAACGAACATGAATTTGATATAATTTCGAAAGAGAAGTTCTTAACGGTTTTTCTGTGCTTTTTCGTATTTGCTTATTTTGAACAGTGAGAACATGGTACTAATCATAAAATAAATGGTTTTATGGTTTTTATAATAACGTAACATTTAGTTACATTGCTTTGCTTAAGTAAAGGTGTAATATTGCATTGTTAAAGATGGATAAGGAAGAAGAACGTCTCGGGAAACTTTTCGAAGAAGCGTCGTCGACGGGAAGCACGGTACCAGATCCATTTAGTATTAGTGATGATGGTCATTATGGATCTGATGGAGACTATAATCCTTGTAATGATGAAGTTAGTAGTGATAGCAACGTAATCGTTCTTCTAATAGATCTCAACCCCTAAGTACAGCTCCATTGCGTAATCGTACCTCTAGTTCGAGCTCATCGTCATCATCTGATGTGAACCAAACCGAATCTCTACAGACTGATTCTGACGAGTGTCAAGATGTGACACTAATTGAAAATGTTCCACGTAGTCACGATGATTCTATTACTTCATGTGAATCGGAACAATCGGAATCAATACTAATTTACTAAAAACAAGATACGAAGAGAAAGTAGCTATAGGTGCAAAGGGTGCCCAGACAAGCCAGCTCTATGCCCTTCATGTTTTGAAGAGTGGCATAATCAAACAGCTACACACCTATAATCTAGATCTTCTTATTTTAATATACATTCCTAACATTATCTTGTTTGTTAATTAGTAATAAATAGGTACTTAAACAATTAAGGCTGATTAAAAAGTAATAAAGATTTTGGACTCGTAAATAAGAATGTTAAGAGTTTTTGATTAAACTTATATTCCTATATAGCCAGTTGTATCATTTCAATTTCCTAAATTTAAGTTGCACCTTTGAACGTTGTGTCGTTTAGCATGGTATGTCAGACTTACGTGGTGGCGGCAACGTATATAGACGTCGGACGTGAAATAACTTTGCGCCACATAACACAGAAGACGTACGTATTACGGCGGGCCGTCTTTAGACGTTGCTTAAATTTGTATGGGAATAAGTTGCGCCTCTGTACCAACATTCAGAAATGTGGTTGCTCACGCGAACGTGTAAAATAATGACTTCATTACTGATGTACAGTTACAAATTATAAATGAATAAATTTCAATTGGTCACGCATTTATAGAAATTGCGCATATAAGTAACTAATTATTAAATTTTATATTTTATATTCCTAGCACAGCTGGCTATGCTGGGGCAGCCGCTGTAGGTGCAGATATATTGTATTTAAGATTCGTTACATAAATATCTATGAATAAAATGACTAAATTTAATTGTTGTTGTCAGAAGTGGTTTTAACTAGTGATACAACACTATTACATGGTGGTATACCCGTAGGGGTACGGCCAGGGGTACGGTGGGTTTGCAGTGAATTTTGTGAAGCTTGGGAGAGGCCCAAACACTCGACGTCTTCTGGCTGAAATGGTGGTGATGATGTATGTGACCCAAAACGCAGCCTTGTGGCGGCATCTACATGGCCACTACGCATCAAAGACCTAACGTAACACAAAAATCCTGACGTCACAAAATCATGCATCGCGTAATTAGAGTGTAGCGGTCACACCGCCACATACTAACTACGCATCAAAGACATGACGTCACACAAATCCTGCATCGCGCAATTAGAATTTACCGCGCAAACGACATAGATAAGACTATCCGAAATCAACAGTTGGGCAGTCGGCCCGCCAGACATAACACCCGTCTGGTTGGAGGATACTCCCTTTTCTATGGTGGATGAGTGAACTTTACACCCTGTTCCTCATACTCCTAAAAGAGTTTATCGCGTGATCGATATATAGATTTTTGAGATGGGGCAGAAAGGGCAGGGTGATTTTGAAAAAAATCTACAGTCAGCAAGAAAATGGGCAGATTTCACAAAAACATTTTTAATGCAAAACGATCCTGTTTCTTTTAGGGCTCAAAAAACTCAATTGGACCAACTGAGGTTTGGGTACTTTTTTCCATACAAAAGTTTTTTTTTTGCGTTTTTTGACTTCTGTAGCGGACAGCCTTTTTTACGTTTCCTATACAAGTCTGAAAGTTCAAAATTAATTGAGGTCATTTTTTCTCAGAACGTCGGAAATCACAAGCAACAAACTATTTTACTCTCAAAGCAAATAAAGTTATAACGCGTATTCGTTCGAAATTTCATTTTCTTGTTTATTTTCGGCTAGTCTGTTTATCATAAAAAACCGGCCACAGTGAAGGTTTCCGTAGTTGAGATGAATTTATCCCAAGAACAAACTTAACATTGTAGTTCTTCTTCTTCTTTTCGTGTGGTTGGTTTCAGTTTTAAAGCCGCCCATGGGCCTCTGACTTGGCTTCACATTCCATCGAGAAATATCTCTCAGGCATGCCGGTTTCCTCACCATTTTTTCCTTCACCGTTTTTGAAGCATATGATAATAATTATAGAATACGCACATGAATCTGAAAAGTCAGAGGTGCGTGCCATTTTTCTTTTAATACTTCAGAGCTTCGCTAAGCCCTTTCATTTGATGTGCCAAACGGTACAGTTAGCAAAACTTATTTTTTTAAACTTATTTAATTGCCTCATCATATTAAAATAGTAGATTTTTTAAGAAGAGAGTGTTTCTTTGAATCCCTCGTTGCGCTCAGGATTCAAAGTACGTCACTCGAGCTTAAAATATTGTTGCTCCCGAGGAGAACACTCTACTTTTTATCACCCTCTATGAGAAAAAAAAACTTGTGCGGTCTGACACCTAAATCTCACGTATGATTTAAAACTATAACAAAATTTTCGCAGCCGTCATCTTGGATTTACGTTTTGACCTCTTTATTGGCTTTAGCACCCTTAAAAACTAAATGATTTTTTTTAAATTTTTTGCAGCTTTCGTCTTGTAATTTGCATTTTGACCTCACAATCGACTTTAGCACCCTCTAAACCCATGAAAACGTCACCCATGACGAAAAACTTGAAAATTTTCGCAGCTGCCATCTTGGATTTCCATTTTGATTCAATTCACACTTTCTACTTTCCTTGCCTTGCCAGCCTGTTACTAGTTCATACAATATTCGTGATTGATCTCTTTGGTGATTGGAACTTTAACTAAAAATATCCATATTCCAAATTCAAACCTATTTTGCTCCCTAGTATCAGAGCTATTTTGGTCCCTGTTTACGAATAAATTTAAAAAACAACTTGAAGACTGATGTCACTAACATCAGTCATCAAGTTTTTTTAAATTTACTCGCAAAGTTTCGGAACATGTAAAACTTTACATGGCTACAAAAAAAAAAAAAAGCGACCGGGATCTTGCAACTCTCTCAAAATTTCTCTAGTCTATCCTCTTGCTAATGATGTGCCACACGCCATAAAAATCTTTTAACAACTTTTTGAATAAGCTAGAATTATTGTGAATCGAGTCAAATAAGACTAATTTCCAAATTCGAATGAAAAAAATCTTTTTACGTAACGGTTACTTGAGAAATAGGTAAAATTTGTTTTCTCACTCTTGTGAAGTAAAATCTATCTTCTATCTGGTTTAATTTTTTTTTTTAATTTAACCAAAATAAGTGACTAATTTCACTAATTTTGGCACATGATGCACCAAACACCTGTATTTTGTATTGTTTTTATTTTTGATGGAATTAAAATTTGCAAAGACTTAATTAATAATAAGTTTGGATATTGAATTATAATAATAACGTTTAATAAGTCATTATGATTTAATAAGTAATTTTATAATGTAATTTTGATAAATAATATAGCCGCGGTGTGTGTACCATCTCTTCTTACCCATTTGTACGCCACGATACGCGGCTGAACATGATAGAACATTTTTGTGTGTTGTGTTTATACAAATAAATAAATATACTTACTTACTCACTCACTTATAATTTTAACGGAACGGGGACAATTGGAATACACGCAAATTTCAACTTCACGCAATCACAGCAAATTGGCTGTGACAGACTGACAGACACGAGTGATTCTATAAGGGTTCCGTTTTTTTTCTTTTTGAGGTACAGAACCCTGAAAAGTAAGTTGGAACTTTTTACCTACCTACCTAAACCATGGAAAAAGTTTTTGAGATTTTAGACTTTTCTAATACTCAAACGAGTCAAGATCGAGATCGATTGGCATCAAAAAAAGTTTTTGGGAAAACAGACCATTTTCTTGCTGACTTTAAAGAAGCTCCTATAAAAAGTTCTTAATAAAAGCCATTAAAATTCCTATACATCAATTATTTACATCTTTTCGTTTCAGAATAATTTCTTACAATGTTTGCAGGCGCTAGGTGGCTATGAACAACTTGTTTCTAAATATCCATAGGAAAGTTTATAAAATTTTCATCGATCCATGTGTTTTTTTATCTAGCGTCATGCTCGAAAAATATCGACCGGAACATGTAACCCACGTTTACGCTACTGGTGGTTATTTAAAAACGTATTATTACGACGCTAAAAAAAGTTCACTGACAGGAATACCATCCGAAACGATTACTTTTTTAGGGTCCCGTACCCCCATTGTCTGCCGGGGTTGCGGGAAAGTCCGAAAGGGATACCGTGGCCCCCTGGCATTGCACAGGCAACAGAAGGAACACGGGTGGGTTTTAGTCAGTAAGAGTCTGACACGCCCTCCCGCTCCACCCAGAGCAGGAGGAGTCATTTGATGATTTCCCACCCAAATCCCGTACCCCTCAACAAGAAAAAACGAACCGTTCTAGAATCACTTTGCTGCCCGTCTTTCTCAGGAACAAGCAGTATTTGTATTTAAACGGTATATAATAATAATATTACAAGCACATGAAACAGACATTTCAGCATTGTTTCGGGACGGCATTTTTTGGGATCGCAACGACTCTATGGTATTATTGCAGATGTTCATTAGTGGCGGTGACTGGGTACTTAACCATCTGAAGCCTAATGCCCTTTTTCAGCAACACTAAGTGACACTTAAATGAATCCCTAAATACAAGTGCCCTGTAGAATTTTCAACTCTAGCACTAACTTCTCACTATACTTTTATATTTGCAGAACCAAGCCCACCGCAATACCGTAATCAACCCCGGAAGGCAAGGCCATACAATCCAGATACGAGATGGTTAACCCCCAACCGCTTTCATGAAGGGTAAACAAAACAGAATTTAAAAGAGACCTTAGTAAATATGACACCTACTTTTAATTAAATTATTTGTAATAATGCAACTTTCAAGAATTTTGTTGTTGTTTAATTTTATGACATTTACCTTTTTAACTTTTAAGTTTAAAACAGCTTTGCAAAAAGTGCAAATACAATTTAGACCAATAACAAATGGCAAATTAAATAGATTCAATAGTATCCTAAATAAGGAGTTAAATGTTCTAGGCCATAATATGGATGATGCAAATAAATTGTATGAGGATTTCTTTTCAGTAGTGCACACTGAATTCAATAAAACTTTTGAAAAGAAAACAAAAAATATTAGCCCTATTTTTATATTTAGTGACTGGGCAACTAGAGGTATAAGGATAAGTAGGGAAAGGCTTTTCGAGCTGTATGGCCTTAAGCCTTACATTAACACTGAAACTTTCAACAAGTATGTTGCTACATATTCCAAAATTTTTAGAAATACCTGCAAGATAGCTAAAGCCCTGTACATTAGCAATAAGATCAAATCAGCAGAAAATAAAATAAAAACAGTTTGGAAAGTTATAAATAATGAAACTAGTAGGGAAAAAAAACGAAACACTGATTACACATTGGAGACTTCACGTGGTGCAATAAGCTCTAACTTAGAAGTAGCTCAAGAATTTGTACATTTCTTTACTAATATACCATCTAAAACGACGGAAGCTTTAAATTCTTCACCCGATGTCTCAATTGATTTATTAAGAGCGAATGTCCCAGGCTGTCCGGTTGAATTTCAATTTAAACATATAAACCCTATGATAGTTATTAAAGCCTTTCGGCAAATTAAAATCAAACTGATCGAGGATCTATGGGGACTATCTATCAAAGTTTGTACATCCATAATAGAGACTATAGCACCATACTTAGCTTTAATATTTAATTTGTGTGTGGATCAAGGAGTCTTCCCGGATTTAATGAAATACAGTAAGGTTATACCACTTTTTAAATCTGGGGACAGTAAAGACACCAACAATTATAGACCAGTATCCGTGCTGCCGGTATTCAGCAAAGTGTTCGAAAAGGTAATGCTAAACCAAATGCTTAATCATTTTAACACCAACCAAATCTTACACGATCAGCAATATGGTTTCACCAAAGGTCGTTGTACAACTGACGCCGGTGTCACCTTATTAAAACACATATTTACAGCGTGGGAGGAGGCTCAAGATGCCATAGGAATCTTTTGTGACCTCTCCAAGGCATTTGACTGCGTAAATCATGAAACCTTACTCTTGAAACTTGAGCATTACGGACTAGGTAAACTTGCGCTCTGTTTAGTAAAATCTTATTTAAATGATAGACAACAGCAAGTTCAAATTAATGGTGTAAATTCACTCGGTCTAAAAGTAAAAATGGGTGTTCCTCAAGGCTCGATATTGGGTCCTTTCCTCTTTTTAGTATATATTAATGATCTACCCCATTTATTAAAAAACCAACCACAAATGGTGTTATTTGCTGACGATACTTCCCTAATTTTTAAGATAAATAGACGTGCATCAAATCTTGACGATGTAAATAACGCCCTACTGCAGGTCCAAAATTGGTTTACTGCTAATAATTTAGTATTAAATGGGAAAAAAACTAAATGCATAAGATTTGCTTTACCGAATGTTAAAAGTAGTGATTGTGATATAGTATTGAATAAGGAGAAGCTAGAATTTGTAGATAAAATTGTTTTCCTGGGGATCACGCTCGATTCAAGGCTGCAATGGGGTCCTCATTTAACATCTCTTGCAGGACGGCTAAGTTCAGCAGCATATGCTGTCAGAAAAATCCGTCAATTTACTGATGTAGATACCGCGAGGCTAGTCTATTTCAGTTATTTTCATAGTATCATGTCTTACGGTATTTTACTTTGGGGACGGGCTGCAGATATCGACTCTATTTTTATTCTGCAGAAAAGAGCCATTAGAGCAATATATTGCCTCCGTAGGCGCGATTCTCTAAGGGAACTGTTTAAAAATATTAACATCATGACGGTACCTTGTCAATATATTTATGAAAACATCATGTACGTCAGGAAAAATCTTAATCTTTTCAGTAAAAGAGGTGAAAGACACAATTATTGTACTAGAAATAGGGACCAATTAGTTCAACCGGGTTTCAGACTGGCTAAAGTAGACTCATCTTTCATGGGGTACTGTTTAAAATGTTACAATAAAATACCTTCCCATATACTACAACTAAATGAAACGAAATTTAAATCTTGTATAAAACGCACACTATGCTGCCAAGCATATTATAAGCTTGGGGATTATATCGCTGACAAAAATGCTTGGCTTAACGCTGGTCCAGCTCCACAAGGGCGCATAAACTAATTGATTAGCATTCAAAAATATTGTTGGAATTGCTGAAGATTGCAAAAACTATCTTTGAATTGTATAACTTCAATCTCTTTTTTTTTTATTGTATAATTGCATAGCACATGTGTGAGCACTGTGACCATGTACCTTCTATAAAGCTACCATTTACTGGGTACGTCTTTCATTGACTCGATATGCCCTGGCGGCTAAGAGTATGTCATGCTCACTCAAATGTCTCGCTGGTGGTGGCGTGTGTGTTGGATCGTCGAGTTCCCTTCAAAATGGTTGAGCTAAACGGTGCTGATCCATGCGTCATGTTCGTGAACGGGCGCCATCAGTAGGGACTGGTCATCTCTTATCTGCCACGGCTTATTTTAATTTTTGAATTGTTTTTTTATTTGTATTTTTTATTACGGACGCTTTTTACGTACACGTCTTTCTACATTGTTCTCACATGTAATTTCAACATGAATGATGTAAACAATATTTTGTAAGAATATAATTTTTTTAAAAAGAGTGTCCGTGGAGTTTCTTGCCCGTTCTTCTCCATAGGAACCTACGCTTTGGAATGGGCAACTAGCTTCATATTTTTCTGACTGACTGACTCCTTGACAATTCAAAAGTGCCTGTAAATGGTTTAATTGAAATAAATGGTTTGAGTTTGAGTGAGTTTGAGTTTGAACAAGCTTAATTATCAAGCTACACATTTCCAGTATAAGCTGATCTTGCTTTGTAAAGGATTTCCGTACTATGCGAGGTCAGCTTATATCGGAAAAGTATAACTTGATGTGTAGCCGTGTGTGTATTTATGTAGTGTACCTCACAGTACATAAATACGAAAAAAAATATTCCGTCAGTCTCAAATACGAATTTTAAAATACTTACCAATTTTCATAATTCCGAATTGTTCAAAATTCCGAATATAACAACTCCGACTTATCATTACCAACTCCTATTTGTATAATTCCTAAATTTCAATATTCCTAATGTTTATATTTACTATTCTCAAAATACCGAGTTTCAATAGATCGTATAACAAAAATTATATGTACGCACAAAATATATGTTAATCTGGCAGTTTGAGTACTTTATGCGGCCTACCCAAATATCCTTTCTTTGGTATTGTTCGTCGATTCGTTGAGCTCTTTTTAAGTTCTGAGTTGAGCTACACGATTACTGACAAATGCGTGCACTGACTGGCCAGGTCCACTCAAATCTGTATGGTTCTTTCCTCAAAAGACCATTTCAGACACAAATCTACATGGTCCTCAAATTGAAATGCTCTGACCAAGATTATTTCCGGGTTATTATATACACATTGACATTAATGAATGTTATATATTCATTGACATGAATATTTACTTTAAAGTATTATATTATTTTAATTATTGTGAATGTGAAGACTATGCAGATATTCCCTTTTGTTTTGTTTTAATTATTTTTTTTTGTTGTCAATTAGTTTTTATCATGGTCTGGCAGTTTGAGTAATTTATGTGGCCTACCCAAACGTCCTTTCTTTGGTATTGTTCGTCGAATCGTTGAGCTCCTTAAATTCTGAGTTGAGCTGCACGATAACTGACAAATGCGTGCACTGACTGGACAGGTCTTCTCAATCTGAATGGTTATTTCCTCAAAAGACCATTTCAGACATCAATCTACATCGTCTTCACATGATCTGACCAAGATTATGTCTGGACTTTAAAAGAGACTGTGACCTCTGAGTTTGTTTCGGCCTTTCTTCTCAGAGTAGTCAGATAGGAAACGCCGACCTCATCTAGTTTTTAAAATATGATTGACGTGTAAAAGTGTTTGTACAAACCTACTTGCAGAAATAAATCATTTATCATTTATCAAAAAGTCCGACATAGTAATAATTCGAAATATCAAAAATATGAATTCCGATTATTAAAATACCGATTCATACAATTCCGAAATAAAAACGCCTTGTAAAACTGAATAGTCAAGTAGTCAAGCAGGCATGCAACATGCAAGCGTGCATGTAGCATGCAAGCAGGCATGCAGCATGCAAGCAGGCATGTAGCATGCAAGCAGGCATGCAGCATGCAAGCAGGCAAGCAGCAAGCAAGCAGGCATGCAACATGCAGCAAGCATTGTTTCTGTCACGGCTCCGGCGCTGCGGAGTTTGGTCGGCCCCACGCGAGCTTATCGTCGCAGATGCTTTTAACGCTCACCACCGCAGCTTCGGCTTGCTGGCCGGCTTTGCCAGCCAGCCTCAGCCGCGGCAGCGGGCCTTCAAACCACCTGCTCCTCAGCTCGCGGGCCGCCCCACTCCTCCGCACCTACGCGGGCTTAAATTACACTCTAGGGTAGGACAGACAAGACTGCGTGAAGTCGGTTTTGCAGCGATTCGTTTCTGTCACTATATTTTGCACAACATGTCGACTTTTAGTTTATTCGAAGTATTGAAAATCGGAATGTCGTTTTTCGGACCGAGAACCCTTCGAGCATTTGATTCTTCGAACGTATGAAAATCGGAAAACTAACAAATCGCATTTACGACTCTCAGTAAAATAAATTTCGTGATTGTAAATAATATACATTATTATTCTTAGATATTATGAAATTCGGACTTTTGACTTTTGAATCGAAATTCGGAATAAAATATTTCGGAGTATTTGGGTGTTCCCGGTCAGGTATGAAAATTAATAGAATTCACGCAGACCTAATTTTTTCCGTCGAAATAACCATGTGAGCGATACCGAACACATCAAGGCCACGTCGCAGCCAGAAAGCAACCACAAGTGAAACTGCGCACTAGCGACCGGCTACATCGCAAACACAACGTTGCGTCGACGCGAAAACATGAAATTTTGTGGTTACCACAACGCAAGAAGCTGCAGCGACACTATTCACACGTAACCATCACTGCTTGCCCACATTTTGTCGCTGCGATTCGAGCGAAAGGCTTATAAACTAACTTGTTAATGTTAACTTCGTATATTGTATCGTGTGGACTCTATAATTGCTGGAAGCTTGATTGAAACGACTTGCTGATTATAACACTTTAATTGTTCACTGAGTATATACACAATTACACACCACGCACGTTAGATGGCGAGCGGAAGCCAAAATCATTTTTGACAGTTCTTAACACTAAAAAACTATAACTTTGTGTTGCCATAAACATACTGTAGCCCCAGGCAAACAAACAGTAACCACCTCTTTATTCTACTGAAATCGGTATCTAAAGGCAGCTCACTGCTTAAGAAAACATGAAAAGTCTGAACGACAACATAACTAACAAATGTACCTACTATAATAATGAAAGGCACAAGATTCACAAAAAATACAACATTTTATTTCAGGTTCACTTTCATTAATCATAAAAGCAAAGGTAAGTTTATCATTATAAAGAAAATATTAAGTATAAGTTTACAGATAAGTACAACTCTTAAAAATAAGCAACTTACAACTTAGGTAGTAACTTATAACTCTTATGACTAATGTATTTATGTATGTTATAAATTGATGAATCTATCATACCTTTAGGTAAGTATGCAATATTATGTATTTATTAACACACTACCTATTATAATAACACTACAATAACGGGTACGTATTTCAAATTACACATTTGTAGACTGAGTAACTAGTGTTCTTCTCTTCTTTTCGTGTGGTTATTAAACCAACCTGGTGTCAGAGTTTTAAAGCCGCCCACGGGCCTCTGACTTGGCTTCACATGCCGTCGAGAAATATCTCTCAGGCATGCCGGTGCCCAAATAACGGTAGGAGGGGTTCACATCGGCGTCGAGTCGACGATGAAGTACTTGGGACTCGTCCTCGACAGTCGGTGGAACTTCGTGGAGCATTTCCGACGTTTGGCTCCCAGACTGGACCGGGCCGGGGCTGCCTTGAAGCGGCTCCTGCCCAATCTAGGGGGTCCAAACGCCTCCTGCCGGAGGCTATACGCGGGGATCGTGCGGTCCATGGCCCTGTACGGGGCACCGGTGTGGGCGCATTCGTTGAGGCGGCGGCCTGCCCGCCGGTTGAACGCGTCCCAGAGGGTCATGGCCACCCGGCTGGTCCGGGGATACCGCACGGTCTCCGGTGAGGTGGCGAGCCTCCTTGCCGGATTGCCGCCATGGGATCTGGAGGCAAAAGTCCTCGCGCATATTTGGGAGTGGCGCGGGGAGGCGAAACGCCGGGGCTTGACTCCGATGCCGCGAGAAATCGCGGCACAGCGGACAGAGCTCCGACGGGATCTCATGGCGGCATGGAGAGTACGATTGTCGCAACCCAGTGCTGGGCACGCCACTATTGCGGCGATAAGTCCCCTCTTTGAGGAGTGGCTGGAGAGGCGCCACGGCGTCCTCACCTTCCGCCTGACGCAGGTCCTCACCGGACACGGCTGTTTCGGGAGGTACCCGTTTCGGATAAGGCGGGAGGAAACGCCCGGGTGTCATCACTGCGTGGATCGCCCGGAGGACACGGTGGAGCATACGGTGGAGGTATGCCCGGCTTGGGCAGAGCACCGCCGTGTCCTCGTGGAGGCGATCGGTGGCGGGGATCTCTCGCGTCCGGCCCTGGTCCAGGCCATGGTACGGAGCGAGAGGGCATGGGAGGCCGTCACCTCCTTCTGCGAAGCAGTAATGCTCGCAAAGGAGGAGGCGGAACGCGTGAGGGAGAGGCAAATTTCGCGCCCTCACGCCCCTAGCCGCCGCAGGAGGAGACGCCCTGGGCGTCGGGAATCGATTGCCGATTCCCGGCCACCGTAGGCGCGGGCTTGCGGACGGTGAGCAATGGGTAGCTCGCCGTCCGGTAAGGACCAGGCCCGGGTCGACGGCGCGTTGTGTTCCACGCGCGCCTCAAAGAGATGTCAGCAAGTGAAGGGGTCCGATGAGACCATTGCCTGCCGGGGTTGCGGGATTAGTCCGAAAGGGATACCGTGGCCCCCTGGCATTGCACAGGCAACAGAAGGAACACGGGTGGGTTTTAGTCAGTAAGAGTCTGACACGCCCTCCCGCTCCACCCAGAGCGGGAGACGTCATTTGATGATTTCCCACCCAAAAAAAAAAAAAAAAAAAAGGCATGCCGGTTTCCTCACGATGTTTTCCTTCGCCGTTTTTTGAGCAAGTGATAATTTTATAATACGCACATAAATCCGATAAGTCAGAGGTGTGTGCCTTAGGTTCGAACTCGAGACCTACCTACCTAGTAGTATTAAAAAATTAGAACACACATCCACCTGGATGTGTGTTCTAATTGTTTGTCTTTATGTTAATCTCAGATATATACCTATATATCTGAGATTAACATAAAGACATCTCAATTTATTACAAAATTACTTTTCAATAGGTAATACACTTATGCTTTGCAATGACCTAGTATATAATTTACCATTAGCTGTTTTTAGCTGCAAGGCAAGGCGAATCTTGCCGTGATTTCCAGGAAATACATTCACTACATGTGCCACGCCAAAGGAGGAAGGAGCATTGGGTTCTCTAATAAGTACAACTGCACCTACAGTTACATTAGGCATAGATTGACACCATTTATTTCTATTTTGTAAAGTATTTAAATAATATTTATACCAAGATTTCCAAAATCATTCTTTGCTGTAAGTAATTGTACCTATACATTGTTGCCAGAACCTCAGTCCATTTGTTTTGGTTTCAGAATAATCTACTTTCGGGTACATAGTTAGGGCTGTATCTATAAGAAAGTGACCTGGAGTCAGGTAACAGTAATCATTGACATCTTCTCAGAGAGGTAAAATAGGGTGAGAATTAAGATCTGACATAAAACAGTGTGTACCTGCTCATAAGTTAATGCAGCATCTAATACAATTATTTTCAAATGGAACATCATACTTTTCACAGCCGCTTTTGCAAGCCCTGGGAATACCGGTGTATAACTAGCCGTGAAATCAAACTGAATGCCTTATTTAGTGGCATAAGCTTGCACAAGCGTCTGGTAATCAGCCAAACTTGTACAGCTCAGCTAGTTGGTTCCTTGCCCCACGAAAACAACCACCGCTATCGCAAAATTCGTCACTGGGCAAGCATCATCATCAGTCATCAGTTGAAAAATCTGAAGTCAACTCTAAATGAATTACGAGTACCTTCGTGACAAAGCATACAATATAACAAGCATACGTAACCTTTACCGACTATAGCTTTTCTTATACGCAAATTCTTGACTTGTCCATGCCTACTTTTTGAAATGGACTGCATGATGTCACGCGGTGTTGAGGCAAAAATCCCATTAACTGCTTCGTTGCACAAGCTTTCAGCCTAAAACAAACCAAACATTTTTATGAGTAACTTTTTTGACTTGTCGTATACCATTAATTAGCCAGTATTTTTTATTTAAGCTAGCTAGGAGTGACTTAGGTCCAGCATGTAATAACCTAACATGTTCACTGTGTATGTATGATAAGTTCAGTTATTCGAGATTCTCGAGGTAGAATAATATGATGTTTTTGTGCAATCGGTATATCCGAATTGTGTAAACGACCCCCTACCCTGATCAGGCCATCTGTATCCATCAATGGATGTAAGGTTTGTAGTGGCCCTCGCACGGAGTTAACTTTCTGCAACGAGTCTATAGATCTCTTTACAATAATGTATCGATTGCTCATGTTTAATTAATCGAATGCAACGCATGTTTGCAGCTCATTAGGACTGAGAGTGCCTTTGTATTCTCTTTTAAGTTTCGACAAAATCTTTGCACGTATGCAATTACCCTCGTCATCTTTCCTATCTCTGAATATTTATTTATTATTTGAAATATATTATGCTGTATACCTGCTGTCACAAAACTTTAGCCGGAGCATTGGACGTGAACTTCACCTTTATTTCAGGTAAGTTTTCAGGTAAGACTAGCTTTTCAGTATCAAAGTTGTACCTTGATTGCAGAAAAATCGGTCCCTCCCACCAGAGGGCGCCGGTCGGAAGCTCCTGAGGGCTGATAACCTACTGAGCAAATCAACAGGGTTCTCTGCGGAAGGCACATACAGCCAGCGCCACCTATTGGTTTTTTGTTGACTAACCCCCACTCTGTTCGATAAATAAGCCAGATAAATAAGTCCGTAAGAAGTTATTTTAGAGTCAGTGAATAGGTACACATCATCAATTTGAATATTCGTATGTAAAGTATAAAAAACTCGTTCCATTAAATTAAATTAAATTAATTAAAATGGATAGAAGCAATGTAGCACTAAGCTCTAGGCCTGGGTACCGTTAATGCGTTCGCACGTGGGTTTACTCGCGACTTCGAACAGAGCAAGGATAATTCAGCCTTACCTGTTTCGTCGACCTCGCGTTGGTACCTACATGCAGCACCCGTATCCCATCGTGCTGGAGGCATCTGCGAAGCCAATCAGCTGGACTGCAGCTGCGCTAATGGTTGGGATGTGCCGGTTTAAATTGATAGGATGCATGGCAGCTAAGCTTCTAGCAAATTGAAGCCACTCGTTGAATAGCTCATTACATATATGTTCATCCCATCCAATATTATGTGACCATATTTTTTTGTGATTTGATCAAAAGAATTGTTTTAAAATAAACAACCCAGAACCATTTGATGAAAATATAATGACAAAAAGGGGGATTCTTAGTTATATATCAAAGTTCTGTGATCCCATGGGTTTTGCTAGTCCGATTGTAATTAAGGCCAAAAGTAATGTGCGAGTGGTGTGAGGGCCCCCTTTGTTAAAAGTCTTTGAAAATGTGCTTAGGATTTATTAAACATTCCCCAACAATTGTGAAAGTTGGAAATAGATTTTGTGAAATTCATATAAGCGAGTTATTGACTGTAAAGTTGCCCTCAGTTCTCACATAGAGGATTTTGGGCCCATCTGTACCTGAAAAACTATGTACACTACAGAAAAAGTCTTTATGCCAAAATCTTAGCTAATGGTGCCGATTCTCTTGTACACCGGACTAAACTAACTAAACTATCACTAAAATTTCTTACTTTTGGCTATGAGAATCTTAACGCTATTCTGTAGTAAAAAGTCTCTAAATTTAAAAAAATATTTTGACAACTAAATCGAATTTGACAATTGCGACTCCACGTGGTACATACTTGTTTTCCCTACCCCGTGAATTTTTTTAGAGCCGGAGGCACGCAGTGGGGGCGTCCCCGACGTGTTTTATATGGAATTTTTCACTTTTTGTATGGAAAAAAAATAAAATATTACCTATGTGTTGAGTATGGGGTATAAGAGTTTCATAAAGGGGGTCGAAATTTTCATTATTTTTGCGATAGGACACATCATTTTCGAGATATAAGCAAAAGAAAATAAAAAAATCCAGTACAGTACTGTTTTTGCACCCGAAGTCGAGAATTTCGTGTGAATTTTATTTCATGACAACTAATAATATTCTACACGATTTTCAGTGGCGATTAAAAATGGTCAGAATTAGTTAGAAAATTAAAATTTTAGGTGAAAAACGTCAAATTCAGAATAGCAAAATTGTCATTTTCACTAAATTAAAATCTCAGTACAATCTTAGTGCTGTCAAACTAAAATATAGTTAAGTTGTGCCACTTTAGTCTATTTCAGAATGGGAAATCATCGTTTGACAGGAGTAAACTAAATTTGAGTGATTTTTAGTCTAGTTTAGACGCATTTGTGACAAGAGAATAATGACACTGACACTAATCCATACAAGTTTTGACATGATTAAAAACTTGCCCACTAAAATTACGTCAATTTACGTCAGGCGCTGATTAATTTGACAGGACTAAACTAAAATGTATCTTCTGTCCTTTTCTTAATGAAATAGAAAGAAAAAAAAGCACTGAACTTAAATTTAGTTTAGTTTGTGAATAACAGAATCGGCACCAATGTTAGCTTATTTGGTAACAATTATTGTAGAGGAATTCGTGTTATCAATAGGTAAATAATGAATTATGACTTAGTATAGATTTAAAATGTAAACTTACAGTACCTAATTGATAATTTACCTTTGCTATTGATACCTATTATTTATAATGGACTAAGATATACGACCTAGTATTGATTTAAAAAGGCCTTGATCGTTTGCAGTTTGTTTACACTTCCTTGCGCTTAAAATAATCTTTTCTTTCATTCCTTCAATTTGACATGTAACGTTTGCTGGATCCGTTATCCGTCCAATAACGACTAAACAATTTTATAGAAAATGTTTTATACACCCTTTAAGCTATGATACTTTATAATAGACTAGCAAGTACCTACGAAGTAACAAAAATTATAAACAATCTTCGTCATCATGCAGGAAATGGTTTTTACGACCTTCTTCGCTTAAAATATTTTCTTTTGTTCCCTCAAACGACATGCTACTAATATTAGACCTGCATTTACAACTCACGTTTTTTTAAGGGATGGCTTAAACACCTTTTAATCGCATAAATTAAAATCGTGGCTCGAGCACATAGTAAAACAACGCGTATTGGTATAACAATAAGGTTCAATATTGTATGGCATAAAATTTTGGTTCTACGGTGATGATAACGAAAAGAATTTTAAAATGTAGTCAGATAGATAGTGTTTTAATTTTACTGAAGCTTAATATAAAATAATACAATATAAATTTTTAAGGACTCGACACGAAAGTTTTTATTGTAAAATGATTTAATTACCCCTTGTAATCCCGACAAATGCATTAGAGGTTGCTACAATATAACGGAGGAGAGACGAGCTACTTTATTCAATTCAAATTAAAAAAACGATCAAGTCATAATTTTATAAATGATTAAAATGCCTGATTACTTTAATTTAGAAGAAGTTTGAATAATTTTTGTTTTTTTATGACTAAGTAGATTTTTTTATTTCACTTTTCAGTTTATGTTGTTATAATTATTTGTTCAATTTAAAAATTTTAAACCTGTTAGATTATGTTGTACCATTATTGAAATAATAGTAAATGTTGATTAGAAGGTATACTTAATAAATGTTCATTTCGTATTTCAGGTAGTTTTATTTTATTTGAATCGACCATTATTGGGTATTAGAATAATAATAATTGAGTTCCTACTAATTCTGAGAGTAACAGGATTGTTTATTAGTCAGAATTCAATTGATCTATGATTATAAATGGTTTTTAATACAAACAAAAACTACATAAATGGGTTTTTCCGACAGTAAATGTGACCATAAGCTTACCAAAAATGGATATACGACCTATACAGTTTTTTCATGGGGTGTATTAACCAAGAATTGATTTTTTCTTAGACGTAAATCAAAGCTAACTTTAAAACTAAAGAAGATAGATAGGTTTTGATGATTTAACCTTTTTCATTTGCAAATTGTAAGAAACTTTCTCATAGATCATTTTTTTATAACTTCAAAAACAAAACAGTTATGAATTTTTATGTAAAAAAAAAATGTTTTTCTGCTCTCCTGAAAAGTCGGGTTTTGGTTTATACGACCTTTCTACCCAAAGGTAAATAATATAAATAATATTTAATATAATATTATGGGATAGACAAATAATAATATGGGTTTTCGTTATTATTCGATTAGACATTTTCAGAATGGTCGACATCGGCTTTGCTTGCCATAACAAAAAATTTAATAGAATAGACTTCTTTTACGCATAATTATTAATAATCCCCGTTGCGTGGCTGTGTAAATAAAAAAATACATTCACCCATGTATTTGCCAAAGATGTTAGAAGACGACTGAAACTATAGAAGAAAGCTCTCGGTCGGTGGGTCGTCTAAGGGGCGGACTTAGAGGCTCCGAAAAAAAATTGGAATCTCGATATTTTGGTGGGACTATGTGCTACGCTTTTGAAACCTGAAGACTTCTATGGGAGAAGTTCATATACAGGTGATGCTCCAAACAGAAATAAGTGTTTTCTTTACCTATAGGCACTTTTAATGTGATATTATGTAAATTATAGTAAAGGTGTGGATGTTTTGTTATAACATCTCTGAAGTTCTTCAGTTGGCAAGGTCATCTTAGAATTGGTTATCAACTCTGATCAGGTTATTTCTGTCGTATGCCTTCAGTTTTTAACAAAAATAGAACTAAAAGTAACTAAATACAAAATAATAACCTAAACATTATAAAACGTTCATAATCAATTGAATTTTCCACGAAAGCTGCTTTATTACTAGTGGTAGACGGTTCCCCTGTCCTTAGCTCGTCTTTTAATAGTGCTACACTCCAAGTTGCATATGTAGCGGTTACACCGCCACATACTAAGTACGCATCAAAAGACATGACGTCACACAAATCCTGCATCGCGCAATTAGAGTTTACCGCGCGAACGACATAGATAAGACTATCCGAAATCAACAGTGGGCAGTCGGCCCGCCAGACACAACACCTGTCTGGTTGGAGGATCCTCCCTTTTCTATGGAGGATGAGTGAACTTTACACCCTGTTCCTCATACTTCTAAATTGGTGACCCCGAGTATGAACGTCAACGCAGCCTTCGTGCAACTGCTTCAGCGTGACGTCATCATCATCATCACTCCCGCAAGCTTTCGTGAGGCGAGTCACGCAGACAGCCAGCACCCTCGGCTTCAACGGGTATCCTGACCACCAGCATGCAGCGAACGCGCATTCCTGGTCATCACCCTCAGCCTCATCACCCCGACTCACTGGGGAATCAACGCAATCATCTCAATCAGCGCAATCACCGCTATCACCTCAATCACCGCAATCACCTCAATCACCGCAATCACCACAACCGCCGCAATCACCGCAGACAGTTCCAACTCACCGCGAACTGTGCGGCACCCGGTTCCGACTCACTGGAACCTTAGCTGGCACTGTGAAGCATCGCAAGATACAAGACTCAGCCCACTATCGACCTCCGGTCTCCGGAGGGGAGTGATGTAGCGGTTACACCGCCACATACTAACTACGCATCAAAAGACATGACGTCACACAAATCCTGCATCGCGCAATTAGAGTTTACCGCGCGAACGACATAGATAAGACTATCCGAAATCAACAGTGGGCAGTCGGCCCGCCAGACACAACACCTGTCTGGTTGGAGGATCCTCCCTTTTCTATGGAGGATGAGTGAACTTTACACCCTGTTCCTCATACTTCTAAACATACATATTTGTCTAGTTTTCGTATAATTTGCGATGGAAACAAAAGTAAACATAAACACAAAAATGGCGGTCTGAAGACGGACAACTGTACTGCTACCTGTGATGAGATTTCAGTTTTTAACCCCATTGCCGAGATTTCATATTGACCACAATATTGCCGAAATATCCGCAATTAATTGACCGTCTAAGCGCATCTTAAAAAAAAAAAAAAAACTTGTAGCATGTAGGTATGCAAAACTCTTTGTATTTTTTTATCTTTGAAAAAAGAAAACAATCACGTCATTCTTGATGGACCCGTCATTTAAAAAAAATCCTTTATTTTAATTCAGTATCTATATGTAGTCATGTAGTCTGTGTTTTAATTGTTTGTGAAGTACGCAACATGTAAGAAAAAAATAAATAAATACAAAAAAAAAACAATAGCTAACTCTGTACCGTCCATTGCTTTTCACAACTTTTCAAAATGAGTTTAATTCTACTTAAGACGAGAGTACGTTTAGCGCTTTTTGAAAATGTTCGTGACTTCGCGACTATCCATAGAAGCGGAACTACTGATCCTCACCACACTCCTTACCCGGTGCAGTGGCAGTGGACCGACCCTAATAATATGTATCCCCGGTATGAACAGCGTAAGTTAAAAAAAAACACTGTCTATGGAGTTGTATTTATTGCTATCAATGTGCCCCATGTGGGCAGGGCACATTGCTCGCAGACAGATGGCCGATGGGGCTGAAAGGTTCTGGAGTGGTGGCCGCGTACCAGAAGGCGTAGCGTTGGAAGGCCTCCCACATCCACACTACACTGATGACCTTGTGAAGGCTGCAGGAATTGGCTTGTTGCGAGAAGCACAGGAACGGTCGATTTGGTGATGCTCGGGAGAGGCCTATGTCAAACAGTGGACGTCTTCTGGCTGAGACAGTGCTGATGATTTATGCGACCCAAAACGCAACCTTGTGGCGGCATCTAGAATTCTGACGTCACACAAAATCCTGCATCACGCAATTACAGATTACCGCGTGATCGATTTTTGAGATAGGGCAGTAAGGGCAGCCTGCTACCTTAAACGTTGTAGCTACAGGAAAACGGTCTTGGGAGACTATCCTTAACTTTTGAGACATTATGATCGGCATTCACAGATTTTGAAAAAAATCTACAGTCAGCTAGAAAATGGGCAGTTTTCACAAATACTTTATAGACGCAATCGATCCTGTTTCTTATATGGCTCAAAAAACTCAAAAAACTCAATTGGACCAACTGAGGTTTGGGTATTCGAAAAGTTAGAAATCACAAAAACCTTTTTCCATACATTTCGTAGGAAAAAAGGGTATTTCAAATTTCGAACGACTACGCGATGCTTGTGGGTACGTATTGCAATACCTAAAATTAAAAGAACTAACGTAAAATAACTTACGTTCAAAATCCCTAAAATCTAAATACAGGGTGGAAGGGACATTCTGAACACCCCTTTTTTTTGGGTGGGAAATCATCAAATGACTTCTCCCGCTCTGGGTAGAGCGGGAGGGCGTGTCAGACCTTTACTGACTAAAACCCACCCGTGTTCCTTCTGTTGCCTGTGCTATGCCAGGGGGCCACGGTATCCCTTTCGGACTTTCTCGCAACCCCCGCAGGCAATGGTCTCATCGGACCCCTTCACACAATCGCACTCTCCATGACGCCATGAAATCCCGTCGGAGCTCTGTCCCCTGTGCCAGGATTTCTCGCGGCATCGGAGTCAAGCCCCGGCGTTTCGCCTCCTCGCGCCACTCCCAAATATGTGCGAGGACTTTTGCCTCCTGATCCCATAGCGGCAATC
The DNA here is from genome assembly GCA_963853775.1 of Xanthia togata. Taxonomy (NCBI): domain Eukaryota; kingdom Metazoa; phylum Arthropoda; class Insecta; order Lepidoptera; family Noctuidae; genus Xanthia; species Xanthia togata. The sequence goes on along the minus strand of OY970794.1, from coordinate 23,528,302 downwards.
CACCAAGGAGGCTCGCCGCCTCACTGGAGATTCTGAACCTCCTCCGTTGAAATTTTCCGTCGGTTATTAAAGAAAAAATCTGCTGTTCCATACATTTTGACCGCGTAGGTATTGAAGTTTTCTATGAAACAGCTGTTTTTTTTTTAAATAACTGACGAAATATTTCGACGGAGGGTGGGTCATAATCATGTACTGAATCCATGGTATCAGTTTTCCCCTCTGTATATATAATTATATAAAGTTAAGGACAGTATCCTATGACCGTTTTCCTGTAGCTAAAATGGTTAAGGTGCCCTTACTGCCCCATCTCAAAAATCCACCCTGCATATAACTTTCCGACATCAATCGTTGGGCAGTTGCCCGCCAGATACAAAACCCGTTTGGTCAGAGGATCCTCCCTTTTTTAAAGGATGAGTGAACTTTACACCTGTTCTTCATACCCACTGTGTGGTTCTTTCCTCAAAATACCATTTCAGACACTAATCTACATGGTCCTCATTATGGCCTGAACAAGATTATGTCGGGACTCTAAAAGAGACTGTGACCTCTGAGTTTGTTTTGGTCTTTCTTCTCAGAGTAGTAAAATAGGAAACGCCAAACTCATCTAGCTATTTTTTTTATATGACGTGTACGTGGTTGATAGCAAAATCCTATTTACAGAATAAACAATTTCATTTCATTCCATAACCTCAAGCCCTATTTACACGAGGCAATGTCCTTGCCTGGTGGCATAGATTAAATTTGAAGCAAATAATGACTCATGAATCATGTAAACACTGTTTAGAGGGTGACGAGACTTTTGGGTGACCATCATCCTGACGGTATAGTGGTCTACAATTTTGACGTCAGGCTGGCTGACCACTTCCAAGTTCTCTTAGTTTTAGCGTTGTATTAACCGCGTTGTTAATGTAAATATTTACGACCTGTTTGCTACCTTAACATATTTTTTTACACAACTTTAAGAAGCTCCTATAAAAATTTCTTAATTAAAGTCATTGAAATGAAATGAAACGAACGACTTACGTCTTTTAATTTTTTTATCGAGCGTCATGCTCGAAAAATATCGAGCCGAACATTTAACCTACGTATAAGCTACTGGTGGTTATTTAAAAACGTATTATTACGACGCTAAAAAAATTCACTGACAGGTATACCTTCCGAAACGTTTACTTTTTAGGGTCCCGTGCCTCAACAAGAAAAAACGAACAGTTCTAGAATCATTTTGCTGTCCGTCTCTCTCAGGAACAAGCAGTATTTCTATTTACCGGTATAATAATAAAAAATTACAGGCGCATGAAACTGAGATATTTCTACATTGTTTCGAGATGGCATTTTTTGGGATCGCAACGAATCTGCGACTGTTTGGTATTATTGCAGATGTTTATAAGTGGCGGTGACTGGGTACTTAACCATCTGAAGCCTAATGCCCATTTTCACCAACACTAAGTGACACTTAATTGAATCGCTAAATAAAAGTGCACTGTTGGATTTTCAACTCAAGCACTAACTTTTTACTATACTTTATATTTGCAGAACCAAGCCCACTGCAATACCGCAATCAACCCCGGAAGGCAAGGCCATACAATCCAAATTCGAGATGGTTAACCCCCAACCGCTATCATAAAGGGTAACCAAAACAGAATTTAAAAGATATCGTAGTAAAAATGACACCTACTTTTAAATTATTTGTAATAATGCAACTTTCAAGAATTTTGTTGTTGTTTCATTTTATGACATTTAGCTTCTTTTACAAGCTTAAGGGCCGCAACACACGCACACGGATAATTATCAAGCTACACATTTCCAGTATAAGCTGATATTGCATTGTATAGGATTTCCGTACAATGCGAGGTTAGCTTATATTGGAAAAGTACCTAAAGCTTGATGTGTAGCCGTGTGTACCACAACCACACCACAACGACAACACGTGGTCGGGAGCTAATACGAGTATGTATGAAAATATATGAAAAATTTTGTCGTCAAAATCAATCGTGTGAGCAATACCACATCAAGGTCACGTCGCAGCCACAAAGCAACCACAAGCCAAACTGCGCACTAGCGGGCGGCCACATCGCAAACACAACGTTGCTGTTGCGTCGACGTGACGACATGAAATGTTGTGGTTACCACATCGCACGAAGCTGCAGCGACACTATTCATAACCATCACTGCTTGCCCACATTTTGTCGCTGCGATGTTGTGTGGCTGTGGTACTAACGAGTGAACGGGCCTATAAATTAACTTGTTAATGCTTTGGTTTCATAAGAAAACGGTGAACGGTCAACATTGTGTGCTTTGTAATGTGACAATATTATCATGGACGTCCACGTCACTGAATCACTATATCACGCAAGAAGGGAAGTAAAACGCAAGAAAATGTATGAAGATGGTTTTAAATTTCCGTCCACGATAACGTTTTAAAGTGCACGTATTTTGACACATTATATGAATGTGGACGTCCACGATAATATCGTCACGTTAGAAATTATAAAAGCTCATAATAAACGCTGTCCAAATACAGAGCGTTATGATACCTCAGTGCCAAATACCTACTGGCGAAAATAGTTTTTTTTTTTTGCCGTTATTTTGTGACGGAACCGCTATTCTTTATGTACTCGCGTTCCCATTGAGGGACCACATTTGAATTTTGAGCTTTTGAATGCATCAGCTTTTAGTAAAAGTTCTCGAACAATTGTAAATTCAACCTCTAGTTTGTAAAAGTAGCCACTCAAAAGATACAATCGGTTATAGGTGGTCCCTCAGTCGTGACTGACAGGCATCCATATCTCAAAATTTAGTTAAAATTTATAACTGCTATAAATGACTACTCTTAGTAAAAGATTTGTAAAACTAATTTAGTGAATATCAACCCTTCCTTTTCACAGAATAGAAAGAAATAGCATGCGGAAGATGGTCCCTCAACCGATCACCATAAGGTTCACCCTGAGTGGAGACCACAATCGAATTTGAAATTTACTAGGGTCTAGCGTTAGTAAAAGTACTTGAACGATTGTGAATTCAACTTCTAGTTTGTAAAAGAAGCTATTCAAAAGTTACAATCGATTTAAGGTGGCCCCTCAATTGAAATGTTCACTTAAAAGAAAAATCAATTTACGTAGCATTCGGAAGTTAAATTGAAGAATGCTATAGTCTATCCTTTAGTAATTTTTTTTACTAACGATTACTTTACTTATTTTTTATTAATATTTGACATCACTTAGCTAAATAAAAACACAGAAAGAAAATACCAGCCAGTAAAATCAGGAAAATGCACTAATTAAAATACGATAATACTGGATATCACAAAGGCACGAGCGAAAGTGTGACAGTCCAAGGAACATAATTATACAGACAAAGTAACATTCGATTAGCAATAACGCTAGTAGAAAAGTAAAAAAAAAATGTATGTGGTTGACTTGAAACTATCGGAATGTCACGTAATTATAGGTTAACGAATATAAATTAGCTAGACAATGTTAACATCATTCAATTTCATGAAACGAACGACAGCGTCGAACGATAACTTCTATAGAGATGCGTAGCCAAATGGCACTTTTTGACAAGCTTTATCGCTAGTTATCGATTCGTATGATGGAAACATTAGCGAAAGCCGGCGGCTTTTAAGCAGTCTGTGTTACATGCAGTGTGTGGGCAAAGTGTTATTGGGTTTTTCTATCCGGAATTTCTCAGTAGTAGCCCGGAGTCTGGATTTGTGCCCGGTTGATGGCAATAGGCTTGCCCCCTATTACATGGGACTTAACTGGCGAAATGTGGGTGTACCTACTACAAGTACACCTCTGCCCAACCCTTCGAGGAAACAAGGCGTGATATTATGGTAGGTATGTTAAATTAAACTCGATTTTCGTGTCTGTCTGTGTGACTGCGTTGTTCTTCTAAACTACGCAACGGATTTTGATTCACCATTATTTCGATAATATGCCGAAAGGTTTATTGTATGTACGAAACATTAATATTCATTTTCATCATCATCATTTCAGCCAAAAGATGTCCTCTGCTGGACATAGTTCTCCTCCAAAAAGCGCCACTGCGACCGCTTCTGTGCCTCCCGCATCCAGCGGATTCCGGAGTCGCGATCGCGTACCGGAAGACGTAGCGTTGGAAGGCCTCCCACAATATGAACCAATGACCTTGTAAAGGCCGCAGGAATCCGCTGGATGCGTAAGGTGCAATCATATTAAAATTACATAATTATAATAATGAAATCTCGATGATTTGTCAAGTCATAAAAACCGTGCGAAGCAGGGGCGGGTCGCTAGTAGCGTAATATTTCTAAATGTTTTATTTCTCTCTCTTTTCTGTTTCTTTATGAATGTATGTAAAAGTTTTTTTTTTTATGAGTCCTATTTCTCGCCGATTGTATGGTTAAATGTGTATGTGTTGTCCGATCCGTGTATGGGGACATACACGAGGTCAGGATGGATGAGTGTAAGGTTTATGATTTTTTATAACAAATAATAAAACATTTTAAATATTAAATGAAATAAACCGAATCACGGCAAGTATTTAATCTATTTTAACTTCGATTTGAAGAATTGTTAAAATCGATATGATTGAGTTGCCTAAGTTGGTAACACTCGGCGAGCGCGGGGATTCTAATCTTGAAAGCAGGGCTGTGCGGACGTGTGCCGGCTGTATTTTGCTGTGTAACATTGATTGTGCAATAAAATAAATATAAAACATTGAGTTTTACTACACTTTTAAATAGGACGCGGGGTCACTCTAAAACACAATAGGCGCAGGCGCATCTATACAAAAATATTTTTCCTTCCGATACTCGGCCTTACCAGAAATATTTCGCAAGAATAGTAATACAAAGACCCTTTGATATGATTACATTATTAGGTACAGTCAGGGAAATTTATTGTTAAGCAAGTTAAATAGTACCTACCAACTTAAATTGTCCATAATATTAAATGCAAATCACAACCATCATTCTTTGACAGTTGCTCAGACCAAATAAAAAACTAAGACATAGCGCTGTCAACAGTGACGTGAGGCCGGTTTCGTAAATATGTGTGCTCTTAGTGAGGTGTAGTTTGATTGTATATAAATAGACAACCATTTATGTAAATGTGTGCGTGTGAGTATGTATGCACAGAGCGGAGGCGTAGTTTTAGCATGCTTCACTGTATTGTTCGCAGCGCTATGTTTTTTTATTTAAATTTCCTCACACCAAATAAATTTATTTAAATAATGAAAACCTCCAATAAATTTCTTTAATGTATGAAATGGGTATAACACGGCAAATTAACGTAGTGTGCCAATTTGCTTCACAATTAATTTCTCTGACTGTACTATCGAAGAACTTCATATCTAAGCAGTTTGAAAACAAAATCCCGTGAACACGATGACCACATCTGTTACCGCCCCGGTTCTATAGCGGCCGAGCGCTGCAACCAGAAATAGTCCTTACGGTGTAAAGATATGAACTTCTTCGATGGTACATGCCCACGGTCCAACAAAGGGCAAAGTCTACCAATTTTCAATCGTTGTAATGGTCTCCCCATTATAAGTTTTTGACAAATTTGCCATAAAAAATCTATCAAAAACGGATAATGGAGAACTGACGGCAAACTGACGTAGGGTGTCAATTTGCTTAACAATTATGTTCTCTGACTACAAATTAATTATGTAGCAATGTCGTACGCTAAACTTCATATCCAAACCAAACTTAACAAAGCTAAAAATGTCTTGGGAAATCAGAAGCACGCGGCGACTATCGAGCAGCTCTTAATAAAAGCATAAAGCAGCATCAGCTAGCTAATGCCTCGGTGAGGGACACCAGGACAAGTTATACCGGCTTAGGATCCCCGCAAATAAATTTCCCACGAGACGCGTATTTTACATCGTTCGCGACAACCGAGACGTAAGATGATCCGAAATATTTAAAAAAAGACGCCAGAAGACGCACTATTTATTAGTTTTGTGGGGAATTGAAATAGGAAAGATATTTATGAGAATTTGTGAAAATTATTGTAGTGGTAACTGCCTCGTCGGTCTAGTGGTCGCAAGTGTTACTACTGAGCATGAGGTCCTGGGTTTGATTCCCGGGTCGGGCAAAGTGTTATTGGGTTTTTCTATCTGTAATTTTCTCAGTAGCAGCCCGGAGTCTGGATTTGTGCCCGGTTGATGGCAATCGGCTCGACTCCTATTACGAGTACATGGGACTTAAACATAACTGACAAACTCTGGGTGTACAAGTATACCTCTGCCCAACCCTTCGGGGAAACAAGGCGTGATGTTATGTTATTGTAGTGGTTTCTTTATTTAGGACCTAAAGTATTTTGGAATAGAGATTTGGAATTGTTACAACTAAATAGGTATTTTTGTCAGAATCAACCAACCTTCGTAAATATATAGAGGTAAGCGACAATAGAAAAGGAGTCCGTTATTATACTGGACCTAGGTCGTAGGTTGTCCAACGTTGCACCACAACACCCACAAATGAGACATAAAAAATACTTCCCACTGAAACACGACGTTTCTATACGCGCGTTCCATGTAAGGTGGTATGCACCTCGACGACGCGTTTTTTGTCTTGAATAAGCAGCGCTGCTGGTTACATCAGCAGCGCGTACGCTACGTGAAAAAAATGCCGTCTGCATAGGCCTTAATAGTTGTGTTACAATTTTTGTTTACATTTCAAATCCACGCATTAAAAAAAACATACGTAAAGTGTTTTTAAAGCAAAGACATAGAAAATTGGACTGAGCCTTACAAAAGTGACTACCGCAATTTACCGGCGAATGACGTCACTGCAAGGTTGATTATGAACGTAAGTTGGTGTGTTTTCAAAGAGAGCTTTGTTAATTTAACACCGTCGCTAGATTTGTCCTCACCGTACTCAGTCACAAGAAAAAGGGTCCATACTGAGAAGAGTGAGCTCACACATGAATAAAAACAGAAACGCGACTATCTTTTGACGCGGTAAGGCGAATCTAACGATTTGAATCTTTGCTGCTGGTATCATTGTTATGACAGCCATCTTTGCGGCCGTCAAGTGCAGCCACTGCTTTTCTAGGAAATCGACTTGCCGTAAATTGGCTCTGTCTCTCTAGTACTTACCGGTATTCACTGCACACTGATTACGAATCGCTCAGTTCATGATGTTTAAAATGAGCTGTCAATAGTGTCGACCACTAGCATCAGGTGGAATGACAGCTCACTTCAACCTACAACAACTTTTTTTCAAGGTGAGATTTTAGAGAATAGATCGGCTGCAGTGGGATGATACAGGCTAGTTGGATGAGATTTAAAATCCCCACTATCAGACACTGGGCACCGCATTTTCAACATTAAGGTTTATATCTCACTATGACCCCATGGTGGCGCAATAATGCCTGCCAGCAAAATATACACAATTTTAGTGTCTTTCCACACATGCCGGGTAGCTGGCGGCTAATTATATGGGCATTTTCGTTATCTTTCACACGTACCGGCGAAGGATAACTTCAATTCCCATACAATTAACCGCCGGCTACCCAGCACTGGCTAGTCGGCAACCGGGACGTGTGAAAAGGCACTTAAGGTGGGCATTTCACCAGGCGTCCGATCGGTTGCGCAACCAACCATATATTTTTTCGCAGTGTCCTTACCTAGTAAGATAGGGCTCTAAACAGAATGAAAACAAAAGTTAATATTCTTGTAATCGTGGCTCTCCAATTAATGAATTTAATTAATCCAGTTCAAGAAGGGCAGGGTCGGGTCAGAATGCGTTGGTTTCTTCAAACTTTTCTTATAGATAAGCTTTTGTTTTGGAATGAACAGACGAAATTAATGGTGGTCTTGTAATATGCGTGTTTTAAATGTTTCATTTGTTATTTATCTTTTGCATTAGGTGCAGTATCGTATTACCCAGTGATGACTGGGTTGTAGAGGTCAGATAGGCAGTCGCTCCATGTAAAATTCGGTATTCAGCTGCATCCGATTTTACTGGAAGCCCACCCCAACATACATAGTTGGGAAAAGGCTAGGCAGATTGATTAGGCACAGTTTATTTATAATTACTATTCAATTAGTTTGTGTGTGTGACATTTTGTGACCCCGGTGTAAATTATTTTTATGTTTGGTTCGAAAATCGGAGCCTTTGTATAAGGCTGATTTCTAAACAGTCACATAACTTTTAACTGAAGAATAAATATGACAGCTTTAGGGCTGATTTTTCCTTAGTCTGTTATCATTTATCAGATGTATAAATATGACAGTTTGACATATTTTCTGTCCAAAAGCTGTCATACCACAATATTAATCCCTAGATAAAAGTAATCTGACTGTTGAAAAATCAGTACTTGAGTAACTCTCTATAAATATCCCCTTATAAACCACCTGCGAGCAACCTTTCAGCTTACTATTAAAAAATAAATAATTTAAAAAAAATAATGGCACGACTGCCCTGCCAAAAACGAACTAAAAAGTAAAAAAACAAGTTGTATTCCCTGACTAAACACGTAAATAAATTTGTCATTGCAGTCTGGGACCTCTTAGATTAAAAAGTGTTCCACAGAATGGTGCCCCGACTGCAATGACAATTTTATAGTCATTTTAGAGTCATACTGCCGCCATATTGAATTGTTTCAAAAAAAAAAAAAATAGCCAGTGTCACTCGGGATGATGTAAGGATTCTAACGATACGCCATACATCCAAATATGTTCAGGCATTTAAAAGTTATGGTGGAATAAAGAAACTCAAATTCCTCAGTACTCAAGATCACAGAGACTTGATACTGAAGACAGACAAACATATTGAAATTATTATTCTACCTATGTAGGTAACACTGGCAAGCATTTCAATGTATCCAGCCTGCGGTAGGCTCTAAATCAAAATAAATTGAGATATACGATCCTGTCACATGGAACTAACTGACTAACTTAGAACGGCTTGCCGACTCGCCTAAAGCCTTGCTCAGATATGGTTAGTAAGTAACCAAGTGGCAAGCAATGTTAGCAATGTTATCCTTGACAGCCTAATCGTTGGACGTACTTGTCAATAAAGCTATGTTCGGATTTAAAATGAGTTATGTTTTTTATTACTGCTTTTACTTAAAATCTTCATTCAACCGAAAGAAGTCTACTGTTGGACAAAGGCGAAGCTGGCCAAGTGACGGAACATTGACCGGTCCTGTGCTTCTCGCGTCATGCTATTTTCATGAATTTCATTACCGCCTATTTACTCGTACCAATTTATTATATGTTTTCTATCTCTTTCTGGTATTTCACGACTGTAACGACATACAAGACAAGCAACTTAAAAAAACGATATGAAAGTCCAGTAATAAAAGTTTAAACACCCACTACATCCCAGAAAGTGTCCCTAAACGTACATTAACGGATATTGTACAGAACGGACAAAGGAAAAGAGTAATGTACAAAGATATTTTGGCAAGTGCTAATGTACACTTAAGAAAACGTGTTTCTACTTGTTAATGGTCTTGTTTTGTTAAGTAACAGGCCGTTCCCCAACGCCCGGTCCGTTTATCTGTCCACTTGTGTACATTTAAAAGAATCTGTAAATAAATCATCTTTTTAACACGAATCTCTGTGGTGTTAACTGATTGTAAAGAAAATTGGAAGAATTTGCAGAACTTTAGCAGAGACGGACTGTTTTAATTATTTTTATTATTTTTAACTATGAAAAATAGGGCCATGATAGAGCGCTGTGCTATGCAGTTTTGCAGTTGTCGATTTCGAGAGAATCATGAAAACCGTCAGAACACTGTAGATAAACATGCTAGCCACTCCATTAGTCTAAACAAGGCATAATAGGTCTGGTGTACCTACGCAAGTCTGCCTAGTGAGGATTGCTTGGTACTTCTACACCAATACAATATCGTATCTGTACATAAACTAATAGCAAAAACATGTCATCATCATCTTCTTGCCCTAAAGGTACGGTTTCCTAGAAAAGCAGTGATCGCTCACGTAGGGTCCCCAATTTATGGCGGATGACCTCATTGAAACGTTGATTATGAAAGTAAGTTGGTGTGGTTTCCTAGTGAGCGTTGTTGACACCGTAAAGCAAACCCCGCCCCCCAAAGATTGAAATCGCTAGATTTGCCCTCACCGTACTGTACTCAGTCACAAGAAAAAGTGTCCATACTGAGAAGAGTGAGCTAACACATTATTATATAGCGTTTCCATGGCAAAGAAGTGTAGTCACTGCGGCATTGTGTTTCAGAAGTGTCATAATGAAACAGAAAACTGACTATATTTTGGACACATTAGGGTGAATCTAACTATTTAAATCTTTGCCGCTGTCATCATTTTCATGACAGCCAACACAGCGGCCATTAAGAGCGGCCACCGCTTTTTAGGAAATCATAGCTGTAAAGCTTTGATTTCCAAAAAAAACACGAGAAAAGCTCATTGAAATGCAAAATCAGAGATAAAATTTCTGTGGAATAATAAATGATTTTTATTTCTGTAAGTAGGTTTGTACAAACACTTTTACACGTCAATTACGTTTTAAATACTACATGAGGTCGGCGTTTTGCATCTGGCTACTCTGAGAAGAAAGGCCAAAACAAACACAGAGGTCATCATAGTCTCAGCTCAACGATTCGACGAACAATTGGAAGGAAATTTGGGTAAGCCGCATAATTACTCAAACTGCCAGACCATGATGAAAACTAACAGAGAAAAAAAAATGACCCACATAGTCATCACATTCACGATAATTAAAATAATATAATACTTTACAAAGTAAATAGATAGATAATACTATTTATTGTACACCATAAAAATTACAGACATTAATTTAGAAACTTTACAATGGGTGGTCTTATCGCATAAAGCGATCTTTTACAGACAACCTTTGGATGGATTAAATGTAACAGGAGAGAATAATGCTACCTGCATTATTCAGTTAGCGGTGCTCTGATTTCAGTCAGCGGTGTATCATCTACATATACATAAATACATACATACATAACGCATAAACTCATTCATATAAATGTATATAGGACATACATAGATATACTAATAATATATAATATTCATGTCATTGTATAAATAAAAGTCATCAATGTCAATGTATAAAAATCCTGAAATACTTTTCAGATCATTTAAATGTGTGTGGAACGGACTGTAGAGTGCTCGCAAGATAAGTCTGCGTGCGACTGAAATCAGAACTAATAAGTACCACTGCGCTCCGTCTTGTCGTTTATGTTAGGTCAAATAAGTAATTAATTAATTATCACACAACTTTTTTTTTTTTTTGGGATATTTCAGACTCTTACTGACTAAAACCCACCTGTGTTCCTTCTGTTGCCTGTGCAATGCCAGGGGGCCACGGTATCCCTTTCGGACTTTCCCGCAAACCCGGCAGGCAATGGTCTCATCGGACCCCTTCACTCGCTGACACTCTTTGAGGCGCGCGTGGAACACAACGCGCCGTCGACCCGGGCCTGGTCCTTACCGAACGGCGAGCTACCCATTGCTCACCGTCCGCAAGCCCGCGCCTACGGTGGCCGGGAATCAGCAATTGATTCCCGACGCCCAGGGCGTCTCCTCCTGCGGCGGCTAGGGTCGTGAGGGCGCGAAATTTGCCTCTCCCTCACGCATTCCGCCTCCTCCTTTGCGAGCATACACACACCTAACATAACATCACGCCTATGTATATTCCCCGAAGGGTTGGGCAGATTTCGCCATTTATTTTTGAGTCCCATGTAATAGGGGGCGAGCCTATTGCCATCAACCGGGGTACAAATCCAAACTCCGGGCTGCTACTGAGAAATTCCAGATGGATGAACTTAATAACACTGCCCGACCTAGGAATCGAACCCAGGATCTCATGGTCAGCAGTAGTGCATGCCACCACTAGACCAGTGAGGTGTATTTTTTTGAATTAATTTTAATTCCATAATATTGATATAATATTAATAACATTAAGATTAATTATTAATTTAGATTTAATATTTATAATTTTGTAGTATAGAATTAAGCATGCCAGCGCCACTATCGCGTGAGGACTTATCTTGCACGCTCTCTAGCTATTATAGCACTTTCATTTGACATCACTTGTACACTGCCTATAGGATCATTTGGCCTTCAAGTGACGTTGTCAGAGGGCGCTGTTGGCAAACAATTTTGTGCAATTGTTTTGAAAATTATATTGAAAAATAAATAATGGAGACGTTAGTTCCAATTTTGCCCACGCGCCAATCATCCTTGTACAGCTCAAAGCAACAGACACATTCTAAACCTAAAGGTGTGTATAGACTAGAGCATTTACTTGTAACAGAACATCGAGCATTCGCCGTTTTTAAATTTTACTGAACCGCACTTCGAACAGAATGCTAGATGTTTTATTACAACCTGATTTAAAAAATCAACGAGCGTATTGGTGTAACATTTTTTCGAGTAAAGGCACAAGCGCGAACGACGCGAAGTAAGGAGCGTGGGCTAAGGGCAGGACAGGTGATTACAATAACCGCAAGATAGAAATAAATGTTGCAGGTAATTGTTCACACGCCGTGAGCGGTGTAGATTTAGTAATACTAAGTAAATTAAGAGTATTAAGTTAGTAATAATTAGTATTCTATCCGCCGCCTGTCGAACGCAGCATCGAGCATTCGCAGGAACGTTACATTACATGGAAATGTTTTTTTTAAGTTGAGCTTTTGCTTGTATTGTACCTACCATTCGTAAGAACATTACACTATATGGAAATGCACGACAAAATGCTTTTTTGTATACTCACCTTAAGTGTATCCATAACTCTAAATTAGGACACACTTAACAGTAACACTAGTTCCATACTACACGTCTCCACTAAACACAGAATCCAATAGTTGACAGAGATCTCCAGTTCCTCGAACACTCGAGCAGTACTAATCGTACTAACAGGACTACTCCGTTAATTCCCAGTCGGGGTGCTCTCAGTGTTCAGGCAATCAAACAAACATTAATATAATTTGCAGCTATGATCGCGAACCCAGTTCATTTGGGAACGTACCGAGAACAGGTATTTGTTGGTCTAATTTATTCACTCATACATGACATAACACGTTTTGGGACTGTTATTGTGCAAATAATGGTAATTTATCTTGTATTAGTATATGCGTAGTCATATGTGTTGGTTTGTGCGTGTTATGAGTATGCATCGGAATTATTTTACAGTGTACCTAATTTACCTTTTTTTTAGATGTTACCGTCATCATCATCATCATCATCATTTCAGCCATGGGACGTCCACTGCTGAACATAGGCCTCCCCCAATGATTTCCAAATCGGCCAGTTGGAAGCGACTTGCATCCAGCGGCTTCCTGCGACCTTTATTAGGTCGTCTGCCCACCTTGTGGGTGGACGTCCTACGCTGTTACCGTACTATGGAAAAAAATATTATACGCATTTAGGATGCTGCTGAGGCTCCCTCCGTTTTGCAGCGCGTCCGCCATGTTCATGGAGGCACGCATGGAGGTTTCACGGCAATCTGACACAAGAAAGCGGCGTCACTGCTGCACAGAGTGCGTGTGAGTAGCAACAGCATCCTGAGTGTGATAGCAGACAGATATGACTGTCCGTTCTTCAAACATTGTATGCATTTATGTGTGAACTAACATAGTATTAAGCACAATTTTTTTTAACAAAATGGGTCATGCAGTCTGTAATATAAATAAACAAAAATAATAATAATTAGTTATTTTTTACCAGAGTAAAATATTGGCAAAATATTTAGTTTTAATCTCACAAAAATGGATCCAGATATATGTATTGTGTGAGGAATGATATGTAAAAAAGGGTGTGAATGAGTGCGTGACGGTTGATAGGGGAAAATGTAAGAAGAACACGTATTGCGCGGACATGAAATAACATGGGGCAAGATTAACTAGATCCAGGCTTGTATGTAGAACTGCACTGCATTACGATGCAACATGCAACCCCAGAGAGAGAGCAGTGCTGGCCCAGGGGTAACGGCCTTGACTTACGAGTTGTAGGTCATGGGTTCGAAACCAGGCAGGTGCTTTAGTTTGTGTAAATAATTTCATCACTTCATCACCACTGCTCTCAAAATGGTGAACGAAAACATCGTGAGGAATCCGGCATGTACTAGAACCATAGAGAGACATGTGACATCTGCCAACCCGCACTGGGCCTGCGTGGTAGATTACAGCCTACTCCCTCTTTAAGAGAAGAGATTATGATTCAACTCAAACCGATACTCGACACGTGTTTCGGCCTTCCACGGAGCATCCTCAGGAGCTTTTGCCTCTTCTACCGCTCGGACGCGAAAACTAAATTTTTTGCATAACATTTTACTGTCATTGATTTCCGCAAAGCAACGCTTGATTCCATAACATCTCTTTTACTAAACTTTACTATCCCATTGACAGGCTATACGTGACGAAAGAATTCACATTCGCACTTCCCTTAATAACATGGGTTATTAAGGGAAGTGCGAATGTGAATTCTTCCAGTAGATATAATAATACAAAAATGTTTAAAAACTTAATCTCACGCTTCGCTGCTGCAAAATGATATTTCAGATTTTCTCACAGGATAACTCAGAAATACTTTATAATAAAATTGCCACTTGAATAAAGCTAGCAATAATACCTACCTAGAATAGAAAATACAAGTTGACTGACCTCAGCAATCCACGTATTTTCATATAATACTTGTCAAGCTGAGTCAGAGGGATTTGTACGCGTGTCTAGAATTTAATATTATTCTAATTTATAATCTAAGTTTTCACTCTAACTTAATGTGTAGAAAATAGAGGAATATTTTCTGTAGATGAGGATTAATATGCAACATAAATTAGGCATTAATATCGTTTTATTTCCATAAAATGTACGAGTCAATTTGTAAAATGTTTGCTAGAAGGATTATTTCATGTAATGCGTGATGTTTCACAGAAACATAAACTTATTTAACTGATATAGCAAAGAGTTCAACACAGAATAATATTAAATTTTCCTATGAGAAATCTTGAATCATATTTATGCAAGACTGTTTTTTATTTTATTTTAGAAGGAGACTGGCTAAATAGTGTAATAGCGAATTCTAGTCATTTTATTATTTATATATTCATGTTAGCTAAAATAATTCAAATTACCTATTCCATTGTGATGTTCATGGTATTATAAAATCATTTTATAAAATTTATAAAAACTTATCCAATTTTCAATACACTTTGTTGTACTTACATCTAATAAAAAAGTTCTAAACTAGTTATTAAAATTCTAAATTCTGTCAGCCATAAAATGGTTATCGAATTCTTTTATTTTTTTCTCAAAATCGATTTAACTTTTAAATTGACCGCGATGAAACATTGTTTAACAGGATTCATAATGTTCCAATTAAAATTCAGTGAACTTCTAAATTGTTTTTTTAACTCAATTTGTGACTTTTCCCTAATGATTTAACTAGTGCCATCAAATTTTATAATTAATTAATAAAACCACTGCACAGCGTGAGTTTATAAGCTTATAACATAGAAGAAATGCAACACACTGGTTTTATGAATCACAAAATATATTACAATAACTTAAGAATTGAAAGCTTAGTATAATACGCAGCCCATTATTATTGATAACGATAATAAAATTTTAACTGGAACGAAAACACTTCGCGCCAAGGTCAATTCAACATAATCTGACGCCACAGCACGTTCATCAAAACAGTTGGAAGTGACAATCTGTTGATAAAAACTACATAGGAATATCTCACTCAGTAGCACCCGGAGTCTGGATTTGTATCCCGTTAGTGGCATACTTACGTGGGACATACTGGCAAAATGTGGGTGTACGAGTATTTATATCATGATAACACTCAACTAACTCGTTTAGGCATTATAATTACTTTTAGGTAATTACGTTTAGGTATTAAAACGTACTATTGTATTATTTTCTTTCACTATAATTTTCGTATGGCAATGGGCTCGCCAACACGGGACTTAAATAACTGGTTAAATGTGGATTTACTACAGGTTCATTTCTACCTAACCCTTCGAGGATTACAGGCGTATATTGTATAATTTTCCTAGTTCAAAAACCCGTTTTATTGGCTCTAAAACTCCGTATTATCGCCACATTAATCAGTATGCCCAACCAACTAGACAACATAACAAGAATAGTTTGCAACTAGTTACGTTTTGTATAATTTGTGCAAACTTAAATTAATTACAGCGGTGAGGACTTCTAATGGCTTTACGGCATTATTTATTGAATAATATTTAGTGTAGGTAGTTGCTGTAATATTGACGTACTTAAATAATTATTACTTAATAGTTATGTAAGTTCGTGTTAAAAACCGTCCAACTTAAGGTTATATTAGACGATTTTTAACACATTTTATTATGGTGACGTTACGAGAGAAAAAATAAATTGAGATAATTTCCAGTTCCATTGATTGTCCCTTGTCATTAGGTATAAAATATTTTAGTTTTTTAAGGAATTTGCATTAGGTCGCGTATCAGTCGTCGTCGGATAACAAAAGCAGTACCTACAAGCTGGCCTCGTATTCTTTTGAAACTCCGTACTACGCCAACTCAAGTTAAGAGAGTTACCATTGACCTGGGGCCCTACCACCACCTCTTTTAGCAGTATTATTTTAATCTTACTTGAGCGTGGGAAAGAGATGGAGTTAGACGTCCTGTATCGCCCCTGAGGTCGACTGTACTTACTTGATATTAGATTTCTCACCAAATCTTATAAAATTATGTTTCTATTTTACATCAACCGGAACTAAAATTGAATTTTTCTTTGTATTTGTCAAAATAAGTCACATTAAGAGTTAATTTCCTACTCTTTATTGAAATTGCCTAACTCACACATACGTTGCTCTCACTGGGAATGGTGACAGATAGCGCAATCAGTGTCACGACGCCCTTATGTGAGAAGCGAACGGTACACACACAGTTCAAGTTACAAAAGGCACTTATGTCAGAGCTCAGAGGAAAAAAAATACAATTGCCCAGGCTCAGTACCGTGATAACTCGAAAAAGGTAATTCAAGTCAGGTTACGGATCTATAATATAATATAATGTAGATTTGAGAGATGTAATATCTCGATAGTAGGTAGCATATCGTTCATGGTTCGTTAGTTTTAACGATCACTGTCCCATATTTATTTAACTGTTTTTTTTTTTTTGTATTCACTCTTGAAATCGTTGTCGTACATATTTTTAACATAAGTAGGTAACCGCTTGTAATACTTGGAGGGATTCCAAGAAAATTAACTCCTATATATTTCAGAACCAATATCGTTTTTGGTGTGTGATGTATTCGGTTTACTTTATGAAACATGTTTACCTACCAACGTCTATTAGATATGCTACTTACAACGAAAATTGGTTAATAGGATAAAAGTATAAAAATAATATATAATTATATATTTTATTACGAATATGTTGTTATCTTTACTACATTTAATATCAGAATACAGTAATACTTTCCGTTCTCTCTCTATCATACAACTGAACATTAAATTTTCCATACAAAACGTCGATTCTCTCTCACTTCATTCACTGGCGCTCGTCATCCCATCAATATGTAGGATTCAGTTTTTCTTTTACAAACTGTTCTCTATTCACATATGTACATACGTTTGTAGATACGTGCAAGTTGCGAATGTATATCTACCAATTGCATATTGGATCATTCCGAGAGAGTTAACAAATCTCCCCGTTCTCGTATGCAAAATACAATGCAATCGTCCGTGCTTGCCGTCCGTGCGTGCTGTATTTCGATATATTGAAATGTGTTTTGAGTAATTAGTGTTTTTGTGGTGATAATAAGGGAAATAGAACTTATAGATATTATTGTAACGTATTAACACATTCGAGTCCACCCACTTTTCATAGAGCTCATATGCCTATAAGAGCTGTATATTTTCATGGACCCTCCAGAGGTTTCACCGGCATTAATTTTGCGCTAAAGTGAACCCTCCAGCAGGACTCCCAGCACTAAGCGTGCGTGTGCTTCTGTTTGTGGCTGTCTAATAGGTTTTCCGCTTTCAACCGATATTAATTTGAAAGCGGATTTGGTATTAAGAATGTAAGAAATCACGCAAGCACATGTGAATGATTTTAAACTGTTTTTTAGTTTACTTCTAACGTACAAAAACTATAACTCCTGCTCACACGCACCCATCCTTTATACCTATCACCTGATCAACGACAGCCCATCACAAAAATACCGCGCAAAGTCGTCAAGCGCGTGTTGTATCCAATAAAAATGTTAAGCCGCCGTTCGTTTCAATCTGTATTCGGTATCGAGGCCCCGGGCCGATTTACATGCATATAGAGCGATGCTACAGCTTTATTTGCTTTTATTCCAATATATCCATCGAGCAGTCGCTGATGCACCCTTTTGGGGCACACTTTGAGTTGCAAACATCCTATAGGGGGTCGTAGTGACCGCTCCCGGCTAGAAATCTGCGACGCGTAAAAAGCTAAGGTTGGTTGACACTGCGGTCATGGAGGGACTGTGTAAAGCAACTGGTGGTTTTGCTGGAGGATTTAATCATTTGTGTAATTTAACTTTTTGTGCGCTTAACGCTTTCTGTTTTTAATTAAAATAAAAGTCGAGCTTATTAAAGTTGTTGTTTGCAAATGAAAAAATTGTTCTAACATTTTATACAACAAGGATAACATTACCTACCTGATTTCAAGATTTTTAATTATTGATATATGTTAATTGCTACGATGGGTGACCATCCATAACATACCGAGACCTCTCCGTGCCTCGGAAAGCACTTTGTCCCGGCTGTCATTTGTGGATAAAGATCTACAAATGACACGTTACGGGTAGTCAGATAGATTGCTAATTGCTAAGATGCTCATAGCTAAGATGCTGATTGTTAATAATTGATACATGATTAAAATAAAAGAAGAAAGGGATTGTGTTTAATCATAGAACTCCTATACTCACTTATCCACATATCACATACAAATACTCACATATCTAATTGTGAGTAAACTGAAAGAACTTAACCCGTAAAAGTCTTTAAAAAAAAAGATATTTTTTCAATGCCTACTATTCTACTCCTACCATCGATTATTTTTAAGATTTCAAACGGATAAATACCACTGTTTTTAAGACATATATAATTTAACAAATGGGTCGTATATTTTTTTACAATTAACATTTTTAAATATATTTATATGCCAGTCCAAGGTGAAACGTGTAAGATCATAATTATTTCAATAAGACCCTAATGTAGGTATGTTTTATAATACAAATAAAAATATTCTATTCTATCCCAAGTTAGCAGTGAGCAGCAGCCCTTATCCACTTCCTGTCGGAAGGTTGCAAACGTGAACAATATTACTTACAGTTGCAACAGTTTTACCTTTGTGTTCAGTTACTATGTACATCACCTGCCTTGTGTTCGGTAACAGTGTAGCCTAACTTGTTTATTAAAAATATTTGTTTGTTTTGTTCTTCTGTTCTCATGTTTGTTATAAAAAATTGTAAGCACTGTGAAAAAATTAACATTATAATTAATACGATCAAAATTATTATTGGTTACTTTAGTCAGTGTAGCATAACTTGTTTATTAAAAATATTTGTTTGTTTTGTTCTTCTGTTCTCGTGTTTGTTATAAAAAAATTGTAAGCACCGTGAAAAAATTAACATTATAATTATTATGATCGAAATTATTATTGGTTACTTTAGTCCCATGCTTTCATGAAACACTTGATTGCTTTTTAAAGTTATAATAAATGTTGTGTTCATCTGCATAATTACGGACTCAAATGGAGCCTTTTACTGAGAACCAATCTTACGGCGAAGATGAATTTTAGTCAGAGTGCCTAAAACTAACAAGGGTAACTTATAATCAAAATTGGTACAGTTTATATAATTATGTACATACGAGTACACTGTATTAACCCCTGAATATATGCCGATTCAGATTGCCAGAATCAGTAAACTCGACAATCACAGACAAAATTTTATTTAAATCAGTTTCTTGCAGAACAAACAGTAGGACGAACTCTGCCAGTGCAAACAGCCCGCATACACTCATTACGTGCCTCCCTCACGCAATTCGCAATGATTTTCTTTGAAACTCCCTTTAAATTACCTCGCAAACAACGCCCCGCTGCAAATTAGTAAAGTCTGAAACTTAGATTTTGGATGTGAGAATTGAAGCGACGGTGAGGATATCAGCTGGCTGTAATCCCACGAAAATGTACATACAAGAAGTCTTTGGAACTGGATTATCAAAAGAACCCTTTAGCTAAATAATTTAGGTCCGTGATAATTAATTTGAAAGAAGATAATTTGCAACGTAAAATTCAGCAGCAAGACGTTTCATCATCATTGACAGCGTTATTCCACTGCTGAGAAGAAGCCCAACCCTTTTATGCCATGCTGGTTTATATTTAACCATAATTTTCAAGAAGTCACACTGGAGAAGGCGTGAGAAGGATATTACGCTGTCACATGAATGACACGTCTGCTTGCGGGAAGTTAAGGTGAGAAGCTGAAAAACACACATGTGAACACTTATGAAAATATGAGGCCATTTTTTTTTTTACGGGTGTTGATCGTGTCTGCTGTTTTAATAATGCTAGCCTACTCTTGAATTTCTTTTTTTGTGACTTCCTGCCGAATATTCTCTTGCCTTGCCATTCCATTGCCATCACGGCTATAAGGAAGCTTAGCTTCCAGCTTTCATAATAAGTACAACACAACCAAACAAATAACCCGTTAAAATTCTTAAGAGACACCAAAATATTATTAAATCACATTTACAATCACGTTGACTAAATAAACTCAAAGAAATAAATACTTTACGACGATAAATATAGATTTCATTCACTAACGTAAAAGATTTCAGCGAATTGTTGGTAATAAAATTAAGTTGTTAATAAATTATTTTGCGTAACTGGCTCTCCGTGACTAAATTTGTGAATTCTCGTAGCCACTCAACAAAATCAGGTATTTGATTTATGATTCTTGTTTATGAAAGGTGAACTTTGAATGTATTTTATTAGCACTGTGCTTAAAGGTTTATAGTTGCTTGATAAAGTTGGTGGAATTTCATTAATAGGCCCGGTAATTTAGGTTTTAATATGATATTAAGTATTTTGTAGAAATTATAAAAATCTAATTATGAACCAAAAACCTTTTTTTTACATTATTTAACCGGTTTAGTCCACACAACTTACTATTTACACTAGGTACTAAATTAAATGCCCAATGCATTAAGTGGTTGCCCATACACTAACGCAGAGAGCAAAGGGCGCTGACCACCCTGTTTTCATTTCTTGACTCTCCCTCTTCCCCTAGTTATCTAGCCCCCCACTTTCATTCAGTACATTCGCGCCTACCAAAATATAAATCTACATTCATCACACAATCGTCTTCTTCAATGTCCCACTCACCGCACTGACTTCCTTCTTCGTTCAGTGTGTATCTCTGTGGAATGCGCTCTTCAATACATCAAGATGGCAACCAACCGCTTATCCTTTAAAGTTAAAGTTCGCGAGCCCATTCGTAAGTGCTGGCTGTATCGTCACAACGGTAATGTTTTCCCATTGTTTGTCTTATTTGTTTTAGTATATTCGTGTATTTTTTTTAAACGTTGCCTCACACTAGGATTTTTTCTAAACTCACATATACAAACAGCCAGACCCGGAACAACTACTTGTAGGTCATACAAATATTTGTTCCGTGCGGGAATCGAACCTGCAACACTCAGTGCAGCAGTCAATTGCTTTAACCACTGCGCCTGCTGTCATTGTTTGTCATTTTTTTCTTTAATGTATATATAATCAGGTATATTATATCACATTTTATAGTTTTTAATAGGTATATACATATCCTTATATTTAAATTAATGTATTTTCCACAATTTTCGTTATTGCACCTACAACTGTTTGTCTCTACATCACCCAAAGACTGACTGGTAGAAAATGCCTATGGCATTAAGTCCGACTCTGTAGATTTGTGTGCTTAAAGTATTAAATAATTACATAAATGACTAACTAACTATACATTATGAATAGTGTGTCGTGGGATATATCATTTTTGTAATGAAAATAGTCCTTAGCCAGTAGAAGTATAAAATAATATGCCTGAAAAAATTATCAGAAAACAAAAATATTTCAGAGTTTCTGTTTACTTCTACCCGGTGGAATTGCATTTATATCTTATATCTTGACATCTAGGTTAATATTTCTTGTCTTTTAATACCGAAGCTTCGATATACTCCGATTAAGGTACTACGTTAAGGCATCAGCTTGCCGTTCTTGTACAGTTGGCATATTAGCTTTAGGTATAACTAGGTTAATGGTTTATGCTCCCCGAGTGAAATCTCAGAGTAAATCTGCATATCCTCGTCATACATTTACCTACGTTGCTTCTTGGAATTGTATGCAGTACAATATTCGCTGCATAATTGTGCAAAATATGAATGTGTTTTGACGTATGTTCTAAAGAAGGGTCACCAAAAATAATTAAAAGCCATACCGTAACATAAATAATTATGTACTAAAATAAAGTAACTTTATATTTTAACTCCAATCTGAAATAAAGCAAACAACTAAATATAGTGTTAAATATACATTTTGATAAATTCCTAGAGCTCTTTGAGTAGCGTCAAAAGCGAGATAACTGTAGCATATCAAATAACCATTAGTGACAAAACTGAGTCATTTCGGGAACTGTAACTGTGAACTAATTACTTTCCGGTTAAATAGGTTAGTTAGCTCCGGGGTCGTGTGAAATATTAGTAATAATAATAGTTTCGTTTTAATAACAGTGTTTGACATAACACAACATCACGCCTGTATTCCCCGAAGGGTTAGGCAGATAGATTATTGGACATTCGTCACAAAGTAAATTCGTCACATTTTTGTACACTCCATACATTGAAAGTATATTCGCCACTTGCATTAAAAATATGTGTAAATTCGTCACAAGTCTTCATTAAAGGTACATAATTTTTGAATACAATACCGGTATCAAGCAAAGTCAAAGCTTAGCTTAGCTCGGTTTTTAGCGCTCGAAAATAATATTAAAAGCTTATTTATCTTTCGTTATGGCAAATCAGCCTATTGCAATAAGGATATATTTAGTTGTAAGCAAAACTGTGATTTTGAACGTCGAAATTTACAAAAAAAACAGAATTGATGCTAGTCGCCCCTTCCAAAGGGTAGTTTTCGTATGGAGAAGAATGGGCAAGAAACTCCACCGTTACTCTTTTAAAATGTTTTGACAATATCTTGTATACATTAATTATATAATTATATGTGAAGACGATGCACCTAGAATAAGATTAGTATACCACGATAGGTAAATAGAATGAAAAATGAAGTAATGACAGATAAATTAATTATGTAATAGATACACAGCTCACACATTTACAAACATTGTAAAATTATACGATATTCCTAACATTTTAACAAGTAATACTAATAAGTCAGTGTGTGAGTTCAAGTAATCACAGAATGTAAAATCAATTTCATAAAAAAAATATTCATCATCATCATCATCATCATTTCAGCCATAGGACGTCCACTGCTGAACATAAGCCACCCCCAATGATTTCTTTATTTATTTTCCCAAAAAATATTATTATATAATTAAATTAGCAACCAGTTTCATTTTGTCCAGACTATGAAGCAGGACCAGCATGTTTCCAAGCATTCTTATCTTGGATATAATCCTCTAATTTGTAATATGCTTGTTTACAAAGTGTACTTTTAATGTGAGTTTTAAATTTTCTTTTATTTAATTGTAATATATCAGAAGGTATTTTGTTGTAACATTTAACGCAGTACCCCATAAAAGAAATATCTCATGTACTTTAGTTAATCTGAAAAATGGCTGATCTATTTTATCTCTATTTCTAGTATCAAAAGTTTCTGTAATTATGAAAAATAAATAAATTGTTTTATTCTACTTATTGTTTGATTTTTTTGCTGTTCTGTGCGAAAATATACAATTTGACGAACTTAATTTACTTCATGAAAATAGACCTGTGGCAAATTCACACATACTTTTCTCCCTGGCGAACTTACTCTGTGACGAATGTACAATAGGCCAGGCAGAGGCGTACCTTTACGAGTAGTACATCCACATTTCGCTAGTTACGTTTAAGCCCATCAACCGGGCACAAATCGAGACTCCGGGCTGCTATTAAAAATATCCTGATGAAAAAACCCAAGGACACTTTGCCCGACCAGGGATTCAAACCCCGGACCTCATGGTCAGCAGTATCGTTTACGACCACAAGACCAAAGAGGCAGTCATAATAGTTTTTTTTTTTATGTGTATAAATTCCAGTATTAGTTTACCGGCTTTCATATCCTCGGTCCACGGTACTGAGAAATTAATCAGGAAAATACTAGCCCCCACACTGATTAATTTTGATATGCCATGCCTCACCGAGGCTATGCATGCCTGGAGAATCACTTGCCCGAATTCAGATCCACCAGACAATCCATTTTCCCTGAGACGGTGGGATGAGCCGCTCTGCAGAGAAGTACAGAACAATTTACTTGACACGTCTGCTACTGCTGCGGAGCGCGCGCGCCTGTTGGCCGTGGGTAAGTGGGAGTCAGGCCTGTGGCTTCATGACTAGGAACTCCTTGTTGTTCTCCTGATCGCTGTCACTTTAGCGAAATTGTCAACAGCCTCGGACACCACGGCTTGTCTTGCAGCCGAAGTGCGGGTGGTTTAGCATGGCACGGGAACATTATAACATGATCCGACGAGCTCTTGTAACCGTCGGCGTTCCAGTTGTACTAGAACCACACGCGATGATGGTAAGAGACCGGACGGCATGTCTTTATTTCGTAGGCCTTTAGTGTGGGACGCAATGTGTGCCGATACTCTTGAACCATCCCATCTTCCTGGCTCAGCGTGCTGTGCTGGCGCTGCCGCTGCGGCTGCATAAAACCTCAAGCGGCGAAAGTATAATAACCTTACAGGTAACTATGTATATTTTCGAGCCGTTTGGGATTGAAACCCAAGGCCCTAGTGGTGAAACCGTGGGGTCCGAGTGCTCATGGTCTGTTCAACGAAATCTCCAAACGACAGGTTGACACTTCCCATGACCCAAGGGCTGGCTTTGCCTTGACCAGAGGCTAAGCATTGCCATACAACGTGGCAATGCAGCCAGTCTCTTGGGTACACCACCAGCCGACAGCGATACGGATGAATTTTTCGACGCTATATTTTTAGTTTGTATAATACTTAGTTAGTTGTTTATACATTGTTTAGATAGTCCCTAATTGTTTGTTACTATATCTTGAATACATTATTATGTCACAAAGAAGAAATCTGAAAAATATTTTAAAAACAATCAGACATTATGAATAAATAAATAATATATTATTTATTTATTATATATGTATTCTTTGTCGTTATAAAATCGGCAGTTATTAATGCAACAATTATGTTTAAAAATGGGTATGTATTTGAATATCGAAGATTAAAATACCTACTGTTAAAATATCGATGTTCAAAACATCGAAAATGGAAATATCGAACGACCATAAAACTAAAAATTAAAATAACGAAAGTTTATATTATCGAATGGTTAAATATCCTACCTCCAATATATCTAAAATCTAAATATCTACAAAAGTTACATCGAAATACAGATTATCGAATGTCCTAAATATCGAAGTACAAACTATCGAACGTCCTAAATATCGATGGGATGGACATATTATTTGAACATCGAAAATTAATATACCTACGTGTAAAAATGGGTTAATTTTCAACATTTAATACATTCATTAATTCACCCTAAAAATACGTACAAGTTAAAATATAGAACAAATGTTGATATCAGTAGTATGAGTGGAAAAAGGTTGCTTCTGCAACATCTCCGGCGCTACGGGAAGTGCAACCCCTTCGCCCTTGCGTAACAAAGGATAGGCATGTTCACCTCTGCAGCTTCGGCTTTCTGGTCACCTCCGGTGACCAGCCTCAGCCGCTACGGCTCCCACGGGTGCTTATGCTTTTTTACAGCGGGCGGGGGTTGCCCTCCCTTCGCGCCTCCGGATTTTTATATACACTCTAGAGGTAACAGCCAAAATACTACGTAAATTCGGGGTGCCCCAATTCGGTTTTGGAACAATTTCGACCTATTTTATCCATGAAAATCAGTGTCTAGTGTACAAGCATAGGTCAATCGTGAAGGTATTATTTAGGTCTTTAAATTAAAATATTTTCTTGAAAGTCAATAATAATATGTTGTGCTACTAAAGTTACTGGCAGAAACGAATCACTGCCTCCACGTAGTCTTGTCTGTCCTACCCCTAGAGTGTAATTTAGAATCGCGTAGTCGCAGAGGGGCGAGGCAGCCCGCGAGCTGAGGAGCAGGTGGTGTTAACACTCGCCGCGTGGTGAGCGTTTAGACCATCTGCGACGTTAAGCTCGCGTGGGACTGCCGGAGCCCTGCAGCGCCGGAGCCGTGACAGAAGCCATGCTTGCTTGTATGTTGCATGATTGCTGCATGCTTGTTTGCTAGATGGTAATCAGTTACTATGTGGGTTACAAAAAAAAAACAAGGAAAGCTATAAACCGTACGTTACACTTATGCAGTAAACAGACTAATGACTACTTAATAGCAACGGGTTTGCAGGGTGTGACAATTTCACATCTACCTACATTTATGAATACACTCATACTGCCAATATTTTTTTTTCGGTATTTTAACTAGTAGGTATTTTTAACGTAGATATTATGAACTTAGATGTATTAAATGTTGATATTTTGTACTTAGTCATAATGACATTCGATATTTCGAATCATTCGAAATTTTAATCACTCGGCATTTTAATCTTCGACGTTTAAGCGTAGATATAACAATTTTCGACATTTTGATATAATTGATATTTAAATTTTCGATGTTTTGAACATTGGTATTTTAAGCGTAGGTATTTTAATCTTCGATATTCAGATACGTACCCTTAAAAATAAAATAGGGCTCACTACTTATTACATGGAACTGACAATTTGTATAACTCGTCCCGACATCAATCGTCGGGCCTATTACCAGTCTGCTGCTGCTGCTCTAATCGTACGGCATCATCTTGATCGTTGGCTATCCTACCCAGCTGCTACCCTGCATCACTCCACCCAGACCGAGGGCGTCATACCTCAACGTTTACCTTCGGGGAATACTATCGTAATATATTAGTGTTTCTCTTTTGTGAGCTACAAACACTACAAAAGCAATTTTCATGTTTGCTGTAAAGGCTTTGCGAATGGATAAGTTATAACATATTCCTGGAAAAGTATACTTAAGTACGACGTGTATGGAACCGTAAGCATGCATGGAGCTACTACTAATAATACAGTGTTATTTTAACGTGATCTTAGTTCATGTATAAGTTATGTTTACAGCATCCTTGGAGCATTCTGAAATGATATCAATAATATATTTAAGCAAGTAGTTGATTGCTTCTTTTGAAAAGAAATAAAGGCTTTATTTTTATTGCCTCCGTCTCTCGCATTCAAGACTCAATTTCCGGATTTCCTAGCTCCGGATTTCTGTATGTCGCCAGTGAGGCGTTTTATTGAAAGTCTGAGGAAACAAATATTTTGCATAAAACCATTGAGGTCCTTCTGTTTCACCTTTGCTCAGTTCTCACCGACCTAGAAAAGACTTACTTCAAGTGTGAATAGAATAGAATAGACATTTATTTTTCAAATAGGTGTTATGATACATTCAAGCTCAGCCATATTTCACGAATAGCCAGATCCATCAGTCCAGAGCAATTCTGCATTTTTTTTTCTCTGATAAAAACTCAGTCACACTGTAGTTCGTTTAGTCCATAAAAAATTTACGTAGTTCTACTCTTAAACAGCACTGTTGTCAAGTCTTTCCAACCACTTGGTAATTTATCCTAATCCTAACTTTAATTAGTTAATTAATCCTAATTAATATTATAAATGCGAAAGTGAGTTTGTTTGTTTGTGACTCTGTCATGCTAAAACGACAGAACGGATTTGTATTAAATTTGGCACATGGATGGATCTTGAAAAGGATGTAGGATACCTTTTCATCCTGGATCGCAGACGAAGTCGCGGGCAGCAGCTAGTATACAGGGTGACTTGTAATTTGACTTATTCCTTCTAGAACGTGATAGTGTGACCCATTTACATCAATCAAGCACCCCATATACCCTAGGCAAAAAATGATGGGATTCGAAAAAATCCATTTTTTTTTGTATAACTTTCCCAGTATTCGTCACTAAATATCACTTTTCTCTATTTCTTATTTTTTCGCATATTTGGGAGCGGCGCGAGGAGGCAAAACGCCGGGGCTTGACTCCGATGCCGCAAGAACAAAGACACACAAGACAAGACAGAGGTCCGACGGGATATCATGGCGTCATGGAGAGTGCGATTGTCGCAACCCAGTGCTGGGCACGCCACTATTGCGGCGATAAGTTCCCTCTTTGAGGAGTGGCTAGAGAGGCGCCACGGCGTCCTCACCTTCCGCCTGACGCAGGTCCGAACCGGACACGGCTGTATCGGGTCGGGAGGTTCCTGTTCGGTATCAGGCGGGAGGAAACGCCCGGGTGTCATCACTGCGTGAGACTACGGTGGAGGTCTGCCCGGATTGGGCAGAGCACTGCCGTGTCCTCGTGGAGACGATCGGTGGCGGGGAGCTCTCGCGTCCGGCCCTGGTCCAGGCCATGGTGCGGAGCGAGAGGGCATGGGAGGCCGTCAACTCCTTTTGCGAAGCAGTAATGCTCGCGAAGGAGGAGGTGGAACGCGTTAGGGAGAGGATACCGTGGCCCCCTGGCATTGCACAGGCAACAGAAGGAATACGGATGGGTTTTAGTCAGTAAGAGTCTGACGCGCCTTAAAAAAAGGTCATTCAATTTGAGAATTTAGAGAAAAGTGATATTTAGTGACGAATAGTGGGAAATTTTAAAAATACCTAAGGATTGGGTTTTCTCGAATCGAGTTTATGGGGTGCTTAATTGGTGAAAATGGGTCAAACTATCACGTTCTAGAAGGAATACGTCAAATTACAAGTAACCCTGTTTAGTATTCCTGAAACCTATGTGCTTTTCTACAATCTCCCTGTATTCTCTCTGCCAGGTCCTAAGAGTCAGACAGGTATTTGTTTCTCAGGTAGTGTTACGTAAACATATCTTGCTTCCCTATGAACCAGCCAGATGTAACAATAGACGCCGTTCAGATTGAGTATGACATGTTACAGTAAAATTCCTCCTCACATACTTCAACTTAATGAGACGAAATTCAAATCTTGTATAAAACGCACACTATGTAGGCAGGCATATTATAAGTTGGAGGATTACATCACTGATAAAAATTCTTGCCTCATTGCTGGTCCTGCTCCACAACTAATTGACATACACACTGATTAACATTTTGAAAATACTGTTGGAGCTGCTGAAAATTGTAAGACCATCTTTGTATCGTATAAACTCAATTTCCTTTGTATTATATAATTGCATAGCATAGGTGTGAGTACTATGTACTAAAGAGCTACCATTTACCGGGTAATATGTAGCATTTCATTGACTTGAATGTGCCCTGGCGGCTGTGAGTATGTCATGCTCACTCAAATGTCTCGCTGATGGTGGCGCGTGTGTTGGATCATTTAGCTCCCTTCAAAATGGTTGAGCTGAATGGTGATCCATGCGTTATGTTCGTGAACGGGCGCCGTCAGTTGAGATTGGTCATCTCTTAGCTGCCATTTTTCTTTTTATTACGGACGCTTTTACGAACGTGCACGTCTTTCTACATTGTTCTCACATGCATAATTTCAAAATGAATGATGTAACCTATATTTTGTAACAATTTTTTTATTTAAAAGAGTGTCCGTGGAGTTTCTTGCCCGTTCTTCTCCATAGGTACCTACTACGCTTTGGAATGGGCTAATAGCTTCATATTTTTGACTGACCGACCCCTTGACAATTCAAAAGTGCTTGTAAATGGTTTAATTGAAATAAATTTGCTTTGAGTTTGAGTTTGAGTTTAAGCGATATAAAACCTTGTACAAATGTAGCAGCATGTCGTCATTGTACCTAAAAAATCTCAAAATTATACAATATAATTAATAAAACGATCAACATCTATTCTTTTACCAAAAATAAATGCAAGAAAAGGCTCTATACTTGGCTATTACAATGATGCAACTGAAAAACTTGTGGAAATGAAAAACATTCACACACACACGCTAATACACATACAAACACACCCTCGCACACACACATACACACTCCCTCTCACACACACACACACACACATAAACACAGTCACACTTACACCACAGATTACTTATCCCGTAATTTTGTTCTTTGTTTTTTAATATTTTAATTTTTTCCTTTTTATTTTTAACTACTTAACCACGTCTATATAGTTTAAAATATATTTTTATTATCTGGAACGAACTACCCTCTCACTAAGAGCTGGGCGTTGATAGCTGCGCCACAGTTATAAACTTTTGCAGTTATCATCGATTAACTATTTTTATGAGTGTATCTGTTTTTGTTCCAAAATAAACGATCTTTATTTATTTATATTATTACTTGCACTTTGCCCGCAGCTTCACTTCCGTGGTTTTTCCCGCGGGACCTGTTATTTTTCCCGGGATAAAAAGTAGCTTATGGTACTCCCTGAAAACCAAGCTTTCTAATGGTAAAAGAATTTTTCAAATCGGTCCAGTAGTTTCGGAGCCTATTCAATACAAACAAACAATCAAATTTTTCCTCTTTATAAAATTAGTATAGATACTCGTATAGATTAGTATAAATAATAGCGAAAGTGAGTTTGTTTATTTGTTACGCTTTCACGTTAAAACAGCTTAGCAGATTTGGATGAAATTTGGCACATGGGTAAACCATGACCTGGAAAAGGACATAGAATACCTTTTATCCCGATATTCCCACGGGATCGAGACTTATGCGGGTAAATCCGCGGGGCGCGACACGTTAATTGACATGTGATTGACCTTGTACTCCATAATTTTATTTAATATGCTTTTCCAACCTGTGTAGTAAATTCAATATTTTTCTATTCAATTATTGTCTTTCTTATATATCTCAATATTGGGTTAGCATAATTTGGCAATAAGTCCGCCCCCTGTTACACAGGACTAAACACTAAACACTGGCGAAATGTGGGTATACAATAGATACTTATATTTCTGCCTAACCCTTTGTGGAAAACAGGCGCGATGCGACGTTGGGTTGTACTCATTTAATTTTCTCCACTGTCTTCCGTCCCATGAACAATAAATATCTAAATTACTTACGTTAATTAATAAGTACAACCAGCAGCAAGAATTACAATAAAATTAAAAACATTAAAATGCTTCACACCCCTTAATTTCAGTGCAAGCAGTACTTCAAGTCACCTTACACCCGTAGAACATTCCAGAAAGCATGTCGTACAAACTGCGACTGTAGAACTAATTGGATCCCAGTTAGGTAGGTAAGATGGCAGGGGGGGCAGCCGGGCGTTGGCGGGAATGTGAAAATTGTGCGCAATGCTGCAAGTTACGGCAAGTTATTGTGCACTTGTTTATTGGTTTAAGCGATGGGTTATTGCAAAAATACAGGTAAGAAATGTGTACCTATTTGAGAAACATGTTTCATGACAAACCCTACACCTTATTCTTGCTTTGGTACATATTTTTGGCTAGTATTTGTAAAATAGGCTCGCCCTCTATTACATGGGACTAAAATATAACTCGCAAAATGTGCATGTACCTAGGTACATGCACATTTTGCGAGTTATTTGTATTTGCATACCTACAGATACTAGTATCTGTAGGTATGCAAATACAAATATTTTATTACAATAGACCAAATGAGTTCCTTAACAACTGTTTTGGTTATTATGTACATAAAGGTTAGAACTAGACATAACATTGATAATAATAAAACTAGAACTAGACATTTAATAATAATAGTTGTAGCAGTGTAAGTGGGTGAGTGTGTGAGTGTGTGTATGTGTGTGAGTGAACACTCACTCACACACATACGAACAAACGCGATTCTTTTATAACGCTCGCACCTCCACACCCTCATACACACACGTGTATGAGGGTGTGGAGGTGCGAGCGTATATGTGTATGGGAAGCGGAGGATGTGATATGAAAATAATTCATTTATATTCATTCATAAATATACCTCTGCCTTATCTTGGGATTACAGGCCTTTTCTTTTTTTTTTTCGGGTGGGAAATCATCAAATGACGTCTCCCGCTCTGGGTGGAGCGGGAGGGCGTGTCAGACTCTTACTGACTAAAACCCACCCATGTTCCTTCTCTTGCCTGTGCAATGCCAGGGGGCCACGGTATCCCTTTCGGACTTTCCCGCAACCCCTGGGATTACAGGCCTGATGTTATGTTACGTGTGTTGTGTTATTTAAAAATAAAAGAATCGCGTTTGTTTTTATTAGGCAAGAAAAATAACATGTTGATATTTGGCAAGTACAAAATTGTATGTTAATTGGCTACTGTTTTTAACCCCGACGAAAAAACCCTCTTTTTGCGTCGGGGTTAAAAAGTTACAAGTTTGACCGCTATGTGTGTGTGTGTGTGTCTGAGGCACCGTAGCTCTTTAACGGGTGAACCGATTTGAATGTGGTTTTTTTTTATTTGAAAGCAGGTTTTCTAATAGTTCTTAGATTTTTTTTATCTAAATCAGTTCAGTCGTTTGAAGATTATCAGCTCTTTTCTAGTTGATGAATGGATATGAGCGTCTTTCACAGGTCTGCACGTCGATTCTGTAAAATTCAAACAAAAACTCGCATCTCACTTCGCTATTCACTCTCACTTCGCTTAAGGTTCAAAATGACCTTGATTTTGCATTCTGTAAGCATCACCTAGTCACTTGCGAAGTGAAGTGAGCACCGAAGTGACCAATGACAATACTAGTGACTACCATACTCAACAAAATGTTAGTAAAGTTTTATCGATTCCAGTTTTTTGAAACGATTGTTGAGTTTTTGGCACAGAATTTTAGCTTAAGATGTTTAAATTTAAATTTCTTATTTAAAGGAATTTGAGGTAGTTAATAATAAGTAAAAAAACAAAAAACTAAATTCTTGCCATGAATTTATAATCTATGCTTCGCTTACGAAAAAAATATATGTCACAATATGTTGACAGTACGTTGCGTTGTTTTTGTTGTTGTGTTTGTCGAAAATAATTGTGAAATAATCATGAAGTAAGTTTAAATTTTGGTATTTTTCTACTAGGTACATACCCACTACTATAAATCTGATGTGTCTAGATTTCATTCTATTAGATCTAAATGTAGTACCTATCTATATTATAACTTTATCACCATGAAACACCTTACTTCTACATTACATTAATTCATTACTAATATAATTCAAATACTAATTTATCTTTAGAGTACCTACTATTTTCAGTCAAAATATTTCTCACTAATTTTATTCCACAAGAAAGATAATTATGGAGTAATATTTTATCCAATTTACTTTTCAGGGTTCTGAACTGATTGAGGATAGTCAAGAGCACACTCATAATTACAGACTACCTGATCCTGCAATTTCGAGAAGACTGTTTGCTTTGTCATCCAGCTCAACTGTTGGAACAAGCTAAAGTATTTTGCAGGTATGTGTCTGGGTAGAGAGAGATTCATGAAGACTCAAATCATATCTTGAGAACAGGTCCGCTACACTCTGACCCGAGCTATAGTTTTAGGAGGTAACAACTTATCTACTTTACTTTTTTATTTTTGTTGATTATTATTAAATAACATCTACGTTAAGAGATTTTTTTTAAATTTCTTGTTGAAATTTAAAGTGCTATTATTTACTGTGGCACTTTAGCAACTTTCTGGAATTGGAAATGTCAATACTTAATTATAATATAGGTAAACGGGGTTCCTTTTTAGGATTGTTTCTGTTGTTTCAGAATATCCAGTTAGTTCGACTAAGTGCACAAATCCTGCAACCCTTTATGGAGAGGAGTGTGGAAAGAGAAAGGGCCATGGATGAAAGGAGTGCAGAGAGAGATAATATCTTAGCTGAAGCTGTGGCTGCAGTGGGAAAAGGGCTGCAAGCATTGGCAGAGGCTAAAAATAGAGATAGGGTGTAGTAATATAAGTTAATATAATATATATTGTAAATATGTGAGAACCATGTCTCTATCACATAGTTGATTTACCTGTCATTACTTTATTTTTGACCAGACTGCCTCGTTGGTCTAGTGGTTGCAAGTGCTACTGTTGAGCATGAGGTTGTGGGTTTGATTCCCAAGTCAGGCAAATTATTAATGGGTTTTTCCAACAGGAATTTCTCGGTAGTAGACCAGTCTTTAATAATTTTGCCTGGTTGATGGCAATAGGCTCGCCCCCTATTACATGGGACTTAAAAAACATTACTGAGGAAATGTGGGTGTACTACAGGTACACCTCTGCCCAACCCTTCGGGGAAACAAGGCGTGATGTTATGTTATGCTTAATTTTTCTTTTTACCTTTGTGTTAGACTAATTTTATTCTAGGTGCATCATCTTCACATATAATTATATAATGAATGTATACAAAACCTTGTAAAACATTTTTAAAGAGTAACGGTGGATTTTCTTGTCCTCTCTTCTCCATACGAACACTACCTTTTGGAAGGGGCGACTAGAATCAATTCTATTTTATTGTAATTGTTGACATTCAAAAATGCCTTTTCATGTGCCTATTTGAAATAAATGATTGATTTTGAATAAATAAAACACATTTAAACGGATACTAAAGCGGTTTTATTGAAAGTCCATTGGTGATTAGTTTGGATTTGGTTTCATTTTATACATTTCCTGATGTGCTAAAAATAGAAATCTATTGAATCTACCACTATTTCACAAAATGGCCTCTCCGTAGAGGCCTCCCATTTTATCCCAGTAAATATAAGACAGAGGTCAACAACCCTTTCTAAGTTGGGGTTAAGGGTTGTTGACCTCTGTCTTTTACATACATATATTTATCTATCTATTTACAAAAACAACTAACTATCATAAGAGTTAGATCCTGCAGTGTGTTTTGGGGTGGGGCTTTAACTTATGAATTTATCACTTTTAACGAATACTAGCACAGTTTTATTGAAAGTCCATTGGTGATTTGTTTCGATTTGGTTTAATTTGACACTGCAGACTTATTATCGCACCTATGTTCATGTTAGCTACATGTTCTTTACCGTGTGCATCACGTTTAGAGTGAACATGACATAGGTACTCAATTATCATCCAGACATAGTCAATTATATTATTATTATCACAACGGTAATGTTTTCCCATTTTTTCTTATTTGTGCTTATATTTATATATAATTAGGTGTATTTATTATATTTAGTTTTAATAGGTATATATGTATATCTTTATATTTAAATAGATGTTTTTTTCCTCAATTCTCGCTATTGCACCTACACCTGTTTGTCTCTACATCATCCAAAGGTTGACTGATAGAAAATGCCTGTGGCATTAAGTCCACCTCTGTACATTTTTGTGCTTGAAGGATAAATAAATAAATAATTATAATACAATATACTACCCGTTCCCACTGGCGGCACCCGTTCACGAGCACGACGTATGAACCAACCATCGCTCCGCTGGGGAACGTAACGACCCGCCTCACACACAAAAAAATAAATAAATTATGATGTGAACACCATAGCATATTTACTTAGTTTCGCCTACGTAGTTGCCCTAGAGCTAAATCGGCGTTAGATGGCAAATCCCTAGTTTGCCTCATTTGAACTTCAGCAATTGTTTGGAGCTCTTCTAGTCTCTCTTCTTCTGAAATTGTCAATTCATGCGCGATTGCACATGTTGTGCAAAACACAACATGCAATAACTATTTTGCAAATACATCTGGATGATAATTGAGCACTCTGTGTTCTAACAAGCACCTAAATCGTCCTTTTAGGATATCAATTGTTCTCTCTACTGAATTGCAAGCAGTTAAGTGACGGTCATTATAGAAAGCTTCTGGGGAATTATCTTCAGCACCACTAATTGGCGTCATAAGGTAGGCGCGCTGAGCATATCCTGAATCACCTGAAAATAATTAATAGGTAAGTAACAAATAATTATGTAGTTTTTATACCTAATTAGGCTTATATTCTGAAGTAGGGGTAGGGAGGGATTAACTAACCAAGGAAAACAACTTCTTCACCAGCATTTGTTAATGCTTAGTGGGCTTTTATAACACCATAGTTAAAAATGAAGCTATCATGAGTAGCTCCACCATTATCTTGGATCCACATTTAAAATATTTAGATCTGCATCTGTTATCTGAAAACTAAAAATATAAAAAAGAAATAATATGAAGACTAATTGAATACTATAATAATAGTAATAGATTACAATATTGGAATCCATTTTACCAATTGCACATATCTTGCATGGTAACCTTTGCGGCAGCGGCAGTAGAAACATTCTTCATTCTCTTCTGGTTTTTTCAATGCCACCAGTGCCATCGACACACCCCAGAGCTGCTGGAAAGCCAAACTTTTTGTAGAACCTGTAATTTAAAGTAACCACTAACATAATTAACTATCACAAATATGTAAAAATCAAAGAAGGGTCACTTTAGTTTTATTATACCTAGGTACTAACCTTTCTTTTAACATTTGTCTTTCTTGTATACTTTGAGGGAACCTTATATATATTTTTACTATTGCTGGATTATTAAGAGCTTCCACTACTTCATTTATGCAACGAGGTGCTGATGGTTGCGATAATTATGTCCTTATATTTTCTTTTATTATTTTCTGATAACTGCCATTAGCCAAGAATGACAAAGTGCATAATATCTGTGAAACAATAAATCAATAAAAAAATTAAGTAATCTAGATCTAGTAAAAACAAAATAGGGACCAATTTGGTTATTTACATGCTAAATAAATACCAAGTACCTTTATTATAACTATAAATATAGGGTCCTTAGACTAAGATGAAAACATAGCTATCAGGAAAACAACCTAAAGAGTTAATCCTTAGTATGAATATTGTTTTCTTGAGTTTTATGCGATAAATTATGTTGGTGTGCTTGGTAAAAAATCTATCAGCTGTAAACTGTGTATATACTTACAAAAGTAACTTTATACTTAATAAAATGAAGCACTTACGTTTACACGAGTCTCGACGTTTTGTGGGCTTTATCAGAAGCAGTAACTCATACTCTAGCTAGTTGGTCAATTAGGTAGTTCCTTTGATAATCTATATACGCTCACATATGCGTCATTTCGGGTTATTTATTAAAGATAAACTTCGAATTTGGTTAGATTGTCGACGCTTTTCTTGTTTTATCCAAAGCATGAGCCTCTTCTAACAAAAACATTCTGGCCATCGTTATCGCTTTAAATTCACGTTATCGTAGGTATTCACATAACACAAACGCCTAAAAAGTAGTTTTTAACCACAAATTATATAGTTATTGTACTAATTTTTAACACTGCGACATACAAATATTATTTTAACACTGTTTTTATAGGATTTCTTATAATCTCACTCGTAAAATAGATGCTTTTTATTTGACACTTTGAATCGTGTTCGAGTGCGAAGTGACCGTCGAAGTGATGGCGGAATTACCTTACTGAATACCACTTCTTACGTCATCTCATACTTTATCTGTCAAAATCTCACTTACATTTAGTTCAACTCGCTGACACGCTCGCAAGGGCAGCGCTAGTGTAAGTTCGAACTATCAACCGAGTTTATAGAATGCCAATCAAGAAACTCACCGCGGATTCAGATTCGAATTTAAGAATGAGGTCTTACAGAATCACACTGCCTGATCGATTTGAAATTTGGTATTCTGTTACTTCCATGATATTAGAAGAACATAGTAACATTGAACTGATGCTACAGCATCACCTGGAATTTGCAGGATATCCAACTCCCTTACCAACTTACAGCACAGGTATCGTGTTTGGGCTCATTGGATTGGTCAACAGTAACAGTTCAACAGGTAATGGAGTAGGAAAGAGAAATGAGGAAATATTTGTGATGGGAGTTTTTATTTTAATTTTAATATAATATCACCTGTTACATAATAAATATAAGTTACTGCAAAAATAACTCAAAAAGCAGTATTATTAGTTCGTAAAACATCGTCATTCATAGGTCCCTACTTGACCTACGCCAAAACATTGTGTAAACTTAATAACCCAATCAATTTATCATAAAAACTAACAATAAAATAACCGTTAACACCCTTCCGAAATCACATTTCATCCCCTAATAACGATGTTGATTGAGTCATAAGAAACTTTTATGGAAGTGCCAATAATTGTAATAATGGAGGGACATAGCATTTTCATAGTGGCGTGAAACCGCTTCATTGCCTTACAACCTAATAATGAACTTGAATAAACTGTTAGGGGACTTCGAAGCGTGTATTTACGCGAATAATTTTGATGATTTTCTGAACTATTTTCTGATATATACCTATTTAATGTAGGGATATAAGTTATGGTATGGTATTTTTTTATCCTGAACAGGAGCCTTTGCTTGCATCTCACCTGATGGTAAGTGATAATCAGGCCAAAGGTGGAACCGAGCTTCACCCGGAATCCTCAACCACAGTGGAACTTGCTATCTTACCTCTAACCGTATGGAAACGTATTTTGGAAAATATTGGTTTAGTCTAGGTATTCGGTTTGTTTCATTTTGTACTAGAAGAGAAAAGAAAGGATTAAATATATTTACATATGATAAGATAGACGCAAAGAAAAAACACAACAATGCTGTTAACATTGTTGTCATGGCGACAGACTAAGATAAGATGGTGGTAGCTAGCCAGACGAGGATTGAACCCGGGATCTCTGAGTCTGAGACAGGTGGTCTTTCCACTAGACCACAAAGGCGGTTGAAAAGTATCATATTTTGATAATAATTATTTATTTATTTATCACATGTTTCCTTTGCCATTACAGATCATAAATCTAATGCGACAAAGTAACTTAAAATATACTTAACTATACCTTACATGCTACACAGTACGTGGCCCTTGTGAACTCACTCAGTGTACAGGTGAATAGGTCTATCGCATCCGCCACCGTGTTGAGAGTGCGCAGCGCACGAGTCAGCGGTGCGCGCCCCAGCAGGTTAGTGCGCGCTCTCGGCACCACCAGCAGCTGCGGCTTGCTAATAAACTTGCTTGCAGCCGGACTTGTAAAGGTAAGACTAACAATAATTCCTGTCTTTCAAATACTACACACACTGTCCAGTGACAACTAAATCTCATACAAAATTGAAGGTCAAAATACTTAATAACCAAAACAAACGAACCACACACATACACACACCGCTCCGCTCATTTGTCGCACTACTAGCTTCGTGCAAAAGGACGCAAAACCCGCCGCCGCCGCCGGCAATACGGCTAAACTATTCTATGCATTTGTGATTGATCCGATAACTGGGGAAGACACCCTTCGTGTGTTATTTAGCAGCAATTGGACACGATTGATGCGGTCCCCTGGAGGTTGGAGGATGGATCGACCCCTGGTTTTTACCTGCCGTTATCTGCGGTAACAGTGATTATGTTTCGCGTTAACTTGAATTTATTTGGCTGTGATATTTGGACAGATTTTCGTGGATGTGTTGTATATTGTATATTATCTTTATTTGAGTATGAAAACGTATTTTGGCAAAATTGGTTTAGTCTAGGTATTCGGTTTGGTTCCATTTTGTACTAGAAAAGAAAAACACAAATACAAAAAAGAACAAGTTTTTTTTTTTTTTTTGTTGGGGTAAACCGTCAGCGTCACATCCACGCAAAATCGCCATCAGTCTTTTCTGTTTGACATGACATAATCAAAAAAATAAACTAATTACTTCATGACTTTATGTCCTTTAGAGGGCGCCATATTAAATTTGTGTCATGTATGTCATGTCATACCTCATTTGAACCAAATTATCAAAATATGATAAGTAGTTTAGAAGTTATATACATCCCACATATATACATACTGGTCAAAATCATAACTCGCCCTTCGCCGCAGTCGAACAAAGACAAGAATTTAGCATACAAAATGCGAGTTAATTAGCTTGGAAACCTTATCATTTTTATCACTTTATCATTAGAGATTGCAATGTAATCACACAAACAGAGTATGGCAACATAACATAACATCACGCCTATAAGCCCCGAATAGTAAGGCAGAGGTGTGAGCTATAGCAGGATGTGCTAGCTCACACCTCACATTCTCTAGTTATATTTAAGTCCCATGTCTGAATTTTTACAGCAGCAGCCAATCCAGACTCCGGGCTGCTGCTGTAAAAGTTCTGATTAAGAAACCCAATAATACTTTGCCTGACCTGGGAATCTAACCCAAAACCCCATGTTCAGCAGTAGTAGTGTTATGTGTATAACAATTACACAAATAAACCAATAGATACGTAAATGTATAAAGACAACACAAAACCAATTTACAAAATTTACACGGTGAATATCTTCAAAAGATAATCCTCAAAATATGTCAGAAGAAATTCGTCAAAAAGAGCAAGTGTACGATTAAATCTTAGCAAAACATAACGTAATAGACCCTTTAATACCGCTACTGCGCTACGTAAGTAATTACCAACGCTGCTAAATGAAATTTTGTATGCTAATTGACTAAATACAATTATGAGAGCGAACCTAAGACTGCGAGTACCTCGGTTGGTAGCAATGATGTACTTAATTAGAGGTGTACTGGATGTCGCAAGAATATGGGGTGTACTTCGAACGTAACGAACGTAAGTCAAACTTGTTCACAATAAACTAACTAGTTCACCAAAACTATACGTAAATATTTTTTTCTTCACCTAATTGTTTTGCCAAACCACGTTCAGTTTAACCTAATTTTATCTCTCCTTTTTCTATTCATTTAAGCCTGACCAGGAGACCAAAAACTTTCAAAAACACCCAATCACATCTTAACGACAATCCGTTTCAAAAATGTTGGGAAATTAGAGGTTTTTTTTTTAAATATTGAGACTGAGATTACATTACGAATGGTCTTAAAAATACGGGAATGGTCCCTCAAATCATCTCAGCTTTCTTCTAATACAAATTGTATGTTCTCTTTAGATGAATACATCGTCCTTAGCTAAAAAAGTTCTTCTCAACTATACTGTTATTTGCTTACTTTAAGAAGGCTAGGATTAAAGAACAAACATACACATAAGTAATGCGATCATTGTCGCATCCATTATCTAAGCATTGCGTTTATGGATAATTATAATTAAATATCAAGTTTAAGGCGTGGAGCAGGTGGCGGAAGGGGACAACTTTTGGGCCATCTCTGTTGTTTACCATCATTAAATTATATCCCATAGTGGATAAAAACGACACAGGAATCACTCGGCGTTTGCTTGATAGAAAAATTCATTTATTTTTTCATTTATATAAATGAATAGAAATCATCAGATAAAACAGTAGAATCCAAAAAAAAAAACTAACTATATGAAACAAAATCAAATTAAATGCAATCAAAATAAATCGAATAAAATCAAAATAAATCCTTATCCTTGTAAAAAAATCTAGATTTTGCCTTAAGAATGAGTCTACTATTAGTTCTCTAAAGTCTAAGTTTGTGAACGCATTTCGTTCTTTTTATTATCCAGTACCAAATCCTAACCAAACCGACCAAACAAGTTCTTAATTTTATGAGCCCGATTTTTTTTTTGGATTTTCCATTCGGCAAAAATTACGAACTTAAATACAAACTTTCATCCCTTTTTAACCAAAATTTTCAAAAATCCTCTTAGTGCTAACTTTCCTTCTATAGAGGAGTCTTTTGCAAAATTTCATGCTTTTAGACCCAGCAGTTTAGGCTGTAGGTTTTCTGTCAGTGAATAAATAATAATAATAATAAATAAATATTTTATTGACATAACAACAATAACAAATGTATAAAATTATAATTGTAAGCCCTGACTCCGGAGTTAGTTGGTAACTGTGTTACAGGAGTTCACTGTCACTGTTTTCAGTGTCTTCACCCGTTTTTTGAACATTAATATATGCAATAAAATTAAAATGAAGGTAATGAATGCATTTAAGACATTTATTTTACTTTTTGACGAAAAGGACTGATAGATCAACCACAAATTATCTATGCCACATCCAGTATTTAAGCATGACGTTCACTGTTAATTAAATATCAAGTTTAAGGCGCAGAGCAGGTGGCTGGAGCGAACTCTTGATAACGTGTGGCCCTCTCTATTCAAGACACGGTTTTTGAGGTAAACCTTATTTACGTCCACAACTTTACTTTTTAGAGGTTCATTTCGGGATCGCGGTAATTTATCGCCGTTTGAGCTGTGTTTGATGCAATTTTGGTGGGTTAGAGGTCTGAGATGAAGAAGAAGAGGTTTGAGATTATGATTTAGAGTTTGTAAAGAAATTTTATTAATATTGGTATTGCCATTCAACGTGGCAATGCTGCCAGCCTTTTGGACACTTTTCCTATTGACAGCCAGGTTGATGATTTTTTGAATGCCCAAGGAGCTCTTCACTGATTTTTTGCTTTTTCTCAATACTTGCCGGGACTTAAATATAACAGCCTTTTTTTTTTTTTGGTGGGAAATCATCAAATGACTTCTCCCGCTCTGGGTGGAGCGGGAGGGCGTGTCAGACTCTGACTGACTAGAACCGACTCGTGGTCCTTCTGTTGCCTGTGCAATGCCAGGGCACCACGGTATCCCTTTCGGACTTTCCCGCAACCCCGGCAGGCAATGGTCTCATTGGACCCCTTCAATTGCTGACATCTCTTTGAGGCGCGCGTGGAACACAACGCGCCGTCGACCCTGGCCTGGTCCTTACC
The DNA here is from genome assembly GCA_963853775.1 of Xanthia togata. NCBI lineage: Eukaryota > Metazoa > Arthropoda > Insecta > Lepidoptera > Noctuidae > Xanthia > Xanthia togata. The sequence goes on along the minus strand of OY970794.1, from coordinate 23,485,556 downwards.
GGACGGCGAGCTACCCATTGCTCACCGTCCGTAAGCCCGCGCCTACGGTGGCCGGGAATCGGCCTGCGATTCCCGACGCCCAGGGCGTCTCCTCCTGCGGCGGCTAGGGGCGCGAGGGCGTGAAATTTGCCTTTCCCTCACGCGTTCCGCCTCCTCCTTCGCGAGCATTACTGCTTCGCAGAAGGAGGTGACGGCCTCCCATGCCCTCTCGCTCCGTACCATGGCCTGGACCAGGGCCGGACGCGAGAAATCCCCGCCACCGAAAATATAACAGCCTGCGGTGCCTGGTGTACCGGCATCGCGCAGAAACGCACGCATTGCGCAGTGTCGTCATCTCTTGCAACCACCAGTACACCTGGCGCGAGGCACGTCCGGGCTGGACCCGGGGCATTGCCGCGTCACATATTTCGGAAATGACCTCCCGGAACCACTCCGCCTCGTCGTTGATGTCAGCAGGCCTATCCTATCCTATATAGTGATGACACCCAGGTCTGCACGATTGAGGCTTCCAGGAGAAGCTCTCGGTCCAGCTGCTTCAGCGCCCACCGTGGACCACTCGGGGCCTGTCGGACCAGAGTGCTCGATGTCTGGGCGGAGACGTCAAACTGGATTTACCGGTGATCGGAATAGGTCTCCAACTCGTCCATGACACGCTAGTCACTGAAACTCGGCGACAGAGCGTGGCTGGCGAACGAGATGTGCACCACTGATTCACCCCGCATCAGCACACACGTGGGGATAGAACCCCGGTTTAGGACGACCAGGCCTGTCTCCAGCGCCCAGTCCTCCACCATCCTGCCCTATGTGTCCGTAAGCCATATTTTTGGCATTGAAGTCCCCGAGGACAAGCACGGTGAGGGAACAGAATCCGACGACGACTCTCAACTCCGCAAGGGAGTTGTGGAACTCGGTAAGAGTTCGGCTCGGGTTGAAGTATACTCGTACCATGACAATCTCCCCGAACCATGCTGCCACGCAACACCATCCTCTCTTGACAGCCTTGAGGGACGGAGATCATCAAATCTCTGATCGTTAATATAAAGTTGCATCGCGCAATGTGGTATAAAATCATTAGTCACTTTTTAGGGTTCCGTACCTCAAATGGAAAAAACGGAACCCCTATAAGATCACTCGTGTCCTATCCTATAAGGGTTCCAGCCAGCCGGCTGGCTGTCTGTCTGTCCGTTTGTTCACACAGCCAATTTGCTCCGAATCTAATAGAGCAATTAAGTTAAAATTTAGTACTCATATTATGTATTTCTGTGACCCAAACGCGGACGCGTAACGTAAATAAATAAATTTTGAATTTGCCCTCTTTCAGAGGGCAAATAAGAAAATTTTATAAAAACGTTTTGCAATCTGTACCGGGTGACATATCAAATGAAAGGGTTTATTGCGAGGATCTCATTTTTTTTTCTTCATAATATTAAAATGAATAAATTAAAAAAAAAAATGAAAATTGACCATTCCCCCTTATCTCCGAAACTACTAACACAATTTGTTTTGAATGCAGAGAATTCTTCATTACTCATAGATTAATGGAAAACCTATAAGTCTATAAGCTTAAAATAACATTGTAAATTTCTCAATTCTGTGCGTACAAACTTACGTTTGCAGTTGGAATGTATGGGAGAGCATGATTTTCAACTACAATGTTAATTTATCTCCGACACGCACTTGGCTTATATGAATACGCACTTGGCTGGATTTTTTTGTAATATCGGCCTATAAGATGTTTGTGTGAGTAACCCAGAAGTCATGTAAAGTTAAATTCAGGGAAATCAATTGTAAGGCAAATTGACTATTTACTAACTTAAATTGATCGTATATTCAAATCACAACCGTCATTCTTTGACAGTTGTATGGAATGGGTATAACATGGCAAATTGACGTAGGGTGTCACTTTGATTAACCATTAATTTCCTTGACTGTACCTATTGGAAACTAAAAACAATATTTATTTTGCGAAAAATCATTATATCATCTAATCTCATTATGATGAAACTATATCTCAAAGCTTGCAGAGATACCTATATTTTGTAAAGTTCCTCTTCATCTCAACAGCAAACATGAAACACGAACCGAATCCTTTTGAAAACGATTGATAGAAAATTCCGTTATTACGCCAATAAACAACTAGAGAATAAAAGCGGTACCTTCTCAATTTTATCGGATATTCAGTTCGCAAAATACAATTTAATAAATACGGAATACTCAAATACCTTATATCTCAGAACAATCTACTGTACCTAGTAATGGTATTTTAATAAAATTACACAACAAGCAATCTGCAAGTTATTTAGTAGGTACGCATAAGTATACATACACAGCGCAGCAGTCAATCGCTAACCACTGCTCCAACCATTTCGTATGCTTTTTAAATTAATAATTGCTTGATTTGATTTATAAGGTAGTGTGATAAGATACATACGTTTCCTTATAAACATCAATGTCATGCCAAAAATGTGCGATCACCTATGTGTTATTCGCTCATGATACCTACATATTCTATAAAAGCCCTACAAACAGAATACAATCTTCTATATAATTTATTGTAAATTAAAGTCGCTTTTCGAGTTTGTCTGTATGTCCGTGTTGTTCTTCTAAACCACGCAGCAGATTTTGATGAGGTTTGCACCATCGTTTATAATATAATGCATATAATTATGTGTATGTCGCCGCGAAAGCGTCTACCTGTAAAAATTATAACATAATCATAAGCGTGACTACTTATTATAAATGTTATTCACCATAAATTCTTTGAGCCTGCCCTCTATGGGTAACTGTAGAATACTGTTACAACCATTTGCATGCATCTATGAATTATCGATTCATTCGAGATCAAACGCCATCTATTGCCCAACTTGTGAACTCAGTCAATATACTGTGAGTTCGACTGGAAGATAGACTATTACTAATTTCAATGTTGGAACCAAAAGTAAAGTGGTGTTTTTAGTCATATTAACAAGTGACATAGGTAGTAAATTTGTTTATGACAAAGCGCTAACTACCTAAGGCCACGAAGATGGCGCGATTTGCGAATATTAAGATCAATAACTGAATTATTAATTTATAATAAATTTCAATAATAGAAAATCAACTATAAAGTAATAAGATAATTTTACACTGCAAATTTACTAATGAATACCTGTTGTTTGTTTAAATTCCTTGAATCACAGGAAGTGTTGTCAAAAAATAGTAATAGTGAAGTTGTAGAAAGTGATCCATCTTCTAATGCAACTTTAATCTGAATAACCTTTGTATTAGTGTTTATTAGCATTCTTTAACTATAAAAGAATTAACTGATATGCATTCTAGCATTGTTAGTAAGTTTTATTGAACAAACTTAATACTACGATATTGTATTGAAATACGGGGTATGTCACCCGACTTCTGAGAAAAGCGTGGCGCACCAAATGGCGTGTGTAGGTAATAAACATAAAAAGAAAACTTGTGTTAGAAAGCACTGAGATTATAATTGTTGAACAATTATCATCTGTAACATAATGTTTTGATTAAAAAGAGTGTCCATGGAGTTTCTTGCCCGTCCTTCTCCATCAGGAATGGGCGACTAGCTTCACAAAATAACTTAAACCCCTTGATAAGTGATAACTCAAAAGTGCCTGTAAATGTTATAATTGAAATAAATGCTTTGAGTTTGAGTTAAGACTTGTGTGTGATTGAAAGCCAACTACCTATATCTACCATCAACGAAGAATTACACCGGAGAATGGTCAGAAACGGCACAGGGTAGATACCCCATCGTGTCATGTATAATGCGTTAATGTTAAGGTTGTTCTTGGAGTTTACATCGTTGTTTGCGCCGCGCGCCGGGAGCAGCAAACATTGCGTTACCGTGCTGCGGGTGACAGATCTCGGCCTTCTTCGGGTCTTTAAACAGACTCCGGACCCAGGTTGGCCGAAGCAAGGAAAACCTGTTCAGATGGCGATTCACAGACGACTCCGCCTTGGAGTTTAAATTTATTGCTGTTCCACAAACGATGGGACACTTAATATCGTGTCCTGCGTGTCCTGTCAGCTGCACGTTACAGGAACTTATGGAAGTTGGTGATGGCGCCAAACAAGTCGCCGAATTCTGTGCCGCGTCCATTTAGATTGCTATTGACACGCTAAGAAGAAGATTAAGGTTGTACGGAAAACTAAGAAATCTCGATGTTTTGTCAAGTCGTAAAAACCGTGCGAATCAGTAGGGCTTGCTAGTTGATTATTTGTAAATTCAAATAAGCTACGAATATTCGTAGCAGATGTAACTCTCGTAGCGCGTAGCTACGCGCGTAGCACTTCTAAAAGTTGTTCATTGATTTAAACAAAACCATGAGGACACGAATAACTACAAAATGTTTTACTCCAGCACGCATGACAACCATAGAAACGGGTTTTCTACGGGTTTTCTATTGTGGTCATGCTAAGCGTGCTGGCTTTTTAAAGTTAAGTTATTATTCTTGCTAAGATGTAATTCTCTCATTCATCACTTTCTCGAACCTTACCTTTTATTACATGACGTCATGATGGTGGTATGTCTAGTGCTACGGCTAAACATGAGGTACTGGGTTCTGTTCCCGCGTCGGGCACACTGTTATTGGGTTTTTCCATCTGGAATTTCTTAGTAGCAGCCCGGAGTTTTGGATTCGTGCCCGGTAGATGGCAATAGGCTCACCCCCTGTTACATGGGACTTTAAATATAACTGGCGAAATGTGGGTGTACTATAGGTACACCTCTGCTTAATCCTGTGATGTTATATCATGTGTCATAAATGATTCTAGAGAAATAACTGTTTAAGTATCACTTTGACAGATTTATGCACACAGTAATATGGTAAATTCGCTATTAACCAAATTACTAACCATAAAAATCCCTGTTAGGATAAATATTTTATAGAATTAAATAAAATTAAGAAGAGAAATTCGTTGAGAATTCTATCAGACGATTGCTATTCGGGCCGGGTTGCGTTCACTATGTACTAATCGTAAATAAATCTTGAGAGAGTGGCGAGGTAGTAAATTGAACGCGTGACTCGGACTTGTAACGGTGGGCGCGCACTATAAGGACTCGACTTTTAAGTGAGTAGGCAGGTAACATGCTCTATATTGTCAAGGGTGCAAAATCGTTCTGCTGTTTATCACTTAGGCCTCAGTCATTTTAGTTAAATATGTTGAAAATGAGTTTGGAAATCATAAACTATACTTATCATAATATTTAATTTTCGAAATTTGAATAAGATTAGGTTAGTTAGTTTAATAGGAGCCATAGTAAGATTACTACTAATTTGATCTGAAATAGGAAACACTGGATCTTCAATGGGTGATGATCAAATATTGAATGCTATTGACATAGCTCATGCTTTCATCATATTTATTTATAGTTATAAAAATTATAATTAGAGGTTTTAGTAATTGATTCATATTTGCGAGGAGCTCGTGGCTAAGTAATATCTGCCGCACGGGTCAATCCATCGGGTTAAGCTACGCTTGCCGGGGTTGGTCTGTGGATGGGTGACCATCTTTAGATAACGTCTTTACCTCCGTGCCTCGGAAAGCACGTTAAGCCATTGGTCCCGGCTGTCATTCGTGGATCTTTGACAGTCGTTACGGGTCGTCAGAAGCCCGAAAATCTGACAACCAGTCTTACCAAGGGGTATCGTATTACCCAGTTACTGGTTTTTGGAGGTCAGATAGGCAGTCGCTCCATGTAAAATACTGGTATTCAACTGCATCCGGTTAGACTGGAAGCCAACCCCAATATAGTTAGGAAAAGGCTAGGCGGATTGATTGAGTAATTGATTCATATTTTTAATATAAGAAGCTCTCGATATAGCATTTCTGTCTTCAGGCTGACCTTAAGCTAACTGTAGGTTTGTAGAGTTCAATATTAGGTATCTTTAAGCTTTATTATCGCTAGCTCTTGCACTGACTCATGATTAAGCTGTGTTATAAAAAAACACATTTTGTTTGTTTCGTAAAACGCTGACTTCTTGTCAAACTGAGACTGTTATGAAAACATGTTTAGTTTATTCAACTTTAGTCCACGTTACTAAAAATGAATAAACATGTTTTCATAACAGTCACTGAGAAACGTTTTCTCCCAGCTGGCCACTTTTATTATCAATAAAAAAGTCTGGAGGTCTCGTGGGAAAACCGGTTGGAACAAAGTTCCTTTTGCTGTATATTATGTATTAATTCAGAGCCATCTAGTATGGTCTCAAGTTTCAAGTATCAAAAGTTTTAATTTTTTTAAAGAAACAAAAACTCTTGACACTTGAAACTGACTTTTTCGGGCTTAACGCTTTTTCGTTACGTGACGATTTCTGACAGTTCACTCAAACTCAAACTCAAAGCATTTATTTCAATTAAACCCTTTACAAGCACTTTTGAATTGTCAAAAAGTCAGTTAGTCAGATAGTTGAAGCTAGTTGCCCATTCCAAAACGTAGATCTCTATGGAGAAGAACGGGCAAGAAACTCCAAGGACACTCTTTCAAATATAGAAATTACAAAATCCTGGGTACATTACTCTTGTTGATTCTATATGTGAGAACAATGTAAAAACAAATATAAAAATAAAAAACGGTTAAAAATAAGCCCTGGCAGATAAGAGATGACCAGTCTCAACTGACGACACCCGTTCACGAACATGCCGCGTGGATCAGCACCATCCAGCTCAACCATTTTGTAGGGAACCGCACTCCTGCCGCAAGCCGCGTTAAAGAACTTCGTTCGAAAAATTATTTTCTTTGACTAATCGACAGTGTGCGCCCGCTCTAACCTTAAACGTAAATAATCAGGTGAATAGTTAAGGGTTTTATGCTTTCACAGAAGGGGGCATAAATGAACCTTTATCTACTCGGGCCTGAAAAACTTTTTGTACGAACCACTTTGTTAAGAACATGATAAAAATAACGTAAAACTTGATCGTTTCGATAAACGGATTTTTTTTACAGGAGTTAATATTAAATTACCGATTTCTGTTTACTACTGTGAAGGCCGTGCTATATAAATCGTAGTTACATAAGAACAATTTTGTTTGAATATGGAGAAGTTACTAAATAAGGAGTAGGTATGTAAGGATCGTAGCAAGCTATGCTTGCCGGGGTTGGTCTGTGGATGGGTGACCATCTTTACATAACGAGACGTTAAGCCGTTGGTCCCAGCTGTCATTCATGGATTTTTGATAGTCGTTACGGGTCGTCAGAAGCCCAAAAATCTGACATCCAGTCTTACCAAGGGGTATCGTATTACCCAGTTACTGTGTTGTGGAGGTCAGATAGGCAGTCGCTCCATATAAAATACTGGTATTCAGCTGCATCCGGTTAAACTTCTAAGATTATATCCAAGATAAAAATGTTTGGAAACATGCTGGTCCTGCTCCATAGGACAATTTAGAATCTAGACAAAATCAAACTGGTTGCAAATTTAATTGTATATTTTTTTTTTTTTTAAACATTAATTTTATATTCTGTGATTACTTGAACTCACATACTGACTTATTATTAGTAGTACTTGTTAAAATGTTAAGAATATCGTATAATTTTACAATATTTGTTAATATGTGAGCACCATGCATCTATCACATAATTAATTTATGTCATTCCTTCATTTTTCATTCTTTTTACCTATCGTGGTATAGTAATCTTATTCGAGGTGCATCGTCTTCACATATAATTATATAATTAATGTATACAGGATATTGTGAAAATATTTTAAAAGAGTAACGGTGGAGTTTCTTGCCCATTCTTCTCCATACGAAAACGACCTTTTGGAATGGGCGACTAGAATCAATTATTATATATATTTTTTTGTAAATGTTGACGTTCATAAGTGCCTTTTTTGTGCCTAATTGAAATAAATTATTTGACTTTGACTTTGAAACTGGAAACCGACCCCAATATAGTTGGGAAAAGGCTAGGCAGATTGATTCTATGTAAGGATCGTAGCAATGTGCATTCTGTAGTTCCTGCCTGCCCGCATGGTAAAACACGTGAGTTTATGTATGAATGTGAATAGAAGTGCCGATGAAGTGAAGTGCCAATGAATGGAAGTGCCGATGAATGGAAGTGCCGATGAATGGAAGTGCCGATGCCCGATATCTGACGAAATCAATATTAAAGCCACTTAATCTGCGGGAACTACGTAACACAATTGACAATTAATCTTAATGGGTTTCATTTTGTCAGTTCACCCATTTTCCCCCCCGTTCCCGTTCATTGCGGGAATACTTTGTTGTGTAGATGAATTTTTCAAACCTATGAAGTAATATCATTCAAAACTCTTGGATTGTGATTGAAAGTGTTTTCACGCAATAAGGGTGGTGTTTATTGTCCAAAACACACATACACATACATAAACTCACGCATTCTTCCCATGGGGGTAGGCAGACACTACAGAATGCCACCTGCTACGATCCTTACATACTCCTTTTGCCTCGTTTACGTTCATACATCTGGTCATACAAGCACGCCGGTTGCGAGTACTAAGCACCTATACTTTCTGAAGAACATTACCAACAAGGTCAATATAATATGTCCTCCTAGGGCGTCCCCTCCCGGCGTTTCCACTCACATCTGCCTTGTAAATACATTTTGTTAGTCGCCTTTCATTCATTCTCTCAACATGACCAAACCATCTCAGCATACCCTTTTCAATTTTTGTCACTACATCTTCTTTTAACTAACACCGTTGTCGTTGTCCAAAAACTTGTGAAATTAAGTTATATTCAAACCTTTCGAGTGGAAACAGCAAAAGCACTTTTTTTTAATGAGTAATTATAAATTAATTTGGCTAATTTCGGTCCCAGCAACCAATTTTCTCTAAGAACTGCACAAGAAACTATCCCACACTAACGCAACATTATCGCTCAATCCCATACCTAAAAAAAATAACAAACCAAACAATATCAATTTTTACCACCGCCATGACAATAACAATATACTCAAAATTGCCTTTTTATATCACTATCGTTTCCGCAAGGCAATATTAGCCACTTGGTTAGTTTCACTGGATCATGTATGGGACTCACGTACAGAATGGCCGCCCGTCTTGATGACTTCATGTTCCTTCTAATCGGCGGGAAAAACAATCTTCCGAGGGGAGAATAAAGTAACTGGAGGTAAATTTTTGATGTGTTCTTGAGCAAGTCTGTTAGTGGTTAGTGTTTATTTTTACTATTTCTGGCAGTAGACTAATGGATGGCTAATAAAAGAGATGAGGATCACCTTCTTAGATATTTTGTCTTGTTTTTTTTTTAAAGTGAAAAGTTATAGTTAAGTTTTTGTGATGGGTAAAAAATGTTAATCTCGCGTCAGGATACGTGACCTGATCGAAAATTCGTAAGACGGAGGGAGAGTAGACCGGTGCAAAATTATTCCCTAACCATTCCAAAATAACAAATATGCACAATGTTAATATTCAAGTTTTCACTTCTGCTGGAACTCCCGGAGTGCAACCCGTTTTTTTTTTAAACGACCTTCTTCTTCTTAGCTTGTCGATGGCAAAATTACACATAAAATATAACATAAGCATAATCAATCAGCCTTTAATATTCCCACTGCTGGGACAGAGGCCTTCTCTCTTCGAGAGGGAGTGGGCTGTAATCTACCACGCGGAGCCAGTGCGGGTTGGTAGATGACACATGTCTTCGTTTTTTTTTTTTGTTTCCTTTACCATTTTGAAAGCAGTGGTGATGAAATGATTTACACTATTAAAAGCGCCTGTGTGGATTCGAACCTACGACCTACAACTCGTAAGAAGGGGCCGTTATCACTGGGGCAGAAACCGAGAAGAAGTTAACTCTGCAATCGGCATTTTGTTTTTGTTATGTTTTTGTTGTCATTTGCCAATGTCGCAACCACAGAGTACGTAATGTCACAGCAGTAATTACGCAATATTGTCTTTGGTCTGAGGTCTTGACATTTGTTGGTTGAATACGAGGCTTTTGGCTACTTTTGTATTTGTGTATTTTCTTTAAATGTGCGTTTTGTTTGTGCAGAATAAACGGAATCTTGCCGTTTTGCCGAAAAGATTTTCAAGGGCTCCAAAGCCGATCGTGAGGTCAAAATGTAAGTCCAAGATGGCGGCTGCGAAAATGTTCAAATTTTTCTTCATGGGTATCGTTCTATGGTTTTCAAGGTTGCTTAAGCCGATAGTGAAGTCAAAATAAAAATGCAAGATGGCGGCTGCGAAAATTTTCTCATTTTTCGTCATGGGTGTCGTTTTCATAGTTTTTGAGGATGCTTAAGTCGATAGTGAGGTCAAAATATAAATCCAAGATGGTGGCTGCAAAATACGAGTTGATGAAGATTATGTACAAAAAAACCTTGTCCGATCCGAAAATGGGCATAATATGGTACTGCAGTAACATTACAAAACAGTATTTTTTTGATTATTATTGATAATAAAAAGTTATTGGTATTTATAATTCACATTTTTAGTTCCAAAATTACCCCTAAACAATAAAAAAATTGCAAAACTCATAACTTATGACTTTTAGACACCCGCTAAACGACGGCCGCCGCCCGCACCAAATGTAAAATTTGGTCAAATTCACCATTGAAAAAAAATGTGGTGATTATTTTATATTTTTTCCTGAAAATTTCCACATAAATATGCTGTAACAGTACGATACCTAACAACATCCTCACCCTGGTTTTTTTTACATGTTGTATGTTCTCGCTGCTGAGGTGAAAAGTTGTATGTGTTACACGAGAGCAAAGTTATTTGCATCTCGTGTCTTTGAATCCCTCGCAGCACTCAGGATTCTAACCTAGAATCTCTCGCTACGCTCGTGATTCAATTATAGAATCTCTCGCTACGCTCGTGATTCAATTATAGAATCCTTCGCTTACTCGGGATTCAAAATCAACACTCGCAGCAAAAAACAACTTTGCTCTCTTGTTGCACAATAGTTATTTGTTTAGCAAAGTCGTTTTTTTGCTGCGAGTGTTGATTTTGAATCCCGAGTAAGCGAAGGATTCTATAATTGAATCACGAGCGTAGCGAGTGATTCAAGATTAGAATCCTGAACGCTACGAGGGATTCAAAGACACGAGATGCAAATAACTTTGCTCTCGTGTAACACATACAACTTTTCACCTCAGCAGCGAGAACATACAACATGTAAAAAAAATCTGTCCGATCCGTTTGGGTGTTGTTAGGTATCGTACTGTGAGCATATTTATGTGGAAATTTTCAGGAAAAAAGAATCCCCACATCTTTTTTCAATGGTGAATTTTACCAAATTTTATGTTTGGTGCGGGCGGCGGCCATCGTAGTACGAGTTTTGCAAATTTTTTATGGATTTGGGGTAATTTTGGAACTAAAAATGTGAATTTTAAATACCAATAACTTTTTTACTATAAATAATAATAAAAAAATACTCTTTTGTAATTTTACTGCAGTACCACATGCCTTTTTCGGATCGGACAAGGTTTTTTTTACATATTCTTCATCACCTCGTATTTTGCAGCCACCATCTTGGATTTACATGTTGACCACACTATCGACTTAAGCACTCTCAAAACTATGAAAACGATACCCATGTTAAAAACTTGAATATTTTCGCAGCCTTCCTTCGTACCTTCTTGGATTTATATTTTGACCTTACGATCGGCTTTAGCACCCTGGAAAACTATGAAAACGACACCCATTATGAAAAATGTTCGCATCCGCCATCTTGGATTTGCATTTTGACCAAATTCACATTTACTATCTCACTCCGTCTTTCTTTCTCTTTAAATCAGAAGAAAACAGTCGCAAGCGCCTTTTCCCGTGACGATTTCTGCCAATGCACTCTTACCGCAAGCCGCCTATAGTACTTCGTTCCAAAAAAAAAATCAGAATTTGAATAAAACCTTATCCTTATGTGAATCCGAACGTTTTATTTTTTCTTTCATTTTTGGGCCTACTAGAGGAATTTTGAAATCGAACTTCGAATCGACTTGTTTCTATCTCTCGCTTTTTTCGTATCGAAGTGAAAATGACAAAACTAATTGAAGTTCAAATCTTTAGAATCTTGTGAGTAGACCCAACCCTGTTCACGGCATTTAAAAAAAATAATTAAAAAGTTACTTTGTCTCACGCTCGCAGCAAAATCGAATTTTGCTCACTGTTTTTTGACAGCAAAACCTGCTTGTTTGAGGTGCTGAGGTGAAAATAACTATTACCTTCCTTTTTTCTTTCTTTTTACACCAGACCATAAAATATATACTTTCTAAATTTGTTTGCCTCTAAATTCAGCAACACTAATACCGTTTGCTGACGCAGCCATTAGGTCCTCACGTGATGTGGGTGATCAGGTGACAGGGCATGTGGCGCAAGATGGATGGTGGGCCATTGTCTGTGGAGAGACGCCGCCGCCGCATACACACCAGAGATCTGAGCCGTCCATGAACCCCAATTTCACAGATTGACTATGCTGCGACCGACATGGGTACGAAGTTTATTTAAGGTTTTTCAAGTCAACTACGGCAACTTTTGACCGGATGGAAGGCTCTCTGATTGTCCAATAAAAGAATCAGAGGGTTTAAGCAGCTGTTGACAAAGCTCGCATCTTACTTTGGAGGTATTGCCATCGGCTGGACCTGACCTGCACCTAAGAAAACTTTTGCAGCTTTTAAGCCTCAAGGACACTGGGACGCACGCACCTCTGACTTTTCGGATTCATGTGCGTATTGTATAATTATCACTTGCTTCAAAAACGGTGAAGGAAAACATCGTGAGGAAACCGACATGCCCGAGAGATATTTCTCGACGGCATGTGAAGCCAAGTCAGATGCCCATGGTCGGCTTTAAAACTCTGACACCAGGTTAGTCATTAACCACACAAAAAGAAGAGAAGACTGGGACGATGGAACATTGGAAATTGAGTTAAAAATATAGAACGGCAAGGTTTATTCTGTAAAAAATCTCACCCTGAACCTTTAGTGAGCTGTCATTCCACCAGTGTCACCATAATATTATGCTAGTGACACTGTTGACAGGTCACTTCACTCAAGTTTTCACGTTGTGATATTTACAGAAATATATATTACAATACATATTTACCGCTGTTATCAATTTGTAGTGCGATTCGATTAATATGTGATTACTGATAATAGAGCTCTGATTCTGTTCGCACCCCTCATTATCATACAAGTTGCACGTTCATTGAGAAAGTGTTAATTATGAGACGACGATTATGTTTTGCTAATGACGGTATAAAATTGCCAGGAAAACTAGCAAACCGTTAGTTAATTCTAGTACAACAAGCCGTGATACCGCCGTGGTGGCAGTGGGCGGGGCACATAGCGCGTAGAACTGACGGTCGATGGGGCAGACAGGTTCTGGAATGGAGGCCACGTACCGGCAAGCGCAGCGTAGGACGTCCACCCACAAGGTGGACAGATGACCTAATAAAGGTCGCAGGAAGCCGCTGTATTCAGGTCGCTTCCAACCGGCCAATTTGGAAATCATTGGGGGAGGCCTATGTTCAGCAGTGGACGTCCTATGGCTGAAATGATGATGATGATGAAGTTGTGATAAGATTTCCCATAGGCAAAAATGACACACTTCCCATACATAATTTTATTCCCTTATTTAACCACTTTAACTGGCGTATTTTCAAAAATTCGTACTAAGTGCTCACTTTTGTTGTAGAAGGGTGCAAAATTTAAAGATTCTAAACCAGGAGCAGTGGCGGCCTAGTGACAACGGCCCCAACTTACGAGTGGTAGGGTGCTTTATTTTGTGTAAATAATTTCTTCACCACTGCTCTCAAAATTGTGAAGGAAAAACATTGTGAGGAAACAGCAATCTCCTAGAACCAAAAAATCGAAGACATATGACATCGACCTACCCGCACTGGGACTGCGTGGTAGATTACTGCCCACTCCCTCTCGAAGAGAGGAGGCCTTTGCTCCAGTAGTGGGGACATTTAAACCCAGTGGTTTAGGCTGTGCGTCGTCTGTCAGTAAGTTAATGAATTTAGGATTTTTATTAAAAAGATGCCTAAGATAAATAATAGTTACATTCCTCCGTCTACCAGAAGTTCATGATCTGAAGAAACAAAAATAAAAACCTTCAAGTATCAATAAAAGATAAGAGCTGATAACCACTTCCCTTCATTCCCGAAACAATCTCACCGCGTAAAGTAAACCACGTACCTACACATACAAAAGTTACAACATTAATCATTGTACACAAAGTTTACGGCAAAGTTGATGTTTCATAAGGCAATAAATCCAAAGAGTACCTTTTAGCTAAATCCTTTGTTTGTCTATAAGAACAACAGGTTTTATGAGGCTCGTTACAGCCGAAAGCTTTCCTTGTAAGGGCAGTTCGATAGCCAACAAACTAATGAGTAGGTAAATGGTTCGGGGAATGAGTAAAGGTTTTCCTTCGCTTGTCGCTTACTGGCTTTGAATATGTCGCTGTTTTTCCTTAAGGAGGATCCGCAGTGGTGGAAAAGTTGTAATGGAACAAATCTAACTTAGAGAGATGTATTAATGATTCTAATGACGCAACCATAACAAAATACATATTTGTTACAGTCGCGAATCATATTATGATCAAGATACAACGTGACACTGACCTGAAAAATGCAAAAAACGTGAGAAAACTTGAATTTTGCGGGCTACCACTACGGAGTTAAGGAAAAACAGCGACATATCCGTCGTATTTTCTTCATAGGTGGTGCTATGAGTAAAGCTTCGGTTCTATAACAACATCACGCTTTATTTCCCCGAAGGGTTAGGCAGAGTACCTACAGTACACACAGTTTTCGCCAGTTATGTTTTAATCCCATGTAAGATGGTGAGGCTATTGCCATCAATAAGGCACAAATTCAGACTCCAAGCTGCTACTGAGAAATTTAAAAAAAAATGAAAAACCCTAAAACGCTTTACCTGACGAGGGATTCGAACCCAGCACCTTATGCTTAGCGGGAGCGCTTGGCGCTAACGAAGCAGGCAGATCTATAATAAATGTTAAAATGTATCGTGTATCGCAGTATCAGGCGTTAGGAAGAGCACAACAATTTCTGGAGACCCTGTATGTAAAAGTGAAAAATACAACGCTTTACATAGCAGTATTTCTCTTAAAACTCGATGTGGCATTTTACATCTGATGTACAATGTCTTCAAGCACTGGCATTGTCATCATTTCAGCCGAAAGACGTCCACTGCTGGACATAAGCCTCTCCCAAGCGTCACCACATCGACCAGTTCTGTGGTCGGGCCGGTCGCATCCAGCGGATTTTTGCGGCCTTCACAAGATCATCGGTCCACCTTGTGGGACGGCTTACAACGCTACGTCTTCCGGTACTCAGTTGCCATTCCAGAACCTGTTGGCCATCTGCTCTGCAATGTGCCCACTGCCACTTAAGAGCAAGTTCTACTGGTAGGCCAAGATAATTGAACCAACAGTATAAGAAAAATACGTAGCAAACCAAGCATTTCAAACAAGAATTTATTATCTTTCGTGTAATGTTCCGAAAGGATTGTAACTCCATATTAAAGCCGTATATCCATCGCGGTGACGTTACGAATGGTGACGTGTCCCGACAAGTACATAACTCTCGTTCAATGCAACTTCCACTGGGGTTATAATAAAATACTTTCTCTATGTTATAGTCTCCTGGTTCAATATTGAATGAAAAAATTTGTTTCAATTAGGTTTACGTGCATGTTTTTCTATAATGATTATAAATAATTTCTTTTATTTTGTAAATGGCAAAGACATAATTATTATGTCATTGGCATTTTAAGTGTGTGTGTTTGTTTTTCACATTAACTGCCTAGTAGCTATTTATATGATTACAAAAGGCGGATAATATGCGTAGAAAAATATATATTTATAAGGTACAAATATCGAAATTCAGTGCAAGTTTTTATTTTATTTTCGTACTGTACTTTAATAAAAATAAACATGAACCACAAACAAAAAAAAACATTTTGTTTTCTGTAATCTCTTTATATTGGAGAATACTTACTACAAAATTCTGAAAAGGCTTGTAGAAACGAAAAACACTGGCAACATATATAAACATGTACGGAAAATGGTAACTTGTTTTTCCGATAATATCGGGCCTTGAACCGCAAACGCCAGAGTAATCCATTTATTGATTTCAAGTATTTTCCGTTCACGATAGATTTTTAATTTCACTAAAACATTTTTCTCGTAAACAAGTGGATTACAGGCTTGTGATAATGAAATTTCATTTTGTTTTTCATGTTAACTTAAAAAACTTTTTTTTCGGCTATGGAAATGCTATAGTAAACAAATAAACAAATCCTGAACCGGGACAAAAGAAATGAATGGTATTTCAAAACTCAAACGCATTACTTGCTGCAAACGTGTAGCGTGACTGATCGGCACTTCGCACCTATATGTTTCAGTCAATCCTGCAGTCCACATATTTGCCTCATAACTCTTTCAATTCAAAACCCACAAATAAATCAAATAACATAAACATTTCCATAGTGTCCCACTCTGTATTCCTTCATTCTTCATTCACATCACAATAGAAATCGCAGCTCGACGAAACACGATTGGAAAAAAAATTGCAGCATCCTATAAAGACCGCACAAGCCGAGCAAGCGAAAACAAAACAATAGTTGTTCGAAAAACTGCGAATAAACAAATTAAAATAGAGAGGGAGCACGTTGAAACTTTGCATGTATCTCACAATGTGTCACCTCTAGTGAATAGGGACTGATTGTGAGTTGGATTTTTGTAAGCGCGTGAATTTGCGCGATTCAACCTCCGCTCGCGTGTACAGATGGTCTGTAATTCTGGCGTTCGGATGCAAGAACGTGTAAGGTCGTGTGTAGAATGATGATACTGAAAAGGTCAGAATTATATGCCGATGGAAAATGTCTCCAGAGGTATGATAAACTGAAAGTTTAAGATGATTGTCATATTCATTTAATTCCAGGCAAATTCACATTCTAATACTTTTATCGGCGTAGTTGATGATTTTTTGTGCTCCTTCAAGCAATGTGATCTTTGAATTAAAGAGCAGACATTTGATAAGTATTATATTTAAGCGAACTTAAAACTTTAACATCAATGAAGCCTTAAACCTCAATCAGTAATTTGTTAAACATCCATCCGACCTTATAAAAATCACACTGTAAGACTCTAGAATATTTAGCAACCATCTGTTTTGTACATTAACCACGTGCTGTGTGAAAGCGCCCTTACCATGATGGAGTCACGTAGCAAACCGTGCAGACGTGGTTAAAAATGTTCTATCCGCGAAGATACCGCTCTCTAAAGTTAAAAATTCAATGTTTTATCTGGGAACGTCCGCGCTCACTCGTCATTCCGATTGTAATAACAGCATAAATATTTTTAGTATGAGATACGTCGTTAAATATTATTGTATTGCTGGGCAAGGTTTGAGTGAAATTAGGGACATCACGTCATCATTCTTGACACTTCACCATCCTTTATGGGTTGAGCCTTGCTTGGGCTTCGATCGTTACGCCATTTGACACGTGAACACATAATTTTATATTCTGTTTTCTTCCACTCATTTGCACAGCTCTGATCTTTTAAATTTGTAAAAACATTTTTTTAAATAGCGGCTTGGGTTGCTTGGTTGCCCTTAACCAACCTTCGATGATTTAATAATGATTCGTTTAGCTGCTTTTACCGAGTAAATAACTATAATACCGTCTTCCATCATAAACAGACTCAATCGAAATCCTATAATCGATAACGATCTAAAGCGATATTTAGCAAGAAAATCGAAAAAAAAAGTATGATTCGCAAGCCCTCTTTAAAGCGTCGTGTATTTCTCGACGGCATGTGAAGCCAAGTCAGAGGCCCGTGGGCGGCTTTAAAACTCTGACACCAGGTTAGTTTACTAACCACACGAAAAGGACGACGCGACAGCGCGACGAGACTCTAACAAAACCATTTCTAAGAAAACTTCTAGGTAGAATAATTACCGGTGTCGCGTCGCGCGACAAGTCGAGCTAGTCTGTACGAGCCTAAGTCTTTCCTTAGGGAACTTGACCCTTGTTATACTCGTAGCACAAAGGGAACCCTTTCTTTCCCTTCGTTTTAAAGCCACCTCTTATTTTTCCTTTTACATCTCTGATTACGGATTCTACATGACTTGGGACCTGACAATAAGAAAAGATGGTTGGATTTTTCAATGTCAATTTCATTAGTCTCAAAATGAAAGAAAGTGTGAAATGCATCAATTATTGAACGTGAAGTGAATGTGTGACTCAAGAAAATCTTAATGGGGTCATTTACATTGTCTGGAACAATAATAAATATGACACTATCTCTGTAAGATCTTAGTCATTTTATTTTATGGTAGTTTCAGAAGTTCTTGTGATAGATTTATGTTACTTTACTAGACATAGCGACGAGAAAAATAAATAACAAAATGAGAGCAACAGGGATTTTACTAGACAACAAATTACTTCTTAAAAAAAAAGAGTCATTACAGTGTACGGGAGAGGCCTTGACTAAAAGTGTTCTCTTCTTATTCAAAAAAACCGGCCAAGTGCGAGTCGGACTCGCGCACCGAAGGGCCCCGTACAAACCAGTAAGTTTAAAATTATTTTTATTATATGATGTAACTAAAAATTTACGGTTTTCGCTATTTTTCCTTTATCTGTACTATAAGACGTTGCTTCGTGCCAAATTTCACGATTCTGAGTTCACGGGAAGTACCCTGTAGGTTTTGATTCCCTTGCGAGTGTCGAAATTTGCGGCATAAGCAGCTGTATCTTTTGATTGCGTTGGCTTAGAAGTTTTATTTTTTCACAGCTCCAAGAGACAGTAGACTTGAGTATTTTATATAAATTCCAGCTTGATGCCTCCACGCGTTCCTGAGAAAAAGGGTCTTGACAGACAGATACACGGACAACAACGTAATCTAAGGGTTCCGTTTTTTCCTTTCGAGGTACGGAACCCTAAAAACATAAAAAAGTTGGTTAAAATTTTCAAAATACAAGAAAATGGCTACAAAAGGCATATAAAATCAGCAATGGATGGAATCTCAACTTGCGCAGGGATCCATCGTGGGACCTGCCTTATTTATAGTATTTATTAATGATTTAATTAATTATAATATTATATGAATTTAATTTTACCGGACATTGAAATAGTATTTTTTTCTGCCGGCACAAATTCCATAGAAACAGCAAATGACGTGCTAGAGCGGACAGAGAAAGTTAATGCAGCATTGCAAGCTTTTCATGTGTGGTTCACTACGAATAAATTAATTATCAATACCAAAAATACCAAAATAATGTTAGTTAGAACGACAGCCCGTAATAAATATTATATGGAGATTGTATGAAGACAAAATCGAGCTCGGCAATGAAGTTAAACTTTTAGTTACAAATATTAAGATATTTTGATAAATTGGTAACCAGAACTAAAAGCAATAGATGCATCTATAACATCCACATGTTACACTTTGAAAAGCGAAATCACTGTGGAACAACTGAAAATGGTATGTTTTGCGTTATTCGAGTCCAAAATTAGACCTATCATACTTTACCGGGGACACAGTTATGATAATAATATTAAAAGAGCCTTTGTACTACAGAAACATGCAATACGGACTATTAGTCCGTTGTATACTATTAGTCCGTCTTTATAAAGTTGCTGTCAACATTTGATAAAGTTATACACCCAGTTCCAAGCATTTATGTCCTTGTACTTTTTAATAATATGACTAAATACCTTCATGAATTTGAGACGATAGAAGAACGAGAGATAAGGGAAGGCACCCGTAGGAAAGGTTTTAAAGGTATGATCAATCCGAATTTCAATTTTGTCCACGATACCAATCAGTAAAATTTTTTAACAGGCTGCCTTTAGATCTGAAAAGCACTGTCCACACTAGTTCTATTAGTTTAGTTATTGTAAAACAAAAAAAAAAAGCCGTTGAAGATTTGTAGGTATACCTAGAATGACTGTCTGAATATAATATATTATTTAGAAATATTATATGATTTATGTTATTGAATTAATGTAGTATAATCAATATTTTTTGTCTTGAGAGTAATTTAACCTCTTTAAATTTATTCTTTAAATGTATTATTTTTGTTTAAATTACAAATTGTTTGTAATGAATAATAATAGGTTTTTCTATGACTATGTTGGTATAGTACAGTCGACCGCACGTCTGTGGTAACACTTGACGTAACATTGAGCTGGCCTATCGTAGTAAAGAGTGTCAATAGAACGCGAGGCAAACTTATACTATCATGCGGTTGACTTTACTAGCATATCTAGGTATCCATTTGGACTGTTTATGTTCAAGTATGTAGCTAACTAATGTAAAAGATCGCAAAGACGACTTCTGCGACAAACAAATTTAAATCCGAAACTTTCCTTAAGCACCAAGTTATCTCAACTAACATTAAAGATTGCATTGTCAACTGAACATTCCGCGGACTTGGACCGACTACAAAAACACATTTCAAAATGGCTAATTAAAAACAACGTCCCCACTTAACGCCACCAGAAAGTGCTCAGAAGATAATATAATTAAGCAAAGGATTCCAGAATTCGCAAATTGCAAGCGAAATCTTTTATTTATACGCAACTCCGGTGGAGGTTTGCTCAGCGAATTTTAATTTCGTAATGCAGAAAAGGACCGTTATAATTTTAAGTATCGCCGGATTCTGTGACTTAGGGTCGAAGCAAGAGGCAATATCGTCTCGATGTGACTATAATAATATGGTAAGTCACACCATGTTATGGAGTAATCCGACAAGGCCATCTACCTCAAAGCTTCTGTCCAAAAGCATCTGGGCTTCGGTAACAAAAAATCTGTCCA
The DNA here is from genome assembly GCA_963853775.1 of Xanthia togata. Classification (NCBI taxonomy): domain Eukaryota; kingdom Metazoa; phylum Arthropoda; class Insecta; order Lepidoptera; family Noctuidae; genus Xanthia; species Xanthia togata. The sequence goes on along the minus strand of OY970794.1, from coordinate 23,464,751 downwards.
AAGCAGGGACCAAGACGGTCAGTTTCTTTGTAAGATAAGTTCCTACGTGATATAAAACTTCTGTATGTGGAACATTATCAATGATATACTTTAAGTAAATTCGTTATAAATATAGAATAATCAAACAATTCATTACTCCACAACATGACTCTTCTAACTTTTTCTTCTCTTCTAACGTAATAAAACTTTAAGTTCCAAGTCTAAATGACACAGTTTCTTTAATTTCTGAATAAGCCATCTAAGACAATCGCGAGAAGTCGGACATAATTCAAAAGTAGTATGCTCCTGTGAGATAACCGTGATCTTTTCATTTCATAACCTAATGGAACTTTTCCCATTTCAACTTGTTTTATCTTCGTCCGGGAACAGGGCTAGCGTCTCCTTAATTTACTACTTCAAAATCTGGATTTTTGGTAATGTCTTTATTAAATATGTCTGCTAATCTTTTTATTTGGTTTAGAAATTTAGGCAAATTCTTTATTTTCTTCATAATAATCAAACATGGTTTTCCCATAGGGGTAAGCAAACTATGAATGCTACTTGCTTTGATCCCTTGCACCTTTCGTAATTGCCAATTTGCTCTATTTTGATAACAGGTTTGCATTATACATATAAAGACGGTATCATTGCTGTGTTCAATGAGCATAATAACAACTCTTGCTACTCCATAGCATTATCACAAAATGAAAACCAGTGAACAATTTTTAAATGCCGTAATTGGTTATTGGCACTGCACAAGACATCATATTTATCCAATGCGAACAAATCATTCTGATAGTCAGACATTATATACGCTTCAATTATGAAACCTTTTAGCAATTTAGCGGTATATTCCGACCACCACCAGATTAATGTTTTACAGTAACATGTTTTTACAAAACCTGCTTTGATTTCGATGCGTTCACGCTCTATGCGTAGCCTCCGCTGGTCTATTCGAATAGGGATTTGCGCCTAAAAGCATTCTCAACAGCAGTAGAATTTACTCATACACCGGTATAAAGCATTCGATGGATTTTCAATAGAACGTGGCCCACAGTGTACCCAGGTTTTATTCCTAAGCTCACTGAACAAACATTTTACCCGGCTAATGCGCCATTGTGTACTTTGTTTCGCCAATCTTGTTGGTGTCTATTTATGATCGCTAGTCTTCCGTTACAGTGTGTGTTGCTTTTTGTGATTATTTTTTGCCTGGCAACCCTGGCGGTTGACTGTCCTAATTGGCAGACGACATGATCTTTACTTTGATGTTTTTTTAATCTCGGTTACAACGATTTTTGCAAGAAAGATTTTTTTTTACGTGCAGGAGTGGCAACTCAGTAAATTCTAATGATTTAAGGCATAAATCTCTATGCGCGAAATGGACGGTGTGTGTCGTTAAAATTTGTACTTTAAGGCGGGCGCGGGTGGCGTGTGCGATTGTGACCCAGTCCAGGTTTGCGAAAAAAAATCACCGCGATAAAAATACGCCCTATTTTATCGCGGCTATTTTTTTCCCGTATTGGATTTTCGACGATCTGCTTAGCGCTAATAGAGTTATATATGTGTATTTTTTTGACGCGCTGGGATACGCGCTGGATGCGCTCTGTTGAACTCTCAATGCTCGCTCAATACCGAGAGTTCAAAATCCAGTGTACTCAATAAAATCACCGCGATAAAAACACGGCCGTGCGAACCTGGGCTCACTCAGTCCCCGCCCCACCGCGGGCGTCCTTGATGGATAGTTCACGAGTTTCCTAGTCGCACACGCGTCTATACGCAAGACGCGTGTGCGACTAGGAAACTCGTTTTATTGACGCTTTTACAGTTTTATCTTTTTAATTTGTGATAGGACACGTTATTACAACAGTAAAATTAGTTGCAGGTAACTTAGTGAAAGTGGTGTGACAGTTCATGTTCCTTTTTGTGTTATGTTGTGTTCTCAAGATGCCTCGTATCAATTTCATGTCATCGGAGTACACCGATATGACTTTGATTTATGGAGAGTGCTATCGAAACTCAGCGCTGGCGTAACGATACCAATACCGAGAGAGGTTTAATGCCACACGTGTGTATTTCCTACAGATTTACGAATTTTTCCACGGGCAGTCCAAAGATTACCCGATAAAAACTCAGACCAAATAAAAAACCAAGAGCATGCCAAAACTACACCACCACTCTGCGCATACACGCTCACACGCACACATTTACAACCTTTTACAATGACACTACAATCAAACTACATCATACAAAGTGCACACAATCATGATTACGAAACCGGCTTCACTTCACTGTTGACAGCACTCTGTCTTGATTTTTTATTTGGTCTGGGGATAAAAAAACCTAATTTGTGATTATTTAGTATCAATACCATAAATTTAGTGTAGAATTGTTAATACCACCGCCCTGCGCGCGTTTAGTGCCTACTTGCGCAAGCACTTACGTCCCACTGTCGCTTGGCATGTGCACCGTCAATAAACGAATAGTATCCAGGATGGTTTATTTTGTGCCAAACTTTACGCTATTTAGTTTGTTTCATAAATTCAGTTTTCTATTTTTAGGTAAATTGTTTATTGTTTATTTTAACAGACTGATAACAACTTGTAATAGCCGCTGTACTATTTAATGTAATAACCTAATCGCCACTCTGTATATGACGGAGGAGGGGTATGTGTCTCTTGTTTTTCAGCCATATTTTAACTGCTGTGGGCGTACTAACACGGTTTTTCTATTGCGCACTAACCAACACTACCCCAGTGTTGGTTAGTGCGCAATAGAAAAACCGTTTGCAGTTCAGATCAAATTATAATTTACGATCACATTAATCAAACTAGCATTGCACACAGTTTCCAAACGTGTTACTGTTTGTCCGCTACCGATGAACTCCTGCTTAGCTCCGGTCGGTCCAAGCGTTATGTTGTAGACACTGTCGAGCGCCGCTAGGCAGCGCTGGCGTCCCGATAAGTCAACTCTTATAAGTAACGTATTTCCAACATATAAAAAAAAACTTTATGTAGGTTCCTTAGCGTCCTTTGGTGGTCATAATTATATTAAAGATTGCTGGAATATTGCTATAATCACCCAAATTGACTCTACTACTTACGACGACAATGATAACGACTTACTTCATAATCGGTATGTAAAATATATCCTTCTAATAAAATCCTTGGCCTAACAGCCTATTTAGAGATATCTCAGACAAGGCAATGGTATGGCTTGGTAATGTTTTATTCGCAAACCATCTTACAAAGAAATCACGATATTTAAACTTTATAAAAGACATAAATTTTTGTTACACTTGACACTAATTGCTTCACAAAATGTTGTTTACACCGATTTGATAAACTTTGAGCAGAATATCTGTCAATAATCAATCCTTCTCGCGGCAGGTGAATCCTCGCGTGGCTGTGATGGATGATTCAATTACACCATGACACAAACCGCTAACCCAGCCCTACTGTCATCATACCTCTTAAATATATGACCCTTAAAGTTCAGTTTCCTCCAAACAATCGATGATATCAAGAATTATTTATTGAGACGTGTAAAAATATATACTTTATTATGATTATGATGAATTTACGTCATCAGATTGTGGGAGATGATTGATTTCATACATTTATTGTGATTCAGAGAACAGTTAAAAGCTTCTTCGTCTTGTGAATAAGAAATAGTCCGAGACACACGAATTCTGTCCGTTTTTAATATCTCAGAGAGATTTTGCGTGTTTCTACATTTTATTTCAAGGTTTTTCTGGAAAATATTTGATTGGTTCAGCTCAAATATTGACGAATTTTATTTAACAACGACTGTAAGTAGCACCTTCAAAGCTGAATATCTTATAAACTCAAAGTATAACGAACAACCACCTCTATTGTCATGCTGTGTCTTCAACTTTTGTTAGTTTTTATTATTTTTACGCTATGTAAGATTCTTATTAAGTTGGAAGAACTGGCAATGACTGTAATACCAAACAAGAAGAAAAGATAAGATCCTATCAAATATTTACCTATCTGTGAATATGTGTTATCTGTTATGAAAGCAAAAGTACTCTTACATGACGGATTTATTGATTTACATCCGTCACCTCATGTTTATGGTCACCTCACACTTCAGGTCCAGTTGAAAACCAACGTCAGGCACTAGTTGTGTGGCATTTTTGCTGAACTATTTGGCGCAGCCGTGATCCACACTTTTTATTTATTTCCTTTTTTATTTCTTTTTTTACTTGTAGTATAATTATGTTGTGTTGTGTGTTTTTCTTCTTCTTCTTTTTCTTTATTAGGTCTAAAAAGTTGGTTATCTAAAGACAAACAACTTTTTTGACCTAATAGAATATTGAGGTATAAAAATGACCTTGTCATAGGTAGACCGGCTTCTGTTCCAGCCTCCCATTCTCAGATTTACAGAATTTGCATCAGATATCAACATATCAAAGAGAAAAATGTTTCTACCGAGCAAATCTGTGAAACCACTCAGCGGATTCGGATGCCAGCGAGTGCTCCCACATTTTTGGGCATTATGATATACTTTGTACGGCAAAGTGGTCTGTGCAGGAAAAACAAAAGTTGGTATGGAAACTTCTAGAGTGGCAAATTGTCGAAATGTGGGAGGCTTTGTTCGTGCGGTTTTTTAGGGTCTTGTTTTGTGCGTATCAAAAATAACTAGTTTAACAGTTATTTACGTATTAAAAAGCCTAGTTAGTAGCAGAACTGGAGGTGATAATCAGAATTGAAAAGATAATAATATGGACCTAGTCTTGCCATAAATATTGTCACGAAGATTTTTTTTAATTTTTATTGCAAATAATATTTATTACTTTTAGTGTTTTAGTTTAATACATAAATATAAAACAATTTAAAATATAAAAAGCTTATTAGAAGTGGTCTCCATTGGCTGCAATACGGACTGTATTGTACTTTTATTTAAACGTTGAGGCCAGTTATCAACAGAAGTACGCACTCTTTCCATGGGAAAATTGTTCACTGCCAATCGTATGGATTGTTTTAGGGCGTTTAAAGTAAGCCGTACTCTCTAAAACTGACCATAAATCATAATCCAGCGGATTAAGATCGGGACTAGACGACGGCCAGTCTTCAACTCTGATGAAGTCCGAAACGTTCATTTCCAACCAAGACTGCGTGGACCGAGCTTTATGACCCGGCGCCGAGTCTTGTTGGAAGGACCATACTTGGTTATTGAATATGGTGTTGTTAAAGGGCTTAACTACCTTCTCAAGAATGGTATCTTGATACACTTGTGCCGATGTTTTGATACCTTTTTCACAAAAATATGGCTCTGTCACTCCTTCATAGCTAACACCCCACCAAACCATCACTGAAGTCGGATAGTGCCCACGTTGCACTCTGTCGACTAATTGGGAAGCTTTCTTAGAGCTTTGAGCATAAATACGGTCATTTTTTAGGGTTCCGTAGTCAACAAGGAACCCTTATAGTTTCGCCATGTCCGTCTGTCTGTATGTCTGTCTGTCCGCGGTTTAGCTCAAAAACTATTGGTACTAGAAAGTTGTAATTTGGCATGAGTATACAAGTTAATGAAGCCAAAAAAGTGGTAAAATAAAAATTTGAAAAAAACAATTATTTAGGGTACCTCCCCATAGTGTGGGATATCGTTGGATAGGTCTTTCAAAAATATTAGAGGTTTGCCAATACCGTTTTTTGATTAAGTAAACCGTTCGTGACTTATCAAGCTTTAAAGTACCAATTTTCGTTAGAGTCAAGTGTCCCCCCCCTCTACCAACTAAACGGTTGTAGTTAGAAATTTTAATGTCACGGCTAAGTACTTATATATAAAGAAATTTAAACGAAAACTACCACACTGAGGTGGGCTTTACAAGTTTACGAGTAATTATCGACCAACTTAAATTTGCGGTTGCAAAAACATGTTCTCCCATATATTCCGTATGAGAGAACATATTTTCAATTACAAAGTTAAGTTTGTTCTTACGATAAATTCATTCCAACTACGGAACCCTTCATTGTGCGTGGTCCGACATGCACTTGACCGGTTTTTTTTTTTTTTGTTGAAATATTGCTCAATTGTAAAGATTTTCTCATCCGTAAACAAAAAAAATCTGTGACTTCTTTTTGCGTACCGCTTCAGTAGTTGTTTAGATTTTACCACTCTATTCTTTTTTTAAATTATCAGTTAATAAATGACCAGTGCGTCTCATATAGGCTGCAAGTCCTAAGTCATCAAAATCTTTTGCTTTCGGACAGGATTTCTTCGAATTCTTTCCCTTACTGCTTGGACCACCTTTTTCGTACGAACACTACGTGGACGGCCAGATCTTTTTCTGTCACAAACAGAGGAGGTCTCATTGTACCTATTAATAGCCCGGTACACAAACATTTGACTAATACCAAGCGTATGGAGAGTTTTAAAAATTGCATTTGGCTCCATACCAACTTTGTGTAATGCAATCACAGAGTGTCAGCGAGTGAAGGGGTCCGATGAGACCATTGCCTGCCGGGGTTGCGGGAAAGTCCGAAAGGGATACCGTGGCCCCCTGGAATTACACAGGCAACAGAAGGAACACGGGTGGGTTTTAGTCAGTAAGAGTCTGACACGCCCTCCCGCTCCACCCAGAGCGGGAGACGTCATTTGATGATTTCCCAACCAAAAAAAAAAAAAAAAAATGGGATTCGGTTCTCTTTATCTCAAAGTGCCTACCACTTTGAGATAAAGAGACGGCACAAGAAAATGGCGGCACATAGCATATATCATGTTGCGGTTTCAATCTTCCTAAAGAAGCGGTTACCTACCACTTTCCGTCAATTTCTATTTTTGGTTTACCATTTATATAAATACGAGTAGTTTAAAGGATCATACCGACAAAAGCAGTAATGTCGAAACTAAAACAAAATTTAAATTGAAATATAATGAAAAACCAGCACCTGAAAAAAAACATGAAAAATACAACTTCCACCGAATGAAAAAGAAACCGGATGCTCAAAGACCCAAAACAGGTTTTTTACACCCACTACCTATATTGCAATACTACCAAAGCAAGGGTCGAATCGACAAAAACACTATTTGCGATGTCCAACGAAATGATTCGACTGAATTCCTCCCTTACATCCCACAGTGAGCATTAGCTACCCGATATCTTGTTACTGGGGGTCAATCTTTAAAGGGCGGTCCTGCATTAGCCTCCTGACCGAGCTCAAAGGAAATAGTGGGTGATGTCGGTTAATGGACCCATTGATTTTCGGGAATCAAACGCTTACTTACTTGGAGTATCGTGTACAAAAACATGAGAGATGATGCTGGAGTGTTTGTAAGTGTGTTTTGGGGGAAACGTTTGAGTTTTGTATTTAATTGCGTTCGGATTTTATAAAGGATTTCTTTCTTCCTTCTTTAAATATTGTGTATTCATTCATTTAGAAGTCTCATTGCCGGTTTTTGTCATAGGTATTTGAGCCACTCAAATTCTAGCGTGCTTACATAGTTAACACGTTTATTTAGTCTGTGCTAAATAAATTTATTTTTGACTTTTTTTCTTTAACTACCCACTTAGTAGACACAATAATTAAACTAATGCCGTGCAAATATAATGCACTGAGCTTTTGCGCATTTGCATTGAGCCGAGTAAAAGTACCAGAACAATCCACAATTCCATTTCCGAGTCTTAACTCGTGCAACTACTAAAAACTTTCGCGAACTCCTTACAATATTTAGCATTTACTTCCGCACACCTAAATTAAATATGACGTCATTACCCCGAAGCTGCACAAACACGCAGTGTTTGACCACTTTGATGACTCGATTGTCAAGGGAGGAACACCAATTAGGTAGCAGTTGACTCAGCGGCTTTCGTGATTAATTCACCACAGGAGTCCGGTCCACCTGACCGAGGCACAGTTTGCTAAGCCACGGTAATTATTTAAGCTCTGATTGCTGACGTGTTGCAGTTACAGGTGAACGGATAATTATAGTTTAATTTTGGAAGTCCGATTCTAAATAAAATTCTGGAAGCTTCTAGCTATTATTTTATTCCAAAAATGTATTCGTGTGTTAATTTGGGAGCAGTAGTAACATAATTATGGCCATTACATTCATTCATGGTGTTTTCCGACATTTGAAAGGCATAAAACAAAACAAAAAGTAGGTATCGCTGAAGTTGTATTAGGTTCTAAGCTAGTAAAGACCCTTCAACAAAATTATTCAGGAAAAAAAAATGAATGTCTAAGAAAGCGTGTTTTTTTTTTTCTTGAAAGGAAAGCGCAATACCCTCTTATAGTTTACCCTCTTTCATCGAAACTACCTTCATATTTAGAAAGAAAAGAAGTCGATCAAAAGTGTGCTGCAATTTGTATGCATCCTCTATTCCGGAAAGTTCCGAAATATTGGATAGTTTTCAAAATAAGGTCGCGCATAAAACGGATAATATATTATATCACATATTTCGCAACAAAATAGACAAGCTTTGTTAAAATTTTAGCAAAAAATCTGGCTTAAGTCCAGTGGCGCTGTTAGTACGCAATTTCGGAAGTTTATTGCTAAATCGACTTTTTGTAAGCAACAATAAACACTGTTCGGTACTACGTTTTCTTTTAGCAACAGAATTTAAAATGTACTGTATTTTTTAAGGTGCGCTGTAGATCTTTTAATTGAAAAAAAAATCCAGAACATCCCATTCCCAAAAACAACATGAGCAACGGGTACATTTCAACATCAAGTTTTCATCCAAAATAACTTTTAAAAAAAAAAAGTGAAAAAGTATTTTTGGTTTGTTCTCTCCGACTCTATTCAACAACCTTGAATCTTACAATTTCCATCTGATCGTAAACAATTATGTACGATATCCTTCCCCCGCCCCCTTTACCTGTGCCCTTTGTATCAATCCATGACGCCGTAATGACCCCTTTTCATTGCTCAGCAAAAGGAAGTTTTCCCATTTAAAGTTACCAGCCTTTTTATCTGTGAGTCCCGAGTTAAAAATAAAATTATTTAACGGTTAGACAGTCGTTATAATGCGGGTATATTATACCTTCGGCGATAATGGACGTTTCGTGTTACGGCCGCGAATTTAATCGTGCCGCAACAGAATTTTTTGCCTATATTCATGGTTATTGTGGAAACGGTTAATTGGGGAACTTTGTTCGGGCAATTGACGACTGATACTGTTTCGGGAATGGGCTTTCGGTTTTGGGTGGCTCTGTTAAATTTAATTTTCATTACGAGGCATAAAATGGTTATTGTAAAGATGGCCGGCAGCCAGTTGGCTATTATATTGAACCTTATTGAATATTAAAAGTGACGATCGTTTCGATCTATAGAAATTTGCCAAATTCATTAATATGTGGTCATACCTACCATACATTTAGTACCTTATGGTTTGACCGAGACCGCTGTACCGTGCCTTAGGAATTCGCGCCGAGGCGGGGGGCAGCCGTGAGCGTTGCCGAATGAGCAACGGGACGCCCGCCGTGAGCGTTGTCGAACGAGTGATGGGACGCCCGTCGTGAGCGTTGTTGAATGAGCAGCCTGCACTGACCCCCGTCTCATCGTGCATATACCTAAGGTGCGGTACAGCGGTTTTGTTCAGACTATAGTAAGTATATACTAAACCTATGGGTCATACTCACAAATCCAATCCATAATAGGGTGTTTTACTCTATATGAGAAAAAATCTAAAAATATATTATTGAGATAGCTTACGTAAAAAGCAGTCGGAAAACGTTAGTTTTAGTTCATAAAATAGCAAACTAAATTTCAAAATTCAATTCAAAGGTTTCAACTTTTTTAATCTGTTTCATAACACCATTAGATAGTAGTCGCCATGTTATTACGTCATACGGCTATGTAAACTTAGAAAGTGTTAGCTGTCAACTATCAGCGTACCTTTAATGTATAAATGCTTTTTATTATTTTCGTAACCAACGTAATTTGTATTGAAATAATACCATGGAGGACGGTTTTGTAAAAAGGAGACAACACAAATTTATAACTTAAAAAATATCAGTGTATTTGTATACACAGCCAACTGACGTCATGACCACAGAGCAATATGGCGTCCACTGCGTCCAGCGTTTTCGTCAAATTACGCGCGAAATTTGAAAATGCAAAATAATCCATTTTTATGGCATTTAACGATTGAATAAAAAAATTGTGATTCTTTTAGTGGTTCATTAGCACTATAAAATCTAATTGAGACACTTTTCAAAAATGAGTGTAATACCCTATTGTGTTATAAATCGATTCATGAATACCTCGTATTTACAAGTTCGGAAAACTGATAACACTATAAACACTACATTACCTATAAACCAAGAAACAACCTGCCGAAAAAGCCCTCAAACTGAAAGCACCTACCTACCTAGCCTTTCAATATAAAGACCCAATCAGATAGCCGGTACCTTATGGTCGAAGAAATATTGAAAGAATAATATTAGAATTAGAAGTATTACCGTCCGTCGATCCCTCTTATCGGCTCCTGCGATCCTTACCTGAGGAAAAATGGAGTTTGGAGAAAGGAAAAATTCGGGTAAGTGATTTGTCCAGATACCTTTCGAACTTTTGTCACTGGTATAGTAAAGTAATAGTATTATCTCGGCAGAGCTCTTGAAATAATTACCTACGGCCGCTCGGTAGATAAACCTTCCGGGTCCGTGTATAACTGCCGCGCACTCTATACCATTGTGTACTGGTATACACTGAGATTTCAAAGCGCGTCGTTTCGGCCGTTTTCTATGCACAAAATAATAATGTTACGTATTTATACTGTGTTTTTGTATTCACTGCGATAGACTTTGTTCAACATTATTTTAATCCCATAAACTAATTTGACATTTCAAGTGATTTTTGTTTGTTTTTTCAGTTTGGAGTTTGACTTTGCACCTGGCAAATTAGTCTCTGGGATTAAAAAACGAACTATACCAAAAGTCTTCACGCCGTGTTTTGAAAATGACGTCATAATATCATACGGATATTATGACATCACGTGTGCTTTACCTACCTTTAATAGTGGTAAAAAGTGAGCACGCGTAATTTATTTTTCAGCTGTACTAAATAACTATCAATAACTGTAGTTGCTTTTAAAACCCAAGTGCGAGTCGAGCCAAGATCGAGCAAAAAACGCCGAAATAATTAGTTTTTCGTATGGGGACCCCTTTAATTATTAACTTTATTAATTTTTAGGGTTACGTAGCCAAATGGAAAAAACGGAACCCTTATGGATTCGTCATGTCTGTCTGTCTGTCCGTCCGTATGTCACAGCCACTTTTTTCCGAAACTATAAGAACTATACTGTTGAAATTTGGTAAGTAGATGTATTCTGTGAAACGCATTAAGATTTTCAAGCAAAAATAGAAAAAAAAGATTGCGGGTTCCCCATACTTAGAACTGAAACTCTATTTTTTTTAAATCAAACCCACACGAGTGGGGTATGGGTATAGGTCTTCAAAATTGATATTGAGGTTTCTACTGGCATAGTGATTGACTGCAACCTTACATTCAAAGAGTACATAATACACCTATCAAATAGAGTGCGCAAACTAATGTACATTTTTAAACAACTACGAAACTCAGCAGATGCTGCTGTCATGAAAATGACATATCAGGCGCTGTGTCAATCAATTCTGGTCTATTGTATCTCGTCCTGGGTGGGGCAGCCAAATCCCACTTTATTCAGATTGAACGTGCGCAGAGAGCGGTTCTCAAGGTGTGCTGTCTCAAGCCAAGACTTTATCCCACCGTCAAGCTCTATGAATATTGTCAAGTCCTTACGGTGAGGCAGTTGTTTGTACTGACCACTGCTATTAAGCAACACTCCATTTCCAACTATACACAGCAAACAAATCGCCGTAACCGTATAGTTGCCTTAGTTACTCCTCTTAAAACTTCTTTTAGTCGAAGATTTTTTTATTTTCCTCGGACCTTATCTGTACAATAAACTGAACCAAATTCTTTCCTTACACTCATTGAACAAACATAATTTTAAAATCGCTTTACATGCCTGGCTACAAAGCCAAACATATACTGCCACAGAAGCTCTCTTTAACGTATTAGTTTAATCAGACTCATCCACTAACACTCTCTCCAACACACACACACACACACACACATATCCACACAGACACACACACAAACTTACATTCATAAAAACCTCTCAATATTTTTTAATCGTTCTACCTTTAATACTCAAATACTCTCTAGTGTCTCTTTTTATAATAAACTCACTAATTGTTTTGAAACTTTTGATATTTGCTGTGATATCAGATATAAGCTATCAAACGTGTAATTTTAAATAGGTGGGGACCTGGTGACCTGTAATACAGGTGTTTCTACCTACCACAGGCACCAGCGATCCACAACCAAATATCGTTGGCTACTGCTTTTGTGTTAATATTTTTTGTATTTTTTGGCTTGTGGTGAGAAATAAACATTTTTTTATTATTTATTTATTATTATTTACTATATTTTTTTTCTAAACTGAGTAGTTTGCGCGAGAGACACTTCCAAAGTTGTAAAGTAGTGACGGCACGGTTGGCGCAGTGGTTAAGCGATTGACTGCTGTGCTGCGTGTCGTGGGTTCGATTCCCGCATGGAACAAATATTTGTATGACCTACAAGTAGTTGTTCCGGGTCTGGCTGTTTGTGTATGTGAGTTTGAATGTTTGTAAACGCACCCACGTGTGGGGCAACGTTTAAAAAAAAAGTGTAACTTCTAAAATAAGAGAATGATAAAACTAAAAAAAAAATATGATGTACATTACCAGGTAAACTTCCACCGAAAAGTGGGTTACTGCAATTTACCTTTCATTCAATCAACTCAAATATAAAAAAAAAAAAAAAAACATAAAGCTTATGCATAAACCGTGAACCATTATTTTCTAATAATAAATCTGTAATAGGTACCTAAGTAAATAATAATTACTTTTATATTATGTTACTTGCTGCTACGGAATCCTTCATGGGCGAGTCCGACTCGCACTTGTCCGCTTTTTATTAATTGTTATTATAGCGGCAATAGCAATACGCAGTCTATAAAATTTTCAACTGTGTAACTAATACGGTTTATGAGATACAGCCCGCTGAAAGAAAGACTGACGGACGGACGGACAACGGAGGCTTAGTAATAGGGTTCCGTTCGGCTCCCTTCGGGTACGGAACCCTAAAATGGTCTGCGGCTTACCCTTGTATCAATCGTTTCTTCATAATTATTATCACCCGACTACGGCAAAGCCAAAAGGAAGGGTTATGATTTTAGCATTCTATGTACGTATATATGTTTGTATTTACGTGTATTCCACCATAGCTCCTAAACTACTGAACTGATTTTGATGAGTGAGGTATCATACATATAACACAAGGCTTGGGCAGAGGTGTACATGTAGTACATCCACATTTCACCAGTTATGTTTAAGTCCCAAGTAATAGGGGGCGAGCCCATTGCAATCAACCGGGCACAAATCCAGACTCAGGGCTGCTACTGAGAAATTCTTGATGGAAAAACCCAATAACACTTTGCCCGACCTGGGAGTCGAACCCAGGACCTCATGCTCAGCAGTAGCGCTTGCGACCACTAGACCAACGAGGCAGTTATGTGTATGTTGTATGTTATGTGCGACCATGACTTTACCTTGACCATTTATGTACGATCTATGTCTTAATTTCTGTCTGAAAGATTTTCTTGTTTCGTACTTCTTAGATCACTTTTATTTTCCCGTGGTTGGGTTACAGTTTTTAAACTTATATTTTTATTTTATCGTCGTTATTATCTTTTCATCTTTGACTAACCCTAACACTAAGACAAAAAGTAATTTCGCTGGAAAAATTCTTGAAAATCCAACACCGCGCTTTTATTTAGGTATTAATTTAGGTGCCACATTGTGGCAGTAAACACGGCCAACAGATTTTGCTAAACAAATCCATTTGATGGCAATAGGCTCGCCACATGGGACTGCAATACGGTCGCCCCCAATTACATGGTACTTAAACATAGCCGGCGAAATATGGGTGGACTATAGCTACATCTCTGCCTAAGCCTTTGAGAAAGCAAGGCGTAACGTTATGTTATATTATCCTACTAATATTATAAACGAGAAAGTTTGTGTGGATGGTAGGATGTTTGTTAGTCTTTTACGCAAAAACTACTGAACGGATTTGGATGAAATTTGACACACAGATAGTTTATAACCTGAATTAACACATAGAATACTTTTTATCCCGATATTCTTACGAGATCGAGACTTATGCAGGTGAAACCACGAGGCGCTTCTAGTGTTTAAATAAATGCAGCTGTGTCACAATTTCTTACCCACAAGTTTTCACACACAGTATATTTTACGACGATAGAATATTCAAGGAACGTATACTCAGTAACGAGGCGAACCTAAATAAATGCTAATAACTAAAGCAATCATGCTAATACAATATGGTTATTCGTTTGTGGTACAAGTTTTAAGATCACTTAGACTGGAAAATGTTATAAATAAAACTAATTTTCAAATTACCCTGACAGCAAGGAATTTATTTTAAAGGAAAGTGTGTTCTTTTTAATAATTATAATCTCAAAACGGTGAAGGAAAACATCGTGAGGAAACCGGCATGTCCTAGAACCAAAAATTCAAAGACTTGACTACCAACCATTCCCTCTCGAAGAGAAAAGCTCATGGCTAAGTATTAACAGCCGTATGGTATACATCAGGTTAAGCTACGCTTGCCGGGGTTGGTTCGTGGATGGGTAATCATCTTTACATACCAAGTCTCCTCCGTGCTGTCATCCGTAGTTCTATGACAGTCGTTACGGGTCGTCAGAAACCTGAAAGTCTGACAAAACCCAGTTACAGTTACTGGGTTGTGGAGGTCAGATAATAGGTAATAGGTAATACGGGCTGGTTTCCACAACTCCACGTCAAAGCGCGTATTTTGCTCAAAGAAGGCCAGCAACGCCTTGGTGTTACTGGCAATCTCGCGTAGGGTACCTGGGTTACCGAAGTACTTTGCCCTGTAAGTGGCGACCACTGGGCAGTTTAACAGCACATGAGGTGCTGTCTCGTCGTCCTCCATGCAGGCTCTGCAGAGCGGACTGTCTGTGACTCCTATGACAAAGAGGTGTTTATCAAATGACTCATGGCCAGTTATAGCTGCTATAACCGTACGCAGCTGTTGTTTGGTTAATCGGAGAACCTTTTTCGTGAGGCGGCCATCGATTGAGCTGCACTTGCCTTGGTCCGACCATAGTTTGTGATGCTGATCCCTAGTTCGTTTCCTTACCAGAGTGCGTAGGTAACCGAAGGGGAGTGGCACGATGGGTTCGGGCCCCACTGGTGCCTTGTGGAGGTCAGATAGGCAGTCGCTCCATGTCAAATACAGGTATTCAGCTGCATCAGGTTAGACTGAATCCCAAAATAGTTGGGAAAAACTAGGCAGATACCAGATACCGCACGAAGAGAGGAGGGCTTTTGTCCCAGCAGTGGGAATGTTATAGGCTGATGTTATATGTTATGTATGATAGGTAGGTATATCAAAAGGATAGATAGTGACATTGATAGTGTGTTGGATCATTTAGCTCCCTCAAAATGGTTGAGCCGAATGGTGCTAATCCATGCGTCATGTCAGTTGGAACTAGTCATCTCTTGGCTGCCATGGCTTATTTTAAATAATTTGTTTTTGAATTTTTATTTTTTTGTACGGAGGATTTTAACGTGCACTTCTTTCTACATTGTTCTCACATGTATAATTTCAACATTAGTGATGTAACCAATATTTTTATACTATTTTTTTATTTATTTTTTGTGTCCGTTGAGTTTCTTGCCCGTTCTTCTCCATAGGTATCTATTACGCTTTGGAATGGGCAACTAGCTTCATTGTGGCACAGGCTCAAGTGTGAGTACTATGTACTAAAGAGCTACCATTTACCGGGTAATATGTAGTATTTCATTGACTTGAATGTGCCCTGGTGGCTTTGAGTATGTCATGCTCACTCAAATGACTCGCTGATGGTGGCGCGTGTGTTGGATCATTTAGCTCCCTTCAAAATGGTTGAGCTGAATGGTGCTGATCCAAGCGTCATGTTCGTGAACGGGCGCCGTCAGTTGGGACTGGTCATCTCGTAGCTGCCGTGGATATTTTAATTTATTTTAAGTTTTAGAATGATTCTTAATTTTTTTCTTTTTATTACGGACGCTTTTACGAACGTGCACGTCTTTCTACATTGTTCTCACATACATAATTTCAAAATGAATGATGTAACCAATATTTTGTATCATTTTTTTTATTTAAAAGAGTGTCCGTGGAGTTTCTTGCCCGTTCTTCTCCATAGGTACCTACTACGCTTTGGAATAGGCAACTAGCTTCATATTTTTGACTGACCGACCCTTTGACAATTCAAAAGTGCCTGTAAATGGTTTAATTGAAACAAATGCTTTGAGTTTGAGTTTAAGAATTGCTGACTGACGACTCCTTGGCATTTAAAAGTGCCTGTAAATGGTTTAATTGAAATAAATGCTTGGAGATGGGACTATGAAGTTCTACTGTGAAGAAATTATGCTGCATAAGCAAACAATTCAGGAAGCAGTGAATTATATAGAACCATCTCATTATGATAAAGAGATTGGTATTTTTTCCTCTCAGTTCATTCAAATACTATAATTCAATATACATATAACTATAATAATTCAACATTTACAGGCACTTTTAATTTGTCAAAGGAAGTTTGTCAGTCAGAAAGATTAAGCTATTTGTTCATTCCAAAGTGTTGTTTTGTTTTAGCCATAACATTTTTTTTCCAAAGTACTTATAGATGTAACAGATATAACTTAGCACCTACAACCATAAATAGGTACATAGTAAAATCTCCCGTAATAACATACTTCAAAACGCTACCATCCATCACACGCCAGCACAATTCATCTTCCCAGCAACTGTAACGATAACGTTTATGAATTATCCCAAACTACGAATATTAAGCGAGATACGTTATTATGCTTAGATGGTATTAGTATGCACCGACAGACAACATAATATTGGTCTTCTTGAAGCTTGTGGCTGTTGGCCTTGATCTCAGAGCGAAGATATTTTGGACTGATAGGATATTATTGTTTATGTTGGGGACGTTTGCAGAGCGAAAACACAAGAAATATTGTTCAGCATATTTTATTTGGAAAGTGTAAAATGGAGTACCGTACAAAACTATAAGGCTATTTCAATCTAGACAGTTCTCAACTATGTTGTGGTCGGCTTCCAGTCTAACCGGATGCAGCTGAATACCAGTAATTTACATGGAGCGACTACCTATCTGACCTCCACAACCCAGTAACTGGGTAACACGATACCCCTTGGTAAGACTGGTTGTCAGACTTTAGGGCTTCTGACTACCGGTAACGACTGCGAAAAATCCAACCAATGGCTTTACGTACTTTCCGAGGCAAGGAGGGGTCTCGATATGCATTCCATATGCATTGATTATAATTACATGCTTAAGGTAATATGCATGTAATTTTTATTAAATTAAATGTGCATGTGTAATTTATATGGAACCTTTCATTTTGGTCTACTACTACACAAATAAAATATTATGTCTGGTAATTAAAACCATGCTCATACCAATCGAAGATCTACTCATGTCGGTTATACATCGAGCTTCTAATGTATACAGGGTGTTTGGCGCATGGACCGACACAATTTTTTCAGGGATTTGGGAGGTCATTAGCTAGGTTCTAGCTAAGTTCAAAATAGCTTTTAGTTTTTTTTATAATTAATTTAGAAGTTGTACAATTTCATTCATTAAATACAAAAATTAACTTTGGAAGCTTGTAAGGAATTTTCTTGAAACCAGTTGTATAAACCAAAGATGTTTTTAGATTTAAAGGACTTTGGAGAATGCAACAAAATTTATTTTGTGCCACTACACCCACAAACAAAAAAGTTATTTCAAATTAAAGGACACATTTTGGGAATTTTTTTCATTTTAAAAAAATAATCATATGTAACCAACCGTGACATTTGGGACAAAGGGTGTATGGGTAGAACCTAGCTAATGACCTCCCAAATCCCTGAAAAAATTGTGTCGGTCCATGCGCCAAACACCCTGTATATAGCTCGCGAATGTGATAACACGAGATTTGATGTCTTCCCTGGGAATAGGGGGGAATAGGAGAAACATCCTCGAAGAAATATGAGTTACAGCAATATAGCCGTTACAGTATACATAATAATATGTTTGAAAGCCAATAACGTGTATTGTATGCTACAGGTTGTGGTTATATTTGTCTAAACAAACGACTAATTGCTGGTATTTGGTGATATTTAGGCAACGATAACTGACTAATGATTTAATACTGAAGATCACGTCTAAACGAGTAGTTTTAATGATTTGGAAAAAATATATGTTAAATTAAAGCATTTTCTTAGTAAATTATTATACAAATATTTTAGTATATATTTATATTACATAGTAAAATCAATTTTTTAAGTTATTAGAATCAAAAACTGAGAATTGCGCAAAATCTATCTAGCGTATTTTTCTGAAACCTTCACCATTTTAAAGATAATTTAACTATTGATCTTTTAGTATATGTGTTTTATAAAAACAACCTTTTGTTATATGTATAATAAATTAATAATGCGTCTAATTTAGGACAGCGCTCCGGCGAGTCTGAGATTACTGGCTGAACGTACGACGCGTTGCGTAAGCTGAGTACAGAACACACAAGTTAACCACTCAAAGTCACTGGCATATATGGACGTCTTATGCTGATATAGACTAGGGCATTTACTTGTAACAGAACATCGAGCATTCGCCATTTTTAAATATTACCGAGACGCACTTCGAACACGATGCTCGATGTATAACATCGTGTAACATTTTATCGAGTAAAATAAAGACACGAGTGCAGGCGATGCGGAATGAGATGCGCGGGCCGAGGGCAGGTCGTTACAATGAACGCAAGGTAGAAATAAATGTTACAGGTAAATGCTCACCCATCGTGAGCACTACGTCGAGCATTCGCAGGAACGTTACATTACATGGAATTGCTAGACAAAATGTAATATAAATAGTAAATATGTCTCAATTGTCCATTCACCTGCACCCTGGACGATCTGAACAACAACGCTGACGCCGCAATAAACGTGGCCTACTGGGCCCAAACAGTATAAGCATAACATTGATATGATACATCGAAATTAAAAGAAGAAGAAGGGAATGACTAAAATCAACCTGAAGGCCAATTCCGGTAATTAAAAACCTTCAAAATTTAGTCACAATCTTATCTCAGCGCCTATCAATGTCAAACATTGTAAAAAAAATGGTAAATCAAAAATATTTTTGACAGATCGAGACCGCGATAGGGATTTTGCTGCGTCATTACGGTGTGATAGAGGAAGCTCTCAACGTTTTAAATTAATAGGTCGCAATGTGTAGATGTTAATGGTGTAAAATCTTCCGGGCTACCAGTTCAGTTAGGTGTACCTCAAGGTTCAATAGTGGGTCCATTCTTGTTCTTAGTGTATATCAATGACTTACCATTCTATTTAGAGGGTATCTATGAAGTTGTACTGTTAGCAGATGATAGTTCTCTTATTTTTAAAGTAGACAGGAATAGACAAGATTTTGACGATGTAAACAGTGCACTGTCAATGGTTACGGATTATTTTACGACATATAACCTAGTTCTCAATGCCAATTAAACGAAATGTGTAAAGTTTGCCCTCCCAAATGTTAGAAATCTAGGACCCAACATCGTCTTAGATAAAGAGGTGCTTGAAACTGTAAGCTCGGCAGTTTTTCTGAGCATAACAGTAGATGCTAAACTTCAGTGGGGCCAACATATATCGAGCCTAGCGGGAAGGCTCAGTTCGGCTGCCTACGCCGCGCCGTCAGGAAAGTAAGACAATACACTGACGGCTCGGTAAGTCTATTTTAGTTATTTTCATAGCGTTATATCCTACAGTATTCTGCCGTGGGGCAAAGCTGCTGATATTCAAAATAGCTGTTCGAGCAATTTACCAGCTAGGTGCCAGAGTTTCTCTGAGAGATTTTTTCGTTAGCGGTATCCTCACAGTGGATCCATCACAATTCATCTTTTCCAACATCTTATATATTAAGCAAAATAAACACTTATACATGGCTTCATAAGATTCATAACTCAATTGTTGGGCTTGGTATAACCTTTTATAACAAGCTACCCTCTTCTTTGCTAGATTTGCCTTTTAATGCATTTAAAACTAAAGTAAAATCCAACCTTTGTTCAAAGGCATACTATTCTATCAACGACTACTTAAATGATAAGAATGGTTGGTCGCTGTGATTTACTCAAGACAATATTTAAATATTCTTTCTCCAGAATTAGCTTACCTACTGACAGGTTATATGAGTTTACAATTATAATTGTTTATAATTTTACTAAGTCAATTTATAATAATTTTATTTTAATTTATTGTTGACATAATTTACTCATTACAATGTTTTTTTATGAGTTGTATTGCAATATGTGGTTAGCTAGCAAACTTCTAGTTACAGCTATATGTAAGCGGGCACGCCCTTTATGCCTGGTGGCTTTTTTTTCTTTTTTAGATATTACTTACGTTTAATTATTTTTATTTCTGCTTGAGTATAGTTCTCGATGTTTTTGGTTGGTATATTAGCGTGTGCTAGCTGTCATATGGCTATTAATTTATAATTTAAATTATGTTTTGCGTAATGTAAATTATCTTGCATACTCTAATCTTTTGAATTTGAATTTTGAACGTCGTTTTTAAAAATACGAGAATTCTCCCTCTGTTAACGAGCAAATACTTTTTCAAGTAAACCAAACGGATTTTTTTTTGGTTGTTAAATTATCAAATAACTTCTTCCGCTCTGGGCGAAATCATAGGCTATGTCAGACTTTTACTGACTAAAACCCACCCGTGTTCCTTTAGTTGCCTGTATGTTGTCAGGGGCCACGGTATCACTTTCGGACTTTCCCGCGACCCCGGCAGACGATATGCATTCTTCAAATAAAAGCTATCTGACGATTAAAAATTCGAAATTATCTACCTTATATAAAACACATAAATTAAAGGCCTCTGTCCATGGTCCATGTGATCTATATAGAAGCTGTAGTACATAATATGTAATTATATTATAATTAGATAGCCCTCTGATGACAGCTCAATGATCGTACGTTATGTATATAATTACAATCATGCACATAGGTATGTGTGTTGATGTATTGATGTCCTACGTATATAGGATTACTAGTAATTACTACAAGATGCTTGAGACAATGACTTTATTCAATGTATGCCGAAACAAGTTTGATTGCCCTGACTTGGTGAATAGTTTGTTTTACCTGAGGCCTTATTATGAAGTATTAAGGGGCCTGCGGAGCAAGCGTAGTTCATACAAACGTAATACCAAAATAATTTGTAAATCAAACATATTCTTAGGGTAGTGTGTATTTATTCCGATTGGATTATAGAATATCTAGGCTCCCAAATATATATTTTGAATGAACACTGATATAAAGACGTGAGGAATTTAAAATTTCTATAGAAAACTTATTTTTCTCATAACTCGTCTTTAAATCAGTGTCTATTCAAAATATATATTTGGGAGCCTAGATATTCTGTAATCCAATCGGAATAAATAGGTGCACACTACCTTAAGAATATGTTTGATTTATAAATTATTTTGGTATTACGTTTGTATGAACTACGCATGCTCCGCCGGCCCGTTAATGCCATCATTATTCCACTGCGAAAAAAGGATGGTGCTAGCGGCCTCATATAGCTCCGTCTCTCACTCACACTGGAATAATGATGGCATTAATACGTCATAATACGGCCCCTTATGAAGTATTAATGCCATCATTATTCCACTGCGAAAAAAGGATGGTGCTAGCGGCCTTGTATAGCTCTGTCTCTCATTCACACTAGAATAATGGTGGCATTAATACGTCATAATACTGCCTCTGGTTCCTCGAACTGTGCATGGGTTGGGAGGTGCACACCAGGAGACTGGTTTGCGATCACCGCTACACCGCTTAGTCGACACATACAATAAGCGATTTAGTGATATCGACATACTATTTCTTAACCGAAATACTTTTAAAAGTAATATAGCAATACTTCTGAGGGATCAGCAGTAGACTGTATGTTTTTGCAAATAATTATTATTTTAATAGGACCCGTTGTATAGAATACACAGACAAGAGTTTGCGTATCAGGCAATATTATGCTGTTTTTCGGTACATTTTATGGCATAACCAAACAAAATCCAATATAACTAATAACTACCTCGTATAGATTGGTTCTTCATCTTCAAATTTCAGGTACTTTATTATAGAAAATTTTAGTTTTTTACAATACAAAATCGATCTATCGTTACCATTTCCCACAAAATTAACGATACCGGGTTGAGTTTAGGTGCATTTTTTGTGTTATTATTAGCATATTTTACATTTCTGAAAATACTATATGTTGGCAAATATATTCAATTCTTAATGCTGTTTTTTTTTTTAAATCTAAATGCTATAAATAGTCGCTGAAAAAATGAAAACCAAAACTTATTTTTTCACATTTTTTGCTATTCTGGATGAATCTTAATCAATTGCAATAAGGGTTATTTTATTTTTGATACCCGTCTTGATTTATTGCACAAGCATTTTGAATGAAACTTTAGTCCGCGCGTGGCCAAGGTTGACAAGGTAAGATTTTTATTTTTTCTATTTTATTTATAGAAAATCATGAAAGTAGGGTTTATAAATGCCTATTCGTCCTGGACTTGATGGAGCGACCTGAAGGTGTACTTCGGTGACTGCTACTGGATCTCCTCGACATGTTGTACTAGGTGAGCCGAGTTTGGGCTCGTTATGTTAGTTATACTGAGACCTTACCTCCGGACTTGATGGAGCGACCTGAAGGTGTACTTCGGTGACTGCTACTGGATCTCCTCGACGTGTTGGACTAGGTGATCCGAGTTTGGGCTCGCTTTGTTAGTCATGATGAGACCTTACCTCCGGACTTGATGGACCGACCTGAAGGTGTACTTCGGTGATTGCTACTGGATCTCCTCGACGTGTTGTACTAGGTGAGCCGAGTTTGGACTCGTTTTGTTAGTCATGATGAGACCTTACATCCGGACTTGATGGACCGACCTGAAGGTGTACTTCGGTAACTGCTACTGGATCTCCTCGACGTGTTGTACTAGGTGAGCCGAGTTTGGACTCGTTTTGTTAGTCATGATGAGACCTTACCTCCGGACTTGATGGATCGACCTGAAGGTGTACTTCTGTGACTGCTACTGGATCTTCTCGACGTGTTGTACTAGGTGAGCCGATTTAAGGCTCGTTTTGTTAGTCATGATGAGACCTTACCTCCGGACTTGATGGACCTACCTGAACGTGTACTTCGGTGACTGCTACTGGATCTACTCGACGTGTTGTACTAGGTGAGCCGAGTTTGGGCTCGTTTTGTTAGTCATGATGAGACCTTACCTAAGGACTTGATGGACCGACCTCAAGGTGTACTTCGGTGACTGCTACTGGATCTCCTCGACGTGTTGTACTAGGTGAGCCGAGTTTGGACTCGTTTTGTTAGTCATGATGAGACCTTACCTCCGGACTTGATGGACAGACCTGAAGGTGTGCTTCGGTGACTGCTAATGGAACTCCTCGACATGTTGAAATAGGTTTTCCGAGTTTGGGCTCGTTTTGTTAGTTATGATGAAACCTTACCTCCGAAATTGATAGGGCGACCTGAAGGTGTACTTCGGTGACTGCTACTGGATCTCCTCGACGTGTTGTACTAGGTGAGCCGAGTTTTGGGCTCGTTTTGTTACGTCATGATGAGACCTTACCTCCGGACTTGATGGACTGACCTGAAGGTGTACTTCGGTGACTGCTACTGGATCTCCTCGACGTGTTGTACTAGGTGAGCCGAGTTTTGGGCTCGTTTTGTTACGTCATGATGAGACCTTACCTCCGGACTTGATGGACTGACCTGAAGGTGTACTTCGGTGACTGCTACTGGATCTCCTCGACGTTTTGTACTAGGTGAGCCGAGTTTGGACTCGTTTTGTTAGTCATGATGAGACCTTACCTCCGGACTTGATGGACCGACCTGAAGGTGTACGTCGGTGACTGCTACTGGATCTCCTCGACGTGTTGTACCAGGTGAGCCGAGTTTGGACTCGTTTTGTTAGTCATGATGAGACCACCTCCGGACTTGATGGACCGACCTGAAGGTGTACTTCGGTGACTGCTACTGGATCTCCTCGACATGTTGTACTAGGTGAGCCGAGTTTGGACTCGTTTTGCTAGTTATGAGACCTTACCTCCGGACTTGCTGGAGTGACCTGAAGGTGTATTTCGGTTCTGCTACTGCTATTAGTAAGAATACTACTTATTTGTAATTGAGTGAATATTGTGTAAGTTTCATCACTTGATTTTTGTTTTAGATGCCGAGGCATAGATAATTTAAAAAAAGCTATCGTAAAAAGTTCGTTCCAGTATAAATATAATATATAAAAAGAAAATGGCAAGAAATATGGAGCTAAGAGCACATTCTTCACATGTCCTAACAAATATTTTAACAATAAAAAATTTATAACGTTTGATTTGTTGTTTTAATAATCACGAAAGTACCTACACCTTCAGGGCGCTCCATCAAGTCCGGAGGTAAGGTCTCAGTATAACTAACATAACGAGCCCAAACTCGGCTCAACTAGTACAACACGTCGAGGAGATCCAGTAGCAGTCACCGAAGTACACCTTCAGGCCGGGCCATCAAGTCCGGAGGTAAGGTCTCATCATGACTAACAAAACGAGTCCAAACTCGGCTCACCTAGTACAACACGTCGAGGAGATCCAGTTGCAGTCACCGAAGTACACCTTCACGTCACTCCATCAAGTCCGGAGGTAATTCGTAAAAATATAAACAGCAATAATAAATGTTTTTTGTAGGTACCATAATTTTATTACAAAGAATATACGTAAAAAAAAACTTTCATAGTATCAAAATTAATTCACTTGACTACTATACCCGCAGTTAGTCGTTCGTACACTTGTGCGTATGACCCGTGTCAATGTAGTAGTTCGATTCTGTACCTATCAATTTTGAGAATGCGTCCTTAATTTTGCCTGACCAGTTTGGCTGACTACGTTTGCATAAAGTGGGTAGTTTTTATTAAGTGTATTGTTAAGTTAATTCTCTTTAGGTTTAATATACTACTGTGTGAATACACTTAAAAAAAAATGTTGATACTAGGCTAAACAAATCTACGATAAGGAGCGGAAGATTTTTTTTTTTATTCAGCGTCATTTCAAATATAGCATATTGCCTTAATTTTTGAAGCAAGCTCGAGAAGGCCATAATCTTCGCGGTCTTATCAGAGTCTAATTTAAATATTGCTCGGTTTTTGGCTGTGCTGGAAGCTGAGTATGATATTTTAATCAAGGGAAATAATCTCGCTCTGGGAAAACTACGAAACTTAATGACTGGTGTAGTTACCAATACTAACACTGGCCTGCAGTCCACTGTAGGACAAAAGCCTCCTCTAGCAGGTCGCAAAGATCATGCGGTCAACACGCAAGCATACTTCGAGTTAATTTCAGACCATCAAGTCCAGGTTCCGTTACAATGTTTCCCTTAGTTAGTATAGTACATCAACGGACTCATAGTAACACAAATTTGTCACCTATATTCTCCCAACATACCATGTGTGCCCTGTCAGAAGTTCACAAAGTAACATATGGATGCTAATGACGTATTTGCATGTACATGCCGCGGCCCTGCGGTGCCACGACTTTGAAGTGCAAGCTTTAGCTAAGGGGAATAACCTATGGTCGTGTGCTTGTTATGTCCCTGATTACTATATTCAATTTCCCAGTGCACGTAGCTACTAGATATACTCGGTTTCCGAATTGAGAATCTAAAGTTGTGGACTTGTCAAACTTTATTTTACTGTTACTTAAGACGCAGATATATGCCAATGGCCTTGAGTAGTTAGCTCGCGTGTTCTGTGCTGAGCTCACGCAACACGCCGTACGTCCAGCCAGTAATAAGACTCGCCCATCAAGGAGCGCTGTCTCAAATTAGACGCATTATTAATTTATTAACCATAAAACAATAGGTATTTTAATAAAACACGTAAGTATACTAAAA
Source organism: Xanthia togata (assembly GCA_963853775.1). Classification (NCBI taxonomy): domain Eukaryota; kingdom Metazoa; phylum Arthropoda; class Insecta; order Lepidoptera; family Noctuidae; genus Xanthia; species Xanthia togata. The sequence goes on along the minus strand of OY970794.1, from coordinate 23,438,657 downwards.
GATAAATAATCAAATTATCTTTAAAATGGTGAAGATTTCAGAAAAATACGATTGATAGTTTTTGGGTGATTCTCAGTTTTTTATACGCGTTAAACATAACATTACAAATTAATTACACTGTGTAATTTAAACGTAATCTAAAATATTCACAGATAAGAAAATGCTATAGTTTGACATCTATTTTTTCCAAATCATTAGCACTAATCGTTTAGACGTTACCTTCAGTATAAAATCATTAATAGTCGGTTACCATCGCCTTAAGGTGACAGCCCGCGAATTCGTTAAAAAAATATCGTTTTTATTCAAAATAATTTTTAATTTCACGGTCTACGAGTACATTGAAGGAATCACCTAAAGTTACCAGTTCAAATTTCACTACTATTCAATTATTATCTTACTAATTGCAGTATGCTGTAAAGGGAGGGTCTTTTAAGTATGAATTGCTACATTGCTTTGGATCAACAATTATCAATGAAGAATACTTTCTTTATTAAAATTTATTTATTTATTTAAACTTTTCACACTAAAAAAAAGTACAAAGGCGGACAAAATTATTCATGTATCAACACCAAAAAAGGTATATGGATTAGATAATAATATTATCTACATTTAATTTTAACTTAACACAAATAAGGAACTACAGACTCTCGATAATTAAACGTTCAAACAGCGAACACAAGAGTAGAACATCAGAAAACAGTTACGTTTGAAAAAGAATTAATGGGTTTTACTGGAATTTTAAATGCAGATTCTTTTAAAACGTAAAGCGCAAATACTTCCCGAGGGACGTTAGAAAAATCTCAGTTTTATACGAAGAAAAACTCATGTAGACATATATTTCAATCTTTAGTTTACTACTATTTTATTTTTACATCCTTTTTTTGTTGTTAAGTAATAAGAATTATCCAAGTACCGTGTGTGTGGTTCTGTCCCGTGGGTATATCCTTATTTTTACCCTTTTACGAGTCATATCAAAAATATGCGAAAAAACATAGTCGACTAGAATTATCAACTTATTGAAAAAAAAATCTCTTGGACATAAATAAATTTGGCTTTAGCATACGGCACAGTTTCTTTACGGTACGGCGTAAAACCACACCGTAGAAAAAATGTTCTTGTCAACAAGCTTCCATAGTGATAGTGGTAAATACAACACTGATGACCGTGCCTATACACGGCGTATAAACCGCGCCGTAGAAAAAACGTGTTTTTGAACTAGCTTCCTTAAAGATCCATACAACACTGACGACCGTGCCTACACACGGTGAATAAACCGTTGTTTTTCACGACAAGAAAAACGTGTGTACAAAGGGCTCAACAGATGGTATTAGTAGGTAAGTAGTAAAAAAATACTGTATATTGTACTGTTAATTGGACATCATAACGACATCTAGACATAAATATTTTCAACCGACTTCAAAAAGGAGGAGGTTCTCAATTCGGTTGTATGTTTTTTTTTTGTATGTTTGTTACGCGATTACTCCGCCAATTATGAATTGATTTTGATGATTCTTTTTTTGTTTGGTAGGGCATACTTCAGGAGTGGTCCCATATAAATTTGGTCAAGATCTGATGAGAGGTTTATGAGTTAGCTTCAATAATACGTATTTTTCCCATCTAGTATATGTGGATGATATTCTAATACATAGTTCCTGTCACTGTAATTTACGTATAAGGTATTCAAATTTTTGTGGGGGTTTTGTGTAGGTACCACAACTAAAAAGTGAAAAATAAAAACTTATTCACAAAAAATAAAACCGACTTCCAAAAAAAACACTACAAATTGCAAAATAACTTTGATTTCGGAAGTTGGTGGAAAAAAAACGAAAATAAAACCCTCAAGACACTGACTTCCGAAATCAAAGTTATTTTGCAATTTGTAGTGTTTTTTTTGGAAGTCGGTTTTATTTTTTGTGAAAAAGTTTTTTCTGGAATTAATTGTATTGCGATTTGAAACTGACGAGAGTATAATTCCTTGTTTTTTAAATAAATAAAATCTGATAAGAGCTAAAGAAAGTTAATGACCTCCAGTAATACACCAATGTAATTTTCAAGGACTTTTGGTTAAAATATAACATAGCATGACGCCTGGTCTCCCAGCAGGGTTAGGCAGAGATGACCACAGTACACCCACATTTCACCAGTGATGTTTAAGTCCCATGTGTACTCATACAGATATGCTCATGGCCCGTACTAGAAAACTTATTTGGATATTTAAGAACCTAAGTCATGTGACAACTAAAAAATGTTAATGAAATCTATGTCTCTCTGACTCAATCAATTCTTATCTACTCGCATACCTTTGCGACAAAAACGAAGTTTCTTGAGCTAGAGAGAACACAGAGATCTCTTATCAGGGTCATGTATACCAAACCGTACAGATTCCCAACCAATGAGTTATACTCCTTTAGCGGTATTCTCACAGTCAGAAAATTATACATACTCCATGCTGTCTTAAAATTACACAAATTCCTGCCCTATAACCCTCACCCTCGGGAAAGAAGACGAAAATACCGAGCTGCACCAGTAGGATTCGTTAAAACTAAATATATGCCAAAAGACAATTCAATACAAATTCCGCCATCCTATATAATAAAATTAATAAAATAATTAACATAATAGGTATATGTTCAATGGAAGACCAATGATGATATTGAATTGTTGCTGCAATTATCGCCATTCATATGAGATGAAAAGACACACGCTCGCACGCACACACATACACACACACACACACCTGCACACACACTCACATACATTATTTTAGGATTCATCTTATTTTTTCTTTTATTTTGTTATAGTTCAATTCTGACTTTGTTTAATTTAGATTTTACTTATATTATCTTGTTTTAATTAAATTCTATTATCTTTTGGTACACCACTTTTACTATTTTATAATTTGTCATTGAAGAGCGGGGCCTCCTAGCACAGGTATATATATTTTACTTATAAGGAGGTCCCTATGTAAGATTAACTGTAAAAGTTGTACAAGTTTCTGCAATAAACTAATAAATGGGACTTAAACAGAGAGACGGCGGTTAAAATATACTCAGAAGAAAAGCATTGCCAACCACATGCTAGCTATACAAATTTTAATAGGACAGGTGAACATGGTGACAGTAAACATCTGACTTCTGGGTACTACATTTATGTAAATCACACGGTACAGGAAATGCCCTGAGAAATTCAATCATATAAAACCTCTCGTTTTTTTGCGTTTTCTCGACTAGGTACAAGTACTTCACAAGAAATTTTAGTTGGTTTGAACATAAAGTCATTTCCACGAGCTTTCCCATTTCCGCTTAGATTATAGATTTTTTTATCGCTATGAAATTCTTGAACTTGCCACTCGATTTCCCGATTTATCAGTGAATCGAAAAAGCGCTACTGAGTTTAGCTTTGAAATAGATTATGGCAGGGGTCACCAATTAGTTTCATTGGGGGCCAATTTAAACAATAATATGAGTTTCATGGTCCGTTTAGTAGACGAATATTAGTAACCAAGATTTAAAATATAAATGTAAAAATTTACAAAGAAATTAATGTGAAAAATTATGTCATGTTTTACTTTAAACTTTGAAGGTGCAAACTAAAACTCAATATTTTTATTTTATTATTTTTGGATTATGTAGGCATGAACTTAAGGTCTGTACCAAAAAGGTCCACCATCTGGTGACTCCTGGATGACGATGGGTATATCCCGGATATGAGTATTTTATTTTCAGTTTCTAGAAATTGTTGATACAACAGGTTCATACCACGATAAGGCCTGTCAGTCCCTACAGACTTTTACTGAGAAAAATATCCGGGCGAATTTCATCCGCAAAAACTGCCAACCAGGAAACTATTAAGTAAGTGCACGCATACGGAATTTCATTCAGTACGAGGATTATAATCCCTTGTAAAAAAAAACACCCAGTGAGGTTTTATAGTACAGGCTGTCAGTAAACCATTAGATTCGTAAATCTATCTTGACATAATCTAATCTAATACACACGACACGACATGATATAATTATATCATATACTATTAAACGAGCAATATTTGTAAACACTTTCTCGAAAACGGCTCTAACAATTTCGATGAAAGTTGCAATATAATAGACAAATAGACGGCACGGTTGGCGCAGTAGTTAAGTGATTGACTGCTGCGCTGCGTGTCGCGGGTTCGATTCCCGCACGGAACAAATATTTGTATGACCTACAAGTAGTTGTTCCGGGTCTGGTTTGTAAACGCACCCACGATACAGGAGAAATTTCTAGTGTGAGGCAATGTTTAAAAAAAAAGAAAAAAAAAGAATATAGGGGTTTACGGGGGCGAAAAATCTAGCTAAGTCTCATATCTGGGAAAATTCGTTTTCTCCATATTTTCACCCCACCAAAGCTTGGTCACCCAAAGTTTAGGACAAGATGGCTACATTAGAATAATGTCATGGCAACATGGAATTAGTAAGTACCTACTATCATGGCAGCATGGAATTAGTGTGTAGGTACTATCATGGCAGCTAAATTAAATCCGCGGTGGGCGAACCCGTGTATGAGTGCACTAAAAACACCAAAAATCGGAGTAGATGGCGAGAAATCGTAAGGCGTATCACATCAGCCGCTCGACCAGAAACTACATGAAGACCACGACCGCTCTGCCAAGAGTGCTACGAAGAAGAAGAATCGTGGCAGCATGGCATGGCGTGGTAACATGGAATTACTATGAACTATCCTATAATAATAAATGAGCATTCTCTATTTTAAAATTTTACAAATCACCCAAGCAGAGCTCGGTCGACCAGTTAGTGTTATATCATGAGCTCGAAATAATAACCTTCATTACAACTCTTACCCCATATTTCTCCCATCTCAGCTAACAAACAACAAACATATTAATTTTATGTAGCAAGCAAAACTCCAGATGTAAGTGCAAATATCAGAGGCGAAGTAACCGCGAAGTAAAGCCCACACACGTCGCCTGTCTGTAAACTAAATACATGCCCGCGTGAAGCAAATTTCATGCATAAAATTATTGAAGCCGCCTGCGCCAGACCTACTACCTGCCGAACTTGGACTACCTTAATTTAGGAGAGGACACGATTTTTTAAAAGTCAAAACACCAGCCAAGTGCAAGTCCGACTCGCAACCAAAGCGTAGCACCACAACATTTAACAAAAAACGCTGAAAAAAATAGATTTCTTTAATTATAAAGTTTAATTCATTTTTATTATTTTTTGTTATAGCGGCAATAAAATACACTACCTCTGAATATTTGAACTGTCTACCTATTACGGTTCATGAGATACAGCCCCCTGACAGACAGATGGAAGGACAGACAGCGGGGGTTTAGTTTTAAGGTGCCATTTCGGTTTATTTCCATTTAGGTTTCGGGTATGGAATCCTAAAAAGGTAACTGTAAATGCATCTATGTTGAATTCAGTGATGCAGGTATATAAAATACATGGTGAAGAATTTTTTCAGGTGTAGTAAAGCTGCCCCTGTTAAGGGTAGTTTCAAGAACGCGGTGTGGTTTAAGCCAGTAAGAGTCTTTCAAACCAAGAAGCTCACCCAAGATCAGAAGACATCGATATCGGACATCCAAACAAAAAAGAACGTGTTGATCGGGGGACCCCCGTCAGGAACGAAGTTCCTTACGCGGTACTCGCACGCACACACACACTAATATATAATAGAAAAAGACAGATAGAGAGAGAAAGTAGCATGGAGGCGGCATAACGCTTTTTCCTTACGTGACGATATCTACCAGTCAACTCCTTTTTTTTTTTTTTTTTTTTTTTTTTGGTCTCGGGGTGGAAAATCCTCATGGATGTCCTCCACCCTGGGGCGGGCGGAGGGGTCTGTCAGACTCGTACTGACTAAAAACCACCCCGGTGTTCCATCTCACACCTACGTCGGAGGTCGCGGGAACGCAGATACTTCCGCGACCCTCGGCTGGTGCCGGCCCGCCTCTGCGGGCCACCTCGAGTTTGGGGGGAGTGAGGTGTTAAACTCCCCCCTTACATCATAGAGAGGCGCGCGTGGAACACTACGCGCCGCCATCTCGGGTCCTAAGGAGTAGGGGGACCAGTCAACTCCTACCGCAAGCCGCGTTAAGAAACTACGTTCCAAAAAGTAGGCTGGAGCCATGGCAATGAAGTCCCAAAGAGGAAATCGTCTTAGTCGAAATGCCTTGCAAGTGGTTTGTGGTCTCAATTTATCATTGAACATACCTATGTATGTCCTTAGACACTTTTACTTTCTCGAATGGAGTATCTATCGCTACCTATTCAAGTCCTGAGCACCACAACGGTTCAAAAAAGCGCGGAAAACCTCCCCGGTCTTGGATGTCCATCGTCAGCAACTACTTGAAGATAGCTAAAGTTGATGTCTTAACGACCAAGAACAGAAACATCTGGCTAGAAATAACGAGGAGAGCCGACCCCAAATGAAATGGGATAAGCTAGAAAGAGTGAGAGTGAGGAGTAACTAGCCATTCAAAGATTTTGGCACATTCAATATTACAGTCTTCAAAATCCTTGGAGCCGCGTTGATTCAAATTGTGTCCTCAGTCCTCACTCACAAGCCTTCATGTAAAGCTCCTAACTTGAGCTACATTATAAAGTCAAGACCTTACCCGCGACCTGCGCGCACCCATTCAACCGTTTGGCATCACTTGTTAATATTGATACGAAGCTCAAATTAATATGTATATGGGGACGCGATACAATCGGGTGCCACTGTTTGTACTAGTTTCAATAATTCTACTACCTGCAAACGACAAACGACAGACGTGGAACGAATGTAGATGTTGATTCTGTATTTTATTGGACTTCAGCTGATTTCAGTCAGTTAATGTGTACTGCTAAAGATGAATTCCCAATAACTGCACCGAAAACTGTCTAATCAGATTTTCCAGGATTGGGTCTTCATCGTTAGTCAATGAGTTGGCCAACATTGAAAACATATTGTGAACTACCTCAGTATCTTTTCCAAGAATTAATAATACTAGCGACAAAAACCATCCGGTATAACCCAGCACCTTTTCAAACCAAAATAATACACTTTTCACAAGGGTGTCTTCCATTAAATTTTAAACTGGAAAGTGGTAGGTACCACAAAGTTTCATCATGCCGCCCCCAAACACATTACTCTTGTCATTTCCCACTGTCTGATCACTTATTACATGTATCAACTAACTTAAATTCCGGAATTTGATTTCCATTCCTTCAAAATTCTGTCACTCCTCAATATCCGGGAATGAATCGAATCCCCTGTCGAATATGACGCATAACTGTACTGTGCAGACGGGCTTTTTAATATATGTCGCCACGGCCTGAAAGCACAAATTAGAGAGGCTTGGAAAGGAGGAGAGGCCTAAGCTCAGCAGTGGGACACAATGTAGACTAATAAAATAATATATATATATAACAGGTTCATTACGAGGGTTCTAGAATGATTGCTAGATATCTGAAAATTAAAAGATCATTATTATGTGTAGATTAAACCCCCCAAATTTTTTGAATAATTTTTAACTCTCAAGTTCCAGTACCCACCAGAAAAAATGCTCTATGGATAGGGAAATAACTTCAAAAGGAAAATTTAACATAATTTCAACAGTAAGAACGCGCGATGTAAACAAAAAGTAAATTCAAACGATTTGTTTACCGGTAAAATACAGCTATCCTGTAGAATATTAGTTGAATTGTTTACGACAAGCACAATAAAATTAGTATCAGCCCTAATAATTGTCAATCAATCAAAATCAACATATTTTATTTCACATTTATAAACCTACATTGGGCACTTATGAAACATTAGAAGTTGCACGGTGCACGGTTCCAATTGGTCGTTGCCTATGCAGAAGAGCCGACAAGAAACTCCTCACAACAGGCTTTACAATGTTTCAAATTACAGTGTTAATAGATGGACAGTGTTATGTAGATATGTAGTGTCATGTACTAATATAGAAAATGATTTACGAATCCAAAAAAATAGAAAGAATAAAGTAAATATTATGTAAGAAACGACTATGTTCAATTTTGAAATCGACCTGATTTAAGTTACATTTACTCCACACACCCACTCCCACTGAACACGCACGAGGCTGCAAAAAAAAACTGAATAAAAAAAAACAGAGTTAGATACTTGACAATAAGCGTTAATGACATTTCAGCCCAAGCCTTCTACTCCAGGTGGCAGGTACAACATAACCTAATCTTCATTTAATCCAAAGAAACTTCCAACATCACATATTCATAATCAACATTCATGAGAAAATTCAATTTCATGAAGCAGAAATTCATTTAGTTCGTAATCCGGACAAACAACGTTTAGTTCCAGCTTGATTAATATCAGGTCAAATGTCCTAAGATTGCAGGTATAGCAAATGACCTAAATACGTTGATTGCGTCTTACGTAAGCAGATTACATCTTGTATTTACTCCTGTGTGGAGATATTGATGATAATACTGTAGTGTTACTATCTGGAATAATGAAAGATGAAGCTTCTGGAAGCATATAGATCGCGTTGTGCGATAATGGATCCCCAAAATGATCAATTGCGTATCACTGTGTATCAATTACGTAAAAATTTACAATTCAATAGATCGTTTCGGGGAACCCTTTCTGTTTTATCGGGGTCCTTTTTGTTTTATGTGGTGTTCAATAAAGTGTTTTAGTAAATAAATAAAAAATAAATAGATAGGTATCCTTAAATAGATTTTTAGATGATGTCAACAACAAACATTTTCACAAGAAAAAATATAGTATTTCGATTATTTTACCCCAGTATTCACAAATTTATAAACTTGCCTGCTCGACTGCAATTCCCGATTCAAACTCTCTACCTCTTCAAAAATACCCTCCGTACAAGCTTCAATCTTCAAGCTTCAAACTACCTACGAATCGCACGTCTGTTAACACCCGTAGCATTCCGTCACTCATTCGTCACGAAGTCGCGCCAACATCGATCGTTCATGACAGCCCAATCAGAAGCTTAACCGACAGGAAAAACACGAGGGTTCCCGACATGTTGCCTAATCTAATACTAGGGCAACATCAGCTAGAGATGTTAGCGAGGTAAATATTAGGGGAGTGGCTGCAGCCAATATCGGAGTTAATGTGGTTGACGGAACCCTAATTTGGTGGAACATAGCTGTACAGAGTAACTGCCTCCGGTCCCGGACCCTACTGTGTTTATCTGGTTTTTTGGGGTTCTGAATCAAGGGGTGCCAACAGGACCCTGTTAACATATACGTTGCCTGTTTGTACGGATGTCCATATTTTAGCAAGCTATCTCAGTTAACGGCAACTGGCAGTAGGTTATTAGCCTCATAAATGAGTTGTTCCAGCATAAACTTGGAAATAAACCGCAGAAAATTGGTCTTTCTCTACAAACCAAAACTAATCCTCCAAAGTTCACAGAAGTACTCAAAATTCGTTGCTTTCAAGAGAGCCGATTTTATTGATGTTTACATTATCCTCTGCTTACTGAACAGAATTATTTTCTAATAAAACGATCGCCTTTAGAACTTCTATCCGATCCTTTAAGGGTTCTAATACAATTTAATAGCCTTTGTGTAAAAGACCTTTGTAGTGGAATATCAAAAAGCGTACCAAGTTTGAATTGGCTATTTTACTCTTGTAAGTTTAAAAAAACATAATTATGTTCGAATTTATCACAGTTCACCTCTAGGTGCAACAAAATGCTCTTCAAAAATTTCAAGAGGGTTTTTTTTAACGACCTCAGGGCTTTTCATTTTGGATAATCACAACAAGTGTTTTGCTCCCTAAACCCACTAACACTACAATGTACTGGTTATGGCATTATTATTCTAACGAATATTATAAATATAAAAGTGAGCCGTTCAGCCGTTTTAGCGTGAAAGACTAACAAACAAACTCACTTTTCTCTCTCTTTGTTTGTTAGTCTTTCACGCTAAAACGGCTGAACGGATTTCTATGAAATTTGTCACATAGAGAGACCTTAACCTGGAAAATGACATGACTACTTTTCATCCTGGATTGCAGCCGAAGTTGCGGGCAACAGCTAGTAATTTATAATGTAAAGTTAAAAAAAATCGTTTCTAAAGTATTGGGTACAAATAGCCTCTGCCTCTGGACTTCCGTCCTCGTGGAAGTCCACTATATTATAAAACATATTCTATGGTACCAGTGAAACAAATTTTATCAGTGAAGTTTTTGAGATTTTGATCAGTGAAAGAATTTTTGTAATCAGATCCACCTCTTACACAAAACAACAAATACACTATTTCCGCACAACTTTTCAGTTACGCCGAAATTGGTTGTCATGGTAAAGGCATGTGATTCGGAGGAATGAGGAAAATACCGTGAGGAAAGTTTTGAGTGTGAATGTCGATGGCTACAAGAGTAGGGGAAGACCAAAGAAAAGATGGATGGACTGTGTGAAAGATGATATGGCTGGGTACCGAGATGACGTCTAATAGAGAAATATGGTAGAAAGGGACAGGTTACGCCGACCACGAATAAATTATAATAAGGGCAGGAGGATGATGAAACAAATACACTATTTTACCTCTTCATCATATTAGTTTAGATAATGTTGGGGTCATTCTAATAAAACATAAAAGCAGTGCTAACGCTAACCATTTCCAAATCAAGATCAAAATGATAATATATTATTTCACATAAACCTACATGGACACTTATAAGAAACATCAGAAGCTATGTGCACGGTTACAATTGGTCGTTTCCTATGAAGAAGAGACGGCAAGAAACTCCAAGCTTACTCTTTTAAAAATGATATAAATATTAAATTTATTTATTTACAATTGCTTCTGCCCAAATCTAGCACCACGACGAAATGAATAGTACCTACAATGGTGCAGTGATTTCAAAGCGTGTTGAGCCAACCTCATAATTCCAATTTTAGAATCAAACTGAATACACAAAAGGATGAAATTGCTGGCCTGTCATGTCTTTAACCATATCGTTGTGGTGCCCAACTTAGTCCACACACACAGCCACGGAAAATTAAACCTTATTTGTATAGAGTGAAGCATTTGTTGTGTGCAAATGTAGTGTTGCTCCGGTATTTACTGAAGCGCCTTGTTTTCGACTTGTAAATTGATTGAAACGCCCGGCTACTGATAATTGCTAATAGTTTTCTTGTTAGGGCTAAAGTGGGAAGTTGGCAGACTACTTGATTTCTTTCAAAAAGTTCCATTTCCTGTTGTACGCCAAGTAAAGTGTCTGATTGCGAGTCGCTTGGAATGTATATCGTTGATTGGATCGTTTTCTTGTTTGTTTGTGGAACTTTTGTAGATGTTCGTATTGTATTTTTAATAGATTTTTTATCAGAAAGTTGAAGATGTATCGATAGGAAGGTACATGATTCTCAAAGAGCATATCCTGGGAGTTATATAGAGGGGGAGTTAGATAATAATGCAACTCGTTCATTAAAACTAACACTGGATTCTTACGTACCTCTTTTTTTTTTAGTTCATTTGTAGTACATTACAATCACAGCTGCTCCATTGGTCTCGTGATCGCAAGCACGACTACTGAGCGTGGGGTCCTAGGTTCGTTTGGGTCGGACAAAGTGTTATTGAGTTTTTCCATTAGGAATTTAGTTCATCTCAGTAGGAGCAACAGCAGTGCAGTGGCAGCTGTGGTTTGGAAGTTGTTGGTGTGAAACCCTCTCTCGGATAGCACGTAAAGCCGTAGGTCCTGCGCCTGATCTCTCGCCCGGTCGAGTCGGATTACCATCGGCCTATGCGAGTACCTCCGTTGAGATTGGCTACCAAATTCGATCGGGTGGATTAAGGATTTATTTACAAACCCAGACCATTTGAGTTAAAACATGACATCATTTATTACACTAGCAATCTGCACAATGGGTTCATCGATAAAGACGTTTTCTGACAGACCACCTAGCTATACCACATAATAGTGAACTAATCCTAAAACGTGATCTACCTTCCGTATAAGCCATGCAGCAACCCTTTCATCTCGAAAATTCTATACTAAGGCGCACAATGAACAGATTGGCAGCTAATTTAAACTTTCATAGACGCTAACGGCACGTCCATCAGTACAAAAAATACCACCAGAGAAAAATTCTAAAAGGGGTCGAAATTAACTCTCAGTTCGTTCACCATACCGAAATAGATAAAAAAAACAAGGAGAACGCTCATAATTATCTCAACAGAAGCCTCGCACATAGACGTAACGCGTATGTGTATATAACGTGCTTGTGTCAAAATTGACTTTTGTAGCTATTATGCTCTTTTATTACGTTTCTTTCATAAAAATACTGGTATTCAGCTGCATCCGGTTAGACTGGAAGTCGACACCAACATAGTTGGGAAAATCTGGTCTTTCATCATTTTCATTTTTGTTACCCTACATAAAACTATTTTTAAATATTTGTCATATCGTATGGTTGGGTCGTCAATTATATTTCTTCGTTGAATATGTATGGCTAACGCATGGGTTCTCTGGGAAAGTGGGTAAGATTTTGTGTTTTAGACAGAACTAATAGCAAAGAGCGGCGTTTTTCTGAAAAGAAAACAGAATAGAAAGTAGTGTAGTAGAATATATATGATTCATAGCAAATAGCGTGCCATCGTTCGACGACGACGTTTATAAGTGAGTGAAATTCATATCGTGTTTAAAAAAAGGAATTAAATGAACCTTCTGCCCCATTGTATTTCCCCATAGCAACGGTGTCTCCATTACTGCTAGTTTATTTCTATCCACCATTTTGAGCCATTTAGTTTTGCGAAGCCAGACTGCTAAACTTACAGTTGAAATTAATTTTGAATACAGTTTTCTGTCCAACTTATAACCAATTTTGGGTGAATTCACTTGAAAATATTGTTCACTGTATGTTTTGCTTGTGAGCAGGATAGAAAACACTAGGCTGTAAGAATTTTTATTCAGTTTTGGATGATAAAATTGTAACTATTATGGGATGTTTGATAGATTTTGAGTTATATTTATGAACCTACCTAGGTTAAGTTATTTCATAATCAAACATATATCATAGGCTGGTGTTTACTTACCTCCAATGAATTAACGTTGTAACTAATTAATTTTCCTAACATTTTCATCCAGTATTCCGAAGCATAATTAATTTTAAATTAATGTAAAAATCGACAGGAAAATTCAAGCTTCTAACGATCCCATGGAAACGACGGTTTGAAATGTACAAAATTACAATTCAATTAACAGAAAATACTTGATATTTCATACACTTGAATGAGAGCAGTCATTATAGAGATTCGCGTCTGCGATTCAAGTAATTAAAATACAATTTTATTACGATCTACGCCTTAATTTTCTTAATTAAAATTGGTATAATTGAATAAATTGAAGCGTCGAAACGAACCGGGCGGAATAATGAAGTAATCGCTACAAAATCGTGATTTCTGTGTCAATTGTAATCATGGAGCCTTCTACTTGTAATTGCTTTATCTTACATCTGTAATTTTAGATTGGATTTTATTTTTTTATTTTATTGAAATTCAGTTTAATATAGAATCTCTAAAATTCTGTGACTATCATTTTAGCTGTTACTCTGTAACATAAATGTAGTTACACAAAGGCATTTCGATTAAGAATTAAATCCTTTGAGATGAATCTAAGATAACCAAAACTGAGAGATCCTGGTACGATTTGAATTGTGGGTCGAGTATTAATTATTAAAGAGTCATGTATTAAGTTGCTCGCTAACTAAACAAAGGGATAATATATACCAGTTAGACAGAAGTATCCTATAACACCTTCAAACTACAACAACGAATTGGCCTGCCAAACATGGTTCTTCACCGTCCTTTGTAAAGTCAATCTCCAGTCATTTACCGACAGGTAACCACTCTTATATTAACCTAAAATTGGAAGTCATATGACATCTACAAACCTGCACTAGGCTCGCGTGGGTGAAGGTAGGAAGTATAGAGAAAACCTATACCCTAGCAGTGGAAAGATTATAGGCTGATTATGCTTATGATTAGCCTGGAAGCCTACCTCAAAATGACTGAGGAAAGGGAAGACAATGATGAAGCTCTACTTACAGAAATCGTGTGTGTCTATGATAGGGAATAAGCAGAGAAAAATTGTACTTAATATTTTCAAAATTCTCTTACAGCAATGAATAACACTATAGCGCCCTACATCTTGTGTACAATGTAGCCACATCTTAGGGTAACAGTTCCTGACACCCAGTCTGTTCTCAATGTGCAGCCCTAATTACCGCAGATCATCCTCTTAGCGGCATTCTGCTAAATTAATACGCTTTACTCCTGTAACTTTGGAGTACAATTTTTAAGATGTAGCGACTCAGTTCTTAGATAAATCGAGATATTTTTTCTCATACCTCAGTCTCTTCCCTTCAGTTCGTACAACAGTGACTCTTCAGCTTTTACAACTACAGTGGTGATAATTGAGGTGTTGAAAAAAGCGTTGAAAAAATTTACTTCTTTTTCCAATTGACACAGTCCATGTGAAGTGAAAAGAGTTCAACGAAGCGAAATGATGAAAGATACTGTACTAATTTAAAACAACAGACTTACTTGCTGTAGTTTTTATTTTTATCAACTATATTCGACTCGATAGTCTTACTTTCAATTTAGTAGTCGTAAGGCGTTAGTCAGACGTTCTGGCTTTTGCTTCTAACTTATGTCAGAGCTCAACAGTGTATAATTATGCTACTCTATGCACTAATGGTCTGCCAGTCAACATTCATTGACATACAGTGACATAGAATATATTCAGTCCGTTAGAGTAGAATATTTTATTCTAACGGACCGAATATTCCATGCACAATAAAGAATCCATTTATTTATATTAATTACATAATATAACAGCACGCCTTGATTTGCCGAAGGGTTGTCTACCTATAGTACACCCACATTTCGCTAGTTATGTTTAAGTCCCATGTAATAGGGCGAGCCTTTTGGATTCAAACGGCAAGAATCCAGACTAGCTGCTACTGAGAAACACCAGATGGAAAAATACAGTTAATACTTTGCCCGACCTGGGAATCGAACCCAGAATCTTATACTCAGCAGAAGCGCTTGGGACCACTAGACCAACGACGCAGTTATTTATTTTACTTTACTTTACATAAAATGGCAATGGCATCTGTTAAAAATAACATTAGACAGAAATTCATACACTCGTCTCACAGATCTCCAGACATACTAACATAGTCGTCTTCCAATCGTCTGCGAACATATCAGTCTGGTTTCTTTACTGGTATTTATGGACGAGCTCCAAGTGGTACGAGTACAGACAGATAACGCTAGTACCTCCACAATTGAGTCACACCGTAATGCGGTGGGATTAAGCGCCTCTATTAATATACGTATTGTACGGAATGAAGCCTCTTCAATTCACCACCGTATATTGTGTGCTTCATTTGAAATAATCGCTTAATTCCACGTAATGGATATACCTAGTTCTTGTAGACTACTGTAGAAATGTCAGGAGCAGGTTCTTGTATATTAATTGAAACGGGTTTTAAATGGTATCATTCAGTTGTGGCAATTTTAACTTGAAAGAGATTTTCTAAGAAATAATAGCCAATCCATAAAATAATGTCATGGACCCCAGAAAACTGACATTAGTGTATTATTTGATAGGTAATTTACATTAATAAAATATGCTTTAAAATAAAACGCCCACATAATTCACACTCATTTACAGGCAAACACATCTCACACATAATTATAAAGTTACACAACCAAATTAAAGTTATTTGACACTTCCAGTGACCCAAGGGCTGGTTTTTACCTTGGGCAGAGGCTAAGCATTACTATACAGCGTGGCAATGCGGCGACGGTCTTTTGGGTACATTACCAGTCGACAGCGATGCGGATGAATTTTTCGATGTTATATTTTAGTTTATGAATAATTTTAGTTAAGTTAGTATATAATTTTGCTATTTTTATTAATTAATTAGTTAGTAGTAGTAGTTGTTACCCACTTGTAAATATTAAAATAAAGGATACCAGGTAAATAATAAAAAATAAAGTAGCCATACTGCGAATTAAATAACAATTTGGATCAGTAATAAAATTATTGAATTGCTCGGAATAATGGTTGAGCTGAATGGTGCTGATCCATGCGTCATGTTCGTGAACGGGCGCCGTCAGTTGGGACTGGTCATCTCTTAGCTGCCATGGCTTATTTTAATTTATTTTAAGTTTTTGAATGATTCTTTTTATTACGGACGCTTTTACGAACGTGCACGTCTTATTACATTGTTCTCACATGCATAATTTCAAAATGAATGATGTAACCAATATTTTGTATCAATTTTTTATTTTATTTAAAAGAGTGTCCGTGGAGTTTCTTGCCCGTTCTTCTCCATAGGTACCTACTACGCTTTGGAATGGGCAACTAGCTTCATATTTTTGACTGACCGACCCCTTGACAATTCAAAAGTGCCTGTAAATGGTTTAATTGAAATAAAAACTTTTTCACAAAAAATAAAACCGACTTCCAAATAAAACACTACAAAGTGAAAAATAACTTTGATTTCGGAAGTCGGTGTCTTTGGGGTTTTATTTTCGTTTTTTTGCCACCGACTTCCGAAATCAAAGTTATTTTTCACTTTGTAGTGTTTTATTTGGAAGTCGGTTTTATTTTTTGTGAAAAAGTTTTTATTTTTCACTTTTTAGTTGTGGTACCTACACAAAAGCCCTACAAAAATTTGAATACCCATTACCTGCTATGTAAATTAGAGAGATAGGAACTATTAGAATATCGTCCACATATACTAGATGGGAAAAATACGTATTATTGAAGCTAACTCAAAAACCCCTCATCAGATCTTGACCAAATTTATATGGGACCACTTCTGAAGTATGCCCTACCAAACAAAAAAAGAATCATCAACATCAATTCATAATTGGCGGAGTAATCGCGTAACAAACATACAAAAAAAAAAAAAACATACAGTCGAATTGAGAACCTCCTCCTTTTTGAAGTCGGTTGATAAATGCTTCGAGTTTGAGTTTAATACTTTGACCTTTAAAGTATGATTCCGGACAACGCCGCACGCGGCAGTGCTGCCGCGTCACTACTGGTCCCCATAAATTTTCTAGAAGTTTATATGAGATTACATTCCAAGCACGGCACCAATGCTGCGCGACATTGCTGCGACGGCATTGCTGCGCGGCAGGGCCTTCATCACAGTGATAACACGTGAATGTTCACGTGTGAACAACTGTTGCGAAGTAAACCACAAACAGCAGTGCCACGCCGTGTTGCTCGGAAGCACGCGGCAGGCTGCACTGACGCACAGCAATGCCGCGAGTGGCGTTGTTAGGAATCATACCTTAAATACGGATTTGAACTGTTTTCTAGGTTACAAATTAAACCCATCTATAAAAAAAAGTCCCGCTAACAAACCATCCAAAGTATCTAATACCTTTCAAACTCGAACTGAGACAAATTGCTTGGGATAACATCTTATCTATTATCAGAAAATAATGTAAACAATAACTACAACATCTTCGAAAACAAATTAAAAGAACTTTTAGGCGCCTCCATCCCACTTAAACGAATAAAAAGATCTATTTTTAAAAACCATAACTATTTAACTAAAAGAATAAGTAAATCATGTCATCACAGCTTCTACAAACACTAGTAAATCAATCTAAAAATAAAGTATTACAAAAACACTACAAAATTTTCTCAAAAAATGTGTGAAGGTTTCCAAAAAACAAAACTACGCACAAGAAATGCAACGGTCAAAAAAAGAAACTAAAAAAATGTGGCAGATAATAAAACGTATAACTGAAAAACCCAAAAACCAACCCCTAAACCCCCCCCCCCCTTTTTAACCCTGAAAATCTAAAAATAAACATATATACTCGTAAGAACCTAACAAATTGTGTTTCTAACACATTCAACCAAACTTTGCGTCCATGGGTTCCCCCAACATCCAGAACAACAGCTCACAAGTACCCATCGACCATACAGTAATTACGCCTGCCATTAATTGTATGTTCTTAGAGTCTGTTACAGAAAAAGATATATTTGATATTATTCAAAACATCCCTGACAAGCGTAGCTCATCATCGCGCGCATCAAACGCAGCATCGACGAGACGGTCCCTACATTAATAAAGTCATGTATTCTGGAACTAACTCCCCCGCTAACATATCTTGTAAACCAATCCCTTGAGGCAAAAACATTCCCGTCTCGATTAAAAATAGCAATATCAAACCTATATATATACCTAAAAAAGGTGGGAAATCCAATGACCCTAGTCAATACAGACCAATAGCACTTCGTCCAGCATTCTCAAAAATATTCGAAAAAGTAGTATGTGTAAATTCCTGGAAAAATATGACTTACTTGCGGCGATAATCAGTTTGGATTCCGAGCAAACCGATCGATAACCCTAGAAGTCTAAAATCACATACAGGAAATTTTACACACATTAAAGACAAAACAACGCAATAGGCCTCTTGCTCGACATGACTAAAGCCTATGATAAGGTATCACACTCAATCTTGTTAACCAAATTAAATGGGGTTGGCATCAGAGGACACGCACTTTATTGGCTTAGATCGTACCTTGCTAACACGAAACAGTACGCACAGATCGAACACCTGGATGGGCACACATGTGAGTTACAAAACGTGCGCTATGATATAATAACCACTAATTAATCTAGCCATATTCATATCTATATTTGCATTCCATAATGTAGGTATTCATTTGTTACAATGGCTTAAAGCTAAAGTACAATTACGAACTCTGTAGGGCACACAGTAAGAAGTATAAAATTAATGCATAATATAAAAATTAAATTAAATTAAAAAACAATTTAAGTAACATTCAACAATATTCTAACATTGATAGAGATCTTAGGTTGTGGTACATAATAATTATTTGTTATGGTCAATAAAATTTAACATGATGTCATCTTATGTATGAATGTATATAAACGACTAACTGTGTATGGTGTCTGTTTGTGTTAAATCATTTTTAGTTTTTTGTCGTTTAAGTATTCGTTAATTGTGTATCGTATTATTATCGCAGAAGTGTACTTATACTAAATTATTCGCTGTTATACTAGCGCAATGGAAGTTAGATATGGTCACACTAAATGTCTCTATTATAATGTATGCTATCTACTTAATGTATGTTTCAGAGTGTTTCTGTCGGAACTTTCCCACGAAAATGTAAATAGCTGCTCTTAAACAGTTACTTTCGTCTCATTTGACGGCACGGTTGCAGTTGGCGCAGTGGTTAAGCGATTGACTGCTGCACTGCGTGTCGCGGGTTCGATTCCCGCACCGTTCTAGTTGTTCCTGGTCTGGCTGTCAGTTCCAGTTGAAAACCAGCATTAGGCACTAGTTGTGTGGCATTTTTGCTGAACTGGGTCGATTTGGTGCAGCCGTGAGGCACATTATACTTTTTATTTCATTTTGTTTATTTACACTATATGTTGAGTGCCTTTTAGTCTGCGCTAAATAGATGTATTTTTTTTCTTTACAAAGAAAACCGTGCACTTTTACAAGGAACTATTATACAGGGCAATCACAAGCGATTCAAGCTGTAAGAAAGCAACTACTATCCCGCTTTCTTCTTAATTTTACGCCTTTAACTAAACACAATCAAACGGCAAACTAAGCAACGTACCCACAGGTGTATCATAAATCCTGACTATAAGGGCAGGACTATACCTCAACGCGCACTAAGTGCTATATAAGCTCAATAGATCCCCGTTTATCTGGTGCTAGTGTACCGACGGCCTTATTTATGAGTCTCCGCAGACTATTCATTTGGTAAGACGTTATAGAGTTGTTTGGTTCATCCCCTATTTTTATGGGCCTTTGCAAGATAAAATGTGTGGTAGCGTAGTTTCCCGACAATAGCCGAAATCCCACGAGATTTGGAAGAGCAGGAAATAATCAATTGGCCAAAATATATTGGTTAACGTATGTGTCTATTTTGGAGGTCTGTTTGTAGTGGCGAGGGTATGAGGGGACGTCACGGAACATAAAAATACCCATTCGTTTCAACCTGACCTTTGTTTGCTGTATTTGCTATTTCGTACCCCCAAAATTGCCCTCTGCTTTGGGTTTTTGGCACTTTTTGGTTGTAAGTGTAATCTGTTTCAAGCTATTATATTAGTCCTAATGTTTGTTCCGGATCCCCTCCACCGTTTACTAAAGTTTATCTATGTATATCTAAGTTCTTAATTGTATGATAATGGTAATGCTATAATTAGTATAAAAAATATAACAATTACCACCATGTTACAAGTCTTCCTACGTGCATTACAGCTTATTTATTTATTTTTAAATACTTTATTGTACACCACAAAAATACATAACAAAAAAAAAAATACTACAAAATATACAATGGGCGGCCATATCGCTTTCCGCGATCTCTTCCAGGCAACCTTGGAATGGACAGTGATTAGCGTTGACATAAAATGGTGCTGTCGTTGGTGCAAATAAAAAGTATCCAATATACTAGAATAGATACACAGATATATACATATCCTAAATAATAGATACATAAATACATACATACTTACTAAATATATCTATTACAGCTCTTCTAAACACCCGCATCATTATATTTTTTTAAGTCCCAAAGCCACAAAAAACCTTATTTATTTTTCTCATTTTCCTTTACAAAGTCACACCTAATACATCCGGAAAAGGTAAATCCATCTGTTTGTAATGAGCAGCTGTTCCGCCACACAACCTAATACCTGGTTTCATATTTAATTTACAAGAGCATTATGAATCCGTGGCGGGATTTGTTGAGGGTCCATAACTGTTGTTTTACAACACCCTGTAGAGTCGTTCTGACGAAACTTGGAGTAATACTGCATTTCATTTATGTCTAATTTTCTGTGGACATTAAGTATTGATGCACTAAAAATTATATTGAAGTATGGCGTAAAACCGAGTTATGGTTTGGGTGTTTGTTTAATGTTTTAGGTATTGGAAGAAAGGAACATCATGCTGAAAATAAACTCTTTTTGTTAGTGGATTTTGCATATACCTACGAAGAGGATTCAGACAGGAGAGAGTAAAATCGGCTTATTCCAATCGGATCCCACAATCCGATCCCATTTTGAGGGATTCGTTAGGAATGTGAATAAAATTAACCCTTACACGTGTACATACCTACATCAGTCATAGAAAACAATCAGTCAATAAAGTTCCCACTGCCTGCTGGGAAACAGGCCGTAATCTACCACGTAGGCCCAAATTGAAAACTGTTAAGGGCCCGATTACAGTTACCACAACCAAACAACATCACAGCGACAAAATGTAGGCAAGCAGTGGTTACGTGTGGATCGACGCTGCAGCTTCTTCAACTGTTCATTTCCATACAAATTAGCGCCCATCCACGTGTTGTCGTTGAGCTGTGGTTTCACGTGTGTTCGGGCCCTTATACTATACCAAAAAAGATCCGAGTTAGATAATCCTTCTTTAAACAAACTCATCCTAGTAAACATTAGTGAAACTACCAAACTCAAGTTATAAATATACCATATTTCATCAAATTCAAAAAAATTAAATACCCTAAAAGCAATCAACTAGAAAATACGCAAAGAATTATCACGATTCAATATTTAAATTAATTCTTTAAAATGTCTATCGGTATTTACAATTCAAAAGATGTCTACCGATGCGTGGTAAAAATTCAATTTAATTAATTGAAAGGCTTTCCCGTTGAGTACTTACTCTCCGCCAGCGAAGGGTAGGATACAGTTTTTTCAATAAAATTTTTGATTTCAGTAACGTTTAATGAAAAAATTTCGTGGCTTTTTAGTTTAATTATAATATAGTTGATAATTATTTGAGAGGGTTTTCGTTGATAGCTTTCAGATTTATAATGTTTTTCTAGTGTTTACTGAAAATTAAGTGAGAAAATAAGATAAGATTAATCAGTATGGCTAAGCGTATGCTGAGATGCAAGTGACGCAGTTCCACGCAGCGCAAGGCAGAGCTGATTTTGTAATGCATGAACGTACTGAGAGCTGCGTACGCTGTAGCGCAGGCACGTGCCGCGCCGAAATGTGTCTGTCCTGATCTGCGTATACGTGTTTTTTACCACACGTCTATTGTTTATAGTATCTAGGCCGCAAATGTGTCTGTGTAGCTGCGTCACAGCGCGCGCTTGCGACCTATGTCTGCCTCGCCTGTCCTACCCTACAAAATCTGTACTATGCTGACCTGCTTCACCTGCTTCTCAGCATACGCCTAGCCTTAGAGAGACAAAGAGGTACTTTACGTAGATACACGTATTGTTGACATGGTATCGAGGTAGATACTAACTACGTCATGTCAGTAATAGGAATTAAGTTGACCGAGTCCATGTACTCGTAACTTATGTTCAAACAATGAAAAATAAAGAATTGTTTATAAAAAATATTTTATTCAGACCATTTAGATTAGAGCGATCATCCAAAAAGCTGGCAACGTCGCAAATAGCTGTCAAATAATTACCTGTTTTGATTAATTTGGCAATATTGGAGGAGCTCGTGGCTAAGTAGTAACTGCCGCACGGGACGATCCGTCAGGTTAAGCTACGCTTGCCGGGGTTGGTATGTGGATGGGTGACCATCTTTACATACCGAGACTCCTCCGTGCCTCGGAAAGCACGTTAAACCGTTGGTCCCGGTTGTCATTCGTGGATCTTTGACAGTCGTTACGGGTCGTCAGAAGCCCGAAAGTCTGACAACCAGTCTTACCAAGGGGTATCGTATTACCCAGTTACTGGGTTGTGGAGGTCAGATAGGCAGTCGCTCCATGTAAAATACTGGTATTCAGCTGCATCCGGTTAGACTGGAAGCCGACCCCAATATAGTTGGGAAAAGGCTAGGCAGATTAATTAATTTGGCAATATTACTGTATGGAAATAAGAAATATGGCTAACTAGTAAACTAAAATATTGATTATAAAATGCAATAATTAATATCGTAACACCGAATACATTAGTTTTAGATGAAAAAAAAGTATTTAGAAAATTTCCTTATGCCTTTTTTACACCACATTATTAATATTCTAGTTCACTAGTTAGCCATATTTCTTATTTTCATCCAACAATATTGCCAAATTAATCGAAAAAGCAAAATATTTGACAGCTGTTTGCGACGTTGCCTAGTTTCAGTATAAACACTCATAACGCTATGAAATAGTTTTGTTTAATAATAGTTTTTTTTGACTATTCTAAACATAACGCACTAAATAATTTATGATGGCCCTACATATTCACCATTATCTACAACAACTTTTCTTATTTATCTATACCAACATGTCTATCGACAGCAAACACGACCTGTCTATGCCAAGTCACAGCGCAGCGGTACTCTTATAGTTTTGCAATAACGCTTTGTACCGAGCGCAAGCAACATGTTTCTGACGTGTGCTCAAGTTACCAGTTTACTTAGAACCCTACTCTTGGCAGTCCTTTACCTGTAAGGGTGACGCAAACATAATTATGTAGGCAGGTATTATAAATCGTAATCTTGGTAGGATTCGATTAGATTTGGATTAGTACATGCTACCTCTAGGCAAGCCTGCAATATTGAAGACGGCAAGATGAACATAATTTACCTGATATTTAAAAAAAACCCGCCAAGTGCGTGTCGGACCACGCACAATGAAGGTTTCCGTAGTTGAGATGAATTTATCCCAAGAACAAACTAACTTTGTAGTTGAAATGTTCTTTCATACATAGATATACGTCACGGTCGATTCTCAAATTGCAAATGAAAGTTTATAATCGCAAAAAAAATGTGATTAAACTACTAATTAACGATATTCTGACTTTTTCCTTGACTTGTGCTGTGAGAGCTTGCTTCTTGCCACATTTCATTATACTAGGTCAACGGGATACCCTATGAGTTTTGATTTATTTGCAAGTATTAAATATGTCTCATAAATGGTCGTATTTTTTCATTGTGATAACTTAGAAGCTTGATTTTTAGAGCTCCAAGGGACTGTATACTTACGTATTTGATATTAATTTCAACTTCGTACCTACACGCGTTCCTGAGAAAAAGTCTTGAAAAACAGTCAGACAACGAAGTGTTCCTATAAATAAGGGTTCCCTTTATTCCTTCTGAGGTACGGAACCCTAAAAAACACTCAAAGGTGTCCTTCTGAAAAATCTTAGAACTTACGAGAAGCACTACTGAATAAAACACCATCTGTCGCCAAAGATACTGGGAAGTTCCGAACGCAAATAAAAATAGCTTCGTCTCTGCTATATAGCCATTAGGACTTCGGCTTATATCTCAGTTACTAGGAAAACTTAAGGTGTCAGAGTAAATTGGTCGCGTCGATACGCCCAAGTTCGAAGAGGCATGTTGCATGTACGACGTCTTCATAAACGATAGGGATTGACTGAATACAAAGTGAAGTTTTGCACGGAGACACTTTTTATCAATCTGGAGCTAGTTTGATGGAAACTTTACGTTATTTTATCAGGTTTTCGTTTAAATCTGAGTAATGTGAGTTATTATTTTATTAAGGTGGATCCGTAGTTGTAGCCCGCAAAGTTCGAATTAAAATGAAAATTTGAATTTTGTGGGCTGCAACTGCAGATCCAACTTGTCACTAGCTATTGCCCACACGTTCATTCCCCTGTTAAAAGTAGTTTATGCATCCGGATAAAACATTAACATGCGATGCGACTCATTTGCATTGTATTTAGTTAATCCAGGTTCATGGTCGTCTGTGACGATTTGAACAAACGTTTACATTTAAATTATAAGCAAAAATATTTAGGTACTTCTACGCGAAACAAAGGCAGGGGCAGGGCCCTATTTTCTTCCTTCCATTCAAAGATAGGCGCACTAAAAACAAAGAAAAATAAATTTTAGTCTTCGCATTTCTCATTATTTCACAGATCGCAACATAAACATGCATCTGTTGAGCGTCACCACAGAACATCAAGCCCTAGGCATTCCATTAAAATTCGCTTGTTACCGTACAATTGCACCAAACAAGAGCAGTTGAAATGATAATAAATTTAATTAATTTATTAAAGCTCCAAAAAGCAGTTACGACGTTTTGCCTACGGGGGACACGCTGCTAATGAGGTCTTTGTTTTAAACAATGTTTATATTCTTGTTTGTGGATATAATATGATAGCAAATATGGGCTGTATTATGGGCAGTAGGTAATTAAATAAATATTAGTCAATGTAGTCTCTAACAAGAGAAAATCTTTAAGTATTTGTATACCTACTATGCATGATCCAATTCCGAGTGAGACTTAGCACTTTAAGCCTGTTCATTCCCCAGAAAACTTCTTATAAACCTACGTTGTATTTTTCACCAACACAAAATAATTACAACCAAAAAATACGTCTTCCTTCCTAAGTACCCCATTTTAAATTCCATCCAACACAGATTACCCTAATGTAATGGGGATACATTTTAACGCTTCCATTTCCCCTATTTTTCGCTAAAAACCCTTATTTTCCCACACTTTCCGATCTCACGCCGCTTTTATGCTTTCATCCAAAAGTGTTCATGCTTTCTCGAAAACCTTTAATATTATTTTGCTCAGAAGCCCCGACTTTTCTTTACAAGGAAGTTGTTAAATTACGAATAATTTATACTTCAAACGGTCTTGGAAAATTGAAAATTATGGAGTTGATAGCATATAATTTGAGGATCCCTAAAAACTTGGCGTGAAAGAGGAGTCAAGTTATCTGCTGCGAAAAAAATTAAACAATAAGTTATCATTAGGGGAGTTCTTTTGGATTTTATTATATTTTATTTATTTATTCACAAAATCCACAGCTCTTGAACAATTTCACTCAGGATAAATAAACTAATCTTACAGCCAATTACGGATTTTCAATTTAACTCTAGGCCCTATTTTATTTCCGTTATTACCTGGAACTCATTGATATGCAAATGCCGCTTATCCTACCCTGAACTAGACAATCAACGTCATCCATCATTCTCGTTCGTCTGGACAGGAGAGAAGACCCAGTTATTTTTATTTACCGGTACGTACCGGACGTTATCGGGCCATTGTGTTTCGCTGTCAATTACCGAACGAACGTCTGACGTTGCCTTTACCCAAGAAACAAAGTGAAAATAAATAAAAAACTGTGTCTTTTTTTGTTAATAGAATCCAAGATAGGACTCCTTTTTCGGTTTTGGGATTTTTACTTTTGCTTGTGATGTATTTTGCTAACGTAAATCTCATTTACACGATGCAAGCTGAAGCAACAAATGACTTGCATCGTTTAAACATTATTTAGATTGTGTAGCTTTTATTATTGTTTCAACTTATGGTAAGCAATTAAATCACACTGTGTAAATCAAGCTTTAGGGAAAGTTACTGGTTTAACTCCGATACAGGATGTTCCAATTCTTTTAAGAAATACAGTGTATTTTTTTTTTCAAAACCTGAATCGCAATATGCTTTTAGAAATCTGCATCTATTGAATATGCGTCAGAAACCATTAGAAATCGCATTCAATAGATGCAGATTTCTAAAAGAATATTGCAATTCATACTGTTTTTCTTTAATTTTCTAATCAACTCTAAAACATCTTTCAAATAACCGTTTCTTTTCTGCATCGTCTCAGACGAGACGGTTCTTCAATGGAGCCGTAATTAAATGAAAACACGAATTTAAATAAGAAAATAGATATTTTATATTCTAGAAAAATATGTTACAATATTCTTAGCTACCAAAAGTTCGATGTTCTAATAATAGTAAGAAATATAATCCTCCAGACCGTGTATCGGCCATGGCGGCCAATTTCAACGGAGACTAACTTTCGGCGCGAGAAGTACAGATAGTACAATCTACGACGACGCGCCCCACTCCGCGATTACTGTACTGTAAGCTGTACTTTAGTACGGAGCGGAGCGGAGTGGGGCGCGTCGTCGTGGATTGCGCTATCTATATTATAGTGCAGAAGTGTGTGCGCAGACACAGGTGCACAGGTGGATATTCTATTAACTAATGAAAAAAAATGAAATATAATGGTTGATTATGATTATGAAATTGTGAATTTATTGGTGACATTTTATAATTTTGGATTTTTTCAAATAATTTATATTAATATAGGATAGCCATGTTTTACAGATACAATCAAAGTTTGATTGAATTCTTATTCGAGTGCTACGGCTACTTTTTACAGGTTTAAGAAATCTCGCGCACTAGACGGCCACGACTCCGGCCAGCAGTGGTCCGTGGTCCATGGCCTGGTCTGCGGCTAGTTGGCTGTTACGACCAAGTTCGTGATTCGTATAGATTTCTATAGTATACCTGGTTGCTGCGAACCACCACGAACATTGGTGTCCGTGGCCGTGGCCGTCTATTGCGCGAAATCTCTATAAATGCCTCCTTGGTATTTGAAGAAAGTCACAATTAGAGGGTTATTCCCAACATATCACAAGTTTACTGAAATTGCTTTGAAAGAAGGTAAAAGCTCAAATACATGGCTTTATTAAAGTCGTTTACAATAATTATAAAATATTTTTACTTAAAAATATGGCTACCCCAGACCTACCATAACACACGTACTTAAGTACATACTTGCAAATATTAAAAAGCTCCGCATAGCTTGATAAAATTTTATTTTTCAATACAAAAATACTTTCAAATAATATTATGATGTGAGAATGAAGAATGTTTATGAAAAAGTATTGTATTATTTAAAATAAATTACTTCTAGTACCGAATGCTAGTGTGAGAATGTATGTGATTTTGCATTTAAAAAGACAGAGCTCTACTGCGATAAAAACAAAGTTGAAAGTTGAATGAGATTTTTAAGTAACTTCGTCGTTGTAAATCATGTAAGTCTGAATTCATTTATTTTCTCGATGGGTGCTCCTATTTGACCAAATTACTAATATGATATTTTCTACAATAATGGCGAGTTTTAGTTTCTGTTCTCTGCTTATATCTAAAGTTTTCTGTAAAAGATTCCGTGAGATGGGGCATGTGCTGGCGCGTGAACCTCGTCCTCAGGTTTGGGTTTTGGTACGAATGGGTTGTGGTATGGATCTTCGTTCAACCTGAAAAAAAAATTTTTTAATCAATCTTCTCGTAGGGAGACTACCTTCAAAATATTTGGGTCTTTTGGCAACCAATAGACTATACTCAGCATATTTTTTTGGTTTATTACAATATTATTATTAAAAATACTAGAATAATCTTAATCTGGTTCGATTTCCGAAATAGCTCGAAAGTCGTCAGCAAACTGCAAACGTATCCTGATTGACACGCTGACGCTATTTAGCCCAACTAGGTACAGCCTAAAGCTAGGCCAAATACGTGCATAATTGATTTTCAACGTATTTCGGCTATAGACTGACACGGGCTATGCAGGCCCAATGAATGATCCTTAGGGATAATCACAATTAGCTGACTAGTGAGGTTTCAGTTTGATGATATTAATGTAGGGATTAAAAATAGGTTGTTAGTACTAAAAGGCCCCGCTCACGGCCCCGAGCGTTGCGACTTGAAACGCGACGTGCGTCTGGAAACTCGCGGACGCGTCGCTTGTTTCGTCGATCCGCAAGTCGCGTTGCGCTGACTCATGGTAAGCTCTAAATGACGAAGTGGCTGCCGCACGATGCGTGACGCTTGAGCGCACGCATCGCACGCACCGCTCACGGGAACAGAATAATACAGAAGGCACACTCCGCATTTTATAGGTAGCGGCGCGAACGCGGCGGGCTTGTCTTGTCGGGCCAATTCCGTGAGCGGAACGCAGTCAGAAGAATTACGCGATTAAAAGAGAGGCAACTTCTAGGTGAATATAACTGAAGGTTATTAGCGCTGTGCGACCTGAATTGTACTTTATTGTGTCGTAGCAAGAGGCGCTTTTTAAATGAATTATTTTTCGGAGTGAACCATCTGTACAGTCTGTGCCACGGGGTAAGGAACCTCACTCTCTTATGTCACACGTCAAAAGGATTGCAGCGTTCTCATGTCTCTAGATCAATACAAAATTACCATTAATTGCAATCACCACTCCACCTGCGAGGTTGTAGCGGCCTTTTTGAAGCGGGTCATTTTCGGGCAGTTCAACATCATCATCTTTTTACCCTTATCTTAATTTATTATATATACGTGTATTTCTTACTGACATACAGATGTGTGTGAAGACTTATATCACAGCGCACTCTCGTCGCAGTCAATCCATGTAGGTAGAAGTAAACACCCTAATAAACATTATACAAACTTGTAAAGAGTGATGGCCTTAGCGCAGTCCACGTTGTACCACCAATCACACGCAAACTTAGCCTGGTCGAAGAGTGTCCCGTTGGTGCAAAGGAACGACGCTCCTTGTTCACCTTCGCGACCGTCGTGGCATACGTGGTAGGCCTGGAAAGGTAAAACATATATGTGATTAGATGACTTTGCCTACAGGACAATGTCTCACAGCCTGCTTCTCTCTCGTATGTGTGATTCTCATCTCTCAGTTGTCCGTTCTAATTTACAACTACCTACCTTCGAGAGTAAATTCGCAGTTACCATTCGTGCCAATATATACCACTTGCAGTTGCAAATCCAAAGAAGGGTAAATTATCACTAGTGTTAGTTTTTCACCGCGCGAATTTACACCTATATTTTTTCTCAGCTAGTTAAAAGATCGATAATGGATTCGTCTTGTCTACAAAAGTAAGAGCTTTATTTAGAATATGATTATTTTATGAATGTCTCGCAACAAATAATAAAAATAAAGACGCAAGCAATATTAATGATCAGTACTTTCTAACGCCCAAGACTAGCTAAAAGCTACGAGAAATTGTTTTAAAGATAACTTCATCCGATACTCCCTGTGTCTAACAAACAGCCCTTCACATAGAAATAATATTACATAAAAATAATTGTATGTGCCTTGAGGAAAGCTTTATAATTTTTATGAAGTATAACATAAAACAAAATTTTACTTAAGCAGTTCTACGGAACTCGGCCAAGATTCTGAAGCAATTATTTGGGCAAACATTGTCACGAACAAAAACACAAAGGACGGCATTTTTTCACGGAAAGCTTTAGTTGGAAAGTTATATTAATTTCAGGAGAATCATAACGTGATTCTTATAATAACTTACCGGCCCCTGAAGCCTTTGAGGTTATTCGGGGCTACTACGACAATCTCGAAACTTATTCAATTTGGAGAAATTGGGCAACCATTACTGGACTGATGATTAGACTGGACTGAAGTAACCATATAATTCAAACTTTTGAGTTTATTAATCGAGTATAAATAAGAGATTTCCAAGGTAAAACAAGCATTCTTATTTTTACATTGTGTGCTAAAAATACCGTTTTGAATTTTATTCTCAATGTAAAAAATTGATAGTTCATTGTCATAACGATTAAATAAATGAAATAAACAAAAATACGAATAATATTTCCAACTCTGGATGCATTCGAACCTCATATTCCCAGCACTCAGAGCAAAACACGGAGAGATTCTCAATCAACGCAGATCAAAATAATCCAGTACAAGTTCGAACGATATGGAATGTTATTGGAGCCAGTGAACGATACTGAGTTGCGCACACAGATTGCAGAACCGAGAACTACTGTATCTTGCATCATAAATCCGGCGACAGCACATGGTCTCAATGAGAAAAGTTGAGATCGAATACAGTGAACATACATTCTTGATCGAATATCTGGTTGGAGAGTATTGCTTAATACTGTTTTAGTTTTATGTGTTGTTTTGTTTATTTAAATAGTTTGCAAATTATGAATTTAGTCATGCTTTTAAAAAATATTTTGAAAGCTAGTAAAATAAAGTTGCGTTATATTTCTTTCTTTTTCGTGTGGTTTGTGGCTAATCTAGTGTCAGAGTTAATATGCCACCCATGGGCTTCTATATCGACTTGGCTTCACATACCGTCGAGAAATATCTCTCAGATGAATGAACACAAAGACATTTAAGCATACATATTACTTAAATATTAAATATAAAATTCGTATCTAGGTTATGCATTGTGGATCTTATGTGCACACAGAATGAAAGCAAGCTACGTACATACGAGTATACTCTATAGACAACGTTTTCTTTCCCAGAATTATTTTGAATAGACTTTATATATATCTCGGTGACTGTTGAAATTCTTATAAGAATGGCCTACAGGAAACAATGCGTTGACATTAAATACACAAATGTATGTTGAAGACCTTTAAGTAAAATCAACGAGCTTAGAAGGAAGATAGATGTGATATCATTGGATTAAATATAATAGTGTTTTTGTTGTAAGGAGCTCGTGGCTAAGGAGGAGCTAATGACTAAGTAATAACTGCCGCACCGGTCGATCCATCAGGTTAAGCTACGCTTGCCAGGGTTGATCTGTGGATGGGTGACCATCTTTACATACCGAGACTCCTCCATGCCTCGGAAAGTAAGCCGGTGGTCCCGGCTGCCATTCGTGGATCTGACAGTCGTTACTGGTCGTCAGAATCCCGAAAGTCTGACAACCAGTGTTACCAAGGGGTATCGTATTACCCAGTTACTGGGTTGTGGAGGTCAGATAGGCAGTCGCTCCATATAAAATACTGGTATTCAGCTACATCCGGTTAGACTGGAAGCCGACCCCAATGTAGTTGGGAAAAGGCTAGGCAGATTGGGTGTTGTTTTTGTAACATTATATGCATTTGAATAGTTAGGCAGATCGTCCACGAAGCTACTCAAAAGTTTAGTTTAGTTTCCAAGCAATACTAAGGTCAAACACATCGTCAAGGTCAAGGTCAGCACCCAAAAATCAAGGTCATACACATCAAAAGTCAAGGTCAAACCAAAATATGCTCAAACCTTGTAACAATCAAGGTTATTTTTAGTAAAGCGTTGTCGACGGAGTTTAGTTTACTAGTTTCAAATTCAAGTCACAAATGAGTAGCC
Source organism: Xanthia togata (assembly GCA_963853775.1). NCBI lineage: Eukaryota > Metazoa > Arthropoda > Insecta > Lepidoptera > Noctuidae > Xanthia > Xanthia togata. The sequence continues at coordinate 23,406,801 of OY970794.1, read as the reverse complement.
AGAATGTCACAGCACTAGTATTTCTATCGCGGTCCGTACACGACGCAACCAATCACAAACTAGTTTATGACGCATTAGTAAGTCGCGTGATTTGAGTTTGTAACACGTTACTTTTGATTAGTGTCAAGAACAATGGGCCTTAGTCTTGGCTATGTCGCTCATTTTTTTTACAGAGCACTATATTGATTGTTGAACACAACTACCCCATTTTGGTTACATCTACATTAGCAAGCATATCCATAGAAGTGACTCTCCAAAGGAAGCACATTGTTTATTGCGTATTCGTTCCCCGAAGATTGCGTTGGCGAGTCAGTCTCGGTTATTATTCAAATGCGGACTAATGGTAGCCTTTCCTTGGAAAATTGTGTTGTTCACCAGAGGGCCTAGACAAGTGGTAATTCCTTACTAAAAAGCCTTTCCTATTTCTACAACGGCTTTCAAAAAGAAAGATATTAGCTTTCAGATATATGGCGAAAAGCAAAGTCTTTGGGTCTTTGAGTTTAAAACAAAGGCTGAAAGAAGAATTGAGGGCCTAAAAGCAGAGAGGCCTTTGAATATATCAAATCCGATACATTGGAAATTTTTGGCTCAGCCTGCAATTTTTTTAAGTTTTTAACATTCTAGAAAGTTATATGTATCATCACTCCAAATAAAATAAATTGATCAATAAAAATACGGTTTCTGTGATGCGTTTACTAAGCGTATTGCAGAATATTCACAATTTAAATGCAGTGACTAAAAAAACGGAAACAAGCTAATAATGACGATCTAATAGTGCACATTCAATAGCAATTTCTGAACAGAGAAATAACATTAGGCCACGGATTGGAGAAATTTGCCCTAAATAAATATTAAAATTAGTCTATTGAAATGATTATGTCACTATTGTCCATCTGGCCCATCACTATTCGATTGGTGGATTCATGGGAACTAGTAAATAGAACCCGTGATACTACTGGTCCGAATTCAAGTTTCCGTGACACCCGCAGGGGTGTCCTCCATGAGTGCCTTGGTTCCTGAATTATGAATTTTTGAATAGTCAAAAATTCATAATTCCTCAAGGTCCTCAAGATTAGGTTAAGCTGGAATATGTTTCCATTTATAATACACAGTCAAATTAAATTAGCTCACGAAAGTCGTGAACGTAAGAGGATCGAAGGTAGAAGGAGGGGTGTGAAGGTTAAACTTTTTTTTCTACAGTACTAATTTCAAGTAACTACACTACGAGCAACCTCTGACCCCGAATTACTTGAAAAATGAGTTAAGCCTCGTGCAGACTAGCGCGAATTGTCACGCGACGTGACACCGGTAATTGTTCTAACCGTGAAGTTTTCTTAGAAATTGTTTATTTACAGTCACGTCACGCTGTGGCGTGGCGCCAATCTGTGCGAGGCTTTAAGAGTTCAAAACGCAGAGATCCGAAGACGTACGTAGGTTTTCGACATCGGAAAACGGGTTATCGAACTCAACTGGAGTTGGGCAGGACACCTGGCAAGACGCAGTGATGACAGTTAGTGTACGGCCTGAGTGCCCGCTTAAATCGAGCGTCCAGCGGGGCGGGCCGTGCGGCGTTCGTGTCAAACAGATGCATTAACACGTAGGTGTCCTGAGTGGCGGCCGAGCGGTTGCCTTCGCCGCTTGCACGCAACGCTGAACGCTCCGCTGGACGCTTTTTCACTCAGTCCGTACACTTAGAGTAAGGTAGTGACCGAGTGGCGTCCAAGGGCTGGAAGACGAAGTGTGGTTGTCCGACGGCGATATGGGTGGACGACATTGTTACCATCGCGGGTAAGAACAGCTTTCTAACTACGCAACATATTTTCGTAAACGATAAAGACAAATCTGTTTCATTTTGACAGTTCAACAACATTCATTGCGTTATTTACGTTGCTCTGCAGTTTTTTTTTCGAACTTACGGAGTAATGGATTAGCAATCTGTTTCAAAACGATTCAGATTCGGATTGATTTTGCATTACGTAATTAGGGTACTGGTTGAGACTCATGGCGCAGGAGCGTGGGGATTGGTACAAGAAAAGAGAGCCTTACGCCCAGCAGTGGATGAAGTCGGGCTCTGGGTGATGTTAATGATGAGTAAAGAAAATCTTTCTTTTTTACAAAGTCTCCTCTATCCGTCTGTCTGTCAGCGGACTGAATCTCATGAACCGCAATAGGTAGACGACAGTAGTCGAAATTTTCACAGATTGTGTCTTTCTATTGCCCCTATAACAACAAAGATATAAAAATAAAGTTAAAAATTACCCATATAAGGAACGTATTCTTTATCGACGATTTTATGCTTTAAAAAAATGTGTTGTTTTAATATTGTACGGCGGTACGGAACCTGCGTGTGCGAGTCCGACTCGCCCCTGGCCGGTTTTTTGTTTCATCGTCATTAGACATCGATTCACTCACTTCTGTAGTTTCACCAGCTTATTTAATTGACCTTGTATAAGCAATTATAAAATGAACGTTCTCTTCGCGCACACTCATGTATGTCACAACATTTTATTTGGTTTTGTGAGCGTTTTTCTTTTTTTTTGCTTTTTGTTGTATGTGTGTTTAGTTTGTGCAGAGTAAACATTTTTTATTTCTTTTTCATTTAATTTATTAAAACAGACAAACGCTTCCCTGTGTATTCATCGTTATTCATCGTATGGCACTCGTGGGTTGCACCTGAAAATCAGCGTCAGGTGGTTCACTCTGTGTTGCCATCTGACATTATGCTGAGCTGAGGCCCTTTTGGCATTATAATAATTGTTTTCTATTTTTATAGTTTTATGGTGTATTTTTCTGCAGTGTAATGCCAACAAACGCATTTTTCTTTCTTTCTTAACGCTCTTGTTTCTACGATCTGAGGCAGAGCCATAACAAAAGATATTAGAGTAAATAACTTTACCCTTATATACATGTCGCTGTACCCTTTTGTGACCCAGTGTTGTTTTTCAATGGTATCCCCATTAATTAGTGAGTATGTTGGAGTCAGCGATGTTAAATATTTCAAAGAAAATATTTGTACATCCTCTTCAAATATTTTCTTTGAAATATTTAACATCGCTTTGTTTTCCACTGAAAACATTAAATCCGTCCGTGCACACGTTTTATTCATAGAAGTCTTAGTAATAGGAGGAATTCTCATAATTATTCAAAGCCTTTAAAAAAATACTACTATTAAAAAAAATAGCTACTTAAGCATCATGCGGTCAGTCTCTTGGGCACACTACCAGTCGACAGCGATTCGGATGAATTTTTCGACGCTATATTTTAGTTTGTACCTATAATAATATATTAGTTTTAATTATTTTTTACATAATACAACTGTTAAATAAAATATAATTACTCGTAAATGCAAATTTGATGGCTTAAATCTAGGTACATTAATATGGTTTTTAATGTTTTTAATCTTTCTTTTTTATTTCTATCGTATCAAATTACTTGTATTATGTTTTCAACACACTGTCTAGCAGCATTTTTCTGATTTTGTTTACTGCAATGGATCATATATTTTTAGGCATTATAAAACTTGCGTTTAGCTCCTGTAGTCCGCTTGGTAAAATAACATTGACCAATCGCATAACAAAGTATGAAGTCTTTTCGCAGCACGAATACTTATAAGGGCTAATTCATAAAAAAAAACGAACGAGTCTAAGGGCTCGTGTACACGGCACTTCCGCCGCGGTTTCGCCCCACGGCGCGGCAACGTTGCATATACACAGCTTAGAGGCGCAGCGGTGGCGTGGTGGCGGCGTGATGACGACTTCGTGTCGCCGAGCACTTACAGTAGTCGCATACGAGTATGATGTGAAACATCTGATATCTTGGCTGACGTTTATATGTAGTCATTTCAGTTTTATCTAGTTGTAATAAATTTGATATGATACAAAAAAGAATCATCACCATCACCGACACCGTCACCATCAGCGTCACCATCAATAGGTTGGTACCATCTGACGTCCAGTTCTAGCACCACGCGCGTAAATAGCGCGTGCTACCCCGGCTTCCTGTTACATACTTCCGTCCCTATTCACGAAATCATCATCAGATTTGATTATTTAGATTTTGATTGCAGGAAAGCTGTGTGAAAGATGTTACACATCAAAAAGCAAAACCCGCTATTGGATCTTTGGCCTATCTCAAATAGAACCACATTACTCCTCGTTTCATATAAAGTTTAATATCCAAGATTATTCTCACATTGAAAAGTAAAGCTGAAGACACACCTTATACAAATCTGAACAATATCAATATCAATCTGCCTAGCCTTTTCCCTACTATATTGGGGTCGGCTTCCAGTCTAACCGGATGTAGCTGAATACTAGTATTTTACATGGAGTGACTGCCTATCTGACCTCCACGATACCCAGTAACTGGGTGACATGATACCCCTTGGTAAGACTGGTTGTCAGGGCTTCTGACGACCCGTAACGACTATCAAAGATCCAAGAATGACAGCCGAGACCACCGGCTTAACGTACTTTCCGAGGCACGGAGGGGTCTTGGTCATCCACGGACTGACCGCGGCAAGCTTAACCTGAACGATCGACCCGTGCGGCTGTTATTACTTAGCCACGAACCGGAACAATATCCTATGCATTATATTTCCAAGCTATACCGCACGTAATCTTAAAACTATTGAGCAACACAATCTATACGTCGAATAAGCTTCCGAAGTGATTTCAGCGATTCAAGATATTCAAGCGATGGAAGCGACACAGGTGAGCTTTGTGCTGTCAAGTACTAGAGTGACACTCGATTATTTTAAGCTTCGGTTCATTTTATAATATTCTTTAAGGATAATTTGAATAGAGATGCAGATTTTATTATTTTAATATGATTACATTAAAACAGATATTGGCTGTCCTATTGTGAGATTTTCTGATTAATTTTGTTTATTTTAGAAATTGCTAGTTACTATATTAAGTTAGGAAAGTTAGTATTGACACATAACAAACTAGTTTTTAGTGTTTATATAACTCTTATTGCAATAGATTATTTGCCTCATAAGTTTGCTCTCTTTTTGGCACTATGTTTGTCACGACGTTATGTAACGCTGTACCTCGAGAACATAAAAAGTATATAGAGATAAATTGAAATCTTCTTCCTTTTTCAAGAAGTCGATAAAAAAATACATAGACATTTCTTTGAAACGCTAATATGTTTAATCAAATCTACGGGAAATTAATAATACTTTAATCGCTGTTTGAGATAGCAATTTTTTTACAAATTCCTATCTCAAACAGCATGCAAACTAAGATCGCGTGCATAAGTAAAGCTAAATAAACCGCCAGGTGTCCAGTGTGCAATATTCCTAATAACTCAGGACATACCATAAATCAGTCGAACTATTATCCACAGGATTCAGAGCTTCAATCTCTAGATTATCCCATCTATCATTAGACTTTGTGTCATCTAAACGGGGGGTTGATGCCATATATTCAAGCGCCTCTTCAATGGAAAATCTATCTGGAACTGATGCTGACTTTGTCACAAATAAAGTGGCTGGTTCATCCTTAACGGGTGTAAAATGATACTTAACGAATCCGAGAGCTGCTTTTGCCATGATTGCGATTATTTTTTGTTCTGTATCATACCTAGAAACCTTCAGACAACGAAAGGTAAAAGCACCAACTTGTTTTCCCTTTTTATCACTTTGTTATATCCTCACATCCCCTGTACCGTACCGTAAACAGCGATTTTAACCAAAAATAAAAGTCGTTACCCGGAAATATTATTTTCTTAATTTTACTTGCTTTGATATATAGAATGCGTACATGACGCCTATGTGATGGTTTCATTTTTACACCCTGTATTTACAGCCTCCACATCACAAAAGTAAATGTCGATACATAGGTACAATCGGCGCCATCGTACTAATTTCTGGCCTAACACTGATTGTGTAGTGCAACACAAGAGCGTGCGATACAAGAGATGAAGACAGAAGCAAGTATTTAGGGCGTAATGGATGGAGAAAGTGGAGAAAATGTGAGTCGTGGCTTAACTTGAATTGTAAAATGATCGATGAATTGATCCTTTGACACATGGGAGCTATTAAAAGTTATAGATAATGTCAGGGAGTCAGCTGAACTCAATATTTCCGTCATTTAGCGACGAATAAATTCTCCAACGCGCTTTGTGATCGCCACTCATAGGCACGGAACTGCAGCATCGCTTTAATGAATTTACTGAAGAAATATGGGGTCGCAAATGTGAAGCGCATTTTAATTCTCTGCTTTGTAAGCATTTTAGTATAAAATATGAAAAGAAGTGAATTAAAAACTTTTTACCGTGACAAAGAACGAAATGAAACTGGTAAATTACTGTATTTATTCTCTTTGTGTCCGTGTCGAAATAATGCGATTATTGCGCGGCAATCATAATCAAACTATCATCAATTGTTCCGATACATTGCCTGCAGGCGCCAATTAAGGTTTATTGAATGATGTTCCGACTCCGAGTGTATTATTTATCATTGTTATGATTTTAGGTAACGTTAATTTCAGCCTCAATTAATATGCAGTTAGTAATGATGCTTATTTTCCTTTATGAATTAATGTTTTCAACGGTTATTGTCTTATTCAGGAAATTTGTCGGAAAGTTTGACCCTAGAGATTAACGGCTACAACAACTTGCTGTTTTTGAAATCTTTGAGTTTTGAAGTAATTCCCGGAACACTTCGTTTATAGAGCTCCGAACACTTTATGTAGGAGTACTTCGTATGTTTTTTTTAACTAGAGCCTCACGTTCGTAATATAAAAATGGAAGACAGGCGTTGATGATCAACGGTTATTTTACATCTGGACAAAGCCATTTTTTTTAATTTGGACATTTTGCAGGATATCGGTGTCCCGATGCACTCAGAGAAACAGGACACTTCAACTCTTTGGAATTTAGATCAACAACCGTTCTCATGTAAGTGCTCCTTCATCTAGTACCTACCTACTGCTAGATACTATATAAAATAGTTACCTGGCACCCAGTCTCCACATTGGCATACATGCCAGGCCTGACTGGCACGTGATGGCACGAGAAGCTGGTCTCTGGCACGCTGTGGTATATCGGGAAGTCAACTCCAGGTGTGCCGGGGACATTGCGCAGGTCTTGTGGCTTCTCGTGCTCACGGAGTGGCTTGGGGCGAACCACGGCTTGTTCGTAGTGGGTTTCATAGGGATCGTATTGCTGAAACAAAATGAATTTGGTAAGCTCAGACCAAATAAAAAACCAAGACATTACGCTGTCAACAGTGACGTGAAGCCGGTTTCGTAAAGATGTGTGCTCTAACTGCGGTTTAGTTTGATTATATATGTGTGCGTGTTAGCGTGTATGCACAGAGCGGAGGTGTAATTTTGGGCATGCTTCACTGTATTGTTCGCAGCGCTAAGTCTTAGTTTTTCATTTAATCTGAGTTGGTTAGTAAGTATTTTAGAAAAACTGGGAATATGGAGGCCTTTGCCTAGCTGTAGGATAGTGCGTTAGTGATATTAGATCATAACGGCTGTGTATGAGGTACAGATATTTATATATTAAAACGTTGTGTAAAAGCAAAAAAATACTGTACAAAGGCGGACTTAATGCCTGAGGCATTTTCTACCAATCGATTTTAAGGTGATGCAGAGACAAAACATGGCAAACTAGAATATAATAGACAGATAGTTCGAAAATATCTAATTATAATTATATTATATTCAAAGTAACCACAATTTGAAAGCGAACAAATAAATCATCACGGATTTACACCTCGACATCATTGGTATTTCAAATTGGTGTTTAGAGACTAATATAACAGCACTATTTGAATTTCCCAGAAATTATTTGATTTGCTATTGGGGCATAAACTAGACTTCACGAATATCATTACCGTTTCGTAGAATTCGGTTATCATTTTCGATGTGACAAAGTAAACTCAACTCTACTTTTGCAAAACTCATAATTCTGTGAAACAGCGTTTGAACGAATATCCATACAATGCTAAAGTTTGTCTGTCTATTACCTTTTTACGCCTTAACGACTGAACGAATGTCGATAATGACGATGCACACAGATGGACCATGGCCTGAGTTAGGACATAGGATACTTTATCTCTGTAGTACAATCCCGTGGCAGAATTTCCGACCTCCACGCGGGCGAACCAGCGGGAATAAGCTAGTCATTCTATAAATCTACTCTTCTAGTCATTTTCTTTTATTGTTGACATAAAATATACACTACACGACGCCATCGTCTGACTGCATTGTTACACAGTTAATCACTTTAACGGCTTGGACTTTATTAGAGTGCACAGTGGCACATTACTTACATGGAGTGTAAAATGTAACATTTTTTTAAAGTAAATAACTAGTGAAGTTAGAAATACGAAATAGGTCATGCTGATACGAGAAGAAGGAGAAGTAATAAGAATCTCAACATAAAGATTTATTTTGATGCTAACTGTAGTCTTAAGTTTATTTACAAACACTACGTAGAATGGGTTCTCCATGGTCTGAATTAAAGGTTAATTATTTTTTCCTTTATTCATTGTTTATACATATTCATTTAATTTTTAAATAGTTGAACAAAAAAAAAATATAAAAGTGTGGTCTGCCAGTTTAGGGAGCAGGGTCCAAGCTACCCGTGGTAAGGGCTCCAGGGACAGGAACCTCCTCACAATACGAGCCGTATTATCCACCCAAGGACTGAACACGGCAAGCATATTAGCTTAGTAACCGTAGGTTATTACCATTATGAGCATGATACTAAATTCTGGTACTGACATTTAATGGTGCCCAAGATAGAGGCTGTGCCTAGCTTGCGACCATTTTTTTTCCATAATAACTATAATTTTAATGTTAAATATGAATGATGATGAAATGATTTTACTTTACAAGAGCGGCTTCGCCCACGTGGACCCTAATTCTTTTTCTAATATAAAATCTTTTATCGCGATATTATTTCGAACCGCTCTCCCGCCACAATTCGCCCGTCCAATAAGGGTGCAGCTTCTAGCTAGAATGTTCTAGAAGCCGTGTGAAAAACAGACGATGCGCACCTTTCTGACCTTGTCCGATGAAGCGCCAGCCCGCGCCGCAGCTGAGCGCGTAGCTTTAAATTCCCCGCATAATAATAATGATACATCCTTGATCCAGCCTGTCCCATCTTGCTGTCCTCCCCTCAGCGACGCCCTAAGCCGAGGTTCGTACCCCACAGGGGGTGCCCTTAGCGAGCGTTCGCCTAATTTTAATTTAGAATAGTTTTGCTCCTGGCTGGAGGCTTTGAGTGTAGTGCTTAAGGCAGCCACAGGATTGTTCGGTTGAGCAGTAAATACCTTAGTGGTATACCTGCGAGATGCCATAGTTAAAAAAAAAAAAAACCTTTCTGACAAGAGTCGTCTGACATCCGTCAGCTGGGCAGCGCACCAAGATAGAATAATTTACGAAACATTTTTTTTTCCTATTGTTTTCATCTATTTTGTGATGTGTGTATGTTCAACTAATTAAATTGGGATATCTGTACTTTAAAAGCTATATATATCTGCCAGTGAAAGTCCCGTCAAAATCGGTTCAGCGTTTTCGGAGATTAGCCGGAACAGACAGACAGACAAAAAAATTTAAAATTGTATTTGGCTATATAGGTACTTTCATAATATGCATTTAGTAAAAAGCTGTTATTTTGCTATTACAAACAGAGACTCCAATTTAAGCATTTTTTGTAGCAGTGATAGCCTAGTGGTGTGACCGTCGGACTGCCAAGTCACAGGTCTCGAGTTCGAACCCATGGCACGCACCTCTGACTTTTCGGATTCATGTGCATATTGTATAATTATCACTAGCTTGAAAAACGGTGAAGGAAAACATCGTGAGATTGGGTGAGAAATCATCAAATGACGTCTCCCGCTCTGGGTGGAGCGGGAGGGCGTGTCAGACTGTTACTGACTAAAACCCACCCGTATTCCTTCCGTTGCCTGTTCAATGCCAGGGGACCACGGTATCCCTTTCGGACTTTACCGCAACCCCGGCAGGCATTGGTCTCATCGGACCCCTTCACTCGCTGACACTCTTTGAGGCGCGCGTGGGACACAACGCGCCGTCGACCCGGGCTTGGTCCTTACCGGACGGCGAGCTACCCATTGCTCACCGTCCGCAAGCCCGCGCCTACGGTAGCCGGAAATCAGCAATTGATTCCCGACGCCCAGGGTGTCTCCTCCTGCGGCTTCTAGGGGCGTGAGGGCGCGAAATTTGCCTCTCCTTCACGCGTTCCGCCTCCTCCTTTGCGAGCATTACTGCTTCGCAAGAGGTGATGACTTCCCATGCCCTCTCGTTCCGTACCATGGCCTGGACCAGGGCCGGACGCGAGAGATCCCTGCCACCGATCGCCTCCACGAGGACACGGCGGTGCTCTGCCCAAGCCGGGCATACCTCCTCCGTATGCTCCACCGTGTCCTCCGGGCGATCCACGCAGTGATGACACCCGGGCGTTTCCTCCCATTCTTTCCTTCAATTTTATTTATTTTAATATTCATATAATTACTATAATTATTTTGGATGATAATACAAATGACACAGCTCGAAGTTGTTTGAAAATTATATGCTAATATGTTATGGAAGTTCGAAGACTGTAATCATTTTCTTTTTGTTACTTTTTTGCATATTGCCCGGGTCCAAGACATGGAACATTTCAAGTCCATCAAGCTACTTTAGGAAAGCGTATAAAACACTTTTATAACATTTCAAATGTAGCTTGAAATTAAACAAGTTTCAGTCTTATTTATATTCCCGTCCAGATGTTTAGAGTTTGATAGGAACGAAATTAAAGTTCACTCACCAAGTTACACGTTATGTGTTATGTAAATAAGTATGCTATACTTAGACACGAACCAACGACCGGCCCTGACACTGTGATTTCAGGAAATAATTTTATAGTTTCTTTTCTTTACGCATTTTCTATTAAGATGTTATAGTTGCCAGTCTTGATAGGACTAAGAGAGTTAAGAGTCTCTAAGTTGAAACAATGAAGTTTTACATGAAAATCTTAGTTTTTAGGGTTTCTTACCAGTACCCAAAGGGTACCAAACAAACGGCATCTTATTACTAAGCCTCTGCTGTCCGTCCGTCTGTCAGCGGGCTGTATCTCATGAACCGATGGGTGAAATTTTCACAGATTGTGTATTACTATAACAGCAAACAAAATAAAGAAAACAAAACACAAAAACAAACAAATTAAAGGGGATCTCCACACAAGAAAGGTGTTTCTTTTTCTTCTTAATATTGTACGGTGGTGCGAAAGCTGTCGCTCGTGTGTGAGTCCGACTCGCACTTGGCCGGTTTTTTGTGTAAAACTTCATTGTTTTGGGTAATTCAGGAACCTTATTACAGTACCGGCATGCCTGAGAGATATTTCTCGACGGCATGTGAAGCCAAGTCAGAGGCCCATGGGCTTTAAAACTCTGACACCAGGTTGGTTTACTAACCACACGAAAAGAAGAGAGAGAAGAAGATTACAGTACCGACGTAACTGACGTAGACACAGCCAGAATTGTTTATTTTAGTTATTTTCATAGTCTTATGTCATATGGAATTCTTCTCTGGGGAACCTGTTCGGACATTAATACTATCTTTGTTCTACAGAAAAGAGCTGTTCGAGCCATTTACAACCTAAGTCCGAGAGATTCCCTTCGAGAAAGATTCAAAGAAATAAATATTCTGACTGTAGCTTCACAATATACTCGTATTTTTGAAAACCTATTGTATGTACACAAAAATATATAAAATTTTAAGAAGATTTCCGATATTCATAGTTTAAATACCAGGAATAAACACAACCTTGCTGTACATCGCACTCGTCTCCACAGAGTAGGCAACTCGTTCATGGGTCAATGTATACGCTTTTACAACAAACTTCCCATCGACATTCGAAACTTACCCATTAAACGATTTAAAAACTGTATTAAAACCAAACGTTGTGAAAAATTTAACTATAAAATTTCTGATTATTTAGAAGATAAAAAAGCATGGGATGGAGGTGCTCGCTCTGCTAAGCCTTGTGATAAAACCATAAAATTTGACATTTTTTTATTATTATTTATTATCATTAAAATATACCAGTTTTATATACATATTGACATTGTTGAAAATTATAATACAAATGACATGATTACTTTGTAAAGTATTATATTGTTTTAATTATTGTGAATGTGAGGACCATGTGGATTTTTTTTTCTCTCATTAATTTTTTCTTTGTCGGTTGTTTTTAATGATGGTCTGGCAGTTTGAGTAGTTTATGCGGCCTACCCAAATATCCTTTCTTTGGTATTGTTCGTCGAGTTGAGCTCCACGATTACTGACAAATGCTTGCACTGACAGGACAGGTCCACTCAAATCTGTGTGGTTCTTTTCACAAAAGACCATTTCAGACTAATCTACATGGTCCTCATATGGCCTGACCAAGATTATGTCTGGACTTTAAAAGAGACTGTGACCTCTGAGTTTGTTTCGGCCTTTCTTCTCAGAGTAGTCTGATAGGAAACGCCGAACTCATCAAGCTATTTTTTTTTTTAATGACGTGTAAGAGTGATTCCTATATCCTATTTACAGAATAAACAATTTCATTTCATTTCAGTAAATAGCTGACGATAAACAACGTACTATTTACTTAGACTTTTTATGAATACATTTAGACTGATTAGAAGGAGGTATACTTACTGAATTCGATACCCAGGTCGGACAAAACAACCTATTTTCGTTTCCATTTAGTCCAATGTTATCGTTAATTAAAGCTTTCTGTGGGCCCTAAACCAAATGCTTTAATAGTGTCTCAAACAAATAATATTATACACTACAATTAAGCCACAGTGGAATACTATACCATGACTTTCTACTATTCAGCGAGATTAATTACAGAGAACAAATCGTAAGTCACATTACATAAGGCAATAAGTCAACAGCTATACCAATGGCCGACCCTGACACCGATACAGTTTTTACGCGCACCTTTCAACACACTGAACCTATGTACTCATATGTAAGTGTATCGTTGTTCTTACATAAGGAGTTCAGGTTAACTACTATAGTTATTAAGTTTTGAATTGTTAAGTAAGCGGTGTTATTGAGGCCATCAGCGAAAGTTTGGTAAATACTTTTGGATGTAATTATAAGTATTTGCTCGCAAAAAGTTGTCTGCTCGGAAACTTCGATATACCTACATGCTTAATCATCATGTGCTTCATGAACGTTAGCAGAGATAGCACCGGTATTCGATCCCAATTAATATGGCATTTCGTCATCAAAATACTACTACATAATTGATTGCAGATATGTCTATTTTATCCACTATTTTTCTGTAGCTAAAAACATTTAAATTTTAAACATTAAAAACACCAATTACATCATACATAAAATCACGCATTCTTCCCATGGGGGTAGGCAGAAACTACAGAACGCCACCTGCTACGATCTTTACATACTCCTTTAGCCTCGTTTACGTTCATATATCTGGTCATACACGCACGCTGGTTGCGAGTACTACGCACCGTTTCCACTCACATCTGCCTTGTAAATACATTTTGTTAGTCGCCTTTCATTCATCCTCTCAACCTGACCAAACCATCTTAGCATACTCATTTCAATGTTTGTCACTACATCTACTTTTAAACCGCACCGTTGCCTTATCACATCATTCCTCAACCTATCATTCATAATCACACCACCCATGCTTCGCAAGAAACGCATTTCCACAGCATTTATTCTACTTTCATGCTTCTTGCCACACCTAACATTCACTTCCACACATAAGCGTAGGCACCAGCACACCATCGTGAACAGCCAGTCGAGCCTTTTTCGGCATCAACTGGCTGGTCACAATCGCATGTATAGCACCATTCACTTTATTTCCCGCATTTACTCTCCTTTCCACATCTTCATCAATCTTTCCATCTCTTGTAAACAGACTCCCCAAATATCGGAAATCATAACAAAACCAATGAAAACATCAAACAGCTACCAACAATCAACCGATCAATTTAATACCGAATCACTACCGTCGGTAAATAAATCATAATCTAAACAGAGTTGCGTTAATTTCGCCACAATTCCGCGCCCGCGCAGCCGGTAGCCGGTGAGAGGGGATCGCACGCATGCGCCGTCTTGTCACGGACGCCCGGAGTTGCGCAGTAGCACCGAAAGTGCAACCGACTTGCTCGAATGAACTAGGTATTAGTAAGAACTGTCATTTTGCTAAAATTAAAGAACTAAAAGGAAACTGTATTAAAAATATTATAATTATTATTTAAATATTTGACAAAATGCAGGATTTTTTTAAAGGGCCTTGTTATAGCTCCTTCCAATGTCACCCCGTTTTATCTATGTCACAGGATATAGGTAAAGTTGTCTTTTCATACGATTATCACCCAGTTGCAAAAAGACAAGAATTACAATCCCATTACGTAATGTGTATTTCATCAATTTCGTCAAAGCAACAAGTTAATGTAAGATTAGTATTTGATGACAGTTTTAAAAGTTAAAGTTTGTTTCTACAACTGGCTGTATGTCTGTTCAAGCACAGAATCGAGAAGTATGGAGATACCCAGCAGTGGCTGATTCCGGGTTGAAAATTATGATAATGCTATCATCTTCCTACCAAACATCCCAAAGAGGACTCTCAACAGAGGAAGAGGAGGCTCAACATACCAACCAAATTATTTTACTCAATCCACACAAAAACCCATCGTAACTATTTTTCACACGAGCGTAACGAATAAGGTCCTACAGGGTACTGTTATCTGATCGCCATATTATTGCCCTTGTACACTAAAAGAATAAATAGCCCGTCTAAATAGCCCCATTTGTGAAGCAGACATTGTTTTTATTTTTATTGCGCAGCTTAATAGTATGTGTACTGCGTTAATTAACGGAAATGAAAGGAGTAAAAAAGTCATTAATGTTTTTGTACGAAGAATATTTTATTTTGACACGGGTTGAAAGTTTCTGGTTGTAGGAAGGCTTTTAGGTTATTTTCTTGTCATTTTGGAGTTTTCCCAGATCTTGCTAGAGATAAATATGCTCCTGGCTTATCTACTCATTTGCTAGAATTAGAACAGTATCAATACCATTTTGACTAAGCTCAATGACTGGAATTTTTTCTTTGCAACCTTAAAACTTTCTTGGCACAATTGCATCTGTAATTATTATATAAACTCTATGGAACCCAAACAAAATAATTGTACGCTATCGCTTTACGGTCGTTTGCCTCAGCTTAAAGCCTGGATAAAACATGCTACGTACAGTCCGGCCGTCGACGTATTGTGTTCCTGACACCTGTCAGTTGGACAATTGTCACCTGTCACTTGGAAAACGTAAAAAAAAAACTTGTAGTAATAAGGATCAAATAAGCAACACACATATTTGTTAGTATGAAACCGACAGGTGACAAGAACGCATCTCTCGACGGCTAGACTGTAGTAGCATAAAAGCATACCAATTTCGAGCAGACGCTACCTACTAGCACATAATATGCAAGAGTCTACGAAGAAAGTATGATCATTTTACATACACGGACAGCATGCTACTTGCTACCAAACAAGCTTAAGTATTTCAGGCTTTATATCTATCTTCATGCCAGTAGGTACCTACTTTTAAAGTTTTATCGATTTAATGAAGTTCCATGTGGACTAAGCATCACTGCATCACTCCACAATGACTGAGGACATCGTGGAATACATCTGAACCAAGACCTAGTGGACCTTGAGAGTAGAGAAGTTGGAATCGTGCCTTAACATAAACTTCAAGTCGTTTGTGGTGCGGGTTCCAACTAAGTACCAAGAAACCTTCATGAAAGAAGAGTTCTGGCCGAAAGGTGTGGCGTACCGACGATTTCGTGGAAGGTTACGCGACACCACGCAGCGCAACACGACGCCGACACAGTCATCACTTCGTGTACAATAAATAATAAATAGTTATTATAATAAGAATATGTATGTTTAGGTTAAGGTATTTAAATGGATTATTATTATTATAAGCTTTTCTTCTCCAACTGTAGGTAAATGGTTAAGGTAAAGGTACACATTAATATCGATCTACAGGACCTTATCAAATACACATCATATAATGGCTTTAATGCCACGATTAATACGCCCGTTGGGTCTTCTGCTTCTAATAGTTTTAAAACACCTAGTACACATATAGGTTTAATACACATTAATAAAGGGGCGGTGCAGAACAGCCCTGCCCCTGAACACTGTCTTACTGTGTAGACACGGACTCCCCGGGTAGGTGTCGCAAAAGGCATTATAAGGATAAAGTCAAGACGTGGGTCAGCAATGACTCCCTGTCTGCTAATAACAATAATAAATACAAGCGAAACGTGATAATCATGGCAATTTGTCTTTTTATATTAGAGGTCACTAAGGAGCCCAAGTGGAACAGGTAAAAGAAAGAAAATTGGAAGCTTCAACGCTATTAAAGGGCAAGCTACCCTTACAAGACCATTATCATCGTGATTTCAAAATAAACAAAGACTGCAGTTTAATGTAAATTCTTCTTCTTTTTCGTGTGGTTAGTAAACTAACCTGGTGTCAGAGTTTTAAAGCCGCCCACGGGCCTCTGACTTGGCTTCACATGCCGTCGAGAAATATCTCTCAGGCATGCCGGTTCGCTGGCGGGGATCTCTCGCCTCGCCTCGTTCGGCCCTGGTCCAGGTCATGGTACAGAGCGAGAGGGTATGGGAGGCCGTCACCTCCTTCTGCGAAGCAGTAATGCTCGCGAAGGAGGAGGCGGAGCGCGTGAGGGAGAGGCAAATTTCGCGCCCTCACGCCCCTAGCCGCCGCAGGAGGAGACGCCCCGGGCGTCGGGAATCGATCGCGGATTCCCGGCCACCGTAGGCGCGGGCTTGCGGACGGTGAGCAATGGGTAGCTCGCCGTCCGGTAAGGACCAAGCCTGGGTCGACGGCGCGTTGTGTTCCACGCGCGCCTCAAAGAGATGTCAGCGAATGAAGGGGTCCGATGAGACCATTGCCTGCCGGGGTTGCGGGAAAGTCCGAAAGGGATACCGTGGCCCCCTGGCATTGCACAGGCAAGAGAAGGAACACGGGTGGGTTTTAGTCAGTAAGAGTCTGACACGCCCTCCCGCTCCACCCAGAGCGGGAGACGTCATTTGATGTTTCCCACCCAAAAAAAAAAAAAAAAAAAAAGGCATGCCGGTTTCCTCACGATGTTTTCCTTCACCGTTTATTGAGCAAGTGATAATTATATAATACGCACATGAGTCCGAAAAGTCATAGGTGCGTGCCTTGGGTTCAAACTCGAGACCTATGACTTGTCAGTCTGACGGTCACACCACTAGGCTATCACTGCTTGCTTGTTGCTTGTGTGTAAATTAAATCTACAATAATATTCCTCTAAGAGAAAGGTTACAAAATAGGTCTTCTACTAGACAAACAACCTCTTACTAGAACATTTTGCAATGCTCAGAACTCAACATTTCCTAAGTAACAAATTCTGGTATTAGACAGAAATTATGTCGTAATTGCTTCATTCTCCTTTGAGTTATTAGGTCTCGGTGTAAGGCTTTCGTAAAGATCTAAATAGACTTTACTGGAAGCCTTATTTAATATAATAAACTTCTCTAGGTCTAATTAGATCGCTAGAGGGCAGATTTTTGTGTGATGAGTAGTGATGTTAATTGAATTGCCTACGGCTTTAATTTTGTTGCCGTTAGGTAGTACGTTATATTGATATTAGTTTTGAGTAAGCATTTTATAAATAATAAAATAAATAATGCAATGAATGTTGTTGAACTGTCAAAATGAAACATGATTAATTGATCTGTTCACCATTATCAGATTGTGTAACGCACCCTAGTTGCTCAAAAAACAAATCCAAATTATAATAAACGTATACTTTTATTATATGATTTTTTTGAGTAGGTAGGTAGGACTTAAAAACTGAATTTCCAAAGACCGTAATGCGACAAGATTTTTTCGACAATAATTCCAACACGTCTTCATTTCGACAATACTTTAGTTCGAACTACCTAAATTCCGACACTACTGTACTCCGACAAAGCGTTAAACCTTCTAATTATTTAGAATCACAATAAAGTGCCAATTTCACGAATGAAACTAATCGCAATTAGCACATTTAACCCGCGTTCCAGACCTGTTAGTGTCAATACTCGACAACAATGATGACACTGACAGCCCTTGAACGCGGCTTAGATGTGCTGATCGCGTTCAGTTCCATTGGTAAATTCCGCCCTTAGACAATCATCAGTCCCTACGCTCTCACTTCACAACTCCACAATTCAAATTCATAAAGTCACATTAAAACGAAATATACATATATTCAGAACAGCGTTATTAAAAAGTATATCAAAGAAATGAAATGAGGGAAAAGAAAAAATGTAACAATTATAAAAGTGATTTCATTTTCTGACGGCTCCAGAGTCCCCTAGGACTTCGCCGAGGACTTTGCTATTTTTTATTACTTATTCAGATATTTTAAAACGTGCTCTCCATCCAACGTTTAATTTCAAACTTATGAGAGTAAGAACTTTCTTCTTAAAGATTTTATTACTATAAATTTATAATATTAAATATTAAAATTTTAATCCATTCTTTTAGGGTGCCGTAGTAAAATAGTTCATTATGTCTATATTTTGATCGCATGTTATCTAAAAGTATTAAAATTAAGGTACCTAATGGTTTATTCATATAAAACGATCATGCACCATGACACCATCAGTTACTGGACTAGATCACTTAATAACTTCGTTTAATGATTTTTGTCTATTTCTTTATTAAAGGGAGCAGTAGTGGCCAAGTGATAACGGCCACGACTTACGAGTTGTCGGTTCGAATCCAGACAGGTGCTTCACTTTGAGTAAATTATTTCATCACCACTGCTCTCAAAACGGTGAAGGAAAAGAAAACATCACATCATGCATCGTGAGGAAACCAGCATGTCATACGGCCAGAATTTTTAGTCACCGTCCAAATTTTGATATACGTATTAATCTTTAGCGAAAATCATTGACTACGTGTTTTTTCTTACAAGAATATTGAGATATCACATCACAAAGTTATTATATCCCACGCAGAGCGGATAATTCTTTCGAGAAAATGTTTTAATATGAACATTTTACGTATCGATTTTTTTTTCAAAAATTGAGTTTGTGAATCATACCTAATGCCTAGAAAAATTTGGACGGTGACTAAAAATTTTGCCTGTATAACCAAAAATTCGACATGACATCTATCAACCCGCACTGGGTGCATGAACGAACAATACAGGCTGAATATGCTTTATTTTAGAAAAAAAAGGGGTTTTAAAAATCTTTATTTTATGCTTGGTGTGGCACGCACTTGACATATTTTTTCTTTTACGTCTGACTTTGTTAGTTTCATCCAAAACATAGCACTTATTTATGTATAAAATGGAAGGAGAACGAAATTGATGTATTTTGTTTAAAATCTAAAATTACTGCAAACTTTAACGAAAGTCAGAAAACTAATTTACTATCGACACCTTCACAGCGACTTATTTTATTCTGCCTCACCTTTGTACAGAGCTAATCGAAAATTGTCGTTTATTAGCAAGTCGGAGGACGCTACTACGTTTCTTTGACAGCCTTTTAAACGGCACAATAAGCTTAATTACTTAGCTAAACTAAATAAACCTCTTAAGATAAAATAAAAAATGTTTCAGCAGCACTAGAAGGTGCGAATTTGCAAAATTACTTCTGAATACCAATTCTTGGACCGAACTAAGTTACAAACAATTTCCACTTTGAGAGGCTTGATCAAAGAAATAAAACTAAAAAACAGGCCTTCTTCAGACTTGCCGACGAAAATGAGAGTAAATTTAACCAGCAGTAATTCTCCTTTGAAGGCCTCCTGGGAGCTCAGTTGAAAGGAAAATTGCAAAAGTTAGAGTTCCCTTATGAGGGGCCGTTAGAGCAACTAGATATTGTAAGGTCGCAAGTGGTCCACCCTTTTATTATTGTAATATCTGTACTTTAAACCTCTGTAACTAAGTTCGCCTTTGAACTATGCAGCTATTTGGAAGTTTGAAACGTTATTACGGTCCCATTTGCATGTTAATATGAAATATTGTTAATGGTGTTGAACTTAAATTTATAGCCTTTGCCCCCAATAGACTTCGCTTTTGACGCGATGATAATTTCTTAGCTAAATTGTATCAAACGACTGTTAAATAAATACCATAATAATTAAGGAACATTCATGTTAACTTAATAGGTTTTCACTGCTGACCATCATCAATTTACTTTTACAAAGTAATTTGAAGCTCAAACAGAATCCAATACAAAGAGTCATCCTATCAAAACCGACCATCCAAAATCCAAACACTTTCTCTGTTCTTAAAAATAACAAAGCGGCACCCGAAAAACACTAGATGGATGAAAACAAGCCAAATCCCAGCAGTAGGCCTTGACAAATAGTACTATTGACTCGGCCAGATGTTTGCCAGCAAATACCTACTAACAATATTTGTTGGTAGGACACATGTCGTAATCACAATGTATATTACCCGTATGTCTTTGGGGATACACACGTGTCGCTTCAGGACTTTTTGTCTGTTGATTGGAGATTTAGTAGCCCCAAGACAGTTATAACCAAATATGGCAGTCTCTAATTGACAGATACGACTATTAAAATGATTACTAGGAGCAACTTTACTAAGTTTATTGTATCATCAGTAAAGTTCAGTTGTTTAATTAAAGCTGCTGATCGTAAGGCATTCAATAGTAAGGCTATAAACTTAAACATAACAACAAAGTCTCAAGACTCTTACAACACCAAATGCCTAACAAATATCTGTACCTGCCTTAAGACTACTTTTGTATCAACGCGGGAATAAAACCCACCTTACATACTGCATTCAAAGAACGAACGACCTTCGTTCTTAAAAAAAAAACTTTCCCACGCTCACTATTATTCAATTACCGCACAATAAGGCTTATGTCACAAGTGTACACTTACTTGCAAGTACGCGGCATCAGACACGAGCCCACACAGGAGCGCACCAGTGAGCGCCCTCAACACAGCTTTACCCATTTCCCCACACATTTTGACAAAATAAACTGACAACAAAATGAACTGACTGAACGCAAGTGCAGCTGTAACTGTGTAACTAAATGAAGTAAGGTGCATAGGTGGTCGCCCCACTAAAAAGCAGTAGCGGTCTGTGGTAGGGTGGAAGTTTATGAAACAGTTGAACGGCCAAAGAATGGCGAATTTGATTGGCTGTGTCTGGTGTATTTACATGTTTGATTTATGTTTGGTTGAAGGTGACACGTTTAAGAAGTAGGATGAATGAGTCTTTGGTTACATTCGCGTGTCCAAACTCAAACTAAGTATTTAAATTAAACCATTTACAGGCACTTTTGAATTGTCAAAGAGTCGGTCAGGAAGTTGAAACTAGTTTCCCATTCCAAAACGTAGATCTCTATGGAGAAGAACGGGCAAGAAACTCCAAGGATACTCTTTTAAATATAGATATTAAAAAATCCTGGGCATATTATACTTATAGATTTTAAAAGTGAGAACAAAGTAAAGAAAAAAATCAAACTAATTCAAAATATAATATTTAAAAAAGCCCTGGCAGATAAGAGATGACCAGTCACAACTGACGGTGCCCGTTCATTTTGGAAATGCAATTGTGCAAAAGCAACTAATACAAAGAATTCCATTTTGGTTGACCGATTCAAAACGTTTTTATGCTGTTGGAAAAATACCTACATTTCATAGAAAAATAGCAGGTGTAGCAAAAACATCTTCTAGGTCTTATTAAATTAAAATCAATTATTTTATCACGATGAAATCGTGTATTCCAGAAAGTATTTTTCAATAAATGAAGTTTTCATAACAGATGATTTAAAAAAATGTTTTGCTACAGAGATCATGCGAAAAAAAGCGACTATTTGTAAATAATAAAAATAAAATATGTGTCTGTTCAGTAATATTATTTCGTTCATATTCGCGTGTAATATTATAATTATTTCAAATAACAGAAAGTGACCTAGTATTTTCAATACTCAATCGTATTTATTTGTGTTCCACAATGATGATTTTTGAGCAACGAATAAAATAACTCGTCCAGTTAAAAAAAACATTGAAGCACAAGTTATTAAACAAACATGGCTTGTACACGAAGCCATATTTTACACTTTTTATTGTATACATGTGAACAAAATGTATAAAAATACTCCCTATAATATTTTATTTAAACACTATTGCCATTTGGATTCAGGTCTTTTACTGACAATTCCGTTAGTAAATATTCTGTGTTAAATACCAAATTGTCAAAGTGAGAATCGAAATCAGCCCCTTAAGTTCTGAGTTAAGCTACATGATTATTGACAATTGCGCACTGCATGGACAGGTCCACTCAAATCTGTGTGGTTCTTTCTTCAAAATACCATCTTAGACACTAATCTGCATAGTTACCACATGGCCTGCCTGAGATTATGTCTGGTTCTTAAAAGAGATAGTTTGTTTCTGTCTTTCTTGTCAAAATAGGAAACACCGAACTCATCTAGTTTTAAAACATAATTTATTTATGACCTGTAAAAGTATTTTTAACAATTTACAAAAATAAATATCATTTAAAAGCGTAAGGGTGCTGACATAAAGAAACAGGTTTCCAGCGCACGCAGGCAAGTCTGTGCGGGTTGGTACCGATTGGTGCAGGTATAATATTCCAATGTAGGTTTAAACTAATCGGTGCTGACTACCTGGACCGAGCCATACGGGTTTAAGCGTTTGCCGGTGTAGGGTGTGTTTAAGAAAATGGATGTTGTCTGTGCCGGAAACCTGTTTCTTTAGGTAAGCACCATCCTGCACCGATCGGTACCAACCCGCACGGGTTTTTCTGTGCCGGAAACCTGTTTCTTTATGTAAGCACCCTAACACATTGCCAATGACAGTACCCTTATTTTTAAAATTCGTGTTTACAATACCCTACCGAATTCAATGGATGTTGTTGAACTGCTAAAAAGAGAAAAATCGTCATTATGTAGTTGTGCCACTTGGGCTGGCAGCACGATCAAGACCTGATTACAAAGGGTTTTTTTTTATTGTTTCCTAAATAAAGTGAATAAAATTAAAATAATCCTGTCTTTTGTTACCATAACATAAAATTTAAACTCGCGAGTCACTAATTAAAAGACAAAAGAAGTGTCCATCAAGCTTTTCCATAAAATAACGTTCAGAAAATAATATCGGCAGTGCTACACCGATGCGATGTTCAGAACACATCAACGGAATTACGCTGTCGATAAAAGCATTTTTTCTGACGGTCCGTTGAAAACTCGTGTGACTATATGTAATCTATATACGTGAACTCCAGCACTTCGTGATTGAGTTTTTTGTGTACAGTCACGACCATAAATACCATATATTTACACAATATTCCATTGATTCATTCAAGATTTCAAGATTCCATTTGATTTTGCAGTAGAACCGAGGTAACCGAGAATTGGCAAACTTAAGTGGCAGTTGGCAGGGCACAGCGAACAGGGGCCCAAGTCTGCTATTTTTTATAAATTCGTCATTCCAACACTAATAATCTGCTAGATTCATAATGTTCGATCATTGGTTGATCATTGTATTCCACAAACACGATACTCGTAACGAATTAAAAGAAATGACTGCACAATGAAGTTCTCATGGTAGGTCACTGATCAAAGGAACTGTCAAAATTTTTGCAGATTACCGCCTAAGAAATGCACGATGCGTTGCGGCGGCGGTACGGCGCCGGAGCGGTGTCGCTGCGTCGTCTTACATAGAAATATCTGTGGCATGTCACACGATGCGCTCCGGCGCCGCACCGGACTTGCAACCACCATAACGAGGCGGGGAGGGGTGAATGCGTTGCGACGTTGGAGCGGCACCGCTCAGGTTTTGCGTCACAAGGAGGGACACACGCTCGCTCGTTGTCTGACAGACTGTCCAACGCTGCTACGGCGCCGCTGCGACATAACAACGTTACGGCGCCGCACCGCTCGTGTGCCCACTGCCACGGTGAAATCTTTGCGGTGCGGCGCCGCAACGCATCGTGTGCCCCCGCTCTCAGTCAGTCATCATTCGTCATTTTTCATTATGTACGAGATTACCAATAGATGCCATTTCTTTCAATGGAGTGTCACTGGGTGACCATTGGAAAGTCACAATGACGCCATTACATATGTTAGTAGATTACGAAACTTGTCAAAATCAACAATTATGAAATCAATGATAGACCATTCTGACACTATTGTAATAGCAGACTTGAGGCCCTGAACAGATGGTGGGTGGTCATTGGTCCACTTTGTGGGGGGCCTCCCACAAAGTGGACCAATGACCTGGTGAAGGCCGCAGGAATCCGCTGAATTCGAGAAGCACAGAACCGGTCGAAGTGGCGGTGCTTGGAAGACCTATGTCCAGCAGTGGACGTCTTTCGGCTGAAATGATGATGATGACAAGATTCAAAAGCGATTTTCTCCCAAAGTATTGATAGATATCTTATTTTCGAAATCATACTATTATGAAATAGGTCTTTGGTCAAAGTTGCAATTTTAATTTCACGAAAAAAATGCTTTTGGATTTTGCTGTTTACTGTAAGGTTTAATGCTTGTGAATGTACAAAAAAAAAACTTTTATTGAATTAAGAAAATATTGTTTATTCTATCTGTGAAAGCCGTCATATGAATGCGGGATCGGAGTGTTGGTGAAATCTAATACATGGGATAGCGAATATGTGGAATAAATATTGTAGTGGTTTTCTTTGATTGTTTGTTTGTATAAATTGTATATAAGTCAATTTAGATGGTTTAGATTTTAGCTTTAGATTTTAAATAACTTTTGATAGAGTAGTAGGTACGTAACTATTTACCTTGTTATATTTAAGAGCTAACTCCAGGTAGCGGAAGTGTCTTCTTCAAATCGAGCCCAGAAAATTGTGAACATGCACATACTTAATCCATTATGACTTACATAATCCGTTTGACTGCCTCGTCGGTCTAGTGGTCGCAAGCGCTACTGCTAAGCATGAGGTCCTGGGTTCGAATCCCGGGTCGGGTAAACAGTTATTGGGTTTTTCCATCTGGAATTTCTCAGTAGCAGCCCGGAGTCTGGATTTGTGCCTGGTTGATGGGAATAGGCTCGCCCCCTATACATGGGACTTAAACAAAACTGGCGAAATGTGGGTGGACTATTAGGTAGGTACACCTCTGCCTACCCTTCGGGGATTACTGCCCTAATGTTATGTTGTTGTATGTAATCCTATAGGATTAACGAAATAGTCGATGGCTTTCATGGTTATCGTGAAAGATGTTGCAAATACTTTTTTTTTTTTTTTTGATAGGTTTATATAAACAAGTTTCAGCAATGAAAAAAAATAAAAATATTGAATGTTAAAACATTTTGATTTGTATTGAGATGGAATATAAATCTAAATATGAATTTTTGGCAATCTAAATCGTGTTTGCCTCTGTTCATACAGACGATGAACGAGAAATGAGACTCTGTTCATAAAACGAAATAATATTCATATATCTACAGGTAATAAATCACTCCGCCGCACAGTGATGAGTAGAAAATATTTTAGGTATTTATCAAAAACTATCGGTAACCTTTGCGCAAGCGTCGATCAAACATAATTCTCGACAAATTGCGAAACATCCCGACAAATATTACACGTATAATCCTTTTTTTACTTAATGATGTTTTATTGGCATCCATTCATCATACATACAATTAGATGGTTTTATATTTGTATTAATCATTCAGGCTTATTTACCTAATAGTGGTTAACACCACTATAGCACCATAATGTGTTCAGTGAAATCCATATTGTTATTTTCATTTCCACAGCATAGAATTTCCAATCGTATGTTTCCCGTACATAACGCCGGAGCCACACCGGCTCCGAACCGCAGGATGAAAAAAAAACAGAATATCTCATAGTGAGTAAAACTATGCGGCAAAGCGGTGCGGTGGTGCGGTGCATGGGTGATATTCATTCGTATACACAAACCTGCGGCACTGCGCCGGTGCGGCTCCGTCGTCATGGACAGGCGACGGCGACATGGTTGTTTTTAAAATGTTGTTGGGCCAAAACTGCGTGTCATGGGTTCGATTCCCGCACGGAACAAATATTTATATGATCTACAAGTAGTTGTACCGGGTCTGGATGTTTGTGTATGTGAGTTTAAATGTTTGTAAACGAACCCATCATACAGGAGAAACTCCTAGTGCGGGGCAAAGTATAAAAAAAAAAAACATCGCCACCTCCACGGCGTCGTCGTTGGCAGCGCAGAACTCACTTTGGGTGCATTTATGGGGGCACACACACAGGCCAGGATAAGTTTAAAATAATATTCTTTGACTTTGGTAAAAAATATTTTGCGAAACAACTCCACGTACATACCCTGCTGCTTTACCGTTATAAAACTCACATACCTAAAACTGATATAATAATCTACACTCTAGTCTCCAATTCAGGATCCGGAACATAAATTCAAAAATAAACCTTTTTTAAACCACACGATCTAACTCAATAAAAAAAAACTAATTGCAGTACATCAAATAAAAACATATTAACGAAGAACGTTAGTTAGCGCATTAGAAAATCATTTGATAACAAACGCTTTCAGTTTTCACGGGCCACTGCGCGTGCGCTGGCCGCGAGTTTCCCGACATTAAGACTTAATTGTTCCCGCTTTGTATTGTTCCTAAAGTTAATAATTGTAATTTATAACTGTTTGTATTTTGTATACCTACTTAATTTATATCAGTTTTAAGGAGTGTTCATATACTCGTAAATATACGTTTAATTATCAGTTACGTGGTGTGATTATATGTACATATATCTACTTATCTTGATAAGCTGTTAATGCCTCATAAAGTCCATGAACTTATCTATCTATTATAATATATACACACATTCAAAGTGTCTAGGGATCAAGCACGTTTTAGAGTATCGCCGCAATTGAGGATTATTATTTTAACTTTTTTGGATCGTTACTCGTATTGATTATTTTTTGTGAATTTCACTATTTGAATAAAGAATTTTCTTTAAATTCTGATTAAAAATATAAAAGCAACTGTCAATCAGGATATGTAAATATATAAAAGTGTGTAATAGCGTTTTAACAAAACCATAACAATTTCTGCAACGGAACTGAAAAACATTGCATCGATATGGAGCGACGACATCATTTGACACGAGAAGAGATGATGATAGCCGTCGGAATTTTGCAAGTTGGTTCCAGGCAACGAACTGTGGCTGTCGCTCTTGGCACTACACAGAGCATTATAAGCCGCCTCTGGACACGCTATCCTATTACGGGCAGCGTGGCCGAGCGACATGGAGGACGATCCTGCGTCACGACTCGCAGACAGGACCGGTACATCCAAGTTACTGCTCGACGGAATCGTACCATGACCACCATGATGTTGGCTACGAGGCTCCACAGCTCTTCAGGCTTGCTGATAAGCGACCGAACCATCCGAAATTGTTTACGTGAAGTGGGTTTGCGTTCCCGAAGGCCGCTGAGACTTCCACCTATAGCACCCCGTAATCGTAGGGCCCGTTTACAATGGGCTCGCGAACATAGAAATTGGGAGGAAGAAGACTGGCGTTGTGTTTGCTTTTCTGATGAATCTCGTTTTGGTAGGAGGCCGGATACAAGACGTACTCGAGTTTGGAGGACCTTTGGACGTCAAGAACTTTTGAAATTTTGTCGGAAAGTTCATTCATATGGAGGGGGAACAAAAATGGGGTTGGGCCGGTATTGGAATCAGTGGAAGAACTGCAGTGCTATTCTGTAACCATCTCACCGTCAAAACTTAGGTGAAGTGAGTTGTCATTCCAACAGGGTGAGATGACACTGACAGCTCACTCCACGCTCACTTCACATGTTTTCACGGTGAAGTGGTTACGGGAATCGACATGCTGATCTCATTTTGGATCAGGGGCAAGATTTATGCGGAGAGGATTGTTTCAGGCGTCATCATGCCTTTGCAAAGCCGGTTGGGTGATTCGTTTCAACTAATGCACGACAATGTACGTCCACACACGGCTAGAGTCGTAACACGCACTCTTGCAGATGCTCGCATCAACGTTCTGCCGTGACCTGCTCAATCGCCAGTCCTCAACCCAATTGAGCACACATGGGATATGCTCCAAAGAAGAGCTCTGCCGAGTATGGATGCCGTGCATACCCCACAACAACTTTTTGACTTGTTAGAAAGCACTTGGGCGGCCATGTCTCAAAGTAATTTTGATGAACTGATTTTAAGCATGCCAAATCGCTGTGATCATACGAGTATGATTCGTTTCAATGGTATGACAGAATGGAAACAGCTTCTTTTTTTAAATCTTTATAATAAAATAATAAAAAATCCTCGTTTTTGCCTTTTTTGCCATTTAATTGATGACATTATAATAAGTTCAATTCCCAAAATGTGCAAAAAAAAAAAAACTTAATTTTTACAAAATATACGGATAAGTTGTTTACTTAAACATAGGACATAAAGTAAGAAGCCAGTTTCGAAGACTAGGTTTGGGAAATATTAATTGAATAATTTTGTATACTTAAAAATGTAGTAGATATTCAGTGGGGCCAACATATATTACGAGTATATCGAGCTCAGTTCGGCCGCCTAGCCGTCAGGAAAATAAGACAATAAACTGACGTTGATACAGCTCGGTTAGTCTATTTTAGTTATTTTCATAGCGTTATGGCGTACGGTATTCTGCTGTGGGGCAAAGCTGCTGGTATATGCAAAAACGAGCAATTCGAGCAATTTACCAGCTAGGTGCCAGAGTTTCTCTGAGAGATTTTTTCAAAGTGTGTATCCTCACAGTGGCATCACAATTCATTTTTACCTTTTATATTTGGCAAAATATTTATTATTTATTTATATATACTGTATTGTACACCACAAAAACACATAACAAAAAAAACAAAATTAACACTACAAAATATACAATGGGCGGCCTTATCGCTTTCCGCGATCTCTTCCAGGCAACCTTGGAATGGACAGTGATTTGCCTGGACATAAAATGGGGCTGTCGTTGGTGCAAATAAAAACTATACAATATACTAGAATATATACATAATGTGTAGAATATATACACAGATATATACATTAAAAAAAAACACTTATACACTTAAAATTCACAATGTTACACTAGAAATAAGGACAAACTACGTGCTCCCTTTCACACGCTTCATAAGGTTCATAACTCATTTGTTGGCCTTTTACAAAAAGCTAAAAAAAAAAAAAAATGCCAGACAGGTAGACCATGTCCTAACCAGATCGGGGTAGGACATAGGACACGTTTTATCTCGGTTGTCCTCGGGGATAATTTCCGACCAGCACGCGACCAAAAGCTAGTAATATATAAATTACTGAAATATTAAGACCTATGAAATTGGCGTTTTGTATGGAGAATTTTAAAGAAGTTGCATTTTTCATACAAACATTTTCTTAATTTATTTAACAACCATGAACACTAATGTTTGAAAACTTTTATGCACTAATGTTTAAAAGCTAAGATAACGTATGCCACTTAGATTAGGCGACAAAAATAAGTTTTGGCTAACTTTTAAAACAAATAGTGGTAATTTTTGCTAACAAAAAGAGGAGTAATTTTTATAGTATTTTTTATGTATAGAACTATAAGTAATAAGGTTTTTTTTTAATATTGTAGATGGTCATTATTCGATTTAACAGGCAATTGATGAAAATTTTAAATCATAGAAGTGCCGAGGTTCTCTATTTGTGACAAAAAAAAACGCCAATTTCATAGGTTACCCAATATTTAGTTGCAACATCTCGAAGTACCTGCCGATCCCAGTAGGAAAACGCAAAGCGAAAATTCAAAAAAATCACACACATAATACAAATACATAAACATATAACTGGCGAATTGTGGGTGTAATAGGTACACTTCTGCCCAACCCTTCGATACAGGCGTGATGTTATGTTATAATATAAATACCTACTTAAACATTATTGACACAGTTGCTTTTTGTACTGTAAAATAAGAGCCTCATTTTTAGGGTTCCGTAGTCAACAAGGAACCCTTATAGTTTCGCCATGTCCGTCTGTCTGTCTGTCTGCGACTTAGCTCAGAGAATCTTAGTACTAGAAAGCTGTAATTTGGCATGGGTATACATATTATTCACGCCGACAAAGTGGTAAAACAAAATAATTTAAAAAAAAAAACGGGTTGCACTCCGAGAGTGCCGAGTGCAGAAGTGAAAACTTGAATATTAACATTGTGAATTTTTGCCATTTTGGAATGGTTAGAGAATAATTTTGCACCATTCTACTCTCCCTCTGTCTTACGAATTTTCGATCAGGTCACGTGTCCTGACGCGAGTTTAACATTTTTTACCCAACACAAAAAAGTGCACAACGCCGCTAAAAAAGTTTTCACTTCAACTTTTTTTTTAGTTTACTACACAAAAAGTAAAGTGGGGATGTCTTTTTTTATCATCTAAACTTTCTGAGTGGTATCATTGGAAAAATCGTTCAAAAATATTGTGAGTGCGTGAACATCGAGTTTCTGCAGTCTGTCAAATTTCTTTAATGGATTTTTAACTTTAACACTAAGGAATGAGTATCAATGCTGATTGGGGAGGTTTGAAGGATTGGAGTGGCTTGGTGTGCTGGCGTATGTACTTTAATTGTTTAATTGCTAATTGTTCGGCTTTAAATAATCGATATGTTATAAATATCTGTGGAGGCTTGTTATTAGCAACCTGATAATGTTTTGTTGTTACCTATTATTTGTAATTAGTCCGTAAAAGCCTTCTTAAAAGTAATAAAATAAAATAAATTATTTTTGTGACCCGCTTGTGAAATATTAAACTTTATGATTTTAAGCTGATAATTTGTCTTAGAGTCAAGTTTGTGTGCCCCCCTGCCGGCTAAATGGTTAGTTTTGGATATGCGAAAAGAGCAGGGCATTAGTGTTTATGACGAAATTACAAGGCGAACTATCACAGCTAAGTAGGCTCTACACAAGTCAACGAGTAATATTCGACCAAGTTACATACATTTTCAGATGCAAAAACATGTTCTCCCATACATTCCATATATACATATACAGGGTGTTTGGCGCATGGACCGACACAATTATTTGGGGGATTGGGAGCGTCATTTGGGAGGTTTCACCCAAAGACCCCATGTCCTAAGTGTCACGGTTATTGAGATGTTTTTTTTTGTTTTTTTCACAAAATTACCCGAAATCTCGCCTTTAAATAGTCATTACTTTTTTGTTTATTGTTCTAATTGCACGAAATAACTTTTATTGTATTCTGCAATGTATTCTTATTCTAAATAAATAAAGAACTTTTTTAAATAAAACTATGTTCATAATTTTTGGAAAAAATCTAAAAAAATCATATCTTATTAACCGTGACACTTAGGACATGGGATCTTTGGGTGAAACTTCGCAAATGACCCTCTCAACTCCCCAAAAAATTGTGTCGGTCCATGCGCCAAACACCCTGTATATAGAACATGGTTTTCAACTACAATGTTAAGTTTGTGCTTGGGATAAATTCATCCCAACTACGGAACCCGTCATTGTGCGTGGTCCGACACGCAATTGGCCGGTTTTTTATGAAATATTTCCAAACTGGCTCTTCACTCTTCTGTGTAATTCATCCAATATAATTTTACAAAATTAAACGTGGATGTTTATTACTCTCAAAGGACAGATGGAAAAAAATCGCCGAAAGTTAGCTGATATTCTGAAAACATACGAGCACATTACTTTTATCTCGCTTGAATACATAGTTCCCTTGAGGACGGATTGGTTAAAATATTACGTGATACTTATTTTAAATATTTAATTGGTACGCAACAAATGTGGAATTAATGATAGTTTTTTCCTAAAATGGGTTGAACAAGTAAATGACTTTTAAAGGAAAATATCAAGCCTGTAATACCCGAAGGGTTAGGCAGACGTTACCTATATAGTACACCTACATTTCGCCAGTTATATGTTTACATCCTATGTAATAGGGGGCGAGCCTATTGCCACCAACCGGGCACATATCCAGACTCCGGGTTGCTACTGAGAAGTTCCTGATGAAAAAACCCAATAACATTCGGCCATCTGTTCTTCGAGCAATATGCATACGTGGCCTTGTCCGCTACCGTAGCCAAGGGTAGGTGGGCCGCCGGGCACTAGGGGCCATTCGTTATTGATGCTTGTTATTGGGTTTGGCCTTATCGCCACGCTTGGCAGGCAGGTTGGCGATCACAGTATGGTGTTCAAAATCTTTAGAGACCGCTGATGCCCAGTCTCTAGTCCCTTAGTCGCCTTTTACGACACCTAAGGGAAGAAATAGAGTAGGTCTATTCTTTAAGTCCCCCGCCAATGGACATTTTTAATACCAGAGGCTTCACAGGTGCCCATGAGACACCGGACCTATGAGACTCTCTTCAAACTCTTACTACACCAACTAAAAAGCACTCAAATATTAAATTGTCTTAAAAGAAACTTCATGCACTTCTGTTTCAAGTCTTTGAACCTTAATCAAGAGTATTCAACCACAAGGGACATAAGTTTTTAACATTAATTTGAAGCTCAAACAGAAACTTATGTTAACAAAATCGCTTAGGAATAATTTAGTTTAGTCAAGTACTAAAGTTGAATCCTATTTACTAAATATCAATTTAGCATAATATGAACAGAGTTAACATATGAGCCAAAGGACTTTGTAACTGTGCAGGCATTTAATGCATTTACATTTTAAGTTTTAAGCTTAATATTAATATTATTATGGACTTATAGAATTTCACGTAAATAAAAATTCTAAATTACTTACTTTTTGTGCTCACATAATATCATAACATGTTCGGCCTTTAATTTTACCACTTCTGGGACACAGGCCTCATCTGAGTGAGAGGGAGTGGGCCGTAATCCACCACCCTGGCCCAATGCGGGTTGGTAGATGTCACATGTCTTCGAATTTTTGGTTGTTGATGTTTTCCTTCACCGTTTTGAGAGCAGTAGTGATGAAATAATTTACACAAAGTAAAGCGACTGTCAGGGTTTGAACCTACGACCTACAACTCGTAAATCACGGCCGTTAACACTGGGAAACCACTGCTCACATAAGAACATTAAACTACTTTTAATTGATACTGTCGATTGTGTGTCTGTGGGGTTATGTAAGAAAACCTATTTTTAGACCCTTTTTGTGTGCAAAAATATCTTGCTCGATTTCCTAACAAATCTCCAATAATAAGTTCGAGTCAAAGACCTAAGACAACTTTGTAATTCTGAATCTATCACCATTCCCTTCAAAGAAGAGGACACAGCTATACATTCTGTATATCGTTGTCTCAGTTACTCATAGGAGCGATAGTTGGTAGTTCGGAATAGGTCCCCGTGGGCCAGAATTACCGGTCAGTTGCGAAAGTGTAGATAACTTGCAACGTGGGCCTTCGGAAACTTGTTCCCAACTACTGCACGTGGCGAAACAATAATCACACTTCCATGTTTACTATTTATTAGTTAAGTCGAGTTTTAATTAGTTCTGATGAGAATTAAACTAGCCCACACACGACACGAATATCTTGTGTTTATCGTATGTTCTGCATAATATCTGCTTTGAATTTTGTCAAAAGAACTGAGTGTAACCAGTAGAATTCTTGTTTTGCAATAGCTGTTCTATCCTGCCTGTTTATATCTGCTAGTCTTTACATTTTCAATTAGTTAAAAACATTGCTAAGAAGGCAACGAATAGCATGATCAGCCTATAATACACCCGATGCTGGGACAAAGGCCTGGTCTTTCACTGACAGGGAGTGGGCTGTAATCCATCACGCGGGATCTGTGAGGGTTGGTGTATGTCACATGTCTTCAAATTTTTAGTTCTAGGACATGCCGGTTTCCTCACGATATTTTCCTTCTTCGTTTGGTGATGAAATAATTTACACAAAGTAAAGCCCCTGTCTGTGTGTCTACTAGAAGTGGTAAGTCACGCCAGTACTGCAACGAATACTATCCCTTAAATTTAATACAACTAGCTTCGTACGAGTATTTCTGACTGACGGACCCTTAGACAATTCAAAAGTGCCTGTAATTGGTTTATTTAAAATAAATAGTTTGAGTTTGAATAAACTACGAGTACGTAAAGCCATGTTCAGCTGTGGATGTCTTTTCAACTGCCAAGGTTAAACCAACATTTTCCCATAATTAATTACCGGAAAAATCACCACCGAATCAAGCTTTGTCTCGTTAAAACAGTAACACAAAAGGCAAATTAATTACTTTGAACCGTGTGCACTTAATGTGTCCCACTTTGCACGGCTTTAGTCGAGAGGCCGTTGCATAACCTCGTTTTGGTGTTGCCATTATGATTTTAAATGAATGTATCTATGAAATTCAGGTTAGACGGAAGGGATTGCAAATATCGGTCTTTCTTATTACGTAGTAGCCATTTTACATGATTTACATGGCATAGTCTGAGACGTAAATGTAGGTCATCGATTTACATTACATAGCAATTTCTGATAACAAATCAATCACGTTAAATCACTAATTAACAAATCAATCAAGTCGGCTTCAATCAATCAACTCAGCCTATCGCAGTCCACTGCTGGACAAAGGCTTCTCCCAGGCTGCGCCACAACACCATGTCCTTCGCCTTCCACATCCAGTCTGTCCCAGCCACTTTGTTAAGGACGTCGGTCCATCTAGCTGGAAGGCGTCCCACGATACGCTGGCCCATACGCGGTCTTGCTAATTAATTGCAAATCATTAATCGGTCTTCCACAACCAGTTCACGCCAGCAGCTTCCAGCAGGACATTGTTAACGTTGTCAATTCAAATGGTCTAGAAAAAGAAAAACAAGGTAACAAAAAGGCCATTTTTGATCCACATCTATACATTATACAGTATGGAAACCACATATATGCAATAAATGAAACCACATACTTGTTACCGCCTTTCCTGACGATACACAAAAAATGGACCAAATCGGTCCAGTAATTAGGTCAAAAAGTAGAGCTCATATTTTGATCATATTTGAACACTGTAGAATTGGATCACTAGGTCAATGATTCAATGAACTTGAATCCTTGAACATTGAAAAACGACTTCGAAATTTTGATTTCGTCGAAAATTTTCAAACTAGGTATCAAAGCGCCATCACCGACAAAAATGCCGCGCGCGTGCATGGTTGCCGCTCTTCCTGGGTTTAAGGTATATCTATACAGAGTGTTTACTTTTATAGAATTTATTTTGTTTGAAAATTTCATTTTTTTAATTTACGATTTATTATTTAATATTGCTATACTTCTGTGGACTAGTATTACATGTGGTTTCAATTATTGCATATATGTGGTTTCTATACTGTATACAGACAAATAAATAAAATTGAAGTGCCTGTTTGTAATGTCAAAATAACAGCTTTTTACTAAATGCATATGAAAGTATATACGGTACTTCTAACAAAAAAAAGTGTGTGTCTGCCTGTTTGTTACGGCTAATCTCCAAAACGGCTAGACCGATTTTGAAGAGGCTTTCACTGGCAGATAGCTGATGTTATAACTTGAGTCTTTTTACAAAAATAATTAGGGTCCACGCGAGCGAAGCCGCGGGCAGCACCTAGTTAAAAATACAGGTACTATTACATAACCCTTTCCTCTTTTTGTCTATTTCTGCCCGTGCTAACACATTAGCAAAGTTGTACTAATAAGCAAGTGATAAGTGGAACATCTATGCTATACGCCAGTCTAACTATCTAGACTGTCCATACGTACAAATGAATAGGAACTGAATAGGAAGATCACAATACTAGAACTAAATACAACAATTAACACATATCTTTAAACGGCTTGTTCGTACAAATTGTTAATATACATTCATATCTACTACTCCAGATCATACTAATCGAAATATCGTTAACAAAATAATTTTGAAACCATCTAGTACAGTTTGCACCGACGACACAAGCATTCTACTAATTGTTATCATCGTTGGACCGGCCAGGCTCACTCCTAAGGGTCAAACTAACAGCGCATTGAACTCAGGAAGGTGTAACTCAATTGGACGCGTTACGTCGCCGGACGCATCACACGAATGGACCGGCTTCGCAACAAACTCTCGCAGTAAAGACCGGAGCACCGACTAACTACTGGAACAACGTAGGTTCACGTAGAGGAGAGGTACAGGGATGTAGAGAGGATTGAGAAGACGTCAATGTTGACTCTAGTTTTGATTTCTGCGTTACATTTAGGAGCCACCACAATTTCCCAAGGCGAAATGAAGTGAAATTGTTTATTCTGTAAATTGGATATCGGAATCAATTACACGACATATTAAAAAATAAATTAAAATAAGCTAGATAAGTTCGGCGTTTCCTATCTGACTACTCTGAGACGAAAGGCCGAAACAACCTCTGAGTTTGTTTCGGCCTTTCGTTGTAGTCAAAATTCAAAAAAAAACAAAATTCAAAAGTCATTTATTCAAACTAGGCTGAGAATCAGCACTTTTCGAACGTCAAAATTACATAAGACAGTCCCCCAAAACGCCCACCCTTCACCACTTCCTAGTGCTTTTGCTGGGAAGAAGATGTGGCGCAACAAACTCCCCAGCAGCACAGCTGTCTGTTCAGTTAGAAAAAAAATAAAAAATGATTCTTTAAAACAGTATGCAAGACAATTTACAATATGCAAAAAATAATTTAAATTATAAATTAAATAGCTATAATTAATAGCCATATGACAGCTAGCACACGCCAATATACCAACCAAAAGCATCGAGAACTATACTCAAGCAGAAATAAAAATAACTAAAAGTAAACAATATCTAAAAAAAAAGAAAAAGCCTCCAGGCATAAAGGGCGTGCCCGCTTACACATAGCTGTAACTAGAAGTTACAATTGATAAACTAGGACCATCGAGGTAAAATAAATAATTGTCGAGGTCGCTAACTAACCACATATTGTAATACAACTCATAAAAAAAACATTGTAATGAGTAGATTATGTCAGCACTAAATTAAAATAAAATTAAAATAAATTGAATTGAGTCTCTTATAAAGTCCAGACATAATCTTGGTCAGGCCATACAACGACCATATAGATTAGTGTGGTTTTTTGAGGAAAGAACCACACAGATTTGAATCGACCTGTCAAGTATCAAACATTTAACAGTAATCGTGGAGCTCAACTCAGAATTGAAGGAGTTTAACGACTTGACGCACAATACCAAAGAAAGGACATTTGGGAAGGCCGCATAAACTACTCAAACTGCTAGACTATCATTAAAACTAACTGAGAAAGAAAATATAAATGAAAGAAAAAGAAATATCCACGTATATGCATAAGTAGTCCTCTCACTCACAATAATTAAAATAATATAATAATTTACAAAGTAATCATGTCATTTTGTATTATAATATTCAACAATGTCAATGTATAAATACGTGGGACTAACCACCAAATGATATGCTAAATGGGTAGGTTTTTTTTTAAACTGGAGTACGCGTTGAGAAACTATTGCAGAAGAAGAATGTTTGTCAGACATGCTGAAAGGTGCAATAGCCCGACAAGGAGTAATATTAGGGGTGTTTTGCAGTTAAAGCAATCAACGATTCACTGGAAATAGTATGAATCTTGATTATAGGAAGATTATGGTGTTTGTGACATGTTCTGATCAAATCTTACAAGATTTGCAGGCAATACAACCTAATATTTCCTAATCTGATTTCCCGAAAACATTAAAACGATTTCCCATCCAGTTTATCTACATCTCTGTTGTACACAGGAACTCGGCAGAAGGGTACTGGATAGAGTAAGTTAGTGAAGGCAATTTCTCTCAGTTTAATAGTTGCTAACAATATCGACCACCGGTCAGGAACCGAGACCTCGCTATCTTCGCCCTTGATAATAGTTATTTGTTATATAAGAGTGCAAAGTTGCTTTTTAACCGCGTGTTCAATTTTGATGACCGAGCAAGCGAAGGATTCTAAAATTGAATCACGAGCGCAGCGAGTGATTCAAAATTAGAATCCTGAGCGTTAGCGAGGGAATCAAAAGAGCACGAGGTGAAAAATCTTTGCACTCGAGTGCAACACGTAACTTTTCATTCCACCTCAGCGAGGAAATGACTAAATGCAAAAAAAAAACGTTTACAATCACAAGATAGGTACCTACACTTTTATTTCAGTTTAGGTATTAATTACTACATTATGACAGGTAGGTAAGTATTACAGAATAATCTTTAAATTATAACAAAATAATACTAAGGTATAATTAAGAAAATTTTAAAGTAACGTTGCTACAGTTATTTAAATTGAGTGTAATATTTTTGTTTGGTACTGTAATATTGGTGTTAGTCACTTGTGTACTGTTTTTCGGTAAACTATCTGTCATACTTAATAGTTGTACCGATTCATCGGATTCCCTTGGCGTGAATGTTGGAGAGAGAGGGAGATGGTTAGGTGTTTCATAACGGCTTATTTTTGATGTAGAAGGGCCAGTCCAAGGATCCTATTGAGGCTCTTTCAGTGTAATGGCTCCTACGATGCCTTCACATATTTTAGACTTATTTTGGATGGAATCCTCTATGTATCCCTCTACAACTGCATTGGACTTCCAGCCTCCGTGGCGCTTAAGGGACAGGAGATCAGCTCCGGAATCAGCCAAAAGTGTGGCTGAAGTTCGTCGGAAACAATGACCCGTGTACAACAGGGGTTCTGGAAGTTCAAGAAATGTTGCTATTTCTCGTGGGATACTGCCAATTTTATTAGTACCCATAGGCTGTCTAACACACTTTCCATTGCGATACTGTAGAAAAAATCGATTGATTGGAGTGTTAGGCGGGCGTAAGGCTTGATATTTCTCAACAATCGTTACGTATTCCTTGCGAATGACGAAGTTGCGGTCTCTTTTTGTCTTTGTATTAGGTAAATTAATTAATAGTAAATCATCTGAATGTTTCTCAATGTTTTTGACATTAAGTTGTGTTAGTTCATTAGTTCGACATGCTCCGTTTATTCCAATAATAAGAACAACCTGTAACGTAAAGAGTATTGTAGTAGATAAATGAATAAAATTGATATGAACGTGTGAGAAAAAGATTATTAGATATACTACATTTAGAGGCATTGATATCCACTTAACTATCAACTTTTGAGTGTCAGGATTTTCAGGTTACCTATTAGTTAGTTATTTAATCATGTAGGTATTTTAATATGTGGGTGTACCTACTACAGGTGCACCTCTGCCCAACCCCTCGGGGAAACAAGGCGTGATGTTATGTTTTGTATTTTAATGTCTATGAATATGGTGTGTAGGGAAAAGGATTATAAGAAAGCACATGGAGACAAGACTAGGCATTTATTTCAATTAGACTTGTCAATAAATAGGTATTGTTAATGAGAAAGCTAGTTATCCGTTCCAAATCTAGGTCTTCGTGGAGAAGAAGGATAAGAAACTCCACGGAAGCTTGTTTTGAAGTATTTTATCAACACATTTTTACATTAGCATTTAGTTTTGTTATTACATTAATCTCTTGGACCATTTCTTAAAGCTAACAACTTTATCAATGACAAATAGAATATGAATATTCCTTCATTCGATTTAACACTTATGTAGCAATATTAGCAATATTTTAATACATACAGAACATCATAGTTATCAGCAATAATCAAGATATAATGACAATTTAACTTACATGAACATTGTAGTCAGTCGATCTTTCACTAGAAGTGATCTGATGATCCTTATTTCAATCCATTTTGTAATAAAAGCAGAACTTCTGATAAGCAACATTATTTCCTTATATTAGCTTTTAGCAACTCAATATTACGGACATGGACATCACTCAGGGTCTGTTCTTAGATATTAACATAAGCTTTTATATTGTTACCAGTCCAGTGACACGTACAGAAAAGAGAACAAGAATTAAGTTACACGACCTTTTAAAACATTTCAAATGACAGTTGTCTACCCTACCTAACATGAATATTACCACAGATAAAATGAACTGAACTATTAGTACAAAACAAATACTTTTAAACTATAAACTGTAATAATGTCTTTACAAAAATATAATTTATACGTAAACTAATCTCTTAGATATTCTTAACAAAATAATTTAATGGAACTTGTATCCTCAATCATTTAGTATTTAAATATAGGAACAACAAATAAATCAGTGAGACCCTACTACATAATTCAACCAAGATATTGGAGACAATAACAACAGTTGAGTCAAATCAGTGTTTGACTTATAAAAAATAAGTTTGTTATTAAATTCATTTAGTAAATTAACCATAGATAATAATTACATTTATAGGTATAACAAGTATAATTACATTTATATATCATATTATTTATTTTTAGACACAATAATTACATTTATATAACACGGCCATGCTGACAAGTACTTCGCTCTCGAAGTACCTTAGAGACCCTTTTTCTACAATTGTTTTACTTTTGTTTTGCCAATTGCCTAGACGTGTCAAGTCCCCTCCACCCGTTGTTAGTGGGATAGACTTGCACCAAGCAAATGACCGACCAGCGGAAACATGTTTTTCTTTTTGAATTTTGATATATAAATGTAATTAGATGAAGAATCATAAGTGTATCTCATCGGATTTTAAGCTCCTAATAACACATATTTTACTAGGATAAATTAAAAGTATATGTAAATCTATTGTTTGGATGTTCTATTAAACTGAAATGTACCAAAATTACAATCACAAATGGTAATTTGTGATTGTAATTTTTTAATTCTTCGCTCGCGAAGTACCCAACTAATTTAATTTTAAAATTATATTAAAATAAATAAATATTTGTTTTCAAGAAGTCTCTGGCCTTGACATACCAGTCCTATCACCTGCTGCGCATGAATTTCAGAAAGGTATCAGGGCAGTGACCGACCAGCAGTAATGTTATAAATAGCCTCTGGCCTTGACATACCAGTCCTATCACCTGCTGCGCATGAATTTCAGAAAGGTATCAGGGCAGTGACCGACCAGCAGTAATATCATAAGTAGCCTCTGGCCTTGACATACCAGTCCTATCACCTGCTGCGCATGAATTTCAGAAAGGTATCAGGGCAGTGACCGACCAGCAGTATATATATATAATATTATAAGTTATATAATTATACATAATTCTTTCTATTTATTTCCGAATTAAATCCACATCAGTGTGTAATTAATTAAAATATGCTTTCAGTAACTTAACATGTCAGATTAATAGAACAAAATATCAACACAATAATAAGAAAATGTAATTAGGTAAAGTGTCAGAATCTTAATTTTTCTTTGACTACTGAAATGTTTCGTAAATTACCTAGACCTTGCAGAGCAAAACGATCATTAGAAAGGATAGAAGATATTTCAAAGGCCCTTTAATTTCGGTGCCAATTCATCATTACGCATATGATTCCGCGAGACATACACTACATCTCCTACGTTAAAGTTTACATTGTTACTACGAGTGACATCTAAACGTTTATTGAATTTTTCTGCAATTTGTCTAGCTATTTCTCGGTCAGCCTCTAATTTATTTGGATTTTGTCTATCTTTTTCTTATAGTACGTCGTAAGTAATAGCAAAGGGGTAGAGCCCATGGATTTTGTACAGTTGTGTTAATTAATTGTTGTACTTTCCACAGAACGTTCGGCCACTCTGACTGTTCATTGCACATAGTGTTACAATCTGTGATAAATTATAAAGTTAATTTCTAGTAAATAGACACGGAAGTGTTTCAAGGCGTTGTGAATAGCTAGAGTTTCTAAATCATAAGAACTATATTTTGATCTGCAGGTGTAGTTCTTTTACTAAAACAAATGACTTAAGAATCACTATCGTATTTCTGGGTTAAAAAAGCACCATATCGTATAGCAGTAGAATCAGTATATAACTCTGTTCTTAAAGCAGGATCAAAGATTGAAAACAATGGTCTAAGTAATTTAGTACACAATTCCTCGCAATGTCCCGTTCAGAAACCCAATCTCATTTTTGGTTTTTCTGTGTTACCTAATTTATATATACTACATTAAATTAGTACTCTTGTAATGCCAAGTTTCATCTAAGTGAACACTTGTATCCTATTCTCAGTCTCATCTTTGTGAGAACAAAAATTAATTATAATCTAGCTAGAGTAACAACGTACCTAGTTATTATTGGTTTTATAAGCTAAGCTTCAATTAGATGTTCACTATTTTTGGTTCATTACCTAATGATCTTTCAACATATTTAATCATTGTAAGTAGGCACATTTTTTTTTATTTTTTTTATAAGAATATTTTTATGCAAGTAGATACCATTGTTTTCCGAGACCTTTGTTTTTGAAATTTGTTAA
Organism: Xanthia togata; assembly: GCA_963853775.1. NCBI lineage: Eukaryota > Metazoa > Arthropoda > Insecta > Lepidoptera > Noctuidae > Xanthia > Xanthia togata. The sequence continues at coordinate 23,364,483 of OY970794.1, read as the reverse complement.
AATACCAATTGAAGCTTAACTTTTAATGACAAACACTGGTGGCGATTCTCCCGTACACAGAACAAAACCAACCAAACTATCACCAAGACTTCACTTCTGGCTACGAGAATCGTAAAGCTATTCCGAAACAGTCTCAACCCAAAAAATATTTTGAAACAACCAAAATGGAATTTGACAATTAAGACTCCACGTGGTACATACTTGTTTGCCCTATTCCGTGTTTTTTTTTTTTTTTTATAGCCTCGAACTTTTTTTATTTTGGAAATTTTCACTTTTTGCTTGGAAAATATAAAAAAAATATTACCTACTTGTTGAGTATTAGGGGTTTCAGGGTTTTATAAAGGGGGTCGAAATTTTCATTATTTTTGCGATAGGACACACCATTTTCGAGATACAAGCAAAAGAAAAGAAAAAAAACCAGTACAGTACTGTTTTTGCACCCGAAGTCGAGGTGTTCGTGTGAATTTTAGTTCATGACAACTAATTTAAGGTCAGACTCAGTTAGGCAAAATTCAGAATAGCAAAATTGTCTTTTACACTAAATTAAAATCTCAGTACCATCTTAGTGCTGTCAAACTAAAATATAGTTAAGTTGGTTGTTTCAAAACATAGCCAAATATACTTTAAGTCTATTTCAGAATGGGAAATCATCTTTTAACAAGAGCAAACTAAATTTTGGCGATTTCCAGCCCAGTTTAAAGGCATTTGCGTCAAGAGAAACGGCACCATCCTGTTTTAAAATATTCGTTTAAAGGTTACAAAACTTTTTCTATGATGCACCATCAGTTGATGTTCCTCATTTCAAAGTAATATCAAAGCAGAGCCTCTAAAGGCCTTACCGGCCCTGCAGCTCCCACTTACACTCCTACTCTAGGAGTTGGCAGCATGATGTCATCCTCATGGTGAGGGTTTAGACAGCTACCCGGTGACACCACTTCTTCCAGCAAAATCACCAATAGAGTCCTACTCCAGGAGTTGGCAGCATGATGTCATCCTCATGGTGAGGGCTTAGACAGCTATCCGGCGACACCACGGCTTCCAGCAAAATCACCAATAGCTCCAACATTGATTATGAAAATAGCAAAATAAAATTCATTAGAAATCGCTTATGTAAGACAGGGCACTATCCCACTTCTGATGTGAGAAAAAGATTATTAGATATACTACATTTAGAGGCATTGATATCCACTTAACTATCAACTTTTGAGTGTCAGGATTTTCAGGTTACCTATTAGTTAGTTATTTAATCATGTAGGTATTTTAATATGTGGGTGTACCTACTACAGGTGCACCTCTGCCCAACCCCTCGGGGAAACAAGGCGTGATGTTATGTTTTGTATTTTAATGTCTATGAATATGGTGTGTAGGGAAAAGGATTATAAGAAAGCACATGGAGACAAGACTAGGCATTTATTTCAATTAGACTTGTCAATAAATAGGTATTGTTAATGAGAAAGCTAGTTATCCGTTCCAAATCTAGGTCTTCGTGGAGAAGAAGGATAAGAAACTCCACGGAAGCTTGTTTTGAAGTATTTTATCAACACATTTTTACATTAGCATTTAGTTTTGTTATTACATTAATCTCTTGGACCATTTCTTAAAGCTAACAACTTTATCAATGACAAATAGAATATGAATATTCCTTCATTCGATTTAACACTTATGTAGCAATATTAGCAATATTTTAATACATACAGAACATCATAGTTATCAGCAATAATCAAGATATAATGACAATTTAACTTACATGAACATTGTAGTCAGTCGATCTTTCACTAGAAGTGATCTGATGATCCTTATTTCAATCCATTTTGTAATAAAAGCAGAACTTCTGATAAGCAACATTATTTCCTTATATTAGCTTTTAGCAACTCAATATTACGGACATGGACATCACTCAGGGTCTGTTCTTAGATATTAACATAAGCTTTTATATTGTTACCAGTCCAGTGACACGTACAGAAAAGAGAACAAGAATTAAGTTACACGACCTTTTAAAACATTTCAAATGACAGTTGTCTACCCTACCTAACATGAATATTACCACAGATAAAATGAACTGAACTATTAGTACAAAACAAATACTTTTAAACTATAAACTGTAATAATGTCTTTACAAAAATATAATTTATACGTAAACTAATCTCTTAGATATTCTTAACAAAATAATTTAATGGAACTTGTATCCTCAATCATTTAGTATTTAAATATAGGAACAACAAATAAATCAGTGAGACCCTACTACATAATTCAACCAAGATATTGGAGACAATAACAACAGTTGAGTCAAATCAGTGTTTGACTTATAAAAAATAAGTTTGTTATTAAATTCATTTAGTAAATTAACCATAGATAATAATTACATTTATAGGTATAACAAGTATAATTACATTTATATATCATATTATTTATTTTTAGACACAATAATTACATTTATATAACAAACGCATAATTATGCCTATCAACATCTACTAAGTATACTATTTAATTGAGATTAATATACTTAAGTAGATACTGAATGTGCAACTGACTTACTTTTGCCGCCAAATATACGGAATCGGGTGCTTCGTTAAGAAACTTTTCAATATCAGATACTGTGAAAACCTTCGATTTTTTTGGTTGATGACCAGATGAGGCTCTTTTTAAAAATGCCACTAATTTAGGATAGGTATCGATATGTTTGTCTTTTTTCATCTTTATTGTTGCTTTTAGCATCGAATACGTACTCCATAGAGTGCTTGCTTTCTTGTTCTCGGATAATTCTATAAAATATGCCAGCAAAACGTTTTCTGAGAAAGTTTTGGCTCCTTTTGCTAGTCGCCACGTGTTGAACATATCGTACTGTTTTAAATACTTCTCGCGTGATTGTTGAGGGAGAAAGCTCATTTGCGCATTATTAACAGTTTCAGTCAATTCTGTTGGCGTCAAGCAAACTTCCTCGTCGCTAGAATCACTCATTTTAGTTTTTTCACTTGTTTTCAAGTTTCTTGTTTTTAATATACCTAAGGTTTAACAATGACGTGAAAAAATGCCGCGTAAAGAACCGCGTACAAAGCAAATTGAAAAAAGAACACCAAGAAGGTTCCGAGTCTGAGTTTTTAACAAATTAAAAAAAAGTTGTATGATATATTCGGCACCATAGAGGTAGCAGTAAATAGGTTTAATGTTTTTTTTAATTCACAAACTTAGTGCACACGATGTTCTAAATTCAATTTACTTTATCCTCTAGAGAATAAAAACGGCTTTTCCACTCAGATATTGAAGATTAAAAATACTCTTTCCGAGATGGTGGGATGAAAAATATATTTCTTATCTTATACAGGCGATAAAATTTAAGAGTCTTTCAAAGTTTTGAGTCGAAATCACCGAGTTTTCTGAACCCTGGACCTAGTTCTTTTAAAAAAAACTCTTCAAGAGTATTCGTTTTAATATTTTATTCGTGTGAAGGATTAGTTGGATTTAAAAGTTATAGAATAGAATATAATACATAATATTCTACAAAGTTGTTATGTGCAATACGTATTACTATCATAATATACTGCCGTTTCCGGCGTACAAATTTAGTTTGTAAAATTATGGGTCATCGTTACATTAAAATTAAATTATTAACTATTAGAATTAGAATTACAAATAATTTAAATAAATTGAACAATAGTTGCAAAATTTATTAATTATGTTAGTCAAAATTCAATAAAGTCAAGGAGATAAAATAGTTTATCTGTGTATATAATTATATTTATATGAATAAGTTTATGCTTTGTATGTATGTACATATTTATTGTATATGTAGATGGTACATCGCTGACTACCTGCAGTATTGTCTCTCCTGTTACCTTTAATCCATCCAAAGGTTCTCTGCAAAAGATCGCTTTAAGCGATAAGACCGCCCGTTGTGTCACCCTATGTAAAAATTCTAAATTTATGTCTGTAATTTTTATGGTGTACAATAAAGAGTATTATATCTATCTATATTTTTATGCAATAATGTCAAATACACTCGAGAGCAATGAATCCGGGTCACTTAAAGAATGTTAAAAATCTCGGAAACTAAAAATGATAGGTTAATGCAATAAATTGTATTTAATAGACAATGTAATACTCCTTAAATTAAAGTAAAAAAAATATAAGTCATCATACATTTTATTAACACAAAATTACATAAAGAAAAAAACTGCTGATCTCTCCTTAAAACAAAAATAGGAAACATGAAATTTTTGAACTTTATTACGATTTTCTTGAATTTTAATACTTCGTATTGCCTCCTCGTGCTTCCATTACTGCGTTTACGCGGTTTGGCATGCTGTACACCAAGTTCCTTATACGATTTTGGGGAATATTCTCCCATTCCTCTGTGAGAGCAATTTTGAGCTCACGAAGCGTGATTGGGGGAGGGTTTCGTTGTTTTACGCATCTGCCTAGCTCGTCCCAAGCATGCTCGATCGGGTTGATATCCGGGCTGCGCGCTGGCCACTCCATACGAGTAATGTTCATCTCTTGAAGGTAGTCATTCACAATCCTACCTGTATGAGGTCGGGCATTGTCATGCATAAATATAGCATCCTCACCTAAATTGACCATAAATGGACCAACGTGATCATTGAGGATTTCTTCCACATATCTTTCGCTAGTTAAAGAGCCGTTTTCTATGATCACCAGCTCTGTGCGACTTTCAGAAGAAATTCCGGCCCACACAAGTACAGACCCACCACCGTAGGCTACTTTTTCTTCGATGCATGCTTGCTTGAATGTTTCCCCTGGTCTTCGATACACTCTGTGTCTTCCATCGTGCTTGTAGAGCATAAATTTTGATTCGTCGGAGAACATAACTTTTGACCAATCTTCAATACTCCAATTTACGTGGCTCTGGGCATATCTTAGTCTTGAAATACGATGCCCACGCTCCAGTTTAGGGCCGTTTGCAGGTCTAAGGGGTTTTAAGTTAGATTCAGCAAGCCGACGTCTTACTGTCCATGCACTTGGGTTACTTCCTCCGAGGCGTCGAAACTGATTTGTGAGTTCAGTTCCTGTAAGAAAGCGATTTCGAAGCATGGTGTTCACCAAGTATCGGTCTTCTCGTGCTGTGGTACACCTGGTTCTGCCCGTTCCTGGTCTGCGTAGGTTAGAACCAGTTTCTTCGTAACGTCGGAGAACTCTTTGTACTGTTGACAGCGACACACCGACAGTCCTGGCTGTATCGCGCTGACTCCGGCCGGTTTCCAGCATTGTAAGTATTCTGGTGCATTCTTCAGGCGTAAGCGACATAATTTCAGCTTGAATAATGAATATAGAGCACTATCAACATGGTTTATGTACCCACATAAATGACAGATTACAAACAAAAGCAAAACCAAATGCTGTAATTTCGTAGTTCCATCTTCGAAAGTGGCCCTTTTTCAAATTTGATTTTTTTATGATATAACTTTACAATAACTAAGAAGTTTTAATACCTTCATTTAAGGAGTATTACATTGTCTATTAAATACAATTTATTGCATTAACCTAGCATTTTTAGTTTCCGAGATTTTTAGGATTCTTTAAGTGACCCGGATTCATTGCTCTCGAGTGTATTTAGGTAACTTTTTTAATCATAAAATCTTCAGTGGAGTAACATTTGCTTATAAGAAAGTTAAATAATTTACATTTAAATGTTCTGAGGCTGAGAGTTTTGAAGCCATCAGGTCATTTGTTATACGAGTAAACAGTAATGGACATGCAGTATACATTATTAGAAAACAATTTAATTCTACGCCTAGGTACGTATTAAGCTTATGCACTTTTCGGCTGGTTCTGGACACAACATCATTATACAAGTTAAATTCATGTCTTTTTTGGTGTACATAGATACCAATTTTAAAAAAAGTTCAGTGGTGGAAGTAGCAGTTTTTAAATAGTTGAACACAACTGTCCAGTGGGTACGCCACACAAATTGAGAAAAAATGCGTACGCTCAATTATAATTTTAATTATATTTTTGTGGTTGATTTTGCTGTGGTCCTGAAGACCCAAATGACGTTGTGTTCACCAATTGGGTGCACTATATTCAAAGTCAGATTTAAATAAAACAGGTTTTCAAATTCTTAAAATAGTCTATTCATCTCAAAACTTTGGCTTCTTTCTGCAAAGGTACGCAGAACTCAAGCAGAACTATTCAATCGCCAATGGGGAATAAACATCACACATAATAAATAACTCACTTTCATACACATTTCCACACAAAGCATCATTTTATATAATCCTCATAATCGTTGGCATTCATGCGGTAGTAATTACGATTCACTTTCAATTAAACAATTATGGCGGACGACTTTCGCGTTCTTTAGTGAAAAACGTTCGCTAGTTGCGTTGATTGATACTTACGATGATTGTAATGTGTTACGTTCTATCAATGTCATAATATGCACACGATATCGATACTGCTATTCATTAATGGACATGTAAGAAAGTGTGTAGGGTTAAGCTTATGAGTGATATATGATATTTATTTCTGTAAATAGGTTCAAAAAAGCACTTTTACACGTCAAAGTTAATTTTTTGTTTTAAATCTAGATGAGTACGGTGTTTCCTAACCGAATAATCATAGAAGGAAGACCGAAACAAACTCAGAGGTAACAGTGTCTAAAATTGTATTTTGAGGAAAGAACCACACAGATTTGATTGGACCTGGCCAGAGTAATTTGGTAGCTCGTATAACGCTATATTAAATAGTCATGAATAATCAATAATATTGGAATTTGGATTGTTAATTGCAGTCTATTGTTATTGGTAGCAAAGTGGATGCTGTTTCCTAATCTTAAAAAAGGAACCTCAATCCAAATTCATATTATTTATTTCAAATTAGCACGGCACTTTTAAATGTCACAAGTAAATATAATTAATTCTAGTTGCCACTTCCAAAATGTAGTTTCGTATGGATAAATCCATATTTACTGTTTTAAAATGTTTTACCTCTTTGACGCCTTATTTCCAAATTTTAAAAACCCGGGACTTTTTAAAATTTTGAGAAAAGGCGACACAAACATTTCATCACTTCTCTTTCCTACTCCATCACCAAACCCTGTTCGTCTATCTATAACCTATTCATTGAGACCATTCCAATAAGCCTTAACACGATACCTGTGCTGTAAGTTGGTAAGGGAGTTGGGTATCCTGCAAATTCCAATGAGGCTGCAGCATCAGTTCATGGTTACTATGTTCTTATAATATTGTTGAAGTAACAGAATACCAAATTTCAAATCGATCAGACCTGTAGAAGCCGCTCATATCCATTCATTAGCTAGAAAAGAGCCGATAATCTTCCAACGGCTGAACCGATTTTCACACATTCATGATTTAACACCCCCCTTTTTTGTTTCGGGGGTTAATAAATAGTGTCTAGGCCAACTTATTACTTATTATGGTGGCGTTCTGTAGTTTCTACCTACCCCCATGGGAAGAAAATGCTTGAGTTTATGTAAGTCTCTACCTAGTTATTATTTTCCGATCGGCTAAAAATGTACCGCTCATTTTTTGTAGCCCGAGTGCAGCAAAGATCAATGTTCAGATAAAGCACCTACAATAAGACATTAAAAGGTTAAAGACACCAACCGACTAGTACTAGGGCACATAACATTAATCTGGATTCTAAAAACGTTTGACACTTTTATGGTTAGAACTAGCGTCACCATACTTTTTGCTCGAACATGGACTGCTCTGAATGTATGCCAACTGCAGTATTACGTAATTGCAGACTATTTTATGGTGTATGTAATTCCAGACTATTTCAAATACGTCTGAATGAAAAGTATCTTAGTTTCCAGATTATTTACAAGTAATAAACATATGGCAATGGGCAGGGCACATTACTCGCAGAGCAGATGGTCGATGGGGCCAAAAGTTTCTGGAGTGGCGACCGCGTACCGGAAGCCGTAGTGTTGACCGTGGGGGATCACGGTGGACCGATAATCTTGTGAAGGCCGCAGGAATCCGCTGGATACGGGAAGAACAGAACCGGTTCAAATGTCGCTGCTTGGAGGAGGCCTATGTCCAGCAGTAGACGTCTTTCGGCTGAATGAATGATGAATAAACATAATATCACAACACTTATTTCCCAATTTCCATCGGATTGTTAACCTGTATTTTGAAGATGTCTGTAATTAAATAACTTAAATATTACAGTAAAATCACTGTGTAAGGATAAATATTGATGTAGCTATATTAGGTTAGGTGATACAGACAAACTGAACAACTTTGGAGATGCCGTGGAGAAAGTTATTCAGTTTGATGGTCTGTCTGTAGCACACCCTAAATTTGACCACACAGTTCTTATACATTTTGTACATTTATCTCTGGTAGTTGCAATATTATATTACGGTTTATTTGGCAGTATCGTCTCTCAAATAAAATATAATGTAGAAAAAGGAACTTATTTTTCCAACGATAGAGAGAAATGAGCCTCGTGAGGGACAAGGCTCATCAAATTTATTCAGAAGTACTGTGGTGGCATCTACAACGCCACATGCGAACTACGTATCACAGTGAAATCATACAAAATCCTGCATCGCGCAAGCAAAGTTTACCGCGTGACGAGTATATCGCAGTCATCTGGTTGAATCTGCTATATGATTGAATGACTAGCGCGTTCATTAAATGCCGGCAATGAATCCAATTACATAGCTTAAAGACAACTATCCCAGTCATTGAGCACAACGTTTAACCAGAAGGCTGAATGTCGTGTAGTCATTTAGTTAAACTGGGTGAAATAGGTTAGGTTAGGTTAGAACTATGACCCAAGTTGCTGGGCGCTGCTGGAGTGCTCTCAACGCTGCTTCCCAATCTGGGGGGCCCGAGCGCCGCTTGTAGGCGGCTATACGTGGGGATCGTGCGATCGATGGCCCTTTACGGGGCCCCGATCTGGGCGGCTGACCTGACGGCCGGGAGCATCGCCGTCATGCGGAGACCACAGAGGGCGATGGCCGTCAGAGTCATCCGGGGGTATCGCACGATCTCCCACGAGGCGGCTTGCGCACTGGCCGGATCCCCGCCCTGGGACCTGGAGGCGAAGGTACTCGCGTCACTGTATCGGTGGCGCGAGGACTCGAGGGCGCGAGGCGAGCGGCTGACGCAGCGACATTTGGAGCTGCGTCGGTCGCAGCTTCGCGAGGTCCTTGTGGCGGAATGGCGGGACAGGCTTTCACGCCCTACCGCCGGCCTCAACACCATTGAGGCGGTCCGGCCGGTGCTCGACACTTGGCTCGGGAGGAGGCACGGCTCCCTGTCGTTTCGAGTGACGCAGGTGCTCTCGGGGCATGGCTGCTTCGGGAAGTACCTGTGTCGCATAAACAGGGAGCCGGACGCCCGGTGTCACCACTGCGTCGACTGTCGGGAGGACACGGCGTGGCATACGCTGGCAGAGTGTGCCGCTTGGGAGGAGCCGCGCCGTGCCCTCATCTCTGGAGTAGGCAGTGACCTTTCGCTGCCGGCCGTTGTGAATTCCATGGCCGGCAGCGAGGAGTCCTGGGACGCGGTGGTTTCCTTCTGCGAGACAGTCATCTCGCAGAAGGAGGCTGCGGAAAGGGAGCGGGAGATTGCTTCCACTAACCCGATCCGCAGCAGACGCACCGGGCGTCGGCGGAGGGCTAATAACGCCCTCTTCCAGCCCCCCTAAATGGGTCCAGGGGCGACGGATCTGGGGAAATCCATCGCCCCCTACTCCTTAGGACCCGAGATGGCGGCGCGTAGTGTTCCACGCGCGCCTCTCTATGATGTAAGGGGGGAGTTTAACACCTCACTCCCCCTAAACTCGAGGTGGCCCGCAGAGGCGGGCCGGCACCAGCCGAGGGTCGCGGAAGTATCTGCGTTCCCGCGACCCCCGACGTAGGTGTGAGATGGAACACCGGGGTGGTTTTTAGTCAGTACGAGTCTGACAGACCCCTCCGCCCGCCCCAGGGCGGAGGACATCCATGAGGATTTTCCACTCCGAGACTAAAAAAAAAAAAAAAAAAAAAAAGGTTAGAACTATGACCAACCACGTGTGAGCAGAGCAAGCGTAGCGAGCGGTGCTGTGGCAGCGGCCGGTGAGCGCAATTTCCAAGTTGCTCGCAGATTTTTTTTCACCATTTTAATCACTTGGCTGGTCAGTCATCTTCAAAGGGCTGACTTTCAATACGCCAAGTTGTTAAACGTTGAATGATACTAATTCAATTAACTATCGGCCTAGGCATCCAATTGGATGCCGGCATTTAATGAACGCGCTAGTCATTGCATCAAATAGCAGATTCAACCAGATGACTGCGACATATATACCTACAACATCCCGACATCAATAGTCAGGCAGTAGCCCACCAGATGCAATTTCCGTCTGGTCGGAGGATCCTCCCTTTTCTATAGAGGACGTGAGAACTTTACATCCTGTTCCTCATATCTCTATAGTACCTACCTGTCTAGTAGGTTCTATGGTTCTCAACTATAGAACCTAACTCTAAGACAAGTTTCCAAGTTCCGAACTATCAGCGAAGCGGTCGTCAAACACTATCTTAAAGTCAATCAAAGTCAATTCAGTCAACCTTGCGGTAAACCCTAGTTTATTCCTAACATCATACTGCTAACCCTTGCTGCGAAGTTTGTAACTTACGGAGGAGTAATTCCATAGAATAATGACGCCCTCTGGTTTAACGATAGTTTTTTTAACAAACTTCCAAAAAGGAGGAGGTACTACTCGTATATTCGACTTTATGTTTTTTTATGTTTCTTCATAGATATTTTCGTCAATTGTGAACCGATTTCGAAAATTCTTTTTTTATTCTTGCGCGGTGGTTTCATATAAATTTTATTTACTTTGCTTGGGTAGTTTTTGAGTTAACTTCAATCATTCGTATTTGTCCCACTTATTCTATGTGGATGATGTTATAATAACTAACTGTCACTGTTATTTACACAGCAGGTAGTGGTATTCGAATTCTGGGTGAGGTAGGTACCACAACTAAAAAGTGTAAAATGATATTTTTGGAAACCGGTAGTTTTTTTTTTCTGTGTACAGTTTTTTTTTTTGCAATAAGATAAGATATATTTTTTTTTAAATAATATTTAAATGAATACTATTAGAGATATTTAAGAAAATTTACCATTCCCCCATAACCCCGAAACTACTAAGCCTAAATTTTGAAAAAAAATACAGAGAATGGTTCTTTACTAATAGATTACAGGAAAACCTATAAGAAGTCTATGGTCTTAATAGAAAATGGTAAATCTCTCAATATTGTGTGTACAAACTTACATTTCCAGTTGGAATGTATGGGAGTAGATGTTTTTCAACTACAATGTTAAGTTGGTCGACTCTTCACGTGACCAGAGGGCTGGCCTATTCTTTGGCCAAAGAATCAGCATTGCCATTCAACGTGGCAATGCAGCCAGCCTTTTGGGCACTTTTCCTGTTGACAGCGATGCGGAAGAATTTTTTGATGCCCTATAATTACCCCCCCCCCCCACTTCTTATGTAATATATACTTGTACATATTATTAATAGCATTATTTTAAGTCTGTTAGTTTTTAATTATATATATATCTATATTGTTAATATTTGTAATTGACTGTGTAAATAAAAACAAAACCTTAGGTGGGTCCCAAATAATCCAATGTTAAGTTTGTTCTTGGGATTACTTCATCCCAACTACGGAACCCTTCATTGTGCGTAGTCCGACACGCGCTGGGCCGGTTTTTTTATAATTTCAGCTTCTATCAGCGTTCCTTTTTTATTTTATTTTATATTAGGTACTGTTTGTATTCCTGTGCGTGTCCCAAATAAAATATTTTAATTTTTTCTTTGTTTCTTCTTCTTCATTTATATCGCCATTGATTCTAATTTCGTTTTATTTACAGTAATTCAGAAGATACGTGTTCCGATTTGATTTGATGAACGTAAATATGAACGATTTACAGAATTTGCATTTTGCAGCATGTTTACATTATAAAAATATGTAAAAATATTTTAGGATCCATCTAATTTGTCTCATCTGGATTTTTTAATGTAGCGTGATATAAAGAGATATTTCAAAGTAGTTTAATTTGTATCCAGTCATAAATACTCTACTATTCAGTGCAAATATCAGTAGCCATAAGGAAAAGACATTTATTTTGTAATATAATCACAGCAGAATTAAAACTTGTAATAACCACTGAAAAAACAAGCACCCATTTAAAACATTATATTACAGTTAAACGAGAAAAGCGGAAAGCCGTAAACAACATTAATTTATATCCACACACAATATAAAATGAGCTAGTAAACGCTTGAGGAGTTTCGACCGTGTGTGGCAATGCTTAAAATGCGTAAACCACGCTTACTTATGCTCCCCGTTTAATAAAACTCGTCTTACACCGAGAGCCATATGTTTTCAGCCTAATATTGAACAAGCAATGTTTACTTAGGGGAATACGTAATGACTACACGCGTTCAGAATTTGTCACCAACTACACAGTATTACACTATTAGGTAATATGACGTCAACGCCTGGGACCTGGGATTATTTGAAAATCTCTCTGTTTTTGCTTGACGAATTTTTTTGAACAGTGTCGTGTCTATTGGTGATTGATCGCTACTTAATGTAGTTCGATAGGTCTTGTTTGTATTAATCTCCATTTTGAAGACAGGGCTTATTAAATAATAGGTGCTGTTTGAATTATTTTACGATAATCAGAATAGGATTAAAATCGAGCCTAAAATTACGTACCTATGTTAGCAAGGCAGTATCTAATCTATAACCTGAATAGCCTTCAAATAGACCGCTAACTAGTTATAATGGAAACATTACCATACTAACCACACTTCCTAAACGGATTGTTAGTTAAATAAACTATAACTTCATTGTTATTAGCACGTTCGCAGGCTCCCCTTTTGATAATTATCATCCCCTGGTAGGTTCAAATAATAGACACATTAAAAAATAAAATTATTTACAGATATAACACAGAAAAGAATCATCTACCTATATACTATACGATCCGAAAAGGGCACATCGACATTGCAATAACATCACCAAAAAGTAATATTAAATCTTATTATTATTGAAAATAAAAAGTTAGGTATTACTATTTAACATTCACGTTTTTAGTACCAAAATTATCCCAATTCAACTAAATATTAGCAAATTTTCAACAGGGGTCATGACTTGTAGACACCCGCTGAGCGACGACGGCCGCCCGCACCCCATGTATTATCCTGGTACAATACCTCTTTAAAATTCCGAAACGGCTGGACCGATTTTACTGGTACAATACCTCTTTGAAATTCCGAAACGGCTGGACCGATTTTGACGGGACTTTAACTGGCAGATAGCTGATGTTATAAGGAGCAACTTGGGCTACTTTTATTTAAGAAAAATAATTAGGGTCTACGCTGGTGAACCCGCTGGCAGCAGCTTATAAAACTCCTGTCTCTTCGTTTGTACGCAAAAATGTAATGTAAAAAAAAATGTTACTCGAATAGTTGGTTTTCGACTCATAAAACCAACTATTCGAGTAACATTTTTTTTTTCAGGTCACAGGTCTTCTCTGGTTTAAGTAGATATTTTTCTATTTTATTTTCTAGTACCTGGGCGACCGAGCTCTGCTCTGGTGAAAATAGAGAACGCTCATTTAATAGTAAAGGTACAGGATAGTTCATACGAATTCCTGTGCTAATTCCAAGCTGCCATGATAGTAGGTACTTACAAATTCCATGCTGCCATGATAGTAGGTAATAACTAATTCCATGTTGCCATGATAGGAAGTACTTACTAATTCCATGCTGCCATGACATTATTCTAAGGTAGCCATCTTGTTCTAAACATTGTGCAACCGAGCTCTGCTCGGATGAAAATACGGAGAAAACGAATTATGAGACCTAACTAATTCGAGTTTACATAATATGTAATCACGCATACACATACATAATATGAATACACACAAAATACTACAGTATTATATATAAAAAAATCCCAATTTATTCACAAACATCATAGCCAACACATACGGCATTCAAACGACACTCCCAGATTGGACCTAGTATTAAACGTATCTAAACATCTAAGTCCGATATTGCTTTTTATGTGCACATGAACTTAATTTTAATCATACAAGTCATATGAGACATTAATCGGCCTTGGGCGAAGGGAAAGGATTTTATGTAGGCATACATAGGCTGAATTTGTTATGTCGTCTACGGCTTAGATAGTGTTGGTATGACTGGTCTTTAAGCTAATTAACAAGGTAATCGAGCTGCTGAACATCTAGCAAGTCGTCTCAACATTATAACGGTTATTATGGTCAGCATAAGCATAACCAACCTATAATGATCTCACTGCTGGGTCACAGCCTCTGTGTGAGAGGGAGTGGGCCATAATTCACCACGCGGGCCCAGTGTGGGTTTTCGGATGTCACATATCTTTGATTATTTTGGTTCTAGGACATTGTAACGTTACGTTTAGCACAATAAAAAAATAAAAAACAACAATAAAAAACAATAATAATATTTATTTTTTTCACAATAAAAATTATAATAAAAAATATATTATGATTAAAGATTAAGTTTAGGACGTTAAAGGACGGCTTCACAGGACATAGGATGCTCGGTACAGGCGGGAGGTAGGCAGTCAGACAGGTGCGCAGGTAGGAAGCAGGCAGCGTGGAGGAGCTGGACTGCGACACCACAAGGAGCAGATTTATCCACCCTGTCGAATAGAGAGAAGGGTGTGAGAGGTTTGTAAATAGCGGAAACGCTTTGCGGCACATCACGCTAGCGAGACGACCGCGTCAGCGTGACACGTGACCTCTCCCGGAGGGTAACTTCATCTGGCGTTACACCGCTTGACGTTGGCGGGCTCTTTTGTGTGCGTGTATTCGTGGCATTTTACGCCACGTGATTAAAGTTCGTTTGGAATCGGAGTAGACACCTCCTACAGGGTTAGGCAAGAGGGTTGGACAAATTATACACATTATTAAACGCACTCAACGTTTATTGTCAGACACCGCTAAGTATCAATAGTTTAGGGTACTCATTTACACGCACACGATAGAAATGTTGGAAGTAAGAGTTAACTGTATTAAAAAAATAGACTCAAGGGGCAGAAAAACAGAGACTTCACCAAAAGCCAAAACAAGGACTGAAAAACTTGAAGGCCGTTTTTATCGTTCTGTGTCATATCATATGTTAAACATTTCAAACATCAAGTTATTTCTTAATTGAATGATGGTCAGAACTACTAAAAACGGTTTACAAAGGGAAAATCGTACACTTTTTTTTTTTTTTTTTTTTTTTTTTTTTTTTTTTTTTTTTTTTTTTTTTTTTTTTTTTTTTTTTTTTTTTTTTTTTTGGGTGGGAAATCATCAAATGACGTCTCCCGCTCTGGGTGGAGCGGGAGGGCGTGTCAGACTCTTACTGACTAAAACCCACCCGTGTTCCTTCTGTTGCCTGTGCCAGGGGGCCACGGTATCCCTTTCGGACTAATCCCGCAACCCCGGCAGGCAATGGTCTCATCGGACCCCTTCACTTGCTGACATCTCTTTGAGGCGCGCGTGGAACACAACGCGCCGTCGACCCGGGCCTGGTCCTTACCGGACGGCGAGCTACCCATTGCTCACCGTCCGCAAGCCCGCGCCTACGGTGGCCGGGAATCGGTAATCGATTCCCGACGCCCAGGGCGTCTCCTCCTGCGGCGGCTAGGGGCGTGAGGGCGCGAAATTTGCCTCTCCCTCACGCGTTCCGCCTCCTCCTTTGCGAGCATTACTGCTTCGCAGAAGGAGGTGACGGCCTCCCATGCCCTCTCGCTCCGTACCATGGCCTGGACCAGGGCCGGACGCGAGAGATCCCTGCCACCGATCGCCTCCACGAGGACACGGCGGTGCTCTGCCCAAGCCGGGCATACCTCCACCGTATGCTCCACCGTGTCCTCCGGGCGATCCACGCAGTGATGACACCCGGGCGTTTCCTCCCGCCTTATCCGAAACAGGTACCTCCCGAAACAGCCGTGTCCGGTGAGGACCTGCGTCAGGCGGAAGGTGAGGACGCCGTGGCGCCTCTCCAGCCACTCCTCAAAGAGGGGACTTATCGCCGCAATAGTGGCGTGCCCAGCACTGGGTTGCGACAATCGCACTCTCCATGCCGCCATGAGATCCCGTCGGAGCTCTGTCCGCTGTGCCGCGATTTCTCGCGGCATCGGAGTCAAGCCCCGGCGTTTCGCCTCCTCGCGCCACTCCCAAATATGCGCGAGGACTTTTGCCTCCAGATCCCATGGCGGCAATCCAGCAAGGAGGCTTGCCGCCTCACCGGAGACCGTGCGGTATCCCCGGACCAGCCGGGTGGCCATGACCCTCTGGGACGCGTTCAACCTGCGGGCAGGCCGCCGCCTCAACGAACGCGCCCACACCGGTGCCCCGTACAGGGCCATGGACCGCACGATCCCCGCGTATAGCCTCCGGCAGGAGGCGTTTGGACCCCCTAGATTGGGCAGGAGCCGCTTCAATGCAGCCCCGGCCCGCTCCAGTCTGGGAGCCAAACGTCGGAAATGCTCCACGAAGTTCCACCGACTGTCGAGGACGAGTCCCAGGTACTTCATCGTCGACTCGACGCCGATGTGAACCCCTCCTACCGTTATTTGGGAACCCGACGGTGGCGCGTTCCGAGGACCATGAAAACACATGGCCTCGGACTTGTGCAAGGCCACCTCGAGTCCCAACTGCCGGATTCTGGCCACGATTGTCGCAACCCCGTGTGTCGCTAGTTCGGCCGCCGCCTGGTGCGACCTCCCCTGCGCCAGGACCAACGTGTCGTCAGCGTAACAAACGACGCTGACGCCATTGGGGAGGTCTGCGCGCAGCACCCAGTCGTATCCGATGTCCCACAGATGCGGCCCCAGGACCGATCCCTGTGGGACACCGCACGACATCTCTCGCCGGTTCCACTCTCCCTGGTGACCGGGGTAGATGATGGCCCTGTCCGTCAAATAGGCCTCGACCACACGACAGAGGTAGGTCGGCATCCGGTGATACCGGAGTGCCTCCCTGATGCAACTCCAGGGCAGGGTATTGAAGGCGTTGGCGATGTCTAGAGACACCGCCAAGACGACCCCACCCCGAGCCACCGCATCCCCCGTCGTGAGGGCTCGCACGCGCATGATGGCACCCACCGTGGAGCGCCCCCTGCGGAAACCAAACTGGCTCTCCGCCAAATCCGGCCCCACCCGCACCAGCCGCCCGACAAGGCGGTCTGCAATTACTCTTTCAAAGAGCTTGCCCACCTCGTCGAGCAGCACGATGGGCCGGTAAGCGGACGGAGAGTCCGCAGGGCGCCCCGGCTTCTTGATGAGGACCAGTTTCCCCGTCTTCCAACGAAGTGGGAACTGGCCCCTCTCCATGCATGCGCTTAAGAGCCCCCTTAGTCGAGGCCCGAGAGCCTCTGAGGCCAGGACCCAGGCTTTCCCAGGTAAGCCGTCGGGTCCTGGGGCGGTATTTCTGGCATTCAGCCTACGTACCGCCACCCTCATCTCTACCTCGGTCACCTCCGGAGCATCGTCGTCGTCGTCGGCGGTGTGGTCCGCATTGGGCACCGCAGTAGGCGGAGCCATGGGCGGGGAGGCATGTTCCCCTCGTGAAGGGAACAGAGCGCTCACCACATCCCCCACAAGCTGCGGCCGGAGACTCTGCGTAAGCGGGGGAGCCCATGGGCGGAGTTTCTCCCGCACCATTTTGTATGGGCGTCCCCACGGGTCTCTGTTCAGAGTCTCCAGCGACTCCTCGCGGGCCACTGCCCTGGCCCGCAGGATTTCCGCTTGGAGGGCGGTCTTCGCCACTCTGTACCCCTCGTACAGCTCCGCCTGAATGGCTTCCGTATCCGGAGGTCGAATACGGAGCCGGCGGTGCCTGGTGTACCGACGGCGCGCAGCAACGCATGCATTTCGCAGTGTCGTCAACTGTCGCGACCACCAGTACACCTGGCGCGAAGCACGTCCGGGCTGGACCCGGGGCATTGCCACGTCACATATCTCGGACATGGCCTCCCGGAACCACTCCGCCTCGTCATTGATGTCGGCAGGCCTGTCCGGTGATGACACCCAGGCCTGCACGATTGAGGCTTCCAGGAGGAGCTCCCGGTCCAGCTGCTTCAGCGCCCACCGCGGACCACTCGGGGCCTGTCGGACCGGCGCGCTCGAGGTCTGGGCGGAGACGTCAAACCGGATGTACCGGTGATCGGAATACGTCTCCACCCCCTCCATGACGCGCCAGTCAATGACTCGTGGCGACAGAGCGGGGCTGGCGAACGAGATGTCCACCACTGATTCACCCCGCATCCGCACACACGTGGGGACAGAACCCCGGTTAAGGACGACCAGGCCTGTCTCCAGCGCCCAGTCCTCCACCATCCTGCCCCGTGTGTCCGTATACCGGGAACCCCAAGCCACATTCTTGGCATTGAAGTCTCCGAGGACGAGCACGGGGAGGGAACGGAACCCGACGACGACGACTCTCAACTCCGCAAGGGAGTTGTGGAACTCGGCGAGAGTTCGGTTCGGGGAGAAGTATGCCCCTACCACGACAATCTCCCCGAACCGTGCTGCAACGCAACCCCGTCCTCTCTTAACAGCCTCGAGGGACGGGGTACCGGCGGCGGCCGACGAAATTAGGGCCACTGAGCCGCTCAGGTCCTCCACCCAGTCATCCCTGGGCGGGACAAAGTACGGCTCAGCGACCACGGCGATGTTAATCGACCACTGCGCCATGCTCTGGAGCAACAAATGCTGAGCTGCGGCGCAGTGGTTGATGTTCGCCTGGAGGAGGCGAAATGGGGCCATTATTGGCACTCCATGTCAGCCCCCTCCTTAGCCCCCTGTGAGGGCCCTGCCGCGACGGCTGCGGCGACGGCGACGGTTGTGGAGGCGGCAACGGCGGCGGTGGCGGCGGTTGCGGCTGTGACGGCGGTGGCAGATGGCTTACCTCTAGCCTTGGTGGGTGGAGCGCAGGCCTTGCTCCCAATCCGGTGGCCGGCTGGCTTACCTGCCGCTGCACAGACGACGCAATGCGGCGTGGCTTTGCACGAGCCGGCCTTGTGACCGGGCTGACCACAGCGGTAGCAGTGACTGCTGCGGTCCACCTCCGAGGTGCATTTAGCTCCCACGTGGTTTCCCACATGACAGCGGAAGCACCTCAGAGGTCTGGGTTCCAGCAGTTTGACCTGCGCGGAAACCCAGCCCACCAATAATCTTTGGCCCTCCCCGGCTATCTTCTTGGCCGCCGACACGGGGCAGCTCACCGTTATGGCTCGCAATCCCGTGAAGTCAGGTCGGAGGGCGCCTGCCCTAACCTGCTCGGCAGAGCACCCCCCAGCCCTAACAACAGCGGCCACCACCTGTCCCTCCGTCACTGAGTCGTCCAGGCCCAGAATACGCATGTCTGCGCATTTGGTGGGCCTGGACACTCGGGCCTCGTCCGCATTTAGGGACGCCCTAAGCCTTTCGGCCAGAGCGTCAGCGGCCGGGCCGCTTGCCGCACCGGGGACCTCCAGCATCCGGGCCCCAGTGGCGGTGACCCTCACCCGGATGCCATCAGCGGCACCAATCTCCTTTAGGTCCACCGCCGCCCCCACCTTGGCGAGCACGTCACGGTAGGACACGCCCTTCTTCTCCGCCTCTGGCTGTAGTGTAATCACTACAGCTGCGGACTTCGGGGCGCGGAGCCTAGCCGCGACGCTTCGCTCCTTGCGCCGCTGCCTCCTCTCTTTTTTTTTGGCCGCCCTTTTTGCCTTACCCGCCTTTTCCTTTTCCCCGGCGACTTGCCATTCGGCGCCAGCCGGAGTAGAGTTAGGAGGAGGCGGGGGCGGCTGTTTCGCCGCCTGGGCCGGGGCCTTCGCCGCCTGGGCCGGGGCCTTTGCCGCCTGGGCCGGTGCTTTCGCCGCCTGGGCAGGTGCCTTCGCTGGGGCAGCTACGGTGCCAGCATATGTGGCCTGCTTCCGCTGGCCAGAGGCCGCCGCTAGAGGAGGGCGCAGGACGATGGCCTCTAGCGCGGAAAAACGAGACTGCATAGAAGCCATCTCCTGCCTCACTAGGGTCAGAACCCGGTCCTCCGCAGGCACGGGCCGTCCCTGCCCTTGCTTCTCCCTCCCCTGCGGCACCTCACGGGAGCCGGCACCTCGGAGCCTGGCCAGGTCCGCTCGGAGCTCCTCATTCTCCTTTCGGAGAAGCTCCATGGCGGCTGTCAAGCGGGCGACCTCCGCCCGCATCTCGGACATGCCGTCCGACGGGGGCCTGAAGTGATAGGCCTCCGCTGCCGCCAAAATAGAGGCCATGGCCGCGGGCATGGCCTTGTCTTTAGAGGACTGAGTCCTCTTCAAGACCAATACCTTCATTGCGGCTGCCACGGCCTCCGCAAACCTGGCCGCTCGCTCCGAATTGGAGCCGCCAGCGGCATGCGGCTCACCACCTGCCGACTCTGTAGGGGCCGCCCCAGTGCTGACCCCTACAGGGTATTCTTCCTCCGTAGAGGGCCTCTCCACCTCATCTGGGCTGGCCGGACTCGGCTCGCCTGCCTCCTTAGTGGTGAGTCCTCTACCCACACCTTTTCCCCGGGCCGCACCCCGCCGACTGGAGTGGATCTTCCTCCTGCCTTGGCCTGAGACCCCCTCGTCGGCGGACGACCCCTGGCCATCCCCCGGTTTGGAGCGCTTCCGGAGGAACTTTTGGTTCCTCACGGTCGCGCCCACCACCACTTCGCGCTCCGAGCTCTGACCCGAGCTCATCGCACCAGACGCAGCGTCGGACTCCGACTCCGCATCACTCCTCTCCTTTTCTTTGTTTTTGTTTTTGTTTGCCATATTTGTTCCCACGAGTATAAACTTTGTGTATTGACTCAAAATATCGGTTCGCACTAGCGACTAATTATCTAATAGCTACCCATTAGTCAAGCTTACAACCTCCCTCACGGTGCGCCGCCGCTTGGAGGTTTGGGGTAATTTTTTTATAGAGGATTTCTTCCTCGCGGTCCAGGCGGTTAAGCCAAGACCCTCGACCCCCGTCAAGTGCCAGAGACATGACCTTGACACTCTTCGGGGCTACGAGACCAACGGTGGCAGAAGGCTTCCTCCTGCCTGCCCGACGGCAGTGTAAGTGCACGCCGAGCCCGTACTCCAACGCTGCTCAACGTGTACTCTCTCCGAGTACACGTTAGAGCGTTCTTCCGACAGGATATTGGCATACGGACAACGAGACCCCTTAGGCACACAGTACCTAATGGGGAGACATTGCCCGCATCCCAGGGTGCACCGTCCTGAAGACTGGCCTTCCCCCCGGACGCATCCGAAGGGAATTCCAGCCCACAGGCACACGGGGAGGTTTCCTGTCCAAGCACCCCAATTCCTACTCCTAATTCTCGTACACCTGCCCTTATTGCGAAGGTTACAGTGTATTCACCAGCTTTATGAAGTCTAGAAGAAGATAAAGTGTACTTGTCTATGGTGCGTTATGTCTATGATCATAGAGGAAAGTAATAATATCATCTATGGTATAGAAAAAAAAAAATAGACAGGATATAATGAAAATGTCAGACATTGGCAGAATTGTCG
Organism: Xanthia togata; assembly: GCA_963853775.1. Taxonomy (NCBI): domain Eukaryota; kingdom Metazoa; phylum Arthropoda; class Insecta; order Lepidoptera; family Noctuidae; genus Xanthia; species Xanthia togata. Next base: position 23,342,925 of record OY970794.1, on the reverse strand, counting down.
ACATCGGCACCATTGTCATAAAGAAAAATAGAATAGAATAGATTAAAAGTATGCTTTTCAGAGGTACAGTGTTAAAAATATATAAAAAGTAAGTTACATGAGTGACATTGGATTTCAATAGGTAAATAGATCAAAAGGTGGTTTGTTAAGTATAATAACATATAAATAGACTAAATGATGTGGTTCTGAACGGCAGAATACCACAACATGCCGGTTTCCTCACTATGATGGCACCGTGAGAGCAATGGTGATGAAAATAATTTTTACATTATAGTAAAAGTGCCAGCTTCGGATCGAACCCAAACTACATACAAACCGTTAGTCACGGCCGTTACCACTGGGCCAAAAAGCTCCATATTATGGTCATGTGATCTCTGGAAGTCGTAAAGAAATCAAGTTAAGGTCTACATACGGACATGGCAATTATATTAATTTTTCACCACTAAAGATAGGTAAAAGACGAAGGTGGTACAATAGTGGCTTGTTCTCAACTAGGTCACCACATTGCTAGTTCCAAAAGTTGCTATGTACATACTTTAAAGCAACTAAATACATACTTTGACTGTGCAAAAACAACTCCGCCTTCCGTGAAATATACATAATTACTTACATTAAGAGGATGGGGGGACCAAAATCACATACCAATTAGATACTCATCACAAGAGCCAATTGAATAACCTTCAATCAGGCATCACACCATAAAATGAAGCGAAGCCGCGGGCACCTAGTTTGCATAATAATTGTACATTACATAGGTACTAGCGACCCGCCCTGTTGTGTACAGATGCGATCTACTGATGAGGCGCCATGTCAAAACATCGAGATTTCTGTGCTATATATTGTTTAAATATGAATGTGGCCATGTCAAAATATCGAGATTTCTGTGCTATCTATTGTTTAAATATGAATGTGGCCATGTCAAAACATCGAGATTTCTATGTTATATATTGTTTGAATATGTGGCCATGTCAAAACATCGATATTTCTGTGCTATACGAGTAAATTGTTTAAATATGAATGTGGCCATGTCAAAACATCGAGATTTCTATGCTATATATTGTTTAAATATGAATGTGTTATACACATAAATCTTTCGAAATAAATCCCCTAAATGATGGTAAAAACTGCATCAAAATTATTTTTGTAGTTTTGAAGAACTATGTGCACATACGTACAGACACGAAAAGCGATGGCTTCTTACTTTATACAATATAACACGACTTTAAAATTCAACAGGGTGATACAACAAATGCATTGGTATTATGAGATAAGAGTTTGGCGAATTTGTATTCAAACAGGGTGTTCGCTAAGGGTGGGACTGCAAAGGGCTCGTACATACGTGATATATGCTAATAAGCCGGCCATTTTAAAACCCTTTCGTAAAGATTCATTGCGAGTGTTCTTTTGGTCGTGTTTTTGGGCTGAAGCGTTGATGAAAAAGGCAGTAATTTGTGTGTTGAGGGCCAAAAGCTTACGTAAATATGAAATGGTATGTAACGGTGAATTTTCTTACCCATTCTTCTCCATACGAAAACTACCTTTTGGAAGGGGCGACTAGAATCAATTATTATATATTTTTTTGTAAATTTTGACGTTCCAAAGTGCCTTTTTTGTGCCTAATTAAAAATAAATTAGTTGACTTTGACTTATATGGACCAGCTAAAAATCAAAGAGTGTATGCGTGGAGGCAACTGAACTGGATCCCCTTACCACACATATTCTACTGATCATCATCGATCGCAAGACGTCCACTGCTGCCTGCCCCAAGCACCGCCACTTTGACCTGCGGGGTAATTGCGTAACACACTAACAGTAGCAATGGCTTTTTATTCTAACAGTTCAACAAAATTCATTACGTTATTTAAGTTGTTGAGAAATTTTTCGAACTTATGAAGCAATGGATTAGCAATATCCTTCAAAATCATTCAGATTGTAATTGATCGTGTGTTACGCAATTAGGGGCGATTCTATTTTTCTTAGTGATACCCAACTGTCATTATTTTACGTTTCTGTAATAATTTCGATATTAATTTATGTTTTAACAATTTAACGATATTTGTTGAATGCAATGTTTTGGCAAAATAAAAAAAACAAAAATGTTTTCAATTAAATTAACTTTGTAGGCCACGACTAGATAGCAGTTCAATCCTTACGAAATGTCAGGGAAGTAAAAAATAAATATACAGCTATGTACTTGCAAAAATCGAAAGGGTACCATTGTCAATGATAAAATATATCTGATGGCGTCTGGGGGAATTAATATATTATTGATCCGAGGTATCTCCTGATAAGTTCTATGTGGTTCTATGGTACCTACATAATATTATTTACTTTATCATTCTTGCCACTTTTCTTCCTGAATGGAACATATTTATTACTTGTATACAAAACTACAAACAGAGGGTTATTTTAAGCCGTAAGAAAAAGAAAATAAAGCGCTTTTGGAGCACACTAGGAAATCCTGTGTCGCGGGGTGCAATTATACTTACAAATAACAGACATAAACATCAGGATTCGGAACCAGATTACATATGTAGGCCATTCAAGTATTTGTTGTGAAGGAATTCAATGCTACAGCAATAAGGTTAGAGTATAGATTAAAACACTACCACAGGCCTAAAAAAAGTGACATTTTATCAGTTACTAGCACTTTACCCGCGGCTTCGCTCCCGTGGTCTTTCCCGTGGGACCCGTTATTTTTCCTGGGATAAAAATGATACTAAATGTTACTTCCTGAAAACCACCCTATCACCCTATAATATCCCCGGGTTGGGTTTAGAAACGTGCTGCCTCGCTGGACGAAAAGTGAGGATATTAGGGGGTTCTAAGGGGTTTTCTGATACCTATGCAACAAACTTTTCTTGCCGGAGACGCCGTCAAAAAAACAAAAAAAAAATTACGAAAATTCTAATTTTTAGGTTAGGTTAGTGTAGGAACACAACTGCTTTTTTTTAATACATAACACATTATTGTTTACAAATAATGTGAATCCTAATTTGGAAAAAGAAAACACCACAAAGGTAAATATAGTGTAGGTTAAGATTTTATTCTACTTATTACCTACGTAGACAGAACTTAGCCTCAGAATCGACACGGGGCACCCCGTAGTCTTTTGGTCCCTACCCCTAGAGTGTTTTTATAAAGGCGGGAGCCAGAAGCTGGAGGGAGCTCCTGAGTGGAGCAAGCCATAGCTGAGTGGTGCATAGCGATGCGATGGTCGAGTGTGTTGTAGCGACACTCAGGGGTGACCGAGAGCTTTTGGCGGGAGCACACCCGGAGTCCGACTCAGTACACAGTACAAAATCATACAAACAAAATAATTTCCAGTATGGAAAATGATGCGGGACTACATCTCCCATCCACATTTGCCCTCCCCCTCTCTCTTGAACCCCCCAGAACCTTCAGAATACACATTTTCTATGACAAGACTGGTATACAAAAAAAATTATTAAAAAAGACTATACGTTTCCGGCGGGGGGAATGAGGGGGGATGGCTTACACCCTACCCCCCCCCCCTCCCCCCCCCCACCCCCTATCGAGGCAGCACGTTTCTAAACTTTAACCATATCCCCACTGCTGGGCCACAGGCCTCCTCCTAGTGAGACGGAGTTGGTAGTTATCCATCACGCGGGCCCAGTGCGGGTTGGTGGATGTCACATGTCTTCGAATGTTTAGTTCTAGTACATGCCGGTTTCCTCACGACGTTTTCCTTCACCGTTTTGAGAGCAGTGGTGATGAAATAATTTACACATAGTAAAGTGCCTAGCTACGACCTACAACTTGTAAGTCTGTTTCTATTAGGCCACCACTGCTGCTGCCGGAAAGCTTACCTTAGTTGTCAATCTTGTCGAATGTCGTTGTAGAAATATGAAGCGCTTTGAAAGCGATTGCCACTTATGTCTATGTCCTCAGCACTCTAATTGTGTAACACACTTTCAATCACTATCCGAGGATTTTGAAGGAAATAACTAATCCATTGCTTTATAGGTTTCAAAAATTCGTCTGCACAGCAAAGTAAATAACGCAAGGAACGTGGCTGGACTGTCAAAATTATAGTTTTTTTTGTTTTTTAATTGTCTATGTTACGCAATTACACCGCTGCACTGTGGTCCCTAGACGGTCAATATTCAAACATATTTAAGTAGGTACATCCAAAATTTTAAGTCACATAATCATTTACTATCTATCCAACGTCGTAAAAGTATAAATAGTTTCGATAGAATTAGATATTATCATTTACATTTTGTTAACGACAGTGAACTTTGCGTAATTTGGGTTATCAGAAACTCATCAAGAGAGAGGTTCTTTATTGACTATATCTCCGAAAGCATTAGTTAATGCTTATAATTTTGTAATAGACATTCAAGACCAAGGTCTGTACTTTGTTTTTTAATATGTATTTGATAGATATTGTCTAAAAACAAGAAAAGATGGGTCTGCTACGATATACGTCTAATAGTTTTTTTTTAATTTTATTTATTCAAGGTTTTGTTTAGTTTAAACAATGTTTCATCGCCTGCTTTTTTTTTTTTAAATAATCTTAAATGACAATGCCAGATCCTGCCCCACCCTTTCATTAACTTACAAAGAATGTAAATTAATCAAAATTATTCAATGAAAATAGAATCCTTGGTTACTTAACTACTAGTCTGTTACACTTGCGGATAAAATGTTAATGTTAAAAGGAATTTAATAAAAATCCACACCTATTTCCTGTTCTTATCGCGACCATCTGCGTTACTTAGTACGCATAAACGAAAAACAAAACAAGTCATTTAATTTTTTTTAATGGTATGATTTATGTGCGAATTTTAATATTTGATCTACACAGAATATATAATATTACACAGAATATTTGATTTTTTGATTTATGTATTTTTGTTTTTTTTTTTTTGTTTTTTTACACAGTTAATGAAAATAATGTTTTTTTTTACTTTATAAGTATATTATAATCATTATTTCGCATTTGAGCTTAGCAATTAGTCGCAACAAAACGTCACGACGCGTCGTGACGTTTTGTTGCGACTAACCTTGCGAAATACCAATACTTATGTCAAAAACTTAATAATCTGTGGTCAAAAAGTCATACATTGATATTCGCTCTGTTCTGTTTGCATTGTTGTTTGTTTTTTACGCTCCATAATCTCTTTCTGTGATCTGTTATATTTTTACGACGATTTTGCTTTTGTACACAGACACGATCTCGCCTACTCGCCGACTTTGTGCTACTTGCTACGGATTCTGATCATTGCTTCCGACTTGGTTAACGATGTTGAGGTGTAAATGTAATCATTTTTCTTAGATTTAAATAAAAACCGCAAGTTCTAAAAGCATTTAAACATTTTTTTTTTGTGTCAATAGCACCAATAGAATGCTACATTTGGCTTGCTTGTAAACCAACTTTTATTTGATGGGTCAACGCTCTATAGAGTTTCTGGCACTGTCCTTTGTGTTCTTAAAGGCCAATAGGATTTTGCTGCCGAGCTTTGCCCATCTTAACTGTACGACAAATATACTGACGTAGCTTTTGTTTCTACTTAAATGTTTGTACTTAAGTAACTCTTTCTGTTTATACTTAAATGTTTTTTCTTTTCGTTTTTGAAAATTTCACGTGCATTAACCAACACAGATTTGATTATTGAAGTCGGATCCATTTGTTTCAAGTCTAAGAAACTTACTTTATAAAAATAAGTCGGTTTTATTACAAGCTGTTCTTAAGTCCATGTGTTACAATATTTTATGCTAAAGTCAGTTTGTTTATTTATTTCACATTTACTAGGTACTTTATTTTCTCAAAAACATAAAAATATGTAGTATTTTTTTTATAATATCAATTATATATATAATATAACATAGAACACAAACACACATTTTGAATAAAAAACGCCCATAAGCTAAGTAAATTATCTAATAATATAATTCCGACCGTGTTTCTATGGACGCGGAACCACCGCTGCGTAGAAACTTAACCTTACTAAATCTAGGGAACCCCACATCACAGCTATTACGGCTATCTTGGATACCCAGAATTCCCAAATAAAATATTTCTAAAGTCAAAGTCAAATAATTTATTTCAATTAGGCACGAAAAAGGCACTTTTGAACGTTAAAATTTACAAAAAAATAATAATAACTGTAAGTTAAGTCACCCCTTCCCAAAAGTTAGTTTTTGTATGGAGAAGAATGGGCAAGAAACTCCACCGTTACTCTTTAAAAAAAAACATTATATCTTGTATACACTAATTATATAATTTTATGTGAAGACAATGCACCTAGGATAATATTACTATACCACGATAGGTAAAAAGAATGAAAAATGAAGGAATGACATAAATTTATTACGTGATAGATGCATGGTGCTCACATACTTACAAAAATTGTAAAATTATACGATATTCCTAACATTATAACAAGTAATACTAATAATAAGTCAGTGTGTGAGTACAAGTAATCACAAAATATAAAATAAATGTTAATATTATACAATTAAATTGGCAACCAGTTCGATTTTGTCTAGATTTCCAAGCATTTTTATCTTGGATATAATCCTCTAATTTTACAAAGTGTACTTTTTACATGAGTTTTAAATTTTCTTTCATTTAATTCTAATATATCACGAGGTATTCTGTTGTAACATTTAACACAGTATCCCATAAAATATGTATTTACTTTAGATAGTCTGAAAAATGGTTGATCTATTCTAACTTTATTTCTAGTATTAAAATTATGTCTTTCACTTATTTTATTAAAAAGATGTAGATTTTTTCTCACACACATAATATTTTCATAATATTTTCATTTTTTTTTTTTTCTAAAAAGAGGAATGGACCCAATATTGAACCTTGAGGAACGCCCATTACCATTTTAGACCCTAATGAGTTTGTGCCGTTGACTTGAACTTTAACCTTTCTATCTTTCAGGTATGAGCTTAACAAATCATGAGCTGTATTCCTAATCCCATAGTGGTCCAGTTTCAGCAGAAGTGTCTCATGGTTTACGCAATCGAACGCCTTCGAGAGGTGGCAGAAGATTCCAATGGCATCTTGTGCTTCTTCCCAAGCGTTAAAAATGTTCTTTATTAGGGTGACACCGGCGTCAGTGGTACAACGCCCTTTGGTGAAACCGTACGGTTGGCCATGAAAGATGGAATTTTTATTAAAGTGACGTAACATTTGATTGAGTATCAACTTTTCAAACACCTTACTGAAAACTGGCAGAATTGACACAGGCCTATAATTGTTGGGTTCCTTATTATCACCGGATTTGAACAAAGGAACTACTTTACTGTGTTTCATGAGATCCGGAAAGACTCCTTGGTCTACACTGGTATTAAATATGAAAACTAAAAGGCGCAATGGTTTTTATGACAGATCTACAGACTTTGACAGACATTCCCGATAGATCTTCTGTTGATTTAATTTTAAGATCTTTAAAAGCTTTTATAACAGCCTGGGGGTTGTAAGCTGAAACTTAAACTCCATGCCTTACCTTACCTGCTACCTTACATTCTTTCTAAGTAAGGCAGCAGAAAGAGCGGGTGAGGAATTTAAAGCTTCAGTAGTTTTAAGGGTAATATTAGCAAAAAAGTTTCTTGATCTTCTATTTCAACATCTGAGTTGACGGAACCATGTGCAGTCTCTAAATTAAATTCAGTATTACGCTGTTTTTTCCTACCGGTTTCATTATTTGCCAGATAGTTTTTATTTTATCATCAGCTGATTTTATTTTATTGCTTATGTGAAGAGCTTTAGCCATTTTGCACACACTTTTAAAAGTTTTAGTTTAAACATACTGATGAAGGCTTGTATTATTCATATATTGCTTTAGGCCATAAAGTTCAAAAAGTTTTCCCCTGCTTTTACGAATACCTAGAGTCGCCCAATCACTAAATAAGAACTTTGTGTAAATAGATTTAGTCTTTAGTGGAAAAGTGTCAGTGAATAATTTGTTTAATAGAGAAAAGAACTCTGCGTAGAACTCATTTTGTTGCGCCACTTCTTCTTCCCAGCAAAAGCACTAGGAAGTGGTGAAGGGTGGGCGTTTTGGGGGACTGTCTTATGTAATTTTGACGTTCGAAAAGTGCTGATTCTCAGCCTAGTTTGAATAAATGACTTTTGAATTTGAATTTGAATTTGGGTCACATATATTATTAAAACTGAATACATAATTTACTTGCCAAAACATTATTTAATTTCTCTAGATTTCTACAATGTAATTGGCCTAAACCTTATTTGAATTTTTTGTAAAGGCATGGAGGAGCAAATTGTTATTGTTTGTCCACTGTGATCAAATGGCAACTTATTTTCAATTTGTTTATATAAGTAATCACAATTACAGAAAATATTATCTATAAAAGTGGCAGAAGAAACTGTCACTCGGGTTGGTTCAATAAAAACATTTGACAAGTCAAATGACCTGAAAAGACTTAATAGTCTGACAGTACCTATTAACGTTATTTTCGAATATATTAATATTTAAATCACCACATATGATTATTGACTTACTACTACCATTTAGTTTATTTAAAACATATTCCATAACAGAATCAAACATAGATAGATTCTGGTAAATTGGAGGTCTGTAAACACATACTATAACATGCTTATCTAGCTCAACACAGGAAAATTCAATGGTGTGTTCAACAGACAGCCCGATTATGTCATTTCGTTCTTTCGATTTAATATAATTTTTTACTAATATTAATGATCCGCCATGTATCATACGTTTTCGGCTGAAATGGCTAACTACACAATAATTTTCATAGTTAATTAACATTACTTGATGATCTTTTAACCAAAGTTCTGTCATACAAACAACATCAAACTTAGTATTTTCTAAACACAATTCTATTTCCAGTAATTTGGAAAAGCGACCTTGGATATTTTGATTGAATAATTTTAAAGTATGATGGTTTTGCCCCCCTTTTGGTTTTTTCTTATGTGTAATATTGCCAGAAGATACTTTTTTATTATTCTCTAATAATAATTGGTTATTTGAAGGGGTAACTTCTGTTGTCTTACTAACTAGTTTAAAAAGTTATCCGGAGTGACCTCCACAACTACAATGGAAGAGTCTAGAATGTCTGTATGAATTCCAGCAGGAAGAGAATACCCTATCTGAGTGGTACTGGTCTCCAAAGATGTTGGTGGATTCTCCTTCGTACAATATGATGACTCATAATTAATCAATACGTTGTTAGTATAGCTAGACAACACAGACTCGTCACTAATACTACAATTTGATATATGAGCTATAACCTGATTAATATTATATGCTATTAAGATATCAATCATATTTACATTCTATAGATATTAAAACTCAAAAGGTTTCATACAAATCAACGGAACTAAATACAATTTTTTAATGCAAAAAGTGCCATTGTGCACTGCAATTATTACCAAGCATTATATTTATTCGTTATTAAAGCGCAAGCTTTCATAACGAATAAATATAATGCTTCTGATAAAATATCCATAGGTGTTTTTATTTTCGACCATAATACCTGTTAAGTGCATAAAGCAGTTGTCAGATCCTGTACTAACATAGAGACGAGGTGCTAATGGAAGCGACTATAAATATACAGGGGGCTGTAAAAAATCTTCCAAATAAATTATAAATCTTCTTCGTTTTGAGCAACGACGATTTTGAACAAAATTTTAAAAAGTCACTTAAAAAAATTCGTGTGTCCTGGGTCTTGTAATTGGAACTAAACACGTAGGAGACCACACAGACAGTGGGGCCGTCTTTGCCTAACACCCTGTATAATGACGATTTAAATCGTGTTTTTTCTTTTTAAGAATACTGGATGTTATTAATAGGGGTTAAAGTATGAAATTGCCGTTTTATTGTAATAGGTACTTCGAATTGACATAGAACCTTCATGGTTTGAGATTTTTGAGTGAAACTTTTTTCACATGGTACCTATAAAGTTCTTCTTTTAAAAAATGTGCAACATTCGATTATCGACTTTCAGTTGTTTGTTTTATTCAGCTTAGACAAAAAGAGATGGATACTTCGAAAATTCGAGTTATTTTTGAATACGAGTTCCGACGCGGAACTAACGCGGCAGAAACAGCTCGAAATATGAATGTTGCGTTTGGAGAGGGGACTGCTAATGAACGCACCGTGCGATTTTGGTCTAAACGCTTCCGTGATGGAAACTTCGATTTGAAGAACGAACCGAGCAAGTGAATAACAATGAATTGAAAGAGATGGTGGAAGCCGATACGAGCCAAACTACCCAGGAATTAGCGGCATGGTTTAACGTTACCTTACCAACAATATTGACTCATTTGCGTCAAATCAATAAAAAAAAAAAAAAAAAAATGAGAAATGGGTGCCTCATGATTTGACTGATCTGCAGAAAGGAACGCGTGTTGAAACTTGTGTTGCCTTGTTGAATCCATACAGAAATAAAATAATATTGGATCGAATGGTGACATGTGATGAAAAGTGGATTCTTTAATCGTAAAGAATACGTAACATCTATACGTATAACATCGTACATAATATCTATATGGTTATCGAACCGTAAGCGAAAAATGCAATGGCTGACCCCAGGTCAAACGCCGCAATAGTGTCCTAAAGCAAAGATTACCAATAAAAAGGTAATAGTAACTGTTTGGTGATCTCAGCATGGTGTTATTCACTATAGTTTTCTCCGATATGGTCAAGCAATAATGGCAAATGTCTACTGTGCCGAACTCCGAACAATGATAGCAAAACTAGCAGTGAAACAGCCCCGACTCATGAATTGATCTTCACCGTTATTGCTCCATGATAACGTGAGACCTCATACAGCACGAGAAACCGTTTTAACTCTTCAGGAACTGCAATTAGAAACCATTCGTCACCCTCCGTATTTGCCAGACCTTGCTCCAACGGACTACCATTTTTTTCGTGATTTGGACAATTTTCTACGTGATAAAAAGTTTTCTTCTCAGGAGGCAGTACAAAATGCTTTCAGACAGTTTGTCGAATCTAGAGCACGAGAGTTCTATCGCAAAGGCTAAATGACCTTCCTATTAGATGGCATTGCTGTCATCTAGATAATAATGGTAATTATTGTGATTAAATAAATATGTTAAATTAAAAAATAACGAATTTCAATTTCAAATCGGCAATTTCATAGTTTAACCCCTAATATTTTATATCAATTATACCTTGTTCTTCTTTTCAGTAAGATGAAATAAAGTGTCAGGCATAATGCATTTACTTCTTCTTCCATCGTTAGACTTTGAGGCCCGTTTTACTGAACCTCATTAATGACTCAAGCAAAACTCAAAACTAGTTTAAACCCATTTAATTGCTTATAGAACTACTTTTAAATAGGTAATAATTGAGTCATGAGTTAGGTTCTGTACGGGCCCTAGAACGTCAGTGTTTATTTTTCTATTTACTCTTTTTGACAAACTAAAAAAATTTCTATTCTCTTCATTCTTGCTTTTAGGCATGTATACAAATGCTCATTTTCACCCACACTAGGCTACACTCAAATACCCTAATAAAAGTGCGCTGTTGGATTTCAACTTTCAGTGCTGAGCCGAGCGTTAAAAATCCAACACCACACTTTTGTATCTACTTTCCTCGTTTGGACTACCTCGTTAGTCTGGTGGTTGCAAGCGCTACTGCTCAGCATGAGGTCCTGGGTTCAATTCCCAGGTTGGGCAGTGTTATTGGGGTTTTCTTTGGAATTTCTCGGTAGCAGACCGGAGTCTGGATTGTGCCCGGTTGGTGGCAATAGGGTCGTCCCCAATTAGATGGGACTAACATATAACTGGCGAAATGTGGGTGTACTATCGGTAGACCTCGGCCCAACCCTTCGGGAAACAAGGCGTGATCTTTATGTTATGTATCTTAATTTCTCTGTATCAATCCTCCCCGCTCCCACTATGACCACGTCCTAAGAGTGAGCTCGGCTAATGTGGACATAACAGTAACGTCGTGCGATAGTGCCCTCGCACCATGTCTTAATGGGCTATTATATTTTATGTTTAATTCAAACACTACCCCGGGAATCGGGTGCCTTAGGGATGTATATGTATACGTTGTAATGTTTATGATGTTTAATTGGTGATGATTGCTTTTTAAGTTTTTTAGAACTTCTGGTAGAGTTTTATTTTATGAAGATAGTGGTGGCGAAAGATTGTACGGTTTTAGTGGTGACAAAAATGATCTGTAAGGAAGTTTTAGAGATTTTGTTCTGGACTAGCAACTAGTTGCATAATGATGCCATCAGTATGCTTGAAGATTCTGCTTATTTTTTTTACTAGCTTTTGCCTGCGGATTCGCCCGCATTTAGAAAGGGAATTATCCCATGGGAAGTATTATATGTGTTAATCCTGTCAGAGGCCCATGGGTGGCTTTGAAACTCTGACACCAGGTTAGTCACTAACCACACAAAAAGAAGAAGATCCAGGTTATAAACTATCAGTGTGCCAAATTTCATCCAAATCCGTTCAACCGTTAAGGAAACAGACAGCTTATTGTATACGGATAGGCCATGACTTGGGTTAGGACATAGGATACTTTTATTCCGGTAGTACCTACGTTTCCGTCATACGATATCCGACATCCACGCGGGTGAAGCCGCGGGAAAAACGTAGTAAGTATATATTTATATTTGTAATCACGCTCTTGAAAACTGCTCTAACGATTTCGATGAAAATTGCAAAATAGCGGTTTAAGAGGGCGAAAAATCGACCTAGCTATGTCTCATATCTGGAAAAAGCAATGAAAAAACTTGTTCTCAAGGCTTCTAATTCACCTGGTCTGACATAAACCCGTAAATATCTACTGCTAAACCAAAGTATTTTTACACAATCCGGGGGTGACTGTCTTCCCTTTTAGATACCTCTTCCCGAAAATTGCTAAAAATCTATCAGACGTTGATACACTGTTAGTAATTTACGATCACATACCAACAATATGCGGTTTGTTACACAAAGCAATCAATGTTATACGTTGATATATGTAACACCTGCGTATAATATCTTATCTAACATCAATTATTTAGCCTACTCAGGCATAACATACTGATTATTACATTAACATAATTGTTTAATCGTTCAAAATGTAAAGCAGTATACACTCAATGCTTGCAAATAAGTACTGTTGAAAGAAAAACTTTTTACAAAAAAAAAAAAACAATCGACTTCAAAGAGAAACTTACTCAAAAATTACAAAAGCAATGTTGTTAAGGGACCACTGCGCGGGAATTCTCTACCAATTCAATAAATGAATCACTTAAATCGGCTCAGTATTCTCGGAGAAAACGGGGTACATAAAAAAATCACCGAAGTGATCATGAGTCAGTAAAAAATGCCAGCCATGCCAATTTTGAACAAATATTGCAATAATGGCTTGTGCTTCCCATGAGGTAGAGATCATTCATTATCTTCTGTTGCTACTAAAGATCCTCCACTAGGATTTGCTGGGTCAACTTCATCGTCAACCTGGGCTTACCTATCTTCATACCACAGCGTAACTAAGCTTAAGCTGGCACAAGCAGAGAAAAACTCTCCAACCACCAGTCTGAAAACAAGTATCGTACCTACACAAGAGAAATCGATTCTTTATTATTGAAAGTACTAAATCGCATGGATACTAATCTAGGTAATCCGTGACCCACAAAATAAAATTCCGTGGAGACTTACAACTTATGTGTTTGAAGCTATTGATCTTCAAAGCCTAACACCATTCCTCAGGTACTCTAGTACTTTATGTTACTAGGCCGATTTGAACGCTCATCACGTATTCAATTAGAATTTGTCTTGCAAACACCAGGTTCTATGTAAAACTCTTTTGCCACATACGCGTAAATTTATCAAAGGTTCGAAGGTTTGTTTGCTCCTGAAAAATGTAGCCCATGTACATACATTTACATACATGGAATATTTTAGTAGTTACTCGAACCGTTCAGTAGAATGGTTTAGAGGAACTTGTTCACAATTAACTGCAGTACTAAGATTTGCAAAAGAATTGGTGGCAACAATATTTCTATTTATGCTATTTACCCATCTGCGTATCGGCAAGCGTAGTGCGGGACGCCCCCCAGCTATATGACCGAAGACTTTATAAAGGTGGCTGGGACAGACTGGATACGGAAGGCGGAAGAGTGTTGTGGGGCAGCAAAGCAGAGGCCTATGTCCAACAATGGACTGCAATAGGCTGAGTTGATTGACCTATCTGAAGAATCTAATCACAATCAGCGGCTCATCTTCATCATAACAGCTGAAAGACAACCGGTCCTACATAAACACAGCCCGCTTCCAGCTAATGACAACGTTGTGAAACATTGTCATTCAAACTTCTGCAAGGCCTACCCACACTGCGGACGTCGTCAGTGGTACTTTATTTTATTTTATTGCTTGGCTACTGAGGCCTTTAGGACGTCAGTAGTTCTATCTAGTACCAAGTTGATCCCATGTATTCTTTCTATAAACATGTCATCCACGTATTGGTTCATACAAATGTGATCTGAGATTTATTTAAATTCAAATATCAACTCCACTTCATAACCAGATGGTGCTACTGCCAATACTCTGCGATGGAATACAACAATAATAATTTAATAAATATTCAATAAATTGAATATCGAATATCATTTTATTCTTAGGACTATGAGAATGGTTTAACGTTTCTCCCCTTTTATCTTTTGAACATCTGATCGGTTTCGTTGTATTGAAGGCGACACCCAACTTCGTACTCTGAAAGGTACTTTTAGGACTCACGACACGATTACGATAGGAGGACGTTGTGCTCAAGGATGAGCCAATTATAATAGAAAAGTTACAAAAGTAGTTAACTCTGCCATTGGCATTATGTTTTTGTTTTGTTTGTTTGTTGTCATTAGCCAATGTCGCAACAGTAATAACGCAATGTTGTCTTTGGTCCCTGGCCTTGACATCAACCTATGGACAAAATTGTCAAACTTTTATTAATTGAATACTGGCTACACTGGCTTTTGGTTATATTTTATGTCTTTTAACAATTTTCTTTCTTCTTTCATCTTTCTTGAAAGAAGAAAGATGTAGCAATAGAAAATTATTTCGCTTAAAAATGTGGGGTCTAGGTTCGGTTATAAGTTCAAAACTACTGAATTTTATCGAGCTTTCTTTAATGTGGACCAACTGACTTAATATATCTGAATTTGCGCTTATAATTTTCGGAAGTTTGACAAGCCTATAATGATAACATACTCGTATAAGGCCGCTCGTGCAACGCACCGTCAACGAGAATGAGATGAGACGCCGAAGTAGCGTTTCTCGTTGACAAACAGTGTATTTACATAATATGGAGGATCAAAGTATCAACTGTAATCGCGCGATATAAGTATCTCCAAGAAGATAAAGACAGGCACATACCGGTAGGAGCACGTGTAATTTCTCTTCTTTCTCTATGTTTTACATTCCCCCTTGTCTCCCGGGAGCGTTCCGACACACAGCCGGTTATTTCTTACATTCTCTACTAAATTCACAGTTAGGAAATTGAATTTTTCGAATTCCACGTCTTATACACTCGCGGCCATTTTAACCTGGCCTCCCCTAACGTTCCGTGTTTCGAAAACTTTAGGGTGAAGAGGTGTGATGTATCGAGTTCCAATGGTCTTACTAAACTGGCAGTGTACTTTTTTACTCTCAATTGGTGAGCCAGAAAAAGCGGTGAGTGAGTATGGCCAGAAGTGTTGCGTTGCTTATAATGTAGGTATGACTGAGAACGGATTCACCCTTCTTGAATCTTGTATGGTAACAGCGATGGAACCGCTGCGTTTGGTCCCAGGTGAATATCAATGTGTTTTTCATGAATGTCTGCCTCTTCCTGGTATTTTTAGAATATACGCTTGTTGGAAAGGCAACATATGTAAGAGTTAGCACGATCAGGAGCACGTGATTAATAAACTGCTGAATAAACCTGCTATAGGGCATTAAATACCGATAAGTCAGTGTGTATTTAGAATACCGACGGAAATTAATTTGATATTACACGTGATAACGTGACAAATTGATAGATCATCGAGACAAATGTTTAGGAACAATATTTTTTGCAAATCAGCATCCGGTATGTTGAAAGAGATTTAATGCGTAAATTAATATTGCCGCAGATTCACACCAACACATCAGCGAGAGTGAATGTCAAAAATTTCCATTTTGCAATCTGCCTGTTACGAATTAAAATCTCGTTGTGAAAATTTGCAATTAATAACACGATTCAAAATTTCAGATCTCTGCTGTGGAACGTAGAGTTCAAAATGGAATGGACGGACTGTTAATAGTTAACTGAAAACCCATTATTATATGGCAAACAATCCCGCTAATGACAGGTTTTATTAAAATTGAAATGAAATCGTTCACGTCGCGGAGACATTTATTGCGAATTTTTTGTTAAAGTTATTTTTATGACGGTTTGCTTTCAAATTAACATCAGTGGCAAGTCTCATATCTCAACTACCGAACATAGTCCGTCTGTTGTGGTCCGTTTGGACTTGTAAATAGACAAACAATTCTTTTGCAATGAAATGCTTAATCAGCCATTTTGTAATTTCAAGCATAGATTTATACAGATGGGAAACTCCGCAGTTTAGATATTATTAAGCTACAAGTACGCGGTGAACTCGACTTGTTGGGCCAATTCAGTGAGTGCAACGTAGTCAGAAGATCTAAGAGTCACGCGATAGAAAGAGAGGCAACTTCAAGGTGAATATAACTGTAGGTGATAAGCGCTGTGCGACCTGAATTGCACTTTATTATGTCGCAGCAAGAGTCGCTTTTTATTTGAATGATTTTGGGGAGTTTCCCACCTATCTGTGCTTCGAGTTTCCATGTGTAGGCTTTGTTCCTAACAGGCCCTGATATGGACACCACAAGTCCATATCCCTGGGAACCCCGAGGATCAGGGTCAAAAAAAATTACCTAGCGATACACCGCACACGTGATTAGTATCGATAACTAAACATGATAAAAGAAAAAAGAAAAATGGATAGAAGAAAAAATTGTGGGATCATCGACCGCAGTTTGTGTAGTTACTTGAAAATAGCAGTTTAAAAATCTGTTTTTTTTTTTTTGTAAACTTCACAGACGAACAGATTTTGTCAACTGATACTTCAAGTAACAACACTACAAGCAGTCGTTAGCCCCCAAAGGAAAACTTTAAATCTTTTTTATTTTATTAACCGACTGCCCAAAAAGGAGGAGGTTATCAATTCGGTTGTATTTTTTTTAATGTCTGTTAACTCGTCGTTAAATGTCGATTTTATTTGAAAGAATATACTTCCCGATTAGTCTCATTTTTATCAAAATTCAGTTCTGATTATGGCATTGAGGGAACGCCTCGAATATTATAGGCATACACAGCTATTTTGGTATTTACAGCAACAAGTTAAGCATTTGCATTTTGAAACTATCATTTGGTGAAGTGGAACTGATGAAGGAGACCACAGATGGCCACCGGAATTCCTCAATGATAAGTATTTCACGGCTGGTACCATTTATGAACCGATTCGGAAAATGATTTTCTTATTTGAAAGGATATACTTCCAGATTGGTCCCATTTATATCAAAATTCAGTTCTGAATATGGAGTCCATGACAAATTGAGGGAACTCCTCAAATATTATAGGCATACACATAGTGATTTTGGTATTTTCAGCAACAAGTTAAGTATTTGCATTCAGAAAGTATAATTTGGTGAATTGGAACTGATGAAGAAGACTACAGACGGCCACCGGAACTACTCAATGATAAGTATTTGACGGGTGGCGATAAGATATCTCGATTAAGATAACTAAGCGACTATGAAGCAAATTTAAATAAATAATTCAGATGAAAATAATATGTACAGTCTGTTGTCAACATTATCTGACCCACCCTAAAAACAAACGAATGTGGACCCTGTGCTTGTAACATTAAGGTTTATTCAATTTATATGAGCATATCAGACTAGTTAGTCGATGAACAAATAAAATAATAATACAGACACGCAAATTTGATCTTTAACACGTAACGTTAAGGTAAACCCACCCAACATTGTCGGAGCCACCGGCATTATGTATCATTTTGTTATGCTATTTTAATCATTATCTCGTTGACATTAAAGTTGAAAAGCTTTTAAGTCACACTACATAATTACAACCCAATCTTTAATTTCGCACGTTTCTAACAAGTGCTTGTGGCTTAGCGGTTTGATGCTGGATTGGCGACGAACAACATGTTGGTTCAAAAACACAGTCCACCTATTATCAGTTCCTTTTTTAATAAATAATAACACACATGATAATAAAAAAACTACATAAAACAGAAAATAAAAAAATCTAAAGAGACGTTGTTTTTGCAATATAGTAAGACAAGGTAAAATATGTTTGCGCGTAGTCACTGCATACCCTTAGGTTTTATAATGAATACGAATATTTATTTTTCAACTACCCACTTATTACAAATTATGCGAAAATATTACCATTTTAGAAAGTTTATATTTGAAGGTTATCCGTCTATAGTTCTTTACAATAAACAAGAAATGGTTTTGTAATAAATTCTAAATTAAAAGCAAAACAATTATTTTGTCGCAGGATTTGATCTCGCAACTTGTTTTTCCCAGTCTTATATTCAGACCACGAGACCAGAATTACTTGAAGATCGTTATTAAAATAAGTTATTACACTAATTATATTATAACAAGTAGTTATAACATATAACCTAACGCTAACGTTTTAAAGATCAAATTTGCGTGTCTGTATTATTATTGTATTTGTTCATCAAGCCGTCGCGTCGCTTGTCTGTTAAGCTCATTTAAATTGAATAAACCTTATTGTTAATGTCAGAGGGTCCAAATTCGTTTGTTTTTAGAGTGGGTCAGATAATATTGACAACAGACTGTACCATTAAACTGATCTGAAGATGAAGCCGGAAGGTAGGCACCGAAACTCCGGAACACCGGAATTGCCATGAGATGCACTCTGGCTATAAAAGATTTGAATGGTAATATTCCGGTATCAAATTGCGCTACTTGAGTTATGTGTGGCCTTGATTGCCAGAAGACAGATTTCGTTCGGCCTCGTTATTTCCGTCAATGATCTGTCGCCGTGAATCTGGTAAAACTATGCCTTAAAACTTCTGTCACGACTAAGCGCGACGTTTTGCAAGGTTTTTTTTTTTACCAAGGTTGATCACAGCTCTCTCGGGGGTGACACCCTGTAATTTATGGACTGTGACCGCCCAGCTTAATATACGACATACGGCAGCATACAACGCTCGACATTTTCGTAACCCCTTGCCGCCTGGAACGTAGTGCTTGTTCGAGGTATGGGTGTCATAGGATGATTAATTGATCATTCGGATTTTCGCGAAAGCCTGCGAATAGATAATTAGACAATGATGAAAACTTTGCTACGGCAGATTGTATGATTCGTCGTATTGAACTGGGTAAAATAGGATAGGTTAGAACCATGAACAACCGCGCGCAAGCCGAGCGAGCGAAGCGAGCGTTGCTGCGATATGATATGATATACATAATATGATATTATATATAAAACCTATAATATGATAAAACCCTTTAATATGATAAAACTTGTTCCCACAAAAACAGCTTATTTATCTCGTAAAACACGGACACGGACTTCCTTTCTCCAACTTTCTTGCTGTGCCCTACAGGGTCCATAATGATCTAAATTATATAGTTACCACTTATGTACACATTATGGTAAAGCATAAAGATATTGAGTACTGAGTATTGAGCATGTGATAATTATACAATACGCACATGAATTAAAAAAGTCAGAGGTGCGTGCCTTGGGATCCAACTCGAGACCTATGACTAAAAGAACTCATTCGTTTATTACGAGGCTTATTTTAGTATAAATATGAACAGACACAGACCTAGCTATTAAGAGCTAAATTATGTCATTACTAGCTGCTGCTGTGCTGTTCACGGCTTCCCCCGCGTGGATCGTAATTATATTATCTATTTCTAAAATAAAAGTAAGTTAATCCCTAATTAGAGCCTTAGTTACTCCTTATAATATCAGCTATCTACCAGTGAAAGTCCTATCTAAATTAGCCTAGCCGTTTCGGAGATTATCCGGAACAAACAGACCGATAGATAGACAAAAAGAAATTACATTACAAACAGACACATATATTTTATTTATTCAAACTCAAACTCAAAAACTCAAAGCATTTATTACAATTAAACCCTTTACAGGCACTTTTGAATTGTCAAAGAGTCAGTTAGTCAGAAAGTTGAACCTAGTTGCCCATTCCAAAACGTAGATCTCTATGGAGAAGAACGGGCAAGAAACTCCAAAGACACTCTTTTAAATATAGAAATTACAAAATCCTGGGTACATTACTCTTGTTGATTCTATGTAGGAGAACAATGTAAAAAAAAAAAAAAAAATCAAAACGATTAAAAATATAAGATTAAAAATAAGCCCTGGCAAATAAGAGATGACCAGTCTCAACTGACGGCGCCCGTTCACGAACATGACGCATGGATCAGCACCATCCAGCTCAACCATTTTGTAGGGAACCGAATGATCCAACACACTCGCCACCATCAGCGAGACATTAAGTGAGCATGACATACTCTCAACTACCCTGCTCTTTCAAGTCAAAATACAACACAGTAAACGACTCCATGGTACTCACATTTACAAAAATTGAAAATAAAAATGCGTCTAAGTTATACAAAACTATAGTTATTTGTATTTATGTATGTTAGAAGGCCTCCCACAAGATGGACCGATGACCTTGTAAAGCCCGCAGGAATCCGCTGGATGCGGGAGGCACAGAATCGGTTGAAGTGGCGGTGCTTGCCTATGTCCAGCAGTGTACGTCTTTCGACTGAAATGTTGATGAATATGATGTATGTATGTATACCTTTATGTGTGTAGATAAAAACTACTACCAATCAAGTTGTCATTTCCCAACTTCAAAATGTTGTAACTCGTGTACCAAACAATGATGCTACCAAGTAGCGATACAGTGCACACACAAAACGGTTGATCGCGACACAAGCGATCACAGTGCAATACTGCCAACTATGAGTCGCAATAAGCGAAATGTTTGTGCAACTAGCGTACGTTCACAAACGCTGCAATTCTTTGACTCAGTCATTAGTGTAGATCAGGTAGGTGCAGAGGGGTTAGGTTAAACATGTGAAGATCGTCTGTTTTAGGAATACTTTTGGAAGCCTGAAGTTTTATTTCGACAGAAACAGAGTCATGTGGAATAAGAAATTGTTTTATTAAACTAAAACTGCGGAGTTATTTTGACTGTTCAACAACATTCATTGCGATATTTACGTCGTTGAGCAGATAATTTTTTCGAACATGGATTATCAATACTCAATTCTTAGGAGGTAAACTTATAATTATATCATGTCGGGTACAGACAAATAAATAATAATCATTCAGATTGTTATTGAAAGTGTGTTACGCCATTAGGGTGTAGGTTACTATGGTAATTCTTCGCAATTGGAATAAATCAGTACATTGCTAAGAAAAATGCTTTTCTTTTTTTATTAGTCGAAATACTAAACGAATTTTTGAAGTTTTTTTAAATATTCTGTGAGGTTTCTTCATTAAAGGTATATTACTTCTCCGCCCGACTGCACTTCTGTATTCTAAAACTATGTTTGCCTTTCTAACCATTACACTCGGAAAGGACCGTAACGCCTCACGATATTTGCTCGCAAACTTGAATCTAAAACTAACTTCCATTTGCATTCCTAATAGTCTTTATTTCAATATTCATAAGGCTGCCTTTTGGATGCAAATAGAATCTCATACGTTGGCGCATAATCTCAATATGGAGTACTTTGACATTTTGTGAACTGATAACATCTTTTCTAAACACGCTACATGTTTCACTATGATTTTAGATAACGTAGGTACCTGTTCATAATCTACAATTTTATGAAAATCTAAATTAGAAAATGCTCTATTTTAGCAAAGGAACTTTAAGTTAGTCAATATAGATTAGTTTCATTGAATTTATTTCGTCAATGCACTGTCGTAAAATTTAACAGTCTGCTAATGTCAACTGGCCTGAAATTAGAAATATTTTGTCGTCAAGGAAACCCCCAGAAACTTCTGTAGTAATAAATAAACTGATTAAGGTGGCTAACAAAAGCCACTGCTTCAGTAATCCACCTCCCTGATAAAGTACCAATAATCCGCCTAGCAACAACTTTCTCGTAGCGGTTTCCAAAATTGTCAGCAAAATTGTTAATTGGGGCAATCACTGGCTTAGCCCCAACCACAGTTGATTACAGATCTCAGTTTAGAAAATCCGAACTCAATTTAGCTGTATCAATTCCAAAGTCAACACTGCAAACGAATTTGTCATTAAGATTTCACAAATTAACCCTAATTTTGGTCCTTGCTAATAAGACCGCGAAAGGAAAATTTGTGCGCCCCTTCGCCCCCCAGGACCAGCTGTTTTGAAAACGCTAAAGATTTAATTAAACAAACTTTTGGTGGTGAACAAAGTTGCTTAAATGTAGCGTTTTGTTATGCACAGCGCGATGTAAACATGATTTGTATGTCAGTTTAATTTTAATTAAAAAGTCGCAAGTGTCAGAATGTCATTGGAAAGTTCCTGCGAAAATAATATTGGAAGTTCTTGTTGATGAAGAGTGCGAGCAGTTGGAGTTTTTATATTATTTCATGGGTTTGAAGTGTTCATGAATAATTGTCGTGCTCAAATTAACATAATTATATCGGTGTTCGATTATCATATCAATAACAGTTTGCAAACTTTAACGGATAATTAACGAGATATACAGCATAGCCATAGCCTACACTTACTTTATTATTGCGCAATGTGTATGACCATTTAGGGTCAGCATTCAAGATTACCCAATGTATGTATAAAAATTCGAGCAATTTTATTGCTGTGTTAAAATATTGCGCAGAAATATTGTTGGTGTAAGCACCGCCTTACTTTTTCTAGTGCTTCTTTTGAACAAAAATAGTACCTTTAATAATGGAAGTCTAATTATGAAACTTCAACCGCACAGTGATCGCTTATAAAAACTTGTTAAAGGTACCATTTCGTACCCGACTGCAGGCAACTGTAGGCGACGTGTCGCTGCGACACTACTGGTTTCTATGAATTTCTATGAAATACCTTCCGTAGCTAGCGACCCCGACCGCAGACCAGTAGTACCGCCAACGCTCGAGCGATAGCACGTTTTTCTATCTTCTATCTACCGACTGGAATACGGGCTGCTGCCGCCTGCGGTCGCGTTCGGAATCATGACGGCAGCAACATGACGCCGCGACACGTCGCGTGCGATTGCTGCCTGCGGTCGGGTACGGAATGGTACCTTTAATGAAAACTTATTGTTGATAAAAAGGATGAATTTCTTCTAGGAACGCAGTATTTATAAACTGAGCTGGTGAGTTTATTTGCGGACTGCAATCACCGGGTTTTAAATTAGAAATTAAGACTTTAGGGTTAGTTCAGTTCTTAAGTGACGATGGTTTCTATGATTAAGATTCGCGGGTTCAACTCTTCTCTGGATAATAGTGGCGGTGCCTCAACCCGGCTAAAGTGCCGTAAGCATTGCATTGTCATTGTCACTGTCACTGAGTCACTGTCACTTCTTATTTTGTTTGATTGTTTAGGTTAGTTTGTTGTATAACACCAAATTCCCAAAACATGACATTCTCTTGTGCCTAAACGGACCCTGGCCCTGGTCACAGTTCTAACCTAACCTTACCTACCTTTCAGCCATTTTCATTTGCTACATCATCATCATTTTTAGTAAATTCAGTCATTGTAGTGAGTTTTGATATAATTATACAAAGGGCGGCGAATGAAACTCAACAATCAAACAAAATAACAAGTGACAGTGACAATGACAATGCCATGCTTATGGCACTTTAGCCGGGTCGAGGCAGCGCCACTATTTTACCACAAGTATTATAAATTATGCCGCTAGCGGCAGTCTATACACTTCCAATAGTTTTTTATTCCTTTATGTAGGTATACTAGATAGGTACGTCGTGTACTTAAAGGAAAAAAAAACATTTGAAATAAGCTAATTACATTTTTATGTGAAAATCTATAAAATACTAAGGTATGAATGGTATTTCCTTGAATAACGTGTAACAATTAGAGACTTTCAGTATAGGGCCTCATTAGAGTCAAAGTGACCATGGTCTAGTGGTTGAGTTAGGACATGCGGAAACTTCATACTATTATCATGTTAGTTCATAGACTGTGAACGGGATTAACCAATTTTTCACTATTCTCGGTTCCTAAAAACAAAAACTAATCGTTTTGTTTACCAATGGTATCATTTGTATGGCCAAACTGAGCATATAAATAGATTCGTAAGCTAATTTTACCCGTGACAGCTACGTCCATATGGGAGGGTCTACTATGCAAAGCTATGAGGTCCTCGTGGAGGCGATTGGTAGCGGGGATCTCTCGCGTCCGGCCCTGGTCCAGGCCATGGGAGGCCGTCACCTCCTTCTGCGAAGCAGTAATGCTTACAAAGGAGGAGGCAAATTTCGCGCCCTCACGCCCCTAGCCGCCGCAGGAGAAGACGCCCTGGGCGTCGGGAATCCATAGCCGATTCCCGGCCACCGTAGGCGCGGGCTTGCGGACGGTGAGCAATGGGTAGCTCGCCGTCCGGCAAGGACCAAGCCTGGGTCGACGGCGCGTTGTGTTCCACGCGCGCCTCAAAGAGTGTCAGCGAGTGAAGGGGTCCGATGAGACCATTGCCTGCCGGGGTTGCGGGAAAGTCTGAAAGGGATACCGTGGCCCCCTGGCATTGCACAGGCAAGAGAAGGAACACGGGTGGGTTTTAGTCAATAAGAGTCTGACACGCCCTCCCGCTCCACCCAGAGCGGGAGGAGTCATTTATTGATTTCCCACCCAAAAAAAAAAAAAAAAAAAGGGCGTGCATGGAGGCTGAGGAGACCGTTGCGCACGTGCTCTTTGAATGCACGGGCCAACAAGATCAGAACAGACACCCTCGGGTCACCCAGATCATACACAGATGTTCTAGACAAACCAGGAGACCTAATTATCTTCTGGAGGGAGGTGGGCTGGTTGGAATAACCCCCCAAACGGCCGCTATGGCCCACGCACAATGGTCCACCTGACGGACTGAGTGCGGAAACCATACCCCATAAGTGTAAGGCCTGAGTGCCCGCTTAAATCGAGCGTCCAGCGGGGTGGGGCGTGCGGCGTTTGTGTCAATCAGATGCAATAACACGTGGGTGTCCTGAGTGGCGGCCGAGCGGTTGCCTTCGCCGCTTGCACGCAACGCTGAACGCTCCGCCGGACGCTTTTTCACTCAGTTCGTACACTTACATAGAATGTCAAAGACTTACATAATATGAATAAATAATAAATGCGAAAGTGAGTTTGATACGCTAAAACGGCTGAATAGATTTGGATAAAATTTCACATGGGTAGACATGACCTGGGTTAGGACATAGAATACTTTTTATTCCGATATTCCCATGATATCAGACTTACGAGGGTGAAACCACGGGGCGCAGCTAGTTCTTTATATGTGAATCAATGTTTCTTTTTTTCAAATTAATACTGGTACCTACACGGCATAAAAACAAAGAAAAAAAACAAAACGCCACTATTTCTAACTTGCATTTGACCCCTTCAAAGCCCACAATACAGTGACAAAGACACTCAAGGCCACGCAAGCGATCCTTCATTAAGGGGCAGGGGTCAATAGGGCCCACGGGCACACCGCTGTCCTCTGATTAAACCCGAATCATGACCCTCGGCCCTTTTTTGTCGTTCTCTAATCACACAGTATGATAATTTTGGATTAAAATCAACAAGACACATAATATGTAAAGGAGGGATCATCAATCCCTTTGTTTTATGGAATTTATGGTAATCGGAAATGAGTTTTTTTTTCTTCAATCCTATATGAAGGTGCACCTCGTGGAATCATTTGCCTCGTGTTCAAATTCAAATTCAAAATATTTTATTTCACATAAACCTACAAGGGCCCTTATGAAACGTCAGAAGCTAGGTGCACGGTTCCAATTGGTCGTTTCCTATGAAGAAGAGCCGGCAAGAAACTCCACGGATACTCTGAGAGGACACTGTAGGCCTATCAACAAGTACCAGGTACTTAGCAAGATAGAAAATGATCGACAGATCTACAAGTCGGTTATGCCTACAACGTTCTCACATTCACAAAATATAAAAGAAGAACAAAAAAAAAACCTATTTAAACCAAATGACATGACTGCCACTAACCTATACCTATAGATCCAAATAAACCCAGTGTAAGTATGTCTTTAATAATGATTAGCGCGGTGAAAGTAGTGCAGCTGCAGCATAATGCACGAGGATAGTTTTGAAGCTAGGGTAGTAAGCTAGCAAGCTAGTAACTCAGCTTCTGTTATAGAAAATAAAGAAAACAAATACATTCATTTAGCACAGACTAAAAGGCAGACTAGTAAAAAGAAAAAATAAAGTAGGTAAAAGGAAAGAATACAAAATAAAAAGTGCGTTGTAAGATACTAGCAGGAATACAGAACTAGCTTCATTTCTAGGCTAATAAGCTACTGAGAAAGCTGTAAGCTAGCGTCTCAAGCTAGTGTGGCCGGCGATAGATAGTACTCAATCGGATCATTTTACTTTACGGACTAAGTCACGGCAATGCTATTGGCTATAATTTAATAACATCGTGTAAACAGCACTAGCTTGTGTCAAGCCAGGACAACAAGTCAGGATAGTATACAGCTGCAGCAGCAGTATAAAGCTTGTTATCCTATTATAGTTTCTAAAAATAGACTCATGTTTCCCGGGCATAAGATCGAGCGTCCACTGATGAAGGATTCGCACGGAGCTTACCCACGTTTGCTGCGTGGTTCATTTATTTGTCAGCAATGTCTTGCGTTGTGTGGCCGTGGGTCTCTGTGAACGATCCTGCCTACATTTCCATACAAAGCAAAGCTAAGTACTTACACGTGCTCAGCTTAGCCGTGGGCTGCTGTGGAACAGGACCTTGCTCCATATAATCACTATAATCTCTTGAAAACACTTTACTTCATAAGTAAAATACACCGGAATACGTTACGCTTAATTTCTTCAAACAACACAAAACAACTGAAAAAGGCAAACAAAATCATAAACGCAAACAAACAGTCATTCCAAGTCTCCTCTAAACAGCGTCGGATAACAAAACAGTTATTCAGTTATCTGATGGTTAATTAATTAAGCTCCCATCACAGAGAACAATCGCAGTGCAGTGGAGCAAGTATGTAAATGCAGCAAGCCGCAACCTCAAGATTTGTGGTGCGGCCTCTTGATATTCCTGTTTCGGAATTATGATAGTTGAGCGCTCCGGGAATATTAATCCCGCGGAATTGTGCGAACCCGTGGCGTGCGGAGAATTTCTGCATAATCCCCGGTGTATCTACACTCGGGGTGCTATTAGGTTATTATTTGTTAGGTGGGTTTTGTGCGTTTTTGTGTGAACCAATTTGATGGCGACCTTGCCGAGCCAAAAGATGAATTATCTATCATCCACCTGTGTCGTGATTTTTACCCAACTACGGCGAAACAAACAGGAGGGTTATGATTTCGACCAGTATTTATGTATGTTCATCTGTTCCTTCATAACTTCTAAACTTCTTATCAACATTTGACATATGAGATATCGTGAAAATGACGCCCTCTAGAGGACTTGAAAGCCATGAACTCAAAAAAAAAAAATTATGCCGTGTTGGATTGAATGAAAGGGCTTAATTAGCACATTTCAAATATATATTATATTACAACCCCAAAATCCAGATAACATGACGTGTGACTCCGGATTTTTAATTTGTCAGTCTGCGATGTCTTGTTTACGTATACCTTTTTAGTTGGCGTTTTTGTCGTAGTTGGGTTTTAGTTTTTATAACTTCGCCTACTGCACGTACCAATATTTTTGTAACCGTAATAAGACTCACTGTAAATGGATACTCTTTCCTAAGATACAGACAGATTTTCTGCCTAGTTTAGGAAAGGGAGTCCTATGGCCCATTTTATATGATGTGTTGTACTGGTTTTATTTATTTATAACATCTAATTATTTAAGACAACTTTGTATACCATGTACAAATTACTTATTGAATAAATATTGAATAAATTTCACAAATTTCACTTTTTTGTTCTTGTTAATTTATTTATTTAGTAAAACTCTGTTATTCCAAACACAAATGGATGCCATCCTGTGAACTGTTATTACAGTTCACAGGATGGCATCCATTTGTGTTTGTGTTGAGCTATTGCTCAAACCTGATCTTGAAGCATTAATATTGCATTGAATTAATGGTGCATTATCAATTACAAATGACTTCGGCTTCGCGACAAATGCGTGACAGCCACTTAATTACTCAAACGGTGCCTGCAGCGATACTGGCACAATATTGCTCAGGAAGAACTAAACATTGATTTGGATGAAGGAAAATCTACTACACTGACGAGCTATATAAAAAAGCCATCATGAAATATCTCCTATACCACGCAAGATACCTTCTTGAAGTAAAATGCAACATTCAAGTGTAGTTAATAGCGCATAAAAAGCTCCTGTTTTCAAGTAGCTTCTTTCTGTAGCTAACTTATGTGGTTTATGAGATATTCCTAACGGTCAGACAGTTGTTCATTTCTCAGACAGTACTCAGTAGGCATACCCAGCTGAATTACGAACCAGTTACATCTAGCAGTAGACGCCGTTTTGATCGAGTTTGTGATGTAAGGCCTCGTAAAACTGCAGCAGCACGTCGCCACTTTATCTACATGAGCTCAAAAATATATAACAGAATAAATAATAAAAATATCTACATTTATTCTGTTACCAGAAATGAATGCAAGAAAAAACTCGACATTCTTCTGAAATCGCTTACTTATGAATTATGATGTAACAGAAACACTTGTGGAATTTTAACATCCCGGAAAACACACACACACGACACACAACACACATCCTCACACTCTCATACTTAACATTAGGTACTCACACACACGGCACAGAGTCCCGTACGGTATATCGAATTACCCTTGAACGATATAACTGTCTACAGAAAGCCGGTATATCGAATTACCGTGGACTCAAAATGTATTAGTGTAATATTGTATTTCTTTAAATATTTGTTAAAACGTAGTTAGTCTTGGAACAACCTACCCTCTCACTAGGAGTCGGGCGTTGCTAGCTGCGCCACAGTTTTTAACTATTGCAGCTATCATCGTTTAACACTGACACTGTTATCTTTGAATGTATTGTTTTTTTGTTCCCAATAAACGATTATATATTTAGATTTTTTTGGCACTTTGCATGTGGCTCGTCTGTGTATATCACGGCCTCAACGTAGCACTGAATGTCATTTCTTTATAATGGTTGTTCACTTAAAATTACATAAGGATACAAAAGCAGAAATAGATAAAATATTGTTGTCTCAAAAAGGTTGATAATTATTCTCTGGCCAAAAGCAACGGACGTAACATCTGTTTTACTTACAAACTGTTTATTTCAATATAACTGTACCTGCTTTCTAATTACGCAACATATTTTCGTAAACGATAAAGACAAATCTGTTTCATTTTGACAGTTCAACAACATTCATTGCGTTATTTACGTTGCTCTGCAGTTTTTTTTTTCGAACTTACGGAGCAATGGATTAGCAATCTGTTTCAAAATGATTCAGATTCGGATTGATTTTGCATTACGTAATTAGGGTACTGGTGAACGAACGATTTCAATTTTTCTATCCTTTTAAGCAATTTGCAGATCAGTGTCAGGTTATTTAAAGATGTTCAACAATGTCTCTCTGCAATAATGAATATAAATGTTGATGGATGGAATGGGAGAGGAAGGCCAAAGAAAAGATGGATGGACTGTGTGAGGAATTATATGAAAGAGAAGCAGTGAATGATAGCGTGACGGTTGACAGGGGAGAGTGGAAAAAGAAAATGTGTTGCGAAGACCCCAAGTAACATGGGCAACGGCTAGAACAAGGGCAGGAAGATGATGATGATTTGACGTCACTGCGAAATCGCGATTGATGGCACTGCGCTGCTTCCAGTGACAGCAATACGAAACTTTACTCACCACAAATTACAACAATTTACTTACTGTGTTAATGTAAATTGAATTACATACCCTGACAGAAAGACAGATGTTCATAGTGTGTTATGGGCTTAGCATATGACATAATACCGTTTGATTTTCAATTACAATAAAAGCTTTCACTATTATTAGTCCTGAATTATTTGTATCAATTATAAATAATCCACGTTGCATTATTCAACGTGTATTGAATAGATAATTCGAATAATTCATTATTTTAAGCGCCTGACAATACATTGATTATGTGCGTAGCGGCAGCGTATACTTGCTTACACAATATTTTTAGGCTCATTTTTATTTATCTTAGTTTGACATAAATAAAATAAATAAATAATTATTTATTTCAGACTTGTCTCGCGATTACATCCATATTTGTTAGTAAAATTGCGAGCTTACAAACTAGTGTTAGTAATAATTACATAAAACTCCAGGTGGACTCCCCAATGCTGGTGAGAAATCACTACACGACTAAACAAAAACAAAAAAAAACAAAAACAAAAAAAACCTTGGAATCTTGTTGATAAACAATTGTCAAATTATGTATTACATATCAGAATTGTCGACATCGGCACCATAGCCATAAAGAAAAATTGAATAGAAGTTGTAAATCAAACCGCGTTAGTTAAAACGCAGATTGAATTATCTTGGAAGATACTACAGGAATTATTCAAAACACTACATACAGGAACAGAACATATAAACTTAGGTACCTGTCGCAATTTCTCGGAAAATTGGAAACCCAACCACCAACCTACAAACATCAACCACCCAACATTCAGCCAAACATTGTAACATTCAACCAACATCCAAATTGGATCAACTATCTCGTCTACAGACATCTAGCTAACGCTACTTCCTCGAATTACCCGTGGGCGCACCGGAAGACCTTTACCACGAATCAAACAAACTTGCTCTCTTGCACAAACTTAGCTTAACGTTTAGTATTAGGTTTATCTTTTGGTTATTATTGTTATAACAGTCTATGGAAACACGTGCTTTTGTTTATTTTAGATCTTGACTTCTTGTTGGACAGTCTGTTTCTGTTTGGCGTTGGTTGCTAGTTTGTGGTGATGGTAGAGGAGCTCGTGGCTAAGTAGTAACTGCCGCACGGGTCGATCCGTCAGGTTAAGCTACGCTTGCCGGGGTTGGTCTGTGGATGGGTAACCATCTTTACATACCGAGACTCCTTCGTGCCTCGGAAAGCACGTTAAGCCGTTCGTCCCGGTTGTCATTCGTGGATCTTTGACTGTCGTTACGGGTCGTCAGAAGCCCGAAAGTCTGACAACCAGTCTTACCAAGGAGTATCGTATTACCCAGTTACTGGGTTGTGGAGGTCACATAGGCAGTCGCTCCATGTAAAATACTGGTATTCAGTTGCATCCGGTTAGACTGGAAGCCGACCCCAATATAGTTGGGAAAAGGCTAGGCAGATTGATTGCTAGTTTGTGGTACTGCCGAGTAATACTCAGAATGTT
Source organism: Xanthia togata (assembly GCA_963853775.1). Classification (NCBI taxonomy): domain Eukaryota; kingdom Metazoa; phylum Arthropoda; class Insecta; order Lepidoptera; family Noctuidae; genus Xanthia; species Xanthia togata. The sequence continues at coordinate 23,311,353 of OY970794.1, read as the reverse complement.
CAAGAAAGTAAAGTAGGAATCCTATAAATCATCTTCAGGAATCTACCAAGCCTGCTAACCCTTCATACGAACGACGATTAACGATTTTAACGATTGATTGAATTATAGTTTCAGAATTATTATTTTTACAAGCCTTCCTTCGGGCTCCCGATGATTAGGTACCCATCGGCAAAAATTAAGAACTTGCAGACAAACTTCCATGGGATGAATTTACAAAAATCCTTCCGTAGAGTCCACCTTTGTTAATTATTATGGATATTTTGCATACAATGTCATACTTCTAGACACAGAGGCTTAGGTTGTACGTTGTCTGACAGTGAATTTATTTAAGACTAGCTTTGCCAGCGATTTCGCCCGTGTGCATGTCGGAAAATATCCCACGGGAAAAGACTACCGGGATAACAAGTATCCTATGTCCTATTCCAGGTCATGGTCCTTTCATCCAAATCCGTACAGTTGCTTTACCGTGAAAGCGTAATAAACAAACAAACAAACTCACTTTTGCAGTTATAATATGGTGGTGTATTTATTATATTAATAGTTTTTAAGTATACCTATATGTATATCTTTATAATTAAGTAATTTTTTTTTCCTCAATTCTCGCTATTGCACCTACCACTGTTTGTCTCTGCATCACCCAAAGGTTGACTGGTAGAAAATGCCTATGGCATTAAGTCCGACTCTGTACATTTATGTGCTTGAAGTATTAATAAATAAATAAATATTAGTAAGGATTATATTACTATATTTATTTTCAAAAATATAACTTATGTTTAACTATACCCTTTGTATGTTGCTGTTCATTCTGAATTCTTATAAAAATAATCAGCTAATCATATACACATACGAGTACATACATACATAAATATAAACAAATAAATAAAATCGCAGTGCCAGTTTGTAATGTCAAAATAAAAGCTTTTTACTAAATGCATATGAAAGTAAATACGGTACTTCTAACAAAATCACAATTTTTAAATAATGTCTGTCCGTTTGTTTGTTCCGGCTAATCTCTGAAACGGCTGGACCGATTTTGACGGGACTTTCACTAGCAGATAGCTCATGTTATAATGAGTAACTAAGGCTACTTTTATTTTATAAAACCCTGATTCAACCGGGCAGAACTGCGGGCAGCAGCTAGTGTAAGCCATCCAAGCAATACCTCATTAGCTACCTACACGGTAGGTTGCGGCAGCGTCAACATTTGCCGGTGATCGATTAGCGTCACGTGCGCCTGAACCGGCCATAACCGGTAATTAGTCACCCTAATTAGTTATTTTATGGAGTCCCGTGTTTGGCATTGATCCAGAAGATATTTATGTAGAAATCTTGGTTTTCGGCACTTTCGGGCTCACCACATTTCCTGTAGTTTGATAAAAGTTTCTCAACTCAACTCAACTCAAAACATTTATTTCAATTAAACCATTTACAGGCACTTTAATTGTCAATAAGTGGGTCAGTCAGAAATATGAAGCTAGTTGCCCATTCCAAAGCGTAGTAGGTACCTATGGAGAAGAACAGGCAAGAAACTCCACGACCACTCTTTTGATATAAAATATTGGTTACATCATTCATGTTGGAGTTATGCATGTGAGAACAATGTAGAAAGAAGTGCACGTTCGTAAAAGCGTCCGTAATAAAAAGAAAAAAACAGAACTATTCAATAATTTAAAATAAGCCATGGCAGCCAAGAGATGACCAGTCCCAACTGACGGAGCCCGTTCACCAAAAAGCCCAACGTATTTTTTTTCTGAAAATCAAGCAAACAAAAGACAAGCATTTATTTCAATTAAATTATTTACATACACCTATGAATTGTCTAGGAGTCAATCAGTTAGTCAGAAAGTTTAAACTAGTTGCCCGTTTCAAAACGTAAGATCTGCATGGAGAAAAACAGGTAAGAAACTTCATGGGCAATCTTTTAAATCAAGTTAGGTAGAAATAAATGGCTATTTATTATGTTTTGTTTTGACTGCCTCGTTGGTTTAGTGGTACGATTCCCGGGTCGGGCAATGTGATATTGGGATTTATTATCAGGTATTTCTCAGTAGCAGCCCGGAGTCTGGATTTGTGCCCGTTTGATGGCATTAGGTTCGCCTCCTATTACATGGGACTTAGACATAACTGGCGAAATGTAGGTGTACTATAGGTACACCTCTGCCTAGCCCTTTGGGGAATACAGGCGTGATATTATGTTATGTTTAAGGTTATTTAAGGTTCAAATCTAATAATCACTCTTCTTCTTTTTTCTTGCTTGTGATTTCATATGTACTAACATTTACATCTATTCTGTTTTCTGAGTTCTCTTGTCTTTTTGTATGCACGTGTTTCTGTGACCAATAAACCATTTTTTTTTTCTTTCTTACGCAATTCTGAACACACATGCAAGTTCTGAAGGAAACTGAGCGCGAAAATAAATACGTACTAGTAGAGCACGGAAGCAAAATTACACATTAGAAAATGCAAATTACACATTAGAAAATGCAAATTTTAGTAAACGTCGCTAGTCTCTTAGGGATTTTAGAGATCTAAAATTGTTGTAAGGAACAATTGGAGCGCTTATATGGAGGAGTGCCTAACAATTAGCTTCCCTCGTTGTTGGAGTGAGCGAGGCAAGTCGACTGCTTATTTGAGTAGACTTGTATGCACTGTTGCTTTAGGTACGAGTTTCTGGGTAATTGGGCGCTTGTGTATAGTCATTTTGTTTCGTAGTAACCTGTTTGTTGGGAATTAAACCCAATATCTTGCGTGCGGTCTGCATGAGCAGGTGGCGGGATCAATGCGTCATCAGCAAAGTGAAACGTGCCGCGGCGACCACTCGCTTTCACGGACTCCACCGCAACGGACGATATTCCTCTGTAATTTAACTATTTAATATTTTCCCGGGGAAGTCACAATTTTGTAATAAGAACGGCAATATGCCAAGCCTTATTTCATACCGTCCACTCTTTTATTGCTTCCCGAGCTAACACTGTTTCTTCCTTTGAAGGTGCGGAATGTAATGTTAGGAGCAACACAGAGAGCTAACAACAAAAATTTCGAGACGTAGGTAGGACGTATATTTTCTCTTTTATTAGTAAAAGAGTGAAGGTTTGCGTGTGAGCGTGTATGCACAGAGCGGAGCTTTAGTGAGGAGTAGTTTGATTGTAAATGTGTGCGTGTGAGCGTGTATGCACATAGCGGAGCTTTAGTGAGGTGTAGTTTGATTGTAAATGTGTGTGTTTGAGCGTGTATGCACAGAGCGGAGCTTTAGTGAGGTGTAGTTTGATTGTAAATGTGTGCGTGTGAGAGTGTATGCACAGAGCGGAGCTTTAGTGAGGAGTAGTTTGATTGTAAATGTGTGCGTGTGAGCGTGTATGCACAGAGCGGAGCTTTAGTGAGGAGTAGTTTGATTGTAAATGTGTGCGTGTGAGCGTGTATGCACATAGCGGAGCTTTAGTGAGGAGTAGTTTGATTGTAAATGTGTGCGTGTTAGCGTGTATGCACAGAGCGGAGCTTTAGTGAGGAGTAGTTTGATTGTAAATGTGTGCGTGTGAGCGTGTATGCACATAGCGGAGCTTTAGTGAGGAGTAGTTTGATTGTAAATGTGTGCGTGTGAGCGTGTATGCACAGAGCGGAGCTTTAGTGAGGAGTAGTTTGATTGTAAATGTGTGCGTGTGAGCGTGTATGCACATAGCGGAGCTTTAGTGAGGAGTAGTTTGATTGTAAATGTGTGCGTGTGAGCGTGTATGCACAGAGCGGAGCTTTAGTGAGGTGTAGTTTGATTGTAAATGTGTGCGTGTGAGCGTGTATGCACAGAGCGGAGCTTTAGTGAGGAGTAGTTTGATTGTAAATGTGTGCGTGTGAGCGTGTATGCACATAGCGGAGCTTTAGTGAGGAGTAGTTTGATTGTAAATGTGTGCGTGTGAGCGTGTATGCACAGAGCGGAGCTTTAGTGAGGAGTAGTTTGATTGTAAATGTGTGCGTGTGAGCGTGTATGCACATAGCGGAGCTTTAGTGAGGAGTAGTTTGATTGTAAATGTGTGCGTGTGAGCGTGTATGCACATAGCGGAGCTTTAGTGAGGAGTAGTTTGATTGTAAATGTGTGCGTGTGAGCGTGTATGCACAGAGCGGAGCTTTAGTGAGGAGTAGTTTGATTGTAAATGTGTGCGTGTGAGCGTGTATGCACAGAGCGGAGCTTTAGTGAGGTGTAGTTTGATTGTAAATGTGGGCGTGTGAGCGTGTGTGCTCAGAGCTGAGCTGTAGTTTTGGCATGCTTCACTGTATTGTTGATAGCGCTATGTATTTTTTTTCTACTTGTTTGTCTTTTATTCTGTGCCAAATAAATGTATTTTCTTTCTTTCTTTATTTGTTCTGAGGTCTGTTAGGGAGGTTTGGTTGTCTTCTGAAAAAAAACTCTCCCCACCTATAGTTTTCACCGTCGTAAGCGAAAACAAAAACAACTAACTACCCAGTCAGTTATTAAAAATGAATCCCAACGAACAGATAGCCTGTCAGCAACACATCGCAACCATATTTACCGCCCGCAAGGAAACGAGAAATAACGCTAAAGTAAAGTTTTATACAAACGACTACCACCGTTTTAAAGTTCCTTTAGCAATCTTCTTTAAAGAAATCTGTTGCAAGGGAATCGGGTGAAAACGGGCGGGGCCGGACGGCGAGTTATGTGTGCGGGTGACACTCGTTCAATTGAATTTATTACAGTCTTTTATGCGCCGTTCCGGGGTGCTTCCACGGACACGTCGTAAACGGTTTAGGTAAATCAAGTGAAGATTTTGGAGTGTAGTGACACCTGGTTTACGAGGTTAAATTCTTGATGCGAAGTCAAATTACAGTTCACGTCTCAATACAATAGTCGACCGCAATAAAAGAAACAATAGTTTTCGGTTTTATTTAGTTTACAATTCACTTTTGTTTCTGGTTCCTGTGCAATGAAGATACTGCTGCTTCGGAAGTTATAGGCCGTGTGCCCGATGGGATTCACAATTTAACTCCTTTAGGGGATGAATTTTCAAAAATCCTTCCTAGTGCTCACCTTCGTTATACAGGGTGGCAGGGATATCGACTGAATCCATGGTAACAGTTTTCGCGTCGATGTCCCTACCACACTGTTTAAGGAACTCTTGGAAAAAAATCATGGTTATAGACCCAGTGGTTTAGGTTGTGCGTTGTCTGACAGTGAGTGAATTTAAAAAAAAAAATTGTAGAAGAAGAATACATTCCAGAATAGTGTTCTTTACTATAATACCTAGGAATTTTATTTATTTTATTCTTAAGAATATTACAATACTCTACAATCATCTTCCTGCCCTTGTCCCGTGTTACGTGGGGTTGGCGCACCACGTTTTCTTCTTCCACACTCCCCTGTCACCCGTCACGCTATCATTCACTCCCTTCTCTTTCATATCATTCCTCACATAATCCATCAATCCATTTCAATACTCTACCATAATATGTTAAAAAACATAGATCTGTTGATGGATATCAAAATCTTCACATCTGGCATAGTCTAGAATGAAAAACAAATGAAGTAATCTCTCACACCACATTATTCACAGCATTTATCCACTATATCTACATGAACCTAACCACGGAATAGCGTGAACCTAACGACCTAACACATATAACATTGCTCATCAACTCTGAAACCAGCATGAAAATCGTACGTAGTAGTAAATCTACTAGCTAAGACACAAACACGAACGCTCATAAACGGATAACGTGTCATAATGTTATTAGCACACAGGTAGATCTTGCTGTAAGCCCTAGGCTATTGTGCTATTTAATTTTCTAATTTGTAAACATGAACCAGAAAATAATGGCTTAATAATAGAGCGGGGCCTACCACCAGCTCAGAGAGCAGTATTATTTTTATCTTACTTGCTTTTCGCACCATGACGACCTTAAAATAAGCTTATAATATAGTTGAAACAATAATATTTGTCGTTTGACTACTAGCAATATTGTTTTTACGTCAAATTTAGCATCTTAAAAAAGTTTCTCGGACTCGACGGAAAAATTATTGTTTTACAAATTTATATATTTTTTTAAACATTTCTCATCCTCGGCCTGGGAACACGATTAAATAGTAATCCATGAGTCTGATCACATATTGTTTCGAGCTATCTTCGTCATAAGTCAAAACATACTTATACAAAAATATTTCTATGTTTTAAAACTTATTCACTGAGTAACCGTGTTTAACCTTACCTTGATTGCATGTCCACTTTGTAGCCAGTAAGATCTCATGCAAATATGACAAAATAAGTTCAATCACTTATTATTTTAATCTCACTTCAGCGGGGGAAAGAGATGGGGATATACGTAATTTTTTTTTTCAAGCAAGATCTTTTAATGATTGTGTCAATTTCATGAAAATTACTCATATAAATTAGATTCCAATGCAGAGTAATATTTTTTAAGTAAAAAAATATAATATATAGCTTCAAGAAGCTTTCGGTTCTTAGTAGCGATTCGGAACAATGTGTGAAAGGAACAGCGCTATGCAGTTGTTTCTTTTCTATTATAGACAAATCGTAAATAAAAATCGTTATTTCCCAGCACTAAGCAGGAATAGAACAATATTGAAAGATGAAGGTCATGGTACGAATATGAGTAATGTTATTATAAGCTTGAAACAAAACTCTCTTCAAATAAGATTGTTTCGTAAAAAATGGTAGTAGGCCCCCAGTAGGAGGTGGTCAAAGATTATTGCACAAGCCGCCATGTGCAAATGAATAAGTTTTTAATGAACAAAACCTTTTACTAGCTGCGCTCCACGGTTTCTCCCGCATAAGTCTCGATCCCGTGGGAATATCGGGTTAAAAAATAGCCGATATGTACTGAAAAATTTAAATTCGTTTTTTATTTTGTATTTAACATATTTATTTTTAAAATAATTACCATTATTATCTATAGATTGCTGCCATCTAATAGGAAGATCATTTATGCCTTTGCGATAGAACTCTCGTGATCTAGATTGGACAAACTGTGTGACAGCATTTTGTACTGCCTCCTGAGAAGAAAACATTTTATCATGTAGAAAATTTTCCAAATCACGAAAAAATTGGTAGTCTGTTGCAGCAAGGTCTGGCGAATACGGAGGGTGACGAATGGTTTCTAATTGCAGTTCCTGTAGAGTTAAAACGGTTTCTCGTGCTGTATGAGGTCTCGCGTTATCATGGAGCCATAATGGTGAAGATCGATTCATGAGTCGGGGCTGTTTCACAGCTAGTTTTGCTATCATTGTTAGGAGTTTGACACAGTAGACATCTGCCGTTATTATTTGACCAGATCGGAGAAAGCTATAGTGAATAACATCATGCTGAGACCACCAAAGAGTTACCATTACCTTTTTATTGGTAAGCTTTGCTTTAGGACACTGTTGCGGCGTTTGACGTCAGCCATTGCATGGTAAGGTAACGTTAAACCATGCCGCTAATTCCTGGGTAGTTTGGCTCGGATCGGCTTCCATATCTCTTTCAATTCATTGTTTTATCACCTGTGTGCAGTCTTCCACGTGGTTCGTTCTTCAAATAAAAGTTTCCATCACGAAAGCGTTTAAACCAAAATCGCACGGTGCTTTCATTAGCAGTCCCCTCTCCAAACGCAACATTGATATTGCGAGCTGTTTCTGCTGCGTTAGTTCCGCGTCGGAACTCGTATTCAAAAATTACTCGAATTTTCGAAGTATCCATCTTTCTTGTCTAAGATGAATAAAAAAAAACAACTGAAAGTCGATAATCGAATGTTGCACATTTTTTAAAGAAGAACTTCATAGGTACCATGTGAAAAAAAAAACACTCAAAAATCTCAAACCATGAAGGTTCTATGTCATTTCGAAGTACCTATTACAATAAAATGGCAATTTCATACTTTAACCCCTATTATCTTATAACCGAACTTAGATCATGGTCTACCCATGTGCCAAATTTCGTATATTTAAAAATCGAATTCTTTGTCTTTAAAATATTAGTTTAGACTAGCGACCAGCCCCTGCTTCACACGGTGCTTACAACATTTCAAAATGACGAGGTTTCTTTTTAATGTTTTAGATAGATTATTTTAATATACACAAGCTTAACTAAATAAATTCTCTAAGTGATGGTGAAAAGCGCATCAAAATCTATTGCGTAGTTTAGAAGCGCGGCCACACAGACAGACACGATAAGCGACTTCAATTTATAGTAATGTTTAGTTATAGAATAGATAATTCATCTTATTGCAGGTGCACTGTTGGTAGCGCATGTGAGGTGCACTCGAGGGGCATTAATAGATGGTAATATTAACCGCTAGCAACCTTGCTGAGCAGTGGTGGCCCAGTGATAACGGCCGCGACTATTACGAGTTGTAGGTCATAGGTGAGAACCCAGGCAGCTTTCTGTAAATTATAACATCACCACGGCTCTCAAAACGGCAAACGGAAAACATCGTGAGGAAACCGGCATGTCCTAGAACCAATAATTCAAAGACATGTGACATCTACCAACCCGCACTGGGGCCGCGTGAGAGGAAGCCGGCGTCCCAGCAGTGGGTACATTATAGGCTGATTATGATTATGCTAACCTTGCTGACTGGATAATCTTTTCACAGATACATCGAAGCACATCCTACCCTTAGAGAAGTAGTTTTAGTAATACTTATACTTTCTATATCCATCCATTCACCCTCCCCTCTATTTATTTTCAGACTCCTTTTACACCTTATCAGTAGGCCAACATCCACATCTTTAAGCAGTATTATTTTAATGTTACTTCAGTGCAAGAAAGAAGTGGAGCTATACAGGATGTCTAGCGCCATCTCTTTCCCACGCTCAATTAAGATTAAAATAATACTGCTAAAAGAGGTGGTGGTAGGGCCCTAGCTCCTCACACTGAAAGCTCTTTTGTACAACAAAAACAAACTTACACGAAAATTGTTTTAAATATCATCGACGTCACAAAGGGAGAGCCGAAAATGTGCAATTCGTCGGTCATTCGAACCGTGCGGAGTCAAACAATAGCTGAGCGAACAACAGCCGTCAGTGTACGTCGCACAGTAATGTACAATTCGCCGACGAGCAATTTACACTGAATTATTGCATATAGCCGTCCCAATGGTGCGTTCCTTGTGGGACTATTTGTTCTGGAAAAGTTTGAAAGATATAAATGGATGGGTTCATTCCGAATGTCACCAGTGTGCAGGCAGTATTGAATATTGGTTTTGTTCTGCGTTTTGTGGTGGTTGAAACAGTGTCCAAATGCAGTCAAATATTGGCTACGTTTGAGAATGCTCTTTTAAATTCTAACACTGAATTTTCTTGTATCGTTAGTGCAATTACACCCACGATTATCTCATACAAATACAAGCAGATCCATGCAAAAAGACAATCTGTAGGCCATACAAACAGCTTTTCATTTCAGAAATTCGTTCCACAAAACAACACTAACCAACTCAAAAAGTTAAGTTCTACAGACTATTTATTCAAGTATCATAATTAAGTTGGGCTTAGATCCCTTTATTCAGAAAACAAGGTCGGTCTAGTTCAAGACTTACTATTTAGGAGAAGAAAATGAATGCCTCTCCAAGTTGTTTTCCAACTTCCATGGTATTAAGTTCTTGTTTAAGTATTATAAAAGCTTATTTTAATAGGTAAGAGCTCGTAAATGGATACTGAATAAACACGTCAAAAACATTGTTTATTAAAAATTGTTTATATTAGAAGTTTTGCATATGACCTTTCAGAATGTAAGTTAAAGTTAGCAAAATATCTAATGCTTACATTAAATCCGATAAAAGAGGCTCGTAGCTCCATAATAATTATGATTCAATATTATTTAAACTTTTCACACTCAAAAAAGTACAAAGGCATAGGTATATTATATTATGTCTTCATCTGTATCTATTTTTCTGTGTGTACATAAATAATAAAATAAATAAATAACAGATGCATGGGTCGATTAAAGAATAAGCTAAGCTTTCCGAAGTCGGTCCGTGGATGGGTGACCATCCATTACGTATCGAGACCCCTCCGTGCCTCGAAAAGCACGTTAAACCGTTGGTCCCCGTTGTCATTTGTAGATCTTTGATAGTCGTTACGGGTAGTCAGAAGGTCGAAAGTCTGACAACCTGTGTTACCTAGGGGTATCGTATTACCCAGTAACTGGGTTGTGGAGGTCAGATAAGCAGCTCCATGTAAAATAAGGCTAGGCAGTCATTAACATAAATATATTAGTAATAAAATACGAAAATATGGACACAAGAGAAGCACACCTGCTGACATCGACCGATAAATATAACAAGTAACGGCTTCAATGATTCACGATAATCCCTGAAAATATAAATTATGAATATTCTTGGGTAATTGTTTGACAAAATGTTTAACCCATGCCGACGTGGGTAGTAACGACTTGTACAATATCATCCATAAGAGAACAGACTTTTTGGAAGAATATTGATCCATTTTACAGAGGGAAAAAATATGTGATTATAACAATCTTCTCTAATTTAAGTTTTCCCTTATTGTCTTTGCACTGTGTCCACGTTTCTCATTCAACTCACCTGTCGCGGCAAGAAATTTCTAATAAAATAAACAGTACCTATAGTATAGTATGTATTATTTATTATAGATGTTTAAGTTTTTTAGTTTTTATTTTCGCTTGATTATAGATTTCGATGTTTTTGTTATAGCTGACATTATGGTAAATAATTGTATTTAATGTTGTGTCTTGAGTAATGTAAATTATTTTGCATACTATTGTATAGAATCAAGTTTTTTTCTCTAACTGAACAGACAGCTGTGCTGCTGGGGAGTTTGTTGCGCCACTTCTTCTTCCCATCTAAAGCACTAGGAAGTGGTGAAGGGTGGGCGTTTTTGGAGGACCGTCTTATGTAATTTTGACTTTCGAAAAAAGCTGATTCTCAGCCTAGTTTGAATAAATGACTTTTGAATGTTATTTTTCATTATTAAGTGTTTTGTATAGACAGTGTGTACATACTCGTAAATAAATAAATAAATAATTATTACATGATATAAAAAGTGGCTAAGTGCGAGTCTCGTACACGAAGGTTCTGAATACACTTTATACACTTTTAACTTAATTTTATTTTTATTATTTTTTTATATAGCTACTATAGTAGTACACACTCTGTGAAAATTTCAAGTGCCTGCATATTATTACGGTTCAAAGATACAGCCTTGTGACAGACGGACGGACGGACAACGGAGCCTTAGTAATAGGGTCCCGTTGGCACCCTTTGGGTACGGTACCCTAAAAACGGGAAAATCGTTCTAAAATGGAATGTGTTCCGCTCTTATATCTACTAAATCTGTTTAGGCTTTTCTTATTGTTAAATACCACTGTGTTGGAAAGTCGCTGAAATAAAAGCCTTGGTTCCAAATTCTGATTTAACAAGCAGCCGCCGACGGCAGACATGGCCTTACATATTCTGTACATTGATTTATGTTAAAAAAATACTTTAGGTTACTACTTAGAACAAAAAATCCATGATATTCAACCAAAGGTCAACCATCTGAAATGATACGCGTTTTCAGTACAAATATTTCTGTATTTATATGCTTGCACACATACTAACTTAATTTAAAGCAATCTTTAACAAACTATGTAGTTAGGTACCTTAGGATCCGAGGCTCGAAGAGAACTAACTTAGAAACTACGCTACGCTCCAATAATCATGTTCCCATTCCGTTCCGTTAAAACCACCAACACTTTTACAACAACCAATACTTTTACGGTAACTGGCAATTGACATACTTTTAAACTTCATGAGTACACTGATAAAAAAAACCATTTGAGGCAAATCACATACTTTCAATTTTATATTTTGTTTTTAAAATCACTACAAAACTAAATAATATTTGGAAATCATGACATATCTTTCTATCAGATTTCGTCCGAATATGTTTACTGCTTATGAGCCTGCAAATAATATCGTCATTTAGGTACCTACCTGTTACTATACGAACATCTCTACATCAAAATCAAATTGAATTAATTAATTAATTGACAACATTGCAATTTGAATGTCTGATGTATGTTCAATTTCAAACATAAACTAGAGAATATTCTGTCAGTTAGTGCAAACTAATTAATACTTAGTACCAATTAGTTTCATTATTAATTTTCGTTTGAAATCATGAAACAAATGACTGCTATATATTATTTACCTGTGATTATTACTTAACCAGCGGCACTCTATGATGGCTCTTGTGACAGCTTACAAATTATAAAAATAAAACTTATCCATTCGATAAATTATTATAGTTCTACTAGTATACTAGTACTTTTCTATTTGCGTCCTGTACACACAGATACACATCAAACTATACATTCCACTATAAGCTGACCTCGCATTGTACGGAAATCCTATGCAATGCGAGATCTGTTTATACTGGAAATGTATAGCTTGATATGTAGCTGAGATATGTCGCAGGTTTTTCATAAAATTAGGTTTTTGATTAAAAACCTAGGTTTTTGATGAAAAACCGGAAGAGATTGTCATGAAACAAAGCAAGCCCGTGATATCGACAAGAACTTTATCATAAACCCAAACTAGTTAAGGTTTTTGATCAAAAGTCTGGATTGTTACAGGTTTATGATGAAATTGAGTTTAAAATGTGTCATCTTCCGGTTTTTCATCAAAAACCTAGGTTTTTGATCAAAAACCTAATTTTATGAAAAACCTGCGACTATAACAATGTCTTATATCTGTTTCCTCACATTTAGCAGAAATTATTAACGGAAATTCATAAGAACATGGACGTCACAACCAATCATACAGTGCCGCCATTGTAGAGGGTCTTACTTTATCCTACCATAAACACTTTTCTTGAATTTAAATTTAAAATATTTTATTTCACATAAACGGTGCATGGTTCCAATTGGTCATTTCCAATGGTGAAGAACCGGCAAGAAACCCCACGGTTACTCTTTTAACAGTAAATGGTATTTACAATGTTTTCAAATTACAGTGTTAATAGGTATGAGACGACGGTGTAGGCCTATCAACAAGTACCATTGCTCTCTTGTTTCAGCAATTATTATAAAAACAGCAACTTAACAAAACTGTAGAAAGACAAGCAAACCAGCAGGATGGAACTGAACTAGCCTGTTTAAAATTTAAAACGGCGAACGACGCTGAGTCATAAATCACTTTTAGTTCGCTATCTCAATGATGGATTATCGTACCGAGTATAGTGCAATCATGAGTTTAAAATCCATCGACAATTTTCGTTCATGCCATACCTACCGCCACATGCGAATTCGTTTGTTTATTTGAGCTGGGCTCATGGAATTAGTATCTACTATTTATTTACTTAATACTTCAATATAATTATATGCCTAATTATACAGGGTGGAAGGGACATCGACGCGAAAACTGATACCATGGATTCAGTACATGATTCTGAACCCCCCTGCGTTGAAATTTTTCGTCGGTTATTAAAAATAAAACAGCTGTTTCATAGAAAAATTAATACCTACGCGGTCAAAATGTATAGAACAGCAGATATTTTTATTAATAATCGACGAAAAATTTCGACGAAGGGGGTTTAGAATCATGTACTGAATCCACGGTATCAGTTTTCGCGTCGATGTCCCTTCCACCCTGTATACAAATATAAGCACAACACTATATTATCAATCTTCCTAGCCTTTTCCAAACTATGTTACTATGTTCGGATTGGCTTCCCGTCTAAGCGAATGCAGCTGAATACCAGTATTTTACTTGGAGCGACTGCCTATCTGACCTCCACAACCCAGTTACTGAGTAACACGATACCCCTTGGCTTCTGACGACCCGTAACGACTATCAGAAATCCACGAATGACAGCCGTGACCAACGGCTTAACGTGCTTTCCGAGGCACGAAGGAGTCTAGGTATGTAAAGATCCACGGACCAACCTCTGCAAGCGTAGCTTAACCTAATGGATCGACCCGTGCGGCTGTTATTTCTTAGTCACGAGCTCCTCGGAATTAGTAAGTACTATACAGGTTCAAATTAAATTAGCTAGAGAAACTACGCAGATGTGATGGGAATCGATAACTAAACAATATGATAAAACAAAAGCAAATTAATTTGATGATTTTTTTATGGGGTCATCGCCTGCAATTTTATGTAGTCACTTGAAACCTCAGTTAAAAAAATGACTTTTTTATGTGTAATCTTCACGGACGTCATTGGTATCGATTTCAAAACACGATAATACATCATTATTTTCTCAACTCATACTTCAAGTAACAACACTAAAACCGGTCGTTGACCCCACAAAAAAGAAACATTCAATCTTTTTTGTTTTTATTTGATCATCCATCACGTCTGCAGAGTTTCGCTTCCAAAAACTCTAAATAGGGTTAACAGGGTCGCTAAATTAGGGGCCTTTTGATATAACTGCCACTGCGACATATGTATTTGTCAAAAAATTACAAAATTGTATAATTTTCACGACAGGTGCTGTTTTACAGCACCAAAACTATGACAAAATGTGGCCGTCACGGGACGCCCGACAGATGTATTGTGAAACATCGTTTTTTTTTTTCCCGTGACGGCATAGGATAGCTTCACTGTCCATTCCAAAGTTGCCTGCAAGAGTTCGCAGAAAGCGATAAGGCTTCGTCCATTGTATAATATATTGTGTTGTGTTGGATATATTTATTGTTATAATTTTTTGGTGTACAGTCACGAGCTTTAATTTGGGACCCATTTCCGTTAAATGTTGTTAGAACAATCATAATGCAATAAGGTCGAAACTTTGAAACTTTGCTTTAAGGTTGAAATGTTGAATGTCAAGTTAAGACATAAAATGTCTTATCTAATCGACCTATGAAATGATAACCTCGTTGCAAAAAGCTATCATTACGATTTTCTAATTACGAACATGTGTCGTGTCAGTGTCATTTAAGAAAATAGTTTAATGTGATATTTTCACAAAATATAATTTACCAATTAATAAAATGCTTGCGGCTAATCGTGACCAAATAAGGCTCCAAATTATTGATTTGCACGAACAAGGAGTAGGCATTCACGAGATATCGCGACGAATAAATGTGACAAGAAACACAGTTCGCCGCTGGGTTCGACGCCACGGGAACGAGGAAAATATTATTGACTTACGACGAAACAACCATCACCCGCAAGTTATAACACAAGAGCAGAGCCGCTTGATGCAAAGGCAATACCTAATGAATGGATTTACGCCAACGAGGCATTTTACGGAAGCGTTTGAAGTCCACCCTTCAACAGTTAGAAGCCATCTTAAAGCTATGGGACTGCATCACAGGCGGCCTGCAAAAAAAAATTGCGTTGACGGATGCCCATAAAGCTGCTCGACTTATTTTCGCACGTCAGTATCTAAATTTTGATTGGACGATGACGGCTTTCATCGATGAAAAGACTTTTCAATCTTCCCAAACGGGCAGACTACATTTGTGACGAATTGACAGGACGCGATACACGGAAGACCACGTCATAGCTAACAACGCGTCTGGTCGCATTACAGTTAACATGTCTGGCTGGATTAGTTCAGCCGGCATTGGAGAACTAATAAATTTACCACCCAGGGCCACTGCTCAAGATTATGTCGATTTATTAGACGAGAGTGTCCTTCCAACATTGCAACTATATTATCCACAAGAAGATGTTGCTCCAATAAACTTTGTTCAAGATAACGCAACAATTCATACGGCAAGAATCGTTAGAACTTGGTTCGACAATAATAGAGCAAATTTAAATCGTATTCCGTGGCCTGCAAAGTGTGCCGATTTAAATCCTATAGAAAATTTATGGGGCTTAATGGTTCAAAAATGGTCAAATAGAAACGAAAGAACTAGAGAAGCACTTATGGATCACTGCCTCACAGTCTGGGAAAGTTTAAGGGGTACTGACATATGTGACAAATTGATTGGATCCATGCGTAACCGGCTCCAGGCTGTGATTGACAATGAAGGTGGATATACGCGGTTTTGAATATTTATGATAAAAAAATTACTGGAGAGATTTAAATTCATTTAGTCGTAGCCTTCGGTGATAAGTGTTTATTTTGTGCACCGCTAACCATGCTTTCTATATAATTGTGTTAAGATTGAGGTTTGTGTCATAAATGTCTTAATAAATATAAAGAATAAATAACTTTGTTTTTCTAAAGATTTTATTAATCAATATTTTAGCTGAAATCTTCTAAGCCCCCATAATCATAAACGGCCTTTAAACCTATTTTATTTTAAATATGTTGTTTTGGTCCGTCACTTTGATATTTATGTTTGAGAAAGAGACAAATCTTTTTAACTAATATAGGTTTGAAGAATAAGCGGCTTAGTTGACTAGCTATCATATATTGACAATATAATTTTGTTCTTTTTTATTTGTTTCTTTTTTCTTATGGGACCACAGGACCAAAAAGTAATTATTACTCGGAAATCGGTAATGATCGTTTGCCCTCGCTCCAGTTGACGTTAGCCCCTAGAAACGTAAAGTTGTCGATGGTAAACATTATGACGTTTATTGTTTGTGCAGTGACAGCGTTAACATAATAGCTCTAAATGGCGAAAGTTTGCTACACGATATTCAACCTTAGGTGGGTCCCAAATTAAAGCTCGTGACTGTACAATAAAGTATATATAAATAAATAAGAGAGCGTCATACCGTTTGCCGCCACGGTATAGCAGCCGGTCCTACCCCCAAGGCGCGCCAATAGATGTTTCACATCAAAGAACTTGTAAAGTTATCGAGTTGTCGGATTATCACGTACCCCTGTGGGTTGTAGTTGCCCTGGATTAATTGTTGATTCTGATTCGTTTATAGAAATTTGTCGAAACACTCGAAATGTAGGTACACATCTGCCTAACCCTTCGGGTATTACAGGCGTGATCTCATGTACTCGTAATTATTATTTTAATAAATAGGTCTAACTTGGTAATTTGACCTCACCAACAGTTTTCAGCTAACTACAGCAAAGAGGAGGGGAACAAATACGGTATTCTTAATAACACTAGATATACCAAAAACGTTCTTTGATTTTGGCACCGTGCGTATTATTAAAAACTATTTTTAGCAAGCTTAAAAGTACCTTCACCTAAATTACTGTACTAACTTTATGCTAAGGCAGATCAAGCGCGTGAATAGTGCATAAATTAGACTTATGCACTATTCACGCGCTTGATCTGCATGCTTTGCTGGCTGGCTTTATCGTACCTACCAGACAGTTACTGCAGTAGCAGAAAGCTCATGCTGTTTGCTGCACCTCCATTGCTCGTGCTAAAGTTACCAGTACATCGCACTCCGATCGCTCTTTAAGATCTCTTGGATTCTAATCCGACAAACGTGCTGTTTGCAGATGAATGCCGAAGATTTTATTTTATTGGCATGTCAGATGTAGTGTGAGAGGGATTCATGAAAGTGTTTTTTGCGTAAAAGCAAATTGAAAAAAAGTCCGCGCAACTGCTTTATGCAATGCCGCCATGGGCATGTGACCGTATTTTTCTGAATTTGCATGAAAAATTCTCGAAAATTAACTTTAAAAGGGGGGTGGCAAAAAACGGAACCCTTATGGATTCGTCATGTTTGTATGTCTGTCTGTCTGTCCGTCCGTATGTCACAGCCACTTTTTTCCGAAACTTTAAGAACTATGCTGTTGAAACTTGGTAAGTACTTAGTCTGACCATAAATACTGTTACAATTAAAAATAAGCAAGATTACATTTGAATTTGGAATCTGTCATTTTTATTATACGATTGTTCATTGAGTTTTCTACTTTTGGCGCCAATACATTGTACAATATTTTGCTATATCAAAATGGAGTGGGGTGATAAAGAGAACCGAATCGCTGTGATTGCATTACACAAAGTTGGTATGGAGCCAAATGCAAAAAGATCTGGTTGTCCACGTAGTGTTCGTACGAAAAAGGTGGTCAAAGCAGTAAGGGAAAGAATTCGAAGAAATCCTGTCCGAAAGCAAAAGATTTTATCACGGGAGATGAAGATAGCACCCAGAACCATGTCGCGTATTTTAAAATATCACTTAGGACTTGCAGCCTATAACAGACGCACTGGTCATTTTTTTACTGATAATTTAAAAAAGGATAGGGTGGTAAAATCGAAACAACTACTGAAGCGGTACGCAAAGGGAGGTTACAGAAAAATTTTGTTTACGGATGAGAAAATCTTTACAATTGAGCAACATTTTAACAAACAAAATGACCGTATTTATACTCAAAGCTCTAAGGAAGCTTCCCAATTAGTCGACAGAGTGCAACGTGGGCATTATCCGACTTCAGTGATGGTTTGGTGGGGTGTTAGCTATGAAGGAGTGACAGAGGCATTTTTTTGTGAAAAAGGTATCAAAACATCGACACAAGTGTATCAAGATACCATTCTTGAGAAGGTAGTTAAGCCCCTTAACAACACCATATTCAATAACCAAGTATGGTCCTTCCAACAAGACTCGGCGCCGGGTCATAAAGCTCGGTCCACGCAGTCTTGGTTGGAAGTGAACGTTTCGGACTTCATCAGAGCTGAAGACTGGCCGTCGTCTAGTCCCGATCTTAATCCGCTGGATTATGATTTATGGTCAGTTTTAGAGAGTACGGCTTGCTCTAAAGGCCATGATAAATTGGAGTCCTTAAAAAAATTCATACGATTGGCAGTGAAGAATTTTCCCATGGAAAGAGTGCGTGCTTCTATTGATAACTGGCCTCAACGTTTAAAGGACTGTATTGCAGCCAATGGAGACCACTTCGAATAAACTTCTTAAATTTTAAATTGTTTTATATTTATGTATTAATTAAACTAACATACTGTAAAAGTAATAAATATTATTTGCAATAAAATATAACTTTTTTTTTTTTTGTTTTCATCAAACCCATACGAGTGGGGTATCTATGGATAGGTTGTAATGTTCGTATTTTTTTACTTACGTTTTGGCTATTTTAATTAGATTCTTTATTATATTATGTTCTCTCCAATTATCTGCATGGCCATTGTCTGCATGTGCCAGGAAGGGAGCCGGGGCCAGCAGACCAGTTTTACTCTTGGGCTCGCCTTGGCAGGAGGTCCTGTTGATAGCGCTCGGTGGGAGGACTGTGCCCTCTGATAGCGTAGGCTGTACTGGAAGACAAACTCAAACTCAAGTCTACGCATCTTTTTACACCGGACATCGTTCGTGGGATAACGTCGTGCAAACCTGTGACGCCGACCGCTGATAGCTCTCAGCCCTCTGCCTGTCCTCTCTACCACGGCCTGCCCCTCCGAGGTCGGCGACGTGGAGGCCTGACTCGAGGCCCTTTTCTCCACAACCTGCGAGCCTCTTTTCTTCACAACCTGCGAGCCTCTTTTCTTCACAACTTGGACCTTCAATTTTTTACCCCGGTTTCCCTGGCCTTATTTACATAAATTAAATTATTTTACCATTTCTTTTTTTACTTTTTCTTTTAAGCCGGGACTCCTCCAGTTCTGGTGACAGTTACCTCGTTGACCTTACATTTTCCCCCTCCCGGGAAAATGTAACGTTACAAGGTCTTCAAATGATATTGGGGTTTCCAATTTTTTTTTTTTCTAAACTGAAGCGCAGGAGCTTCCAAAGTGGTAAAATGTGTCCCCCCCCCCCCCCCCGCAACTTCTAAAATAAGGGAATGATAAAACTAAAAAAAATATATGATGTAATTACCAGGTAAACTTCCACTGGAAATTGGTTGGTTGAACGAGATCTAGTAAGTGGTTTTTTTTAATACGTCATAAATCGTAAACTATTATTAAAACATCGACCAAAGTTACAACGAACTACAAGAACTTTTATATTATGTTACTTGCTGCTACGGAACTCTTCATGGGCGAGTCCGACTCGCACTTGGGCGGTTTTATTTTTAAATAAATACTGTATATCAAATACTTCGGAGATATGGCAAAAAACTCTACTCAAAAAATAATACATTGAATAACATGAAAAATTAAAGATCCCCTCCAAATAAAATAAAATAAATAAAAATGTCCTATATAGGTATTCTTGCATAATTGCCTCTTACGGCATTCAAACAATACAAAAGAATTGTTCGAAGTGGCCTATTCTAAACTAAGAGCACTTGGCAATAGGCACCCATAATTTATGTATAGCTCACAATTGCCTTACTTACGGAATAAATGGAGCACTAAATGGTACCAATGCAACGCGAATTGCTTTGGCTCGATTCCACATTATTGCTTTAATAATATCTATGCCTAATACGAATATACCTGCCACCCCGAATAGTTGGGCAAATGCGTACTTTGAAATAGCCTAGGATCGGTGATATTGCTGGAGTGTGTGCAATTCGATTTGTCGGCAACGAATCAAAGATCATCAACAAATACAACTTCTATTAAATATTATAGAAAGAGAAAAGATTTGATTTTTTAAATGTTTTTTTGGAATGGACAAACTCAAAAATACATACCCGATTTAAAAAAAATCTTTAACTAAATAGATTTTTTGTGTTTGTTTGTAATGGATAAACTCAAAAAATACCTACTCAAAAATACATACCCGATTTAAAATAAATAAAAAAAACTTACAGAAAGCTTCATTGTCAGCGAGTAACATGGGCTGTATTTTATCAACTTCCACGCGAACGAAGTCACGGGCAGAAGCTAATTGCTGTCAGCTGTTAGACAACACAAACATAGTGCGAAGACTAAAACGAACAAAATCCTTTGAGTTAGTGCAGTGTAAAAAGTGTAGAAATAATAGTGGCAATGACATTTATACAACACATGAACAAAGTGTTTTTTATTATTATATCAGACTCTAAGAAAGTGAAACGGACTTGTGTAAAGTACAATAAACACTATTCTAAGTTTTAAAATAATTATCACGTAAAAAATTAAGTTGATTTAAAATTAAGCTCGTGAACGGGTGCTGCTTGTGGTGACTGGTCGTCTTGCTGATCATGGTTTTGTTATTGTTATTAGTAATTAACAGTTTTATTTTTTATTTTACCTCGATGGTCCTAGTTTATCAATTATAACTTCTAGTTACAGCTATATGTAAGCGGGCACGCCCTTTATGCCTGGAGGCTTTATTTCCTTTTTTAAATATTGTATACGTTTAGTTATTTTTATTTCTGCTTGAGTATAGATCTCGATGTTTTTGGTTGGTATATTGGCGTGTGCTAGCTGTCATATGGCTATTAATTTATAATTTAATGTTTTGTGTTGCGTTATGTAAATTATTTTGCATAAGTACTTATTGTATAGAATCAAGTTTTTCTAACTGAACAGACAGCTGTGCTGCTGGGGAGTTTGTTGCGCTACTTCTTCTTCCCAGCGAAAGCACTAGGAAGTGGTGAAGGGTGGGCGTTTTGTGGGACTGTCTTATGTAACTTTGACGTTCGAAAAGTGCTGATTCTCAGCCTAGTTTGAATAAATGACTTTTGAATTTTGAATTGATTATGAGTCTTAAAGGCTAGATTGTAATTGATTAGTTGGAGCCTGGTTCTTTCTAATAAAGCATAAAAAAAGAAAAAAAAAGAAGCTAGTTACAAATAAATGTACACATCAATCTGACTTGTGTATTGAGATCTACTGACTAGCTCTGTGGTAAGAAATGGTTATTAAATAAAGCAGAACAAAGGGGAGGTCATATCCAGCAGTGGATGATCCCGGACTGAAATGATGATGATGCAGGATACTTACAGTGTTAAATATTTCGACGTGTGACATGTGTTATAACGTGACGATATTTATGACAACGTGTGACGTGGGTTATATCGTGACGATATTCTGTTCTACATAAAATTTAACTAACCACTTCTTAAGAACTCATTTACGAACGTCAAATTCCAGATCAATTTCAAAAGAAGCTTTCAGATAGAGATTACTGCTTTTACTACAGCAATTAAAAAATAAGCTCCCTAAAGATATTCCTTCACAATTTCTCATAAAACTGCACCTGCTTTCATCCTCATTACTACCATAAAATACACAAGAATAGTTATACATATATAAGTTTTAAAGTATAAAACTAATAGTGTGCAAAACTGTCTAGGCGCCCGTGTAAAGTTAAGGAGCTCAAGAGGCGAAGTTAGCCGGAGTGAGATTTTTAAACTTTACTCATAAAAGATTTCGTTACGCTTTATGAATATGAAAATGTTATCCGTTAAATTTATTGAGCTAAGTGTTTAGTTGTTCGGAGTATGACAGAAGTTGTTTAAACTGGTGTGGATCCTGCTCAGATAGTGGGGCAGTTATTTATTTTATGCTGTAAGGTACGTGAGGGGAATACGTTTTTAGTAACGGTTATTTTGCCGCATGTCGAACGAATGGCCTAAGGCCCATGGTCCAGGACGCTACTCAAAACTGAAATCACCAATAAGTAATCAGAATGTATAGCCCAACGGATTAGTAAGCTGAAGTGGCAGTGAGCGGGGCAAATAGCGCTGAACTGACGGCTGATGGGGCAGAAAGGTTCTGGAATGGAGGCCACGTACCGGCAAGCGCAGCGTAGGAAGTCCACCCACAAGGTGGACAGACGACCTAATAAAGGTCGCAGGAAGCCGCTGGATGCAGGTCGCTTTCAACCGGCCGATTTGGAAATCATTGGGGTAGGCCTATGTTCTGCAGTGGACGTCCTATGGCTGAAATGATGATGATGAATCAGAATGTCGCAGCACTAGTATTTAATTGGCAGTCCGAATACGACACAACTTACGCGCATCGCGGATGTCGGGCCTTAGTCTACTGAGGAACTGGAAAACTACCTTAAAGATAAAGATAAAGATATTTATTCGTCGGATATGGTACATACAAGTTGTTTAAGTGAAGTAATTATGTTCAAGACACATCCGCCGCTAAAAGCGGCATACGAATATTTACATGGTTAAATTAAAACCTAACTTATTTATTACTTATACTCTAATAACAATATCAAACCTTCGACATAGTAACACACCCAGACAAAGATGGCCGGACGAGCTTGTCATCTATAGACAGAAACTTGATCCACACTCATTCGAGGTCGAGAAAAGAAGTAGAACAGGAAAAAAAAACAAGCTTTGGTTACGTACCATAATCGGTGTATAATGTTCCTGTGTTCCTGGGACACAGGCCTCCTCCCTTCGAGAGAGAGCGCTGTAATCTACCACGCGGGCCCAGTGCGGGTTGGTAGATATCACAATATCTTCGAATTTTTGGCTCTACGACATCCAGTCTCCTCACGATGTTTTCCTTCACCGTTTTGAGACAGTGGTGATGAAATAATTAACACAAAGTAAAGCGTACATGATTCGAGAATTCCTGAATAGTTTTTATCTCGTCCGGAGTCTCTAATAAGGCCAACACTTCGGACATATGTGAAATGTATGCATGTAGATTAGTAAGTCGGTTCTTGTGTGCATGCTTTTAATATTCATAGGAAAATGTACATATTTAAGCAGTAATATCGTAGCAATACTTACTGGAGTAGCATAAGCTTTATAAGTTTCAATACATAAAGGATTCAAAGAGTCATAAGACTGGATTACATGAATGCTACAATAGACACAAGCTTCATCATCATCATCATTTCAACCGAAAGACGTCCACTGCTGAACATAGGCCTCCCCCAAACACCGCCACTTTGATCAGTTCTATGGTTCCTCCATCCAGCGGATTCCAGCGGCCTTCACAAGGTCATCGGTGTCACCTCGTGGGAGGCCTTCTAACGCTGCGTCTTCCAGTACGCGGTCGGCACTCCAGAAGCTTTCGGCCCCATCGAGCATCTGTTCTGCGAGTTCCACTTAAGTTTCAAGCTTATTATTTTGTAAATACCTATACAAAAGATATTCTTAAATTAGACAGACAGCTGCCAAGGTGGCATCTCAATCTAAATTGTGAATTCAATCGAAAGGTTCGTTCTACCGACCCTTCTGATCTATTCACAGGCATTCTTTGCTCAAATAGTATGTATATATAGTAGCGTCTCTCTTTGTTAGTCACAGACAAACTGACAACGTGCCGGGACGGTCCTTTGAGTGTTGGTACAAGGATTAGGCTTAAAGTGTTGGCAAAAATGTGTCAAGGTCAGTGGGACAGACTGGAGTATTTATTATTTACTAGTATTACGTAGCTTAAACTGTCTAAGGGGTCAGAAGGGTCAGACGTTAACTTTAACTGTGAGTTAAAGTAAGCATTCCTATTTAAATGTGAACATCCCTATTTTGACATTTTTTTTTGTCCTTCATTTAGATTATTAAAAAATATTGGACACATACTTTTACTTTTTTTACGTAATCAAAAGATTACGGCAATACGTTGAGTAGGCAATACGTTAAAATGTGGCATGACGTCACTCCCCGGTAGATTTTACACTGACTTGTAAAGTTGTGACGTAGCGAGCCCCCACTCCCCAACTTTGATGAGTTTTATCTAAATCATTTTTTATTGATATGATAAAGCAAAAAATACGTGTCCATTACTCTTTTATTATCTGACTGACGGACTAAATAGTTTTTTTTTTGAGCCGATTACTTTTGCATTTATAATAACTGCTCCAATGCATCAGCATTTATGATATGATAAAACTTTAGTTTTTTAATTAAGAATCGAATTGATAATCCAAGAGAAAACCAGACCAAACCATTCAGAAGCTCAAAAATGAGCCTAATATTCTTAGTCGTACAATTGGCGTATAAAAGGACTATTTTATTTCCGCAAGTTGCCAATAAAACCTGACCTACTCGTTGCCTCATTCCCTAGGCACTAGAAACAGAACGTTAGTTCCAACCTGTTCCAACAATAAATCAGGAACATATAATTTCTGAACAGTTCCGTTTTCGAACTGATTGGGAGCAAACAGTGTTATAGTGTTCTTTTGTTCACATATTGTACGTGTGATTTGTTAGTAAAGTGAACTGTTAGCAGCTGGAACTGGACAAAGACGGGACAAAGAGCTTGTTTAAGTTTCCAGGTCACCTCGCTCGCTGAAATAGCCAACTTGTAACGTATTAGCTACTGTTAAACTTTGGAGTTGGTGAAATTTGTGTCATGATTTATTTTGTGGAATTACTTTTGTGGGTTTCTATGACTGCGATGCAGTTTACATGAACTATGCTTGTTCAGACTTGGCATAAAAATTACAATTACAAAATAGGAAAATGGTCTCCACAAGTCCACATATTGGATGGCTGAGTTGAATTAACAGTGTTGCTAAACCATTGACACGAGTGTTTCACCAAGAAAAATAACAGGCGCAATTATATTTGTAAATACAGTACTCGACATGTCTCCCTGTGACTGTAAAATCATGGATGATTGCTTAAAGTTTCACCCAATAACCTAGGTATTCGAAAAAAACTTGTCAAATGTCACCCGCTAATCACTACCACTAATCATTCTCCAAATTCTTCAAATCCTGAGCACCAGTAGTGTCACTGAAACTAGCCGTCCAGCTAGATCGGTGGACACGTGCCCCGACTACCACGCGAATCTAATTTCCTAAAGCGTTGTCTACACTATCATGCCAATCGACCTTACTGTACAAGAAGATGTTTTAAGGTATCGTTGCACAATGAATTTCATGAAATTGTGTTCTGGGATTTAGTTAGTCTTATTCTGAAATGGTTTATAGTGGATGTTTTGTTGAACGTTTTAGGGGTGGGGGTGTTTATTTATTTAAAAGCAGTTATAGCCCAATGGTATCGACCACGACTTACAAGTTGTAGGACGTGATAATTTAATCACCACTGCTCTCAAAACGGTGAAGGAAAACATCGTGAGGAAACCGGCATATCCTAGAACCAAAAAATTCGAAGACATGTGGCATCCACAAACCCGCGATGGGCCCGCGTGGTGGATTATGGCCCTCTCCCTCTCACAGAGAGGAGGCCTGTATCCCAGCTGTGGAAACATTATAGGCTGATTATATTATATTCTGAAATGGTTTATCATTAAACGTTTAACAAAATCCACTATGGATGTTTTGTTAAACGTAAACATCCACTATGGATGTTTTGTTGAACGTTTTAGGGGTACTGGGTGTTTATTTATTTAGGATATCCAACAAAAGATATACAGAATACATGAAACATAGATAATGTGCATTAAGTGTAGGTGTACCTACTCCTTCACCTACAGGAGACTACAGCATGCACAATAAAGTTAAAAAATTAAGCTAACAAAGTCAAAATATTAGCTGAACACAAAAATCTTTTGAAGAAGTCAAAAGATGATTTCTCTAAAAAGTTGATTTTCGGAAAAGATTTGTGGATGTTAAAGCAGGTTTGTATGTCTTAAGTTTGTAAGCCATTCGACTCGTTACACATAACTTAGATCAAATATATTTTCAAGTGAAAGTGTCACTGTGCAGATAAAAAAACTTAAATAGAATAATAATTAATCATGTAATACGCATTTTCATATGGTAATACCACCCAAGGACACCACGAGACAGGCTCGTCCTAGTGTGGAGTTCATAAGCAAGTACTTCCTTTGCGTCTTATTTCATTAAATAATGTAAACCTAGCTATTAATGTAGACTGTAAGGAAATGTAAAGCATTATTTTTGGCAAAATAAACTTTTTTTTTTTTATATAGGTATATAAAATATATTGCACTGTCAAAATCCTGGGGACTTAATACTGTCATCAATAATAAAAGGTTAAAGGTTAATAAAAAACCATAAATAAATTCCCAACGGTACGAAAGCATGTTTCACGCTATGATTAATTCCATTCTGCTCAGTTAGTATCTGATCAAAAAGTGTCATCCACAAATTTATTCGTATTTCATTTTACACACAAAATTCATTCGCTCCATATAAACACTAATCAGATATATCATGATGAAATATGTTAACTGTTTCACATTGTGAGCTCATTCAACCCGAAAGCTGACTGTGACGCGAAATAACGGGGCTGCGTAATTGAGCTGAATAAGTGGATTCAGTCTATGAACCCGGTATTACATCCCCTGAATTACAAGCCATCTTCTAAAACGTTATTACAAGTCCCCAATAAGAAATTGAGATGACAAGAAAAAAAAATCGGTTTCAGAAGTTTTAACTTCAAATATTTGTACAAGTTTGATTCCGGAAAACCTTTTTCTCCCTAAGAGTCGCGGTAAATTCATAAAGAATGAAACATTTGCAAGTGAAATTAAAGCCGGGAGACGAGAAAAATAAAGGATCCCCGGTCGGAAGAGAAATTCCCATTGTTACAACACTCCCGAATGAGGTCCATTTATGCATTCGAAAACTTATTACGATTTTCCGCGAAAAAGTGAGAAAATCTCGCTTTTTGTCTGAGTAAGCGGTCTTGAGAATATTCCAACACCCTTTCTTTGGCAGCGAATTAAGTTAAAATGCGATGCTGATATTTAAAAAAGCTGCTGATGTTTGCTGTTTCTTGTTTTATTTTGTGTTTTTTACAGGGTCACATGAAAAAAAACTTTGAACTCTTTAGAGCAACTTGAGCTGGCTTTAAGTGGTGTCGATGAGTTTTTTAGGAGTAAGCAATTCCCCAGACTGAGTACTTTATTCAAGATTCAGTTCGCAGCACCCTTTGTTACTTTCCATCGTATTTTGTAATAAAGAGGCTCTCTAAATATAGAAAGGCTAAAAGACTTAAGTTATGATATTCAAGATGAAATCTCTACAAAGATCACAGCAAATATAACTCTGAGAAATAATTTACCTAGAAGCACAATACCAGCTTCAGAAGTAGCGATGTATCCGACGATGTCTCAGCCTATTACTTGTCCCATGTGCTTGACCACCTGTGCGTGGGATAAGTTGGATTGCAGAACCCAGATAACGCAAACTAAAGATTATGTTTAGTAGTTATTTTGATATAAAATATGATACAAAAGAGATTTGAGGCTACTTCAACTGTAAATAATAAAATATGTTTTCTGTTATTTCGAGGTAGGTTTGGCTTATCTTAAGCTCGGGTTATAATATCAAAGGATTAGGTATTTCATCTCGTGTAATTAAGTGCAGAAGATCATAAAAGTTCTGCTACAATGTTCTGCTAAATGACACTTGAATGTCATAGTTTTTACGAAATAAATGAAAGCTGTTTATTTATTCGGCATTCTTTCATCCTTTATATTTATTATCTTTTCTTTTATTCATTTGCGAGTAAACCTTAAGGCATACAGGTTTTTACCTAATTTGGGATATGAGTCTGTAACCTCATATTATATCAAGTACCTGGGCGAAAGAGCTCTGCTCGGGTGATAATAGAGAAAACTAATTTTCCCAGATATGAAACCAATCTAGATCGATTGTCCGCGCCCGTAAACCCCTATATTGCTACTTTCATCGAAATCGTTACAGCCGTTTTCGAAAACGTGATTACAAATATATACATATATATGTCGGAAATACGTTACTGAGTTGACTAATCGGGACGCCAGCGCCGCCTAGCGGCGTTCGACAGAGTCTACAACATAACGCTCGGACCGGCCGGAGTAAAGCAGAATTCATGGGTGGCGGTCAAGCAGTGAAGACGTTTAGAAACTGTCGCGCGTTTTGAATAGTTGTGTCGTGTACCTACAGTGGGTGAAATGCTAGTGTGATTAATGTGATCGTGAATTATAATTTAATCTGAACTGCAAATGGTTTTTCTATTGCGCAATAACCAACACTACTTACAGCACGCCCACAGAAGTTAAAATATGGCTGATAATATCGAAAGAGACACATACCATCCTCCTTCATTTATATAAACAAATATTGCTCATTTAATAGTATAGGATACAGATTATTATTATTCCTTAGAGCCGAATTAACAGCAAAATGTTAAGGTCTATTATTACAAAACAAGCTACAAACGATGCGATAAGTTAAACTCAAAAGTACTTCCCTACACAGCCTATTCATCGCTCCAACAAAAGCTTCAGTTTTAAATTCAACATCAAACTTACAAAGTCTCATGAAAATTAGTTTCGAACAAAAAGATTGAAATCCTCAAAC
The DNA here is from genome assembly GCA_963853775.1 of Xanthia togata. Taxonomy (NCBI): domain Eukaryota; kingdom Metazoa; phylum Arthropoda; class Insecta; order Lepidoptera; family Noctuidae; genus Xanthia; species Xanthia togata. The sequence goes on along the minus strand of OY970794.1, from coordinate 23,282,442 downwards.
AAGCCGGACCGAGGTAGGATAGTTCCTTTTATTACTCGTACATGGCCGTCTATAAAGTCGTGCGGGGTTCGTTAGCAACATGAAAAGCAGCATTAGTGAGCCGACCTCCGGCTCAGAAGGATAATATCAAATAAAACCCATAAAACATAATGTCATGGTATCCTCTTTTGCGACGGAGATGCTTGTGAGTTTTTGAAATGAGAGAAAATGTGATAAGAAGATTTTGTACTCTACGAATCTTTCATATTGATTTACATAATATGCTTTCACATTTTTTTTTTTGCTGCTTCTTCTTGTTTAACTAAGTGTGTAGCAAAATGTGTCTTTTGTAGCACACTGTAAGTGACCCACTTAATTTCGTACGTAATTTAAGTGTACTTTAGGTATTTAATCGTGAACAATTCACTCACCCTTGATTCCAGGAATTCCTGCATAGTACGTAAATAGTAATAAATAAATCTAATGAGTTCATGACATAAGTATACTATAATGTTAATTAATTTTTGACTCCAGCATTTAATTTAACGTATATTTTTTTTATTACTTTATTTTTTAGTTACTGTTGACATTTTGTAATTTATTATTGTGAGCTGAATTTACTTGAAATTAATTACATTGACTTTAAATTAATGATTAACAAATACAACCACTCGTATTTGCACGCCATAATATGTGGCAAACATGTCTGAACTTTTTTTTTTTCTATATGTTATCCTGCATGCACGTTATTATTCTTGTATGTGTACACATGATCGAGCAAATAAATATATCCTATCTCATGTTACGTGGCCTTAATCTTGGTCATGCTCACTTAAATGTCTCGCTGATGGTGGCGAGTGTGTTGGATCATTCGGTTCCCTACAAAATGGTTGAGCTGGATGGTGCTGATCCACGCGTCATGTTCGTGAACGGGCGCCGTCAGTTGAGACTGGTCATCTCTTATCTGCCAGGGCTTATTTTTAATCGTTTTTGATTTATATATATTTTTTTTACATTGTTCTCACATATAGAATCAACAAGAGTAATGTACCCAGGATTTTGTAATTTCTATATTTAAAAGAGTGTCCTTGGAGTTTCTTGCCCGTTCTTCTCCATAGAGATCTACGTTTTGGAATGGGCAACTAGCTTCAACTTTCTGACTAACTGACTCTTTGACAATTCAAAAGTGCCTGTAAAGGGTTTAATTGAAATAAATGCTTTGAGGTTTGAGTTTGAGTTTAAAAGCCTCTTTTCAAAATCGAGTTTTGATGATGTAATAATCAAATGAGAGCAATACAAAATATGAACTTTATTAAATTTAAATAAGTTGTTAACCCAATCACATACAGTAAACAAAAAATAAAAATCTGCCTAGCCTTATCCCAACTATGTTGGGGTCGATATAAAGTCTAACCAGATGCTGGAACGACTGCCTATCTGACCTCCACAACCCATTAACTGGATAATACGATACCCCTAGGTAAGACTGGTTGTCACACTTTCGGGCTTCTGACGATCCGTAACGACAGTCAAAGATCCACGAATAACAGCCGGGACCAACGGCTGAACTTGCTTTCCGAGGCACGGAGGAGTCTCGGTATGTAAAGATGGTCCACGGACCAACCCCGGCAAAACTACCGGCGTAACTTAACCTGATGGATCACTTACCCACAAGCTCCTCCCAAATCACCATAAACATATGACAAAAAACGATAACAGACAGACAGAATGATTTGTCCATGTATAAGGCACGGAACGCGACCCCGGGAGCGGTAATGCCTAATCCGCTTTTTGGTCTTTTAAAGACCCATTATCTGAGCCTCCGTCAAACGAAAAGAAAGACAAAATGAATAAACAGACAAAGGAAAATGTACACCTTTGTATGTACTTACATAATATTGTGTAACAGGACCTATTTTTTCCCTTTTGACTTCATATTTTTTGTTAATCTTGGAGCAGACCTTTGCCACTACGTATTGGATTTGTAAATGACGTTTCTGTTAATATCTGAGTTATTTGTGAATATTTAGGTTTGATGTTTAATTAAATGTTCTTTCTCCAGAATTAGTTTACCTACAGTTACTGACAGGTTATATGAGTTTATATAATTATTTATAATTTTACTTTATAAGTCAATTTATTTTAATTTTATTCTAATTTATTGTTGACATAATCTACTCATTACAATGTTTTTTTTTTTTTATGAGTTTTATTGCAATATGTGGTTAGCTAGCGACCTCGACAATTATTTATTTTACCTCGATGGCTCTAGTTTATCAATTATAACTTCTAGTTACAGCTATATGTAAGCGGGCACGCCCTTTAAGCCTGGAGGCTTTATTTTCTTTTTTAAATATTGTTTACGTTTAGTTGTTTTTATTTCTGCTTGAGTATAGTTCTCGATGTTTTTGGTTGGTTTAATGGCGTGAGCTAGCTGTCATATGGTAATTAATTTATAATTTAAATTATGTTTTGCGTAATGTAAAAATCTTGCATACTATTGTATAGAATCATTTTTTTTTTCTAACTGAACAGACAGCTGTGCTGCTGGGGAGTTTGTTGCGCCATTTCTTCTTCCCAGCAAAGGCACTAGGAAGTGGTGAAGGGTGGGCGTTTTGGGGGTCTGTCTTATGTAATTTTGACGTTCGAAAAGTGCTGATTCTCAGCCTAGTGTGAATAAATGATTTTTGAATTTTGAATTATTCTGACAATCAGAAGGAGTCATATTACAATATATTAATGATGATTAAGAAGTTCAAATCCGGGCAAGTACCAATGTGACTTTCACTGACCTACCCGAAATTGTCAAATTTTCCCAATAAACTTTAAACCTTATTGTTTAGTGATAAAGTTGAAAATCTATTAAAGAAATTTGACAATTTCGGGTAGGTTGACGTGCTGGCGTCTGTACTTCCTACGTTTATCTTAGACAGCATTGATATCGGTAAAGGAAAACATCGTGAGAAAACCTGCACCTATGTATATAAAAGCGAAAGGTCACTCACTCATTCATCACGAAATATCAAAAACCGCTTGACGTATAAAGATGAAATTTGGCAGGGAGGTAGTTTATAGTTAGTAGTCGTCCGCTAAAAAACGGATTTTTGGAAATTGGACCTTTAAGGGGGAGAAAAGGGGGGATGCTATTAGTATGAAAAATCTTATTCCTTGAGTTAATTAACTTGAAACTTGGCACGAATACTTATGTGTAGAAATTATAAACTTTGCCATTTTTAGTTTTTCTAAACTACCCCCTAAAGGAGGATTAGGGGGTGTCAAAGTTTGTATGGAAGAATTTTAACGTGCGGTCTGATTAACTCGAAACTCAGTATTTATACTAAAAACAGAAAATAAATAAAAACGTATATCTAGGTTTTTTTTTTAATTTAAAGGGGAAATGAAAAGGGGTAAAAACAACGGAGGATTTTACTGTGCGCCGTACTCACGCTATATGCTATGGGGGATGAGCAATATTGCATTATATTCGTATTCTTCTAGAAGATACAAAAGCTTGGGATTGAGCTGCTCGCTCTGCTAAGCCTTGTGATAAAATCATAAATATTAACATTATACCTAATTATTCAGTAAAATCATCAAAATATACCAGTATTATATAAACATTGACATTCTTGAATATATTATACAAAATGACATGATTACTTTGTACAGTATTATATTATTATTTTAATTTTTGTGAATGGGAGGTTTTTTTTTTTTTTTTCTCTATTAGTTTTAATGAAAGTCTGGCAGTTTGAGTAGTTTATGCGGCTTACCCAAATGTCCTTTCTTTGGTATTGTTCGTCGAGTTGAGCTCCATTTCAGACTAATATACATGGTCCTCATATGGCCTGACCAAGATTATGTCTGGACTTTAAAAGAGACTGTGACCTCTTAATTTGTTTCGGCCTTTCTTCTCAGAGTAGTCAGATAGGAAACGCCGAACTCATCTAGCTAATTTTTAATATTTTTTTTTAAGATGACGTATAAAAGTGATTCCAATATCCTATTTACAGAATTAACAATTTCATTTCATTTTATTTCATTTGTAAAAAGGCTAGCAAGCCAAAAGGTTAGAATCTGGCAGATAGTTACGGATTTAACCTTTTAAAACATAATCCCCATGCTATAGCTATAAGGATCTAAGCAGTCAATCATAACATGTCCAGGGTGGATTTTGAGATAGGGCAATAAGGGCACGTACATTAACCGTTGTCGCTACAAGAAAACAGTCTTAGGAGACTGTCCTTAACTTTTTGAAACAAAAAAAAATACAGTCAGCAATAAAATGGCCAATTTTCACAAAAGCTTTTTTGATGCCAGTTGATTTTTGGCTATTTCTTATTACTAGGGTCAAAAAAATATATCGGGCCAACTGAGGTTAGAGTACAAGAATGTGTTACCTTTTCACGCCTAAACCACTGAACGGATTTCGATAAAATTTGGCAAGGAAATAAATCGCATCCTAGGGTAAGACAAAGGTTACTTTTTGTCTCAAAAATAATCATAAAGGGGGTGATAGATAGGTTGGCAGGAAGGTAGGTTATAGTTAGTGGACGTCCTACGCTAAGAATGGATATTATGGCTTGAGGTTTATTGGCTCTCGCAAGTTTGTATGAAAGTCCTTAATTTTTTGTGATACAAACTTTAAATTGGGCTGGGAGGTAATGAATAGTTAGTAGACGTTTGCTAAGAACGAATTTTGCGATTGGGCCGGATTAAAAAGGTCTAAGCACTCTCGCAAGTTTGTATGAAGTTCTGTTTTTTTTTGTACTACCAACCTGAAAGAAGATTGCCCGATTTGTAAGGAAAGTTGGGTCCCACTAGAAAATTGTTATGCCCTGAAGATTTTTATTTTAAATAATAGTAAAAACATAGTATTTTCATAATCAGAAACCATTTTTCATTTATTCACCCTGGTTCAAGAGATATCATTGTTTTTCTGTTGTAGTACTAAGAGTCAAATATCTCACAAAGAACAGCACTGTTAAGAGTCAAGTATCTCACAACACGCAATGCACTCTAAAATAAAATGTATAAAAAATACCGTGTACACAAATAAAATAGTTATATTTTTGTTTATTATTAAAATCAGGCACCCGATACCACAAAAGGGCCCTGCTCCGTGGCAATCTCCTTTAGCAAGTCTAAAGTTTATGAGTAAGAGACAGTAGCTAAGAAATAATTTTGTGACAGCCTGGACTAAGGGCTCTTAAGAAATCTTTGTCTTTTTGTACCTGAAAATTGGTAGAGAGATAGAATATAGTTAAGACATGTCAGGTAGGAACAGATTTTATGACAGGGCCGGTTTAAGGGAATATAATCGCTTTCGCAACCCTATGTGTTCAACAAACATTTATTGATGACTTATAATACAACAAACTGAAAATACAACTAAATTAAATTCAAACGAAGATAGGTTTTTATATATTTTTTTTTACAATAAAATTAGCGTAGGTAAGTAGTTTCATCAAATTATAGCTCTATTTTTTTTCTTTTTTCCCCGGTTGCCTCCGTCACGCTTTTCCGTGGTAAAAAGTATCTTATAAAACGGTGAACCTGGTATTCACATATCACCATATTAAATACCAAATTCCAGACTACATTTTAAACATGTTTGTTTATCCCATATTCACCATCGTTTCCTGTAAAACTATAGATTACATTTTCGAAAGCCCCCATTTAAAATCTTTATTATTACCACTATAGTTTGAATGACACCTTTAAAAAAGTTGCTTAGTGTGATAGGCATTTTCTGTTGACTGAAATATAAAAATAGTTAGCGTTAAACATCATTAAACTTGATATCTTCATAACCACGCGGACGAAGTCGCGGGCAACAGCTAGTAGTTAATATAAGTCTGAAATCGCTAACCTGTCTTGGGCAAACGTTAGTGATCAAATGCTCATTCATGCTTTGTATGAGAAGAAGCCTTTGGTCTAGGTACTGTGTGGCAATAACAGGCTAGTATTATTATTTATGAACCTTTCAAAGTGCGTATCTAAATATGTAACTAACTAGGGTTGTTATATACTCGTACCTAACAACAAGTGAAATTATATTAAAATTAAAAAAACCCCGCTGAATACATTTCCTCATTTCTCCTTCCTACTCCATCACAAGACCCTGTTCATCATCTTCATTGACACTATTCTAATGAGCCCAAACTCGATACCTGTTCTCTAAGTTGGTAAGGGAGTTGGGTATCCTGCAATTTCCAGGTGATGTTGCAACTTCAGTTCATGGTTACTATGTTCTTTTAATATCATTGAAGTAACAGAATATCATATTTAATCGATCAGACCTGTGGAAGACGCTTACATCCGCTAGAAAAGAGCTGATAATCTTCGAACGGCTGAACCGATTTTTATAAAACATGTCTAAGATCCATTGCTAGAAAACCTGGTTTCACATAAAAAACCGCATTCAAATCGGTTTACCCGTTTAAGAGGTACGGTGCCACAGACACACACAGCGGTCAAACTTATAACACCCCTCTGTTTCAAAAGTTGTCAAAGGACACCTCAGGGAGGATCCGCTTGGGCACGCCACTATTGCAGCGATAAGTCTCTTTGAAGAGTGACTAAAGAGGCGCCACGGTGTCCTCACCTTCCGCCTGACGCAGATCCTCACCGGACACGGTTGTTTTGGGAGGTTCCTATTCCGTATCAGGCGGGAGGAAACGCCCGGGTGTCATCACTGCGTGGATCGCCCGGAGGACACGGTGGAGCATACGGTGGAGGTCTGCCCGGCTTAGGCAAAGCGCCGGCTTGTCCTCGTAGAGGCGATCGGTGGCGGGGATTTCTCGCATCCGGGCCCTGGTCCAGGCCATGGTACGGAGCGAGAGGGCATGGGAGGCCGTCACCTCCTTCTGCGAAACAGTAATGCTCGCAAAGGAAGAGGCGGATCGCGTGAAGGAGAGGCAATCTTCGCGCCCTCAAGCCCCTAGCCGCCGCAGGAGCCGCCCTGGGCGTCGGGAATCGCAGGCCGATTCCCGGCCGCCGTAGGCGCGGGCTTGCGGACGGTGAGCAATGGGTAGCTCGCCGTCCGATAAGGTCCAGGCCTTGGTCAACGGCACATTGTGTTCCACGCGCGCCTCAAAGAGATGTCAGCGAGTGAAGGGGTCTGATTGGACCGGTGCCTGCCGGGGTTACGGGAAAGTCCGAAAGGGATACCGTGGCCGTACAAGCAACTGAAGGAACATGGGTGGGTCTTAGTCAGTACGAGCCTGACACGCCCTCGCGCTCCGCCCAGAGCGGGATAAGTTATTTGATGATCTCCCAACCAAAAAAAAAACGTTACGTTTTTTTGCAATTTGCAGGTCAACGAAAAGAATTTGCAAATTGCAAAAAATTTAAGAATTTCGCAGGTTTACGGTCCACTTTAAGGAGATCGTTTTCTGCGTAACAATCCACAGATAATTTGATATCACACATTAAGCAAGCCGTAAGATTATATAAATCTAGTTCAAAACCTGACTTTCATATCCTAAAGGTGTCTGCAAACAAAGACTAACAACAAGAGACACCTCCTTGGAGGATTACAAACTAGCGAAGAGATACTTACAACGACTTAAAAGTTTATCAGTACTTAGACGAGCTACTCACAATGTTAATACTAATAACATATTGAAATTCAGAAGTGACACTTGATCCGTGGAAGAGCAGTGGTGGCTTGGCAAGCGCTTTACTTTATGTAAATTATTTCACCACCACTGCTCTCAAAACGGTGAAGGAAAACATCTTGAGGAAACCGGCATGTTCTAGAAACAAAAATTCGAAGACATGAGACATCTACCAACATGCGTTGGACCCGCGTGGTGGATTACGGCCCACTTCCTCTCACCGAGAAGGACTGTGTTTTAGCAGTGGGGGTATAATAGACTGATGATGCACTTGATCCTGATACAATTGTCTATCTATAAATAATTAAAGTTTAAAGTTTATTAAGCATAAGTTTAGGTTACATCACACCGGTAATACATATTTACATAGTACGTACGTTTTTTACTACCGAGCTGTTAATGTTGGACTAATAAACTTAAGGTGAACACTAATAGGGTTGAAAATAAAATAATCAAATTGTGTTCTGTTCGTTTAGTTTATAATATAAACTACTGTTAGTCTCTTTTTTTTTTTTTTTTTGTCTAGGGCGTCTCGTAGCTCACCTCTGAGGTGATGACTACTTAACCGGTCAATCCTGCAGCTGCCTTAAGCTACTAACTCAAAGCCTCCAGCCAGGAGCAAAACTATTCTAAATTAAAACTAGGCGAACGCTCGCTAAGGGCACCCCCTGTGGGGTACGGACCTCGGCTTAGGGCGTCGTTGGGGGGAGGACAGCAAGTTGGGACAGGCTGGTTCAAAGATGATTCATTATTATTAATCGGGTAATTTAAGTCTACATTTCTGAGCATAACGCGGGCTGGCGCTTCTGCGAGCAAGGGTCGGTGGGGAGTATTATTTACTCGGGCGGGTCGCGATCGCGGAGGATTTGGCGGCGAGGTCGGAATGCGGGTCGGTGTCTGTGTTTGTGCACTGTACTTGTGGCCCTATTGCTCTCCTGGAGGAGGGTTATGGGGTCGTCTGGGTCGGTAAGGATTTGCCTCGGGCGGCGGATCTGACTGATTCTACTAGTGACATAATTAGCGGCCTCGACAACCAGAGGGTTGCGGTGTTTGGCGGCGGACTCAAAGAAACGCTTGGAATTGCGTTTGAGAAATTGGTGGATTGTGGGGATCTTTAGGTCGAGATGGAGGATCTCGTTCCTAACGTACCAGGGGGCACCGGTGATTTTCCGGAATAATCTATTTTGGAGTGTTTGCATCCTATGAATATGGCGGGGTTTTGCGTGTGCAAATACGGCTCCCGCATGATGGGACGAACGCACGCCGTGTACGTACGCAATTTGCACTTTAGTGACATTTTGCTACGTGCATTCAGGACAGAGTGGAGTCTACCGAGAACGTAAGCGGCTCGCGAGCAGGCCTGCTTTATGTGATCGCTAAAGGTGAGATGCTGATCTAGGACGACACCTAGGTATTTGGCTCGCTTCTCCCAAGGGATAGGCTTGCCGAACATGGTAATGGGTCGGGGGGGCTTGAACCTTTTTCGCGGTTTCATAAAGAGTTAGTCTCGCTCGTAATATAAACTTCATATTACGAGCGAGACTCTAACCAAATCGTGGTAACGAAACCATAGCGAGATCTATTTCGACGCCAACGCCATCTATTAAGCTTGACATCAAACGATTCTTAAATCTTACATTATTGCTGTGGTTTCATCATGACCATACGTAGTATTTACTTAGTATAGGGCACACTCACTTAAGTTCAACTACACTAAGTTAGAACTTATCTATAGTAAGTAGCAAGGGGAGTAGAAGAACAGTTAAATTATAATAATGCTATCACAAATAAAGGAATGGTTCACATACTTGATAAAAATAATAAATGCCCAATGACGGTATACAGAGAAAAGTTCTTTACCTCCCGTGCTAGTCAAGGACTGTGTTACGGCAAGGTAAGATTCTCGCTCATGGAACAGTAGTCATTAAGGCTTGTAATTCCACACATTGCAAAAATTGTCGTAACGTGAATGAATCATTAGTACTGCATCATTCACTTTGTAATTAAAATATAGTAAAGATGAGAACTACTTCTAAGTCGATTTTCGAGACTCACTGTTTGTGCTCTTTCTTCTTAACATCACAATGGATTTTAATGTGGTTTTCACCATCATTTAGAGAATTTTAAATAAACATACAGGCGAACATAGAACCTCCTCCTTTTTGGAAGTTCGGTTACAAACGAAGACGCTTTTTTCTTCTAAACAACACAATGTATTTTGATGCATTTTTCATCATCATTTAGAAAATTAATTCCGGAAATTTTCTGGTTTGAGTTTTGTTTTTATTTAACTTTGATATGGCCCGGTAATCTTGATGTATTGTCGTGCCATTACATCAGTAGGTTGCACCGGTACGAAACAGGGATGAATCACTTGTAAAAGTATTAAAAGAAACTTAAATAAGGTGACTTAACGAATTTCATCCCGTAACAGTGATAGCCTAGTACTGTGACCGTCGGACAGCCAAGTCATAGGTCTTGAGTTCAAACCCAAGAAACGCACCTCTGACTTTTCGGATTTATGTGCGTATTGTATAATTGCGTCAAAAACGGTGAAAGAAAACATTGTGAAGAAACCGGCATGATGATATTTCTCGATGGCATGTGAACACTTGACATTGGCTCTAACCTACACATGATGAACCTTTTTCTTTTGTTTCTGTGTTGTATCTTTGTTTCAAGATATTTTTATTGTTTATGAGGACTGTTGTCTTGATTATTGTGTTGGATAGCACGTTAGCTTTTTTAAGGAAATATACCTAAAGATAAGTTTCACAAGTAAGCTTGAGGAGAGACGGTCTCCTAGCTAGACCAAAAAGAGTTTGTCAAGACAAACTCTTTTTGGTCTAGCTAGGAGACCAAAAAGAGACCAACTCAAGAGTTGGGATACCCACCATTCTGGTTACCGACGGAAACATGCTGAGTTCATAGGACTTTATAAATACGTTAGAGACGTGTCCTCCTCCTCTTCTATGTCAAAGTTGTCTGTTGATGATAAACTACTTTGCATAAGGTACTTTATTACCATCCTATCAACGGTCAAACGTTCACTCGCTTAATCACGACTCCTAAGGCGCGGGACATACACAAGTGCAAGGGAGCTCCTTTCATATTTCATACAAAATGTTTAGGAGGGACAAGGCGCAGGAGACATACACAGGTGGCGCAATGTGGATCGAAAAAAACCTCTCGAAGACATTGGAGCTTAAATTTTAAAGAGTCGGTTTTTAGCTTGAAATGGCTTCTAATAGCCAATATTATGCACAAATATATCATAGGATACAATCTAGTAGGCAAATTGACAACTTATTTTTTATTGTCTTGAGAGCGTTTTTTCGATGCAGAGTACGGCAGGGCGCGGGCGTGGCGCAGGTGAAATATGAAAGAAGCGGCAACGCCCGCGCCATGGCGTCGCCACGCCCGCGCACTTCGCCACTTGTCCCGCGTCTTACTTGCACAAGCCAACAAATCTAGTCCAAAATTAGTTTCAATTGCCGTGCACAATCTTGGCATCCCACGCGTACTTAATATACATACCTACATACAAACACCCAACAACTAACACAAATAATATATCATATCAAATAAACGGGTTACAGGAGGTTGCCGAGTTCACGCGAATTAATTTCAGAGTACATTCGACTGTGTACCTATGTTGGTTGTGTTGCAACAATGTTAGTCATACGCTTCGGAACGCGTTGCGTTTGTGAAGCCTACTGTGAAATGTGAATAGAGTTATTTGTTTGAGGATAGAGTGTCTGTGGAATGTTGTGAACTGAAGATGCGCTTTGTGTTTCTTACCAGGGTTTTCATAAATACCACATATAGATGGTGGTACCACATATAGGTGGCTTTTTGAGACGGTGCAGTAAGGGTAATGGGTACCTTAACCGTCGTATTTACGTGCACGTCTTTCTATATTGTTCTCACATGTATAATTACAACATGAATGATGTAACCAATATTTTGTAAGAATATTATGATTTAAAAGAGTGTCCGTGAAGTTTCTTGCCCGATCTTCTCCATAGGAACCTATGCTTTGGAATGGGCAACTAGCTTCATATTTCTGGCCGACTGACCCCTTGACAATTCAAAAGTGCCTGTAAATGGTTTAATTGAAATAAATGCTTTGAGTTTGAGTTTGAGAAAATCTGTCTTAGAAAACTGTCCTTATTTTTTCAGAAATTTTGAACCCCATTCACCGATTTTGAGATGAGTTTGAGTTTGAGAAAATCTGTCTTAGAAAACTGTCCTTATTTTTTCAGAAATTTTGAACCCCATTCTCCGATTTTGAGAAAATTGTAAGTACAGTCAGCAAGAAAATGGCCAATCTTCACAAAAAAATATTTGATGTTAATATATCCTGTTTCTTATATCTGCCTAGCCTTTTTCCAAACCGAGTTGGGGTCGGCTTCCAGTCTAACCGGAAGCAGCTGAATACCTGTATTTTACATGGAGCGACTGCCATCTGACCTCCACAACCCAGTAACTGGGGTAATACGATACCCCTTGGTTGTCAGACTTTCGGGCTTCGGACGACCCGTAACGACTACCAAAGATCCACGAATGACAGCTGGGCCCGTGCGGCTGTTATGACATTTGTCAAATTGTCACAAAAATTGTATTTTAAAAACAAGATGGCGGCGTTATCCGATTTTAGCCATCCGCCAAAAGATTCCTTTATCGTTGTAGGTACACGACACGTACCTCAGCAAATATATTACTCAACATCTACCTTCAAAGCAGTCCCCAATCCAATCCCAAAACATAACTAAAGCATAACATTACTACAGATACCTTCTCCACATTAACTTTCTGAAGGCAAACCTTGCTACGTATGAATAAGAATTGATATGAAAACGCGTTCATTTCGACAAGTGCAGACGGTCGTGCGTGGCCCTTTGATCTTGGAATACATCTCAGCTAAATATTGAATACGTGATTCAAATGTGGGATGTGTTCTTATGCTCAAAGTCTTAACATGTTTCGGGGAAGTAGGCCTAATATGTTTGGTAGAGAGTTACAGATTTTACGGAAGAACTGGCTGTTGCTCGCAACTTTGTTTGCGTATACCTATTTTGTATTTCATAATTTTTAAGGTGCCAAACGAAACCCTATTACTAAGCCTCCGCTGTCCATTTGTCTGTCAGCGGACTCTATCTTATGAACCGTAATAGGTAGACAGTCAAAATTTTCACAAATTGTGTATTTCTATTGCAGCTATAACAACAAATAATAAAAATAAAATACAGTAAAAAATTTAAGGGTCCTATTACAAGAAACGTTTTTTTGTTTACAAAAGTACAAAAAAAGGTGTTAAGTATTGTACGGTGGTACGGAACCCTTCGTGCCAGTTTTTTTCCCGTCATCAGTTCCTTCTCCAGGTCCCAGGCTACCTATTTATCTCACATAACGATCGGCTTAAGCGCCTGATACACGGTCACCAACATCGTCCCGACAGAGTTGACCTTAGTGGTTTACAATAGTGTAGATGATGGTTTAAGACCAAATTTCGTTTGACCTTCCAATGACCTTAGTTTAAAGAGCTGCGCTAGCGACCAAGGGCGTATAGAGGAGGTTGAGTTGGCGGTCGACCATGTAGACGGCAGTTGCAAGCCGCGAGTACGTCAGTCGCTCGCTGTCAATCGTCGCGCAAGGCACAAGTTGACTTATGTATTCAAAAGTGAAAAAATGCTGAAGAAAAAGAATTTGTTACTGAGTTGCTTGGGCTGTACAGAGATCTACCCTGTCTGTGGGATCTCAGCTGCAAACAGTACAAAGACAATAATCAAAAGCGCCTAGCCAGGGAGGTTTTTGTTTCCAAGTGAAAAACAATTGATCCAATGAGGCATCGGTCAAAAAAATCGCCGTGACTTCTTTATTCCTCGAATATCAAGACAGAATGGCATATTGGTGACCATAAAGTTGAGACAGCTTTTCCTGTCGCCAACCAAGGTCACCTCTGTCGGGGACGCGGTTGGCGACCGTGTAGCAGACGCTTTACTAGTATCAGCGTGACAAAATAACAGACGGACAGAGTTATTTCACATTTATAATATGAAATATGGATGTTTATTTGGAGACTTGATTTTGAATGAAAATGTATTTGTGTTATTGTGTGTGTTTTATATATGTACGAGTATTTAAATTTTATTTGTTTTGTATTACATTTGTTAGTAATTTAATTTCATTTGTTTGAACGACATCTATATGTATTTTAATTGTATTTATTTGGCTTAAATAAATTGAATCTTTCACTATTATTTTATTGTGTATGTGTATATATTTTTTTGATATCTATTTTATTTTAAAATTGTATGTAATGTAATGTAACGAACTTTGTCTGAAAATAAATAAATTAAATATTATATTATTATTAGAATCAATTTGCGAGATCAAGCAGATTTTTATAAGTACAGAGATCAGATAAAATGTAAGGATAATAACAGCGACGCGGACGAATACTTCGACGCCTAAGGGTGCGTTTCCACTGAAGCGGAGACGAGCGGAGCTGAGCGGAAACCTACAGAAATCGAACAATCACAATGGTTGAAATACTCATCGCGTCTATAGTCTCGTCTGTGTTTGGACGATTCCTACACGTCTCCGCTCGTCTCCGCTTCAGTGGATACGCACCCTAAGAGTCCGTTTGTTTTGTACTTATTTGTATAGCTAGTTAGTTAGTCATTTAATTTAGTACCTAGTGTAAATATTGTAAAGCAAACGAATAGTTGTACAGAGTAAAGTATTTTTCAACTTAGAAAAAAAAGGATAATATCAGTGTTTGTCATCAATGACTGATTTGGAGTAGAGCGATACTTTTGTACGTATTTTGCTGTTTCTCTCTTCTTGTTTGTTTTTATGTGTGTGCATTAATGGTTAAATAAACTCACTCAATGGAGTAGGTTGCCATTTTCTTCACTAAGAACTTAAGCTTGTAGACGTAAAATACTTAAAAACATGTTTACATACCCAAACTTCGCCCCCTTGCACCGAACTGAAGTACTGAAAATCTCAACTAATATTTGTACCGAGCAATAATACCTCTGAAATCGAAAACGTGCTATCCCGTTTGTTTATTAAAATGACAATCGATACTGTGAAAATACTGGCACTATACCCCTTGCGTTCGCCCACGTTTTATATGAAAAACATAAATGAAATCAACAACAATATGTGAATTGAAGGATAACTGCTGCTGTGATGTGATGTTCCGTTTTTAAACCTTGTGCGAATGAGCTAGTTTTAATTGGTTCTTTTTTTCGTTGCAATTGTTTTTATACTATTTTAAACGTTATAAATTTAGAATGGTGAGACTTATCTTTGCTTTGAGGAATGGAGTTTTGTGTTTCAGCAACATGACAGCATGAGATAGTAAGATAGTTTACTAAGATTACAAGTTTTTTTTTTTTATAACTGACAAAAAATGTCAACGCAAGATGAGAACACAATGTCAAGGCTTCAGAATCACTTACTGAATCCAAGGTACCTAACCGTTTTCGCGTCGATGTCCCTGCCTCCCCGTATGTTATTAGATTGTAAGATTGCAAAATCAAAATCAAGCAAAATCAATAGGAATAATACCTAACTCATATTATGATTTTCAGTAAGTAAATGTAGTCGGTTCAGGCAATAATTCTTCCTTCAACAAATCTCCTTAAATCCCGTCTTACAAAATCGCAGTACAAACACGACCAAATCATAACCAGCCAATTTAAAATCCAAAACAGTGCCAATAAATTAAACATTATTGAGGACAAACAGGCGAGTGTCGTATTGTTTACCGCCGTAACAGGAGAGAGCGAACAGAATACTAATTCGAGGGTAGTTCGTTCCCGGGTTAGGTAAATAACGGGGAGATCCATTTAAAGGTGCTCTAATAATTAAATCAGAACATCTTGTGTTTGCTATAATTGGTACGGACTGAGATAAATTTGATTTTGAATCCGTCAATATGATGGAAATCTGTTGTTTGTAAACTAAATAAGGATTTTCCTTACAATTTCCGCCGTGAATAGAACAGAATTTTCAGTGGGTGTCATTCGATTTCAGCTTGATGTAAAGTTCACGTCCACCTACGTGTACTGAAAATTACTTCCTACGAAATGTGAATGTAATTGAATATGAGATAAAGGTTATTTTTAAACGGGAAAAGTCGCAAAAAATGAAGCTACCGAGCTAACTTTGCTATTCCAATGATAAATGATAAATAAATGATAAATGATAAATCGCTTCGCACCCGCGGAGTGCACGTTCACTAATCGCCTCGCTGGAAACACGCTGACAAATCGCCAGTGTGATAACGCCCCGATAAAGAACCTTACATAGTTATGTATGCAACTACAAGCTCAAACATAAACTTGCATGAAACTCACTAAACGAAAACCGATGAAATACATATAACAACAAAAAGAAGATCGTCCTACCAATTTCCAGAATACAAAAATTTACCGCGTTTATTCAAATTTACGCTTGCCTTTCTATTTGATTTTTTTATTTGGTCTAGTGGTCGAAAGCGCCACTGCACATGAGGCAGGAACGCGCTGAGCATGAGATCCTGGGTTCGATCCCCGGGTCGGGCACAGTGTTATTAGGTTTTTCTATCTGGAATTTCTCAGTAGCAGTCCGGAGTCTGGATTTGTGCCCGGTTGATGGCAATAGGCTCGCCCCCTACACATACACATTACTATTACATGGGACTGAAACATAACTAGCGAAATGTGGGTGTACCTACTACAGGTACACTTCTGCCCAACCCTTCGGGGAAACCAGGCGTGATGTAATGTTATGTTATTAAAAATTTACCACGGTGCCGGGGTGGAGTACCGTCGTGGACACTGGCGGTGGATCACTTTGCAACCTTATTACTAAGAGCATGAGGGTGAAAAGTGGTTGTCCGCGGTTGTACCTACAATATTTATATTGCCAGCACCTCAAGCTATGGTACTTCCTACTAGGGGTTATGGAAATCTTAAAGTCAACAAAATAAACGAAGTCGACCATTTACCTTAAAAACATATCACCAATACCTGACACATTCTTCCAGCAGGCTCCCAAACTTACCCCAATTAGCGTCCAAGGCTGGCAACAGACGGACGCCCGTTAATTCGATGGGGGACACAACATAATTCCGGCCAGGTAAAAGTATTATCCCCTAAACAATATTAGCTACGTGAGGTGAATGCAGCAACAATTGACTTATTGCGTCACTTTGTGTGTAGGTGATACCCGCGACGAAGTAGACGATAACTTGCTTGATACTTTAAATTGCTTTGTGTTGTTGTAAGTTGAAGTTTTGTTTTTAATTTACAAGTGTTGTCTCGGAGGAGATATGATACAATGATCTCTGGTTTAGTTTTCTAGCTTTTAGAAATAACGAAACTCTAGTCAGTTCATAAATCATTGTTATTAGTCTATCTCGCTCGCACTTAAGGAGCTTACGGAGCAGGTAGCAAACTATCGATAAGACGCAAGGCGTCGCATGTTCTTATTGCTATTGACATTTAAGGCCCGACGACTCAGTTCATAACGCGAGTACTATAATCGGAAAATCGGTTGATATTCTAACCATGGGTTAAGTCACGATTCCCGAAAGCTTTTAGTATCTACTGTTTGTTTTAGCATTTTTTCTGCTTTTCCATCTAGTAATCTATTATTTCCGACTAAACACGGAGCGACCACCATCAGACCACATTCTTTCTAAAATTCAGAATTTCCAGGAACACTTTTATCGTTGTATGAAAATACCTCTCCGCAAAAAACCTCTCGAATTTTCATCAGAATCCACAATAAACCGAAGTGAGTAGGGCACTGAAGTAAAAACGAGTGCCTAGAAACAATTTCGTATCTTCCCTTTAAAAACCGCGTCATATATTCCTAACACACGACACCCTATTTCCCGGGGCACCTATCTTCGAAACCTCAAGCTTTCAATAGCGGTGCCGCGAGATGTATACAATTTTTTCATACAAAGATACGTACAATTTACGACTATTTTCCGTAGTTCGTGTATCTAGAGATGGTAGACTATCGGCGTACGCGTTTCACGTAATAGGTACCCGAACGCGTGGCGGATATTCAATGTTCCGTGTGTCAACTACGATCTTCGATCAAGGTTCTCTTGAGTTACGCACGCATTGCAGTGCTGAACACATTCGGTACGGGGAATGTTTATTTAGTTTTGTGATAAGAAGAAATGAAAAGGTATCACGATCACGACTGTGAGAAAGTAATCGAGTCTATTAAGATTTTTATACGAGGACGATCGTGAAATATTTTATCCTTACAACCCTTTCCTCACTCCTAAGTCAAACCTCTAGGTGTCATTTTACAAAAATGGTATTACAGCATCCCAGTAGAATCGAACCAACCACTATCGATAAGCTACATAAAACTCTTCCCAAAACCTACCATTCTACCCACCCCGAAAACTGACAGCGAACTCAACCACTAGTGGGCACAGAACTTAAGTCCCGCGACACATATTGCGGGCGTGACGCGAAATATCGAGCAGTCGAGCAATACATACAATTGAGGAATACCTACATACAACACCCGGATGTGCCCGTGAATTCCGAATTAGGTTTGATTATTGTGAAGAAGCGATAGCACACGTATTATTATCTACTCCCCCGGCTTCATAGCTGCTTCTATTCTGTTAGAGTATTAGTTTTGAGGCTAAAAATGTTATCTACTTTATTTTTGCATACGGTTCTCAGCAGACTCCTGAAAGGCTGAGAAGTTAGTCGGTCTAATCATAGATTCTACTTGAAAGTATTCGTTTTATGTGATGGCGTTCCATTTGAGAATCGCAGAAATTTTAACAATGGGTAATTTTAAAATGAATTTCAAATTGACATCCTTAAATGAAACTCCAGAACATTATAAACTACATAGTATTTTTTCTCTCACAATGATTACGCCAAGAACTTCAAAGATTAATTAGATGCTCCAAAATGCATATGGACACCTATACGATTTCATAACTACTTTGAAAGGTTTAGAGTAAAATAAACCAGAATTGAAATATTCATTTGCAGATATATTTATTAGCTTATAGACAGTGTTGGTTTTACAATGTGAGAGTATAACCCGACCATGACGGATAGTCGACATCTACTGAAGCGCTTCTAATGGCGTATTTCTAAACTAACACGAAAGAGGATATGAAATCAAAATATCTGAAAACTTGCTCCTATGCATGAAACCTCTTTTATCATGAACCATCCACCGATTAGGTACCCCCGATTACAAACTTCGCGAAATTCCGACGATACACGGTGGGTGTGCACTTGCGGAATATCAAACGTAGGGTACCTGTAGTGCTTTGTTTCGTTCCGGTCACGTGTTCTAGCCTTTATCTGGTCTGTCATGAACATGTTACCTTTCCGGGAGAGTTAGGAACAATTTCAATACGAAGTGAATTGGAAAATGCGAGGAGTTCTGCTGCAATACGGATGCAATACTTTTATGTGTTGGAAATAAAGTAATGTAACTTTTTAATATTAAATACATAACATACATACATAACATGCCTGTATTTCCTGAAGAGTAAGGCAGAGGTGTACCTATAACACACCCGCATTTCGCCAGTAATCAAACAATCGACCCAACCAACCCAACCGACCAACTGACCTGAAAATTGTAAAAAACGTAGGAAAATTTGAATTATGCGGGCTACCACCGCGGATCCACCTTAATGTTACATTATATCAATTTTATGGATTATATAACATTTTCAATTCGTAAGTAAGTTCTTTCTAAGTTTATCTAAGACATCACTGACATCGGAGAAGGAAAATCATCGTGACGGAAACTGGACTTTTTATTTTCATAATTAATATGTGTGGAATCGCCAATCCGCTTTGAGAAACGTTGAATAAGAAGAGGTTTTTGCCCTCCAGTAGTGGGTCAATAACAAGCTGGTAATATTAGTAATAAAAGGGTTTACAGGCTGAAATTAAATTCACTGGCAATATTTTAACCACGTATTCTAAACCTATCACGTATCTTAAAATATTTTATTTGTTAAATAAAAATTAAAATTTAATTATTATTATTTCTTTATTGTCGGCCTAAATTAAGAAGTATCATGGTTAGAATACTTGGTTAAAATATTGCCAATGAATTAAATTTCAGCCGGTATAATATAAGACGGTACCTTAACACAATAATTAATATCACAAAGCCATTTGAAGAAACAAAGTGTAAAGGAGACGTTTCATTTTTATATAGCTCCATAACATGTACGCTTTAGAAAACCTGGGAAACGATCTCCTGAATACAATAAAGACTGTAATATTTTTTAGGCACTAAATAAAAACTGAAAATGTTTGACGTTTGTCAGGAGAAATACGACCATCGACAGCCAGCCATGACAGGTTGGAGAGATAACGTTTACATAACCTAGAACTGTCAAAACTGTGATGGTTGTTTGCGAAAAACTTTTTCCGGCTGAACGCCAAGGCCGTTTTTGGACTTGTTCCATAAAAAAACGTTACAAAAACGTTTTGCAGACACCGAAAGCCACGAAGTGAAATAGCAGTACAAACAATATGTTTGAATGTTTCGTCCAGAAGTACCTACAATCCACAATCTACAATCCACAAAAGTAGGATATTTTTTAACGATGATTCATATTTACTAATTAATCAAAAAGACGTCTAAGATCTTATTATTAATACATGCCTTTCATGCCATATAAATAACGTCATGTTTTAATGTAACATAATTTCTGGACGACAGCAATGTGCAAGTAAAACGACGCCATGATCAATAGAATATGACAATAATTTGATAAACTATTATTTTTTGTGCCGAAGTAATCAGTTCATTGTTCATCAGAATCTTTTTCTCATTACCGTACACTTTGTGGCTGAAAATGAAACATCTCCTTTATACCTACGCTCGGCAAGTCTCAGAAATCAGCCATTAGTAGATTGATACGAATTCAGAGCAAGTTACATCGATTTCATATTTGTTATAATAGTAGATATCAACTTACACGTGATTCTGATTACAAATGTACAACATACCTAAAGGAATATATATTATCTCCATAGAGACGATTTTCAAGTGGGTATCTACGTATTTCATTTGTTTATCTGTTTAAAAATCCCGCGTCAAGCCAAGTTAAAGCCAAGAACTGGCGACGCAACAGCCGTGTTTTTATTACACGATTAGATCTATTGACATAAGAATAAATGTTCAGATAATGTTATCTAGAATGATACTCTTATATGTATATATCTCGCAACATACGACACATCACTTCAAGGTCAATAACTAATTTAAAACTCTCGTCAAACTGAGGCGAATACCGCGCCAAATGTTGGACGAAATTAGCTCGCGACGATTGTCCCAACGCATGCCGCGCTGATTCTCCTCATTGTAAATAGTCCTCTATAACATTTTTTTGTCAATCATGTCACGCATAACATTGCAAAAAAAAACACTTTTGTAGCTGTTGTAAACATAGTTTTCTTCAGAAATAAGAACTAGGTTATCCACTCTGAAATGACGCGCCCCACTACCGCATTACCGAGTGCGTAAAATGCGGTAGTGGGGCGCGTCATTTCAGAGTGGACAAGCTTTACTTATAAATCCTGTCTCAGAATATCCTTATGAAAGCAGAATGAATCAAGCCATAAAAGCCTTTAAGTAATAGAAAAAAAAAAGGAATTATTGCATTAAATAATAAATAAATAAAAATAACCACTTAAAATAATGTAGGAGCCTAGTTACAATCTCAATAGTAGTAAATGCCAAACTAATAGCAATAAAAAGTTAATTGTTATTGTGTGGTCTCAGCTTTAATAATTGACGTTTCCGTCCTTTGTTAATTATTAAAAGCGAAAGGTCACTCACTCATTCATCACGAAATATCGAAAACCGCTTGACGTATAAAGATGAAATTTGGCAGGGAGGTAGTTTATAGTTAGTAGACGTCCGCTAGGATCGGATTTTTGGAAATTCGACCTTTAAGGGGGAGAAAAGGGGGGATTTTATTTGTATGGAAAATCTTATTCGTTGAGTTAACTTGAAACTTGGCACGAATACTTATGTATGGAAATTATAAACTTTGCCATTTTTAGTTTTTCTAAACTACCCCCTAAAGGAGGATTGGTGACTTTAAAAAAGTTGCTTAGTGTGATAGGCATTTTCTGTTGACTGAACTATAAAAATACTTAGTCAGCGTTAAACATCATTAAACTTGATATCTTCATAACCACGCGGACGAAGTCGCGGGCAACAGCTAGTTAATTATAATTGTTCATTAAAATAATCACAAGGTGAGAGATTTACTGAAAGGGAATATACTGCATCTTGGACTTTTCATCATAATCGCTACAAAAAACTAATAATAATCGTCTTATCCTTGTAGAGATCGCACGGTTTTATTTCTTGCTTCCAATCGATACTAATCAATTCGATTGTTGTTGGATTTTTAGAAAAGTCGTTTTTCACAATGAAAATAGACTCACAACCACTTTTTAACTCCTGGATATTATCACGGCTATAATATTTTTATTTTATTTTTTTATATTTAAAAATGGTAATTATATGTATATATATTAAATAAAGGAAATAATAATAATAATAAAATTGTTTATTGTCACAAAGAAACATACATTAGTATACAGTGTTTAATCTAACGCTGCAGAAGTCTGTATACAGATATTGTGAGCCCTGCCTCTCAAACTAGGATAACCTGTATCTTAAGAGACAGTGTTCAGCTGTGAGGTTACTTAAAAATAGGGATTATACAAACCGCGGACTTTGCCATCTTATAGTACGTGTTAACAATCAGATTACTTTTGAACATAAACATATTATAAATTAAGGAAAAATAGTATAAAATATTCTTCTGGTCTGCGAAGAATGGAGGTTTATGTCGGTCTCCTATCGACTGAAACCCCACGGGGATCCTCCTGTAACCATAAGTTTAGAGCGCGGGAGTTACTTGATGCCTACCTACAATACTTTGTTACAATTTTGGGAGATGAGGCATGGTACTCATAGGTAAATGTAACATGTGACGCCCCTTGGGTAGCTGGACCGGCAACCTTATGAAGGCGGCTGGGACGGACTGGATGCGGAACATGTTGTTGTGGTGCAACTTGAAAGTGACCTATATCCCGCCGTGGAACCCGTGATAGGCTGAGTTAATGATTAGGACCAGTCTCCCTCAATCAATCTGCCTAACTTTTCCCAAGTATACTGCCTTCAGCCCAACCATATAGATGCCGCTGAATACCAGTACCTATTTTACTTGGAGTGACTGCCTATCTGACTTCCACAACCCAGTAACTGGGTAATGCGATACCCCCACGGATATCGAGGGATATGCCTTGGAGGCGTGGCACGTGGCGCCTCGACAATGCTAAATTGGGCTTATGTTCGAACGGCGGCTGTACGCTTCATTCAGTCGCTTTGCAACTGCGTACAGTGTACTATTGATGCGTAAAAAACCAAAATGCCGAGCTGTGCAGTAATAATTTGTAAAAATAGGTCTAGTACCATCAACCTGAAGACAAATGGCGTGTCCTACCACCGGTAAGTAAACATTTAAGTCACTGTTTAATATTTTAAATCCATTTTTAAATCATTTACTAACTTACGTCCGGAGCGATACGAACTAGCCCGAACTAGCCCGAATCTTTCCGAACGGAACGAACGTTTTGGATTTAGAGAGGTGCAATCGAGTGCGTGCGGCTGATTTTATCGACATGCGTATTATTGCAGTCGAATCATTTTTTTACAGCACTCAATGGATATTCTCGTATTACATGATTGTATAGTATAAGAGTTAAATTTGTTTTTTTTTAATTTTGTTTGTAGCAAATAAAGACATTTTTATTTCAATACAGTTACTCGTGCATAGCATAATATTTAACAGAGGGTTTCCTTTACCCGGTAACACAAAATTTAAAGAAAAAAAACTCATTTTATTTTAGTAAAAATAACCCATTCTTTTTTCATTTCATTTTTTCATTTCCCGGATAGGTATATAAAAACAAAAACATAAATTATATAAAGAAAATTAAACGAAGTTATAATAATACAAGAATGTGCTAAAATAAATATCGATAAAAATTATCGACCATCGCTTTCGACTCCCTAATTGCATGCGTGTGCATTAAATGTTCGCAAATAGCAAGTGTTTACAAGTGAAAGCCCCGCCCATTCTATGTATGTGTGCTATTAGAAATTGATTTAGTGTATCTGCTTTCTTCTTAGTGTGCGAGTTCAAATTTTAAGTGTGTGTCGTAAATACACTATTTGTTAATGTTGTAATTATTTTGGTGGGAGATAAGCGGCCGCACTAGGATTCCTTACTATTCCGCAATGAAGGCATATCTCTGGATATCTATGGATACCCCTTAGTCCACTAAATGGCCATTAACCAGTCGTCCTCAATATTTTTCTTTAAGCCCGTTACTGAAAAATACTTACATTTTTGTTTTTATTTATAACCTCAAACCGCTTCCGCAGCAATAAATCTCATCATTACTCAGAATAAACTGATAACCTCTTTACAGAGTTGAATATTCTAGTGGCGCAGGCGCAACTCGCTGATACCCGTCGTTATAAACGATGTCAGCCACAATTCTTGACTCAGTACCAGACTATAGTGCGTTACGTATTGTCGTCGCCTTTTGCCTAATATGTGAGTAAATTTTTTTTTTTTTTTTTTTTTTCAATTTATTTGCACTTATTTTGAAACCACTAGCGATACCTAGTTGTGTTTTGGGTTTAAAAGAGATTTCTTAGGTAATCAGTAATATCTCTGATATAACTACGCTTCTGTGCACATGGACACATATTGAAAGATAACTACGAGTTAGTTATGTAACACATTTTTTTATTTAATTAAATAAAAATGTGAGTAGAATTTGTAAAATCATATTTTTCGCTCAATTTGATTTATGAATTAGAAAGATTGTTACTCTCAATTTTCAGGCTCTCTTTAAATCTCAAAGCAACATTATTGCCTACGGCAAACACTTCTAAATTCCTTATATTAACATGGTTTTAGTGTTATTTTCCTCAGATTATGATGACTTCTACGAGTAATTCTCGTAGAGCTTGTGCGGGATCAGACGCAGCTGGTACAAGGTGTACATTTGAGCCCAAGCAAGTGTCAATGAGGTGATTGTATATTTCTAGATGATGTATAGTCTAATATGCACATTTTAACTAGACGAGCATGAAAATTAAAATTTGTAGCTTAAAAAGGAAAATAAATACAGTTGTAGAAGATTGAAGAACCAAATAATAAACAAAAAATCACTGACTGTTGAAGCGAAGGATCGTAAGTGCAAAATTCTATGATCAAAGTAATTTTTTACCAATTTTAGACCTTAATGATTTCCAACTCTAACTTACACAACTCTCAAATGGAGGTACATGTTGCAAAATTCATAATAGGTACTCGTAAATAGTATCTAAAGTTAGAAAATCGTGCACAAAAAAATAAAGTTCGCATTTTGCCTTTTAGTTACTTTGCTTGGAGACAGTCAAATCGTTTTGCTTGTACGAAAAATTATCTATGACCGGTCGGTCAATTTAGTTTTCATGTGCGTCTAGTCTTAATCAAGTATTTTAATCATAGCGTGTGGCTGTAACCTAAATACCTAGTAAGTATACACACAGACTTGGCGACTTGGACCAAAGGATTTTTTAGAATGTTGGCATGTTGTATTTGACTAAAAATGGTTAGGGTTAAAAGACTTGATTAAAAATATGTATTCGTTTTATTTTACACATACCTTTTGTTTATTTTACTACTAGCTGCTGCTCGCGCTTGAGCCCACGTGGACCCTAATGATTTTCCAAAATAGTAGTGGCCTAAGTTACTCCATATAACATCAGCTAAATGCCAGTGAGTCTCGTCAAAATCGGCCCAGCCATTTCGGAGATTAGCCGGAACAAACAGACAGACAGACAAAAAAAATAAAAATTGTTATAAGTACCGACGATATACTCTCATATGCATTTAGTAAAACGCTGTTATTTTGACATTACAAACAGATACTTCAATTCTATTTATTTGTTGATAGATTACTATTGACCCTCAATGACAAAGTATTGACAAAGCGTTGTTCAGTGTCACTATGAAGATTATTAATTATTTTTTTAATTGATTCATTCAATGATGCAATAAGTTTTACTCAACGTTATAAGTTAAGACTATTGTCTGCCAATTAAAATTAATCGACGAAGAATGATGAAAAAGCGATTAAAAATTGCTAACAATTTGCCATAGCGCAATTTTATTGTCCTGTTGTCTAGTTATTATCAGAAGAGTTTTATCTTAAATAAATATTTTAAGAATCTTATCTTATTTTTCCTCTGAATACAATATAAAACATATTAGTATTATACGAAAGATATCTTTTCTTATACGACGAAACAACTATATCAAGGACAGGGTTCACAAAGGTTATTCACATCACCTCACATCGGAATCTTGTCAGACCAGGTTATTTGGTCTTCGCAGATCACAGCAGAGAGCATTCACACTAAGAGGCACGATACACTTGCACGGGATTGCATGAGCATGACTATGGAACACCTGAGCACTGCAAATACAGGGTCAAATAAAATTAGCTAGCGAAACTGCAGACGTGATGGATATAAACAAGAAAAAAATAAAATAAAAAGATTTGATGAACTATTTTGGGGGTCAACGACCGCTAGTAGTGTATTTACTTGAATTATGAGTTCACAAAATCTGCTTTGTTTTATTTTATCGTGTTAAGATATTGACACAACTCGTCTGTGATGTTTACACAAAAAAAAATGAAATTCCAAGTGACTACACAAACTACGGTCCATGAGGACAAAAATAAACATTAAATTATTTTCCATACATACCCACAATGTCTGCGGAGTTATGCTAGCTGTTTTAACTTGACCCTGTAGAATCAATTCTATGCTCTTGTTGTTGCCGTTCAAAAGTGCCTTTTATTGGCTTACTTGAAAGTAGGCCAATAAAAGGCACTTTCAGTTTTACAGGTCGGGTTCGATTCCCGCAACACAACAAAACATTGTTCATCTCCTATAATATTTTTTAAAGTCGATCGATTTTACTGATAATACCTCTCTCTTAAATAAACCTAGTTAGTTAAAGTACTTAGTTATTTTTAAGAATATAATCAAGTTATTTTAAAAAACAGTGTTGAAGTTAGATTAAGCATTTTTATCGCAGCAATTATAAATTAAAGCAGTTAATTAATTTTTGTTTTACAATTGCGTGATTCGCTATCACCATACCCTGCCCTTATCTCGATATTACGTACTTATATCAGTTAAATAAACAACATTTTATAACAAAAAAACATGACATAACATCACGCCTTGTTTCCCCGAAGGGTTGGGCAGTGGTGTACCTGTAGTAGGTACACCCACATTTCGCCAGTTATTTTATTAGTCCTATGTAATAGGGGGCGAGCCTATTACTTTTTACAAAAAAAAGGTTACAAAAATTGTCTTCTAAATGTTTCAATAGTTCAGGGTGTCAATGTTGATATTTTGAAACATTGTTGCATATTGTAGTTTTTATTGACCCAATTTTTGCGGCACATAACTTTACTACTACTTGCTGTGCGATAATAGTTTAAGAACCAAAAAGCAAGAATGAAAGTACAAAAATACGATGCTTTTTCATGAATCATCACCTACTTTGATCTAAGTCTTTTCTATAATACCTACCTATATTACTTAGCTCGTATAAACATTTGGACACAACTTATCTGCAATAGATTTTAAGTAGTATGTACTTTATAAATTTAATGTTTGTAGATACAAGAAATGGGTGCCGCCGCTCCAATGGATAAAAACAACGACAATAAAGAAAAAATTACAGCAACACTCGATGAAGCTATGTTGTTATCAGGTAAATGCCAAAAAATATTGACGGCACGGTTGGTCCGGTTGGTTAAGCGATTGACTGCTGCACTGCGTGTCGCGGGTTCGATTCCCGCACGGAACAAATATTTGTATGACCTACAAGTAGTTGTTCCGGGTCTGGCTGTTTGTGTATGTGAGTTTAAATGTTTGTAAACGCACCCACGATACAGGAGAAATTGCTAGTGTGGGGCAACGTTTTCTTAAAGAAAAAAAAAAAAAAAAAAAAAAAAACGTAACCTGAATCGCTTTAGTATGGCAATAGCGGTCATTGCCCTTTCCGTAATATGTCTCCGTAGGAAACCAAACAATAAACTATGTATAGTTTTTCGTTATTGGAACATGTTGAAGATCACGATGGAAATGGAATAAAGAATGCTAGAAATTGTCGGTGGGTCAATGACCGCTATTGCCACGCTAAAGCAATTTGGGTATAGTAAAAATACGAACCAAGTGAATTGATGAATGATCAATCAATATATGACAAAGTACATTTGATCGCTCGTCAGATATAACACTTTGACCTTTGAACTTGAGCTGGCCCAGCGTAGTACGGAGTTTCAATAGAATACGAGGCAAGCTTATGCTGGATTAACTTTTGTTACAACTGACGTGCGGACTGTGGTACATAACATAACATAGCAATTATTAATTGATGTGGAAATTTAACATCTCTGAAAACATACAACACAGCACCCTCTCTTACTCAACATTAGGTAATCACACACACGGCCCTTAACTCAAAATGTATTATTTTATTAATTTATTTTGTTAAAATACCTTTGTTATGTATTCGTCTTGGAACAACCTACCCTCACTAGGAGTCGGGTGTTGGTAGCAGCTGCCCCACAGTTTTAACAATTTCAGCACTCATCTTTTAATATTATTTTTCTTTGCCTGTATTTGTTTTTTGTTCCCAAAAAAAAAAAAAAACATTTTAATTTATGTAGTTAAATGCCAATAACATTGAGGGCAATCACGTCAAAAATATTTCCAAGAGTTTAAATGACGTAATAATACATAATTATAATAATAATACATTGATAGTAAACAAGGCCTAAATTTGCATTGACATAATTATAATATTGAAAATTTAAATTGAAAATATTTATTTCAGACCAAGCACACAGTAATTGGTACAAGTCCATATTATGTTAGTGGATAAATACTTATAACTATGTTAATAAAATTGAAAATAATTATTATTTTGGACATGCATGCGCGACCAATGCCTCAGGATTTGGCTGTCCACTGTGTCCGCCACTGCGCTCAGAAGCGTGGGTGGCTACCCTTTACCCGAGTCAACAGGGACGCCGTTCTTTTGCGAAGCACCGCCTGGAAGCCGTCCGTGCTGTGGTCTGCGAACATGCCGGAGGCACTGCAGCGCCATGGGAGCCCCAACAAACCCCTGAATGCGTTGTTATATTGGACGCGCTGAGCATTGCCGGATAGCCACCTATTGTTTTCAGGATTTTAACCATCTATTGTTTTCAGGATTTGGGGTGTATAACATCTTCCACATGCTGATGTCTGGTCTAATGCTGATGGGAATGATTATGCAATGCCTAGCATTAGGGTATATTATACCTGCTGCACAATGCGACTTGGAACTTACGACGCAGCAGAAAGGATGGCTGTCTGCTTTGCCATTTACAGGTTATTATCATTTTAATGCCCTAATATCATTTTAGCCGAAAGACGTCCACTGTTCGGCACAGCACCGCTACTTTGACCGGTTCTATGCTTCCTGCATCCAGCGGACTACTAAGGCCTTCGCAACCTTGTGGCAGGCCTTGCAACGCTACGCCTTCCGGTACGCGGTTGCCCCTCTTCGTTCGAACCGTTCGGCCCCATTGGCCGTCTGTTCGGTGAGCAATGTGCCCTGCCCACTGCCACTTAAGTTTGACAATTCTTAGGGCTATGTCGGTTACCTTGGTTCTTTATTGTCAAATAAATACACTGAAAAGCAATGATACTAATACTCTGGATGGATGACCAGCAGAAATTCATCCCCAGCTAAAACTGCGCAACCTAAATAATTCTGATTTTTTGTAGAGTATTCTTTATTATTATTGTATCGTAATGCGTATTTAAAAAAACTGATTTACAATTTATTTAAATAAGCAATCGAAATCAATGAATTATTGATTCTATACATACATATACATAAACTCACGCCTTCTTCCCATGGGGAATTATTATATTGATTTTATAATAAGTTTATAAGCTCTGTAAAACTCTCCAAATTTTTATATAATTCTTGATCATCTTTTACACTTTCATCTGTTTCAGCTATCATTGTGACGTCATATTTCTGGGGTTGGTTAGCTGACACAAAAGGTAGAAGAGCAGCCATGCTGGTCGCTATGTTCGTATCCACCATTGTATCAGTCATATCGAGTTTTGCACCAAATCTTGCATCTTTCGCTGTTCTGCAGTTCATCTCAGCTGTTTTGTAAGTTATAACATATTTTTATTGCATATGATAATATTTTTCAGTCATTATTATTTATATATTTTTATTTCATATGATAATATTTTTCAGTCAGCATTCTCAAATGACATATTTCAATCAATCTAAAAACCCAATGAGCTCTTGCCACTTTTTTATATACTTGCCGCCTTACTAATAAATGTTGTATAGCGTCTGTGTAGTTACACAACGCTTTGTCTTCTTCTTTCGAAAGTCAAATTACTGACGACTGAAAGAGAGATAACGGTGTGTAACTATTCACCTGATATAAATCGCTTACTAAAATTAAGCTACTTCTTATCCTCAGCAACATATAAGTTTCGTAATGTTTGTTTTTAACCAAGTTACCAAAACCCAAAGATAAACACTGACGCAGGATTTTGTTAATTTAAAATGAATATGAAATTATTTGTGTTAATTTACAGTATGACGGGACCTTCGGCCGTAGTCTACACTTATCTTGGAGAATTCAACAATATTCGTCATAGAGACAAGATGGTTGCATTTGGATCGTCTTTTATTGGAATTGGAACTGTAGTGTTACCATGTAAGCTAAGAACATTTACTTAATGTAGGTACCTTAATAAAGCACCAGATAGAAATAATCTTACTTAAATCTGTTCTAGGTGAAAACCTAAAAGTTAGAACCTTAGTTAAAAAAAAGTTAGGCTATTAACGCTATTAACGCTAGTGAATTGATTAAAATAATCATATTTATTTATTTTATTATTTATGTACACACAGAAAAATAGATACATATAAGACATAATCATAATTATGAATACAAAGGTACTGCTTATTTCTTAAGAAATTTTTTCCAGCAGGCCTGCGACGGGAGAAATGTAGACAATAGTGTGTGAGAACAAGAAGAGAAAAAGTGCTAAAATTAATTAAATGAATTATGAAATTAATGAATTAATGTCATAATTATTGTTAATTACATAAATTCTTATAATTACTATTTTTTATTTTGTCCTTAGCTCTTGCCTGGCTGATTCTACCCCGTGAGTTCTCCTACCACATCGACTTCTTGGATATTTCCTACTGCCCTTGGCGCCTACTCATCGTCGCTTGTACGATACCATTTAGCATTGCAACAGTCCTTTTGTACTTTGCTCCGGAAAGTCCTAAATTCCTGTATGCTAATGGTCGCTACGAAGAGACTTTGGAAGTTGTGAAAACAATATACGCAATAAATAATTACAATCCTAAAAACAGCTTTTTAGTAAGTATAAAAGCCTTAATAATTGATACCTATTACGCTTTGGATTGGGCAACTAGCTGCGTTTTTTTGACTGACCGACTCCTTTACAATTCAACAGTGCCTGTATTGGTTTAAATGAAATAAATGCTAGGAGTTTGAGTTTGCCTTTTGTACATTAAATACCCATAAAACAGGATACGTGTAATCTTCTCTATTTGTTACAACATTGTCATATTGTCACCAATCGATAAAAGTATTTTTTTGCATTACAGGTAAAATCGCTGATTGTTGAAAACCATATTACAAATTTGAATAGCGACAAAGGTATATCCGCTATCTTTGCCTCCATGAAAGAACAAACTTTCCCAATCTTCAAACCTCCGCTACTTCCTTGGATTAGTCTCACCTGCTTCGTACAATTCGGGATATTTGCTGCGTATGTATTAAAATAACCTCCGGCCAGTTTCATAGTAACGAATGTGTTTTGCGAATTTGATCCTTATTGTCAGGACCACATTCTCTCGACGGCTGGACTGTAGACTTTGCTTCTTTTTAGTTAGAAAGTGTCTTCAGAAAAGTAATCCTACAATAATAATATTGTTGGTGTTTCAGAACTAATGGCTTCTACATCTGGTTCCCGACCATCCTTAATTCAATGGCTAGCCAGGATGTTGTTAACATGAGAATCTGTGACGTCATCGAATTGACACGAAATAAAGCCGCTGCCAATGATTTAAATACCACAACGGTTAGTAAAACCTCTACCAACCTTCCTTACTAGTCTATTCAAAATATAAACTAGCTAGCCGCCCCGTGCAATTTACATGTGAAGAAGGTATTCTGTTCACGACACGTTGTGCACAAGTTGAGCAGAAACCTAAAAAAAAGTACTAGGCAAGCATGAATTCAAGATAGTATTTCAAGTACTTATTTTGTATTATATTTACATGCCCATGTTCATCTGGAAGAATGAACCTTTCAAATGGTGAAATAATTTTTCAAATAGGGTCTGTAGTTCTCGAGATTAGAGGGTAAACTCCGGAACCACAGATGCTATTTGAAAATATCTCACGCATATACACAAAAAATTTCTCTCTGCAAAACTACTCTCTCTCTCTCTTTAATATTAGTATAGATTTGTTATTTTTGCCCTTCTGTTCTTACTCAGCCGTCTCTAAACTTAAAATCTTTTTCATTGCAGATTATATGCGATGATACAATCTACACATCCACTTTTGAGCGATCCATCTACGTTGGCCTAGTCTTCTGTTCCATGTACATCATTGTAGGAGTCCTCGTGGACTATATAGGCAAGAAACCTATCCTGATAGTGACCCTCTGCATCACTGGGATGTGTGGTGTTGCATCCAATCTTACCTACAACCAGCAGGTTGCCGTTGTTCTTTTTGCAATCTTCCAAATGTCTGGAGCTTGTATTGGGCTGACGAATGCCGTTGCTGTGGAGTTGTTTCCTACTAAGTTTAGGTACGTTATTTATCTACAAGATCTTATTCACACTAGACACAGCTCTTGCTCATTTATATAGCTGTACAAGATTTTTTGGCACGTGGCCAAAATCATCGACATAGAGAAATGAACTGAGCGTTATCGCTCGCGTGAAAGAGACAAAGCCACTGTACGGCCAATACCTGTGGTACTACTAAAGAGACAACTACTGGCCGCAAAATCGTATTCCCTCTCTCTTGTAGTACTTTTCAGTCTGTATTTACTGCACAACTGATTATGGAACGCTCAGTCCATTCTCTATGTCTATGGCCAAAATCTAAACTAACGCCGCCATCTTTTTTTTAAAATACAATTTCACCAAAAAGTTTAACAGGCGCCAAAAGATCCTTGTAGCACTGTAGTCCAAAGAGGCTCACAACAGTTTATGTGTTCGTATTTTGATTTCTTCTTTTTTCTTCACACAGAGCAATGGCTGTTTGCTTGTCAATGATGTTGGGACGTACCGGATCTATGGTGGGATCTAACCTGATTGGCTGGTTCCTGGACGTCAATTGTGGAGTTGGTTTTTATCTTTTTGGAAGTCTTCTTGTTGGTAAGCTTATTTTTCATAACAGCCAAATGTTCCAAATAATAATGTTCCTTGATGACACTGCTGATAATATTGTTTATTTTTCAGTAAACGGCTTGATCTGTATAGCTTTACCAAATATGAAGAAAGAGAAGTTATCCAAATCAGAGACAGCTCAATCAGTGCAAAGAGAAATGCAAGAACCATAGTCCACTACAATATTATTTGGTAGAAAAAAAAATTGGATAGAGGGGGTCATTGATGGGAAGACTGAAAGAGAAGAAAGCATTTCGTGTTTTAATTTAAGGCCAGAGTCTATTTGCAATGCGAGCAAATTTGATGATGACGATAGCAGTAAAGTAGTTTCTCCCTCCCTACCTTGAAGATTAAAGTGTCTATGAAATAATCAATGTCGTAACAATTTTTGTAAATGAACATCAATCTTTGTCAGACGACCGACATATTTTAATAAAAATACGTTCGTCACTATATAACTTTTATCATTGATTTATAATCTTTTCATGATTTATCAGAGGCCTAAGAACAAAATCATTCAGATAGACAAATCACTACATTAAATCTAGAAAAAATATCCATATCCATTGGCAAAAAAAAAACAAAAAATCATCACAGCAGTAATCTCGAACAACATTATGGCCATTACAAGAGATTGGATCGCGCGCTATTAGAAATATTGAAGTTATAACAGTTTGGGTGACGTGCTACTGCCTGGAAACATTGTAGCAGATATGATTCACTTGACTGTGACTATTTTTTTTTAACGAACAGATGTGGAATCTTATGTACCCAATGCATGGACGTTTTACTAGTAATACCTACACTAATCAGTGAATGCCCGTTTTGGAGATACTTTGTTTAATTATAATATTCAATACCATTTATTTCACCCGCATAAGTCTCGATTTCGTAAGAATCTCGGGAAAAAACGTATTCTATGTCCCAATTCAAGTCATGGTCTACCCATGTATCAAATTTCATCCAAATCCGTTCAGCCGTTTTAGTATGGTAGCCTAACAAACAAACACACCCACTTTCGCATTTATAATATTAGTTAGGATCATGCAAAAAACTATCCTCATTTTATAGAAAGCATTTCAACATCGCATTTGTAATAACGAAATAAAAACAAAAAAAACTGGCAAGGTACGTTTCTCGTAATCTCAGGTTAATTTCCCGTCGCGATCCTGTCTGTTAAGCCTGCAGCTTCTAGAATATTGGTTTTCTCAACAAAAACACATTTGTCTTTATTGTTCTTCACTCAAGAACTGCTCATAGGATTTGCATAAACTATTCATTTTGATTTCACTTGCACTCTGCAAATGGACGACTCGAACGGGTTTAAAAGCATTATGCTTAACGAGTATTTTCTTTTTATTTTGTTTAAACTACCTACTCCCTTGTTTATTTTTTGGTTGTGATAGCAAAACAATGGTTGCTGGTGGGGATAAAAAGCTATGGTAAGTCTACGTCAGACAATGTCTGAAATAAAAAGGTGTGACGGGCGCACGCGAAAGTTTTCATGATTTTTATTTCACTCATTTAAATTCTCTTAATAATTTTAGTTATGCTGGTAAAATCTTTAAGCGAATCAAACCTTACTTAACTGGAAGAGATTTTATATTCAAGCTGTAACATGGAGTTTTTACGAAACCATCCCCGACAGTTTCCATGAAATTGGTTTAGGCATCACAAACGTTGTACAAGCGCAAAATATCCTATGCATTCCGAAGTGATTCGATAACTGGCCCATCGTGTCCGACCCCTCCTATATGTAATTTTATGGATGTTACACCCTGGGCTGCGCCTTATCTAGTTTTGACACCCTACCAAACATAATGCAGACTAAAAAAATACGAAGAAAAATATTTACGCACTGAATTATGTTTAATTTCTTTATGCATATTTTGCTACACTGTGGCCATTTAAACATAGCATTTAAGGGGTGTCTGGAATGTGATTTGTCGCTAGCCTCGGGCACAGGAAAAGCGTTTAATTGCCGTCGAGTAGGTATCAAGGATCCGACCAATGGGACGGCCTGCGTATATTGAATAAACTCACCTTTAGTGACTCTCTATACCTGGATATACCCCACCTTTTAATCGAGACGTTCCGAATTAGGAAGTGTATTTGATTGGTCTACATGCCACGACAATTTCATTCGATTTTCTTTTGAATGGGATAGAAATAAATAAATAAAAGTCGATGAAAGATGGTATGAACTTTTAGCTTAAATTTAGTACCTGTTAAGCATACATTATAGAGTAAAAAAACATGAAGCAAACAATGTGGTAAATGTTATTTCATTTGCGGAGAAAGAAATCAAATCTTTCGATGACCAACCAAACCACCAAAACCACCAATTCTCATACGACAATAATCTATAACGTTAAACCACACTCAAATACAGCCACAGAAATGAACAAAAACAAGGGACTTTAGCGGCGAAATATTTAAATATGGAATTGAAGCGATTTCAAACACACAACAATGTTGTGGTCTACGGCAGCGTTAACCGTTACTAATATGGCGGAACGGTAAACCGCGTCAATTATGTCCCAATTTACGCATTTAAAATTCATGAAGGGTAAACCGATTTAAAGGTTTATAGTGTGTGCTGAGCCGAAATTTACTTATCTTTACAGGCCACATCTTCGTTAAAGTGAGAGAAGGGGAACAAGACAAAACCAACAGAGTAGTAAACGTTGAACTGAAAATGTTCCCTTGTGGTACTCCAAAATCAATAGTATGTTTGTCAACGCTGACTTATTTTTTAGCTTTTTTATTTCATAAAACCATTTTTTTTACCTAGTAGGTACAAGGAATCCTAGAAAATCCAAATTCTATCTAATCCTAGGGGTTTCCTAGTATTTAGAAGGACTATTCCTATCCAATATACAGAATTCGAATCGAGACACTATTGAATGCCAGTAATCAGAGTCTCTAACTCTATACAAGTATTCTCGATACTAATCTGACACTTCCCCAGGTTTCCACTTGACATATTAGGAGCGGATCGAATGGATGACATACTCGTAGGTCGGGATTATTTATTTATTTATATATACTTTATTGTACACCACAAAAATACATGTTACACGCAGCTGCATAAGGGGAATCGCCCACTCAGCACTCAATACTTTTATCATAGAAACATACGCTGCAAATTTAACGAACGACGGAAACGGCGAGCTGAGATAGCACTTTGTGACGCACGGACCTAGTTTACCCAATTATTGTAACTCTATAAAATTCCATTCCATCTTCATACTTCGAATAGGCACTTAGGCTAATTTAAGATATAATTAATGTAATTCTTTTATTTTAAATAAATTAAGTAAAATCATTTTTTTTTTTTTTTTTTAAATCCTCAGATTGCAGCTAACGTAATTTACATAACAAAAAAAAGTTAACACTACAAAATATATAATGGGCGGCCTTATCGCTTTCCGCGATCTCTTCCAGGCAACCTTGGAATGGACAGTGATTTGCGTGGACATAAAATGGGACTGTCATTGGTGCAAATAAAAAAATATACAATATACTAGAATAGATACACAGATACATACATATCCTAAATAATAGATACATAAATACATACATACTTACTAAATATATAAACAACAAAAATAAGTGAAGACTATAGATTATTACAGTTACGAGAACAAGATCACAACGACAAGTAATGTTCCTTCACGAGTGTCTTAAATATTGGTAATGATTGCGCGCGTGATTAACAAGGCAATGAAGGTAATCAAACAAGCCTGTAATTAAAAGGAGTGAAACGACATACAGCATGGTCAGGATTTTGGAAAATTGTGCAAAGCTGGTGACCCTATTAAATGTTTCTTACAAAAGCTGGATGGTTAAAACTAAAAATATTAACGCCAGACAAGATTAAAACTATTCATATTTTTATGCACCACGTTAACGGTCATCTGCATAAATAATGAAACATAATAAACTTAAACTAAATGGCCGTAACATAAACACTAATATTATGTAACATAATATTGGCAGTCTATTGTAGGGTCAAAACAATTACCACAACTATCGAGAAATAAACAAATCAGCGACAATTGTGTGTTATGTTTACTATAGACAAACAAACACACAAACGGAGCGTCGGAAACCGCAACAATTTGGGGCTACACTGAATGTTTGCTTAGATAACTGCAACATTTAACATGCAGCTCACTACCACTTTAGTACCCAAGTAATAAAGGCGACTTTTGAATGTTTTCTGTCTTAGATAGATAGGTTCTAAATGTAGACGACCCGAATTTACAAGCGGGTACAGCAGAACAAGTTTGGGCTTTTCGAGATACAATCTTTCTGTTTGTTTTACACAAAATATAGTTTCCATAGTCTGCTCTTATAGCATGATTGGGTTATATTCTGGACCATGGTCACATGCTTAATGTTTCTAATAAAAAAGATGTGCTGATTGAAACAACATTCTAATTACCAGCAAAAATATAGGTGGATAATAATGGTAAATTAAAACCCCTAGATTATAGAAAATAATCTGAGATAAAACCCAATACGAATGTTCAAAATTAAAATAATTTACCTACTAAACATGACCTAGCTAACACAATTAAGAACCCATAACACCCTAAGGAGCAAAAACGTTACAATATTGAAGAACCACTGAAAAACTCAACTATGTTACACAAATTCTTAATTTATTCTTCTCATCATTACATTCAAAAGCTAGTTCCCAACAATAAGGTCAGTGAGATCTTTCGTTATTTCATTAGTCTCTTAACATCTGTTGCTCTGAAACTTGATGCTATTGTTTCAAGTTTACTCCACAACCGATTTCATTTCATCGAACCAGTTACACCTCACAAAATACATAAAGATCCTTACGGCAAACTAATAAGGTTCGAAATTGAATAAACTTTAAGAAAAGGATACGCAAATAAGAAATTCAAAATTTGACAGTTCACGGTACGCTTCCCATAAATTTTGGTAATAATGGAAAATTTTGAAAGCTATAAATAATATTATCATTGTGTTATTGCTGACTGAGATTCCTGAACAAATATTTTTCAGCGGACAGTTTTTTTATACATTCTCGCAGAAAATTATTATTTACACCGTAGGTTTATTAGGACTGGGTGCTGCGCGCCGACCTCCCCAGTGGCGCACCAGGCGGCGGCTGAACTAGCGACACACGGGGTTGCGACAATCGTGGCCAGAATCCGGCAGTTGGGACTCGAGGTGGCCTCGCACAAGTCCGAGGCCATGTGTTATCATGGTCCTCGGAACGCGCCACCGTCGGGTTCCCAAATAACGGTAGGAGGGGTTCACATCGGCGTCAAGTCGTAGATGAAGTACCTGGAACTTTGTGGAGCATTTCCGACGTTTGGCTCCCAGACTGGAGCGGGCTGGGGCTGACTTGAAGCGGCTCCTGCCCAATCTAGGGGGTCCAAGCGCCTCCTGCCGGAAGCTATACGCGGGGATCGTGCAGTGCATGGCCCTGTACGGGGCACCGGTGTGGGCGCGTTCGTTGAGGCGGCGGCCTGCCCGCCGGTTGAACGCGTCCCAGAGGGTCATGGCCACCCGGCTGGTCCGGGGATACCGCACGGTCTCCGGTGAGGTGGCGAGCCTCCTTGCCGGATTGCCGCCATGGGATCTGGAGGCAAAAGTCCTCGCGCATATTTGGGAGTGGCGCGAGGAGGCGAAACGCCGGGGCTTGACTCCGATGCCGCGAGAAATCGCGGCACAGCGGATAGAGCTTCGACGGGATCTCATGGCGTCATGGAAAGTGCGATTGTCACAACCCAGTTCTGGGCACGCCACTATCGCGGCGATAAGTCCCCTCTTTGAGGAGTGGCTGGAGAGGCGCCACGGCGTACTCACCTTCCGCCTGATGCAGGTCCTCACCGGGCACGGCTGTTTCGGGAGGTACCTGTTTCGGATAAGGCGGGAGGAAACGCCCGGGTTTCATCACTGCGTGGATCGCCCAGAGGCCACGGTGGAGCATACGGTGGAGGTATGCCCGGCTTGGGCAGAGCACCGCCGTGTCCTCGTGGAGGCGATCGGTGGCGGGGATCTCCCGCGTCCGGCCCTGGTCCAGGCTATGGTACGGAGTGAGAGGGCATGGGAGGCCGTCACCTTCTTCTGCGAAGCAGTAATGCTCGCAAAGGAGGAGGTGGAACGCGTGAGGGAGAGGCAAATTTCGCGCCCTCACGCCCCTAGCCGCCGCAGGAGGAGACGCCCTGGGAGTCGGGAATCAATCGCTGATTCCCGGCCACCGTAGGCGCGGGCTTGCGGACGGTGAGCAATGGGTAGCTCGCCGTCCGGTAAGGACCAAGCCCGGGTCGACGGCGCGTTGTGTTCCACGCGCGCTTTAAGAGTGTCAGCGAGTGAAGGGGTCCGATGAGACCGTTGCCTGCAACCTGGGTTGCGGGAAAGTCCGAAAGGGATACCGTGGCCCCCTGGCATTGCACGGGCAACAGAAGGAACACGGGTGGGTTTTAGTCAGTAAAAGTCTGACACGCCCTCCCGCTCCACCCACAGCGATATCCCACCCACAAAAAAAAAAAAAAAAAATCCGGACACTGAGTTTTACTCAAGCATACCACTTTTAAATAAAAAAAAAGAAAATACGTACCTACTAAAGTTATCCAAGGGCTGATTTCACCAATGAAACTGAACGCGATCAGCATTTCTAAAACGCGTTCAAGAGCTGTCAGTGTCAAAATTGTTATGGAATATTGTACACTGACAGCTCTTGAACGCGTTTAGATGTGCTGAACGCATTCAATTTCATTGGTAAAATCCGCACTAAAGCAGGTACGCTAATCTTTGATTTATTATAAGCAAACTAGCAACGCCCTGCGGTTTCACCCGCATAAGCCTCGATCCCGTGAGAATTTCGGGAAAAAAAGCGTCCTGTGTTAATCCGCGTCCT
This sequence comes from Xanthia togata, assembly GCA_963853775.1. Taxonomy (NCBI): domain Eukaryota; kingdom Metazoa; phylum Arthropoda; class Insecta; order Lepidoptera; family Noctuidae; genus Xanthia; species Xanthia togata. The sequence continues at coordinate 23,242,275 of OY970794.1, read as the reverse complement.
ATGTGGTAATCCAACTAGCTGTGTGCCTCCGTTCAGCTGTTTTTGCGTGATTGAGTAACAAACATACACACATTCAAATATTGTAAGTAGGAGGATATGTGGCCGATTTTTTTAATAAATAAGCATTTCAATTTTATGCATATCCACTAAATTCAGTTCAGAGGTTGGATAGGCGGCTTAATTTTTAGGGCTGTGCGTTATTTATCGCGCTCGTGTCACTTACACCTGCAATGTGAGGCGGCACTTGGCGGTGCGCGCGACACCCCTGATCAATGGCATTGCTGTTAGGCTTCTAGTTGGGCGAATAATGTTTGGGAAAATATTAAATGACTTTGATTGTGTTTAAAGCACATTGTTATGTTTTAGGCTGTGTATAGAGTGCCGGTAGCGGCAATCTGTCTCTATCGGATAAAGTGCCGCTAGCGGTATAATAGTGGCGCAGCTAAAGTGCAGTAAGCATTGCATTGTCGTTGTCATTGTCATTGAGCCACTGTCACTTGTGTTTTTGTTTGATTTTTGAGGTTAGTTTGCTGTAAAGCACCACATTCCCAAAACATAAAATTTTCTTGTGCCTAAACGGACCCTAGCACTCGCCGGCCGCTCCCGCGGTACCGCTCGCTGCGCTTGCTCGGCTCGTGAGTTGTGTGGTCACAGTTCTAACCTAACCTCCCTAGTTTCAGCCATTTTCATTTGCTACTTCATTTTTCGTAATTTCAGTCACTGTAGTGAGTTTTGATATAATTACCTAAAACAAATACGATCAATCAACACAAAGGGAAGCGAACTAACCTCAATAATCAAACAAAGTTACAAGTGAGATTGACTCATTGACAAAGACAATGCCATGCTTGCGGTACTTTAGGTAGGCCGAGGCAGTGCCACTAATATGGTGCCAATAGCGGCACTTTATCCGATAGGGATAGAATGCCGCTAGCGGCAATATAAACTGCCATGTTTTATAGTAGTACCTGACGGTGTTCACAGACTTGTTGTTTTAGTTATTTTTTGTGGTCCTCATGCAGTGGTCCTTGTCGACGTAATAACTATGTAGATGAATAATATTTCCACCACTGCTCTTATTTTCAAAATGCTGAAATAACTGCAGTTTCAGGTGCGCCCCACAAAATCATCGTAACTCACAAAAGTCATATAAAAATCATTGTGAAAAGCAAGACTGGTAACTCCAGTAAGTAAAGCCGGTTGCACGGTGCGATTTAATTGCCTGTGGCATACAATAAGTTGAATTAACTATAACAGGTGCACCGTCTAGTTCTAAACAGTGATTAGACGATGCCAGTCATTTTAGCTCCGAATTTATTGTATGCCATAAACAAGCAACTTGCATCGTGTAAATGGGGCTTTACAGGAAACAACTTCCACTGATCGTCCTTTTTTTGGGTTCCGTACCCGAAGGGTGCCAAACGGAACCCTATTACTAAGCCTCCACTGTCCGTCAGTCCGTCCGTCTGTCTGTCAGCGTGCTGTATCTCATGAACCGTAACAGTTATAGACAGTTAAAATTTTCACAGATTGTGTATTTCTATTGCCGCTATAACAACAAATAATAAAACCTAAGTTAAAAATTAAAGGGGGCCCGATATACAGGGTGTTTGGCGCATGGACCGACACAATTTTTTCAGGAATTTGGGAGGTCATTAGCTAGGTTCTACCCATACACCCTTTGTCCCAAAAGTTTTTTTTTATAATTAATTTAGAAGTTGTAAAATTTCATTCATTAAATAAAAAAAATAACTTTGGAAGCCTGTAAGGAATTTTCTTGAAACCAGTTGTATAAAACAAAGATGTTTTTAGATTTAAAAGACTTTGGAGAATGCAACAAAATTTGTTTTGTGCCACTACACCCACAAACAAAAAAGTTATTTCAAATTAAAGGACACATTTTGGGATTTTTTTTCATTTTAAAAAAATAATCATATGTAACCAACCGTGACATTTGGGACAAAGGGTGTATGGGTAGAACCTAGCTAATGACCTCCCAAATCCCTGAAAAAATTGTGTCGGTCCATGCGCCAAACACCCTGTATACAGTGTAATTTTTACAAAAGTATTTAAAAAAAATTAGTCTTAAATATTGTACGGTGGTACGGAACCCTTCGCGTGCGAGACCTTCACGCACTTGGCCGGTTTTTTACATCCCCGGAAGTTCGAACACGTTCAGCGATCGCTGTGGTGGACACAGTTTAAGAGTTGGTGTAACAGTTTACTAGTGTCGTGAAGTTTTAGCTCAGATCTCTTGGCTCTTACAACTTCTTAATGTGCGTTCTTCGAGTTTCACGGGATTTAATTTTTAAAAAGAAACCATTTACCAATATCATTCTCATGTTTTCATGAATAAGCAGTTGGTTTACGGTCAAATCCATTCCAGCTTAGTTAAATAAATGTTATTACTCGTTATACGGAGTTATGAAAAGAATTTGATAATAAACTGGGCGTCGATGCTGCTAAAAAAATACAGATAAAATGCCAAATTCAAGGGAACTCTCCAAATAAACCTGAAAACTAAAGGTCTTAAACAAACAATCCCCAAAATCAAATCCAGACTTTACTACTTTACCTAACATTGTTATGTAAAACCTAAAGCAAGTCTCACGCGACGATTAATATGTCGTATATATTTCATGGGAAGTATTCGAATCAGCTGAGTATTAGCATAAACAGAAGGCAGTAAAACGTTGACGCCTGGGCTTTGAGCGCCGGCGCCGGTACCACCCGGCACCGAACATTAGGTTTTAAGGGAATTACGTCGCATTACACTCTAGTACCGTTAACGACGGAGTGTGGGATTATTTGTGAGGCTTCGCGACGTTTCACGACCATTTCACGACCATTTCTTGATTTAGAAAGGGATATAATTTTAAATGTTTTGGGATGAAGGTTAAAGATTCGCTGATGGATTGATATAATTCAGCGGATGATGCATAATCAGCCTATTATGTAGCCATTGCTGGGTCAAAGTCCTCCTCTGTGTGAGAGGGAGTGGGCCATAATCTGCCACGCGAGTCCAGTGCGGGTTGGTAGATGCCACATGTCTCCGATTTTTTGGTTCATGGACATGTCGGTTTCGTCACGATGTTTTACTTTACCGTTTTGAGAGCAGTGGTGATGGAATTATTTACACAAAATAAAGGGTTCAAACCTACGACCTATAACTTGTAAGTCGCGGTCGTTAACCCTGGGCCACCCCTGCTACATTTAATCCAGCGGATAAATGTGTGAAACTCTTTTTAGAGGTTCCCTGTCACATCGTACATTAAGTAGTGTTACATGAACGAATTAGTTTACAGGCAATGTTGCTTTATAAGTGTTATATCCTGAAACAATGTAATCATGCCAGATGCATAGGTACTGAAAAGCTGTTCTAAATCTCGTTGAGTTAAAGTTATCATTATCAGGAAGCAACTGTTATTGAGTATGTCATAAATATAGTTTGAGTTAAAGTACAAGTGTCTATTCGCAAACAAAATTATTAAGTATGAAGAACATGCTTGTGTCTAATAGCTTTATTAGACCACGCGATCCTAGTGTATACGTGAACCAATGAGTAATTTAGACTTGGCATACCGAATGTACGCTCCGATTTATTCAAGTAGAGTGCTACCTATATGATAAACTCTACTCAAGTTTGTCTACAAGCATTGCTAGGCTGATGAACCTTTGTTATTTGGAATACTAAGTAGAGCGACGTTAATCCTAAAGATAAACTAGGCAATGGTAAAAACATTCTTACAGCGGTACGGCGTAACCTATTTTTTTCATTTTATTTTATTGTATTTGGGTAGCTTACCGCTATCATTTCAGAAGTAACAGTAAGTAAATTGACGACAAGCCTTCACAGTTGGCAATAGACAATTATTGTGCAAATTTTCAAATTGATTAACTATTCGTAAACTAACTAAGTAAAACTTAGAATTAACCATTAATTTGATTATTAAATTAAGTACCTACATAGGCAAAGAACCGCTATTACAATACATCAGAAACAATATTATAGTGTTTAGATAAAATCCATTGATAGGTGTTTATTCTTAACAATTTGGTTAAATACTTTGTCTGAACGCTAGCGTAAGAAGCATGAAGAAGATTTCTTAAACGATTCCCGACGGTATTTTTCTCGATTTTTCATATCAATTTCTGCCTTTAATTGCCTAACTGAAAAAAGTCGCATATTCCATGGTGGAATTTTGCAGCCCCCTTAGTCCCTTACGGAATAACATCATATAAAACCTGGGACTTATTCATTTCTTGAAACATTTAAGTACCTACCCATAAAGGCCAAGTATTAAGATTAAAAACTTCTGTAGACACAACCAAAATTTTTCAACAGCCTTACTTTACGTCACGACAATAAAACTCCTCGTTTATATTTACGCATTCGGAATACCAGCACAGCACGCGGTACACTGTTCTCTTTTACGATCACAGTTATACTGTCCCTCGGTACTCGGCATATTTACTTTTATTGCACCCCGACGGTGCTCGTATTTTGTAGGAGCCCTCGAATTCGGCAAAATTAAAATAACGTATCGAGACCTTTCCGTATGATGAACATGTGAAGTTGTCAGTCACAGTTATTTACGAATAAAGACTTTAAAAGTAATCTTGTTCAATCGAAAGCTACGCGAATTACCTACACCTTTAATATCATTAAGGTCAATGAAAAGTCAAGTCGGTATAGCAGGTCTAACCTTCGAAAACCGGTATCCTTAGCTATTGGGTTCCAGAGACCAGATGGAGAGTAAGCAGACCCCAACAAATTAGAACAGACCCGAGACAGATTCGGTTAAAACCTCATACCAGTTTTTCAGCATAATAATAATATAAGTAAGGTTTTTCACTCAGTTTTGCCAGTATTCCAAATTAACCATGTAGTAAAATAATCAACCAACACCATTCCTCAGAGTGTGATAAAATTGAGGGACAATTTAATCTGGGAAATTCTGTCAATTTAACCCGTTTAATGTCTGGGAATTTTTGACAGTTTTCGACATTGACTGTCGCTAAGATGAGATTGTGCATAGCCACTAGAGTTGTGGTTGTAGTACAATTACAGAGATCAACAAAATAGTTTATTTTTAATCCTCTCGTCCGCGTCGCGTCGAGTAACAGCCGGAAATTATCGTAACGGTTAAAATTGGCAGATACACGGATATCCACTTAGCTATTTCAGAAATTGTTACTGGCTATGCTAAGGTTAGCATCATAATGCTTAAACCAGACGCTAAGTCTTAATTAAAGATTTGATTGGTGGCTATGGTGCGTACCTAAGTAGAAAAAATACCATAGATAATAGACCATAAATAAATCCTACCTGCTTTGAGATTCATAAAAAATACTTTTTTGTGATTACTTCTTCAATACCTTATATCTACACTAATAATATTATAAAGAGAAAAGATTTGTATTTTTGTTTGTAATGAATTAACTCAAAAACTACCGGACCGATTTTAAATTATTTCACCAGTAGAATGCTAATTATCACCGAGTAACATAGGCAATTTATAAATATATCACGCGGGCGAGCCGCTCTGGCGGAAGCTAGTTAAGATTAAGAAAATAATATTTAACGAATAGGTATGATTATTGGGTTTTGTTGTTCTCGCTGGTAAGAGGATAAGGTAAGTATTACTATGGTTAATTAATGTATCGTATTAAGGCGCAGGGTTCCGATTTGCCTTTGCCTCTGTCTTTTTCTTTACGTGTAAAGAGTAAAGAAAATAACCACACTTTTGTACTTTTTCAAAGTTTTTCGTTGTTTTTTTCATCATATTGCTCATATTACTCATCATAATCCATCACTGAATGTCTAATGTCAACCACATTAGACATTTTTTGGTATACCTATTTTTAATTATAATTATAATTGTTAGTGAAGGTATGAACTGCTTTTAAAGACAATTAAGAGGTGTGTTTGAAGATTTTTTTGAAGCATTAATGTATGTTTAATTATGATTTGAGTTCCATCGCTGTATTAAAATACCTAAGACTTGAAAATATCATTCTTTTTTTTTTGGTCAAAATTATTTACGGTTTAAGAGATACACTGCTTTAAAAAACCCTGTTTTCGGAATGCTGCGCCTTAATTCTGAAATATCAAATCCCAAATCCACAATTATTGACTGCTTACACTTACTCATTTACGGCTCTTTAACCTCATGTCACCGATCTCTTCAAAGAAATTGGGTCAGTAGGGTAACGTACCCAAAAAGAGCCAAACACGCTACAAGGGTCAAGGCTACTCAACTTACTCACTAACCCCAATAAATAACCCTTTAGTTAAAGAAATCACACGAGCGAAAGTACTTTATGTTGTAACCCATTGATACGACACCAGCCATTTCTTTCCCACACATACGTCGTTCAGACGTAACTTACTGCGTCTGACATTAACCCGAGCTTACGTCTCTATTCGCATGGCAGGCTTACAGGACAGAGATAAGAGATAATTCGATACGAGTGGATTAGTATCGCGACACTAAATACAGATTACTCTGACGTACGGACATGGCAGTCGGAGGGTTATGCCGATACGGCCCAATGGCGTACATAATACGATCGTGTGTATTAATATATGCTACGCTCTGTTGTGTAAGATTATTGTAAGTGTCTGGGAATACGGAGAGGAGATGAGAACGAAATATTATGTCAGCTGCTCGTCAATTTGAGGATTAATACGGTAGACTTGAGGCCAAACGAATAAGATAGTGTTTCGTAATTGGCAACAGTCTTCATATTCAGTTTGCTTAAGGACTTAATCAATACTATTACATAAATTAGTTCATTGCGGTATTTTTGTTGTGTAATGGAAAAATAATAAAAAGCGATATCACTATAAAATACAAATTATAAAACCCAATTTTTGCCTGGCAGCCTGGCTGATGACTGACACAATAATTTATTGTGAGAACACAATGTTCTAAGCAGAAGGAGGAACTAACCCTGTTTGGTATGTCTTACTAGAGAATGCTGATGTCCGTTTTCATAACAAAAACTAGGAAAGGAAGATCGTTAGAAAACATACGACAAGACACGCTTAAAGATTAAGTACAGTTTAACAGTGTACCTATAAACACTTAGAGATTAACTGACATTTTATTTGCACGATCCAGCTCATTATAAAAAATGTGTATGGAAAACATACCCTCGAAATAGCGGTATTAACATACGGCCAACAAAAACATCTGGAACATATTCATACGGTTGTACAGTTACGCTAATTTTTGTAAATAACAAGGAACAAGGCCCAGTGGGACGGAATGCAACAAAATTTTAAACTACATACAACTACTGCAGTGTTTTTAGCCAATTCACTTTGCATTCGTATAAAACAAATGGGTGGAAAGTTCCGTTAAAGCTAAATGTGCACTAAATTTTGTAAACGTCGAATTTTGTTGAAAATTTGTGGCTGTATTATGGTCTAAAGTTCTGTTAGTTAGGGCACTGAAACATGCTCTATTAATTATGAGAATTTTAGTAAAATATTGTGAGTACGTTTGGTGTCGTGTACTGCTGTAACACGTTTTGGTGCTCTGTAAGCTTCGGGTATTATGTACATATTTTAGAATTCCACAAAATACTTACAATAATGTATTTTGCTACAAAATACAGTTGTTTAAATATTATTTCTCAGCTTACATGTTTCGATTTATGTATTTTTTTTAATTCTATTAGGGAAAATTACAGCCAGTTATACAGTGTTCTTAAACAATATGAAATTGAAGGCCATTTACTAGTTTCCACTGATAAACACTAAAAACAAACACGGAAAAAAGAGATATTATCGTGAATGTATTTTATTTCCAACCAGGGCCTCGGCGAAGATTAATGCTGAATAATACATTCCGTACAATTACCGTATTCACTTTTGTTTAAATTATTATATATTTTTAATTTAAATTGAAGAAAGAAAGAAAATACGTTTATTTGCGGTTCATATGATGCAAGCATAGAAAAAACAACACCAAAATAACAATTTGAGGGAAAATATGCGTCACATCCACGCAAAACGGCCATCATAATGCTGGGATTCTATGCGAGACAGAGCCCCAGCGCTGGTTTTCAGCGACAGCCGGCGTTGACGTGATGACGTCAACCGGTGCAGCATAAAGAGAAATAACAAAATAAGACAAAAAAAACACAATAGTTAAACCTACATAAATAAAATATAATATTTAAAATGGCAACATTTCGTAGCGTCGGCTACTCACGCGCCGCAGACTTAATACAATCTGTCTTAAAACTATTTGATAGGCATACATATAATCTAGCTTCACTACTCTAATTAGGACTAACAGAGCTGCAACACTAATCGTAAAGTTCTCTTCCAAGATAAATACAATATACGATGCGAAATAAATACAGTTTACTTTAATTATGCAACCGCACGTTCTATTAATTAATTTATGTAACTAACTTGTGTCTGCAGTAATGTGATATTACTCGTTGCACTTAGGGGGCTGAGCCACAAAACAAATAAATTACAGAAGTTTAACGGAACATTGGATGAAGGAACTGTAAGAAAAGAAATGTAAGTAAGAAATTTCCGTGGAAGGTTGACTTTTTGTCTGGACTGGTCAAACTGAGGCGAATCCCATGCGGGACGCGGGGCGTGACGTACGCGTTAATTTCTTATTATTAAATTAATTGACACAATCGGCGCGAGCGAATTTCGACCCACACCCCGCGCGGGGTTCGTCTCAGTTTGACCAGAGCTAAAACAAATACTCTTCGAGTCTCAGCTATAACAGCACAAGATTATAAAAGTACATACGTGTGTTACATATTCAAGAGTGATTTATAAAAAGCCAATCGCGTTACATCCCACATGTCAGACGAGGCTACAGATAGTGCAATCCACGACGACGCGCCCCACTCCGCAATTACTGTACTGCAAGCTGTACTTTAGCACGGAGTGGGGCGCGTCGTCGTGGATTGCAGATTAAATAAAGTATCGCGACAATGTTAATAGAGTTATAAAAACGTTTAAGAGTGGGCGTGTAGTTGCCAGTTTTTTAACCGACTTCCAAAAAGGAGGAATCAGAATCAGAATCAGAACTTTATTTGCTATGAATGTAGGTACAGGTATAAGATGTTCATAAATTAATAAGATCGGCTACAGTCTACCTTACGGCGTGCAAATTATTACATTAATTAAAATATCAATACATACAAAACAATGTCAACAAAACAAAACAGAAATTATAGGGAAGTCAATTAATAATATTATAGTCAGCTAGTTAAGTCTTACAATGTCAAATTGCAATTACATAATTATAACAATCATAATCTGGACAAGTTCATATCATTTAGAAAGTCTTTCACAGTGTAATAACATTTGCCTAAAAGAAGTGCAGTTACCTTAAATTTAAACATGTTTACAGACAAATCCTTAAAACCGTGAGGTATTTTATTATAAATGACAGGTCCCATTGTCATAATACTTTTCCTTAACAGTGCTGTTTTGTAATGACCCGAATGTAGCAAGTTCTTGTATTGGGATCTCAAGGGCCCATTTCTTGGTCTTATATTTGCCAGTGACGGAAATAAATGTATATTCGTTTTTACAAAAATTGCCACCTCCAATATGTACAAACATGGAAGAGTCAGTATCCTCAGAGACCGAAACACGGGTTCACAGCTGTCTGTGCTTTTTAGGTTTGACATAGATCTAATACACCGTTTCTGGGCCTTAAAAATCTCTTCCCTCTCACTACAGTTACCCCAAAATATGATTCCAAATCTTAACACTGACGCAACTAACCCATTATAAGCTAGTAGAAGTGTATCATTGCTAACTTTATGTGATAGGTTATATAGTACGTATGCTAATTTATTTAACTTCTTACATACGTCATCGGCATGAGCTTTCCAAGTCAAATTGTTGTCAATCAGGATGCCTAGAAATTTTGCTACACAAGCTGTATCCACTTTTTGACCATTATAACTAACATTTATATCATCACCGCGTATCCTTTGGTAGAAGTGCATTACTTTTGTCTTTTTTAGATTTATTATTAAGTTATTTGTGTCAAGCCAACGTATAATTGTCTCTAATGTGTTATTAATTTCCCTTTCATAGTGTTCTTTATTGGTACACTTGACTATGGCTGTACTATCGTCTGCAAATAGTACCATGGGTTGTCGTGTCTGTCGTGGCAAGTCATTTATATATAGAAGAAAAAGAGGAGGTCCCAAGACACTCCAGGTTCTATGATCGTCAGTATGTTTCTTTTTTACGATTTCTCCGTCAATTATCGATTTAGAAAATTCATTTTTCTTTAAAGAGTGCTTTCGAGGTGGTCCCATATACATTTGATTAACTTGGCGTGGGTAGTTTTTGAGTTAGATTCAATAATACGTATTTTTCTAACTTAGTCTATATGGTTGATGTTATAATAACTTCCTGTCACTGTTATTTACATAGCAGGTAAAAGGTGGTATTTTATTTTTTGTGGGGTAGGCAACTAAAAAGCGCAGAATATTAAAATATTTACAAAAAAAAAACCGACTTCCAAAAAAAACACTACAAAGTGAAAAATATGTGTATTTTGGAAGTGCCGCGTCATTGGTTTTGAATTCTCATTTGTTGCAACCGACTTTCGAAACAAAGTAATTCAGAAAGAAGTGGCACGTTTTTTTTTTTTTTTGGATAATATGATTTTTTTATTAGTTATCCGAGCTGCTTTTACAAATCTTCTGCTCATGAGTAGTATATACTTTAAAGGCTCACAACAAATAAAGCGTGGTCACTGTCGGACTGCATAGAAAAGAAAGAGAAGCGCGATGACACAACGTGGGTAATTTATTGCAAAATCTGAAGCAATTATCTACTTACAAAAAAAATCTATTGATTGGACAAAAAAATTAAAACACACATGACGTATTTTCTATCGTATAAATAAGTTGTTTGTTGTGTTCAACAAACAACTTGTTTCAACTCACTATCTAAGTATCATATATCCTGAAGAATATCATATATTTTTCTGATTTTGATTTTACTGCAGTGGATCATAAAGTTTTAAGCATTATATAACTTGCGTTTAGCTCCCCTCAATGCATTTAAGTCCCACGCATCCCTGGTAATCAGCCCCGCTTCTGCCTCTGTGATCTAAACTAATATCTCTAAATAAAGAGAAAAGATTTGATTTATTGTATGTTTGTTTGTTACGCTTTCACGCTAAAACAGCTGAACGGATTTGGATGAAACTTGGCGCATGGGAAGACTACGACTTTTTATGCCGATATCCCAAGTAGGGCGCAACTAGTTGGCTTCTATTTTACCACGATAATTATAGTATGGACAGATACGAAAGAAGAATTAGGATAATTCAGTCTAACCGGATCCAGCTGAATTCCAGTATTTTACATGTAGCGAATGGTTGTGCCCTTTGGTAAGACTGATTGTCAGAATTCCGGGCTTCTGACTACCTGAACGACTGTCAAATATCTACAAATGACAGCTGGAACCAACGTCTTTCCGAGGCACGGAGGGGTAGCGGTATGCAAAGATGGTCACCCATCCACGTACCAACCTTCGATTGGCCCGTATGGCTGAGCCACGAACCCAAAAGCTTACATACTAAATACATAAAAACAAAATACAACCTGTCCACAACATTGCATGCAGTGTTCAAAACAGATAAACTAACTAAAAGGATTGCAATTGAAACAGAAAAGTACGGAAACGCAATCGCTGGAAACAGCATTTGATACAAAACTGAAGGTTGCTCAACCAAAGTGGAGACGACTTGGAAATGTTTATCTTCACTCTTTTTATGTCAGATTTTAAGCTTAAATTGTGCATGAATACAGGCATTTTGATCACGAAGACTTTTGGTACGACTTTAGTCATTAGGTATGCAAAGTTACGTTTTTCCGTCCCGTACACTGCCCTGATAAGCTGAAAGGCGCTATCTCTGAGATACGGCCTTTTAGTTTTTTTTATACCATTCAATAGCTATAACAATTTCGCATCTAACGATATAAGCCAAACAGCGCTATCTAATTTTACAATTCACAATTTTTTTTTTCAAAACTTGCTCCGATTGAGATAGCGCCTTTCGGCTTAGGAGGGCAGTACAGAATTGTTCTCTGAAGTAAAGAAGACATTTTAATGCCTCTTAATCCATTTGTTTATCATAGAGCCAGATACTTTATTTACATTAACTTGTGATAGTTATGCCAACTTCCGAGGTCTATATTAGTTTGAGAACCAGATAAGGTGTTTTTTCTAGTGCATGAAGGTATCCTTAGATGCTACAAATCAGTAAGTAAAATAATTTAATACATGCATCCAAAGTAGGCATTTGAATGAAGTTATCTTACTGTATCTCACCCACACAGTGGCTTATGTCCTGTTTAAACTTTATAACAATTAATAACCTAAAATTATGGCACACACGAGTGTTGGGAATATTAAAACTTATTTGAATTAAGATGGAGAAAGAACAAATTATGATTTGTTTTCTTAAAACAGATTAGATGCATCATTACATTTATGTCAGAAGTTGAGACGACTCGTCGAATTGAGCTATAAAGACAGCTTTTATAATACTAGTCAGAGTTATTTACTGAAGAGCATACTGTTGTTTAAACAAAGAATAACTCGCATTTTATGTCCTTGAGTTTTAGTTAATTTGGCCAGAAATTTATAAACAGCTTTTCTTACTTAAAAACCGATTATTAAAAAAATAATGGCATGTCGGCGGAGTTGGAGCCATGGAAATGGCTGAATCGACTTCTGAGCTCCAGCTTGCAGTTTCGTTACGTATACAAGGACCAAATAGAAAACAAAAATCAAAAGTCTTTTATTAAAATTAGGCTTAGAATCAGTACTTTTAAACGTCTAAATTACATAAGCCAGTTCCCAAATCACCCGCCCCTTCACCACTTCCTGGTACTTTAGCTGGAAAGAAGAAGTGGCGCAACAAACTGTCCAGCTGTACATCTGTCTGTTAAGTTAGACAACAATAACCTACTCAATATTAATACAGTTCCCCACAACAGGCAGCTGACACCTCTCACGTTTTTAATCTGTGGCATAATTATTGAAAAATTCCATTGTATCGTCGCATAGCGCCAATGAAATATGCATGACGTCAGAGCGCAGCAGTCACAACATGCGCGACAACAATGTCCAAAACTGTGTTGTGCTTATTTCCTATTGTGTGACGTCATCGCTGCGTTTATTAACTTGCAATGACAGAAACATGATGTGTATGGATGACGTGCATAGTGGATGTTGTTTAAATTGGCAACTGCCTAATTATTCTCTCAGTAACGAAAATACATTTCTTTGAAGACATTTTCTTGGCCATGCCTGACCTTATTCTAGTAACAATTTCTGGGTGGGGTAAAGGTTTCGAAGTCAGGATAAGTTTCACTACTAAACCTTTTAGGCAAAAAGCGCCCACGACTAACGAAACTATTTAAAGTACCTAAATAGTCTTATTAACGTGATACGAAAACAAGTATTAAATCTAAATGAAAAATTAAACCGTACTGTGTACCTTAATAATTTCCAACTCAATCCCAAATTAACGAACACCTCGAATATTTTATTACTATTTACTGTGAACCACCAAAACATCAACAGAGACATACTAAAACCGACACGGACTGCACAACATTAATAAATCAAGTAAAATTACATCTCTAGCGGGCGAGTCATACGGTGTAATCTTTATTAGTCGAAACTTTTCACTCTGTATTAGTCCCCAGGTCCTCGTTCGCTTTACAAATTGTTTTACTACATACACACACGTGAAATAAAGAACAAAGTCGACACTGTTTGTTGATAAAAGTCTCTTGTTGTTGGTAAATGGGTGTAAGAATAATAATGGTAAAAAAACTGGACAAGGACCACAAAAAATCTCTTTTACATACACTATTCATGATTGCATGCCTAATATAAGGTAGATTATTGAAGGATCACCCATTTTATTGTTACATCTCGAAAAAAAGGTTCATGAATCACGATATTATAGACATAAACTGTCACGTAGCCATTATTATTCAGAAATATTTTATTTTACAACAAAAAAATACAAAAGCCAAGAATGTAATTTAGCCAAAAATGTCATGACGCACAAAAATCCGGGCGTACGTGATATCTACGAACGTAACGTACGTAACGCGTATCGTAGGTTCACGTCGCCCTGCACGCGCTCAGAATATTTTGCATCACGGAAAAAAATTAAAGCGCCCCCAAACGCCGTTCTCCGTATTCAATTAAAATTTTATTTAACCTGCGTATGTAGGTACGCGTGTTATATGATATCACGGTGTTTTTTTATACACGAACGTACAGGTCAGGCGTGGGATAATTTATTTTTATCATGCCTTGTTTACCTAATCTTTGTGGAAAAACCTTTTAATCATGCTTATAGATTGCAAACATTCAGACATCTATTTAGAATGGAATAATTATTATTCTGCTGTTTGACCAGTACCTAAATTATGAAAGACATTTAAATGGTTTGATATTTCAAAGCGTGGTTTTTGTTGTATGGACGATTTTTTTTTCTATAAACGACTATAAGTACAGTCTCTATTATAAGGTTTTAGCGAGTTAGTTACACTCGAAAATATAGTTTCTTAAATGCACAAGGACTTAAAAAGAGGCCAGATCCGCCCATTGCCGGTAGGTACTAAAGTTAGTTTTTAACTCAAATATATAATTTATTTTCCATGCAGTATGTATGTTAAATACAGCTTGTTGAAAACTCCACATTAAATGGCGTCGCATGATTCATAGTAATAAAGGCAGCGGTTCACTTCACGCGTTGAGTTTATTTTTACACAGTGCCGGCACATATTTAATCTGATGACTCAGCGTGTGTTCCTGCCTTACTATTTTTTCACGATCATGTACTTTTTTATCAGATACTCGATAGTGAAACTCTTTCAGTTTTCGGTAATAAAGACCAATTATCCGGAAAAAATGGTCCTAGTTATTGAATACGATTGCAACCATGATCTCTTGTGTAGTTTTCCGAATTCTACGAAAACTTTACGATATGGTCGGAATTTTCCATCGAGACATCCAATTCCTTTCAAACCTCAAATCCAATCAAATTCTCAATTGGGTACTCTTTTCCAAGATTACAAGGAATACTGACTCAAATAGTAAGTCTAACAACCAAAATCTACTCTAACTACGACATCGTAAATACAATTCGAGCTAGATTTCAACAAGGTATCCAATGGATGCTACATCTTGTCTACGCCTCTACGCCGTAGCTGAGCGCTACGCCGTAGCTCAAAGGTTACACGAACTGAAGTGGTGTAGGTTCCGTCTGACGTTGAAACCTCTCAGCTCGAGCTAGGGTTACAGATAGACATCTATATTATGCTGTATCTTATAAACAGACTGAGGGTTACGTCGGCTTACTTTAATAGCCATCTAGGAGTAAATATGGTATCCCTTTTTTTTTCTTTTTTTTTTGGGTGGGAAATCATCAAATGACTCCTCCCGCTCTGGGTGGAGTGGGAGGGCGTGTCAGACTCTTACTGACTAAAACCCACCCGTGTTCCTTCTGTTGCCTGTGCAATGCCAGGGGGCCACGGTATCCCTTTCAGACTTTCCCGCAACCCCGGCAGGCAATGGTCTCATCGGACCCCTTCACTTGCTGACATCTCTGTGAGGCGCGCGTGGAACACAACGCGCCGTCGACCCGGGCTTGGTCCTTACCGGACGGCGAGCTACCCATTGCTCACCGTCCAAATATGGTATCCCTGTAGTTTTTTTGTAATCGATCCAAATGTGGTTTTAATTGGTTCGGATTGGCCTTTATTTTGGGGACAATATGTACACAAATCTAATATGTCAATCTTATAGTATATTAGTAGCAAAACAAATAGATATATTTAATCGAAATAATTAAAACCATAATCATTAAAGTCAACATCTCCTTTCAAAATGAACTATAACCGAAATGACTATATGTTCGTAACAATAGACCCATAGTAATTAGAACTGAGCTTTTAGTTAACAACAAAAAGTATACAATGGTTTCGTGTGTCTAACCGCAGTACGGTTATCAACGTAGATTTTGCTCTTATCAGATATTCATAATTACTAGCTTTTAAAAGTAATGAAATAATTGGAACGCCACCAATTAACCTACATGAGTTTGGTTTAAGTAAATAAATATACAATTTTATAACTGTAACGTCAGTAACTCATTAATTATGCTACGCGAGGTTAAATGTGTACCACGCGATTTGATGGATTTCTGATGACATTATATATTGTCGAAACACGGTCATCCATAAATGGTTACACATCAATGTATGATCATTTAATTAATCCTAAGGTCTTTGAGAGCACGTTAAATCAACATTTCGTCCGATTTCGGTTTAAATAACTTAATTATTGAGTTAACATTTTGTTACCCGATAGTTATAATATTATGATCACTGCGATTTGTTATGAGAATCTTAATAGAGACTGCTTAAGGTACAATTCCGTAGCCGAACGCACAGGCGGCAACTGCAGACGACGTGTCGTCGCGACACGACTGGTTTCTATGAATTTCTATGACATACCTTCCGTAGCAAGCAACACGTCACCTTCATAGAAATACGTAGAATCCAGTTTGTCGCGGCGAAACTTAGCCTGCTGTTGCCGCCTGTGGTCGGCTACGGAATTGTACCTTTACGCTACAAAACAAAGTGGAAAACAAATATTGACAACTTGATAAACTTAAAGAGTTTTCCAAGTTTACCAAATCCTCCAAAACCTAACCTTAAACATACCCAAACCAGCGAATATAACATCAAAATTTCAAACGTCAACCGTTAAAACAATATATGGTTCAACCCTAAACCACTAACAATAAATGTGTAGTCATCAACAATGATTCACAGAATACGGCCCAGGGTTGATATACGCCACCTCCTTGCTAAGATACAACTACGCTAGTGACCGCAAGAGGGCGCAGCGAACGCCATGATAAACTGTTATTGGCCCTCGGCCCTTCGGCCAAATGAATGGTCAGGCACGAATCTAGATATGAGTAATGGGTTATAATAAAGCTGGTGTCGTGTAGGAGTCAACTGTTTTAGGTGTGGCTGAGATTATTAAAGAAATAATGAACGAAATATATGTATTTAGTTCATTATTTCTATATAAGCTTTTTTTTTTTTATTAAAAAAACTGACTTTCATCGGTCGTATCAAACTCAAACTCAAAGCATTTATTACAATTAAACCATTTACAGGCACTTTTAAACTATCAAAGTGTCAGTCAGTTAGTCAGAAAGTTGAATCGAGTTGCCCATTCCAAAACGTAGATCTCTATGGAGAAGAACGGGCAAGAAACTCCAAGGACACTCTTTTAAATATAGAAATTACAAAATCCTGGGTACATTACTCTAGTTGATTCTATATGTGAGAACAATGTAAAATATAAGATTAAAAATAAGCTCTGGCAGTTATGAGATGACCAGTCTCAACTGACGGCGCCCGTTCACGAACATGATGCGTGGATCAGCACCATCCAGCTCAACCATTTTGAAGGGAACCGAATGATCCAACACACTCGCACCATCAGCGAGACATTAAATGAGCATGACATACTCTCAACTAGCATGCTCTTTCAAGTCATTGCTCAGCTTACACTGAACTTATGAAAAAATAAAAAATAAAAATGTTGTATTAGGTTAAAAATATTTATTTTCTCAAAATAATTACAAATTCACAAGAGAAAACATACATAGGTTTAAACAAAATTATGTGCCATCAATCGTACTCGTAGCTTAAAATAAAACATTGCTACACATAGTACGTAATTATCTTAAAACTAACATTATAATATTACACTTTAACTTAATACTTAGCTTTGTCTCAATTAAAACAAATCAGAAGTGGGTAGTTCACAAGGAACAGCATAATTTTAAGCGATTCGGGTAGGGTGCATCTACGGTTGTAGCGTGTTTACTAAGGCCTACACCACTGTGCGGAACAAAAACTTGAAACGAAAAAAAATAAAAATATTTTGTGTCCTCATTTACTTTTAAATTAAGGTGCAAGCAGAGATTTTATGTAAACATCTAAAGGGTTTGCATATTCGTGTACATTTTGATTAGATATTATTTTTATTTTACTGTAATATGATTCAATTTTTATCGATGATTTGTTTAATACTGCTAATATGGAAAGTCCAAGTATATTTATTATTTTAGATAACAATAAAAATTTCCTTTTTTTTGTATTCGGTTTGCCGTAGTCATTTAGTTGATCATTTAGTATGTAGTTTCTTAAAGTTTTCTTGTAGATAAAAAACGATTTGATTTATTTTACGTCCTTAGCCAGTTTATTATAAAAGTTGGCCCCTTCATAAATGATGTTTCTTTTTCCATATTTAGTCCTAGTCTGGGATAAGCAGATATCGTTAGCGTGTCTTATTAAAATTTTGTAGGTTTGTACCCTTTTTGTAAATATTTTTTTACGAGTGTATGCGTTAGTATTTTTCTGGTTAGCATTTTCCTGATAAGTATACTTGTATATTAGAAAGAGGTTAATAACTTTTGTTTTTTGTAGTTTTTTTTCAGTAGGTGTTAAGTAGTTGTATCTAAATAGTGTTTTAATTTTTATTATTTTAGCTTTTGGTTTACTTAGATTGTTTGGTTTGTATAGTTTCTAGATGTAGCTACGTTTACGACGCATATGTACTGAAACATGAAAGCAAACAGAAAAGTCTAAAAAAGAAGTTTGACATGTGACGCTCAAGAAAACATAAGAACCTATTTCAAAACAGTCAAACACTCAAACAATACACCAACAAAAGCATCTAAATTACTCTTCACTTTCAAGTATAAATAAACTCGCACTTCACTTCAAACTCGAAACTTAGTTCCGAATTCAGAGCGGCATGTTCGCTAAGTGATATGCACTCTTAACTTTTTGGTCCTAGCTCGCTTCATCAGTTGCGGAGACAGATGCTCTCTGGATGCACTTCTTGAAACAAAGTGACAGAATTAAGGAGGCAGAGAAAACGTTTTAAACTAATTACTGTCACCACTGGCAGCGAGGAGTCTTGTAGCAGGCGAAAGCGTCTGGTGAAGTCTGGTCTTTAAGTACGTTTTATATAAACGTGGACTGAAGGTACGTGTATCTAGTTTATTTTTATTTTACGCGTCGTTTATCCCGGTGTAATGGTCTGATTTTATCTACTGAAGTATAGTTTAATAAAAGCTATGAATGAAATGGAGGTTTAATATAACAATTTTACCCAATATATTAAATTACATACGTTTTTCGAACTATCATATTTTATTTTCTTATCTGCATAGACAAAATTAACCATTTACACAATTCGCTTGAATAACTTTCTGTCAAGTTGTGTGGTCTGTGCAAGGGCTCGTTACCAGAAAAAAGGAGCTAATCTGTTTCAGTTTATTCTATAATTGGCAGAGGTGTACCAATAGTATTTCGCCAATTATGTTTTATTCCTATGTAATAGGGGGCGAGCCTATTGCCATCAACCGGGCCGAAATCCAGGCTGCTACCGAGGTACTCCACATACAAAAACCCAATAACACTTTGCCCAACCTGGGAATCGAGCCCAAGACCTCATGTTCAGCAGTAGCGCTTGTAACTACTAGACCAACGAGGCAGTCCTATAAATTTGACTTTTCAACAGGACTAAAATAAGTAATGTAATGACAGTTTTCTTGAAATTCATTATTCTTACTTGATAATAAACAACGAAATGTTACAAATTCACAGAACTGATTAAAAGATGTCTGTCTCGTTTCTATCTGAAATACTTAGTGACTCTTGTTTGTCGATACAGCATTTCGCAAAACTTGTCATTACTTAGCCCTGGCAACATTTTTTGTTTGTTCTAAGATAAATTTTAATTAAGTCAAATATTTACAAGTACCTACCAAAAGTTTACAATGTTTATTTTTGAGATCGTTCTAAAGGGCGAGCGGACGATAGACTGACCTTGAAGTGTAGTTCTTCGTAACAACTGCTAATTAAGTCCTTGTAAATACATATTTATACAAGTTCAGTCTTGTGTTAACATTATAGTTACTAGTGGGGTAAAACTTCATTTGTTTTGAAATTCATGAAAAAAATGTTTTTGGTGGATAGTGTATAACTTCAGGCAAAGTACGTTGGACCGTTTACCCACCATATTTTTTTTCTGAAACTTGATACTTTATCACAAAAAACCGGCCAAGTGCGTCTCGGGCCACGCACAATGAAAGATTCCGTAGTTGGGATGAATATTTATATGTCAAAAAAAACTTAACTTTATAGTTGAAAAAAATATTCTGCCATACATTAATATGCGTCACGGTCAATTCTCCAACTGCAAATGTTAGATAGTAATCGCAAAAAAAATATATAACAAATTAACAATTTTCGGAATTTTTCCTTTACTTATGCTGTGAAACCTTGCCTCTTATCAAATTTCATTATTCTAGGTCAACGGGAAGTTCCCTCTATAGTTCACGCGGTTTAGCATGGTGCGGGTGACAGGTGACAGAAAGGGTAAATTTATTAATTTACTACAGTTATCACTGAGTCCGTATTATGTACACAATCTGTATGTAGGTACGGATCAGTCATAAAATCAGTAAAAACAAGTAAATTATAATATATTTTACCCTTTCTGTCACCTGTCACTCTGTCTGTCTCTGTCTCTGTTTTGATTTATTTGCTTTCGAAATATGTCACATAAATGGCCGATTTTTTTATTGCATTGACTTATAAGCTTGTTTTTAGAGCTCCAAGGGACCGTAGACTTAGAGAGTAGAGAGACCTACACAAGTGATTTTAATTTCAAATACCTCTACGCGTTCCTGAGAAAAAGAGTCTTGACAGACTGACAGACGGAAAACGAAATGTTCCTATGAGGGTTCCGTTTTTCCCTATTGAGGTATGGAACCCTAAAAATATGGATTATATAATTTATCTACTTCAGTGCTGTTAATAAGGTAGAAGAAAATTGTTAAAATTCAAACAGAAATTTTGGCGAACCCGTAAGGTTTTCAATCTGCCTAGCCTTTTCCCAACTATATTGGGGTCGGCTTCAAGTCTAACCGGCTGCAGCTGAATACCAGTATTTTACAAGGAGCGACTGCCTATCTGACCTCCACAACCCAGTAACTAGGTAATACGATACCCCTTGGTAAGACTGGTTGTCAGATTTTCGGGCTTCTGACGACCTGTAACGACTATCAAAGATCCACAAATGACAGCCGGGACCAACGGCTTAACGTGCTTTCCGAGGCACGGAGGAGTCTCGGTATGTAAAGATGGTCACCCATCCACAGACCAACCCCGGCAAGCGTAGCTTAACCTGATGGATCGACCCGTGCGGCATTTATTACTTAGCCACGAGCTCCTCGAACCCGTAAGGTGTTACGTAGTTAAAACGTCCCGTAAAGTATTACAAAGTTGCATTGTTTATTTCATTAAAAATAATTATGTATTAATGAAATAAACAATGCAGCTTTTATTACATAATAATACATTGTAAATAAAACAAACACTTACTTGAAACTAGAGATCAAGCGCAAATCAAATAGTTTTAACTAAAGCAACAATGTAGTTTTATTACTAGGAGCTCTCACGTATAAATTTAATTGAAACTACCTACTTTCGCTTCACTGTTTTAATTGAATTTCTCTTTAGAGATTTAAACGTCAGAAAACGTACGTCAAAATACTTTTAACGTACGTTTTCTGACGTTTAAATCTCAACTAAAATAATTCCATACAAATCAACAAAAGTATTTTGAACATAATTTTATTTATTGATGTTCAATTTTTTTTTTTCTATTAACTTAAATTATTACTGAACTCTGTCCGACCTGATTTAAATCGATGACGCAGTTAACGATGGTTCATCCATGTCAGAACGAATGCAATAAAACGGAGCTATTATGAAATTCCAAGTGTTTCAACGCTGCAATTTCATTATTGCTACCAATTGCATTGAACAAACAATTAAATTGCTTCGCTTAAATAAGCCGACATGCTTCATCGCTACAATGGTTTTTTTTTTCATAGCGCTCCCACGCTATTCCCATGCCTGTTGTTATTATTTCCAGTGGTTCTCCAACAAGGAAATAATATTGGTGTTCCTAATTTCAGCCGAAAGACGTCCCCAAGCACCGCTACTTGGACCGTTTCTGTGCTTCGCGCATCGAGTGGATTCATGCGGTCTTCACGAGTTCATCGATTGGTATTCATTTATACCAAAGATTTTACGAAGATTTTAACACAGAATCCACATACCATATTACAGCATACATATCACATAATCAGTACATGTTCAAATAGTATTAACTATCTCCTCGTTACCTTAAGCAAATAGAATCTGCACGCCGCGCCGTACGACGAACGCGGTGCGACTAATTGATCAGCTAATTTGTGGATCGCAGGTGTGCAGCCGCCTTTATGAATTACAAACAGCTATATAGTTTATATCCATTAGAGAAATCGAAGGCGCCTCCTATTTCATTAAACATGTTGTGTTAATTTATCAAATGAGTTGTTAGCTTGAATTGGAGTGTATATTATTGATGGGCTAATTTATTATATGGTATATGTGAATGAGCTTGATGAGATTCGGCAGTATCTGTTATTAAATTCAATGACTAGTGAATGTTTCAAGATAATAACTCAATACATTCAATGCACCGTACTTAACACTCCCTGTACACTCCGAAAGTGGACGTTCTTTAAATTTTTGACAAATTCGTGACATGCTCGGTCATTCATTTCTGCATAAATTACCTACATAGAGAACGTGTTCCTAAAAGATACGCAGTGCTTTTACTAAGCACTACAACTTCGATGAATAACAAACCTATAAAACTTTGATTAATAAAATTGATGATAGAAATTAAAGTGAGTAAACCAAAGTACCATTTAGTAATTTGAAGGCGAGAGACATGTGTTAGAGTTACAGCTTCTTTCTTCTCGAAACAACTGCAATGAGAAAAAAATATCAGCTTGTTTACTTCTTATAAAATAACATATATATTCAATTAAAATCTGAGATGTAAAAAAATATAAGAAGCTTGTATTTCATAAAAATGTAACTTTACGACGATCCTGCCTGGATTTTATACTAAAACTTTGCTTTAACTTAACTAAGTCTTCAACGTCTGCAAAGTGTTAAGTAAACTTAAAACTTTAACAGCTTAATTTACTTGTTACAAACACTGTAACGTGTTTAAAACGTAGGTAAAATATTGATACATTATAATTATATAAATCACAGTTTACGTGGAAGCCAATATGTAGCACAGACGAAGTTTTGTTTCAAACCATATTTTTGCATAAGCAGTATGTTATTTTTGCGCGTGATATCATACTAAGTGATACTATAGAATTCTACTTTAGAAAGATTTTTTTAAATCGGTTCAGTTGTTTTTGAGTTTATTAATTACTAGCACTTTGCCCGCGGCTTCGGTCCCGTGGTCTTTCCCGCGGAACCTATAACCTATAGCCTATGTTACTCCCTGAAAACTAAGCTTTCTAATGGTAAAAGATTTCGGTCCAGTAGTTTCGGAGCCTATTCAATACAAACAAACAATCAAATCTTTCCTCTTTATAATATTATTAAATGTAGACAAACAAACATACAAAAATACAAATCTTTTCTTTTTACAATATTAGTGTAGACAAACAATCATCAGGTCATAGGTCCTGTCTGTGTATTTTGTATAATAATTTACGAAGTAAATTCACAAAAATCATTCCATTTTGAATAACCAGTCTTCCTAAAAGTCACATCTATAGATAAATTAAGTTTTAAAACAACTAGGTACTGCAATAATATCTCAAAAGTAGTAGCTAACTGGTAAAAAAATACGTCTCACTCCATAATATCTTGATTAAGCCCTGTCAAATCAAACGATACAATATCTCTGAGTGTAACACTGGAATGGTTTCATTACAGCTAATAACTCCGCGTGATGCGGAATTTAGGTACTTACTTACTTAATCAGATTCTCGAGCCTAGAGGGTTGTAATAAGATAATGATACGTCTGCAGATAAATGCAATTATAACCTATAACGTTGATGAGCTGCACTCTAATTGATCGGACACACGATCAATCTCAATCTGTTGCATTTAGACATTTCAACAACATTAATTGCGTTATTTACGTTGTTGAGCAGACATTTTTCAAACAACAACGGATTAGCAATATCCTTAAAAATGATTCAGATATTGATTGATCGTATGTTACGCAATAGTGTGCTGGTTAGATTTCATAACTTCCCCTGCTAAGAACTATTAAAATAACTATAGGTTATTTTAACGACTCCTTTTGGTGTTTAGACATTGTAAAATATATTAACTAAAAATCTAATAAACAATTTAAAGTCACCTTCCCCTATTTTTGTTATAAGAATATTCCTAATTTGTTGATTTCGAAGTTGATCCCCCAACCAACACAGAGCCGTAGCAAAGAAAAAATATAAATCTATTTAATTTCTTTATATTATTTGATTATACTCCACCATCATTAATATACTCCACAATCGAATTTAGGGTGTAATTCTAAATGTCAGTGAATTAGTAAGTGATAAACTGGAGATTTGGTCATGCTTACCCTTAAACCAAAATTCACGCACTATACAACAAAAAGTGTGACCGAAAGTCCCCTACCAATTGCGTCGAATCAAATCGTCGGATTACATTCCTATCACTAGTGTTTATCACTTGCCGGAGGCCATTCGGCCTAATACTCCTCCGACGAAATAATTTCGGCAAATGATGTTTAGGCGCCGAAAACGTCGGAAAACGTCGGTAATTGCCCTCTCGCTATATAAATTGGCTGAGTGTGTTACCGGCAGCGGGAAGGGCTTCTGGTCTTACTAAGAAATCTCGATTTAAGGAATTTCTTTTCTGATGATCATATTGTGGGAAAATAAATATTGTTTTGTGAATTTAATAAAGACAAGACTTACACTTAAGATCTGTTAATTAGATAGAGCCGCCACAGGAATTAACGAAAAGAACATAGCAACCATTTTCACACAAAATAGTTTAACAAAACCCTCAACCTGAAAAGATTTATAGAATATGACTTAATAATATTCTTACAATATCGCGTATTATTGAGATTCTCTTAAAAAAACGTCCTGAAATCGAGAACCGCAAGTAGTAATGTTTAGTAGCACTCCTGCAAATGAGGTTTGTCGATGGAGCCGGGGCGGTGCTTCGCGCAATTACCGCGCACCAGCGGGGCGCCACCGTCGCTCTCGCTGCACAGGAATTTATGGGTGGCGCGTGTCAAACACATTTTTACACGATAACAAAAAAACAGTAATGAGTTAGAAAGTCTGGTGTTAATTGTGACAGATTAATAACAATACACTGACAATATCAACAAAATACACTTAGAAATTATTTATGTAGAAAAATACCCCATTCAAATAACTACATAGTCCTTTATTGTGCACGCCGTTCGGTTGTGGAATTCACTTCCGCCTTACATTAGGGACTGCCAAACTGTTGCAGTTTTTAAAAGAAGAGTCAAAGAACACTATCTTTCCACTTCCTCACAGTTGCATATTTTGTATATATTTTTGTGATATTTATATATTGATATTTTGTGATATGTATAAGTATGTATGTAAGTATATTCTCATAAATTATATGTTTATTTTTAAATTAGTTAATAGTTAAATGTTTTTATTTTATGTATTTTATTTTGTCTTCTACTCTTACACACGTTGTCTACATCTATTTTTATTATCCACTTTCCAATCACAGATATGCTGGAAGAGATTTCTTTAGAAATAAGCATCACCTTTGTACGTATTTTTCTGTTCCTTTTTTTCTTGTCAAATTGTAAATAAAATAAATAAACACATACATAGATTCATATAAAAGGCATCCACAGGATAGCCCGGTTAAGCAGTCGACAAACTCCTAGTGCGACCTGTGATATAACCTTCAGGATAAATAATAACCTTCAGGAAAAATAAACGGTCATGAAGGTAACATAGCTCAGTTAAACAAAGACATTAGTTACCCCAAAAACTTTACTAAAGTACTATTTTATGTCCTGAATACAGAAAAAAATCACAGAATAATCCCCATTTCCACCTAACCAACTGGAAATTGAGAAGAAATGCTCTAACAGAAGACTTTTCTCATGTAAATATTTCTCGTATTCTTTTCAGAAATAAAGGCTTCTCGTAAAATACACCCTTACGTAAGTAGAGTCTGAAGTTATTATGACTGGTTATTTGTAGGGGCTTACTCGTCCCACTTGCAGTCATATAAAGTCGCGGCGAGGGAATTTACGGGAGGACTGTGCGCCTGGCATTTTTGAGTTAATTCACCAAACATTATGTGCATCGCATTCAGAGGGTTGAGTTGAAAATGCAGCGGTTAATTGTCATCTACTTATAAAAAGGGCTTAAAGCCAGGTCCAGTCATGTCTTCAAATTCCTTCAAAGTTACGATGTGTGGCATAGGTATTTGATTATGTGTGATAAGTTTGACCTTGCAAAGTCTTCAAACAAGTGTTCAAATCTTTAAGGCTATGTCTGATATATTGACTGCTATTCTTTTATAGTTTATGGCCGATACGAGAGAAAAAGAAGAATAAGCTACATAATTTATGTCTGATAGCAGTTTCGAGGCATGAGGAACAGGGTGTAAAGTTCACTCATCTTCTATAGAAAAGGAAGATCCTCCGACCAGACGGGTGTCGTGTCTTGTGGGCAACTGCTCGACCATTGATGTCGAAAAGTGATATATTATGTTGATCACGCGGTAAACTCTGCTTGCGCGATGCAGGTTTTGTGTGACATCAGGTCTTTGATGCGTAGTTCGCATGTTGCGTTATAGATACCACCACACCAGGTTAATACAAATCACCTTTCTTCATAAATGAATTTACAGAAACATGAACATTAAACTAGAATCACCAGTGCTTTGATGTTAAAAAAGGTCGCCAAATAAATATAACGTTTCTGAAAGGTATTTCGAGTCTACCACATTCTAGGAATTCTTTTTAACGGTAGATAGTGTGCGAATTTTTTCTTCATTTCTCCCATTTTGCAATTCCGCTTGCTTTCCCAGCGCACTAAAATGTATCTCTAGAATTTCTCAGAAATCTATGTATGCTGAATTGATAGGAAAAAAAAAGAGTAATAACCTGTCAGTCGCAGAATAGAATTGTAAAACTGTATACGGATTTTTCATCAGGGATGTGTTTTGGTTTCAGGGTTATTTGAAACGTAGCCCAAACTAAGATACATAAAATTATTATTATCATTCCGTATGGTGGGTGTTTACAAACACGAATTTAAATACGAAAACCCAGACCCTGAAAAACTAACTATGCCAAGAGAGAAAAGAGAGATAAAAATACTTGACCCAAACAAAATAATATTCACGGAATTGTAACATAGGGCATAATAATGTTAAGCACTGTTTATAGGAAGGAGCTTGTGGCTAAGTAATAACAGCCACACGTGTCGATACATCAGGTTAAGCTACGCTTGCCGGGGTTGGTCCGTGGATGGGTCACGGCTGTCATTCGTGGATCTTTGACAGTCGTTACGGGTCGTCAGAAGCCCAAAATTCTGACAACCAATCTTACCAAAGGGTATCGTATACCTAGTTACTGGGTTGTGGAGGTCAGATAGGCATCGCTCCATGTAAAATACTGGTATTCAGCTGCATCCGGTTAGACTGGAAGCCGACCCCGAGTTGGTTGGGAAAAGGCTAGGCAGATTGAGTGATTATAGGGTTATAAAATGATGAAGATAGGTTTTATTTATTTTGACAAAATACTAAAATATATACAATGTGTTTATATTCATATATTTTTTCTCAATTCTCACTATTGCACCTACCACTCATCACCTTGCACTATTGCACCTGCCTCTGCATCACCCAAAGGTTGACTGGTAGAAAATGCCTAGGGCATTAAGTCCGTCTCTGAACATTTATGTGCTTGAAGTAAAATAAATAAGCGGATTAATGCATACTAAGACAGTATTTTTCTCAGAATCGTTAACTAAATCGATTTCTGTCATTTTTAATACGTATAGGTAAATTTTTATCCCAAAAATAATTAAAGCTACGTAAATTACAGCCACACTCCCGCTGTATCTACTGTCAAAACAAACCAAAATTGACGAAGTGCGCCACCCATATGACTACGTGTGCGACTATGTACGCGCGTAGATTTGTAATTTGACCACAATTTTCTCCCACAATCAGTATATAATAAATAAACCATTTTTTATACATAATCGTAAAAACTCAGTGTATGTATTATGATTATTACATAATATTATTGGGGTGTTTGGTGGTGTGGGTTAATTCCGGGATACGCTGTATCCAGCTCATTGGATATAAAAAAAAAATCGTCCACTTTAGAAAAGTGCCCAAAAGGCTGGCAGTAACATTGCCACGTTAGATGACAATGCTGATTCTTTGGCCTAAAAATAGACCAGCCAGGTCACGTGAGAGTCGAGCAACCGCTAGTCCCTAAATACTCGATGAGTACTTTTTGTGGTATATGTACTTTGTACATCCCACAATAAGCTACAAATTTAATTTGCCTGCCTTCTTAGAGTTCTAATGCAAAAAGACTACACAAAAGAAAAAACAGCACAAAACAATCATTACTGAACGGCATTGTAATCCCTTTCAGTTAAGACATGCTTAGAAAGATTGCTTTTAAGTACTTTTACGGCATTTAGTTTACAATCTAATGCGAGTACAAGTAATACTTTTAGACTGCAGAGCTGCTGTTACTGTCTTTGTCTATAAAAGGGGTGTTTGAGGATTAGAGATTCCTTCTAGATTAGTACATAATCTTTAAGATACTAGTGGATTGTATCATTAGGGAGCAAAATAATATTTTTACGGCGAGGGCGCCGTAAAAATATTATTTTTGAATCCAGAGCGAAGTGAGGAATTCGAGAGTAAAATCCCGAGCGTAGCGAGGGATTCTATAGTAGAATCCTGAACGTAGCGAGCGATTCAAAGTACGTTGCCCAAACCAAAAATATATTTTGCGCCCGAGTGATACACTCTACTTGTCATCACCCTCTAGAGAAAAAAGAAAGACGCGTCATATTTTATTGTAATATTATTATTTAATAAAACATAGAGTAACAACTAAATTCAAATTAAATAGTATCTAATAATAAAACAACTAAAAACTTATATTTACATTTGAGACATTTTCACAATTATGACAATTTATTGTTACAGTTTTATTAGGAATAGAGATTGTTGTAGATTTTATATTCTGCGTGTTTGAAATAATGTCCGAATCCGGCTCATTTTGAGGAAAATGTGACGGTGAATCTCGTTTTTTGGATGTAGATGGACGCGGTGACAGTGGCATGGATGGATTAACTGAAAGCAAGTTAATGTTTTCCACGATGCGTTCACATGTTTTAGCCTTGTTCTCAATGGAATCTTCTATATACCCCTCTGCTTCAGCACTCGTCTTCCATCCTCCATGTTGCTTGAGAACAGTTAAGTCCGCTCCAGAATCTGCAAATGAGTAGCAGAAGTACGACGAAAACAATGTCCTGTATACAGTTTGTATATCTGGTAACTTCAAATAAGTAGCAATTTCTTGTGGCATGTTAGAAATTGTATTTTTCCCATAACTTGTTTGAAGCACTTGCCATTTTGATAACGGATGAAAAACCGATTGGTCATCATATCAGCAGGACGCAGGTCCAGGTATTTTGTACAATAGTTTTGTATTCTCCTCGGATTACGAAGGATCGGTTAATTTTTGTTTTTGTGTCTGTCAGCTTTATTAATAGTAAATCATCGGAGTGATTTTCGACAACGTTATTCAATCAGCAGTTATTTTTAAAAGTGTATTGCCACGACAAGCTCCATGTACTCCGAAAATTAAAGCCACCTTTAACAAAACCGAATGTGAAAGACAAGTATGTATCGAAGGACACAATAAAAGGTTACAATAAAATGCACATTTTAAAACACTATGGTTATACTTTACTAATCCACCGTATACATAGTTACTTACTTTTACGGCAAGAAAGACTTTGTTGGGTGCCTCATTAAGGAAAATCTCCTCGTTTTTGACTGAGAAAACTTTGGATTTTTTAGATTTAAACAGTGAACCCGAGTGAGGCTTAAATCCATCAGACATCCTCTTCAGATAAGCTATTAATTTGTAATATGTGTCCAGTTTTACTTCGTTTTAGAACTGACTGTTGATTTAAGCATTGAGTAGGTACTCCAAATAGTGGAAGGTTGTTTAGTTTTGGCTAAGTACTGGAAGTAGGCCAAAAACACAGATTCTGAAAAATTCTTGGCGCCTCTTTCCATTCAATAAAATTACCATAGGCTTTCATATATTTCTCCCGCAATTCTGCAGGTAATATAATTATTATCCATCACATTTCTTGCGTCAGTTCTAATACTATCAGGAGTTAATTCTATACTTTCAGTGTCACTTTAAGAATTCATTTTTCAAAACAAAACCATGAATTTCTAATAATCTGTGAAAATTGACGAAAACGCGGGCTGTAGTTTGCGCGTTTTTTTTTTATTCAGCCGTCGGCGGCGGTGTGACTATGGGCCGTCGTTCCAGCCAGTTTATATTCAAACAATATTTGCGTTCGATTTCTTTGGCGCTGAACACTAAGATATTCCAAATTCAAAAAGTGCGCGGCAAAGATAATTGCGGCGCACTTATAAAGAGGATTAAAAACTCATTACTGCCCGCTAAAAGTTTCATAAAGAAAACACCACCTTTGGGTGCACTTAAAGGCGAACCAAGTCGTCCTTTTCGAAGAGATGGAATGAAAAGGTTAAAACAACGTTATTTGAAGGTCATTTAGGTCTATGTTGAAGTGGCTGTAATATACTTTGAGTTATAACGTCTCTGATAACTATGTAAATTGTGGTTTTCATTCAAGCAAACAACTATCCATCCAACATTATTTTATCGACACACACTCGATTTTAAAATCCACATCACTACGCCAACAAACCGCGAACCGATTTGATAGTTTCAGAAAATCGATAAACCAAACACGAGTCTGTCAAACAGTAATCGAACATTCAATCTGTCTGTGAACAGGTTATAATCGAGGGTCGGATAATATAATCGGATGGAACGCACGGCGGGCGTGGATACAATATGCTAATTCAATGTTTGCCAAATGTACTGTGCCGATTCGATTCCACTCGTCGAACGAACAGACCTACGACACGCGCTGTTTATCGATAGTGATGTGATGAGAGCTTAGTGCAGCACTATTCTGTTGAATGCTGTGTGGACGCCGGTGATGGTAGGCGTAGGCGAAAATACGGTCGAATTTCGAACAAATATTCGTATTGGTATCGAAACGCTTCTTGCCTATGTTATTTTAAGTCATACATTTTCCTTTGATAGGTAGGAATTCACTACCACGCAGTTTTCTATTTCTAGCCATGTAAATACGTGAGTTTTCTGCTTTTATTTAAAAAAAACAGCGGACATTTCCCTATGATTTCTGCGTTACTTTTAAATACAGAAATAGGCGATAAAAGTTTCCAAAATTCAAAGACTATCAGATTGTTATTTTGTGCATATATAATATGAATGGTGATAAATGTGTAAACTCCTCCTAGTCCTAGTTACAAAAAGAACAATCGGTAACATCACTACCGTCAACACAGTGCAATGGACTATGTATGCACCAGTCCGAATGCAACGCTACCAAACTCACTGATTGCCCAAGAATGTTATTGGATTGGGAAAATATTCGGTTTTAGTGAACTTAATTATACTTAGTTCTTCTCTTGTCAACTGTAGCCACCTTTTGGAACCAAGTTCTTTAACGTGGCTTGCAGTAGGACTGAACTGATAGAAATAATCACGTAACGTAAAAGCGTTATGCCCCCTCTACGCGACTTTCTCCTTCTCTAATTTTATTATATATTAGAAAGAGAGAGAGAGTGAGAGAAAGTGTAAATTTGGTCAAACGGAAATTCCAAGATGACGGCTGTGAAAATTTTCAAATTTTTCGTCATGAATGTCGCTTTCATAGTTTTCGAGGGTGCTTTAGTCAATAGTGAGGTTAAAATGTAAATCCCAGATGGCGGCAGCGAAAATCTTGTTTTTGTTTTAAATCATACGTGAGAAGGAACTTTGTTCCAGGCGGGGGTCCCCCGACCGAACACTTTTTTAAAACTATGGTAAAGGACATAAACATAATGAGGAGATCCATAATCACCAACATACATACTGAGGAAGTTTACTCAGTAATGGGTTAGTAACTGTCTGATGTATTAGGAAAGCATTTACTTATATTATGCTCGGTTCCTTTAAACAATAATTAATTAATCGTTTTACTTACCAATGGTAACTTTTTTTATTGCCAATCTGGGCACATAAATAGATTCGTAAGCTAATATGACCTGTGATAGCTACTTCCATACGGGACGGTCTACTATGCAAAGCTATGAGGTCTTTGCTTCATTATTGGTAAAGATGCAAGTCTTATTTTAACCAATAACGGTTCGTAAATAATAGGAATCGGCCATTAGATAACATCAACTATGGCAAATAAACCGACATAACAAAATTAAAACTAAAATGTATGGCAACTCTTTAGATCATAAGCTATCCGAATATCTCGAGAAATTAGACTAGTATTTCCAGTTTTCCCTAAACGTTTCTTGTATCAGTCTGCTTAGCTTTTCATACATAAACCATTAAATGCGCACAAGCTAAGAAACTTGGGCTATAAAGTTGAACCGTTTAGTCATCCTTACATCCGGATTTCCTTTAGTGTATAAATTCTGAAGCAAGTAAGTAGCCTCTCGAACATTCTAAGACGTGAATTACTCAGCTCCCTAGACGCCCGTGTTTTATATTCCCGAGTTAAATTCGCTGCACTTGAGACTCCGCGGATTATTTTGAATACGTAACATAATTAGATGAACTATATCAAGGCCCACTTGTACCTTCTTCTTCAATCGTTCCCTCATAACTGAGGATAGTGGTCACTGGACCAATTCAAGCGGACAATCTACCTCTATCGACTCCGGTCCGAAGTTGCCATCATCACCTGCTGAAATTTTCTGAGGGCATAGGTTCTTTTCCTTGTTCGGACCATCTTATTGGCGACCGGCCTCGTGCTCTCTTTCGGTGTTGCCAACAATGACCAGTTTTTCAAGGCTGCTATCTACGAGTATCTATCGCATTATGTGGCCGAAATAGGTCAAAATACGCTGTAAGCAGACTGTAGATAGTCGGCTCTATCTAATTACGCAACACATTTTTGTAAACGATTACGACAAATTTGTTTCATTTTGACTTTTCAACAACGTTCATTGCGTTATTTTTGTACGTGGTTGAGCAAATTTTTTCGAATATGAAGCAATGGATTGATCCAATGGATTGAATTCCGATTGATCTTGTATTACGTAATTAGGGTACTGGTATTGTTAGTTGGGAAAAGACAGACACATTTGTACATTTGGCTGTCCATGGTATTCGGAGCATTCGCCTCCAACACCATATTTCGAATGCGTCTACGCCTGTCTTTCTCTTGCTCGGGTTGTCCAACAAATCACTAAAATGTATTTAACGCGAAACATATTTAAAACATCATCTTCATACGATTGACAGAAAGAGAACGATGTTTTAACTAGGCAACCAAACTGTCACTGTCAGTGTCACTGTCATCGTTGTTTTGGAATATTCACACTGACTGACTTTCATTGATGAAATTCGCCGTAAGTGATTTGGGTGCGATTTGGTTGCCTTTAAGGATCTGATCAAAATTGTCTTGTTTTAGGACGTGAACGTTAGCCCTAGCTACACTTGAAAATCAACTTTTTGACTTCCTGACTGTATTATTTAACAAAATTTACCTTAGCAAGTCCGCAGAAAATAAAACTTATTAAAGTCAAACTGAGTTAAAAAATGTTGGAACGTGAGCAAAGTAATAACGCAAAATCCCGTCTTCTTAACTACAACACAGTTTACTGAGAAATTCGGGTTCAATAAATCTAGGAATATTGCAGCGTATAATGTATTGCATATTGCAGCCGTTTCCCGTAAGTGAGGTTATGGGAACGTAACTATTAACTATGCGCTTAGTGCAAGTATTATTATTGGGAGTACTGAATTACTTAGCGGTTGAATTGTATTCATAAGACCAGATTTTACGTGGCTTTCAGATAGAGAATTTTAGTATTGAAAGGAAACGCTAAAAGTAGCTAGTTGGTAACAGCTAGGTATACACATAATATAACATAACATCACGCCTGTAATCACCTAAGGGTTAGGCAGAGATGTACCTATAGTACACCCAGAAACATATATAGTGTACATGTATAGTGTCCCATTTCGCCAGTTATGTTAAAGTCCCATGTAATAGGAGGCGAGCCTTGTTGGCTATATTTTTGAATAGTTGTTCTATACTAACTATTCAATAGCCAATATTATTGTCTTAACTTTATAAATATATTCTTCGAGCACGATCTCTTTTACTTCTCTCCAAGATAAGTATTCTACGATGTTATTTATTAAACATGAAATTTTTACGATGTGAAGTTACATGTTTATTTATTTTTATTTGGAGTTTTAGATAATTTTATTTTATTTATTTTTTAATGTACGTTTCGAAATTAAAAATTAAAATTTTAGTTGTTATTATTTACTGTTAAGTGTTGGAAGTAAATTTCTAGTCTACAAGGTTGTGTCTATGTAAGTCCTGCATCTGAAGAACCACTAACCCCCAAAATAGAAGCTTGACTTAGTTTGGGAATTCGTATGTAGCGCCACATACGAACTACACATCAAAGATATGACGTCACACAAACGTCGCGCAATTAGAGTTTAGCGCGCGAACGACATAATATATAAGACTATCCGACAACAACACTTCGGCCTTGTCCGATGAAGCGCCAGCCCGCGCCGCAGCTGAGCGCGTAGTTTTAAATTCCCCGTATAATAATAATATATCCTTGATCCAGCCTGTCCCATCTTGCTGTCCTCCCCTCAGCGACGCCCTAAGCCGAGGTTCGTACCCCACAGGGGGTGCCCTTAGCGAGCCTTCGCCTAATTTTAATTTAGAATAGTTTTGCTCCTGGCTGGAGGCTTTGAGTGTAGTGCTTAAGGCAGCCACAGGATTGTTCGGCTGAGCAGTAAATACCTTAGTGGTATACCTGCGAGATGCCATAGTTAAAAATAAAAAATAATAATAAAAAAATAATAATTAAAAAAAAATAAAAAAAAACGATTCGGCATTTGCCCGCCAGACACAACACCCGTCTGGTCGGAGGATCCTCCCGTTTCTATGGTGGATGAGTGAACTTTACACCCTGTTCGACATGCCCCTAAAGGTATATCATTAATTATTTGCTGCACTATAACCGTCAAACACCTTAAAAATTGTACTTCACAGATTAAGTTTTTGTTGTACTTTGAGAGTGAAATAAATTTATGAATTATTTGGAACTATGTTATTTGCCTTTGGAGTTCTGCTCGTCTTCCACTTCGAAAGGCACAAAGATACTTACAATAACAACAGTGCGGATAAACCCAGTATGGTTTCATTTATCTATCAAGGATGGCATGTAAACAGCAGACCATAACTTCATTTGCCGGAGTCGGCTCGACGTGCTTTGATTAAAATTTATCGACCTAAATTCTCATTTGTTTTGGCCCTTTGTTCGCGTTACCCGTCCATAGAAACATGGACAAATTATTTCTAATTCACTCTTGGGTACGCTCACTGTATTATGTAGATGGGACTGTGAAGCTCTTGCTAAAGAAAATATGTAGCGTTTGATTCCTGAGCGGGCTGTGTTATCGAGTTTGTCTGTTAGAAATTCAAGGTTAAAGCTGAAGGCTGTATAAATAGTAACTTACACAGTATGTATATCTAGAATGATCTTGTGTTTAGCTTAATACCGCCAAAGAAGAGTTTCGTTTTCTGCGCCATAAAAACCTTTTTTTTCTACTGCATTTTAAGTAGTGGGTTTTTGTAACATTCACTTTCCATAATTTCAGTTAAAATGATTTTTGTAAGCAGAAATTGTGGTTTTAGTATCTGCCTATTTACTTATTTGCCTATTTATTATTCGCCCTTTAGTCGAACAAACATAATGTGTAGTCGTCAGCCTCTATTTGGCGTATGTCCGTTTGCCAGTCAGCAAAGAGCTCCTCCAACCTTCTCTATTACTGTCTCTCTCAGGCCACTCTGTCCCATGTTGTTCCAGCGACCTGTCTGATTTCAACAACATCCGACTTTTCTGTGGTCTCTCTCTTTTTCTTTGGCCGTTTCTTGGATACCACTGGGTAACCATTTTGCTCCATTTTTCCTTCCCTCTTATCATGTAGTCAGACCATTTCTACTATGATCATCAGATTTTTTGGGTTAAGTCCTCAACATTGATCCTGTGCAAATGTGCCTAATGGTTTTGTTTCTTATTATGTCAGCATTCTTGGCTCCTAATTTGCTTCTCTCCATCGCGCGTTGGCATATAGCAAGTTTATATGTTGAGTTTCTTGCCATGTTTGAATTCCATACATTAATACCGGTGTTAAACTATTTCCTTTTTGTTGACATATGATGGTTTTTGTCTTTCATCACCTCTCTCAGGCCCCAGTATCTTTTCCAGCTGTTCGCTATTCTTCTCTTAATTTCTGGTATCTTTTGGTGCCAGCAGCTGTCACTGAGTTAGTGACACTGAATGGCTGGACAGCTGATGGTTTTAATACCTAATACAGCCTAAAATGTTCTCATTTCTAGGACGCAGGTATCCACTCTTCGACAGGGTGTAGGCTGTAATCTACCACGCGGGCCCAGTGCAGGATGGTAGATGTCACATATCTTCGAATGTGTCATGTGGTTGTAGGACATGCCGGTTTCTTCACGATGTTTTCCTTCACCGTTTTGAGAGCAGTGATGATGAAAGTACAGCGTCTGCCTGCCGAACCCATGACCTACAACTTGTTAGCCAGTTACCACTAGGCCACCACTGCTCTCATAGTACTCATAGTACTTTATAATATCTTTTATTATATTTTCTTTTTTAATTTATATATTTCGAGGTCGGCAGCCAGTATTTTTTTATTTAATTTTGCCCCTCTCTAGGAATTATTCCTGTATTGTGGGTGCGTTTACAAACATTTAAACTCACATACACAAACAGCCAGACCCGGAACAACTAATTCAATAATGATTGAATATTCAACTACACCAATTCAAAAGTGAATCGATTGAACTACCATTAGTACGTTTCTGTAAGCTATACAATTATTAATAAAACCTATATTTCCTCAAGAATTTTCCTCGAAACTGTATTCAAAATTAAATAGATATTAGGTAAACATGTTCGGCAAACAGCTCGCTTGTATTAACGTTTTGGCATTGGTAGCCACCCTAATTACATGGCCGTTATGGTTTCGTATAGTGAGAGTAAAGAGATTTTATGCCCTGTATTTAGCTTAATTTAAGCGTTGTATTTGTTCAGGAGTTAATTACATTGGATATGAATTAGGATTTGTCTGGATGTGTTAGCCAATGTAAGTGAAACTTTGGCTGACTTTGGCTTTTTTTGTTAGCTAAATGTAATGTACCTTCCTACCTTTTTTCTCTCTGAGTGGAATACCTTTTTTTTTCGGAAGATGACCTTGCCTGTGACCTCGAATATTATAATTCGCATATTTTGCCTACCGATGGACTTGCCCAAGTAAATCAAAATAACGCGTCACTACCCTATAGAATAAACAAGCGCACCAACACTAAAAAACCAACCCTACTGCAAGATAACAAAGTCCGATTTCGAACAACGGCCTTACCCAAGTTGAATAAGCAAACATAATTTCGAAAGCTAAATAATAAAGAACTGCTTTGTTCCATTAGGGGCTCGCGATGTTGAGGCAGTTTCAACACGCACTAAGCTAGAAAGGTCCACGTCGTTCATTGAACAAACTTCCAAAGTGCGGAACCCTTTCTTCCGAGCGTATTTACTGAGCCATCGCATGAGATTTGTCAAAGAAAACTCGGGAGCTGTACAAATAGAAGAGGTGGGAACGAATCAACTTGAGATAAATAAAGAGGATTGTTTTTGTGCATTCAAATTGTACAATGTTGCGTAAAACGGGACAGTTTGTGCTCGGTTTGTTGGTTCGCATGTCTGTGTTTTGCTGTTATATTGAAAACAGGTATCGTTTCTTTCAACTTTGTATACTCCCTTAGCGTTGCTCTAGCGACCCAACTCCCAACAATTACCTATAGCATAAAAACTTTTTCACAAAAAATAAAACCGACTTCAAAAAAAACACTACAAAGTGAAAAATAACTTTGATTTCGGAAGTCGGTGTCTTTGGGGTTTTATTTTCGTTTTTTTGCCACCGACTTCCGAAATCAAAGTTATTTTTCACTTACAGTGACAGGAACTATTAGAATATCATCCACATATACTAGATGGGAAAAATACGTATTATTGAAGCTAACTCAAAAACCCCTCATCAGATCTTGATCAAATTTATATGGGACCACTTCTGAAGTATGCCCTACCAAACAAAAAAAGAATCATCAAAATCAATTCATAATTGGCGGAGTAATCGCGTAACAAACATTAAAAAAAAACATACAACCGAATTGAGAACCTCCTCCTTTTTGAAGTCGGTTGATAAGCATAATCTGGCTGTAACGTTCCCACTGCTGGGATGTGGGCCCAGTGCGGGTTGGTAGATGTCACATGTCTTCGAACTTTTGGTTCTAGGACATGCCGGTTTCCTCACGAAGTTTTCCTTCACCGCTTTGAGAGTAGTGGTGATGAAATGATTTACACAAAGTGAAGCGCTTGCCTGGGTTCGAACCACGTACAACTCGTAAGTCGGGGTCACTGCGCCACCACTGCTCTCAACTCCCAACAACGCAATTATAGCAGTGATAGCCTAGTGGTGTGACCGTCAGACTGACAAGTCGTAGGTCTCGAGTTCGAACCCAAGGCACGCACCTCTGACTTTTCGGATTCATGTGCGTATTATATAATTATCACTTGCTCAAAAAACGGTGAAGGAAAACATCGTGAGGAAACCGGCATGCCTGAGAGATATTTCTCGACGGCATGTGAAGCCAAGTCAGAGGCCCGTGGGCGGCTTTACAACTCTGACGCCAGGTTGGTTTACTAACCACACGAAAAGAAGAAGAATTACGACGCGATATTTCTGTGTGCTTACGTTTGGAATTTTAAACACCCTATCAAGGCGTAAATTACGCTGCATACTTTGCATAGAAAACATAAACTCGCGGAATTTCCGTCACGTAATTCCGGCTGGTCACACTCCCTTTACTACTCTGAATTTAGTACGAATTCTTAGTATTCCTTTTCGAATTGAACATCATACAGTCTCTCAGAGCTATACAGGTATCTAAAATGTACCGGCTACAAGTAATTCAGTGGTGGGGAAGATAAAAGCTGCTAAATCCTAGTAAAGGCCTTCCAATCTGTCGCCGGCAACATCCTGAATTGGATCGCTGGGAAAAATCTAACGTACGGAATTGTATTGCTCTGTGCATGTATCGTTTTATCGGACGATTTCAAACTGCAATACGATATTGCTGGGAATTGAGAGATGATCTGTGATATTCACCGTTGAGAAGTATAGTCATCTAATCCGGTTTTGGATAGAGGAAATACGAGTAAATACGAGTAGATGTTACAAAATTCTGCAATTAAGTTTCGTCAAAGACAACGCCGTTGGAACCTGAATCCAGTTTAATATTTTCATAAGTACCTACTTTAAATGTTCTTTGAACCTTTTAAATGTTTGAATCAAACTAACTTCTAACTTTCAACACTATTATACCCCCCTTACCTGACTTAATTAACCTTTCAACACATTTTTTCTAACAATCCTCACCACGCCTCTTCACGTCACTTATCAACAAGTTTCCGCCTTAACTTAGCAAGTAGTCAACTTAGGTCCCGAGAGGCAACCGTCTTGAGGCGCCTCAATTCGATCGCTTCAACTTAACTACACTTAATTACCAGTCTCTACTTAATAAGTGGTGTAAGTTTATAGTTTTCGTGATGTTTCAACTTTAACATATTTGAAGTGTGGAAGTATCGTAGGAGGGTTAAAAGTGTAAACGTTTGCTGGAGTTGTGGAAGTTGGGAGTGCTAGTTTTGCTGGGGTTTTGACAAGTTACAAAGATTTTATAAATTAACAAGTGGTGTACCCGATAGGATTTTCCATCGGTAAATATGACTAACTTCCATAAAAACTTTCACCCCTTTAGGGGATGAATTTCCAATAATTCTTCCTGAGCGCTCACTTTCGTTAGGTATATAAGGACCTGTTTGCTAAATTGTATACTTCTAGACAGCGATATAAGCTTTGCGTTATCTTTCAATGGATGAATGGATGAATTGAAGATTTTCATTAAGAAGATAAATGGTCTTGATTAATTTCTCACTTGTTTTGGAACTAGTGGGTGTGGTTAAAATCACATTTAATCGTCACGGTTTGTTGCAGTTAGGTATTATTAATAACGCACCCAGCAAGTAATTCCAACGCAGAGCTTTCAAATTGATAACCGAATGCTCGGAAAGTAGGCCATTTTCGGTAAAATTAAATTAAAGCTATTTCGGTACGTATATTAAAGGATATTTCCCGCATCGAAATTCCTGACTATTTAGGTTTAAAAAAAAAATAGGTCACCGCCTCTCCTTGCCTCCACTTTTTTAAATTTTGCGTAGAGTTTTAGCTTTTGAAGTCTACGTTATTTTTTTAGGCTTTCCTACCACAAAAGGAAAAAACGGAACCCTTATAGGATCAATTCGTTGTCCGTCCCTCCGTCCGTCTTTCTGTCATTCAAGACTCCTTTTCTCAGGAACGCGTCCACGTAGGTTTACGGTCCCTTGGAGCAGCTGTTCTAAGTAAACTCAATAACAAATACGGCCATTTATGCGACATATTTTAACACTCGCAAATAAATCAAAACCTACAGGGTACTAATTCCCGTTGACCTAGAATCATGAAATTTTGCAAAAAGCAATCTCTCACAACACAAGCAAAGGAAAAAGTTCGAAAAACGTTAATTTGTAGTATCCTCATATTATTTTTTTGCTTTTACTCACTTACATTTGCAATTGGAAAATTGACCGCGACGTATATCAATGTACGGGACAACATTTTCTCAACTACAAAGTTAAGTTTCTGGGATATATTCAACAATCCTTAATTGTGCGTAGTCCGACATGCACTTGGCTGGTTTTTTTAAATTCTAAAGCCAACATAGTTGTGAAAAGGCAGACCGTGAGAGTGAGAGCATCACGTGTTGGAAAGAATTATGGCCGACTCGTCACTGTTCCAATTCGTCATTGAACACCTACAGATACCGGGCTTCGCGCAAGAGCTAATGCCAAATGACACTTACTTATTTTTCATAGCGATCATAACAGGCATTCCAACTCGACCCGCACGCTAAGCGCAACACACGATCAATCACATTCATTTTAAAGGATATTGCTTCATGTTTGAAAAATTTGGCTGCTCAACAACGTAAATATTATAACGTAATAAATGTTGTTGAGCTGTCAAAATGAAACAGATTGATATTGATCGTGTGTTACGCAATTAAGGTGCTGATTTCACCTTAGTTTTGCTTTCTCACATCGCATCGCATCGGTCGCATTCTTCTTCTGTATTTGTTGGCTAGCATTCATGAAATAAACATAACATCACGCCTGCATACCCGACGACGGGTATGGCAGAGGTGTGATTTGTATAGTACACCCCATTGCATGAATTATGTTTAATTCCCATATAGTAGGGGGTGAGCCTATTGCCATCGAACGAGCACAAATCCAGACTCCAGGCTGTTACTGAGAAATAAATTCCTGAATGCGTAAAGCAGGCCTGTAGGTACAATATTTTTCTTCTGGTAATTTTACAATCCAAAAAAACATTGAGCCACTAAACTCCATCTGAACAGAGCAATCATCGCGCTGTCAGTAAAACCGCAAGCAATTGTCGGAATGATATTGCGACAGTGCTGTCAAGGGCCCGATGGGGCCCGGTGCGGCCCGAGTGCGGCCCGAGTGCCCGACTGTCCACGGCGCTATCTTGCCAACTTTTCTCGTTTAAACTTATTCCCTTTTATCTGCGACTGGCCGACACCGACGTGGGCCGCCCCGACTTATCGCACACTTTTATTAAATTACTTGATAATTTCAATCCCTGACGTCTCGCTTGTTTATTCTTTTCAGTTTTTTTTGGCGAATTTTTAATTCTGTATTTGTATGAGCCAAAAGTTGCTGTACCAAAACACGCCTATTACCGTAGTTTTTTTTTTTTTTAATTGCCCCATTACTGGGAATTTTTCCTGTATTGTGGATGCGTTTACAAATATTTCAACTCACATACACAAACAGCCAGACCCGGAACAACTAATTGTAGGTCATACTATTTTTTTTCCGTTCGGGAATCGAACCCGCGACACGCCGTCAATCGCATAACCACTGCGCCAACCATGTCGGCAAAACACACATTAGATTCAAAACTGCCAATAGGGATGATAACTAAAAAAATGTTTTTTGTCCGTAATGTAGATTATGAAAAAATAACGTACACGTATTTTTTCTTTTTTTACGGTATCAAAAGATTACGGCGATACATTGAGTTATAATGTGCCATGACGTCACTTGTATGTAGATTTTATACATACTTGTGACGTATCAACTCCCACTCCACAACTTTAATGCGTTGTATCTAAGTCATTTTGTATTAATATGATAAAGCAAAAAATACGTGTCTAATATTTTTTTATTATCTGACTGACGGACTAAATAGAATTTCTTTTTTTTGACCCAGGAATCATCCCTATTACACGTTTTTTGTGTAGAGTTTTTGGGAGTTTTTAATGCCTGTAGTGAGTGGAAAACAAATGATTTTAATCCTAAATAGTAATTTGTTCCCAGTTTTTTTAGAGGACAGTGGAAACTGTCTCACAACTCGAAACATGGCTTGGTAGGTCTCAACGGTGTCGTGAACACCTATATTTGGTCCTATATCAAGCTTAGACCAAACCGATAAGGTACGAGCCATGCCTTGATCCGTTTTGGGAATATATAGGGCTTTTGCAATCTGGATTACAAATGTTATCGATCGGAACCAGCTGGGTCAGCCCAGCCATAGGTATTACAATGAATCAAATCCAATATGCGTAACAATTTGCATTTTCTTTGACAGTCATATTTCACTATGCATAAATGTAAATACCTACCTAGTTATGGGAAAAAAAACCAAGGGTAAATTAGCCATAACTTTCTCCCTTCAAAAATCAAAAGATAGAGACAACGTAAAGTAAAAGAATTTTAAAACTTACCTAAATACTTACTTGCTAATCTATAATCCAAAACCTTCCACAAAAAATCTTTCTTAAAATACTTTAAAAACATTTGCCACTAAACCGAGATTGATGAGGCATATTAATCCACAATTTGCATGAGAGCAAAGATTTAAATCTTTAGATTTGCCCTCCCTGTACTTAGGTTGCGCGTAGTAGGTAGTCCAAACTGAGAACAGTGAACTCACACATCCCGCTGGGAATGACGAGGATTTTTAGCATGAGTGAGTGAGAAGATCTATTTCGTCGACGAAAGTGAAACGTGATCATATTTTGACGCGAATCTAACGATGCAAATCTTAGCATGAGAGATCTTACGAGTGCCATGGAAGTAAGTCTCTATAATGTCAGATAAGATATTGAAATTAAATTTTATCTGGTCCCTATTCTTAAAGACTTTATAATGGCGATTCGTGAGAAGTTTATCCAGTGTCGGAATGCCCTATCGACTTGAAAACTAATTGAACAACTGCCATAGCGTCGCAATTATTAAAGTATGGGAAAAGT
This sequence comes from Xanthia togata, assembly GCA_963853775.1. Taxonomy (NCBI): domain Eukaryota; kingdom Metazoa; phylum Arthropoda; class Insecta; order Lepidoptera; family Noctuidae; genus Xanthia; species Xanthia togata. Next base: position 23,198,382 of record OY970794.1, on the reverse strand, counting down.
TAGTTAATATTATGAGCTTTCGACTATCAAACTGTCTTTTCCGCGATTGCAGTGCTGTAAGTGTGCGTTGTTATTGTGAATTTATTGGTAACTTGGTTTTTGATGTTTGTATTGAACTATGCTGTTTTATTGTGGTCTTTTCAAGCCCGTATTCTAGAGCAGTATTCAAGCACGAATTTCCATTTAAAACTAGATTTATGTACAGATGAGTAAGTATACAATCTTTTAGGTTTATGTCGCGATTCAAGTCTCAAAATGTAAGGCATTAAAAAAAACAAAAAAAAAATTACCGACCTTCCTTCGATCATCTGCGTTGAGATGAAAGCAACCACATCACTAAACGCGGATAATATACTTAAGAGAAGTCCGGGCTCCTTCTCTAAATGAACAACTTAGTGAGTAGTTTAATCTTCATAGGTAACAAACAGTATTTATGTTCAAGATTTCTGTATGTTTAATATATGTATATAAAAAATTAAAACTAATCTGGAACTAATCGGGTCTGAACTAAAATTCAGCGTCGAAAAATTCATCCACATCGCTGTCGACTGGTAGTGTGCCCAAGAGACTGGCCGCATTGCCACGTTGTATGGCAATGCTTAGCCTCTGGCCAAAGTCAAAACCAGCCCTTGGGTCACGGGAAGTGTCAACCAGTCGTTTAGAGATTTCAGTGAATAGACCATGAGCACTCGGACCCCACGGCCCTAGGGTTTCAACATCAAACGGCTCGAAAATATAGTTGCCTGTAAGGTTATTATACTTTCGCCGCTTGAGGTTTTCTGCAGCCGCAGCGGCAGCGCCATCACAGCACGCTGAGCCAGGAAGATAGGATGGCGCAAGAGTATCGACACACGTTGCGTCCCACACTATAGGCCTACCCACCATCCATGGAAATAAAGACATGCCGTCCGGTCTCTTGCCATCATCGCGTGCCAAACCATTAGGCTCTAGCACAGCTGGAACGCCGACGGTGACAAGAGCTCGTCGGATGATGTCATTAATGTTCGCGTGCCGCGCTAAGCGACCAGCACTTCGGCTGCAAGATAAGCCGTGGGTGGTGTCCGAGGCTGTTGACAACTTCGCCACATTGACAGATTTCTTGAACAGGAATATACGTATTTATCCTTTATTAGGTAGGTACCCACTAATCAGACGGTGTAAGTATTTTAAAAAATCGATTGAAAAGTTGATTGAACTTAATGCCAAAGTGTCAAAAACCACTTTGGCATTAAGTTCAATCAACTAAAAGCTAGTGGTTTACTACTATTGTAAAACATTTTTAAAGAGTAACGGTGGAGTTTCTTGCCCATTCTTGTCCATACGAAAACTAACTTTTGGAAGCAGCGCGGCGACTAGAATCAATTCTATTTTTTTTGTAAATTTTGACGTTCATAAGTGCCTTTTATCTGCCTATTGGAAATAAATTATTTGACTTTGACTAGCTTTCAAATTATTTTATGAAAATTATCTCGAAGTAAAAACAGCCAAAGGTCAAGGGAAACCATAACCTATGAAGTTCTGACTCACCTTCAGTCACTGGATATTATACCAACTTTAATTTTTCTAGTAAACTTCAACTTATTAATTTATGTAAAAAATGTACAGCTCAATTTTCTTTATAATATCAACGCAGTTCTGAGCATTCTTAAGCAACCGTGGAATTGAAAATTAAATGGTATTTAAAATAATTGGTAAATGGTATTTAAATTATCAATTAGCCGGTTGCTTTCTTTTGTGAAATCATAGGAAATTAAGCATCTAATTAACATTGTACCACACACACGGGCTACATACCTAATTTAATCAGAATCATCAGTCTCTCGTGAGAAAATGTGTGTTAGGTAGAGGTACTCAAGAATATTTTTTTTACCTATTCTGTCCCACTGCTGGGCAAAGATCTCCCCAATAATTAGCCATAAAAAAAAAAAAAAACTTTTGTAAGTAGTTTGTTGAGAATGGTTTACTGAATCGATTTCTGTAATTTTTAATACTAAAAATAACTTACTTTTTTATCCCTAAAATAATTAAAACTACGTTGTACAGTACAGTCACAGTTCCGCTGTAGAGTCAAAACAAACAAAAATTGACGAAGTGCCTGCTAGACCCATATGAGTACGTGTGCGACTATGTGCGTGCGTATATTTGCAATGTGACCACAATTTTCTCCCACAATCAGTTTAAATAATTTAATAAAAAAACTTTGTTTTATACATGAAAGTAAAAATTCAGTGTATGTATTATGATTATAAAATAATATGGTGTGCGTGATTCCGGGATATTATGTTGTAAACTTTATTTTTTATTCAACCTATATTGTTTATAGAGAGATGGGATTTATATTTTTGCTTTGTATTTTCTGGTGTACAATATATTATATATAAATATTAATAAATATAAAGGTTTCCCCATAGCTTTCCATTGTTCTTTGTGCGTTGCCTTCTTCGACTTTTATACAGTACAACTATTTTCTTAATGTCCCTCAGCAAATTTCGTGTGTTTCGTCAGTCGTCGCATTTCTATTGCACTTGGTGCAGAGCGGACGCTCTCAATCGACATGGAAGGTTAGAGGTATGAGGAACAGGGTGTAAAGTTCACTCATCCTCTATAAAAAAAGGAGGATCCTCCGACCAGACGGGTGTCATGTCTGGCGGGCAACTGCCCAATGGTTGAAGTCGGGAGCGCGCGGTAAACTGTAATTGCGCGATGCAGGATTTGTGTGACGACAGGTCTTTTGATGCGTAGTTCATGCATGCATGTGGGGATGTAGATTGTAGATGCCGCCACAGAAGTATATAGAGTTGTTAATACTCTTTTCACTTAATGTATTTTTTTTTTTTTTAAACCGGCCAAGAGCGTGTCGGGCCACGCTCAGTGTAGTGTTCCGTAGATACCGCCAATGCCAATGAGAGATCAACCGAACAATTCGATAATACCCGACCCAATGTAATAAGTACCTACAGTACCATCTCTCGGTGAATTGGGTTATTAATTAATACATAGACGTGCCAGAAGTTTTCGGTGATAATTTTGGATTGCGAGAACCGATTTTAATAATTCTTTTTTTGTTTGAAAAAAGATACGTTCAGGATAATAAAATATGTAAACGAAGTTAAAAAAAATGCTTGCATATACGATTATACTACAAACTTAGTCCAGAAATTATTTTGTACAACTTGTTGTCTTTTTTGTACAAAAACTGTTGTTTCCATCAAGTTCTAAATGATTTTCCTAGAAAATCCTTATAAAGTTCTACTTTTCAGATTTTTTTCATATTTTCTAAACTTATGGTTCAAAAGTTAGAGGGGGGGGGGGACATTGTTTTTTACTTTTGGAGCGATTATTTCCGAAATTATTGACATTATCAAAAAATGATTTTAGTAAACCCCTATTCATTTTTAAATACCTTTCCAAAAATATATCACACGTTAGGGTTGAAATTAAAAAATAATCACTTCTCACTCTTTACATATAGGGGGGCTACCCTAATAAAACATTTTTTTCCAATTTTTATTTTACCACTTTGTCGGCGTGATTGATATACATATTGGTACCAAATTTCAGCTTTCTAGTGCTAACGGTCACAGAGATTAAGCGAGGACGGACAGACAGACATGGCGAAACTATAAGGGTTCCTAGTTGACTACGGAACCCTAATGAGCGGAAAGCTGCTAGACTGACGAAACACGAAGTTTGCCGAGGGACATTAAGAAAATATTTGTACTGTACCTACTTAGTTTATAATATTTGTATACTTAAAGACTTACAAGTTTCGCAATCCTAAAAAACAAGTTTCATTTCTTTAATCAAAATTCAGCCAACCAGTAGGTACCTCCACGCTTGCATATTATAATATTCCCCTTATTACACTGGAAGTAAAATAAGGGACCACACACAAAGTTCGCATATAATATGGGCACAGATTACACAGAGACTTTCGGGGAAACGTTTTTATCTGGGGAGTTAAGATACAGCCTATTATCCGCCATAGTTATGTGACGGGCTAAAATGAAACTTACCATCTGGGGAACTGGGCCCATTACCACAAAAGAAAAAGAACAGAAGTTAACTAAAGGCTCGGTATTTTTTTTCTTAGTGCCTAAAATGAATACCTAATATAACTTGGAAGCGTAGCTTTGGAAGGTCTCACACTCCGATCTTCGTTGGATGCAGGAAGTACAGAACCGGTCGCAGTGTCCAGCAGTGGACGTCTTTCGACTGAAATGATGATGATGATATTACTAATGGACGTATTTACATGATTTTAAAACTAACTCACTTAAAATAATAATAATAATATGTACAAGTATATATAAAAATAGGGGAGGAGGGGGCATAATTAAAGGGCATCAAAAAATTCATCCGCATCGCTGTCAACAGGAAAAGTGCCCAAAAGGCTGGCAGCATTGCCACGTTGAATGGCGATGCTGATTCTTTGGCCGAAGAATAGGGCAGCCCTCTGGTCACGTGAAGAGTCTTGAAAAACTAAATGAGCACTCGGACCCCATGGCCCTAGTGATATTACTTAAATAATATAAGTCTGGAAAGTCACCAACATCTCGAAAAACTAAATTGGGTCTGTTTTGAAATACTGAGAAGCTGAATCTTGGATCCATCCTAAACGCTTATCTAGCCCCAGTCAATAATTTACTAGACAAGAGTCGATTTAATTCTTTAATGAATCAGGACCATGCTTGATGTGAACCTTCTGCATGGTCCTATGAGCCTTAATATCTAAAGAATGGCCCACATTACTCTGTATAGTTATGTGCGTACTACTTCACGTGCGCTCTCCTATTTATATTAAAGATAATGTCTGTATAACGTTATACTGCGTTAAAACAACACGTTCTGAACATTCGCAAGTCGTTTAGTTCGCACTTTTAAAATAGAAAAGACATTTTCGAAATGGTTTTGTAAGCTAGGATGTAAAGTGCCGCTTAAAAGTTAGGAACAACTAAACTTTTAGTCTAAAAAGAAATGGTGCATAAGTAGTTAGGTACAGTGACTCGGGCACTATACCCCACTTACATTGCTCTTAGCTAAGATAAAAGCTTACTTATCTTTTTCACTTTTTCGTTGGTATAATTTTTAAGACTGCGGACTTTGCGGCCCAAGGTTTGAAAATGTAGATCAATAAATAAGAAGCTAAGTAATGCAAGTTGCGTGGAACGTGCGTAACATAACTTCTTACTTTGTGGCAGAGCATTGTTTAAGAACTGAAACCGAGATATTACGAGATTCAAAATGAAACAACCTCTTGAGCAAGATGCGAGATAGTCCGCGAAATTCAAATTTTCTTAAATATGATTTACGACCGTAACAAATATGGCTTTGCAGAATTAGAATCAGGAATACTACTCCTTTTCCCTTTTTTTTTGTCTGGGAAATTATCAAATATCTTCTCCAACTCTGGGTGGAGCGGGAGGGCGTGTCAGACTCTTACTGACTGAAACCCACCCGTCTTCCTTCAGTTGCCTGTATGTTGCCTGGGGCCACGGTATCCCATTCGGATTTTCCCGCGACCCCGGCAGGGCAATACAACTCCTTAAGTTAGAATTGGCCACAAATGTTATGATTTCATAAAATAGTCATTCAATAGGGTAATATGAACTTAGAGATTTGTATTGATGATTTTTATTAATATAATTCTATAAATAAATATTTGATACGGCCGCGAATCATATTCATATCAATTTCTCGGGCTACCCTGACGCTTTTGCGCTTTTAGACTAAAGAAAAGAAAAAAAGAATTAAGATAGCAGTTGCACGTTATTCTCTCCAGAATCTAGAGCATCTATTGTATCCATACAACATGCATGTAGCTCAAACTGAACTACAAAGCGTACACCAATTACAAACACGAAATCAACAGACAAAGAACTAACATAGACAGTAGTTTACTCTTCAACAAAACGTCGACAGCACATCATGCTGACGCGAGCTCACATAAGTAACAAACCCAAATTTGAAAAGGGTCATTTCTCCAAATCGAATTACAGTTTTTTCCAAGAGCAAATTTTTTAGATTGGACTCGGCAGGGGAGTCTGATAGTAAAATTAGAGCGTGGCCCGTAATTGTTTGAAGCGAACGTACGCTTGTTACCAACTGACAAACACTACCTCTACAAACCATTCCCAACTTTATTCGTCGGTGTTAGAGATGATTCTGAGTGCAAAGTTAAAGTTGGTGCTGATATCCGGAATTAGAACAAAGGGTTGTCACCGGTAGAACGTTGCTCAATAAAGTTTAATCAGAGCCGACAAGCAAATGTAACTTACGTTCCACCTTACACCTTCATTGCTAGTGACATAAATACATTTATGTACGTGACGTAACGAGCCTGCATAATTCGCTGGGAATGCTATTATGGGCACTAATATTCTAAATTTCGTTTGGGAGTAAGTATAGAAGATAATCTATAAGGATTATTTTAGTAATGAGAGGGAAATATGATGGTCCTTATGTCCTAAAGTGTTTTTCCTACCTTAGTCAACAGTCATTTTTATTGATGGGTTTCGTCTCCGTTTTGACGATAATTTAAAGGTATCTCGAGCCCATGCAATAAAGTGCATTTTAAGATGATTTTCAGTTGCTGCAGAAATTATAATGCGTTACCAAAATACTAACTTAACCAGCTTCATTGATACAAATTACTTCTTTAAAATTACACTTTTTTCACACTTAAGTTGCTTGCACTTCTCTTGCTTACGTGGTATTCGCAAGAACCTTCATGAAACTCACACCAACAACAATAGCCAAGTCGACATAGTAGGAGCACAAACAGCGCCTAACACGTATTAGGTATTCACAAAGACAGTGAACGTCCCGACCCAAATGCTACCCAACAAAAGCCTAGGCCGGTCGATAGGCATGACAAACATCATCAGACATCCAATGAATATTGTAAGGAGGACGGCACACAGATATTGGACCATGGTATATATATTTATATCCCTAAATAAACTGCTGATTTCACAAGGACTAGAAAATGAAGACGAGTCTTTACGGCCTAAACAAATTCCTAAGTGTTTTGAAATGACTTCAAGAATGAATTATATTTTAATGAGCAGCGAAGTACACAGTAAAATACCTTAAGTTATTTACCAAAATACTCGTAAAATACACATCAACGACAATACAGTAAATAGATCGTCCAGAACTCTCGCTATATATAATTTGATACACACATATTACGCCTCAATACCCGTTCCTTGTTACGCCAAACTCAATCGCGGCAATACCCAATCACAAATCGAAATAGCTTTCCTGAAACTCAGCAATGTCGATTTTATATCAAAAGCCGAATCGAAGAGATAAAACCTCGCGAAAAATCTTCTCCCTTGGCCCCGCAAGCGATTATCAAACCATTTAGTTTTATTACCATCGATCGCTCCCTGAAACTCATTCAAAATGGTTGACATTTAACGCACGAATTCATTTCTAATTTTCCATCATTGTTTCAGCGAAATTAGTATTTGATTGCTTCTCAAAGTAAGGTCACGAATTCGTATAGCCAATATAAAAGTTGAATTCGGGGAAATTTCTATTAAAATTTTTGGTGTGGATATTATTTGTTTTGAGACCCTGGAGCAGATTACATCATAGATAAGTATTTACATAATGGGAAGGTTTAAAAGGTATCCTAAGAGAGTTAACCTGAAATGTAAGGCTGATATTTGGTATGTAACCAGATCTATTTCGTCTTTATTTATATGTTTATTACGTCACGTATGTAGTTCTGTGTAAGTATCAGGGAGGATTAAATCAGTAGTACAGGTAATCAGGTACAGGTTTTTCGATGATCTAATTCATTCCTACGCGATGATTCATGGAAAAACAGTAAATACCAGCTACAATCAATCTCTGTTCCCATAGTATTTTATATAAGAGTCATAACAAACATATGACAGTACATAAATTGAATATTTTGACAAAAAAAATACGTATTCTCCATGTTATGTCAGTCACAGATGTCGAAACAGCAGTTTTAGAAATTTATGTGTGTGCGCAACCCTTGGCCTAGATTATGAGGCGGTTTCATAGATAAGCTTCCATCCCACTTGCTTTAGATGTTAGTAGAACAACCAACTATTCGTTAAAAATAAACATTAGGTACATTAAAAACCTTTTTTTTTAATATTTTTAAAAAAAGTAAAGAGTGTTTTGGAGCGTTCTGTAGAATTTTATTTTAACTTGATTGTATCAAGTTGATTACAGGGACATATCTAGATTCTAATTTCTATCCCAAATACAAATTACACTATGATCCGAGGTGCTACTCCAAAGGCCAAAAGAAAAAACTCTTATTTTTTGCATTGTGTAATTTTTTTTTCGTATTTCGGTGATTATCAAAGCTATCTCAATATTGTAATTAAAAAGTTGTTCCTTCTTTACTTATAACTATGAATCGAATGACCTAATAGCAACCTTTTGGAACCAAGTCACGACTTTCCTAATTCCTAAAACTCCCAATAACAAAATTATAAAAAACTTGTATACCGTAGGTATATCGAGTCACTACTAATCGTTGCGACCAACTTAGAAGATCATCTAGGTTGATTGGATTCCTAACTTTCAGTCCACTATTGCTTATATAGCTTCATAAGGATTATTGGCTCTATTAATACATATTAAGGTCATACTTGGGTGATATTACACGCGATAGTCGGCGGTCATTAGACTATAATGCTGTATGTTCTCTGGCATATCTCCCAAATGAGAGGACTAGTTGGGTAAGTGTGTCAATAAATGTTCAATGGATTATGATTATAGTGTTAGTTGTTGGTAAACTAGGTTTTGATTAGTGTTTGATAGGTTCACTTAATACTAAGTTTATGGAAAATATTTGTGGTGGAAATTGTACGAGTATAGCTAAAATACAATTTCACCTGACGCCTATTTGATTGACTTCGGGGGAATTTTTTTCGGGGGTCGTACGGAATTTTGTTATGGGGAAATGCAGCCGATATTCAGGCTATATTTTTGCTGCAGAAACGAGCCATTCGAGCAATATATAACCAAAAGTTGTAGGCATTCACTGAGGGATAAATTTTAGGAAATAAACATAATGACAGTCGCATCTCAATATGTATTTGAGAACCTGATTTATGTAAAAAAGAATATTAATCTATATTCTAAACACAGCGACATTCATAGCATAAATAGTAGAAACAAAGATTTACTTATTGTACCCAAGACTATGCTCCAAAAAATTAGTAATTCTTTTAAGTGCCAAAGTATACGTTTTTACAACAAACTCCCAAGCCATGTTAAAGAACTGAGCCTCAATAAATTTAAATCATTTATTAAACACAAACATGTCAAAAAGGTTTCTATAAAGTTAAAGATTACTTAGACGACAAAAAGGCTTGGGTCTAACTGCATACTAATTTCATTTATTTGACGGTATGCTTTCTTTTATTATTGACTTAATCGACTCATTACACTGTTGTTGTGTTTTTTTTTTTAATGAGTTGTATTGTAATATATTTTGGTCGACTAGCGACCTCGAAAATTGATCATATTATTCTTGCCTGAGCAACCGGCAGCAAGCTGCCGCAGTTATGCTCCCTTAGATGTCACTGCTTGCGGTAGCGTCGGGGGTCGGGTTGCCTCCTTCCCTCAAATATGGCGAGGGGGGTAATGGCTGATCTTTGCGTTATGCTCGTGAACGGGTGCTGCTTGTGGTGACTGGTCGTCTTGCTGACCAAGGTTTTTGTTGCTGTTATTAGTAATTAACTGTTACTATTTTTTACTTCAATGGTCCTAATTTAACATTTATGATTTCCGAGTTACAGCTTTAATAGCTATATGTAAACGAGCACGCCCTTTATGCCTGACATTAATTCGGGTATTTACTTTTCACTTTTTTTGTTGGTATATTGGCGTGTGCTCGGTGACATATAGAAAATAATTTAATTTAATGTTCTATGTTGCGTAGTGTAAATTATTTTGCATAAGTACTTTTGTATAGAATCAATTTTTTCTAACAATTCAGATGGCTGTGCAGCTGGGGAGTTTATTGCGCCACTTTTTCTTCCCAGCTAAAGCACTAGAAAGTGGTGAAAGGCGGGCGTTTTCGGGGGACTGTCTTATGTAATTGTGACGTTCGAAATTTGACTGAATGACATTTGAATTTGGCTGTATTTTTTGGATTTATCTCATGACCCAAATTACGCAGTTTTACGTGGAGTTGCGGACACCAGCCTGTCTTACTAATACTATCTCATAACTCCTTTGCAATTATCATTATAATATATTTTATATTGATAATAAAATAAAATAAACAAATAGAAGGTTATAATCCTGAGCGCGGCGAGGGATCCAAAGACACGAGATGCAAATAACTTTGCTCTCGTGTAACACATACAACTTTTCACCTCAGCAGCGAGAACATACAACATATAAAAAAAACCTAATCTTCATCACCATCATGTATTGTATTTTGCAGCTACCATCTTGGATTTACATTTTGACCTCACTATCGACTTAAGCACCCTCGAAAACTATGAAAACGACACCCATGACGAAAAATGTGAAAATTTTCGCAGCCGCCGTTTTGATTTTTATTTTGTCTTCACTATCGGCTTAAGCAACCTTGAAAACCATAGAAACGAAACCCATGAAGAAAAATTTGAAAAATTTCGCAACCGCCATCTTGGATTTTCATTTTGACCAAATTCACACTATCTATCTCTCTCTCCGTCTTTTTTTCTCTTTGAATTAGAAGAAGACAGTCTTTCAAGTCAAGATTTCTGCCAGTGCACTCTTATCGCAAGCCGGTTAAAGAACTTCGTTCCAAAAAAGACATAAAACTGAATTTAAATAAAACTTTAGCAGATGATTTGCAATTTTAAGGTTTTATGTGCCTTTTTTGGGCCTAGTAGGTACCTAGGTACATAATTTAATTTATTATATTTTATTTATGGTAATTTTGAAATCGAACCTCTCGCTTTTTTCGTATCGAAGTAAAAGTGACAAAACTAATTGAAGTTCAAATCTTTAGAATTTTGTGAGTAGAACCATGTTCTCGGCAGAAAAAAAAAAAAAAAGTTACTTTGACTCACACTCGCAGCAAAATCGAATTTTGCTCACTGTTTTTAGACAGCAAAACCTGCTTGTTTGAGGTCTTCCACATCGCTGTTAGTTGGGAAAAGTACCCAAAAAGCTGGCAGCGTTGCCACGATGGAATGGCAATGCTGATTCTTTGAACTAAAAATTGGCCAGCCCTGTGGTCACGTGAAGAGTCGATCGCTAGACGATGTCCTGAAATACTCGATGGGCACTCGCACCCTATGGCCCTAGTGTTTCGACCCCAAACGGTTCAAAAATATAACTAGCCAATAAGTAGGAAGTTATATTTGCGCCGTTTGAGTTTTTCTGCATCTGCAGCAGCCGCCCCAGCACAGCCTGCCGTGCTCGGAAGAGGGATGGCGCAAAAGTGATTCATTATAATGATTAAATGATACAAATAGATTGAAAGTGGCTAAGACTTTTCGCTGTTCTGTGTCGTGAGTTCTTCCACAGATACAAATATCTCATTTAAAATCTCCTACCACTTTTATAAACTAACCTTTAATACAATATCCCCAAACCCCACTATTTAATAAGGGTATATATAACTTCAAATTTGTGTCGAAATAGAAATAGGACGCACCCCTGCGGCAGTTTACCGAAACTGTAAATAAAGTGCGAAAATATTTTAAGGGTGACCCCACAACGTGTGAAGTGTTCGCAGTCCCGCGCGACAGGTGCCAAACTGACATTTATCTCGCAACTTACGAAAACAAACTGAAGATGAAGGTGTAACTATTGTTAGACTTACTGTTTAAAATAAAAACATTCAATAAACCAAATATATTTAATACTTCCACTTGCAGCACTTTACACTTGAAAGGTTGAACCACAGACTACCATTATAATATAGCTGAACGATAAATAACTAACATTTGCGTTACGACTAAATTTATGTACTTTAAGTAAAGGAGTACGGAACATCAAGCGTCTGTTAACGCACGTTATAATTATGCACTGCTTTTCTGAATAATTTTCTAAACAATTTAATATCTATTTATAATATGACAAGAGTGCTTAAATTCATTATTAATGTAAGACAACATATACCCCCGCCATCATGGCGCTTTCAACATGCAGCGTAGAAAAAATCGTATTTAAGCCACAGATTGCAAATAACTGAAATAAATAAGCATTCTTTTGCGACGAAAACTGAAGTGCAGTATTTATCAAGCCCGAGCGATGTTACATATGGCGTGCCACAGGGAAGTGTTTTGGGTCCCTTGCTTCCTTATTTATATAAACGATTTACCAAGAGTCGTGAAAATTCCGTTAGTCCTTTTGCTGATGATAGTACTGCTGTGTTTTCTCCGACTGACATCAACACATTTGAAAATGACATAAATGATACTTTAAATGACATTATAAATTGGATAACATGTAATAATCTCATAATTAATTTAGATAAAACAAAAATAGTCAGTTATTACTAAAGATGGTCGCTGGATGCAGGTCGGTTCGGAACGGCCAATTTGGAAATCATTGGGGGAGGCCTATGTTCAGCAGTGGACGTCTTATGGCTGAAATGATGATGAAATGATGATTACTAAAGAAAAACCCCTTTGACATTAAATATAAATTATGAAATGAAAAAAATAGAGAAAACAGATACCATCAAATTCTTAGCACTATGGATTAACAAAAATATGTCATGGAAAACTCAAATTGATACGGTGTGTAAAAAACAAAATAAAATTTCCTACGCACTATACAGACTATCTAAGATTGTAAATCAAGCAGCAGTACTAACCGCCTATCATGCCTATGTAACGTCTACGCTTAGATATGGACTCATTTATTGGGGGAATGCTACAGACAGGGAACAGGGAACTCGCGTTTAGGGCGCAAATGAAATGTCTTAGAGCTGTTTGTGGCATACGTGCCCCAGATAGCTGTATGCCATATTTTAAAAAGCTTAAGATTTTAACTTTTTTTTTTTTAGGTCGCTACTTTTGTAAAAACCAATAGGGAAAAGTTTGGTAACCTGCACTCCCGTCGACATGCCGACAAAATAGCAAATAATATGCTCTCAAAAATAGCCCTACTTTCTAAAAGTTTCTTCTGGTTGTCTTCACGAATTTATTCACTGCTTCCTACGCAAATAAGAGAAATAGAAAACATTACATTTCTCAAGAAAAATGAAATGAGTTCCTAGTAAACAGACTATATTATACAGTACATGAATTTTTGTCCGACAGATTCGTGATGAGTTAGTGCCAAACTGTGATTATGTTTTGATGCAAAATAAAGAAGAGATATTTCAATTGAAATTTCTTTGAATTAATATAATATAATATATCACGTAAACTTAGGTAAATATATAAATTGTAAACTATTGTATGCCTAACATGGTCGAGCAGTGCAAAAGCACACCAATTAACTTAATAACAACTCTGTAACCACTGTGGTAACCACTGTCTCAAAATAAAGATTCTTAGACTTTGACTTTGAAAAGAAGATCCTGTAGTAGGTACAGCCCGATTCAAACTTAATGGCTGCTCGGAACATGAGGCGAGTCGCTTCAGTAACAAATTCACGGGTCAGCGGGGGTGAGGGGTACGGTACTGTGTAGCGAGCAGCTAACTTCCGAGCCGCCATTAACTTTGAATCGAACTATAAGTGTAGTGTTTTTTAAGCAACAAAGTTTTGAGCAGTGTTTAATTATAAAAAGTTTTTAACTTCGGAATATTTAACGCTAAAGGTACGACGTGACTGACCTACGCGTCATCGCCGTCGGCGAGTGAGCGCAGGTGCGGCAGGGGGAGCCGGCCGGACTTATCAAAAATATTTATTCAGTTTTTATTTTATGTTCTTTATTGTTAAATGGGCCTGCTCTTGACCTCGAGCTCATCTGGTGGACAGCGATGGATGAACTCCATTACCATCAAAAAACTTCTATTTTACTCCAGAGTGTCAGCTAAGTCAAAAACATTACATAATCATTTTTCCAGCGACTCAGCTCACATAAACGACGCAAGAGGGCCGAGATCTCTCTTGAATTTGTTAGACAACCTTACCTTTTGTCGCGAAAATATGATGCTTTACCTACTAAATTTAATAATGCGGTGAGGATAGATGAAAATGGTAAATTTTATATAGTGAACTACCTTTGTACCTATAAACATCGTTGTGTAGAGGTTGTTGTGTTGATGGCGGTATTAAAGATTTCTGTTCTGTTTATTGCAAAAAACATAATTACGTAGTGACTCAATATCAAGAATTTTTCTCCTCAAAGGGGTAGATAGAGGTACTCGTATAAAGCACAAATTCGTCTATTTTGAATTTTATAATCTTGTAAAATCATACATACACAAACATGATAACTCTGAATCTGATTCTCCTGCCCATCATCATCATTTCAGCCGAAAGACGTCCACTGCTGGACATAGGCCCCCCAAGCACCGCCAATTCAACCAATTCTGTGCCTCCCGCATTCAGCGGATTCCTGCGGCCTGCGGTCATCGGTCCATCTTGTGGGAAGCCTTCAAGTCTACGTCTTCCGGTACGCGGTCGCCACTCCAGAACCTTTCGGCCGCATTGGCCATCTGTTCTGCGAGCAATGTGCCCTGCCTATTGCCACTTAAGTTTGGCAATTCTTCGGGCTATGTCGGATACCTTGGTTCTTCTGGGGATCTTTTCATTTCTGTTTCAATCACGTAGGGAAACTCCAAGCATAGCTCTCTCCATAGCCCTTTGGGTGACTTTTAGCCATCTGATAAGGCCCATTGTGAGCGACCACATTTCAGTGCCATATATCATCACTGGCAACACGCACTGTTTTATTAGGGGTCGGAGCAAAATGTCTTTTTCTTTCATACTTACTTCTCTATTAGCCGTCATCTCGGTGTCACTCCTTTTCTAGCCATATCATATTTCACACAGTCCATCCATCGTTTCTTTGGTCTTCCCCTACCCTTATAGCCATCGACATTCATACTCAAACCTATCATAACAAGTTCCTATTCATAGAGTCACTAAAACTTACCCATTTTGATACTATCAAAAAATCTTTTCATCTACCCTACAATTTACTTCCCACGTAGCATTACCAATAATGTCACCGCATTCACCGGTGTGTCGGTGCGACCGTCCATGTATTTATCCCCGACACCCAGCCTGACGGCATTCGACGGCACACGACGGCACACGGCGGCACCCAACGGCAAGTTACACCGAAACTCCATTACACGATTGCTTCGACCACTTAATGTTATCCACACTAATTAATATAAATGATTAACAAATTGCAGACCGCACCCGGACTAGTGGCTTTTATCAGTTTTTGTAGGAATTGATTTTTCGCGGAACCCGGTCTAAAAGCGTGGGAAAATCTGATTTGATTTTAAACGGGTACGTGATTTAAAGTGAAATATATTTGGTAAAAGTGAAAGGGGCTCGTGGCTAAGTAATAACAGCGGCACGAGTCGATCGATCTGGTTAAGCTATGCTTGCCGCGGTCACTCCGTAGATGGGTAAAAAGCGATAACGCCGCCCATTGTATATTTTGTAGTGTTTAATTTATTTATTTTTATGTATTGTTGTGATGTACAATAAAGTTTATGTAAATAAATAAATGGGTGACCATCTAAACATATCGAGACTTCGAGACCCCTCCGTGCCTCGGAAAGCACGTTAAGCCATTGGTCCCGGCTGTCATTCTTGGATCTTTGACAGTCGTTACGGGTCAGAAGCCCGAAAGTCTGACAACCAGTTTTACCGAGGGGTATCGTGTTACCCAGATGGGTTGTGGAGGTCAGATAGGCAGTCGCTCCATGAAAAATACTGGTATTCAGCTGAATCCGGTTAGACTGAAAGCCAACCCCAACTTAGTTGTGAAAAGGCTAGGCAGATTGATTGATAATTAGTGAAAGTTACTTCAAGGAAGACTTCGGAACAGTTTAAGAATATTTACTGAATAGTTGTTAGTGTTACCCGTTTATTTTATTACCTTTTTATTTGAGGGCCTGTAAACGTCATCTGATGGTATTCTGAAATTATTTCAGTTCAATATTCTTACTTCTGAATACTTTCTTCTATCTAACCATACACACCGCACAGTAGAAAATCCATTAAAATTTCATCATGCTTACCAAATAAGCGAATAAATTAAATCGATCCACGTAACATTTCACGAAACATTGCACTTCGGTTAGGATCATTTTTAATCTAAATTCCATCCATGCCCGCCCTTTGTACTGTGGCAAGAAATTGCCCGACCACCCTCATGGGCTACGTATTGCCTACATTATACTGGATAAGAATTTATTCCACACGAATAACCAGGAACACTTTAAAGAAATTGGGCAAAGGCTTTCGGGAGAGGATACTACCTTTTAAGACAACCTAATAAAATCTTATAAGGGATTAAGGATGATTTTCGGTGAAACTAAGTAGGCTGGAAAAACTTATAAAAGTTTGCTGGTACCTACAATATATTAGAAACAATATTCGTTTAGCTACAAAATTCTTATTACCAAAAAAAATGGACCCAAGCTTATCCACCCGAAGAGTTACCTGTACATTATTTGTATCCTTTATTTTATTCAGCATGAATTCTCAAAGCATTAATAAAATAAGTAAAACAATATTGTTAGTGACAGCTAATCGCTTAACAAGTAGTGCAACAGTAACCTCAATTCACGACTCGATTTCAGTAAACACCGACTTGGCGCACAGACAAGAAAATCTTTTAAAACAAAAGACAATCTTCATTCACCAATTAAAACACAATTTCAACTGTACAATGTCCTCCGAACAAACTCATTAATTGACAGTTTGACTTTGCGAACGGAAGTAAAACATCTTAGTTTGTTCGCCATCTAGTACTAAGTTCTGTGACAAAACCTACTTAGGGTGTCGTTTCAGGAAACACGTTGTATATTTTTGTAACTACAGTGCTCAACTCGAGCAGAGGAATCTGCTTAAGTGGATGAAAAGCACAGCTTTACCTAGGAAATGTTTGCGCACTTCAGCGAACAAGTTTTATGGGTAGATCTTAAGCTGAGTTGAGCAGGTTGAGAGATGAGATCTTTTTACAACTTGTTTTGAAAGATCTGTAGAGAGAGACGTAAATAATATAAAAGATTTCATGAACTGCCAATCCATCAACACTAAGCGTAGTGACAAACTTGCTGAATATTATGCGACGAAAATTCCGTGTGTTTATGTTTACCTACTACTAAAATTACGCGTCGTAATTTCGGCCAGATGTGCCATATCATAGATGATTTAAACAGCATTGCTAGCGTAAACATTTTATACATTTCGATCTCTTTATAAAAACCTCAAAGAAACAGTAACAATTAATCCAATTAAATCGAACAGTGAAACAAAACGCAGCTGCAAATTGTTTTATTCAACCAAAAGTAACCAAAAGACGATAATTTTTATTTCATACGCCTCCTGTGTATGTTTGTGCCAAACGCCCGCAGGTGACTGAACAGGGCACACAGGCAAGGCAATACGCTCCAATAGATTGAATAATTAACTTACCCGCGCGTTTTCAAAACGCACACCAATAAAGTATTGCAACCGAATGAGTCATCATGAAACTACATGCGAAGTAGTTTAAATCGGTGTTTCATTGCGAAAGATCTCGAGTATTATGTTGGCCTAACAAGCTTTCTTAAGGTGAAAGCGTCAGGGTAGTCCGCGAAATTCAAATTGTCTTACGTTTTTTGCAATTACCAGGTCAGTATCAGGTTGTATGTTGATCTAAATATAATTCGCGGCCGTATCAAATGTTTATTTATATAATTATAAACATAAAAATCAGCAATGAAACTCTCTGAGTTCATAATAATCCAATTCAATGACTATTTCATTAAAGGGTTATTCTAACATAAGGAGTTGTATTGCTGATTATAATTCTGTAAAGCCGATTTTGTTACGGTCGCGAATCATATTTTAATCAAGATACAATCTGACACTGTCCTGCAAATTGCAAAAAACGTAACCAGCCCAACGTAACCAGGGTTACATAATACAATTAAAAGCTATGTTTGATGACTTCAACAATTAACTCGTTTTCTGAAGCTCATTCCATTCTCCAGACCTAGATACTGACTTGAACATGAGCTAGAACTCCCAAACGTAGAGATCGTTCAATTATCGCGGCCAGCTGGACCGTCTACTAATTAAATGAATGACCAATTAGATACATAACGTCTGGCTAGGTCCGGCTATCTTGGATAATATGCTTCGGTAGTTCCGACCATCACTAGATGCCCTGTGACATTAGTATCAAACCATCAAATTAACAGAGGATCGAATCTAGCTCGTTACCATAGCCAGCGCCGGTCCTAGCCCATGATCAGAGCAAGATTGTATTTCGGCGCCTTTTGATCGAAGCTTTCATTTTACGTACATTGTACTTCGGTTTCACATTAAATAAATAATCATTCACAAATTATCAAAAATTCTGCACATAAAAAAAATTATGAATTTAAAAAAAGTCAGATGTAGCTTTTAAAGATGTCTGTAGATATACGGATTTATCTAGAGGCAATCTACGGATTTTTCAGCATCACACATCGAATTTAAAACAATCTGATCTGGCAACACCTAAGCCTCTCAAAAGGTGTCATCAATTTTTTGTTTTTTTTGCGCTGGAAGTAGTTTTTCGCATTTGGCTTATTAGCGCCACTTGCCATCTCTCGCCTAGAGCAACCGCTTCTCTCGCCCTACCCCAAGGTCGGCGATGACATAGAACTATCTTTATACTATAAGTAAGGAGGTACATACTTAGTCTGGCCATAAATACTGTTACAATTAAAACTAAAAAAGATATTACATTTGAATTTGGAATCTGACATTTTTATACGATAATATAGATATAACTGATAATTTAAAAAAGAATAGGGTGGTAAAATCGAAACAACTACTGAAGCGGTACGCAAAGGGAGGTCACAGAAAATGTTTGTTTACGGATGAGAAAATCTTTACAATTGAGCAACACTTTAACAAACAAAATGACCGTATTTATGCATAAAGCCCTAAGGAAGCTTCCCAATTAGACGACAGAGTGCAACGTGGGCATTATCCGACTTCAGTTATGGTATGGTGGGGTGTTAGCTATGAAGGAGTGACAAAGCCATATTTTTGTGAAAAAGGTATCAAAACATCGGCACAAGTGTATCAAGATACCATTCTTGAGAAGGTAGTTAAGCCCCTTAACAACACCATATTCAATAACCAAGTATGGTCCTTCCAACAAGACTCGGCGCCAGGTCATAAAGCTCGGTCCACGCAGTCTTGGTTGGAAGTGAACGTTTCGGACTTCATCAGAGCTGAAGACTGGCTGTCGTCTAGACCCGATCTTAATCCGCTGGATTATGATTTATGGTCAGTTTTAGAGAGTACGGCTTGCTCTAAACGCCATGATAATTTGGAGTCCCTAAAACAATCCATACGATTGGCAGTAAAGAATTTTCCCATGGAAAGAGTGCGTGCTTCTATTGATAACTGGCCTCAACGTTTAAAGGACTGCATTGCAGCCAATGGAGACCACTTCGATGAGATTTTTATATTCTAAATGGTTTTATATTTATGTATTAAACTAACACACTGTAAAAGTAATAAATATTATTTGCAATTAAAAAAATCTTTGTGACAATATTTATGGCAAGAATAAGTATAGTGCAATCCACGACGACGCGCCCCACTCCGCGATTGCTGTACTGTAAGCTGTACTTTAGTACGGAGCGGAGTAGGGCGCGTCGTCGTCGTGGATTGCACTATCTATAATGGAGTGCTATTGGAAATAATATTTTCTATATGAACCTGTGGGGTAATTGTATAACACACTTACAATTAATGGCAATGCTTTTCATTTTGACATTTCAACAACATTCAATGCGCTATTAAAAATTCAAGCAAACGAATTTTTCAAGCTAATGAAGTAATGAAGCAATGGATTTGCAATTTCCTTCAAAATCCTTCGGATTGTTATTGAAAGTGTGTTTCGCAATTGGGGGCTCGGTACAAATAAGGTTAAAAAAAATAAAAAACAAACAAACAAACATCGAGTCAGGATTTGAAACGACGTCATCCTTCACCATAAATCAGTGGTGTTCAAGAATAACTTCAGAAACTCTCACTTTTTGAAAATATTGCTACACGCTGCGAAGTCTTGAACTACTGAATATAATTTCCTTTATGATAACAGTCAAAAGCACGCACCGAGTAACTGCATGCATTCGCTGAATTCTATACGTGGGAACGTACACAGAGTAGTAACAAGTACGCAACAACATACCACCATTTGTTTTTCAACACAAAAAAAACGAAGCCCCGCGGTTTTGATAAATATCTGATTGAAAGTTCACCAATCAATCTAAATGTTAGATAAAAAACGCTAGATAAATGTTACAACTTGGGCTCCCGTTATTTAAAGGGATTACATTTTAAATGTTATTTTGATATAAATCACTATCAAATCCTTTAATGCTAATTTAAACATCGCCATCTATATTTGCACATAGCATACCTACGCAGCCAATAATGTACCCACTGCTGGGACTCAGGCCTTGTTCGAGAGTGAGTGGGCTGTAATCTACCACGCGCGCCCAGTGCGGGTTGGTAGATGTCTCATATCTTTGAATTTTTGGTTTTACGACGTGCCGGTTTCGTCACGATGTTTTCCTTCACCGTTTTGAAAACGATGATGATGAAATAATTGACACAAAGTTAAGCACCTGCCAGGGTTACCTACGACCTCAAGAGAGACACTGCTCTCCATAAGTACTTACTTGCACTGATCACCTAAAATTGCCTGAAACTAATGGCTTCAAAAGTTACGAAATCAGTAGCTGCTGTCTGTAGCTCAACCGTATCTTATATTCCCCCGTAATACAGTTTAAACTAGCACGCGGAGCAGAGTGAATCAGTTCCGTTTTAAAACCATAATAAGCACCGATACATTACCATACAAAAATGTTACCTATCTTTACTGCTTATTTGTAACTTAGTGAATTGGGTAAGGTTGTTGTGTTGATTTGAGTAAATAAAAGTTTATTTTTTATTATGATGGGGGTCGAGAAATGACTGCAGCCTTGATGAACATTCGCAGTTCAATTAATCAAAACTTTAAAAATGCTGTTTAATAAATGTACAAATTCATTTCATGTTTCCCCTTCATTATTTGCAACGCAAAATATTCCGAAGCGTGAACATTTTATGAATATAATATAAATGGAAATTCCAAACTGCAGTGCCGCGGAGCAAAAAGGAGAAACGATGGACATGAAAAAAAAAACGAGTGACATGATGTGTAACATCTGACATCTTGGCTGACAGTACCAACCTCTCGGAAAATGGGTTGTTACCACCTGACGGGCAACTCTAGCTCCGCGCACGCTCATTGGTCAAATCAAATAGCGCGCGCTTCCCCGGCTTCAGATCGTTATACACTTCCGTCCCTTTTCACGAAATCACTGCCACAGATTGCAAGAAATCGAGAAGAAACATGCTACACATCAGAAAAGCGCGTGCAGTACAGTATACGTGATACAAGTGAAACTATAGAAATAAACCCAAAATGACATTACGAAATTAGTAACATAAAATTATAGGGCGACTTTTTTGTGCAAGTGTGCAGGTGGCAGGGCCGCTTGGCGGGAGCGTCAGTCGCTCGCCCGCGTGAACGTCACTAAAGAAAAAGTCACACAGCAAAATTTAGTAATTCCACGTCACTAATTTCGTAATGTAATTTTGGCTTAAAGAATAACAGAAATTTACTGTGAGAGACAGAGTTATATCTTTCTTGTCTCTCATGTGCTAAATGTGACGACATGTGCCTAAACGTAACGCGTTCTTGAAATTTCACTCTGAATTCTCGTCCAATAATCGAATCGCCGCCAAAAGCACAAAACAAAACTAAAAAAATAAATAAAACAAAAACTTTAAAATCAAGGGAAAGTAACTGAATCATTCATTTTGTCAAAGTTGTTAACGAACACGGAATCTAATTGACAGCTTGACCATCGAGACAAACAGCCGAGACGTGGCAGAGAATCTAAATCAGAGTTAGAGTATCATGGAAAAACGTCTTGATTACGGCTGAATTAAATTTAATTTGTCGCGCGAGGTGCTCCACCTTCTCTCGCCCTAATGAGTTCCCAACTTTCCCTCTTTGTGAGATTAAGCCCAAAAATTGTGAAAAACTTCAGCGTCGTCCGGTCCCATGGCGGATGTCGTTTGACATACATAATATCTGGCGTCCATGCCTGCCCCGACAAGTTTTACGAGTACGTTCTTACTACAGCTGTTAACTTAAGTATGCTCGGTGGAATTAAAACTTAGAAGAAGTTTGTTTAGCTGAAGTGATTTCCTTGACTCACGCTACGAATGTTTTTTAGAATTTATAGATAGAGGTTTAGACATAAGTATATATATAAAAAGAAATGGAAATTATCGTAACTTAAGTTAAATTAAATAAAATCAAGTTAAATTAGGAAGGTACCTACTCGTACTACCTAATTATATTTAATTCTAGCTGCGAGAAATTCATTGAACCAGAACTGCGTCTGCTTAACTCAATATTGTTGAAACAATAATTTTGAAAATACAGTTAAACTGACAACATTTATAGCACGGACGCTGCCACAAATAAATATGGAAACATTCTCTGCAGATGACAACTGCGAAGTCAATGTATACTTAATTAAACACCAAGGCAAAATACATCGAGCTACAACCTTTGTTTTAATATAAATCAGAAATGAGATTAACAAAATTACAACAGAATGTTTTAAAATCCTTCAAGCGAGGAAAATATTTAACGTAACTGGGAAATTTCATTAAGCTGGTACTAATTAAAGAGCAGTATTGTGGCAGAAAATTCGGCGGCAGAACGTAAATGTGGCTTGTTCAAATTATATCTGCTAGTTAACATGTACACGAAACATGTACAGATATTGTTGCGAATTAGCGGTAAAATTATCCTTTCTAATAAGAATAAATGGAGCTCCGTATATGAGTATTAAGTACTAAACTCGGCATAATCATTTATTACAAACTAACTTTGTAATGAAGTTGTTGAACTTTGCTAATCAATCAATTTTAATGAAAAACCGCACCCAACTTCCAGTTCTGGGGTTCTTAATAAAGCTATATGGCTATAAAATATCTAGATAAACCCGTATTTGGCTCGTTCGGTTTTTACGATGCGATCACCATTCACGAGGGGAAGGTGAACGAATGATGTAACAGAAACTGAGCAAACAATAAGAATAGAGATCTATTCCGGATCTATTTCGTATGGCGGCGAAATATTGTCCCGAAATGCCGTAGATCCCAGTACAAATAATACTTTACCGGGGCATATCCTCACGTTCCCTCGCAGGACATCTTCGACAGGCTTGTCTAGTTAAGCCTCACATATTTACTGATATTGATACAGGGAACAACCAGCCCAGATGACAATTACTCGGCTCGATAGCTGAGTCGAATCGCACTGGATATGACACGATAAGCAATTTATACTCCTCTTTAGGCTAGCTGTGCGCGACTTTAATATTATGTTTCACCCAATAAAACGTTCTGATACGTCAATGGCAGATAAACAAACAAAATATATAATAATATAACATGAACATATTTTTCGAAGCGCCTTGGCTCTTGCCTACATTATAACAATACCAATAAAAATTCGCCTACGAATCTCTTTAGCTACGCGCTACCAGCAGCTACGAGAGTGCTACGACGTTCTGGACTGCTACAATCACCTTTGTATAAATTCTTTTCAACTGTTACAAGTGTTACAACTTTCACCCTCATGTTTGTGTGCACTAAGTATAATTGTAACATAATGGCAATATTTATGGAGTGAAAAACAGTTACGGAATTTAGTTAGAAACTAATTTAGATGGTAGATTAAAAGTCAGTTAAGCCTAAATCACCCGTTGGCGCGAAACAGTTTGGGGTGCGAAAAAGTTATTTAGAGGTTTCAACCAAACACTAATTTGCGTGCGAACAGAGCAGTTTAGCAAACCGCATCGGCTATTAAATAAAGTAAACGACATTAATGGTGGACCTTTCTAGTGGCGATATATCTGTGGCACACGACAAAACCGCTGAATTTCCCAGGAGCGCTATCCACAACATACAGTGAAGAAGAATAACCGGAGTGAATGCAAAATGAAAATTATCATACAAATTCACCATCTTATATGAACCAACGTATTACTGTCACAGTATAAGTATGCAAAAATATGTAAGGAGAACGCGGTTGCTTTTACGGGGCGGCGAAAATACGCAACTGAATATTGGCTATGTATTCGTGCGCGTAAATTTTCAGCACTTGTAATTTGCATCTGTAAAATAAATAATTATGGGACGTCTTTGTTGGTGCTTCGATGTCTCGGGGGCTTTGTGGCGTTTGTCGCGGAATCGTCGGCTGATGTATGGAAATTGTGTTGAATATTTTTCCTTGTAAGCATTGAGTTTTTTTGAAAGGCTTTATGATTTTTGAAGCGTGTATTTAAGTCGCAGATATATACCAATGACCTTGAGTGGAGCTTGCGTGTTCTGTACTAAGCTCAGACAACGCGACGTACGTCCAGCAAGTAATAGGACTCGCCCATCCCAAATGCGAATGGAATCGCTGTCCCAAATTAGACGCATTATTAATTTATTATATATAAAACAAAAGGAATTTTAATAAAACGCATTATACATATAATTATCACTTGCTCAAAAAACGGTGAAGGAAAACATCGTGAGGAAACCGGCATGCCTGAGAGATATTTCTCGACGGCATGTGAAGCCAAGTCAGAGGCCCGTGGGCGGCTTTAAAACTCTGACACCAGGTTAGTTTACTAACCACACGAAAAGAAGAAGATAAAACGCGTATACTAAAAGACCAATAATTATATTATCTTTAAAATGGTGAAGGTTTCAGAAAAAATCGCTTGATAGATAGATTTTGCGTGATTCTTAGTTTTTTATCCGCGTTAGACATAACTTTACAAATTAATTTCACTATCTAAAATATTCATACATTAAGTTATTAAGAAAATGGTCTAATTTAACTTTTTTTTTTTCAAATCATTAACACTGCTCGTTTATGATCGTGATCTTCAGTATAACATCATTAAAATTCGGCTATCGTCGCCTTAAGCGATGCGACGATGTTACATGCGGAGATTCCGTATCGATGATATAGAATCTTTACAATTAAAAGAAGTCTCCGCAATATTTTTTTAAATCGGTCCAGTAGTTTTTGAATTTATTAATTACAAAAAACATTTACAATATTAATTAATTAATTAATATTATAAAGAGGTAAAATTTGTTTGTTTGTTTGTAAGTTTGTATGTAGGAGGTAATCTCCGGAAATACCAGCCGGATTTGTAAAATGCTTTTCGCATTGGTTAGCCCAATTCTTGAGGAAGGTTCTAGGAAGTCGTGGGCTGGGGGCCAACCACCACCTCTTTTCAACCGACTTCAAAAAGGAGGAGGTTCTCAATTCGGCTGTATGTTTTTTTTTTTTTTGTATGTTTGTTACGTGATTACTCCGCCAATTATGAATTGATTTTGATGATTCTTTTTTTGTTTGGTAGGGCATACTTCAGAAGTGGTCCCATATAAATTTGGTCAAGATCTGATGAGGGGTTTTTGAGTTAGCTTCAATAATACGTATTTTTCCCATCTAGTATATATGTGGATGATATTCTAATAGTTCCTGCCACTGTAATTTACATAGCAGGTAATGGGTATTCAAATTTTTGTGGGGGTTTTGTGTAGGTACCACAACCAAAAAGTGAAAAATAAAAACTTTTTCACAAAAAATAAAACCGACTTCCAAAAAAAACACTACAAAGTGAAAAATAACTTTTATTTCGGAAGTCGGTGGCAAAAAAACGAAAATAAAACCCCAAAGACACCGACTTCCGAACTCAAAGTTATTTTTCACTTTGTAGTGTTTTTTTTGGAAGTCGGTTTTATTTTTTGTGAAAAAGTTTTTATAGCAGTATTATTTTGATGTTACTTCAGTGCGCGAAAGAAGTGGAGCTATACAGGACGTCTAGCTCCATCTCTTTCCCACGCTCAAGTAAGATTAAAATAATACTGCTAAAAGAGGTGGTGGTAGGGCCCCAGAAGCTAGTATTTCATAAAGAGCTCCACCATAATGCGTATCTACAACCTGGCAATAAGCGGCAGTACTTTCGTTTAGTTCAAGAACCACTTTACAAGAATCTACTTCAATAAAAAATATGAATTAAACATAGTTATAAGTATCTACAAATTAATCAAGTCAGAGTACCCTTATTTAAATGGCCAAAGTAAGGCATCGGTAGGTACCTGCGAGTGTGCATCGAACAGCAACGAATAAGCGACGAGATCGAGTGCGGCGACGCAGTCTCTTGACGCCGAGTGTGGGAAATGAGCAGAAAACATCGATAGTTGCCAGCCCGCTGAGCACAGCAAACGTAATATCCAGCCTTGCGAATAAGCAGGTAGTTAAGTATACCTACTTTCTTTAAGAACATAATATACTAGTAAAAAGTTGACATCGGTCCGTGAGATGTGATTTAATTATGTAACTATAATTTAATATTTTGTAACATATAATTTAAAAGTGTCCATGGAATTTCTTGCCGTTTGTTGTCCATAGGATCGTACCTACTACGCATTGGAATGGGCAACAAGATTCATATTTATTAATGAGGGATTCCTTTGAAAATTCAAAAGTGCCTGTATCAAACTAAAGTAATCGTATATTGAAATAAATTGCTTGGATTTTGAGATCCACACCGGAGAGGTGTTGAGTTGTTAAAGAAGGAAAAAGTAACCTAGCCCATTGCTGGATGATGTCTGGTTTCTACAAAGATCAGAATCATTAGGTAGTTTTATTAATTGTGTTCCATCGTAGATCCTAGAGACTCCTCTCGAAATCCTCTCGTATGGGAGAGTGGAGATCCGTCTCGCAATCCCTAGTCCGACGGAGACGTCACGGGTTAGAGATGTTGAGGCAAACAGTAGGTAGGAGGTAATCTATCAAAACACTCGAGTTACGTGCCCATCGCGCTCCTAACACTGCTTCTGAAAGTGGGCAACATCGCAAATAGCTGTCAAATATTTCGCTGTTTTCATTAATTTGCCAATATATTAGGTACTGTATGGAAATATGAAATATCGCTAACTAGTGAACTAAAATATTTATTATAAAATGCACGAGTAAAGTACCTACTGCTCAAAGTCAAAGTCAAATAATTTAATTCAATTAGGCACTTTTAAGGCACTTTTGAACGTCAAAATGTACTCTTAAGTACGAGTATCTATCGGACGGTGAGCAATGGGTAGCTCGCCGACCGGTAAGGACCAAGCCCGGGTCGACGGCGCGTTGTGTTCCACGCGCGCCTCAAAGAGATGTCATCAAGTGAGGGGGTCCGATGAGACCATTGCCTGCCGGGGTTGCGGGAAAGTCCGAAAGGGATACCGTGGCCCCCTGGCATTGCACAGGCAACAGAAGGAACACGGGTGGGTTTTAGTCAGTAAGAGTCTGACACGCCCTCCTGCTCCACCCAGAGCGGGAGAAGTCATTTGATGATTTCCCACCCACAAAAAAAAAAAAAAAAAATACGAGTATCTATGCCCTACGGTGTTTTATTTGGTATTATGTGTATACCTACCTATACCTAAAATAAGAAGCCTGATTCGGCATTTCAATCTGAAGACCTGATGCAGTTCTTGTGCCGAGATATTCATTCAGATAAATTATTTTGCCAGTTAACTGTTAACTTATTCCAACTACTAAAGCAGTCAGGATTGCGTACCTAACTCATGAGGCCAACATTTAAAATAACATCGGCTATTCGCACGGTTGCTTCCGCCGTGCTGATCAATTAATTAGCCAGCGGGAGCCAAAATACGCTTGATAAAATACTCAACGGCGACAGGATTCAGTACCTACTTACGCCTGCCTATTTTAGAACAACTCATTAATGTATGAAAACGTTAGTAGTTGGAGTTTAATAGGGTTTCTCAAGTGAAAGGTGTGCTTGAGGCGAGTGAAACGGTTTTTAAATATTAGCGTAGCGGTTAATTTGTAAAAAGCAGTTATGAATAAAAAAGTTGCAGCCCTCTATCACACACAGTTATGGCGCTACAAGTTTGTTTTGGCGCAAATCGGAACTAACGCCGTCATATTGTTTTGTTCAATACATTTGTTTAGCAACAGCGCCCCCTGTCAACGTCATTCGAGCGGTTTCCTAGAAGAGCGGTGGCCGCACTTAATGACCGCAGTGACGGCTGTCATGAAAATGATGGCAGCGACAAAGATTTAAATCGATAGATTCGCCCTACCGCGTCAAAAGATATTCGCGTTTCTTATCGTTTTGACACCTCTGACACACAATTTTTTTTTTTTTTTTAAACGTTGCCTCACACTAGGATTTTCTCCTGTATCGTGGGTGCGTTTACATACATTTAAACTCACATACACAAACAGCCAGACCCGGAACAACAAATTGTAGGTCATGCAAATATTTGTTCCGTGTGG
This sequence comes from Xanthia togata, assembly GCA_963853775.1. Taxonomy (NCBI): domain Eukaryota; kingdom Metazoa; phylum Arthropoda; class Insecta; order Lepidoptera; family Noctuidae; genus Xanthia; species Xanthia togata. Next base: position 23,169,806 of record OY970794.1, on the reverse strand, counting down.
GAATTGAACCCGCGACACGCAGCGCAGCAGTCAATCGCTTAACCACTGCGCCAACCGTGCCGAACCGAATGATGCAGTTACTTGACTTGATTGTCATGGAACGCTATTTAATCATTTATGAGCTCACACTTCTCAGTATGGACACTTTTTCGCGTGACTAAGTACGGTGAGGGCAAATCTATCGATTTAAATCTTTGGGCAGCACGGTTTAACTTTACGGTGGCAAAAATGCTCTCTAGGAAAACCACGGATATCGAGGGATATGCCTTGGAGGCGTGGCACGTGGCGCCTCGATATTGCTGAATTGGGCTTATGTTCGAACGGCGGCTGTACGCTTCATTCAGTCGCTTTGCAATTGCGTACAGTGTATTATTGATGCGTAAAAAACCAAAATGTCGAGTTGTGCAGTAATAATTTGTAAAAATAGGTCTAGTAGGTACCATCAACCTGAAGACAAATGGCGTTTCCTACCACCGGTAAGTTAACATTTAAGTCACTATTTAATATTTTAAATCCATTTTGAAATCATTTACTAACTTACGTCCGGAGCGATACGAACTAGCCCGAATCTTCCCGAACGGAACGAACGTTTTGGATTTAGAGAGGTGCAATCGAGTGCGTGTGGCTGATTTTATCGACATGCGTATTATTGCAGTCGAATATATTTTTACAGAATTCAATGGATATTCTCGTATTACATGTATAGTATAAGAGTAAAACTAGTTATTAATTTAATGTTGTTTGAAGCAAATAAAGACATTGTTATTTCAATACAGTTACTCCTCTATCCGGTAATACCATATTTATAAAATATTCCCATTTTATTATAGTTAAAATAACCCATATTTTCGGATAGGTATATAAAAACAAAAGAAATTAAATAAAGAAAATTAAACGAAGTTATAATAATGCAAGAATGTCCTAAAATTAAATATCGATAAAAATTATCGACCATCGCTTTCGACTCCCTAATTGCATGCGTGTGCATTGAATGTTCGCAAATAGCAAGTGTTTACAAGTGAATGCCCCGCCCATTCTATGTATGTGTGCTATTAGAAATTGATTTAGTGTAGCTACTTTCTTCTTAGTGTGCGTGTTCAAATTTTAAGTGAGTGTCGTAAGTACACCATTTGTTAATGTTGTCATTATTTTGGTGGGAGATAAGCGGTGGCACTAGGATTCCTTACTATTCCCCAATGAAGGCATATCTCTGGATATCTATGAGGAATTCACGTTACATACCAGTCATAGCCGGATTTAAGGCCCCCGGCAACAGGGCCCCGGGTCTCCACAAAATAGGGGCCTACACAATTTGATCTATTTTAGTTTTTTTTTTAATCCCATTCATAAAGAACCCTATATAATTTTGTTCATATCCAGAAACCGAATTAAATCCATTTTTCGATTTCCATTTTATATTTAAAAACGCACGACGGCAACGCGTACTGCAGACAAATTTCCCAACAAGTTAGAATCGACTTCGAATGTCGCCGTCACTATACACGCGTCTATCTACGTACGATTAATTCGCATCCAATGTGTACGCTCTTATACCTAGTATGTAGATACTTTTAAGTACTTGACTAAAAGACTACAGATATTGCAATCCACTGAGACGCGCCCCATCCAATTCGCTAAATAGATCGATAAAAAAAATCTGTGCCTCCACTTCTTGGTTGCCCCAGGGCCTCAACACTTTTAAGTCCCGGCCTGGGGCCGTATTATGACGTATTAATGCCACCATTATTCCAGTGTGCGTGAGAGACGGAGCTATACAAGGCCGCTAGCACCATCCTTTTTTCGCAGTGGAATAATGATGGCATTAATACTTCATAATAAGGCCCCTGAACTCAGTAAGTCAGTACAGAATGATTGAGCTATTTAGGAATTCAGAATCCTACTGCGCTCTCTAATAATATTTTGGTGCTGCGACCGCCGACCGTATACAAAACTGATATACACAGGGATGTGTAATCACCTTCTAAATATATGGCTTCGATCATCTCGTCACTGAACTCATCGCCTCAACTCCCCACGATTGATAGTACCTACCTACATGAAATTAAAATGATAAAATACCAACAACTTTAATTATAATCCTACATAGTTACTCGAACACTGCGACTTTTATGTTTAGCACTGTCTATCGTCTGAGAAAATGTAAAAACAAATTTGCTTGAGGAGATCGATTCTAGCAGTGATGAAGGAAAATTTCGTAACAAAATGATATTATATTTCTTTCAATAGATCAAACTAATATTATGTAAAGCGAGACAAAGGACCACGAAAACAAGAAAAAATCGAAAGTAGTCGAAAAAAATATTTATTTCATTAGATTATAAGCTGTCATTACATAGTTAATACATTATTGTACTTGGCAGATCAACTTTATGTAAACACGATAAAGTTAGAATTTTATTTTATTGCTTTTACACCTAGCGAACAACGTAGATATAATTTCTTATAACGTTTAGTAAGTACCAATCACTTATTACAGGTTAGAAGAAATGCAGTGTATTTATTGCTACAATCATCCAGTAATAACACCAACTTATTATTGTCGCTAATTACTGTAGGGCAAAGGCCTCTTGTGCCGTCAATAGTGTTTACAATAATACGCAATTAGTTGCGTAACGCACTTTCAATCCCAATCCGAAAGCTTTGAAGGATATTGCAAAATCCATTGCTTGATAGGTTTGAAAAATTCGTCTGCGCTATAATTTAAATAACGCAATGAACGTGGCTGAACTGTCAAAATATAACCCATTGCGATTAATTGGCATTTTATGTGTGTAACGCAAATACCCCGCAGTACTTTGGAAAAAAAAATGCTTTTGGCTCATTAAAAGATTCATTCAAAATACATGCTAAATAATGGAATCAAAATTATTATCTGAAATGTTTGATATTTTTGTACAATTTTAATAATAATATAGAATTCTAGTTTCTGCATTTCCTCTGCCCAATATCTAAAAAAACTATAATGTTTATGTTACGTTTAATAAATGCAAATATACGTAAATAAATTAAATAATAATTTATACATATAAAAATATTTCTATGTAATAAAATTTCGAAAATATTCTAGGATCATGAAAATTTAATTATTTTTCACTGGAAACTTTGGTTTTGTTATTAGAAACTAAGATACTTAAAATCTAAGTTATTTGATAAAAGTATTAATGCTACACATAGAGATTCAATAATTATATGGCTAAAAAGTCCATTCAATATAAAAAGTTAGACTATGCAAAAGAAACTTGCATCTCTATGGAAGTTAAAAATACATGCTTTTCTTTTATAATCTGTGCTGAAGTGTTACCAGCCTCAAAATATTTGTATCACATATCTACTTCTTTCCTTAACTATTTTAGCTGCTTAGTACATTTGTTATTATAATGAATGGTTGTTAAAATTTACTCAGGTAGAAAAAGACTTATCAAGCACTTCCAAATTTTCAAAGGACCAATTTCAAGTCTAACCCGACGCAAAAAACAATATTGTACAGAAAAAAGCTCAATAACATTGGCAACACTCAGTGCGTCGCGTCGTTTGGTTTAACCCAATATTTTTTTTCTTAGAATGGAAGACTTCGAAATAGCTGAGATTTACTTCAACACTTAACTTTAAACCTCGTTTCTTAACAGCACAGCTTCCTAATTTAAAATTCATCATGGCGGGCGAGCGCTTCGCCGAAGTCAGTTGCTTGAGAACCGACAAAGAGGTCGTATTTGTCAAGAATCTCTGTTTTTGTGAGTTTTTCGTCGGCATCCGTGTCTGCTTCGAAGACTAGGTGTCTTGCTTCTGCTTCGGCGTGGTCGAATTCCGGGGGTGCGATCCAGTCTTTGACTTCGTTCTCGTCCATGAAACCATCTTTGTCTGTGTCTCTGTTGAAAAATGTGGCGTTTAGTTGAGATGTGATTGTAACCAAATGCTAATAACCTATTTGCGTGCGACAAATTTTGATTTTGGTAACTTAGGGTCCCAATCATAACGTATCAGAAAAACTTAAATTTCTATTACAAGTCTACACATCTTGTCATGTCTTGCCTTTTTATTAGAACTAGGTTTAAAACGGTGATAACGCATTTAAAAAAATATGATGAGTTTTTGAATATTGTATAATCTAAATCTAACGTAATCAATCTTATCTGAACTCTTATCATGTAGCTCTAACCGTATAAAATTAATTTAAAAATAATTAATTCGGTATTTGTTGCCTACACTATACAACAACCGCTGTTGCACACTTCAGCAATTACACAAATCTCGTATTACTAATAATTTCTAACAATATTAGACCAACATTTGAGAATAGAAAGAAAATACGTTTATTTGCGGTACATATGACGCAAGCAAAGGAACCAACACTAAAAAACAATTTGGGGGAAAATATGCGTCACATCCACGCAAAACGGCCATCACTCAGCATAATGCTGGGACCCTATGCGAGACAGAGCCCCAGCGCTGGTTTTCAGTGACAGCCGGCGTTGACGTGATGACGTCAAACCGGTGCAGCATATACAGAAATAACAAAATAAGACAAAAATAAAATAAACACAATAGTTCCTAAATATATAAAATATAATATTTAAAATGGCAACATTGGCACAATCATTACGACAACCTATAATGTCCTCACTGCTGGGACACAAGCCTCCTCTCTTCGAGAGGGAGTGGGCTGTAATCTACCACGCGGACCCCGTGAGGGTCGGCAATATCAAGTCTTAAATTTTTTGTTAGCCACATTTCTTATTTCCATACAGTAATATTGCCTTATTAATCAAAACAGAAATATTTGATATCTATTTGCGACGTTGCCCACTTTCAGAATAAACGCTATTAAAATAAGAGTGGAATGTTAAAACAAAATAGCTATTCAATGTCACCATAAATAGGGCAATAAGAATGCATGACGACTAACTGGCCGGCCGTATTGTTCAGTGTCAATACAGTCAATGGAGCTAAATTGATATTAATGTGATAGCGGTGACCGAGTGACGCCGGTTTATTGAAATGATTTGTGTATCAATGTGAATGACTGTGTTATTATTGCGAAAGAGCAATGAACTAGAAATATTGGAATATCTTGAAATGCGAATTGTTGAAACGAAAATCTTGAAAATCGCTCAACGCTCCTGAAGAAGTCAGGAGCGTTGAGCGATTTTTGGTAGGGGTAAATTTGGGAATTCCCGTAGTGCTGGGCTATAGGATATAGATGGCAGCAGTTTGAAATTTTCACTTTTACTTTTAAGAACGGTTTTATGAATCTGAGGACGATTTTGCCTGTATCACTATGCTTCCAGAGAGTAAACGTGTCTTCTGTTATGCTAAGCTTATACGTTAGGATTCGGGCATTAAGTGCGGTAAGTGCGGTGCGGTGCGCTATTCAGTTTCTTGAAATTCTAAGGGCCGGCCACGACACAGGGCGGCGCTCAAATGTTCCCCGCCGCTCTCCCCTGCGCACGCCGCACCGGGCGACTCACGGCGCGCTCTAAATAATTTCTAACACGTGTTCCCGCCGCGGTCGCAGACGCAAGACGCAAGTCGCGCAAGCGGTGTAGTCGTAGCCAAGACGTAACGATTTGAAACTATTGTGAGTTCGTAGATGTTTTTTATCACTGGCTGCTATTTTGATAAACCAATAACAACTCTGGTAAGCCTTTGCACCATATTTGTATTGGAGTAATTGCCAGTTGGATTTCAAGATTCATTCGTTTAGCTTTTCGAATAAGCTTCTCGTTCTAACACCATTTTTTGTTAATTTTTAGGGTTCCGTATCCGATGGGGCCAAACGGAACCCTATTACCAAGCTTCCACTGTCCGTCCGTCCGTCTGTCTGTCAGCGGGCTGTATCACATGAACCTTAATAGGTATACAGATGAAATTTTCACAGATTGTGTATTTCTATTGCGGCAATAACAAGAAATAATAAAAATAAAGTTGAAAAGTAAAGGTAGTCTCCATACAAGAAACGTTTTTCGGAATATTTTGCTAAATATTGTACGGTGGTACAGAACCCTTGACCGGTTTTTGCTTTTCATTCGGCATCTTGCACTAAAAATGAAAAGTCTGAACAAAAAATGAATCATAATTGAAAAATGAAGTCACTAGCGACCCGATCCAACGATCCACAGAATAATCGAGAAATGAAAGGAGCGGATAAACCGTTCATTCCCATACAATTTTGTCGGTGTCGTGAGAACTAGAAATGAAACAAAAATTAATGTTCACTCGGGTGAAAAGTCTGATATCGGCTTTAGGCCGCGCGCACTTTGGTTGCGTTTTCGTACGAATTTCACTCGTTCGTACACGTATGAACACGCACGAACGATCCCGACCTTCCAAGTAAAAAGGGAGCGCGCAGACTGGGTGCAAGTTGGTCGTACGTATACGTACGTATAGTTCCAACGTCCAAAAACAATCCCAACTTGTTGGCATTTTTCGTGCGTTCAATGCGATATTTGACCGGAACACTACCTATTTGACGGAGAAAAACGTATCCAGTGTGCACTCAATTCGCACGACCATGGTTGTACGTGTACGCACGAGTGAAATTCGTACGAAAACGCATCCAAAGTGCACGCGGCCTTACGGCAAGGGGTTCACAGTCGAAACAGTACATAATAGTAACTGACCTGTACCCATGGAACTGCTCCCTCTCCTGCTTGACCCAGTCGGGCTCCTCTTCGTCCTCGCCGTCCTCAGGCTTGTACATGTCGCCGATGTACTCGTCCAAGGACACCTTGCCGTCCTGTAATATTGAGTAAAACCTTTTAGTTTTATACAGGGTGTTTGGCGCATGGACCGACACAATTTTTTCAGGGATTTGGGAGGTCATTAGCTAGGTTCTACCCATACACCCTTTGTCCCAAATGTCACGGTTGGTTACATATGATTATTTTTTTAAAATGAAAAAAAATCCCAAAATGTGTCCTTTAATTTGAAATAACTTTTTTGTTTGTGGGTGTAGTGGCACAAAACAAATTTTGTTGCATTCTCCAAAGTCCTTTAAATCTAAAAACATCTTTGTTTTATACAACTGGTTTCAAGAAAATTCCTTACAAGCTTCCAAAGTTAATTTTTGTATTTAATGAATGAAATTTTACAACTTCTAAATTAATTATAAAAAAAACTAAAAGCTATTTTGAACTTAGCTAGAACCTAGCTAATGACCTCCCAAATCCCTGAAAAAATTGTGTCGGTCCATGCGCCAAACACCCTGTATAATCTGGAATCAGTAATACCAGGTATAAATTCCTTTTGTAAAGAGGATGAACGCAAGTTAAGTATTTACTACTAGTTCTTACCCGCGGCTTCGCTCGCGTTAATGTAGATTTTTCTGGATGAAAGGTATCCTATGTGTATGTTATAAACAGACTCCCTTGCGCATTTATAATTATGCATGTATAATAAAGTTAGGATTAAGGCAGTTATCAACTGATTACGAGCCTTGTAAACGCCATTCCAAGGTCAATTCAAACTATTATTATCCATTAAAAAAAAATGACAACGTCGAATTTTCTTAATTTTAAATATGTATACTGGTTTGAATGAAAATGATTTACTCGTAGTTATTAATGAAGCTTAGATACACACATCGAGATTCTAGTGTTACGTTATCTTTGAAACTATGGTTTTTTGGAACACGTGAGGACTTTTTGTATTATTTTTATTTATAGCAACTTTAGACGTATCGGGGCATCAGAAGGAACACGTTGTATATTATTTATTTATTTAATCTAATAAGTGTTAAAATTAAATAGTATCATCTGTAGGTACACCTGACCTAAGCTAGTTAACAAAACAGTAGGTGTTGCAACCAGCACCCTTACTAAATTATAAAATAACTTGTATTAAGGGCAAGCCCATACATACTTCAGTTTCACAATTATATATAGAAAGATTTGCATAAACAAATCATTTATCCGACACTATCCGGATTAGTATTTAAAATCTGTAAGTATTACCTAAATAGATAGTAGACATTAAACGCAAGGTTTCTTATGAGGATTCTAAGAAGTACCTACAATTCCATGAAGATATATCATGTGGTTATTACCTTATCTTTATCGATGTCTTCCATGGTCTCGAGCACGACGACGTCCCTCATTTCGGAGTGGTCCTCCGGGTGAAGGAACGCGGCGAACTCCGTGCGGTTCAACGCGTCATTTTCGTCAGCGTCTGAAGATGAAAACATCTACTTAATAAACATCTTAAATTCGCTGACAGACAACCAAGAGCCTAAACCGCTGGGTATAAACCTAAGCTTTCAATTTTGCACAAGAGTTCCTTAGACATATCGCTCTTCGGCAAGAAGGGGAAGTCAGAACTAAAAAAACAACGGGAAATTTTATTCTTTTTGCTACATCATAAAGGACTTTTTTAGGATTAGCGTAATTGCTTAGCCTAAAAACCGCCCGTAGTTGGGATGTATCTATCCCGAGAACAAACTTACGTTGAAAAACATGATCTCCCATATGGAATGTATGGGTGAACAAATTTTTACTTGTTAAGTTGTAGAGCCTATTAAGCTGTGATAGTTTTCCTTTTAATTTCGTTAAATATACCACTACCTTGATTTTTTTCACATATATCTAGAACCAACCATTAAGCTGGCAAAGCTTAATATTTCGCAAACGGATCCCTCAATCCAAAAATGGTTTCAACAGACTCGCAATATTTTTGAACGACCTTTTCAAAGACAAACGAATAAAAAAAAAACACTTTACGTGTAGAGGAGGTAATTTATTTTTTCTTCATGATTTTATTTTACCACTTCGTCTGCGTGATCAATATGTATACCCATGCCAAATTACAGCTTTGTAGTAAGTACTAAGAGTCTCTGAGGTAAGCCACAGACAGACGGACATGGCGAAACTATAAGGGTTCCTTGTTTACTACGGAAAATCAATAATCGAGAAATTTTATTCATCATTTAAAACGACTTTTTTAGGATTGACGTAATTGAGGGAGCCAAAAAGATGGGACTTCATGCTTCGTCGCACTCTTACCGCTGCTTTTAAACTTTTAAATCATCATACCCAAAAATTGCTATTTTTGAATTATGTATAGCTTCTCACAAATGAACGATCTAATAACGAAGGTGAGTACTAAGGCAGTATTTATAAAAATTCTGCCCCTAAAGGTGTTAAATAGGGGACAAAGTTTGAAAGCCAGTTCGTCATTTTTGCCGATGGCAAATCACATCGGGCGCATCGCTTGTACTTATACATATAATTAAGTTTAGAATTGTCCACTTTATGACGAAAAGAAAAGAACTAGAAATATTTTGGAGAGAAGACGTAAAACACATTCGAATACTTGTTGAATAATTATAATACATTATTTTATGTTTACGACATGTGAAGCCTCTGCAAAGGGAGGGTTATTCTACTTACGTAGATACTTATTATCTTATTATCTCTAAAAACTATATAGATTTTAGATTAGGTATATCAAACCAAGACTATCACTGCACATAAACTTCTGATTACCGTACAAGTAGTACAATCACAATTGCTATTTCTAGTTTGCCGCCTACAGTCCCAACAATGACCTATTTCCTTCAATTGACGTATAACTTCCAATAGAACAATATGCAGGTCATATAATACTTATGTAGGTATGTTTGCTACTATACGTAAGTACACACACGCTGACCACACGCTCACCACAAAAGCTGACCTCACATTGTACGGAAATCCTATACAATGCGAGATCAGCATAAACTGGAAATGTATAGCTTGATGTGTAGCCGTGTGTACACCCAGCACGCGTAGCATGACCACCATAGAAACGCGTTTTGTCGACGGAAGAATAGACAAAATGACAGTTTGTGACTGTGAATATGTCATTTTGTCTACTCTTCCGTAGATAAAATCCGTATCTGCAGGAACTTGCAGGACTTGAAATAATAACTGTTAAGTCAAACCTAAACCAGCGGGGTGATTGCGTAACACACGAGAGTAGCAATCGCTTTCATTTTGACAGCTCAACAACATTCATTGCGTTATTTACGTTATGGAGCAGACAAATTTTTCGAACATTGGATTAGCAACATCCTTCAAAATAATTATAATTGTGATTGAAATATACGCAATTAGGGTGCAGTTTCAATGAATGCAGCTTTAAGAAATGTATGCTTCAATGGTTTGTTTTGATTGTGTAAAGATATAAAATACTGATTGACTGATAAAAGGATTATTGCAAGAGTAAATAGGAAAGTCCTGAGGCCCTAGTGTGTTTCATTTAACCATCTCGATTTTACGCATCGACCGCGCTTGGCGCTCCGATTGGCAGCCGGCCGGCCTTCACCAGTAAAGGGCCAATCGGAGCGCCGAACGCGGTCGATGCGTTAAGTCGAGATGGTTAAAAGAAACTCACACAAGGGCCTGTGAGGACCATGAAAAAGCGAGCTTTACTAAGGCCTCGGATTTATAGTCGCGTTTTCCTCGCAAAGGACAATAATTCCACTTTTTATTTTTGTGTTATATTAAATTTGTATTATTATCTTCTCGTGCGAGTCCCAATAAATACTATTCCTATCTTTCTTTCGCTACACATTTTTGTCAAGGTCACCTTATCACAATAACTCACCAGCATAAGTCCACCTCCTACGATCCCTCTTCAGCAGGTTGGTGTAAGTGAACCCTTCGCTGTTCGGCAGCTTGAGTTCCTTCGGGTCCATCTCATCCATAAAGCCGTACACGTTCTTTCTGTATGCCTACAAAAAAAAACAATTGGTTAAGTAATAGAACTTTTTTTTCCTTAAGGCGAAAGCGTCAGGGTAGCCAGCAAAATTCATTTTTTTTAACGTTTTTTGCGATTAGTGGGATGTACTAATCGCAAAAAACGTAAGAAAATAAACGCCGTGCGTCGGCAGCTTACAGCGGCAGCGTACGCCGCGTCAGGATGCTTACTATAGGAATACTGTTGTGGTCTCTTTCACACGGCGACGTCAACATCTTGCTGTGCTCAGACGTCGATCGGAACGTTGAAGCTGAAGTCGGGACGTCGCCTCATAGCATAAATTAGGTGACCAAAGGCTACTGAATGGGTCATGAGTGGGTTATGTTGTTGCCAGAAAAAATAGGCGTACGTTAAATTAGCGACATGATAAATAGCTTTTGATAAAAGTTGTGGTCGATTTAATATCACTAGTTATCATATTGAAACACTCATCAATACCAGTCGCTATAACTGCCTACCTCTCGAAGCATCGCTTATTTTTATTCTGCCATACCAATTTCAGCCTTATACACAAGAAACTTAAAGTTGAATTTAATTTGTTATCGAAAAAATAGCTTTATCGCCGATCCGATGTCCGCCGACCTTGAAAAGCATGACACTTTTTCAACAAATAAATTAATTTGACAGTCTCCTCACCTCCCAAGCAATAACTTCATCATTGTTAGGATTATGCTGTCTCCAGTGGCGGTCAACATCCTCAGTGATGTACCGCTTCTGGGTGTATCTGATCCAATCCTTCAGTTCCACTAGCGTCACAAAACCGTCCTTGTCTCCGTCGATCTTGTCCACGATTATTCTAGAAGAATTAATCAAAATATTCACTATCGCGCTTGATAATGAGGTCAATGAAGTGTGATAGATGAATTTTTATATAAGTACTTCATTATAACGTAAGATGTTTAATGTGTACGTGTAATGAATTATTACTACTGTGATTGAATGCACAATCCAGCAGTTTCTGTCTATTATTAGGTACCAGAAACACTCAAATTACATTTTCATATAAATCATTTCAAGACAATAATTATTCAAGGTGTTTTTTTTTATTTTTTTGGCGATTATCTTATACTAATTTGTAATTTACTAAGAATTTAAGACTCCAATATATGCCAGTGGTCTTGATTGGTTAGCTTGCGTGTTCTGTGCCGAGCTCACGCAACGCGCCGTACGTCCAGCCAGTAATAGGACTCACCCATCAAGCCCGTCCCAAATTAGACGCATTATTAATTTATTATACATAAATCAAAAGGTATTTTAATAAAGCACGTATACTAAAAGGTAAATAGTTAAATTATCTTTAAAATGGTGAAGGTTTCAGAAAAATACCCTTGATAGTTTATGTCTGATTGTTTTTGATTTTCAGTTTTTTATCCACGTTTGGCCAGGTTCCCACTACGCCGGACCGGCAGATTTACCGGCATGGCAAAACTGCCGGAAGAGCGTTCACATTATGCCAGATCCGGCAAAAACACCGAGCTCGGCATTGTAACGGACCGTTTTGACACTGCGAAGCTCCGGTAGCACACCCGGACCGGAGTAATATGAACGAGTTTGCGCCGTCGTCCATTGTGCTCACAGGTCCGAATTCAACTGAGGTGAGTACTTGACTGTCCGGTTTTCTTGTGGGATCCGGTGTAATGTCAACACTATTTTCCGGGAGCCGGTTTCCGGCAAATCCGTCCGGCACAGTGGGAACAATCACCATGTAATATGAATATAATCTAAAATAATCACAGGTTAAGTTATTAATAAAATGCCCTTATTAAACTTATTACACCTCATTAAAAGTCGCTTAGTATCGCCTTAAGATCAGGTCATGCCTGTTATCCCCGGAATGTGATCATCCTTATAATGTAGAATGATCTTTATGCACCACCTTATTTAGTTAGCATAAAACAGATTTTAGGTCAATTACTCAAAATTTAAAACTTACTCAGTTACTATGTGTTGCTTAATTACAAACTTCATGTTACTATGTTAATTGAAATCTGATAACAGAACATTTAACTATTTCAATAGAAAATTAAATAGCCTGGAGAATCTAAACTAATCAAATCTGCATGAGTATACAAATTTTAAAAAAATATTGATGAAAAGTAAAGTATAAACATTTTAGATGTAGATAAAATCCCCAAATAATCTTACATCTCTTCTTAATCTTGGCAGATAAATCTATATATATAAAAGAAAGTCGTGTTAGTTACACTATTTATAACTCAAGAACTGCTGAACCGATTTGGCTGAAAATTGGTGGGGAGGTAGCTTAGAACCAGGAGACTGTTGACTGGACACTGGTAGGTAAGTAGGTAGGTAGGTAAGGTAGGGTAGGTAGGTGCGCCGTAGATAAGTACTTAGTGCTACCCGTGCAAAGCCGAGGCGGACAGTTTTACTAAATAAAAGATTATTTTATTTTATGTAGGTATGCATGATAGCTACAGTAATCAGTTTTAAAAATAACTAGACTGTATACACAGATGGTCTGAACTGTTATCTACTAGTTTAACCAACCCACTTTGTGTAGGTGAGATCATTGACCCACTGAGATAATCTCAAGATGCAGGAAATTGGAAGATCTGCGGTGTAACTAGAACTTACTGGAATGTTTTAAATGAGATCATTTGGTTTTGTAGATATTTGATGCATGAGGTGGAAGTTACAGTTTAACTGGGTTTGGCTGGTTATTGGCACTTGATCAGTAGATGGACACTGACCGAGACACAAAAGATGTGTTGTTATTACGCCTATGGGAGTTTAGTGTCCCTCAGTGTTAAGCATGTGGCACCATGGTTTGTGTTGTCTTTTTTATTATTTGGATAGCTTGAAGTTTCACTTAATTCAGACGATAATATCATGGGAATAACAACTGAATGTGTGTAAAGTGAATAAATGTCCAAACAAACTGTGACAGAACAAAAAGTTACTTTTGCCTCATAATGCATGCATGGCTTAGTACTGCATAATAATAGGCACAAAAAGTATGTGAGAATAGGATGATACTGGAAGTATAGTGGTCAAAAATAGGTTGGAATAATCAGATTAAACAATCAGAATATTCACTACTGGGGTAAACTGGTAGTAATATTATTCACATAACAAGAACAGAATACCTATACTAGAAAAACTGGGAAAAAAGGTAACATGTTTCAACTCACCCCAATCTCCTTTTGCTCTCTTCGGGAGGCAGTTGATCAAATGTCTTTGCCTGATCTTCCCCCAAAAAGGCATCATGATCAAACTGCTTGTTATGGTGTTCGTTGTTAAAATGTTCGGACTCCGAGAGACGATCCATAAGCCGCTTTGTTTCTTCAGGAGTCGGCACGCCGGCAAATACCGCCGAAACGGCCAATGCAACGAACAGCGTCCTCAGCATTTCGATCTATAAAAAACACAATACTTACGCTCAATTTGAAACGCAATACAAATCTAATGAGTTTCTTAAAATTACATAAAGTTTGTAATCATTGAAATAATTAAATTAAGTACCTTCTTCAATGATAAATTCTGATTAACTTAGCGTTAAAATACTTACCCGTTGGATACCGCCACGTCAACACGACCACGTAAACTTCCTCGTTCCCGGAAAGATAACACAATCGGGATGAATCGGAAATCTGAATCGCGGGATCGGAGCGTCAGTCAATCAGCACTTGAAACAAAACTCGAGCGAGGAAGGATGCTCACGGACAGGGTTGCCAGGCGATTCACGATTGGGTATAGTAAAAGTACTCTGTGACGATTGCGATTGAATTATCGTATCAATATTCGAAAATTATCGTACAACAACTGCCAGAGCCACGCGGAACGCGTAGCTAATTCGCAAGACTAGAAATAGGATATAAAGGAGATTGACCAAATTTGTATGGGCTCTAGTCCAAAAAAAAAACTGCTGCCCCCAGATTTGACACTATTGTCGGTGGACTTATACTGATGGACTATGTGTGCGCATACGCATCAAATTCTAACCCACAGTTACAGTATGCGCAAAACTTTTTGAGCTCTCGGAAGTTGCACGTGTTATATAAATGTAATTATTGTGTCTAAAAATAAATAATATGATATATAAATGTAATTATACTTGTTATACCTATAAATGTAATTATTATCTACGATTAATTTACTAAATGAGTTTAATAACAAACTTATTTTTTATAAGTCAAACACTGATTTGACTCAACTGTTGTTATTGTCTCCAATATCTTGGTTGAATTATGTAGTAGGGTCACACTGATTTATTTGTTGTTCCTATATTTAAATACTAAATGATTGAGGATACAAGTTTTATTAAATTATTTTGTTTAAGAATATCTAAGAGATTAGTTTACGTATAAATTATATTTTTGTAAAGGTATTATTACAGTTTATAGTTTAAAAGTATTTGTTTTGTACTAATAGTTCAGTTCATTTTATCTGTGGAAATATTCATGTTAGATAGGGTAAGGTAGACAACTGTCATTTGAAATGTTTTAAAAGGTCTTGTAACTTAATTCTTTTTCTCTTTTCTGTACGTATCACTGGACTGGTAACAATATAAAAGCTTATGTTAACATCTAAGAACAGACCCTGAGTGATGTCCATGTCCGTAATATTGAGTTGCTATAAGCTAATATAAGGAAATAATGTTGCTTATCAGAAGTTCTGCTTTTATTGTAAAATGGATTGAAATAAGGATCATCAGATCACTTCTGATGAAAGATCGATTAACTACAATGTTCATGTAAGTTAAATTGTCATTATATCTTGATTATTGCTGATAACTATGATGTTCTGTATGTATTAAAATATTGCTAATATTGCTACATAAGTGTTAAATCGAATTAAGGAATATTCATATTCTATTTGTCATTGATAAAGTTGTTAGCTTTACGAAATGGTCCAAGAGATTAATGTAATAACAAAACTAAATGCTAATGTAAAAATATGTTGATAAAATACTTCAAAACAAGCTTCCGTGGAGTTTCTTATCCTTCTTCTCCACGAAGACCTAGATTTGGAACGGATAACTAGCTTTCTCATTAACAATACCTATTTATTGACAAGTCTAATTGAAATAAATGCCTAGTCTTGTCTCCATGTGCTTTCTTATAATCCTTTTCCCTAAACACCATATTCATAGATATTAAAATACATAACATAACATCACGCCTTGTTTCCCCGAGGGGTTGGGCAGAGGTGCACCTGTAGTAGGTACACCCACATATTAAAATGCCTACATGATTAAATAATTAACTAATAGGTAACCTGAAAATCCTGACACTCAAAAGTTGATAGTTAAGTGGATATCAATGCCTCTAAATGTAGTATATCTAATAATCTTTTTCTCACACACGCGAGTGGCTGCTCAGTAAGTAAAAAATGTTTCACAGCTTACAATAAATGATTTTGCACTCATCTGTGCACAGACTACTTAGAGATACTACGTATCATCTGTGCCCTGCGCGGTTTAGTACACGGGCTTACGTTCAGAGGGCTCATAAAGTTTTGCGAGAACTGTACAGAGTAATTCAACGTTATTTGACACTGCAACGATACACTTTTGCTTGCGTTTACTGTTTGTATATCTTATTTCTATTACTTAAAAAATATTGTTTTAAAAATGCACTAAATAATTAGATGATTGAATTTAAAATAAAAGACGACATGAAGTTACATAAAAACCGTTTATTTAAAAAAATATATATATTTTAAATGTTATTTAACGAGAACCAGCCTGCACAGCTTATATAAAGTGCCTTATATATTGACTAGAATCTGTGCTGGATAGTCAATATTGTCATATCGCGCATACGCCAAAAACCACACGATAGACATTATAAATATGTGCACACGAGCCCAAAGTACGCATGCGACTCTTACATGAACAGTAATAATAATTGAGAGCCTCTAACCCAAGGTGGTCTGAGTTCACATATGTGTGATAAATCCGGCTTCGGGTATGCCTAGATTGAACTTTCCCTCGTAATAGCCAGAAGTTATTACCAGTTATATTAAAATTATTTTAAAGGTTATTCAAATCGCGGTTTTCTCTGTACACTTCTATTGTGTATATACATTACGAGCGTGTTAATTGTAATAACTCCTGGCCAGTTTTATTTGGTACGTTCCTAACGCAAACGTAACAAGTTCTTCCTCAGATATCCGTGGGAATTCTCTTACATCCGGTAGCTCTGCAGACATACTTTGAAACGGAACTCGCCGGCTATTGAGATTGTGGTCAACCACATACTGTGCGAGACAGTTTTCAACATTGATTCTATTGTTAATTCTCTTCACAAAAGCTGAAGCATTAACGTTATCTTAATAAGTTTGAATGTAATTCATTTGTTGACACACAATTAGCTTATGTGCCACATAGTCTTTTACATCATAGCTAGAGTAAGTTGACTGAAAGAGATCTCTACTTACTACCTTTACCGTTTTATTGTGTGTAATGTGAAGAGCGTTAGAGAAGGACTGCGCAGTTGCAATGCAAAGCGCATACAATAGAGCTTTCTATTACCTTGTCCCTCACACACAACTATACAACGATGTACAAACAAAGCAAACTCGCGTGTAAGCTAATTACCTGCGATAAAAAAGGTCACTAACTGTTGCTACCTGTATAAAAAAAAACCGGCCAAGTGCGTGTCAGACCACGCACAATGAAGGGTTCCGTAGTTGGACTGAATTTAACGTAAGAACAAATTTAACTTTGTAATTGAAAAACATGTTCTCCCATACGGAATATATGGGAGAACATGTTTTTGCAACCGCAAATTTAAGTTAGTCGATTATTACTCGTAAACTTGTAAAGCCCACTTGAGTGTGATAGTTTTCCTTTAAATTTCGTTATATATAAATACTAATGCCGTGACATTTGAATTTCTAACTACAACCGTTTATTTGATAGAGGGGGGGGACACTTGACTCTAACGAAAATTGGTACTTTAAAGCTTGATAAGTCACGAACGGTTTACTTATTCAAAAAACGGTCTTCGTAAATCCTTTTTTTCCTTTAATTATTTTTGAAAGACCTATCCAACGATATCCCAAACTATGGGAAGGACGAAAAAAAAAAATATCATCCCCACTTTACATGTAGGGGAGGTTAAATAAAGGACCCTAAGTAATTGTTTTTTTCAAAATTTATTTTACCTTTTTTTCGGCGTCATTAAGTTGTATACTCATGCCAAATTACAACTTTCTAGTACCAATAGTTTTTGAGCAAAACCGCGGACAGACAGACAGACGGATGGACATGGCGAAACTATAAGGGTTCCTTGTTGACTACGGAACCCTAAAAAGTGAAATGTGCAACTTTTTCTCAATGTTACTTTTTAGCTAATATCTATGTTTCTGTCGAACAGATTTTTTCGGTTCCATAGAAGAAAATGTTGCACTTGAATCCGTAAATCAAATGAGCTATGTGGTCAATCTGGGGGCACACGGCACACCTTGATTTTTTTTACCAATTTTAGGACCAATTTGGTCATTCTCCTTTTAGGAAGTCGTGAAATGTGAAAGAAATTACAAAAGTAACATGTTTCAGTTGCTAGTAGTTCTAAGTATATCAGCATCCTGAAAGTAAAGCTCCTTACAGTTTTTTTTAAGTTTGTTTCCTATTTTGGTTTTCGTCACATTATTTTTGCTGAATAGTCTTTCCATCGCACTTCGGAGGAGGTTTGCAAATTATCGAACTTTTGCGTACGATAATACATAATGCATTACATCGTACCGTTGTCGAAATTATCGTACATGTACGATAATTATTGTACGTCTGGCATCCCTGCTCACAGTGCTCACGGATGCTGTGCTTTACGTGCGTTCCAAAACCTAGCAAAGCTGTCAATGTCAATATTAAATTATGACAGTTTTCGTTGAAATAAGCAAAATCATGTTATTCATAAAAAATCATATTTTTTTCCTTTTTAGTAAAACAATGAAATTTGTATTATTTGAACTATTCATTTCATTGACTAATAAATATTTTATTTATTTGAATTAGTTTTAAAACGGAACTGTCGATTTTTTTTTTTTTTGGTAAGGAAAGAATAGTGCTGACAACAAATAAACGTTTGGCATCTGTTCGCAAAATTACTCGAATTGTAACAATCGAGTCAGATTGTACCACATCTACTGGCGAAACATTCACAATCTCTATTTTCTGTCAAAAATAGACATTTCAACATATTTTTACCAACTTCCAAAAGAAGGAAGGAAAAGAGTATGGGATGGATGTATAAAATTGTATATTTTAAATGGTTCGAGCTTACCTATCATATTTATACGGATTTGCCAAATATATTTTTGTTTGAAAGGGTACTTCAGAAATGGTCCCATTGTCATCAGGTTAGGATCTGATGTTGTGATCCTGGAGAAATCGGGGGAACTCTTCAAATATTATAGGCGCACCTGTAGCGATTTGGATATTTTTTATAGTAACTCGTGCAGTTGCTTTCGGAAAGCACCATTTGTTAAGTGGAACTGATGATGAAGACTACAGATGGCCACCGGAACTGCTCAATAATAAGTATTTCACGGGTTGGGATTCGATTACTTTAATACGGTTGCCAAGCAATTTATGCTCGTCACAATGCATATGGAGAAGTGGAGCTGATGATGAATTACCAGGAGAACTCCTCAACGATTAACGTCCCTGCATCGGGAAAAGAAATATTTTGTAAAAGGTGATGAGTAGTTGACATTAGGCTATTATAACTTAGATAAATTACACCCGCTAAAAAGCGATAAACAAAAACTTTTTTACAAACATAAACAACCAACTTCCAAAAAAGCACTACAAAGTGAAAAATAACTTAAATCTCGGAAGTCGGTAGCAAATAATGAAAATACAAAACCAAAGACACCGACTTCCGAAAGTTATTTTTCGCTAAACACCCAAATTTAGTACGAAATAAACACAATCTCTATTCGTCTATCATCCTTACTCTTTGATATTGACTGCTGTTTTTTTTCTACTCTGAACTCTCTAATCTTTGCTTGTCTGTGGTTATGTCATCGTAACTGTTGTGCAGTTGTGCTTATTTTGTCCATTTCCAAAAGAAATTCCAATTATGTTTCAAGAAATAAGTGCAGCGCATTTGTGAATTAAGAATAATCGGCCGTGACAACCGTATATTCAGTCTATAAGTTGCTAAAACAGAATTGCAAATGTCAATATGTCAGGATCTCGGCCTTAATTTCCAACATAGAATGGTGAGAGAAATGCATGTTTAATTATATGTTAATTAATCAGCTAATTACGATCAAAAGTTGAGGAATGGATTAGGGTATTGGTTTTGAAGACGTACTCTCGAAGTGCGCAAAGATGAAAGTGAAACTAGTGGTATTGCAACGTCTAATAAATGTCGGCATTTTTAATGGATTTGTAATATGTGGTGCATTCATCTTCATTTCAGGGCGCAAATATATCACAACTAGAAAGAGATATCGGGTCAGAGCAGTTCCCACCGAATGAACATTATTTTGGTTTAGTTAATGTAAGTTGTTCATAATGTATTTAATATTTTCCAAGTAATTAGAGTAATTAGAAATAAAATGTTTTTATTTATAGAAAAAAAGAGAAGTAATCACATTTCCAGGTTACAAAACACATTATCATCACAGGAAAAAGATATAGTAGATAAATATCATCAAAGTACAATACTTAACCTTCAATGGGATTCATTTTGGTACTCAAATATTTTCACTGAGCTGATTTCTAATGTCCTCGGTGAGTAATAAGGAATATGATGTATGTGAATAAGATAAGAAGTTCTTATCATTATTATCATTTCCCTACAAAGATTAAATGACACAGTAGCAGATGTCCAGTAGCTATAAGATTCTAATAATAAATAGGTATGAAGAACTTTTTAGATTGTAAAAGGATCACTTGAAAACTCAATCACTGTACAAGCCTCTTTAAATTATGAAGTGACTCAACTTGTGTAAATATTTCAGTATTCACTATGAAAAAACCTACACAATTTGATGATGATCATGATAAAAGAAAAATAAAATGTTGAATGTAACTCATTTTTTTTCAGTTTGGCAATACATGTTATAGTAACTCAGTGTTGCAAGCATTGTATTTCTGCCGCCCATTCAGAGAGAAGGTGCTAGAGTATAAGGCCAAGAACAAGAGAACAAAAGAGACCCTTCTAACATGCCTAGCAGACTTATTTTATAGCATTGCTACACAGAAAAAGAAAGTAGGTTCCATAGCACCTAAGAAGTTTATTGCAAGGTTGCGAAAAGAAAAGGGTAAGATATTGTTTAATCAAATCAAACTTTATTTGTGAACATAGGTGCTATCGAAGAACTTCATATCTAAGCAGTTTGGAAACAAAATCCTGTGAACACGATGACCACATCTGTTACCGCCCCGGTATTATAACAGCCGAGCACTGCAAGCAGAAATAGTCCTTAAGGTGTATAGATATGAGCTTCTTCGATGGTACCTAAAAGGTCTTAAAATATAGATAGATAGATAGAATACTGTTGTACAAAGATTTGCTAGTGGCACAGAGTTGCGCCACTGCGGCACAGACAAGCCATGGTGTCTCCGTCAAAGATGGCGCAACAACGCCTCCAATGTTTGTGTCTTCGAAGTATGCACTCCCGTGCCGTTTTGTGGAAATACCAACTACTATACTCTTTATTGTACACCATAAAAATAACAGACATAAATTTAGAAAAATAGAATAGATATTTAGAATATACATTTTAGCATGATCTCTATGTTCTACCAATGCAATTGGGAATTTGGGATACAAATAATTTGTTATATAATTTTAATAAGTACTTATAGAAAACATAAACATAACATGGCTTGTTTCCACGAAGGGTTGGGCAGAGGTGTACCTGTAGTACAACCACATTTCGCTAGTTATGTATTTAAGTCCCAAATAATAGGGGCGAGCTTATTGCCATCAACCAGGCACAATTCCAGACTCCGGGCTACTACTGAGAAATTCCAGTTGGAAAAAAGTATTATTGGGTTTTTCCCAATAAGGTGCTTATACTTTGCCTGACCTGGGAATCGAACCCAGGAACTCATGCTCAGCAGTAGTGCTTGCAACCACTAGACCAACGAGGCAGTCTAAGTACTTATAATGATTTGGAAACATGCAATAATAATAATCAAAAGAATTTATTAAGATAATGTCAAAAAATGTCAATAGCAGTTAATATAAAAAAAAATAAAAAAAATATGATTAACTTTTGCCATGTTTTATCTTGCAATCGGTTGTAAACCTTTAGCAGATTTTATGTGCGGATATTGACTGCTGACGTCCATTCTTCCAGTGAAGAATCTGCCTCTCAAAATTGTTTAGGCTATATATAGTAAAGTCCCAAATATTATGGTGTTGTTTGAGCCTTTTCATGGTTATTTGTTCACTTAATGTCATCTTTTCCTTTTCGAGTCGATAGTAAATCATGTATATATTTTGTCATGATTCTTATTGTCATGAATAATGTTACATAAATATATTTTCCTAAAAGCGACATTATTAAAAAAAATGGCATGTGCACCATACATGTAATAGAAGTGAAACTTCTTAAAAAATAAAGAAAGAGATTTTGTGGAAGAGAGAGAGAGAGTTATATCTTTCATCTCTTTCATGTAACGAAATGTGCCTTAACGTGACGCGTCCTTGAAATGTCACCCAATTCTCGTCCAATAATTGAATCGCCGCCTAAAAGTCTCACTTCAAAAATATTTTGTATATTTCAGCTCAAAATGTTGTCTTCTCTAATTATGTGTATTGTATATTTCTGTTACAGAAGAGTTTGATAATTATATGCAACAAGATGCCCATGAATTCCTTAACTTTCTAATCAATCATATAAATGAAATTATTTTAGGTAAGTAACAATTCAATAGTAACACCGAACACATTGTTGACTCACCAGCTTTACCAAAATCAACATTTTTAATTTCCCCAAATGATAAAATGAAATAGGAATAAAATGTGGCATAATTATGAAAGCAATTTGTACTGACTTGTTCAAAGTCGCAAGTCAAATGGTTTATTTCAAATGGGCACTTTTGAATGTCAAAATTTACTAGAAAATAGAATTGATCCTAGTTGCCCCTTCCAAAAGGTAGTTTCGTATTCAGAAGAATGGGCAAGAAACTCCACAGTAACTCTTTTAAAATGTTTGACAATATTTTGTATACATTAATTTCTATGTGAAGATGAATAAAATTACTGTACCACAATCGTTGTTTGGCAGGATTTAGGTTCAGTCTACACTGAGTATCACCAGACACCATTTTGTCTAATTAGAATCTGCTTCCACTAAAAGAAACAGGTTTTAAGTATTCATCTGCATAATAGGTTTAGGGAGAAATGTAGTGTGGCTCCAGCATTTAAATTTAATAGGTGTTTTGGTCTTTTCTTCTTGAAGTTGGTAAAAAGTATTCCAGAAGAATTAGTACAGCATCACTGTTCGTTCATGGTATGATAATTCAGTAACTCATATAATCAATTTAGTGGTTCATAATTTCATGACCTATGTTTAGCAAACCGGGGACTGACCAATTTAATTGACAGACGTTGAACTGAAACCCAAAGCGAAGTCTTTGGCACTTACAGCTCGTCCAAATAATGGTAACTTAGACCACTTTGCAGTTTAAAGTCCACTTCTAAAATTCAAAATCCCTTGCAGCTGAACGCAATCAAAGCACACTGAAAGTACAAAAGAATGCGTCTGGCGAGAACGTCACGTGCAACGGTACCGCGCCACAGAACGCAGAGCCGACGTGGGTGCACGAGATATTCCAGGGCACGCTCACCAGCGAGACCAGGTGCCTCAACTGTGAAACTGTTAGCAGCAAGGACGAGCATTTTTTTGATTTACAGGTATGGTTTTCTTTTGATTTTCTTAGGTACAGGCCGTGTCCGATTGGAATCCCAGCAAAAATGACAAAATTTCATCCCCTATAGAACTGAATTGTCAAAAATCCTTCCTCAGTGCAAATGGAACATTTGTGCAAAAATTGTTGCTCCTAGGACCCAGTGGTTTAAGCTGTGCGTTGTCTGTCATAGGTAAATGATTTTTTTAGATTTTTATTACGTAGATTTTAGTAGAGCTCAATCAAAAAACGGTAAGCATGAAATGAACCACATTTTGACGGTGCGCATGGAACCCAAGGGGGTAGTATTTCTAGGCCCCCGGCGGCGCGGCGCGACTTAAAGCGTTAACGCGTCACGCCCCGGATGTGGGCTTTCAATTCAAATACTATCTAGTTATTGCGTCCATAGACTTTCCATGAATATCTATAAAATCCGAAATCAGGGTTTTGTACCATACGAAGTTAGTACGAATGTCCATCAAATTGTTTCATCGTATTCGTCGGACACGATTACCGATTACCTTATGCGTACAGCTATATTAATGTCTAATTGTTGTATTGTATCGCGTGCCGGAACAGAAATATCGTAGCGTTTTTAATTAGAAGAATTCTCGGCTTCAAGCATAGCCGATGTAACTACTATAAAACTCAGATATTATAATTTCCGGATCTATAAATGGGTGATGATTACATGGATTATTTTAGAATTTAGATAGCCATGGCCATTAATCGTTTGCAATCCCCTTTTTCGTACCTTTAGAAATATTAGCCGCAAAATGCCCGCAATGCATAGGTACACCATAGAGCTAAGCGCACATTACAGCCGCCACGGGCCGCAGCGCAACGCATTTTCATAGAAAAAATATGCAATAATTTTTGCAATGCGTTGCATTACGGCGTGGCCCGCCCCAATTTGCGTTAGTGGTCGTGGTGGTACTTAGGTACATAAAGATCAATCACAATGTTTCATTTTGACAGTTCAACAACATTCATTGCGTTAATTACGTTGTTGAGCAGACAAATTTTTCGAACAGATGAAGCAATGGATAAGCAATATCCTTAAAAATGATTCAGATTATGATTGATCGTTTGTTACGCAATTAGTGCTGTTTCTTGTGTGAGCGCATAAGTTAACCCTAACTATAATCCTACCTAATGTAAATGCGAAAGTGAGTTTGTTTATTTGTTTGTTACGATTTCACGCTAAAACGGCTGAACAGATTTGGATAACATTTGGTACATGGGTAGACCATGGCCCGGGCTAGGACATACGATACTTTTAATCCGGATATTCCCACGGGTTCGAAACTTATGCAGGTGAAACCGCGGCGCGCAGCTAGTAATATTATAAATGCGATAGTGAGTTTGTTTGTTACGCTTTTACTCTAAAACTGCTGAATGGATTTGGATGGAATTTGACAGATGGGTAGACCATGACACTTATTCCCGGTAGTACCGTTCCCGTTACCGTGAGATAATATTGGACCTCCATGCCGACGAAAAGCTAGTACGGTACGGTACTATTTTAACCGTACCGATCGGTACTATTTTAACCGTACCGATCGGTACAGACTTATCTTTACCGGGATTGCGCATTTTTATGCCCATCATAAGTATAATTCGTAAAATCTCATCGTATTATTTTTGTCATTACAGGTGGACGTTGGTCAAAACACAAGCATAACACACTGTCTTAAATGCTTTAGCGACACTGAAACGCTTTGCAACGACAACAAATTTAAATGTGACAACTGCAGCAGCTATCAAGAAGCTCAGAAACGTATGAGAGTAAAGAAACTGCCACTCATATTAGCTCTACACCTTAAGAGATTTAAGTACATGGAACAGTATAATAGGCATATCAAGGTGTCCCATAGAGTCGTTTTTCCTTTGGAGCTGAGGTTATTTAATACGGTGAGTTTGATTGATTATTATTGTACTGTAAAATTATTGCTCCAATTCTCAATGATTTAGGAAAGTCTTATTCACTTACATTTTATATATTATGTTTATCTAATTAAAAGTTCGACTTAAGAATTATTTTAATCAAGCTTAACCACCATTTTTAAATACGTTAAAACAAAAGGGTTCTCCAAGGTTGAATCTTTGGGCCATTTACTTTTTTAATATTTATTAATTTCATATATTAAGATCATGTAATTAATTGAGAGGTTTTTCAAATAATTATATTAATCAATAGATGATAGTTAAACTTCAATCAATCTTAAGGTATTAATTGTATTTTAGAAGAGAATTGTTCATTTTCTTTCCCTTATCATGTAATTCAATCAAGTCGCATAGCACAACTGAATACATATGTTATAGCATTTTCCCTTACAGTCCGACGACGCGGTGAACCCTGACAGGTTGTACGATTTAGTGGCAGTTGTGGTGCATTGTGGCTCTGGCCCAAATCGGGGACACTACATCAGTATTGTGAAGAGCCACGGCTTCTGGTTGCTATTCGACGATGATATGGTAGATGTGAGTATACTATGTGTGCTTTTTGTGATTAATTATATTATGGACAAAATATTGATCCTTTTTTATTAAGGAACTATCTGTCCGCCCCGGCTTCGCACGGGTAGCACTAAGTTCTACATCTACGGCGCACCTACCTATCCTACCTATCCTACCTACCTACCACCCTGCCTACCTACCACCCTGCCTACCTACCTACCCTCCCGCCTACCCTACCTACCGGGATAAAAAGTATCCTATGTCCGTTTCCTGGTTCTAAGCTACCTCCGCACCAATTTTCAGCCAACTAACACGACTTTCTTTTATATATATAGATGATTCCGATGTCCGCTGCACGCTGCTGCGCGACATTACTGATCCCCATACATTTTCTATAGGTTTATGTGAGGTTACATTTCGAGCAAGGCAGCAATTTCGCGGAAATGAATGTATGTTTCCGAACCCCGCTGCAGCACTGCCGCGTGTAGCGGGGCGCAGTGGACATTTAGACCAAGCCCCGCGGCTCTGGCCTATAGAGGGCGGCTCTGTCTGTACAAATATCGATGTGCGAGCGTCGATACGCGCGGGGGTCGGGGTTTGATCACTAAGCAAGATATCAAGTTTTATTCGAAATTCAAATTATATTTCAAAGATTTATTTCCGAAGTATTTTCACCAAAAATTAACAGGACATCGAATGTTAATCTTTTCCTGTACCTTTCAAAGTTTTGTCTTTAGTAAGATGCCTTCGTTTCATTAGTAAGATGCCTTCATGATGAGGGCCTGTTACTTCTTAGTAAGTTAATTTTTGAAAGCGTTGTGGAGTAAAAGAGGGTGGGAGTTTTAAGTATTAAGAGAAGTATATTAAGACAGTTTAGGCACACAGAAAGGATTGTGGCTCTCATAAGAAATCTTAGTCGTTATATTATTGATATTTGGCTCTTTTTGATTAACTAATGATTTTGCCGACCACTGGTCTAATGTCTTAACGCAGTATATAGAATATGAGTTGGATTCTCCATATCATCCATTTTTAGGGTTCCGTAGTCAACAAGGAACCCTTATAGTTTCGCCATGTCCGTCTGTCTGTCTGTCCGCGGTTTAGTTCAAAAACTATTGGTACTAGAAAGTTGTAATTTGGCATGAGTATACAAGTTAATGACGCCGAAAATGTGGTAAAATAAAATTTTGAAAAAAACAATTATTTAGGGAACCTCCCCTACATGTAAAGTGTGGATGATAAATTTTTTTCGTCCTTCCCATAGTGTGGGATATCGTTGGATAAGACCGTTTTTTGATTAAGTAAACCGTTCGTGACTTATCAAGCTTTAAAGTACCAATTTTCGTTAGTCAAGTGCCCCCCCCCTCTACCAACTAAACGGTTGTAGTTAGAAATTCAAATGTCACGGCATTGGTATTTATATGTAACGAAATTTAAAGAAAAACTATCACACTTAAGTGGGCTTTACAAGTTTACGAGTAATAATCGCCCAACTTAAATTTGCGGTTGCAAAAACATGTTCTCCATATATTCCGTATGGGAGAACATGTTTTTCAATTACAAAGTTAAGTTTGTTCTTACGATAAATTCATTCCAACTACGGAACCCTTCAGTTTCAGTGGTCCGACACGCACTTGGCCGGTTTTTATACTTCACTAAACCTTGTTTTATATCTTTACAGAAAATTGATGCCTCCGCTATAGAAGACTTCTACGGCCTAACTTCTGATATACAGAAATCTTCAGAAACAGGATATATATTATTTTATCAATCTAGAGATGCTAGTTGTTAAGTTTATTCAATTAATTTTAGTAATTTAAATTATTTAAGATAGTGATTATAATAAATCATGTTATCATGCCACATTTGTTAAAGTTGAAAAGGCATATTGAAAAAATCGTTTAATTCCAATCATTGATTATATAAATTATTCATCTTTTTAATGGTCATACAGTTGTAAATATATTTCATTTCAAAATAAAACGTTGTGATCTTTCTCCGCGTGAATTGTATTTTATTATAACCTGATTATCGTGTACCGTCATTCAGTATTCCAGTTCTATTCAATAATTAGCGTACTGAATACACATGGCATAAACCAGGGATCACCAATGAATTTCATTGGTCAGTTTAAAAAAGTAATATTAAGACTCGCGGTCCGTTTGATAGACGAAAGTAATAAACGAATATTATGGAAAAATAACAAAGAAAGTACAAAGTACTTAATTAATTAATAATATTAATGTGATAAATGTTTATTTTTTTACTTTGAACTATCCGTCCGAAGTATACAAAGGGCGGGCTAAATCTTTTTATATTTATTTTAAAATGTGAAAAAATATTGGTAGCCACCAAATGGTGGACCGTGGGCCTGATATAGTTACTATACTCTTTGCTTATGCCATAAATTCGACGAGAAACAAACAGATCCCAGGACTGCCTAATATGAAATCTGGGTTTTTTATTTCATAAAAATTTGCACAATTTAAGGATTTACGAGGACGTAACCGTGGGACCAGTTTGTCATTGGTTCTACCTTTTGCAGTCTATGTGATACAGATACTGAAACTGGTCATCTCTTAGCTGCCAGGGCTTATTTTTAATAAAAAAAAATTCACAAATAAAGAAGCAACAAGAGTAATGTAGAGGGGGATTTTGTAATTTCTATATTTAAAAGAGTGTCCTTGGAGTTTCTTGCCCGTTCTTCTCCATAGAGATCTACGTTTTGGAATGGGCAACTAGCTCCAACTTTCTGAATAACTGACCGACTCTTTGACAATTCAAAAGTACTTGTAAATGGTTTAATTGAAATAAATGCTTTGAGTTTGAGAGGGTAGAAGATTGGATGCAGATTTAGAACACCAACAGAAGATGAGTGTTTATTGTTTTAGAGGGTAAGAATTACTCTGTCATATAGTGTAGATAAAAAAAAAAACTTTTTGCTGCATACGCAAGACCAGACTAAAACTACAACTTGTTGTTTTTTCTTGAACTTGCTATTCTAACAAAAAGTTGGAGGAATGCGAAAAAGTAATGATGTTACTACTAGAAACAGATTTAGATTTAAAGTCTGTTCACGCAGTTAAAATCGCTTTCGATTTAACAGTTGACAACTAAAAGGAATCAAACCTTTATTCCCGGGCGTCCCCGCCCCGTCGTCGTTCCCATTGGGCACGAGTGGGAAAAAAAAATTCCATTCCAATCGTCACCACTTTACTTTAGGAAACTTTTTCCCACTCATGCCCAGTGGGGACAACGGAGAATAAAGGTGACAGAGTACAAAATAAAATTCATACTTCCTTAAAAATACTTTTTAATTCCATTTTTAAGCTACAAACTCATAGGGGATGGGAGCCAGTAACACTGGTTTTTCAGTTCCACTGACAATATGAGCGGGCTTGGGTCCAGCAGGTTGTCTCTTCAGGTTGGCGACCTTGCCTGCAGCCTTAGCTTCAGCCAGCAGCCTCTCGTTCTCCTTCACCCTCTTGAGGAAGTCCTGTCTGCACTTGGAGTGTGTGACGTGCTCAACGCGGACATTGATGCGCTTGGGTAGGATCCTTCCACGGACACGCTTGTTCACAATGACGCCAAGAGCATGTTGTGTGACATTGTAAACACGGCCAGTCTTTCCGTGGTAGACTTTGTGGGGCATACCCTTCTGGACTGCACCATTACCCTAAAACAATAAATTTTGACATGAGTAAATCTCTCTACCACCTAACCAGAAAGATGATGTGTTTTGAAAATGATGAGTATACAGATGAAAGTAGGAAATATGAAGATTTTTAACAATAAGTTATTTTGGATCACTTCACATGAACTGATCTAGTGTCACTATACAAAGACGGTCCTCTATTTCCTCCATTTGCAAAGAAAACATTCACCTTGTTTAGAATAAATACACAATAAGCACCAATATATTTTTGTACTTCTTTTTACATCTGTTAGTGGCAGATGTGATGGGCTAATCGTAAGTATCAAAGATCTACATCATTCGTAAGTGAGCAGGGAAACTTACCCTGACGTCAACGATGTCGCCGACTTTGTACACTTTCATGTACTTGGAAAGCGGGATGGTTCCATGGGTGCGGAATCTGCGGGCAAACAAGTCCCTGGTTCCGCGACGATAACCTTTGGAGTTCGTCATTTTTGGGCCTGAAACAAAATCAGTCTTCGATCACAGACAGTAGCACACAACACGTGGATTTCCGATTTCGGCTACCAAAAGTTATTAATAACCGTAACTGTTATTGAAATCACTACTACAATTTTTGAACGTGCTTATACATACAATGCTTTAACTTTTATTAGTAATAAGTAATATTTAGAAATATTTTCTTGATATTCACCTTGTGTTACAAAGCTTGACGGATAAAGAAAGAGGTTATGTTTAATGTTACTCTATGGTCGACGTAACTACCAGAGTCAAAAGCTAGAAGGATGTATCTTAGTCTATGCGTATTATTGCCAAATTGTTGGAAAAACAGTTATGGATAAGATTATATGAGATGTCTTTCGAATATATAAATATTTGCTATCTTGACATTTTCTTTACATCAATTTAAATAAAAACCAAAAAAAAAACTGGCAACACCAGACATGTTCATTCATGCATGTATCCGACTGAAAGACTTGTATCTATGGTCATGAATAAAAATTATTAAAAATAAAAAAAAAAACATTCATGCATTGTACATTATCTGTGTGATGATTCGCTTGGCGCCAATTACAAATTCAGTCCTCTAAAATCATCGATACATAGGTATGTACTACATCTAAAATGTTATAAAAATTGGTTCAAACCCTTATTTATGATTCCTGTTACTACTTGGTAGGTATATACCTATAAACTCTTTAAAAAAAGTGAGACTTTTGTGTCTTTCACGGTAGATGTCAGTCTACGGTACCATTAGTTTGTGGTATAAACAGACCAGCTATTAAGTAAAATATTTTCGTAAACGATTACGGCTGATCCGTTTCATTTTGTCAGTTCAACAACATTCATTGCGTTATTTACGTTGTTGAGCAGATTTTTTTTTCGAACTTATGAAACAATGGTTTAGCAATCTGTTTCAAAACAGCTTGTTCGTGTATTGCGCAATTAGGGTACAGGTCATGACAGGTGGTACCTACCAATAGTTATGAAAGAAAGTACCTAGCCTACTCATAAAAACAGATAAGTATTTGGTTATTTTCCGCTTTAAGTCAGTTCTACTTTTATTTTATACTGACATCATAAAATAATCAGTAAAAAGTTATAATTATTTTTTCTGCTGATTTGATCTTATTGCTCAATTCTCCAACTTTGTTCAACGCCACTCACTCACTAGCCCTCTTCAATCTGGTTTCAGGCACGGGCACAGCACTAATTCCGCCCTCCAGTGACTGGCGATATAAGGGCAGGACTGGAAGACACCAAAGTTACTGCTCAAGTGTTGGTTGATTTCTCGAATGCCTTTAATACCGTCAGTCACGACATCCTGTTAGCCATTTTGTCGCATCATATAGTCTCTCCCCAAGCTCTGGAATGGTTCTCCTCTTACCTTCAGGAACGTCAGCAATCTATTCATGTTGGGGATTCTTCTTCATGATGGTGTGATTTGGAAACTGGCGTTCCTCAAGGCGGTATACTTTCTCTTCTGTTTTATATTTTTATTAATCTTATAACTTCCGAGCTTCAGTGTGCGTATCATCTGTATGCAGATGACTTGCAGTTGTACTGTCAGGGAAGGGTTGATGAATTATCTGACGCTATCGACAGATTAAACAGGGACTTGATAGCCATAAAAACCTGGGCTGATAGATTTGGTATTGCCGTAAACCCAACAAAGTGTCAAGCGATCATCATTGGCAGTCCTCGCGGTATAAGCAAGGTGGACGGTAAAACTTTGCCGCCAGTTCTCTTCAATGGTACGATCGTTCGTTTTAGCACTTACGTGAAGGACTTAGGCCCTAGTTAGTACCCTGAACTGGCGTACTCAAGTTGCTAGGGTAAGCCAGAAGGTTACTGGAAGGCTTCGGGCTCCGATTGAAAAATTTATTACCTACCATCGAGTACGAAGACTGCTTGTGCAGTCCTTAATCTTCCCTATCATCGATTATGGTGATGTGTGCTACTATGACCAGTACCCTAATTACGTAATGCAAAATCAATCCGAATCTGGATCGTTTTGAAACAGATTTCTAATCCATTGCTCCGTAAGTTCGAAAAAAAAAACTGCAGAGCAACGTAAATGACGCAATGAATGTTGTTGAACTGTCAAAATGAAACAGATTTGTCTTTATCGTTTACGAAAATATGTTGCGTAATTAGAAAGCTGAATGCAGATCTCCTCGATAAACTTGACCGTCTTCTCAATAACTGCATTCGATTCGTTTTCAATCTGCGTTTATATGATCATGTCTCTGCGCATCGGTCGCTTCTAAGGTGGTTGTCCATACGCCAGCGCAGAGAGCAAAGGGCGCTGACCACCTTGTTTTCATTTCTTGACTCTCCCTCTTCCCCTAGTTATTTGGCCCTCTACTTTCAATACATTTGCGCCAACCACAATAGAAATCCATTTCTTCACCGCAGAGACTTCATTCACTCTTCTTTCTTCATTCAGTCTATCTATCTGTGGAATACGCTCCCCCGGTAAATCAGGATGGCGACCAACCGATTATCTTTTAAAATTAAAGTTCGCGAGCACATTCGCAAGAAGCTGGCAGTGTCATCACAACGGTAATGTTTTCCCATTGTCTGTCTTATTTGTGCATATATTTATATATAACTAGCTTTTGCCCGCGGCTTCGCCCGCGTGGATGTCGAAAAATATCCGACGGGAACGTACAATCGGGATTAAAAAATAACCTATAGGTTAATCCAGGTTATAAACTATCTGTGTGCCAAATATCATCTAAATCCGCTCATCCGTGTTTGTGCAAGCCGGAACATACATACAAACAAACAGACCAAAAATTCTAAAAACTATATATTCAACATCAGACTCGAATATTCAATGTAATATTTGACTTCGTTACTATTTTATTTTACGTCGTCTGCGTAGAGTATAAATTATTTTTTTCTAGATAATTATGAATTAGGTATTATAACAATAACAATAGACCTTTCTTCATGGCTAATTGTCCTCTACTACGTGTGATATTTGAGGAATACTGTAAAGAAATACCTGCTGTAAAGGACCGGTATCTACCTAAATCCTTCACAGTATTTCTCTATAAACGATGTTTTTCACTAATTCGGAAGCGGGCACTAAAACAACCAGGCTAGTTGGAGAGCTAACACGTGAGCAAGCCACATAAAATTGGCCGTGGGAGAAACAGTCTTGCCGCAAATCAACTCCAGCAAATTTTAGAGTTTGTCCCTGTGACTTATTAATAGTCATCGCGAAACAAACCTTGACTGGGAACTGCAATCTTTTAAATTCAAACGGAAGGTCATTTGGTATCAATGGTATACGCGGCACGAATACTGTTTCTCCTCTGGCAGATCCAGTTAGTATTTTCGCCTCAATAACATTGCGGCGGAGAGCTGTTACTTGGAGTCTAGTTCCATTGCACAATTTTGGAGGATGTAAATTTCGGAGTAACATGACAGGAGCACCTACACGCAACATAAGTCTGTGACACGGAAGACCCGGCGGATTAAGAGAGTTTAAAAATTCTACAGGATAATTAACCGACTCGTCCATATCGACCATGGTGTCAACAGAATTGTAAATCATTTCTTCGCCTTCGAATGTATTTATCAACATTTCGTTGATCGCAGCGGCTTGGTCGTTTTTGGGAGTCAAAATGGCTCTCTCGCATAACCACTCCATCGGTTTGCCTTTAATATTTTTAATATCAGGATAAATTTTATCTACAAGTCCCTCAACTGTTGATACCACAGTACATAATTCGTATGGTATTTGTATCAACCCATCTATTTGTGGAAAGTTTCCGTTTCCGATTTGAAGAAGAAGATCTGCAAATCTGCCGGCAGAAACTTCACCTCTGAGATGTACTCTCATGTTTCGAGTAAGTTTTAGAACTTTAATTGAAGGCCATAAGAAAGATCTTTTGATGCATGCTTTGATCTCATCTGCGCGCGTACCTTTAGGCACTACCGGTAAAGTCTGTCGAAAATCTCCTGCCAGCAACACCGTCATACCACCCATTATGTTTTTATTATTTCGTATGTCCTGCAAACTCCTATTCAAGGCTTCAACTCCTCTTTTGTGCGCCATCGTTATTTCATCCCATACTATTAGTTTAGTATTTTTAAGCACTTCGGCAAGATTGCTTTGCTTTGGTATATTGCATAAGGGTGTCTCTACATTTGTAAGATTTAGAGGTAGTTTTAAGGCAGCGTGTGCAGTTCTACCTCCTTCTAATAATGTAGCAGCAATCCCAGACGACGCTACAGCTAAAGCTATGTCTCGAGTGCTTCTTACTTTTGCCAAGAGCAAGTTTAAAAGATAAGTCTTACCTGTGCCACCAGGGGCGTCCAGAAAGAAAATTTTTCCTTCACTTACTTCTACACTTGTCATGACTTGGTTATATACAGACTTTTGCTCGGCAGTCAACGATGGCGTATTATTATTTACAAAACTTTCCAAAGCTACTGTATCAAAATTAGTTTCTCTCATATACTCCCTATTACCGGCAACTTGTGGCTTGGTTGGTTTTGGCAAACCGTACATATCTATCGAATTTCCACCTAATGTTAACACTGCTTCTTCAATATCAGATAGACATTCATTTAAAATTTGGTCTTTGAAATTCTTTACATTGTCTCCGATCTCTTTTTGCAGCCTGTGCTTAAAATCTTCAGACAAATAGTCTTTGAAGTCTTCCCAAAGAGCTATTGGGTCTGATATTTGACAAAAGACTAACATAATTGTGAACAGTTCTCGCATTTTTGCTGCTGACTGACAAAGCGCGGCCTCCTCCAACGTCGCATGCCAGTGTAGGTCATCTTCAAGCAAACCTAACATTTTGCAAGCAGCTTGGAAAGTAGGCTGCAACACACCATTCACAGTTTTTAGTGCTTCAAATGAAGTTGGGCCCCGCACTTCATGTAGCAGTAAACGCAGATGATAGCACTCCGTATTGTTGGGGTGAACAGTATAGACTCTACCTAAGGCGTGTTCCTTCATCACACCAGGCCAACCATCAACTGTTACTCCTCTTTTTCGTCTTACAAAATTACTCTTATTCCATATGTAATATGCGGGTACCTCAGAGTAAAGTAGAATTTTAGCAAAGTTATCTGATTGACATAGTTCGAAAAAAGCTAAAAGCGTCGTTTTTGGTGGATTAGCTATTTTGTCAGCGAGATTATTTGAGTTGAAGTAAACTCTCTGACCGTTTTCCAAATGAATTGCTAAATGAACAACTGTGGGGAAACGCTCATGTATGGAAAACCCAAGAATTCGCCACACTGCTTCTGAGCTACTTATGTACCTTCCGCTCTCATAAATCTTCACCTCATCTTTTTCATTTTCTAGTGCAAATGTAGCCTGGTCCGATCCTTTATTAACATACTTGCATACATATTTTATTGATTTCACAGAGTTGCAATACTCAACGTTTATATGTGCGTTAAAAGTTTTTAATAGTACAGGGTTAAAAGGAACTACCCAACGGTTATCTAGATCCACACCATGAATATTAACGGTAAAACCGCCTTCGCTAGGGGATCGTCTCCGATACTGTGGATAGCCATCATCACCTGTTTGTGTTTCCCTCAATAGAGGTCGGGGATATCTTTTAGTGCAGCTCTTGTTCTTCATACAAGGAGATTTATGATTAAAGCTTCCACAAGGGCCATGAATCATGTTCGACTTTACTATTTCGTAAAGTTTTTGGTCAAGTGCAGGGTCAGGTATTTCAGCGCAGATTACTTTGTCGATAGAGTCTGGCTTTATGCTACTTTTCAGCCATAGAAGAATGTGGACATGTGGAAGACCACGTTTTTGCCACTCAACCGAATACATGTAGCAACGAATTTCTCCAAATATTTGTCCTTTAATCAATAAATTAATCAGTTTTTTAACTTTTATATGAAACACTCGAGCAATTATATCGTGACGATCACAAGCTTTTGTCCAGGAAGTAAAACTTTGGTAATGTCGTCCCAGCGAGGGTTGCATGTAAACGTCACAAAGAGATCAGGGCGACCGTAGTTGCGTACATATGTCATCGCATCCTGGGTACGCTCGTGCATGTACCTCGGACCACCAGTGAAAGAGGACGGTAGTACTACCATTTGCCCCAATTGATTGGCATCAGCATCTTGTCGTCTAACTGCATCCTTAAGATGTACGTAATTATCTGCACGTAACTTTGCCTGATTATGTCGTATATAATTGAGTCTCTCAGTTTCTATTTTAGCGTATTGATCTACTAAATACTGACTAAAAAGAGCGATAAAACGCGGGAGAATGTTATCTTCACCGTCTCTTATCATTATACGGAAGGAATAGAAACTGGCTGCCGAAACCATTTTTTTTAGAGGCAATTTAGTTTTGGGATCATGTTGAGGCAAGTTGACAGAATAACCATCATCGCCATAACAAAATATTATGGGATATTGCAAGGCATCGTATGACCGATGCAGTTCACTTATCCGACGTAAAGAAGTACTACGGCTTTCCAATATAATGTCCCGTTTCTCAAATTGCTGATCAACCATCACCAAAGCAACTTCGTTGGTCGTTGGGGCGTTAAAACGTCCTCTATGACCTTCAAGTGGTTTCTTGTCGGCATGAATGACTACTTTAAACGATTCACAGGTGGGGGGAATTTTATCAATGGTGCTTTTGAGGTCTTTAATGTAAGGGTTAACATCATGAAGCATTTTTTGTAACTGTTTAACCAAACTTGGTTTCAATCCTTGATAATTTGAGCACCTTAGACTTACTTCTCTATCGTCTTCTCCAACGAAATAAATCTGCAAGAATTTAGCTTTCTCACCTGGTTCCGGTAAAATGCTTCCAACCAAATGATAGACCTGACCCTGTACTTTAAATGTTGGCATAAAGCCATCCTCCACCACCTGTTTTGCACCAAAAGATGTCATCTGGAAACAATTGTTGTATTTACGAATATTACTCATAAAATGCTTATGGTCAGGGTGCAGATCCATTACCAAACTGTATAGAGGATCAGGAAGACTATGTAATGCTTCGAGTTGCACCTTTCCACTGCCACAACACATTCCAAGAGTCTCGTCCTTCCATTTGAGTGCATTGCAACACTGACACTTATTATTCATATTGCCTATACTCACCATAGAATCGTTGTCGTAAGCCATTCCTGGATTGTAAGACATACCTGAAAGGTACTTTGAAATCCAGGGACTTGCAGTTGCCTTCGTGTTGTATTGTGACTGAGCCGCTCTATGTACTTCAGGATGTGCCTGCTGGTAATTAGCAGCAGCTCGCCTGTGCACTTCAGGATGTGCCTGCTGATAATTAGCAGCATCTTGCCTGTGCACTTCTGAGTTTTTTTTTATATATTTGGATGCCGCTTTCCGATAAGGTGTACGGTTACTTTTTGAATACTTTTTTTGGGCCTGTTTTAGTTGATTTTTTCTCGTTGCTGCTGTATATCTAGCTCTACGCTTCTTATTTTTCTTTTGAGGTATCGAGCAAGTCGACTGATAAATATATACATCAACTGGCTGTTTGGAAGCAAAGTCGGTAGAAAGATCTGAATCAGTTGATGACACAGATATTTTATCGACTACTTCAACACGTCTGGAAGTAATTTTCTTAGCCTTTACAGAGATTGGATTGAGTTTAGAATTTATTTCAACTTCAGAAAATTGTTCCTCATCTGAAACATAAGCTTCAAAATGGCCACCAGATAGATCGCCTGAAAAGCGAAGGCGCTTAACTGGACAACCTTCAGCACCA
This sequence comes from Xanthia togata, assembly GCA_963853775.1. Classification (NCBI taxonomy): domain Eukaryota; kingdom Metazoa; phylum Arthropoda; class Insecta; order Lepidoptera; family Noctuidae; genus Xanthia; species Xanthia togata. Next base: position 23,131,850 of record OY970794.1, on the reverse strand, counting down.
ACCTTTACATATAACTTGCAATTGCGGTAAACCTCAAAAATAAAATTATATATTCTGCCTGCTGCTGTCAACTCGCATAATGTGCCGTAAGTTGAAGACAGAATCATATCAGCATAGTATTCGTCTGATGTAGTGTAGTTATCACCACATCTATTTTCAGAAAGACCAGAAAACTCATCCCAGTTTTGCTTTACGTGATCAACAATTTGTTCACGTATTTCGAATGCCATTTCTTCATTTCCGTGCATCAAAAAAGAAAGAGATCTAAAAAGGCAAGCTCCGTCCCCTATGATCGGTACGACAAACTTTAGTACCATCTGCCCATCAATATTTATAATTTCAACAACCATATTTACAACCAATTTCCTTAGTCTTAAATAAAGTAAAAAAATAAATTAAAATCTAAAAATAATATTCTTCAAATTTAAAATTTAGAAACAAAGACTAAAAAAATAAACTAATGAAAAAAATCTAAAAATAATATCCTTCAAATTTAAAATCTATAAACAAAGACTATTCAATATTACACCTCCCTAAAAAAAAAACTATCCTATTAATAAAATATTATAATTGATACAAAAAGCAGATCTTGATAATTAGTAAATATATTGCTACCACTTTCTCTGATAAGATTACTTAACCGGATGAAAATCGTACCGTAGGTACTTTTTTTTTTTTTTTTTTTTTTTTTTTTTTGATATGGCATCTCGCAGTTGACTCTCAGATTGAGGTCGCAGCTGCTTAACCGGACTATCCTGTGGATGCCTTAAGCTACTAACTTAAAGCCTCCAGCCAGGGGTATAAACTATTCTATATTATACTAAGCGAACGCTCGCTAAGGGCACCCCCTGTGGGGTACGAACCTCGGCTTAGGGCGTCGCTGGCGGGGGGACAGCAAGGTGGGACAGGCTGGATCAAGTTTTCATTATTATTGATCGGGGAATTTAAATCTACTTTTCTCAGCGTAACGCGGGCTGGCGCTTCTGCGAGCAAGGGTCGGGTGGGAGTATTATTTATTCGGGAGTGTCGCGGGCGCAATGGACCTCGTCGGCGAGGTCGGAATGCGGGTCTTTTTTTATTGTTTTGTACCGTGCTGGTGTCCCTATTGCTTTCCTGAAGGAGGGTTATAGGGTCATTTGGGTCGGAGAGAACATGCCTCGGACGGCGAATCTTACTGATTTTAGAGGGGACATAACTGGCCGCTTTTACAATCAGAGGGTTGCGGTGAAGGGCGGCTTTATCAAAGAAACGCTTTGAATTGCGTTTTAGAAATTGGGCTATAGTGGGGATTTTTAGGTCGAGATGGAGGATCTCGTTCCTAACGTACCAGGGGGCTCCCGTTGCCATTCGTAGGAAACGGTTTTGGAGGGTTTGCATTCTATGCACGTGTCGGGGTTTGGCTTGTGCCCAGGCGGCGCACGCATAGGTCATGATAGGGCGGATGCATGCTAAGTACGTTCGCAATTTGCACCTAAGTGACAGCTTGCTACGCGCATTCAGCATGTAGTGGAGTCTTCCTAGAGCGAAAGCGGCTCGCGAGCGGACCTTCTTTATGTGCTCTGAAAATGACAGTTTTTCGTCTAGGACCACACCTAGGTATTTGGCTTGCTTCTCCCAGGGGATCGGCTTGTCTAACAAGGTGATTGGTCGGGGGAGGGGGATTTTTCTTCTGAGTCTCGGTTTCCTGAAAAGGACCGCTTGACTCTTATCGGGGTTTACTTCTATTCTCCACTTCCTGAACCAGGAGCCGAGCTGGTTGGCTTCGGATTGGAGAGTGTGAGCTATCGCTATGGGGCTTTTGCCTGAATAGTAAATGGCCGTGTCGTCTGCGAACAGAGCCAACTTCGCCTTTTTACTAGAAGGGATATCGCTAGTGAATAGCGTGAAAATGAGAGGGGAGAGCACGGAGCCCTGGGGGACTCCTGCGCGGATGGGGCGGGGGGAGGAGAGCGCTCCCTCGATGCGATAGCGGAATGTGCGGTTCGACAAAAAGTCCCGTAAGATGAGTACGAGACGGTCTGGCACGCCTAGTTGGTAAAGCTTATATAATAAGCCGTTGTGCCAGACTTTGTCGAATGCTTTCGCTATGTCAAAGAAGATAGCACCCGTCATCGAGCGGCGCTGGAACCCAGCACTAATGTCCTCGATGATGCGGTGGACCTGATGCACGCTACTGTGCTGGGCTCGAAAGCCGAACTGTTCGTCGGGGATAAGGCCCTTAGTCTCAGCGTAGTCTCTGAGGCGCTTATAAATAAGTCTCTCATAAACCTTGCCGAGAACTTTGAGCAAACTGATGGGGCGGTAGCTGGAGGCCTCGGATTTAGGCTTACCAAGCTTTGGGATGCCTATAACTATGGCTTCTTTCCACGATTGTGGGAAGATGTTGTTGCTAAGGGCTCCATTGAAGATAGTTGCCAGTAGCATTATTAGGTGGGCTGGGAAGAGTTGGATTACCTTATTGGTGAGTCCATCTGAACCGGGGGCTTTTCGGGTTTTAAGACCTTTGATTATATCCTGCACTTCGTCCGGAGTGACGGGAGGCAGAGGATTATCCGGGTCTTCGACTGGAGGGAGGTTAGTTCTACGTTCAACTTCCGCGTCAACCTTTGCGAGGTGAGCTTGGTCTACTGGTAGGGAACTTGGTGAGCACTGGGCTTCTAGACTGTCGGCTAGGCACTCAGCTTTTTCGTCGTCATCGAAGGCGATGGACTTATCGGGGCGTATTAAGGGAGGCATGGAAGTGACTTTCTGGGACTGGAGTTTCCTCTGGAGTTCCCAGAAGGCGAGGTGGGTAGGCTCTAGCTCGCTCAGCATCCTGTCCCAGCCCGCGTTACGCAGCTCCACCACACGTTTCCTTACAGTTCTCTGTAAGTAGCGCATGTGGGCTTTGTTCGCGTCGCAGGGAAAGTTACTGTAGGCACGGATAGCCGCGTTCTTCTCAGTCAACAGATCGCGTACATCGTCGTGTAGCTTCCAGAGGCGGTCGCCCCTCTCTGGAACCTCCCGTGAACAGTTGTTCACGACAGATTGTACGTGGTCGGTGAGTGAGTCGATCGCGGCCGTCGTGTCGGCGATAGAGTCGAACTGGTCGGGGATAGAGTCCAATTGGGGGGACGTGTTGGATTTCAGCTGGGTGCTTACTCTCTTCCAGTCCGTTACCCTCTTGGTGCAAGGAGGTTGGGAGGGGTCGGAAAGACCTATGCGCGGGGCCATTTTGATGATGATAGGACGGTGGTCAGAGTTAAGCTCATGCACCGTCTCTATTGAATCCAGTCTTAGATTGACGTTCTTTAGGAGCGCCAAGTCTAGGACGTCGGGGGTGAAATTAGGGTTGTGAGGGAAATGAGTGGGAGTCATTGGAGCAATGACGTCAAAGGTCATAGAGGTTGAGAGGTTAAACAAGTGTTGCCCTCTTGTGGAGGTTCTGGTACTGTTCCAGGCGGGGTGTTTAGCGTTGAGATCGCCCGCTATGATAACGGAGTCACTCAGGCCGAATAGGGCAGAGAGGTCGCTTTCGAGGAGGCGGAGGTCCTCTGAGTAGCTTTGGGGCGGGAGGTAGGCCGAGATTAGGGTAATTGGCTGATGGCCGGACATACCTAGTCGGCAAATAGAGACTTCTAGTCGGGAGAGGGAGGGAGGGTCTATTGGGATGCAATAGAGTTCCTTTTTGTAATAGATAAGGGTGCCGCCCTTGTGACATCGAGTCCTATCATTGCGAACTAGTCGATAGTTTGCGATTGATGGATCTCGTTTGTGAGGTTTTAAAAAGGATTCCTGTAAGAGGAGGATGTCAATTTGATGGCCGCGGAGGAAATCCGCGATCTCATCTCGTTGACCCTCTATACCATTTGCATTGAAGATGCCTAGAGTGAGGGATCGGGGTTTAAACCTAGTAATAACGGCGTTATACATTATGGGTTTTTGTTGATGTTGCTGAGGGATGATAGGGCTTGCGTAATGTCCGGGTACGCGTTGTAAATTGCCTGGATCTTGTAGAGATCCCCGGCGGCTTGGCCGGCAACGATTTCGTTAGCCATTTGCATAGCGCGCGGGCTATGGAAGGCTATGAAAGCCGTCGAAATAACATTGAAGGCCCAGTTGGGGCCTACTGGGCGGGCTGTCGTGGTAGGGGGGCGGGCTGCCGCGGGGGCAGGTGCGGGTGTTGGGGGAGCCGCAATGCGGAGACGGGGGTCCATGAGACTGGGGATTGGGGGTTTCGCCGTTTGGGAGGGTTGTGCGGGTTGAGAGGGTTGAGAGGGTTGAGAGGGGCCCATGGATGGGAAATCCTGTTGGTGGTGGGTGTAATTCCACGGACTAGGCCTCTGTGGGCTTAGTCGCTCAGGCAGTACCGCTGATGGTACTTTGTATGTGGAGGGGGATTCCCTCTGCTGGTGGGCGTTTGCGCGCTTCATCAGCTTGGGGGACGAAGATTTGGGGGCCTTGGGGCAGCCACGGTAGTTGGCTGGGTGACCCTCTTGCCTGCATAGCACACAGCTTGGAGGGCTGAGGCATTGAGTGCGGTCCTTGGGGCGCGGGCACTCCGCGGTGCCATGCTCGCCCAGGCACTTGACGCACCTGGGTTTTGCGTGGCAGAATTTTTGGGTATGGCCGTAGAGCTGGCAGTTGTGGCATTGGCCTACAATGCCGCTCTTTTTGGGTTTCTCGATTTCGAGACCCGTAAGGTGGCAAACTGATTTCACCTTGAATATAGGGTGGTAACCCTGAACTGGAGGGCAGACGACGAGCACCATGTCGTATGCTTCACCGCCTCTAGCGCGGTGCATACGGTGTACTTCGTCCACCGGGACGTTTTGCGACCGGAGGTCGGCAAGAATATCGGTTGTGGGGATTTCGCGTGGGATCCTTTTTATGACCACGCGGGTCTGTTTTTCCTCTGGCAGAGAGAGGGTGTGGTATGCCACACCCCTTGCTCGGAGAAGGGCGGTGAGGTCCCTATAATCACGGGACGTGGGGACTTGTATTTTAATGCCCTGTTGGGTGTTGCGGGCATTGGTGTATGCGATCTTTTGGTCGCAACACCATTTGGAAACGTCGGTCCACTTACCCTTGTCCTGAACGAACACAGGGGGTGGAGGGGGGATTATTTTGGTCCGGTAGTGGGTGGGGGGGGAGCATCCTGTGCGGAGGATGACGCAGTCGGGCGGGGGGTAGTGGCAGATGAAGCTACTGGCGGGCGAGTCGCGGGTGTAGCTGCGGGGGTGGAGGTTACGGGGGCAGGGGAGGGAGTAGCGAGCACGGACTCGTCTATAGCCGCGACCTTATTGGCCTGGTGGGAGGATTGCTTCTTGCATTTCCTCTTCATCCCCTTGCCTTGGACGGGGACGAAGCCCTCGTCTTCGGAGTGGGTCGAGGAGGAACAAGAGCTAAATCTAGCCTCTTCTGTACCATATGGGTATGGGGTCGTGGCGCGTATTGGAGACGCTACCTGCACGTCAGTGTCCATGGACACTGTCGGACTAAGAGGGCTCTCCAGGAGAGGGGAGCCTAATAAGACATCGCTGAACTCAGTGTCAGCGACGTTGATAGAGAGGGATGTAGATCCCTTAATCTCGTTCAGCTCGGGGCCGAACTCTAATTTAAGGGCGGGGAGGCGGTCTAAAAGCCTATCAAGAAGGAGTAGGGAACGCGTAAGGCGTTCCTCTACCGACGGGAGGGCCATTTTCTAACTAGGGAGGGAGTTATTCCTCCGCTAGTAAATACCTACTTAATACCTACTTATTGTAGGTATTCTAATAGCTAAGTAGCTAACTAACGCCTAACTACCCGGGTGGGTTGACCGGGGATGAGTATACCCTCCCTGCCGGGGGTAGGCAGGGAGGTTGAGTACCTATTTATGAGCCCTAAGCTTGCTTTGGCCCGTTACCTATCTCAATGTGTAACGGGGTCCTAGTAACTCTAGTGCGAAGGGTGTAGACACACCCAACCGACACTAGGTGTGTTGCTGTAATAAAACGGGTTATGCTATCTACGTCACCTATGCCGACTAGGAGATCCCCCAAGGCCGAACACAGGGACCGTCCAACTTATTGCCTTACCCTGAAGGGGTTAGGCGGGTGTGTGGGTCAACACCCCACTCGGTTTCGTTGGCACCGTGTGGTATCCACCGAGGTCGCCCGGAAGGGGCCTATAACGCGACGATGTACGTTTTGACTTAAACCTTAAAGAAACACTTATTAACTGTGTCTTGAAAAAGACAACAGTTAACGACTGTAGCTAATAGTAGTCCGTGCGACTACTAGACACGTCGCTCGGGGCGACGGAATCTGGAATGATAAACAACCAATCAGAGCAGCGTTAGCGTAGAAAGTGGGCGGGGCTTACGGGAGCGTCCGGCCGTGAGCAGGCGACTGTCAGCGGCTGGGTACGCGGTCCGAGGTACCGTAGGTACGAAGCACTGGGGTACTTATACAATGCGCGGTAACGAAACCATAGCGACTTCTATTTTTTCCACTACCGCCATCTATCGAGCTTCCGAGCAACTTTCTTTCTGTCTGTTGGTCTGAAAGTATGACGCAAAAACTACCGGATCGATTTTGTTCAAATTTTGCATAGATGTTCCCTATAAGTGTGGTCAGTCTGTAGGGTACTTATTATCACGCTATTTGCTATGAGTGATGAGCAGAATTGCATTCTGTTCGTATCCTAACTATCCTAATCTATTTATATCTATATTGATTCGCCCGGAGAAGGGGGTGGAGGGGGTTATCCGGGAGAGGGGCCCGTGGCTAAATAAAAAGAGCCGCACTGGTCGATCGATCAGGTTAAGCTACGCTTGTCGCGGTTGGTCTATGGATGGGTGACCATCTTTAGATACAGAGACCCGTCCGTGCCTCGGAAAGTATGTTAAGCTGTTGGTCCCGGCTGTCATTCGTGGATCTTTGACAGTCGTTACGGGAAGTCAGAAGCCCGAACTGCTGCGTTGTGGAGGTCAGATAGGCAGTCGCTCCATGTAAAATACTGTAATGTTAGAAACAGTACACGTGTACTTATAAATATTATTTTATTTGAATACAAAATTGTGCGAATGAACAACTTCAATACAAAACTTCATACCCCTTTCAGACCCTTGTGGGTTGAAATTAAAAAAAAAAAACAAATATTTAGGTTGTGTTAGTTTCCAACCATAAGCCGAAATATTAGTGATTTTAAATTAAAAAATAAAGAACTTTAATTAAAAACAAAATTTCATCCCCCTTTTCACCCCCTTAAGGGTTGAAATTCTAACAACACCGTTGCGTTAGATAGTAGTGATTTTTCTTCTAAAATGAAGGATTTTCAACTTTATCCCCCGTTTTAACCCTTCGGGGGTAGAATTATCAAAAACGTTGAGATACGTATTGATTAATTTTCAATCGTCAGTCTAAAATCAAAATTTGAAGATCTTAACTTCAAAACTGACGGACTTTCATACAAACTTCCATCCCCTATTTTTCCCCTTTAGGGGTGGAATTCCCAAAAATCCTTTCTTAGTGGATACTTACTCTTCACAAAGAACACACCCTCCAAGTTTCATGTCTCTAGGACCAGCGGTTTGGGCTGTGTGTTGATATATCAACAGTCAGTCAGTTTCTCCTTTTATACATATAGATTAGGTATATTTATTATATTTATAGTTTTTAATACTTATATATATGTATATATATCTTTATATTTAATATGAAAAAAAACCTCAATATTCGCTATTGCACCTACCACTGTTTGTCTCTGCATCACCCAAAGGTTGACTGGTAGAAAATGCCTGTGGCATTAAGTCTGCCTCTGTACATGTATGTGCTTAAAGTATTAATAAATAAATTTTGCTAATGTACAGGGATTTAGCTATCTTGCGGGTTTTTTTTTTTTTAAATATGTAGCAACATACTTGTTGTGTTAATGTAAGGCATAAGAATAGTTATTTATCCAACATGTGAGGAAAGTTCGTTTTTCCTTTGAGTTTTGATTTTGAGTCTTGAGCGAACGAAGGATTGAAAAATAGAATCACGAGCTCAGCGAGTGATTATAAATTTCAATCCTAAGTAAGCGAAAGACTCAACAAAACGAATAGCAAATGAACTTGCTCACATGTTGCATACAAAACTTTTCACCACGCCCAGCAAGAAAGTATTCAGTCATCATAGGTAAATAAATTAAATAGACACAAAGCAAACCAAAATAATTCTTTATTTTTTTAAATATCTTTAAAACTTAACATAAAAAAATCAGGCAAGGTTAGTTTCTGAACGGCATCATTACTTTCCTCACTATTCAAACAGTGAGGAAAAACCAACTTTGCTCACTGGTCAAGCAGTGAGGAAAAATCAACTTTCCTCACTGTTTTCGTAGAGGAAAGACACTGCTTTCGTGCGGGAGTGGTGAAAAAGCCTTTTGGTTTTTCCTCACCAATCGAAAAACGAACTTTCCTCACATGTTGGATAAATAACTATTCCCTACTTATCATAATACCTACCTCTAGTTGCCCAGTCACTAAATATAAAATTAGGGCAAATATTTTTTGTTTTCTTTTCAAAAGTTTTATTGAATTCAGTGTACACTACTGAAAAGAAATCCTTATGTTTTTATTTATTTGTTAGACCAAAAACGATAAACTTGTTACACATTTTGTCTTAGCTACTTACTTAAAATTACCTATCTTAGATTAACTCAGTGACAATTGTTAGCATCTGCTGCCGAACTAGGTATATAGCCTGTGTTTCAGCATGCAGCGCCTCAAACCCTCGAACTGGTTATGCAGGTAGGTATGAGCTTATCCACAAAAGTAAACAGTTTATTAAAAAATGAACATAATTAATACAAAAGAAAGAAAGGTTGCTGTCCTCTAGGTGTGTAAGGTGAAGAAGGTGAGTGTGTGTGTTTGAGAGGGTGTGTAGAGAATTAAATAATTATAAGTACAAGTTATTTGCATCATCCATATTATGGCCCAGAACATTTAACTCATTATTTAGGATACTATTGAATCTAATTAATTTGCCATTTGTTATAACAAAAAAAAACTACAATAACTTTATACAAAATAAAAATATATGAACAAACATAACATCACGCCTTTTTTTTTTGGATGGGAAATTATCAAATAACTTCTCACGCTCTGGGCGGAGCGGGAGGGCGTGTCAGACTCTTATTGACTAAAACCCACCGTTTTCCTTCAGTTGCCTGTACGTTGCCAGGGGTCACGGTATCCCTTTCGGACTTTCCCGCAACCCCGGCAGGCATCGGTCTTATCAGACCCCTTCAGTTCTGCTGACATATGCGGACGACGAGCTACCCATTGTTCACCGTCCGCAAGCCCGCGCCTACCGTGGCCGGGAATCGGTGGCTAGGGGCGCGAGGGCGCGAAATTCGACTTCCGGGACACTGAACAAATTATTACGTAAAGCCAATCCCTGTATATGAACCACAATATGAACCAACACAGGATGGTGCTAAATAGTACACAGACATTTACCTGCACAATTTTGAAACAATCATACAAATCTGTTTCGAGCCAGCACCTTAGTTGATTCGTTTTTACCGCACAGAGTTGTCCCTCATATGTATGTTTGCAATATAAAAGGACAATCATGTTCGCTCTCAACACTTTTCTAAAGCTACGCGCGATACCGCAACATGATTGTTCCATAAAGAAAGTGAGGCGTCTAGGAATAAATCTGTGCCGAATATAAAGTGAGTTATAGTGAGACAAGTGTATATAGTGCATCATAGTTTACATTCGTTTGTTATTATTTCGGTCAGTTGAACTATGACATTGACCTCGGCGCTTGTGAAATTAATTACTTCCAACAAAAACATTGTCAGTCATAGAAACGGAAGACTGATATCGCATTTGCTGCAGAAAAAATCGAGCTACGCATTCGAAAAAAATAATTCCAGTCGACTTCCATTTCAAGGCGGAAGAATCGAGGTATATCCAAGGGTAAAAAAAGAAAAAAATCTAATAATAAACGAGGCCATTGTACCTACCTATAACTAAAATTATAAAATTAAATAGACTAGGTATGCAAAAAAGCACTGAGCAAATTATTAATGATTACTAACTACTTTATTTCCTTGTTAATTTTGTTTTATAAATGTATTTAACATTCATGATTCTAGTTTATTTTTGTGTCTGTTATCAGAAAGGAAATACAACTAACACGTGCCGAAATTCTTTAAATAATATCATCAGTAACCATGAGTTAATTCGTACCTAACAGCTTTGTCCATTAGAAAGTTTACAACATCCTTCATCCTAGCGCTGGTTCATATGCAGATATTGGAATCACGCGTCCCGGAAAGTTAACAACAGTAGGTATGTACACACGGCTACACATCAAGCTATACATTTCCAGTATAGCACTGTACGGAAATCCTATACAATGCGAGATCAGCATAAACTGGAAATGTACCTATAGCTTGTTAAGTAGCGGTGTTGTACAATTGTGCTCGGTTACAATAAAAACTTAAAAAAAACCGACAAAACACACTAGAATGTGCAAAATAACTTTAATTCTAATATATATTTTCGTTTTTTGCCACCGGCTTCCGAAATTAAAGTTATTTTACACTTTTTAGTGTTTTTTAACCGACTTCCCAAAAAGGAGGAGTCTCAATTCGGTTGTATTTTTTTTTCATTTATATCCGATACCTCCGTCGTTTATGAACCGATTTTGAATATATTTTTTTTATTTGAAAGGATATAGATACCTACTTCCCGATTGGCCCCATTTTTATCAAAATTTAGTTCCGATGATGGAATCCATGAGGAATTGAAGAAACTCCTCAAATATTAAGCATACACATAGTGATTTTGGTATTTTCAGCAACAAGTTAAGCATTTGCATTCAGAAAGTATCATTTAGTGAAATGGAACCGATGAAGAAGGCCACAGATGGCCACCGGAACTACTCAATGATAAGTAGGTAATTCACGGGTGGCGATAAGATATCTCGATTAAGATAGTTAAGCGACTGTGAAACACATTTAATAAATAATTCTGATGAAAATGGTATCATCGAACTGATCTGAAGATGAAGTCGGAAGGACGGCACCGGAACTCCGTCATAAAACAATGTATCCTAGCCGTGTTTGGGCTTAATGAAATTGCCATGAGTAGGTACTCTGGCTATAAATGATTTTAATGGTAATATCCCGGCATCAAATTGCGCTACCTGAATCGTATATTATGTGTGGCCTTGATTGTCAGAAGACAGATTTCGTCTCGTTATTTCCGTCAATCATCTATCGTCGTGTGGTCGCTTTAATAATTTGTTGGCGTGTAAGTCTGATAAAACTATGCCTTCCAAACTTCTGACACGACTAAGCGCGATATATTTGCCCTTTTGCAGAGATTTAAAAAAAAAAATCAAGATCGATCACAGCTCTGTCGAGGGTGGTACCCTGTAATTGCCTGTGACCGCCCAGCTTAATATTAGAGGCAGCATACGCTCCACATCTCCGTAACCCCTTGCCGCCTGGAACGTAGTGCTTGTTGGTGGTAGATATGGGTATCACTTTGAAAACTTTAAATTAGCATATCTTTTTATTGGATGAGACGATTGTAATGAAACAAAAACTAAATGTTACATCGTGATTATATTCTATTTACAATTTTAAATAGGACTGTAATTAAATTTTAAAAATGTTAGTTCTGTTAAATTGTATGTAAAAAAAATGGGTTCCCTATCCATTTGCATACAATTTTAAGGTCTAATATTACTTGGCATACTTTTGTTTCTCCTAATTATATTTTCGCATAATATTATTTACGCATAACAGTTTACGCATATTTTTAGTACCTACATTATGAATAGCTATGTATAGGCTAGTAACACCAACATCATTCGCTGTTGCGCTTGAATATACCGCACGCCAAAGGATCTATCCTTTCAAAAAAAAAAATCTAATAAATAAAATACTGACTTAATGCCTAAGGCATTAAGTCCGCCTTTGTACTTTTATAAGTGTGAAAAGTTTAAATAAATAAATAAATAAATAAAATAAAATAGGTACTACACGATGTTAGTTGAACAACAAACGAAATCAGAAACAAAGTAACTTTAATCACGACAACTCTCGTAACATAAATATAAAGGATATGAAAGGTAAGTAACTAAACGTAAGTAGGTAAGTATTATTATGGATAATGTCTTAGGTCTAGGTACAGAGAATTCTAGTGAAGTGCAGCAGTATTTCTAAATTTATGTCTGTAATTTTTATGGTGTACAATAAAGAGTATTCTATCTATCTATCTACAGTAGAAGAAAAGGTGACTCACTGATTATTTCAAATCTGAAGATAGCGCCGAACACATGATCTCCATGTTGGCAGCTTTATATGGTCTGTCGTTTTTTCGTATATGTGCGTCCAAAACGATACGTAAGCTATTCAATAAAAGCGGATATAAGTTATCTGAGTCTCCCCAAACAATAAAGAAGATTGTCGTCACCCAAAGCAACCAGCTTAAGGCAGAACTAACAAAGGAATTAAACCTTCTGAAATCTTCGGGTATAAAATTCACCCTCGATGAGTGGACGTCGTCTCAAAATGTTCGGTATATGAACGACAACATTCATTCACCAAAATTAAAACGCAAATCGATCAGAAACCTGGGTTTAGCCAAACTGACAGGAAAGGGCACAGCAGATAACTTTCTCAATATTCTAAAAAAAATATTGCTAAACATAATCTGTCATTAGATGATGATATAATTTGCCTGGCATCTGATGGAGCGAGCGTTATGTGTGCCCTAGGTCGAAAGACCGATGCATTTCATCAACTATGCTTAGCGCATGGGATACAACTGGTTGTAATTGATGTTCTTTACAAGAAAAACAAAGCCATTCCTGAAGTTTCGGTTATTCCATATCCTGAGTCAGAAGACAGCGATAAGACTGACACTGATACTGATGAGACTGACACTGACCAAGCAAGCGACAATGATGAACTGGACAGAGCTGGATTTGATGTGACCATTGAATATGCCAGCACTTCAACGGTCAGACTTGCGCTTGCGCGAAACTTCAAAGATGTTATAAGCAAAGTTCGAAAAGCTGTGATTTTTTTTCGTTCATCTCTTACTCGAGCAGAAACCTTATACAAATATGCTTCGGAGGAAGGAAAGAAAGGCTTGCGTCTAATACTTGATTGCAAGACACGTTGGAGCAGCCTTGCTGACATGTTGTCCCGGTTTCTAACACTTAAAGTTGTAGTCCAGAAAGCGTTGATTGATTATGACAACCATATCTCATTTTCAGAAGAAGAGATGAGGCAACTCGAAGAACTCTCCAACACAATGAATGCGATCAAGGCTACTGTTGAAGTTCTGTGTGAAGAAAATGCCAACCTGATAATGACAGAAACAGCGTTGAAGTTTATGATTGGGAAACTCGATGAAATCCAAAATGACGTGAGCCGTGATCTCTTAGAATCACTGAAACAAAGAATTGGAGAACGACGACTACCAGAGCTGCGCGGCACTCTCAAATACCTGGATAATTCTGCAAAATTTTACAATGAAGGGAGATCTTCATATCCATTTGAAAATCCCCATAATATGGTGGTTAAAAACACTATCATCAAATTGAACAGCTACTTCAAGTCATCAACAGACTCTGAAGACCGTAGCCTCAGCAGCAGCCTACGAGTACAAATAGACAAAGAAAGCAATGATGAGAACAGTATGTCTATGAAAGATCAGCTGCGCCGCAAGCTACAAAATGACGCAGCCGAATCTTTACAGCTGCGACAGTCCGGAGAAGAGGTCTTGGATCTTGGCACTACCCAACTAGCACAAACTGTTGCTTAAGAGCGTTGGAGCTAATCCGATTATTCCCAAAGGCGCCAAGCTCAAGCGACAGAGCGTGCACTGCAGACCTTAGGCAGCTGCTTTGGAGCCAAAGGGGCACAACTTTTTGCAATCTATAGTTCCATTAGAACTTCATAATAGTGGCATAAAAGCGCTACAGGAGCTGCAACTAATAATTAATACCACACTAAAGCTCTTGTGGCGCTTTTTGAATGAATGACAGGTTTAACTGAACGAATAAAGGATCACTGATCATTCACCTTGTCTCTCATTTATTAAATAAATCTGTTGTTCCTGAGTCAGACATTACTGAATAAAAATAAATAATAAGTGAAGTGAAGGTAAGTGTTTTTGAGCTATATTTTGTATTATATGCAGGTGGCTACAAACGCAGATCAGTTTATCGTGCATATAGTTGATATTATTGGAGTATTTTTAACGCGCCTCAATAATTACCTCAGAATATCGTAAACTATGTAAAATATTATTATATAAATATTTATTATATCACATACCTACACGATATTGAAATTACATACTTGACTACATTTGTATTTAGTAAGTTGCTGGTTCTATATTAAGTTATATTTTACTACAAATTGCGATAAAAACCTATAAATTTCTCAAGTAATGATAAATAATTGTCTTGTAAACATGTCGTCCATGAGAAGCAGCTTTAACTTGCAACTTCAACCTTAATACTTCCTCTCTACGCGTCAAAGCGCTAAGTTTCACTCTTCTGAAGGTCCAAGTAATACCTGTACCACTAATGCAGTTCAAGTCTTAACAATCACTTTTATTTCGTACTTACTGCAGATATTGAACCACACTAATGGTTATTTGTTTAGAGATTCGTAGAACTCGTTGAAAACCCTAAAATACGATCATCATTTGTAGCTGCTTCTATATTATCGTTCTTTCAATTGTTTAACACTTACTATGTCTTACCATGTTTTCAGAATGCCTTTCAAAATAATTCAAACTTTTAATGAACAACAAAATAAACAAGAACTTTGCATCTGTCCATCTAAGTGGGAAAAACATGGAGTGTTACACTGGCCGAACAAAAAAAGTAAAAAATTATGTAAAATAGAAGATTCAGAAAAATGTATTGGAAAACCAGCAAAGCATATTGATGGCCATTGCTCATATTTCGGTGAAATCGGATACTTTTATAACTGGAAAATATGAACCATAAGTTACTAAATTAAATGATGCTATGAAAAAAACACCTGATAATAACCGATTTTGTTTAAAACCTATACGAAATATCGAAGAACTATCCAATTTAGAGGCAACATTAAACGACGGCAAGATGAAAGAGGACTATAAAATTAAATATAGTATCGTGTGCCAACCAGGAAAAGCTGAAAACTGCGCATATCAACTAGTTGATGTGTTTTTTACCAGAGATTTGGAATATTTAAAGTAAAGATTGGAAGGTCAAAAGCATTTACAAAATTATCAAATTTCTTACTTATAATAATTTTTTTTTTCTACATGACTACATTTGTGTTTCAGCGCCCATATTCGTATTTGCTCGCGATAGCCCCATTTTCTTTCACATTCGACATACTCTAGTTTATATTCAGTATCGCTGTCCGAGTCCAGTCTAGAAAAAAGAAACAATAAATTACGCAAAGAAGGTTATTTTACTTTATTTTTATAATATGCCACACCAAGCTATAACTTACTTTTCCTCTGTAACTGGTCCGTTATCAGTAATTGAGAAAACAAAATCTACGGGACCCTCGCTTGTGTTTGTTGAACTCGAACTTGGCGCATTATTTTTGTTTGTTTCCAATGACACCCTTAAATAATAAATTAAATGAATAGAGTTATATAAATAAAAGCTAAATTACTCTCACGTAATTGAGTTAAAAAAAACTTACGTGTTTATTTAATATTTCAATTGCAGAATTATCACACACAGTTGCCTTTTTTAATTTCTGCATATTCTGATAAACTCTCCGTACTTTCTTGCTATATACACCAGTTCTTTGTTTGAACTTCCATGCTTTCAGATCCATATTTCTTTTAAACTGGCTTAAATATTTTATAAAATCTGATTTCTCCAATAAAAATAGAAGAATGTATCCAAATGAGTAGACAATGTCCATTACTCTCCTGCTTCTATTGTGAATCCTTAATGTCGCTATTAGTAAAACAGTACATCAAATTCCTACTTAAGTCTGCGCAAAAGAACAAATCACTTCTGCAATGAAACTTTCAGTGGCAGAACAGTGATAAATGTATCTTTTATACAGTTCCGTTAAAAAGTCTGCAATTAAAGTCTTCATGCAGTTCTGAAGCGTACAGCAGCGGCAATAGAAGCTTTTTAGCAGCTTTAAGTTTTAACATACATGTTTTAACTCTCTACTAAAGCTATATACCGCAAATGGGTCATAAAATGAACTCTTATAAAACCTAGAGTGGCATTTGGTTCAGTTTCCGCTACCCCTAGTGATATTTACAGCTATGAGCAGTTACGGAAGCAATAGTAGAACTTAAAACCACTTTCTGAACCCCTAAAGCGCTACTGTACAGCTAAAAGTTGCAAAATAGGCTACTATTTCCACTAGTGTGCTAGTTGGGTAAAATCCAAGTGGAGATGGGTCTCTTTGACGGCGGTGGACAACGTGGTACACATTTAACCCGAGCATATAATTTACTGCTCTCCATTCCATCCTCCATTGTCGAAGCTGAGAGGGTGTTTTCTTCGGCGAGTTACTTGTGTAACCGCATAAGAACAAAAATGAATGCCGATACTTTGGACGCCCTAAGGTTTTTACGCTCATATTATCAAAGTTTAAAATGATTGGTTTGATTGATTTGTTGATGGTTAATTTGTAATGTTAATTAATGTTTATGTTTGAGTCTATAAGAAATACGATTTTGTTTTGATTATAAAACTTAACTGAATGTTATGTGAAATGTAACCAAAGTTCCTATTCTAGTTCTAGTGAAGATAAATATTGATATGGTAGTTGAATGTTAAGTTTTTTTTTCTGATTACCTATCGAAAGCATCATCAGTCTCATCATATACCTAAGGACCCTAAGCTAAGACTTAACTATGTTTACTCTGTAAAACAATAATTAATGTGTTTTTTTTATTAAAAAACAATAAAACTAATTATAATACTAGATTTTATTTGAATAGAATTATGCGGCAATCAAACTAAACCCCAGTATAGCTGCTCAAGTTTGGAATTCATATTTCATTAAAATTAAATTTAAAAAAAGTAAAATTAAACGAATAGTGCAAACCCTAGTAAGTGCACATGCTGTACCGAAGGTCAACCTCAAAAGTTGAAAATGCTTTATTAGCTCATGAGGTGCAGACCTCCATAATAATCTCTGGTAGTCCGTATCCTCTTCCGCTACCCGAACCATTCTGTACATTTTAATAAATACTGTGTGTGTGTGTCTGCTGTAATACTGATTTTGTGTGTTCTCCATCTCATTAATATATGACGTACTCGTAATTCCTGCTGTAGCTGAGGACCATCATTATCTTTTGACAACTTTTTCCCTAAAAAATTAAATCTTTTAACTGCTATTTCCCTCAACCCACCATATTGAAATTTCGGATATTCAGTTTGAAACGGTAACCTTACCACAAAACTTCGTTCTTTGTCTCTAACCGTTGTGGCTTCATAATATTCTTCGCACCTATTTTCTTCCTTTGAAAATATCTTTCGTATGCTATTTGGTTCCTTTTCTATCTCCCAAAATTGTCGTAGTAACTCGTCTTCCCTAACTTGCTGAGGTAGATGCTTGTAAGTCTTGTAACATCCTTCCCGATATCACCCACCCTAGGATTGTGTTTTGGGCCAATAGATTTCCCTTGGGGTGCTTAATAACGCCTTCTACTAAAACTTCACCGTATACCTCAGCTCCAAGTAGAATATCTATTCTACCTGGTGTTGTAAACCCTGGATCAGCCAACTCCAGTTCCTTAAGTTTAGACCAATAAGGGTGTGTCCAAACATAAAGCGGCATTCGAGCGCGGCTGCCGCGCGCGGCTTGCCGCGCTATGATTGGACGATTGCCGCGCGCGGCAGCCGCGAGCTACCTGCCGCGCGCGACGATCGCCGCGAACGGTGTTAGTGTTGGTTCGCCAGTGGTTGTGTGTGGACGGACGTATTTTATCAAATAAAATGGATAATGAAACAGCAATTCGTCTTATTGAAATTTATGGCTCCCATAGTCCATTATGGGACACTAGACGTAAAGAATATCACAATAATAATGTGAGAGAAGATCTATGGGATGAAATAGCAAAAACGTTCGTACAACCAAAAGCAGCTTTAAAATTGAAAATGAAAAGTCTTTTGAGTTCTTATAGAAGGGAGAGAAACAGAGAAAAAACAAGTAATGTCACCGGTTGTGGTAAGTTTAATCTTATTACATTTTATAACAGTAGGTACTTATTAATAAATCTCTGGCTGTTTACATTTTCACTATACTAATTCTTAATTATCTCTAAACGCGTGGACCGAGTTACATGATTCAAACTGATAAAATGGTTTTAGACCTAGACCTTTTATTTGACACCGTAATCGTTAAGATATCTCAACAAACAAAAAATCTAATTTTCAAGTTACCCTCGCGATTATCCAACATGTATGAAATGCGTAATTCAATTCTTTAATAAGACACAAAATCAGCTTATGTTTTAGTTATTTTAATGTTCTTTTTTCTGTTGCAGGTAGAAACAAGGCCTATAAATCTAAATGGTTTGCTTATGAAGCATTTAGTTTTTTACATGACAGGAATAACCCTATTGATGCAGTGGTAAGTACCTATTTCTTTTATATTTTTATTAGACTATAGCTTTCCGCCAGCGGCTTCGCCCGCGTGGTCTGGTTGTTTTTTATAAATTATAACCTAATGTTACTCAGTGAAGATGTAGCTTTGTAATAGTAAAAAAAAAATCAAAATCGGTCCAGTAGTTTTTGAGTTAAATCGTAACAAACAAAAAAATCTTTCCTCTTTTTAATATTACTTTAGATGTAACGGCCATATTATACATACAGCCCGCATACTGCAAAATCTATGAGATCAAATAATGCTAAGGGGCTGTTTATTAATTTTGGCCATTTTTAACCTAAGGTTATGCAATTATTTAATATCTTTCTTGCCAATCAATTGATCCGTTTGTCATAAAATATCTTGACAAAAAAATACGAATATCAGAAGGAGTGGTAATAAATTGATTTGGAGTAAAGGTAGCTGTTTCAATCGTCGAATCATTTGTTTTTTTTAATAAAGAGTCTCTGCGAAGAAAGTTATGCAAGTGAACAGTAGCTAGAACTATGGTTTTGGCTGATTTTGGGCTTAAAATCATTGTACTTCTCAATACTCTAAATTTTGCCGACATGATTCCAAAAGCATTTTCTACTACTCGGCGTGCTCTTGATAGTCTATAGTTGAAAATCCTTTCTTTTGACCCTTTTGGATGAATTCCTGCAAATGGTGTCATCAAATGTGTGCTTAATGCAAAAGCTTGATCTCCTAATATTACATATGGTATTTTAGTTATGTAGGGTATTTGTAAAATTTCTGGCGCTGCACGCTGGTACATTAAGTTGATTATTTTCTACCTTTCGATACAATTCGGAATGTTTATAAACTCCTCCATCTGAAATTCGACCTTGGCTTCCTATGTTAACATACATAAAATTGTAGTTTGCGTCTACTAATGCTAATAGCACGATACTAAAGAACTTTTTATAATTAAAATATTCAGTGCCGCTACGAAAAGGAGCTTGAATAGTTATGTGTTTTCCATCTAACGCCCCAATAGTGTGCGGAAAATTCCATTTTTCCTCGAAGTCTTTAGATACTGCTTTCCAATCTTGCTCTGACACTGGTAGCTGAAAAAAAAATTAATAACGTTTTATTTATTTTGTTTCAGGATTGTGGCTCACCCTCAGAGCCGGGTAATACAGAACAAGCTATTCCGGAACAAGGCATTTCAGAACAAGGCACTTCAGAACCAGGAACTTCGGAACCAGGAACTTCGGAACAAGGCACTCGAGACCAAGATACAAATACCAAGAAGCCAAGAAAAGAAATGCCCGCTAACAAGAGGACATATCAAGAGTCAGAGTATGATGCTGAAAATCAAATGATAGAAGAAGCATTAGAAGTAATGCGAAAACAAAATGACAGTAGTAATGATCCTTACGTTGCTTTTGGCATGCACATAGCAGCCGAACTAAGAAAATATGATGCCACTATGTTTACGAGAGTCAAACATTCAATAAGTACTATACTATACGAAGCTGATATGGAGCTCCTCAATCAATCATCAACACAAGAATATAACGCTGAAAACAGACGAGGATATTTCACTTCACAGTTTACCGATCTTGACTCATCATCTTCTAGTAACATGGGTACTGGCCTTACGCAATTGATTCACGATTTAGACACGGATGTAGATTAATATTGTGAATTAGTTGAGAACAACTGTGATTGACGTATGATGATTGTGTTGTATTTAATTACTACTTAATTA
Organism: Xanthia togata; assembly: GCA_963853775.1. Classification (NCBI taxonomy): domain Eukaryota; kingdom Metazoa; phylum Arthropoda; class Insecta; order Lepidoptera; family Noctuidae; genus Xanthia; species Xanthia togata. Next base: position 23,111,521 of record OY970794.1, on the reverse strand, counting down.
TGAAAATAAATAAATAAAAAATATAAATTAAAAATCTGTAGTTTAAAATATTTCACCAAATAATAAAAATAATATAAGTAATAAAGTTCATAATAATTTACCTGTACCATGTCCTTAAGACCTCTCACTATGGCATCGCACACTTCTGGAATTATTGTTGATATTGTTTGCTTTGATACGTGAAACGTGTATTGTAGGCTGGAATAGGAGTCTCCTGTAGCCAAATAACGTAACGTTATTGCAAGTCTCTCCTTCGACGTTATTGCCGTTCGCCAGTGAGTATCCATTTTTTTAATAAATGGTTCTACCAATGTATGTATGTGTTCGAATTCTTCTAAAGATAATCTTAAAAACTGTGGCGTTCGGTAGTTGATTTCGTAATAGATCCCTTCCAGATTCTTTGTCCTTTGTTGAAAGAGTGGTCGCATCCAACACTGCCTTTTTTTAATACACTTTCTTTTATTCCTTCTTCTACGTAATTTACGAATAATAAGCACAGCAACAACACACGCGGCCGCTTTCATTGTAGTTTGAATACGAAATAAAGAGCGCGGCGTGTCTCGGACATGCCGCGCAGCACTGCCGCGCAGAAGGTTTAAACTAGGCGCGCGGCAAATTTGTGTCCCGCGAATGCCGCGCGTAGCTGCCGCGCACCTTGCACGCCGTGTTTGGACACACCTTAAGGCAATTTAAGATTAATGGTTGGTAGCAGCGTTGTTAATGTATCCAATACATACGCATTTACTCGAACTGACTCTCTGGGATTGTGGCGTGATTTCACGCAGAGTGAAACCATGTGTTTGATCCTCGTTTGCCCCTCTCCCACACCGGACACCCAACCACTCACTGAATAACGTTTAAGTTTTAATAGCTGAACGGTCACTTCAGATATAAATGACGCTTGCGACCCCTGGTCTAACAAGGCCCTAATGGTATGGTTTTATCCGTTCTTGCTACTTACTAACACTCTAGCCGTAGCTAATAACACAGAATTTATTTGTATATGCTCACAATGACAAGAAACAATAGCATCAATCGAAGAAGGAGTGGACTTACCTCTAAACTCTTCACTAAAGGTACTTATGGCCGTGTTTCCTTCTTCTTTTGACGTCTCCGTATTCGGCTCTCTCTCGAAGGAGTGATGTCGCCTTCCACACCTTTTGCAGCACGCTGACTGTCGACATTTCTTCACCGAATGTGATGGCGCAAGACAGTTGAAAAACAGTTTTTCTTCTGAACGTATGTACTCCTGTCTTTCTTTGGTAGACATATCGGCGAACGTTTTGCGTCGCAATTGTTCGTACAAGTTGTTGTTCCCACTGCTTCATTGATTCTGGATCCAGCTTAGACACAACTCGAACGACACGGTTGGTGCAGTGGTTAAACGATTGACTGCTGCGCTGCGTGTTGCGGGTTCGATTCCCGCACGGAACAAATATTTGTATAACCTACAAGTAGTTGTTCCGGGTTCGGTTGTTTGTGTATGTGAGTTTAAATGTTTGTAAAGGCACCCACGATACAGGAGAAATTCCTAGTATGGGGCAACGTTAAAAAAAAAAAAACTAAGTAGTTGATGATCATGTCCCATTTGTCAGAAATTTAACTCAACACTTAAAATTTTCAAGGCTTTTAAACAGGTTGAAGTTGTATCTATCAGATGCTTAATCGAACCCGCAGACTCAGTATGTACAGATTTTTGTGTAAAAAGAACTCTCAGAAATGGGATGACGAATAAAAAATTTTTTTGTCCGTCATGTAGATTATGAAAAAATAACATACACATATTTTTTCTTTTTTTACGTTAGCAAAAGATTACGGCGATACATTGAGTTAAAATGTGCCATGACGTCACGAGAACGTAGATTTTATAATACTTGTGACGTAGCGACCCCCACTCCTCAACTTTAATGCGTTGTATCTAAGTATTTTTTTATTAATATGATAAAGCAAAAAATACGTGTCTAATATTTTTTATTATCTGACTGACAGACTAAATAGAATTTCTTTTTTTTGACCCAGGCATCATCCCTATTGCGTTACAATTAAACCTCTTGTTGTTATAACGCTTCACTAATTCTTCCCAGGCGTCATCATAATTCGCATCTGTTGTAGTAAAATTTCGCAATATAACTTCTGGTTCTCCTGTTAAGCTGCCTAATATAGCTTCTGTACTGGTGACAATATCATATTTTTATGAATCAAGGAAGAAAACACGTCAAAAAATGTCTGCCATTCGTCATATTTGCCGCTGAAGGCAGTATTTTATCTTTTGGTAATTTAATTTCGTTAATGTATGATGACCTTTGACCTTCAACAGCACTACGCATTGTACCTTGAACCGTTGAATCGAGAAACGGCTGAAGAGCTTCCTTTATAGCTGATATAAATAGTACATACAATTCTTGAAATATATCGTATGTCTTGTCTATAAAGTACGGATCTTTTCTTTCTTCATCTCTCAAAATAATGGCTTTGTGTCCGTCCTTAAAGTTCTTCTCAAAAATTCTCGCATTTCTCTTTGCCCCACCAGCGGCGGGGCGGTTTTTTGTTATGTTTACATTATTCGACTGGTATACAAATTTGTGTGGGGTAGTTACCACAACAAAAAGAGAAAAATAAAAAATTATTTACAAAAAAAAAACAACCAACTTCCAAAAAATAACTTTTCATCACATTTATTCAAAAAGAGCTAGTTTGTTCTTCGTAAACAGGGACCAAAATAGCTCTTTGATCCCTAGGGAGCAAAATATTTTAATTTGGAATGTGGATATTGTTAGTAAAAGTTCCAATCACCAACGAGATCAATCACGAACATTGTATGAACACAAGAAAGAGAAGATGGCGGCAACGAGACATGACGAAAATTTTCAAACTTTTCGTCATTGGTGTCGTTTTCATAGTTTTCGAGGGCGCCAAAGCCGATAGTGCGGTCAAAATGTAAATCAGAGATAGCGGCTACGAACATTTTCAAATTTTTCGTCATTGGTGTCGTTTTCATAGTTTTCGAGGGTGATAAAACTGATAGTGAGGTCAAAATGTAAATCCAAAACGGCGCCTGCGAAAATTTTCAATTTGTTCGTCATGGGTGACGTTTTCATAGTTTCCGAGGGTGCTAAGGCCAATAGTAAAGTCAAAATGTAAATCCAAGATGGCAGCTGCGAAAATGTTCAAATTATTCGTCATGGGTATCGTTTTTATAGTTTTTAAAGCTGCTAAAGTCGATAAATAGGTCAAAACGTAAATCCAAGATGGCGGCTGCGAAAATTTTGTTTTGGTTTGAAATCATATGTGAGAGATGAGGATCGTTTTTTTTTCTCATAGAGGGTGATGAAAAGCAGATTGTTCTCCTCGGGAGCAACACTATTTTAAGCTCGAGTGACGTACTTTGAATCCCTCGCTGCGTTCAGGATTCTACTTTAGAATCCTTCGCTCCGCTCTGGATTCAAAGAAACACTTTTGCCTTAAAAATAGTTAGTAATCTACTATTATACCATTCCCCCTCTAAAAAGTTTATTTAATTCACTGAAAACAGTGAATAAAAAGCACTTATAATAATTATTTTGGTGTTTGAATTTCGAACACACCAATATATTCGACCTCCAACTCAATGATATACAACCTACTTGTGAAAAAATACTCGATACAAACTCCCTATGCAAAGATTACTCAACATACAAACTCCTTGTGCAAATACTCCTCGAAAGACCTTGGCGGATGCGTCCTTTTTGATAAAATTTATAAATTTGCAACAAGAAAAAAAAAACTGACTGCCTCGTTGGTCTAGTGGTCGCAAGCGCTACTGCTGAGCATGAGGTCCTGGGTTCGAGTCCCGGGTCGGGCAAAGTGTTATTGGGTTTTTCTATCTGGCATTTCTCAGTAGCAGGCCGGAGTCTGGATTTGTGCCCGGTTGATGGCAATAGGCTCGCCCCCTATTACATGGGACTTAAACATAACTGGCGAAATGTGGGTGTACCTACTACAGGTACACCTCTGCCCAACCTTTCGGGTAATCAAGGCGTGTTAATGTAAATGTTAAAAAAAAAAACGAGATTTGATTGGTCGACTTTGCTGTCATTGTGTAAATTTTGAATACTGTTAGGTTGTACAAACACAAATTGTTCCAATTTTAATGTGCATTTTAATTAATTTAACCTTCCTTTTTTCATCATTAAATGTCTATTTTCGCTTAGATCTTTCTTTTTCTCGTAGTCTTGGTATAAAGTATAATACGCAACTCTTGAATAAAACGGATTTATATCGAGGGTTATGAATCACTTGCGTCGCTATGATGACGACCGCAAAAACTAACTTAAAGTAAAATAAAAACAAAATCAGCGTGAGAAAACCAGACAAAATAATATTTTATTCTGTTCCGCTTAACATTTTCTCATTACATATTACTTTGTCTGATTTTCTCACGCTGATTTCTTTTTTATTTTACTTTAAGTTTTTGCGGTCGTCATCATTTATTTGACCACACGACTCCTACGTGTATACATCTCATCTCAAGTATTTTAAAATGAAAACTTTATGTGCAATATTGTTAATGTGAGTACCTCTATAACATAGTTTTTATTACTTACTGGTTGTTCTTCCTTTAAAAGCTGTCCGACCCTCTTGAGTTGATGTTATAAATAGAGATAACAGTGCAGCCAACATATCTGCATAATGAAGGTAGAAAACAGAGAAGGTATATTATGCAATACTTTGGATAATCTGTTGCTACGAATCAGCTACGAAAGTGCTACGCAGGTGCTACGACGCCGTAGAGGGCATTTCTCTGAGACAACCGTGAACTACTGAGCCCTGTTCAAAAATTCCCCATGGGTACTAAGGCACCGCATATACTTACTGTTATTCATAATTTGCAGTATAATACAAGACGTACTAAGTGATGTGATTCAAGTGGAAGTGGAACAAGGCAAGTTGGAAGGCGAGCTACTGGACTTAGTCACTCGGGATGGACAGTACTACAGTTTCAAAGGGATACCGTACGCTGAACCGCCAATTGGAAAACTAAGATTTATGGTAATGATGAACTTTTTAATCGGTTGAAGTGCACCGGTTCAGTTTTCTCGGCTCAACCAAACTTAATAGAAGTTTTATTGTCGTCTGGGGGTCACAGACTACATAGGGATACTACGTATTCTGGGGGTATTTAGTGTCCCGCAAAGTTTTGGTACAAAATATTATTTTTTTAAGTTTTTTTTTTTGTTTTGCCATCCAAGTACCATTGCCAAACGGGTCTAATTGAGCCTCACACTTATCCACTTTAATTTACCGTATAGTTCGGAAACGCACACGAATTTCAGCTGGCTCTGTAGTGAGTCCAATTGGACCATAGAAAGACGACATAATTACGTCATCCTAAATTGATTATGTTAATATTGAATGCCCATCAAAACTTATGAGTGTGCGTTAATTACTCGTAATATAATTGGATAAAAAGCTCATTTATAAGGTGTTCGGAGCATGGACCGACACAATTTTTTAGGGGTTGGGGTTGGGGGTATAAATTTCTCGAAATCTCGCCTCTAAATCGTTATAATCTTCTTAGTTTATGGTTGTAATAGCACGAAATAACTTTTATTGTACTCTGCAATTTAATTTTTATTTTTTCATTATTGCAATAATTATGCAATTGGTTTGTAAAAAAATATATATGCGCTTCCAAAGTTCTAAAAAAACATATCTCAATTACCGTGCCATTTATACATGGGGTCTTTGAGTGCAACCTAGCAAATGACCCCCAATCCCCCAAAAAATTGTGTCAGTCCATGCGCCAAACATGCGCTATATGTATGTTAACGCAATTAAATCTTAAATATTTAGCGCTTTAATTATATAATATGTAACTATTTTCAAAAGCTCGGCCTTAATTATTTTTTCACCTTTCAGTCACCTCGACCTGCTGTTGCGTGGGACGGTGTAAGATCTACAACACAACATGGTCCCACGTGTCCTCAAATGGACATCCTCACAAACGTATTCCTCCCTGGTAATGAAGACTGTTTGTTTGTCAATGTATATTCGCCAAACTTGACACCTGACACTCTTCTACCAGTGATAGTATTTATTCACGGAGGGGGATACAAAAGTGGATCCGGCAATGTCGATCTTTACGGGCCAGACTTCCTTGTCAGAAAGAACATGGTCGTCGTGACATTTAATTATAGATTGGACGCATTGGGCTTCCTTAGCCTCGGCACTAAAGACGTTCCAGGAAACGCGGGACTGAAGGATCAAGTTGAAGCTTTGAAATGGGTGCAAAAGAACATCAAACATTTCGGAGGTGATGCAGACAGAGTGACTCTCGCGGGACAGAGCGCAGGCAGCGCTTCTGTTGCATTACATATTGGTTCTCCAATGTCAAAAGGATTGTTTCAAAGGGCTATAGCACTGAGTGGCTCTCCGTTTTGTGATTGGGCCTTAGCGATTGAGCCTGAAAGGCGCGCTTTTATTCTTGGCAAGCATCTGGGCCGTGAGTTTGAAGACCCCGATGAACTGCTCGTATTTTTACAGAATGTTTCTACAAACCAATTGGTAGGCACATCTCCGTATGTACTAGCATATGAAGAAGCAACGTACAGTATATTAAAACATTATCATTTTGCACCCGTTTTTGAAAAATATGATGGTGATAATAGTTTCTTGACCAAGAACACATTTCAGAACACAGAGAATTTAAATGAAGTAGACATTTTGTTTGGTTACACCAATCAAGAAGTACTAACAGTAGTAAAACTCATTGCCTCTACACTTTTAGATCGTTACAGCAAGTATCCAGAAAATTTTGTTCCAAGAAAAATTTCAAGTATTTATTCGCCTTATTCAATTTTAGACCTATCAAGTAAAATTCGTGATTATTATTTTGGAAACAAAAGCATTGATGTTAACTCAATTAAAGAGTTCGTAGCCTACTTGAATGACGTGTCTTTTGTTTATGACATCATCAGATATTTTGAGTTGATGCCGAACATTGGGAAATCAAAAAAATATTTCTATCAGTTTTCCAGTTTGTCAAATAGAAATGTGTTTGGTAACCAAGGAGCAGAATATGGTATCTACGGCGCCGCACACACGGATGACTTGATGTACTTATTTGACCCGAAGACACTAAATATGGCTTTGGATAAAAATAGCCGAGAATTTGAACTCATAGAGCAAGTTACTACGCTCTTCACGAACTTTGCTAAATATGGGTAAGAGAAAAATGAACTAAGCTTATTTTTAAATCAGTGAATATGAATATGTGAATATGAGTTTTTGGAAAATGTATACTTTGTAGAGCGTCTCTATAACACATTTAAGTACCTGTGTGTCTCTATTTTTAGGTTCTATTAGATACTAAATGTCCGCTGTCCGTCCGTCTGTCACAGGGCTGTATATTTTGAACCGCAATAGATAGACATTTTCTACTATGGCCGCTAACAACAAATAATTAAAATAAAATTAAGTTAATAAAGTAAGGCCGTCTTCATACAAAAAACCGTGCTTTTTTATATGTATCGTTAAATATTTTACGGTGATTCGGAACCCTTCGTGTGCGATTCTGACTCGATATGGCCTTTTTTTTTAAACTTGATGTATATAATTTACGCCCGAGTACCTTCTAGCTAGTGTATCATATAAGGGGTTATGAATTACTTAATTTTCGCTTTCAGGAATCCTACTCCTGATTCATCTTGCAACTTAACCTGGCCTGCGTTTGAGCCAACGACGATGAAGTACGTAGACATTGAAAATGATTTAAGTATTTTAAGTGTACATGACAATGAAAACTATCGTTTCCTGAAAGGCCTGTACCATTCCTTTGATATAAAGCATTGGTTAAATCACTTATGAAGAAAACCGAAGAAAAATTGTAAAGTAATTAGGTAAATTAAATATAATGTAATGAAATTGTTTATTCTGTAAATAGGACTTCGGAATCACTGGCTAAGCCTTAGTTTAACATCCATAGAGTTGGGTTGGGGAAATATGGACTATATTTCAGAAAAGTTATATTATTTAAAGCCTCCACGCAGTTGCAAGTTGCGAACATTGAACGTTTCGTTTTACGTAAGGTTAAAGCATTAGTGCTATTAAACTAACACTTTTATTCATTTACCGACTATTGCCGTTATGTGAAACCAAACGTAAAAGGACGCCATTTTGTGTTTTCACTGATACTTCTCATAGGCCGGGGTAACCCAAGTCCCGACATTTCTCGACTTAGTAAAAAGTCAATGAGAACTTAGGCTGCAAGAGCGAAGCGAGCTCGGGACTTGGGGCACCTAGACTCGGACAGGGTAGGTTAAAAGGGTAAGGTAAAGGGTAAGGGTAGGGTAGGGTACAGGGTAAGGGTAAGGGTAGGGTGCTTAATGGTATTTAAACTTTGCCATGGCTTTCGTAGTTATTTTTTTAAACCACTCAGATATAGGCCCGCAAAGAGGAGCTACGTCGACGTCGCCTGACAAAAAAAAAACCCTAATAAATAGCCATAAACTACAGTGCTTCCACAAGAAAAATACCAAAACGTAACCTCAAAATAAGATCTTAAAAAATGTATTTAATAAAACTATGCATTTCCTAAACTTCCCCCGTGACGGGGGGATGTCCTACCCCCTTCCATATATATACATATACCTAGTCTTGCCTTAAATATTGTAACGAAGAAAAAAAAAAGATTTTTATTGCAAATAATATTTATTACTTTTACAGTGTGTTAGTTTAATACATAAATATAAAACCATTTAAAATATAAAAAGCTTATTCGAAGTGGTCTCCATTGGCTGCAATACAGTACTTTAAACGTTGAGGCCAGTTATCAATAGAAGCACGCACTCTTTCCATGGGAAAATTCTTCACTGCCAATCGTATGGATTGTTTTAGGGACTCCAAATTATCATGGCGTTTAGAGCAAGCCGTACTCTCTAAAACTGACCATAAATCATAATCCAGCGGATTAAGATCGGGACTAGACGACGGCCAGTCTTCATCTCTGATGAAGTCCGAAACGTTCACTTCCAACCAAGACTGCGTGGACCGAGCTTTATGACCTGGCGCCGAGTCTTGTTGGAAGGACCATACTTGGTTATTGAATATGATGTTGTTAAGGGGCTTAACTACCTTCTCAAGAATGGTATCTTGATACACTTGTGCCGATGTTTTGATACCTTTTTCACAAAAATATGGCTCTGTCACTCCTTCATAGCTAACACCCCACCAAACCATCACTGAAGTCGGATAATGCCCACGTTGCACTCTGTCGACTAATTGGGAGGCTTCCTTAGAGCTTTGAGCATAAATACGGTCATTTTGTTTGTTAAAATTTTGCTCAATTGTAAAGATTTTCTCATCCGTAAACAAAAAAATTCTGTGACCTCCCTTTGCGTACCGCTTCAGTAGTTGTTTCGATTTTACCACACTATTCTTTTTTAATTTATCAGTTAAAAAATGACCAGTGCGTCTCTTATAGGCTGCAAGTCCTAAGTCATCTTTTAAAATACGCGACATGGTTCTGGGTGCTATCTTCATCTCGCGAGATATTTTTTTTTGCTTTCGGACAGGATTTCTTCGAATTCTTTCTCTTACTGCTTTAAACACCTTTTTCGTACGAACACTACGTGGAAGGTCAGATCTTTTTCTGTCACAAACAGAGGAGGTCTCATTGTGTGTAATAGCTCGGTACACATACATTTGACTTATACCAAGCGTATGGAGAGTTTTAAAAATTGCATTTGGCTCCATACCAACTTTGTGTAATGCAATCACAGCGATTTGGTTCTCTTTATCAGCCCACTCCATTTTAATATAGCAAAATATATTGGCGCCAAAATTAGAAAACTCAATGAACAATCGTATAAAAATGACAGATTCCAAATTCAAATGTAATATCTTTCTTATTTTTAATTGTAACAGTATTTATGGCCAGACGAAGTATTGTATATGTACCCTTATATAAAAGTCCTTCCGATAATTCCAAGTTAGGTTAGATTATTAAAAACCATGTCTCAAAAAGGGGGGTTTCCGCAACTTTTCCTTCACAGGGAGGGTTGTACACCTACCCCCTCCCCTCCCCCTCACTCCCACCCCTTAAATCGATGGATGACTAAAGTCTTACCGAATCACTTCTACATGGGCACGCCACTATTGCGGCGATAAGTCCCCTCTTTGAGGAGTGGCTGGAGAGACACCACGGCGTCCTCACCTTCCGCCTGACGCAGGTCCTCACCGGACACGGCTGTTTCGGGATAACCTGTTTCGGATAAAGCGGGAGGAAACGCCCGGGTGTCATCACTGCGTGGATCGCCCGGAGGACACGGTGGAGCATACGGTGGAGGTATGCCCGGCTTGGGCAGAGCACCGCCGTGTCCTCGTGGAGGCGATCGGTGGCGGGATCCTCTCGCGTCCGGCCCTGGTCCAGGCCATGGTACGGAGCGAGAGGGCATGGGAGGCCGTCACGCGGAGCGCGTGAGGTAGAGGCAAATTTCGCGCCCTCACGCCCCTAGCCGCCGCAGGAGAAGACGCCCCGGGCGTCGGGAATCCATAGCCGATTCCCGGCCACCGTAGGCGCGGGCTTGCGGACGGTGAGCAATGGGTAGCTCCCCGTCCGGTAAGGACCAAGCCCGGGTCGACGGCGCGTTGTGTTCCACGCGCGCCTCAAAGAGTGTCAGCGAGTGAAGGGGTCCGATGAGACCATTGCCTGCCGGGGTTGCGGGAAAGTCCGAAAGGGATACCGTGGCCCCCTGGCATTGCACAGGCAAGAGAAGGAACACGGGTGGGTATTAGTCAGTAAGAGTCTGACACGCCCTTCGCTCCACCCAGAGCGAGAGGAGTCATTTGATGATTTCGCACCCAAAAAAAAAATAAAAAAAATAAGCGATAAGTGTGAGTGAGATGAGTTCGGCATTTCCTATCTGTCTACTCTGGGAAGAAAGGCCAAAACAAACTCAGAAATAATAGATATGACCAACACTAACCAACATAATGTTTATTATAACCACTAGTGAATAAGGTTTGGTTTAAAATAAAGAAACGGAATCATAAAGAAAAGGAAAAGTGGGTTTATTTACATGAAAAATTAACATTAGTACAATAATAACAACTAATTCAGATAGACATTAATTCTCGATCTGTATCACTGTTATATAGTAATTGGATTTCCCTAAAAACTGTTAAAATTATTTGAAGCAAAAACTGGAAGAATAGAGCTGCTCCCAAAAGTTGAAGTCGTCATCACCGTTTAGACTTAAGACAGTTGCTGTAACCTCCGCCTCATTGTTTGATAGGTCCACGTATTGCTTAGTGCAACTGTTAAACATCGGCCACGTTTTGTTTAAAGCTGAACTATGATAAGGATTGCTGAAACAAACAATGTTTTCTTAATATGTGACACGTAATAGGGCACAGCTTGGAGTGTAAACCAGACAAGTCTGTATGTAGATATACAGGGTGGCACATTTAGATCGGTCAGTATGGGAAAGTCTTGAGAAAACTTGTCAAAACGTCCGGGTTGAAAAATAAAACTAACACCATTTCTATTTAGATATCGATTGTGTAGGTCTTAGCAGTAAATGTTACTATGAAACATGATGTCTAAAATTAATAAAATGCATTGTTTTCATATCCTTTAATTTATTTTTAGTAAGTTTTCGAAATGAGTACCAGTTTTTTTTAATGTATGAATGCAGTTTTTCTTGTTATTAAAAGCGATGACATGGTTCCTCAGAAGAGATCTTCGTATGTCTTATAGTTTCAGACTTTCCCATACTGACCGATCTAAATGTGCCACCCTGTATATGAGCCATTCTTAGATAATTAAGGATTTTGTTTTAATTATTAGTTGTCAAAGAGAAGGGTCCATATGTGATAATTGCACTTCAATGAACTCAGCCTTTAGCAGCTAGACATATTATTATGCCTCTGCAAGTTGCACTAAAACACCCGTTCTCCGCCTTCCGCATCCAGTCTGTACATCTGAGCTGAATTTTTGTGCTTGTATTAACTGGATGAAAAGCCGAAACAGTTTTTTTGTGTCATCCCAATCCCTGGCGAATAACCAAAGGAGAGACTGAGGTTGTGGCGACACAGTGCTTCCTTACCCAAACCATTCGTTCCACCTGCTGAAGATCTCCCACCTGGACATGAGTTACCTTGGGTAACCTGGAAGTCTTTAAACAGACTCCGGACCCAGGTTGGCCGAAGCAAGGAAAATCTGTGCAGGTGGAGATTCACAGACGACTCCGCTTTGGAGTGTAAATGTGGTGCTGTTCCACAAACTGTGCGACTCTATTGACGTGTCTTGCGTGTCCTGTCACCTGCACGTTACAGGAACTGATGGACACTAGTGATGGCGCCAAACAGCGGCGCGTGGCCGAATTTTGGGCCGAGTCTATTTAGATTGCCATCGACACGCTAAGAAGAACTGGATGATTTCATTGTGATACGTGATGAGTGAGATGATAATACACACCACGCATTCCGCTTACAATAAAGATTGGTACATGGTGTTGTGCGTTTGATAAAGAAAGACAACATGATCGAGAGTGCTAATATGTCGATTGGAAAATGATATAAAAAGTATTTCAAATATAATTTAAGTAGTTTGCAAAATAAAAATAACACATAAACACGCTAGGCTTGACTTACCCGTGTTTAGCAAAGTCAGTGAAGAGCGTTGTAACTTGATCGATAAGTTGGAATTCTGTACTGTTTCTATCCGAAATCAGATTCAGTGATTTTGGATCAAACAAATACATCAAGTCATCCAAATGGGCAGCTCCGAAGATGTCGTACTTTTCCCCTTGTAGACCATAATAATTCCTACTTGATGTGATGGAAAACTGGTAGGAATATCTTACAATATCTCTTTTTTGAGGCAATCTCATAAAATATCTCAAGATATCATATACAAATGTAGCGTCATTCGCATACCTTACAAACTCTTTAGTAGAGTCTATATCAACACTTTTGTGTCCGAAGTAATATTTACGAATAGTATCCGACAATTCCAAAATGGGATTTGGCCCCAGCTCATTCAAAAAAATTCGAGGGACAAATAGTTCTGGGTATTTGTCATAGCGCTCTATAAGCGTTGCTGTGATGAATTCAATTAATGTAACCATCTCTTGGTCAGTGTGACCAAACATAAGATCTACTTTATTCATATAGACAGGATCTTCAAAAATATTTTGGGTCAGAAAATTATCCTTGCCATAATATTTTTCAACCACAGGTACAAATTGAAACATTTTACTAACATTATAGGCATACTCTTCAAATAATAAGATGTTAGGACTCGTGCCTATTAGTTTGTCTGAAGGGACGGACTGAAGAAATTCGAGAAGTTCATCGGGATCTTCAGTTTCAAATCCAAGCTTCTTCCCAAGTACAAACGCGCGTCTTTCAGGATGAAAAGCCAAGCCCCAATTACAAAACGGAGAGCCACTTAATGCAATGGCCCTATGGAACAATCCTTTTGACATTGGAGAACTAATATGTAATGCAACAGCAGCGCTGCCTGCGCTCTGTCCCATGATAGTCACTCTGTTTGCATCACCTCCGAAATGTTTGATGTTCTTTTGCACCCATTTCAAAGCTGCAACTTGATCCTTCAGTCCCGCGTTTCCAGGAACTGGTTTAGTACCGATACAAATAAATCCCAATGCGTCCAATCTATAATTCAATGTCACTATGACCATATTCTTTCTGAGTAGTAGGTCTGGACCAAGAAAGTCAACATTGCCGGATCCACTTTTGTAAGCCCCTCCGTGAAAGTATACTATCACTGGCAGAAGACGGCAAGGGTTCAAGTCTGGCGAATATATGTTGATAAACAAACAGTCTTCATTGCCGGGGATCAGTGTGTTTGTTAAAAGGTCCACCTGAGGACACACTGAACCGTGTTGCTTTGCGTTTCTTACTCCAGTCCACGATAAAGGAGGCTCAGGTGCCTGAAAATAAATACGGGAAAGATTTAATTCATTCTCAAAAAACTTTTTGGTCTTCGAATTATTTGTGGACCAATTAAGCATGTAACAAAATCCCTGTTGTTAATAATCATACTTACTGAGTCTATTATGTGGTTATTAAATGGGGCGCGGGCGGCTGTCATTTAGCGAGTGTCTACAAGTCATAACTTATGACCCCTGTTAAAAATGTACCAATCTTTTACGGAATTGGGATAATTTTGGCACAAAAAAACGTGAATTTTAAAAAGTAGTTTTTTTATTAGTAATAAGTTTTTTTATTACTTTTTGATAATGTTATTGCACTTAAGTGCCCTTTTCAGATCGGACAAGGCTTTTGTTACACAATGTTTACATGCCAATAAGTATCAAAAATTAGCCGAATCTTGTATTTTCTTTGCATTCTAAAAGTTAACTTACATACAAGCTGAGTTTGCTTGCAATTCATTCGTTAGTATATACCTACCTTAAATCTCCGGGTTCCGTTCGGAGGTAGAGCATACGGAATGCCTTTAAAACTGTTGTACCGTCCGTCTCCAGTAACTAAGTCCAGTATCTCTCCTTCCAACCAGCCTTGTTCCACTCTGACTCGAATCCCTTTACCTGATACATTTTGAATGACTCTGCGAACATGCATTTTATTTCATATGTGAGCAATATTTCATTACTTGACGTTAAAATAAACGTTTAAATAAACCCCTACAAGTATAGCTTTCCGGTTACTAAAATTATAGGTAAGTAATATTTTACTTACATGAGGAATATCATAGTTAACTTCGCACATAAAATATTCATATTTGTTGCAATATTAAGGTGCAAATAAATAATTAATTATTTGCTATATCGTGTTGACACTCAAGAAAAGGCACGAGGTATACCTAAGTAGGTACGTCAACTGCTCAATGAGTGCAATAATTGCACAAAAAAGGTACACTAATCAACAACAGATGTTTTAATTGTCAATTGTTGTATATCTGTATAAATAAAAAACTCATTAAGTACTCGTAACAATAATAATTTGCAACAAACAATAAGTCCTTTAGCGTTCCGTAAACCGTTATTTCTGATACTTTTTAGGGTTCCATAGTCAACAAGGAACCCTTATAGTTTCACCATATCCGTCTGTCTGTCTGTCTGTCCGCGGCTTAGCTCAAAGACTCTTTGTACCAGAGACAAATTAGTAAAATAAATATTAATAAAATATGATGGGAATACGAGAAAAAAACATCCCCTCTTTACATGTAGGGGAGGTCCTTTTTGGGGGATGATTGAGGGGATGTTTTTTTCTGGAAAGGTCGTTCATAATGTGAGTGTGTAAAAACATTGATTAAGGAATCTGTTTGCGAAATATTAAGCTTTAAAGTATTTATTTTAGAGAAGTCCGCCCCCCCCCCCCCCCCCCCGGCAGCTAAATGGTTCGTTTTGGATACGTGAAAAAAAAAATAACAAAACAAAATTATTTATATTATAACGAAATTAATAGGAAAACTATCACAGCTAAGTAGGCTCTACAAGTTAACGAGTAATAATCGAACAACTTACATGTTCTTCCAAACATTCCGTATGTGAGAACATGTTTTTCAACTACAATGTTAAGTTTTTTTTTATGGGATGAATTCATCCCAACTACGGAACCCTTCATTGTGCGTTGTCCGACACGCACTTTGCCGGTTTTTAGTATAATTACGTGTGAATGTACAGGTAGGTAACCGACACCTGCACGATAAACGTCAGGTTATTCAGGCTATAAGATAATTTATATCATTTAGAATTAAACAGTACTTTTCCGTAGTTGATTTATGTCATTTTGTTTGCAGTTAATTATGCACTACTCGTATTCACAGATTCAACAGTTGGATTCCAACAACATGGCATAGTATTAAATTGATTCAATAGTACCCTAAAATAATAATAAGTTAAATGTTTTATGGACGATTTCGGCAAAACAAAATCAAATTGACCGAAGTTCTTTGGGGAATGTCTATCAAAGTTTGTACATCCATAATCGAGACTACAGCTCCATACATAATCGAGACTACAGCTCCATACATAATCGAGACTACAGCTCCATACATAATCAGCCTATAATTTTTCGACTGCTGGGACACAGTCCTCCTCTCGGTGAGAGGGTTTGGGCCTTATTCCACCACGCGGGCCCAGTGCACGTTGGTAGATGTTAGGCCTCTGCCTCGAATTTTGCGGGCAGCGGGGCGGCGGCGGCGGCGCGGCAGCGGGGCAGGCAACGCATACCTGTTCTCCAAACCAGCGGGCAGATCGCGCGGCACTATAGCGGTGTAGTGTTGTGTTCGTGGTTGTGTTGTCGAGATATTTGTTTTTATTCGCGAACGAAATGTCTGAAAAACGGCGACAACATCTTTTTCACACGTTTGTTTTTGACGTCACAAAAAAAATGTAAAACACTATACTACAATGCAGACGCGCAACGCGGGCGGTCACCGCTTGACTGGAGTGCACCGCTCGTTGCCCGCCCCCGCGCCGCTGCCACGCCGCTGTTTTCGAGAATCGGTCCATTTGATTTTACGCATAAGATCCTGCCGCTCCCGCACCGCCACCGCCGCCGCAAAATTCGAGGCAGAGGCCTTACATGTCTTCGAATTTTGGTTCTAGAACATGCCAGTTTCCTCACTATGTTTTCCTTCCCGTTTTGAGAGCAGTGGTGATGAAATAATTTACACAAAGTAAAGCGCCTGTTTGAGTTCGAACCTACGACCGTAACGCCAGTAGCACACCTCGCTAAGCAAAGTCGGTTACAAAACTTAGCAATGCATGGAAAGTTCAAAACCCACATCAAACGTGCCCTTATCAAAAAAGCATATTATATAAGATTAAAGACAAGGAAGTTTGGCAATAATTCCTTCTGCACATGTGGCTCCCCTGGTATCTCATTAACGGCATTACTATGTAAATGTCTATTAACTGCTCCCAAATTAAGATGATTATTTTATTTTACTTTTATTATTTTATTTTACTTATCCAAACCTCGTCGTTTCTCCACCTCAAAACTTTATGAGGAGGCTCAAGTGCTAACTGTACACCAGCTGTACATAATGCTAACTGTACTTCTACAACACTTGGACTTACCTGAAGAGAGGAGAAAACGCCCTCTCTAGAAGAAACTACGCTATATGTGCGTCAACTGCTGTCAATACCTCCTTTGCGCAAAGATTTGTTCCATTCCGAGGAGGTGAATTATTCAATAAAATAAATTAAATCATAAATATAGCTAAATGTCGTAAAATAGAATGTAAAAGAAAAATAATCAAATGGTTACTAGATCGAAGCTACGCCGAAACGAACGTACCTAACGTCCTTGAGATAACAAAGTGACAAATAGTTATAACTATTAATATTATTTATCAAATTATTTTCTAAGTATAATGTAATATTTATACATATTTAGCTTTCTATGCAGATGTATGTACATGTGCATTAATGATATTATATAATATTTACCTGTAGTAGGTACACCCACATTTCGCCAGTTATGTTTAAGTCCCATGTAATAGGGGGCGAGCCTATTGCCATCAACCGGGCACAAATCCAAACTCCGGGCTGCTACTGAAAAATTCCAAAAAATGGCGAAATGTGGGTGTACCTACTACAGGTTCACCTCTGCCCAACCCTTCGGGGAAACGAGGCGTGATGTTATGATAAGTTATGTTATATAATATTTATGAATCATTGTACGAGAATATACCAAAAAAAATTATAACACGCACATGCACACAGACATTCACATACACTCGCACACACGCCCACACACACACGCGAACAAAACTGTCAACTTATTATGTATAAGAATGTAATTTGTGGAGATAAATAAACATAGTAATTTAATTATAATAAATAATTATTTTTATTTAAAATACGCTCAAGATCTAGCCATGCGAGTATCTGCCTATATCAATTTTAATCTGATTTTGTTATTACTGGCACTAGTGTTTATTATATTTTAGTGTGTTAATATTATGGGTAATTTAAATTTATTGTAATGTATATATATGTATATTTAGAGTTAAAATTTTCACGCGCCTAAGGATTAATGCCTTTTTCACCTCAGCACCTCAAACAAGCAGGTTTTGCTATCTAAAAACAGTGTGCAAAATTCAATTTTGCTGCGAGCGTGAGACAAAGTAACTTTTTAAATATATTTTTTAAATGTCGATATCAGTGGTGGGTCTACTCACAAAATTCTAAAGATTTGAATTTCACTTAGTTTTGTCACTTTTACTTCGATACGAAAAAAGCGAGAGATAGAATCAATCGATTCGAAGTTAGATTTCAAAATTCCATACCTACTAGGCCCAAAAAAGAAACAAACAATAAAACGTTCGGATATACATAAAAAATTAAAATTGTAAATCATCTGTTAAGGTTTTATTTAAATTCTGTTTTATAAAATGTTTGGAACGAATTTCTTAAGCGGCTTGCGGTAAGAGTGCAGTGGCAAAAATCGTCACGCGAAAAGGCGCTTGTGACTGTCTTCTTCTAATTCAAAGAGAAAGAAAGATGGAGAGAGATAGTAAGTGTGAATTTGGTCCAAATGAAAATCCAAGATGGCGGTTGCTAAAATTTTCACATGTTTCATAATGGGTGTCGTTTTCATAGTTTTCAAGGGTGCCAAAGCCGACCGCGAGGTCAAAATGTAAATCCAAGATGGCGGCTGCGATTTTTTTTAATTTTTCTTCATGGGTATTCTTTCTATGGTTTTCAAGGTTGCTAAAGCCGATAGTGAAGTCAAAATGTAAATAAAAGATGGCCGCTGCGAAAATTTTCAAATTTTTCTTCATGGGTATCGTTTCTATGGTTTTCAACGTTGCTTTAGCCGATAGTGAGGTCAAAATAAAAATCCAAGATGGCGGCTGCAAAATACGAGGTGATGAAGATTAAGTAAAAAAAAACCTTTCAAGAAAATCTCTTTTAAGAAAATCTGGGGAAAATGCAAAGCAATTTTGTATATTTGTTTTTTGATAGCATCTAAATCAGTCTATGGCTTTGTATTTGAACACTTCCACAAAATTAATCACGAAAACTCCGTAGTATGTGATAAAATCGTAATTAATTTAGAAATATTATAGGTTATGTATGAGTGAACATCACCAAATGGTGGACATTTTCTCCACTACTCTATTCTACTCCATTTTTCTCCGCTACTGTGAACCATTGTAGCTCCGAATTAATGTTGTGAACTCTTTGCAGTTTCACATGGGTACCGTTATAATTTTGTGAGCTCTAGAAAGGTTCAAATGAGTACAATTATTAATGCTTTCAGCAACAAGCTGAATAACGTTCCATAAAAGGATCTATACAATAGCTTTTGGCTGCATTAATGTTCACATGTGTTTAAATGCCAGCAATATAACACCGTACACGTAGACCTTTAAATAGCCAATGCCGTATTTTTCCCTTTTATAGTGCTCTTGTTCAGCTGCAAGCTGACTAGAAGAGAATTGCTATCCTATTATAATAGGCCAATTTTACACTCCTATACATGCCTTATAGAGGTATAAGTCGATTTGTTCACTTTAATACAGCCAATGAACCACGTGTGGCCAATATTAATACTTAGAGATCACCAAGTGAACTAAATGTGAACTATTAAAGAGAACAAAATGCTACTTGGGTTAGGTTAGGGTAGGCCGGTACTGAGGTGAGCCCGGATATTGCCAAAGGAGTTGGTGCCCGGAGGCGGGCTGCGCTGGATGGGTCGCGAACGTCATGCGTAGCAAGCAGTTCTCGCGGCCCATCTGCAAAGGCGACAGTAGGCTCACGGCGGTGTTTTTTAGTGGGTGCAAGCCCCACATAACCAAACCGTCTCCCTGGACGGTGCAGTATGCGTCAGGCATTTTTCACCACATAATAAAAAAAAATATATTAATACTCATTGGTCGCGTAAAAAAAAAGAAAATAACCAAACCGTCTCCCTGGACGGTGCGGTATGCGTCAGGCATTTTTCACCGCTTAGTAAAAAAAAAAAGGCCGGTACTCATTAAAAATGTTAATATTTTGTTGTTTTTCGCTATTACGAGTACGTACCTAATCTTATTTATTTTAAATATTCTTCATGACGTCACTTGTACTTGTTTTGTTTTTGAACACTAATAATTGTACTGTTGTTGTGTTGTGTGTTGTTTGCGGAACACAATAAAATATTCCTTAATCTGATTTTCTCACGCTGATTTGGTTTTAATATTACTTTGAGGTACTTTTTGTGGCCTCATAATTTAATTGTCCACACGACTCTTACGTGTATACATCTCATCTTAAGTATATTAAAATGAAAACTTTATGTGCAACATTGTTAATGTGAGTACCTCTACTATAACATTGCAGCCAACAATAGTGAGGATAGGAAAACATCTAGTCTTTATGCAATACTTTGGATAATCTGTTGCTACGAATCAGCTACGAAAGTGCTACGCAGGTGCTACGACGTCGTAGAGGGCATTTCTCTGAGACAACCGAGATCTCCTGAGCCCTGTTCAAAAATTCCCCATGGGTACTAAGGCACCGCATATACTTACTGTTATTCATAATTTGCACTATAATACATGACGTACTAAGTGATGTGATTCAAGTGGAAGTGGAGCAGGGCAAGTTGGTAGGCGAGCTACTGGTCTCAGTCATTGGGTATGAACAGTATACCGTTTCAAAGGGATACCGTACCCGCCAGTTGGAAAACTAAGATTTAAGGTTTAAGGCAAATAAATAAACTTTTTAATAGGTTGAAGGCTTTGTCTCGTTCAGTGACCTTCAACCTTCTATCAACAATACCAGTAGCATTGCAAAACGGGTTTCGGGTTTGAGCCTTAAACTTTTTGCACTTTAATTTACCGTATAGTACGGAAACGCTCCCGATTGTACACGAACCTCAGCCTGCTCGGTAGTGGGTCAAATTGGACCCCAGAATGACGACATAACTACGTCATCCTAAATTGATTAACTTAATATACAGTATATTAACTAACAGAGGGCGTTCTCGTTAACCCGCAATAGTATAGCGTCCATGCATGCTAAGAAAATGCAAACATCGGTAAAAAACATTATTTTTTTATTACTTAAAATATTAAATTGATACGTAAAAGAACCACTATGTACACGCCCACTTGACTTTCAACGCGGAGAGACAAGTGCGAAAAGTGATTCTCTTACGTATCAATTTTATATTATTTGTGTTCTTTTTTTGCATGTATGGCTGCTATACTATTGCTTATTGTTAACGGGAACGCTCTGAACGATCTGAGTGACTATGCGTTAATTAAAAGAATTTGATAAAACATTCTTATACAAGGTGTTTGGCGCAGGGACCGACATAATTTTTTGGGGGTTGGAGGGTTTTATTTGCTAGGATTCATCCAAAGACTCGCTTATCCTAAATGTAACTATGCACAGTAATTGATTTTTTTGTTGTTTTTTTAATTACTCGAAATCTTGCGTTTAAATCGTCATTACTTTTTTAATAATGGTAATAACACGAAATAACTTTTATTTTATTCTTAATTGTATATTCCTATTCTTAATAAATCATTATTTGATGTCATTAGCAACCTCAACCCCCCCCCTCACCCAATCCCCCAAAAAATTGTCAACGTACACAAAAAACAAAAAAAATGCTCTTTATTTATTAGAATTTTAATTTTAATTTAGGTGCACTATGCACCTACATAAATACATCTAATTATTTTCAAAAGTTGGCCTTTCATTCATTTTTTATCTTTCAGTCGCCTCGACCTGCTGCTGCATGGGACGGTGTAAGATCTGCGATGCAACATGGTTCCATGTGTCCTCAAATAGACCACCTCACAAACGTATTCCTCCCTGGTAATGAAGACTGTTTGTTTGTTTGTCAATGTATATTCGCCAAACTTGACACCTGACACTCCTCTACCAGTGATAGTATTTATTCATGGAGGGGGACATAAAACTGGATCCGGCAATGTTGATTTTTACGGGCCAGACTTCCTTTTCAGAAAGAACATGGTCGTCGTGACAATTAATTATAAATTGGATGCATTGGGCTTCCTTAGCCTCGGCACTAAAGACGTTCCAGGAAACGCGGGACTGAAGGATCAAGTTGAAGCTTTAAAATGGGTGCAAACGAACATCAAACATTTCGGAGGTGATGCAGACAGAGTGACTATCATGGGTGACGAGTGGGTGATGAGTGACTATAAAGTCCGAAAGGGATACCGTGGCCACCTGGCATTGCACAGGCAACAGAAGGAACACGGGTGGGTTTTAGTCAGTAAGAGTCTGACTCGCCCTCCCGCTCCACCCAGAGCGGGAGAAGTCATTTGATGATTTCCCACCCAAAAAAAAAAATCATTAGGATAGGACAACAATAACAACTAATGCTCGGTTTCTATAAAAACGGACCTTTTTTTCTTACGAATGATACCAGTTTTTTATTACCCAACTGGGCATATAAATAGATTCGTAAGCTAATTTTACCTGTGATAGCTACTTCCATATGGGAGGGTCTACTACGCAAAGCTATGAGGTCTTTGCTTCATTATTGGTAAAGATATAAGAGTCTTAATTTTAACCAATAACGATCCGTAAATGATAGGAATCGGCCATAATTCAGATACAGATTCATACTCGATGTGTATCACTGTTTTATTAAATTGGATTTCCCTTAAAACCGTATTTATTAAAACCATTTGGTGCTTTAACTCCGAAATTGTTAAAATTATTCTAGAGCTGCTCCCAAAAGTTGAAGTAATCATCACCGTTCAGACTTAAACAGTTGCTGTAACCTCCGCCTCATTGTTTGATACATAGGTCCACGTATTGCTTAGTGCAACTGTTAAACATCAGCCACGTTTTGTTTAAAGCTGAACCACAGTCTATAAACCAATACAGTCATCCGACGAAGCCGTCTAGACAGGGCAATCGTGCGGGGTGTAAGGGGCGAGGGGCGGGTATGGCGAGCCCTAGCTGAGTAGCTGCATACGTCGCCATTGTTAGTAGCTCGGGACATGACTTTCAGGGCTAACGCGTGTCTTGTTTTAAATGTGGTGCATACTACATATACATAATGTGGTGCTGTGCGAGAATGCATATTATGTGTATATTAGTAATAGTAGCCAATCTGTAGATTAATATGAATGAATGAATGATTAATGAGGGAAACGAGGAAAACGGAAACTGATTCAATAGGTAAAGTATTAAACACTGAATAAATAAATAAATTCTTTATTTCACCAAAAGCCATCACAGAACAAGAACTAAAAACTAAGAGCATATAAGGCTTATAACTAGGTCACAATAATTTTAATTCCCTGACTCCTAAACTAGGTGTATGTGCCTGTGTCTTAGGAGTCAGTGATTCTCCGTAGCAAACAAGACAAGCTACAGTATAATAGAACGGGACGTTACAACAATAAGCAAATGGCGTAAAAGAAAACAGAAAATGAAAAACGTTTAACTGTGTGGTGAGGTGAATAAATGTAGGGTCCGAGTGTGTGTGTAGTGAGTAAGTGTAGGATGTGTGTGAGTGTGTGTGTGGTGTGTAGGTGTAGGGTGTGTGTAGTGAGAAAGAGAGGGGTGTAACCAGTACACATCCGTTTATGGTTAGATATAGACTTATATTTATATGTATGTATATTTATATGTATGTGTATATTTATATGTGTGTTTTACCTTATCAATGTAAATTACCCAGCAGGAGATCCTCAGTGTCATCATAACTTAGAGTTTGGAGATAATCTCTAAGTAAGTTTTTACATTTATATTTAGGGCACGAAAAAATTTTAAACTTTTTATTTAGAAGGTGGTACATATGAATGCTATTAACGTAGAATTGGCGTTTGGCAAAGGCAGTTCTATGGCGTTCGTGGGGAAAAACGTTATGCTTAAGTCTGCCAGTCGGTTCCTTTGAAGGGCGGGCAGAGTGTTTGCGTAGGGTCGACAGGAGCACATAGAGTTGTCTGACTGTGAGTACCTTGCAATCGGAATAGAGCTGCACAGTGGGATACCTAAGTGGAAGAGAGAGCATTACCTTAAGGACAGCTCTCTGGGCTCTCTCGAGGCGGATAAATACATTTTGGGTGGCACCACCCCAGACAGGCAAGCAGTACGTTAAGACGGGCAAAATATACTAATTTTAGCGTTTCATTATCAGCAGAGTTTCGTAACTTCTTGAAAACATATATTAGCTTCCGTATGCGAGACGTGACTTTGGCTATATGGGGGTGCCAGTTGAGATGCTGATCGATGAGTACTCCTAGATACCTTACACAAGTGGATTTGGCGAGGAAAAGGCAGCTACACTGTGTTAAGGATCCGCAAGCATGCGCTTTTATGGTAAAGGAGATTGAGGGACACTGATTGGACCGAATGGAGAATGGAACATATACCGATTTATCGACATTTAAGGTAAGCAGGTTGTCGGCCAAACATTTCATTATGGCGGATAGGGCAGCCTCGGCGTTTTGGTATGTCTGGGGCCAGTCATCACCATCTACAACAAGGGCAGTGTCATCCGCGTACGTAAATATTTTACAATTTTTGAGAGGCAGTTTGCAGAGTTCATTAATATAAATGAGAAAGAGAGTAGGCCCCAGAATGCTGCCTTGTGGAACGCCGTATGTGATTGAAAGCTCATCACTTTCGTGTGTGCCGATTTTCACTATTTGGGTACGAGAGCTGAGATAATCTGCGAAGATTTTCAAAGCATATCCACGTATACCGATGTTTTCCATTTTACTCAATAAAGCTTGGGCAGAAACGGTGTCGAATGCCTTTGACAGATCAAGGAAAATTCCCAGATACTTGCGTTTTCTATCAAGCGTTCTAGCGACGTGACTAGACAAATCCATGACTGCGTCTTCGGTGCTAACTCCATTTCTGAAACCATATTGGTTATTCGCTAAGATGTTGTTTGCGTCGAGAAAACTGGTCAGGTTCTTATTCAGTATTCGTTCCAGGATCTTTGACATCGCTGTTAGAATCGAGATTGAACGGTAGTTATTAACGTCATCTCTGCGCCCAGATTTGTGAATGGGGTGTACTACTGCTTTTTTTAACGCCGTTGGAAAGACACCTGCCATTATAGACAAATTACATATATGTGTAATAACCGGGACTAATACGCATCTCGAAGCCTTTATTATTTTAGACGGTATACAGTCTAACCCAGTAGCACAATCAGACCTAAGACCCAAAATAATGGAGTCAACATCATTTTCGGTTACCTCGAAGAGGGCCATGGAGCTATGCGAATTTGAATTCGACACAGAATTGGGCACCAATGAGGGTGATTTGAATTTCGACGCCTACAGTAGCAAAAAAGTTGTTGACATGATTAAGCGACGATTTAGGATTATCAAGTAAATGTAACAGGTCAAAAGAGGCAGAAGATTGAGTTTGAAGATCTGAGACTCTCTTAATAACATTCCATGTAGCTTTAATATTATTTTTTGCATTACGAAACTGTTCTTTTTCATACGAGCGTTTAAGTTTTCTCAGCAAGGAGTTACAGAAATTGCGATAGCGAGTATAGGCGATTTTTAATATTAAATTATCATCCGACTTTTTGAGTTTGACATGCATGCGGTCACGGTGTCGTATACAGCGGAGTAGGCCCGGCGTAATCCAGGGCTTCAGATTACGTTCTCTTCTTGGAACAGTTTGTTCCTGGGTGTGCTTTAGGACAATAGAGGAGAGATTACCTATTAACGCATCTGCAGCATCATTAGGTTCTGAGATTGACAGCATTGGAGACCAGTCATGTGTTTTGATATTCTCTATAGCGGCTTCGTAGTTTATTTTTGATCTAGTGCGGGTCACTTCTGAGTTGGCACTTCTGGTTTGTAGAAACAATAGCAGTGGTTCGTGATCTGTTATAGATGATTCAATAACGAAAGTCATAGCGGATTTATTAGTTTTAAGTAAAATGTGGTCTAAACAGTTTGTGAGCCGTGTCGGAAACTGATGAGCTGGGATAAGTCCATTAGAGGCAGCACAGGTTAAATACTCATCTGAGTGACTATCGATGTTGTCAGTCTTAATATCAATGTTGATATCACCAATCAGGACCACAGAAGGAGTTGTTAATTTGAGTACGTTATCGAGACTGTCAATAAAATTGTTAATGATTTTAAAAGAAGGAGGGCGATAGATAGCAACTATTGTAACATCCTCTATGCGACAAATAAGGCAGTTCGCGTCAGCAAAATGTGGTTCCGTAACGTCAGCATTAAGGGAAGATTTTACGTAGATAGCACACCCGTCATTTTGGTTGTATGTGTTTTTAGTGTAGTATGACGTGAAGCCATCCAAGGTCGGCAAGTGTGAAAGTTTGCTTAACCAACACTCAGAGAGAACGAGCACGTCGGTCTGGAAACCCAATAATCGCATAAGCACCGAAACTTCATCGAAATTTTTACAAATGCTTCGTATGTTAAGATGTAGTACTTTTAAACCTTTTGCCGGGTCTTTCATAAACTGCGCGCAACTCTCAGGTTGACACTTGAACGATTTAGAAATACGAAGTGCGTCTATTTCATCATTAATAATATCTAAATTAGCCAATAATAAAATAGTATTTTATTTATATTGTTAACAAGCTCTTATTCCCAAATAAAATACAAGACTACCATGCAAAAAACAAAAATAACCAGCGCCACTCGGGACGATGTAAAAATCGATACCCCATATGTCCAAACTGTTGAGGCATTTAGAAGTTATGGCGGAACAAATAAACGTACATACATACATGCGTACATACATGAAACCTAAAAACATTACCCTCCTTTTTTGGGCAGTTGTGTAAAGTCTGTGACAACCCTAGGTAAGTACTGTGTCCTTGTGCGGTGTCGGCTTTTACGCAAACATCAAAGGCGTCGGTCCACTGTTACTCTTTACACTGTGGCTGAACTATGATAAGGGTTGCTGAACAAACAATTTTATCTTAATATGTGTCACGTAATAGGACACGAGCTAGGAGTGTAAACAAGAAAAGTCTGTAAGTGAATATGAGCCATACTCAGATAATTAGGGTTTTTTTTTTCTAATTTTGGATCGTCAAAGCAAAGTCCCCATATTATGTAGGTAATAAATAATTGTAATTCAATCAGCTCAGGCTATAGCACTCTTTGCTGGACATTGGAAACAATGCAATAATTTAGGCGAGGTTATTCTTCCTTTCTGCTTCTAAATGTTTCAGTTTGAATCCCATCTACTCATACTGCTTCAACATTTATCTAACACATTTTTGTATATATCACTAACTTTATGCGCCATATTAACCATCCATCTTGCTAAACGTCCCGCCAAGGTCACACACGATGCATGACGCAAAACGACAGTGAATTGTCTTAAGCTTCGTGCAGACTAGCGCGACGAGACAGCGCGACGCGACACCATTTATTGTTATACCGAGAAGTTTTCTTAGAATTGTATTGTTCGAGTTGCGTCGCGTCGTCGCGTCGCGCTGGTCTGCACGAGCCTTTAACGTACGTCAATTATTATTATTAGTTGCTTGCTGTATTTGCACGACGCAATTCTGCATCCAGCAAGCGCCCCCACCACCACGAGCGTCGTGCAGATGTATAGTGAATAAACAGATAACTATAGAGTGAATAATACTCAATACGTGACCGTAGCAACATACGCAGATGACGTAGCCTACCTCGCAAGTGATGAAGTCCCAGCACAGGCTTGTAATAAGCTCAAACACCTACTAGACGAGACCCATGCATGGATGAGAAAATGGCGTATCCGGGCAAGTGCTCAAAAATCGAACCACATCACATTCACTTTAAGGGGGAAATTGCCCTCCCGTCAAACTTGGCACTGATGTTCTCCCACATACTGAGAATGTTAAATATCTGGGCTTTAACTTAGACAGAAGGCTCACCTGGATGTATCATATCAAGAAGAAACGGGATGAAATTAATCATAAGTTCCGAAACCTACACTGGCTTATGGGTAGAAAATCTGTCCTCTCTATTGATATTATTTATTATTTATTTTATTCTGAACAAAAATACATTTGTGTCGAATTACAAGTTAATGAATACACGGAATAATCAATAAAAGTTACAATCAATAAATAGATAAAAAGTCAAAAATTAAAATAAGAAATCAACTCAATCAAAAAAAAATAACATGTCAAGAATTAGACTTAAGAGTCCTATTAATTTTTTTTACGGAAATTCATGATTTTTGACCATGTAATTTTCAGCAGCAGTAAGATATTTTAATTATTTGATTATAATAACTATAGTGCCATTCTCTTTCTTGTAAGTTGGAGTTACACATTATTTTCGTGTAATTTGCTGAATTGACGCGGAATATATAGTACTTTAATTTAATTTATTGTCATTTTGTCTTATTATATTGAGAAACAAAAACTAATGAAACGTATTCACTGTAGATTGAAGTTTTATATCATATTAGTTTATTTGATTTAATTGTGTTTATTTGGAATATAATGGACATGAAAATCAAGACATTTATTGGTTTTCTTTACGACTTTTCCCTGAAAACTCAAGTAATTTAAAGAAATTCTAGAACTCCAATAAACAAGTAAAACATTCAAGTTATCGTTTAATAACTTTCGCTTTTATTAGAACTGAATGAAACAATGTGAATTTGAGCGTCAAAGTTCCATTGCCGACGTTTTTCCTTGTAAACTGAGTTCGTAAAATATTCATAATAAATTACACGACAAGAAAAGTTAAAATGTGCAACTCCAACTTACAATAAAGAGAATGGCACTATCGTTATTCATAATCAAATAATTCAAATATCTTACTGCTGCTGAAAATTACAACGTCAAAAATCATGAATTTGCGTCAAAAATGTAATAGACTCTTAAACAATAAACAACTTACACTGTGGCATTATTTTTGTCCCTAAAAACTCTTCTATACTATAGTAGCACTTCGTCAATAGGAATGAGTTTAATTTGAATTTAAATATTTAATTTTGGCTGCAAATAATTAGGCAAATCTTCCCTGCGCGTTTCCACCCTAGTTTCCCTTTCTTCCTTTGTCTCGTATTTCTCTAGGTTTTTTAGAAAACTACTTAGTAGGACCAAAATATAAAGACAAGGTTTAGGTAAAATTTTTAATTTTACAAAATGCTCTCTACAAGATTCAGTTTGCTCTATGCGAAGAATAGTTCTGAGGGCCCTTTTTTGCATAACAAAGGCTGCATTTATATTGTATTTATAACTGTTCCCCCATAGTTTAATACTGTACCTCAGCTTGGACTCAACTAAGGCAAAATAAACATTTCGTAACTGAGCAATGGTTAGTTCATCCCTTAAACTTCTCAAGGCATAGCATGCACTGCTGAGAGTATTTGTGATTGCTTCCAGTTCTTGTTTCCAGCTTAAGCGCGCATCAATTTGTATCCCTAAAAATTTTAAATTTTGTACAATTTCCACTTTATTTCCCAATGAAGCTATTTTAATACTATCATTATTCCTCACAGTTGATTTGAATAGCATACATTTAGTTTTCTCCACATTGAGTTTTAAATTGTTAGTGGAAAACCAATGTTCAAAAGTAGACAGTGCATGATTTACTTTATTTTCTAAGTCCCTTACAGAGATATCGTTCATAACGGCACTTGTGTCATCAGCAAAAATAACCATTTTGATATCTGGTACTATCTTATACTATATGTATTGGTTTGCTAAGTCGTTAAGAAATATTATAAAAAATATTGGACCCAAGACTGAGCCCTGTGGAACTCCCTTTTGTACTCTAACAAGCTTAGATTTGTTAATTTTTTCATGCCTGCTTTCAACTGACTTAATTTCGACATACTGTGATCTATTCTGTAAGTAAGAACTGAAAAGCTTTAAGACGTTATCTCTTATCCCATAGTGTTCTAGTTTGTCTAAAGAATTTTATGTTCAACAGTATCGAAGGCAGAGCTAAGATCTAGGTATAGTCCTGCCACTTTTCCTTTATTATTCAATTTACTAACCACATCATCCACTAGTGAGTCTATTGCATCAATGGTTCCTATGCTTCTTTGATACCCGAACTGTTGATAGCTAATGATATTGTGTTTATCAAATGTTTGACAAGCCTATCTTTCATTACCTTTTCAAATATTTTAGAGAATACCGGTAATAGTGAAATGGGTCTATAGTTTTTCGCATCTAATTTGGAGCCTTTTTTGAATATGGGCAAAACACGAGCAATTTTATATTGCTCAAGGAAAACACATTGCTCAATACATCTGTTTAAAAAGTCAGCTATTGGTTCAGCTAATATGTCAATGTTATCCTTGATGATATTTATGGGTATTTCGTCTTGACCGTGAGAATTTTTATTGCACATATTATTAACCATTTTGAAGATTTCTACCGGGGTTAATTGATCAAACAACATGTTATCGTCTACTCTAGCCATATTGTCGGTTAAGTATTTTTTAGCTAAGCTATGATCAGATGAGTTTAATGTAATTTTGTTGTCAAATTGGTCAGATAAAATGTTGGCTACGTCTATAGGGCTGTCATATATCTTATTATCTTGTTTAAGTATTATAATATCAGTGCTTGGTTTTTTATTAGAATTACGTCTACTAGTCACTATTTTCCACATGGCTTTACTAGATTGAGGTGCCTGATCAATCTTTTTCCTAGTGTCGAGCTTTTTTGCACATCTTACTACCTTTCTATATATATCCTTAAGTAGTTTTCGCGATATTTTAAAATTGATTTATCACATCTTTTTTTATCAATAAGGCACAAAATGCGCTTGACTTTGCTGGATACTTTAACTCCTTTGCTAAACCAATAACTTTTTCTAGACTTAGATCAATTAAAATTTCCTTTTTTTTTAAAGAATTATCATGTACTTGATTAAATTTTCTTATAAATGTATTTATGCCGAGATTCCAATCTATCTCTGCCAACTTTTTCCTAAATTCCGCCTTATTTTTTTTATTATACTTATATTCTTTTTATAATATAAAAAAAAAAAAAAAAGTTGAAAGGCAATCGACTGTCTTGGTATGGGCATGTGATGAGGAGGGAAGAATCACATGTGACTAAAAGAGTGATGAATATAAATGTTGAAGGATGGAGAGGGAGAGGAAGACCAAAGAAACGATGGATGGATTGTGTGAGGAGTGATATGAACGAAAAAGGTGTAGATGATTGCGTGACGGTTGACAGGGGAGAATGGAAGAAGAAAACGTGTTGCGCCGACCCCAAGTAACATGGGATAAGGGCAGGAAGATGATGATGATTCTTTTTATAATATACTTAAAATTACTTCCTTTTTTTTCTTCTGTTACTTTTTTTACATTTATTGTGCAAAAAAGACCAGCATGTCCATCTGATAATCCGTTGTGGTCAATATGGATATCGTTAATGTTAGTATCTATTAGATTTGTCAAAATATTGTCAATACATGACTCTGTGCCATTACGTACGAATGTTGTAGTGTCAAACAAACATCTAAAATTGTAGCATGTGAGCATTGATAAAAATGATTTTTGGTATTTGTCATCTTTCATCAGATTAATATTGAAGTCGCCACAAATCAAACACTGTTTTTTGAAGAAATGCTTCAACAGTTGTTCCGGCCTTTCAAGAAAACTATCAAAATTATTATTGACAGGAGTTCTATAGCAACAGACAATATTAATATTAAATTCTAAATCTTTTAGTCCACATACCTCAAAATAATCTTGTTTATAGAGCTTTTTACAAATTTCTATGTCCTCTATTTGTCCGTCATCGCTTATTAGCACTAATGTACCACCTCTTCTTTTGTTTACTCTTGTGTTGTAGGAACCAAGTTTATAACTAGTCATCTGTAATTGTGATATTTGGATTTCATTTAAAAAGTGTTCTCTTATACAAATACAATTTACTTTTGATTTTTAGTCAATCAAATAAATTTCTAGGTCGTATTTCTTGTTGTTGAGTCCACATAAATTCTGATGATAGATAGTATATAATACAGAGTTTTTGTGTGTGTTGATGTTCGTTATGTGAGGTAAGAAAAAATCACTTCGACGACTACTATTAAAGTCATTTAAACTATAGTCCTTCGAAAAAAATCACAAGTTTGTTTCATTGCACTCAATTCATTCGGATCAGTTAAAGTCATCGTGTTATTTGTATTAGGTAGTTGGTCTTCACTTCCGCCATTTGGGTTTGTCAAATTGTCTTGACACCTGAATACTTCGTAGTCATAAATTATGTTGGACCTTATTTGTTCAAAGATGTTTTTCCATCCGTGTTTGTTTATCTTTCCAGTATTGATGTAAAACATCTTAAGTGATAGGGTGCGATTACTATCGAAAAAATATGCATATCTGTTATTTTTAATGTCGCAGTAGAGGAGATTGTTAAAGAGTTCGACTTTGTAATTATGTATCAATCCACCACATATGTACGTTGGGGCACACACTACGAGATTGGTGTGGGTATTCTTTATCAGATACTTTCTTAAGTTATCAAGAATTCCTATATAATCGTCATTCTTCAAATCGTTTTCTCCGATAAAAATTAGGCAATAGTCGTTAATAGAGAAGGCTTTTAATTTGTGTATAATAATAATAAACTTCTGATCTACAACGCCGTGTTGAAGCCCATCTGGACCTACGGAATCCCACTGTGGGGCTCTGCCAGTAAGAGCAACGTCATGTACATCCAACGTGTCCAAAACAACATTCTGCGCACCATCACAAGTGCCCCGTGGTTCTCCAGAAATGACGAGATCCACGAATATGTTGGCGTTCCCACTATTCAGACTGAAATTGAGAAGTACAAATGGAAATATGCTGATCGGCTCTCGGTTCATCCAAATATCCTGGCCTATGACCTCCTAAACCCTTCCGTTGCGGTGAAAAGGCTGAAAAGGAAGGATGTGTTCTAAGATGGCAGTTGAGACACTGGTCTCTTCGCCTAAACGCCATATACACTCAACTCATCTGCTTATAGTCTTGCGACTGATCGCAGATCAAAACACAAAACAAAAAAATAATAATTCAATACTCAATTCTTTATTGCATTTCACAATGTAGGCTTAGGTGGTAAATAACGCGGACATACGTCAGAACGGTCGTGCATCGAGCGTGCTGTATCTTGTATAGACTTGCTGTACAGCAGATTCGGCAAGTGTTTCCACTTTTAGAGATTTCTCCCTTTTTTGGACTATTTTATTTTGACAGGGATTCACGCCGGTAGCACATCTCAATAATTATTCGAGTAGCGAAACATGACGAAAGCCAGTTGAATTGAACTACTGCGGTTTCGCTACTATATTTCGCGGCGAAGTTGTTTTCTCTTATTGAATTCAGACTCCGGGCTACTACTGAGAAATTCCTGATGCGCTTGCGATTATTAGACCAACAAACTTTTATCTGTTATGGGACCGGTACAGATCTAACCGTATTCGAAGAACGACTTCATTGAGGTCACTTTGTAGGCAATTTATGTAAGTACCTTAGCAATGCCCGTTATAGATGTCGAATTACCTACCTATGTTGCTAAGTATGTACTTGGTTGATGAAATGACTGACAGGTCATCCGACATCTCAATCATTTCATCAAGTTACTCGCAGTCGCTCCATGTAAAATACTGTTATTCTGCTGCACTCGGTTAAACTAAAAGCCGACCCCAACATAGTTGGGAAATAGCGATGATGACGAGAGGCTGGGTTAATGAAAAATTAAAACACAACTAGGTACTTAATTCTGAAGAAATCTTGTGTTTTTATTTCTATAAGTAGTACCTAAACACTACGAATGTTTCCTCTAACATAAAGTCATGTAACATGAAAAATTACAATAAACATTTCAATCATCCGATTAAATATATCTTCCAGTAGAGGAATAAAACTGTTCCCAGAAGTTGAAGTTGTCATCACTGATCAAACTTGAGACAGACAAGTTACTGTTTCCTATGTCCACGTATTGCATAGTCTTGTTGTTAAACAATGGCCACGTTATGTTGAATGCAGAACTATAGGCGGGGTTGCTGCAATAAATAAATATTTGATCATTACCTAATACCTGCATGGCTTTGTCGAAATGTTATTTCTTGTCAATAAAATGACAATGATTCGTCGTTCGTCGTCGTCGTCATCGTATAATAATGTTCAAATGCTTAATAGCATTTATTTAATAAAACTTTTATAGTATATGGCATTTCGACTGAATCTTTTGCATAGTCTTTTACACTGTTTTCTGTTCGTGTGTACGTATGTCGCGCCTATATTTACGTCAAAAAAATATCTATGTTGGTACAAAATGCTTAACGAGACATTTATAACTAACAGAGTTGTCCTTACACCGCTATTCTAACTTTCTAAGGCCCGTATTACAGAACCTCGCTCAAAACTCAAGCATTAAAAGCCTTTTGATTGGTTGAAAATAGTTTTAAGTAGTGCTTGAGTCTTGAGTGAGGTTCTGTAATACGGGCCTAAGTCCGTTTGAAGGAACTTCCTCGACTCATACACTCGTTTTTTTTTTTGAATCTCAGACAGCATACACGTCATGACCATAAAAACAAGTGTTAATTTTGTCAATATGTTGACAAAATTAACCAACAAACCGGACGGTGTTGCGTTTGGATAAGAAGGAACATGACGCATAATATATGATCATAAGATCCCCATCATATTACATACCCATATTTAGCGAAGTCCGTGAAGAGCGTAGTGACTTGATCTATAAGTTTAAATTCTAAACTGTCTTTTGCCGAAGTCAGATTTTTCCCTTTTGGATCAAACACGTAGAACAAATCGTCCATATGGGCAGCTCCAAAGATGTCGTATTTTTCTCCTTGTATACCATACAAATTTCTACTTGACATGGAGGAAAACTGGTAAAAATATCTTACAGTACCTATTGTCAATATTAGGCAGTTTCGAAAAATATCTAGTGATATCATAAATGAATCCAACATTATTCGCATAACTTACGAACTCTTCTATAGAGTCTATGTCTACACTTTTATTTCCGAAATAATGTTTAAGAATTCTATCAGATAATTCCAAGATGTGATTTGGCTCAAGTTGGTTTAAAAGTTTTCGAGGAACAAAAAGTTCTGGGTACTTGCCATAGTTTTCAATATAAGTAGACGCGATTAGTTCAATCAATATAATCAGCTCTTGGCTAGTGTGTCCAAACAAAATATCTACTTTATTAACATGGTCAAATTGTTTATATATATTGTATGTCAGAAAATTATCTGTTCCATTATATTTTTCAATCACTGGTACAAACTGATACATTTTAAGTATGTTATAGGTATACTCTTCAAATGATAAGATATTAGGACTTGTGTCTACTAATTTGTCTGAAGGGACGGATTGAAGAAATTCGAGCAGCTCGTTGGGGTCTTCAGTTTCAAAGCCAAGCTTCTTACCAAGAACAAAAGCACGTCTTTCAGGATGAAAAGCCAAACTCCAGTCACAAAACGGCGAGCCACTCATTGCGATGGCCCTATGAAATAATCCTTTCGACATCGGAGAAATAATATGTAAAGCAACAGAAGCGCTGCCTGCGCTCTGTCCCACGAGAGTCACTCTGTCTGCATCACCTCCGAAATGTTTGATGTTCTTTTGCACCCATTTCAAAGCTTCAACTTGATCCTTCAGTCGCGCGTTTCCTGGAACCTCTTTAGTGCCGAGGCTAAGGAAGCCCAATGCATCTAATCTATAGTTAATTGTCACGACGACCATATTCTTGCTGACTAGGAAGTCTGGTCCAAAAGAGTCAACATTTCCGGACCCAAATTTGTACGCCCCTCCGTGAATGAATACCATCACTGGCAAAAGTTGGTCAGGTGTTAAGTTTGCAGAATATACATTGAGAAACAAACAGTCTTCATTGCCGGGGATGAATGTGTTCGTAAGAATGTCATGTTGAGGCCACACTGAGCCATGCTGAGTTCCATTTCTAACTCCATACCACCCAAGAGCAGGTTGTGGCGCCTGAAATAAATATCAAAAATATGTTGTTAGTTAGGTAGTAAATATGTCCTTTCATAGAAAGAAAACACATTTATTTAGCACAGATTAACAACTCGTGCACATGCACGAATAACTCCCAAACATAAATCACATACAGGCTAAACTCTGCTATCCATTTAGTTATGTATTAGGATCACCCAGAACTGTTTATCACAGCGAGAGTGATAGAGTTTACTATAACCCCCCGAAAGTCAAAATATACAACTTACAACTGCAAACAACACAATGAAAGATACTACTTAAATATTCGCTTCAAAACATCAAATACGATGTAATCGCACTCTTCGATGTAAGAAGAATTGGAAATAACAAAGTTGAACAGGAAAACCATATTATTTAGTCACACAGCACAGGGAAAATCAAGTCAATATGGAGTCGGGTTTTTAGGGTTTCGTAGTAAACAAGGAACCCTTATAGTTTTGCCATGTCCGTCTGTCTGTCCGCGGCTTATCTCAGAGACGGTTAGTTCTAGAAAGCTGTAATTTGGCATGGGTATACATTTTAATCACGCCGACAACGCGGTAATACAAAAAATTAAATAAAAAAATTGTTTGGGGGGCCCTAGACATAAGGTAGGGATAGTTTTTTTTCTCGTCTATCCCATAGTGAGGGGTTTCGTTGGAAAGGTCGTTTAAAAATATTGTGGGTATGTGAAAACCATTTTTATCCGTTTACGAAATATAAAGTCTCGTGCAAACCAGCGCGACGCGACTCGAACAATACAATTTCTAAGAAAACTTCACGGTATAACAATAGCCGGTATCTCGTCGCGCTAGTCTGCACGAAGCTTTAAGCTTTAAGGTGCAAATTCTCGTTAGTCAAGTGGTCCCCCCCCTCCCCCCTGTCAGCTGCATGGTTGTACTTGGATTTGTGAAAAAAAATCACAGCAGTCGTATATATGACGAAATTAAAGGAAAACTATCACAGCTAAGTAGGCATTACAAGTTAACGAGTCTTAATCGACCAACTAAAAGTTACAGTTTGAAAAACCTGTTCTCCCATACATTCCGTATGGCAACTACAATGTTAAGTTTGTTATTGGGATAAATTCATCCCAACTACGGAACCCTTCAATGTGCGCCATGCACTTGGCCGGTTTTTTTATTATAAAAAAATATAAAACCAATATTGAAAGTTACATAGGAATATCCGAAAGAGTTTGCGTTCGAAACAACAACTTTGGCGAAAACTGATACCATGGATTCAGTACATGATTCTGAACCTCCTTTTTTTGGGTGGGAAATCATCAAATGACTTCTCCCGCTCTGGGTGGAGCGGGAGGGCGTGTCAGACTCTGACTGACTAAAACCCACCCGTGTTCCTTCTGTTGCCTGTGCAATGCCAGGGGGCCACGGTATCCCTTTCGGACTTTCCCGCAACCCCGGCAGGCAATGGTCTCATCGGACCATTCTGAACCCCCAGCGTTGAAATTTTTCGTCGGTTATTTTAAAAAAAAAACAGCTGTTCCATACATTTTGACCGCGTAGGTATTGCACTTTTCTATGAAACAGCTGTTTTTTTTTTCGCGTCGATGTCCTTCCACCCTGTATATGCCCCTACATCATAAGCATTAGATGATGAAATTAATTCATTATACGACCAACTACAAAAAATGCAAAACCTGGCGACAGGAAAACTTATTGTAATGGGCGACCTAAGCCGACAGGTGACCTGCTCCTGAGATGTGCACTGAAAAACAAACTCACCATAATAAAGGCAAATCCTAGAAGTCGACAACCTCGTGTGCTAGGTCAAGATACTTGTCAACTACATATCTTTCTCAACTCTCACTAGATTCTGGTCATGAGTGACCGCGATATCAACAATCATTAAACGGCGCTCTTGTCGATCTATCATCACAATATCAGGCTTATTGGCTACAATACTCCTGTCAGTGATGATAGATCGATCCCAGTCACAGTGCAATGTAGCATTCTCGAGAACTGGATCGGACACAACCATATCTGTAGTACCTATGGTACTTCGGAATCCACAAGGTTGTACTGCAAGGCATGTTGCTGGTGGATAATCCTAGCCACTAGATTGTGTCTGTGCTAGTAGGTACTCGCAGTTAGCAAGACGAGAACAACCGGTAACAATATGTTGGATAGATAGATCTGAGACCGGTGGCCCGACAGTTGTCCACCGTACCGTCCTTGAAAATGTATTTCCGATAATTATTCGTCATGATACCTTCGGGTCTTCCCGAAGAGGACGCTGAAACGCAGCCAGGATACGAACTACTACAGGATACGGATAACTTGACTGTCTCAAGTTTGATGTATCTGTGATGGATGACAGTTTCTATTTCTGGGAACAGTTTTATTCCGCCACAGGAACATACTATTTAAACTGTTTGTAAATATTGTACTGTTGTAGCTATGTTTCAAGACGGTATAGTAGGAGGTAATATTACCTACCTACACAAATAAAACCTTAACAGAACTAATTTGAGAGTTGCTACTGTGTTTGACCTTACTTATAAATTTTTCAATCCATACCTACTTCCATCCATAGTTCCATGTTATAAATGCAAAAAAAATATCTCGTCTGTCTGTCTGTTACCTGACGGCATTTATAGGTACACAGATAGACATGACCTGGGTTAGCACAAAGGATACTTTATTATCCCGGTTCTATTATTATTATGGGAGCATGGAAGCCCCATAGGTAAATTTCCGACCTCCACGCGAGTGAAGCCGCGATAAAAAGAAGTCGATAATATAGGCGCTCCCCATCGTTATTACTTATATAGAGGTAGAATAATTTATAAGTTTAATCTAAATCTAATCTATTTTTATCCATTTTAATTTTTTCCAGTGAGAATATAGAGTTGCGAAGAATTATATCGATTGCTCTATCGACAAAAATATGTTTAATTAGTTTAGGTTTAATTAAATATGTATTTGTTGCATGAAATACAGTGTTGCCGAATGAAGTACTCTATGCAGTCGGAGCGCTATCACGGAGTCTAAGGACCGCAGGGCGAGGGCGTGGGAAATAACAGTAGCGCCAGCACAGACTACAATTATGTATGAGCGCCAGTCACTCTTCAGCCCTAGGAACTGTCACACGTTCATGAGACGCGTGCGCACAGTGATTCATCTAAAGTTTTATTATTATATAATGGACAAGATTATTAAGGACACTAGTTATAAACTAAGTGTAAGAAGCTGTTATCACCTTTTAATTGCCCGAGATCCACAAACAGCCCACAACAATGTCAGAGGATGGAAGCACGACCCCTCCCCAATGTCCTGTGGCGACATATTCTCTTAAAATGTCGATTGCACCCCATGTGTGCAAATAACAATAAAATTCTATTGTGTCTGCTAATTGCGCGCGCGACGGGTTAAATATACCCCTCCTTTCTCTGCCTGCCTTCGGGAATAACAGGCGTGATGCTATGTTTAAATAATATGTTCTTATTGGAAAAACATCTTTCGATGTAACGTGTATCTATGTATCGGTTGCTCGTTCAGTTACGTGTTCGATAGTATCTACGAGACATTAATTTATATTCATATACTTAGACTAACCTAACCCTTGTTTTTGCTATTTCAGCTACTGAAATAACTGCAACTTTCTTAGGTGGGCTAGCTCACATCATGTATATCAAAAATCATTAATATAACATATAAATTGTAGTTGTTTTTTTTTTTTCAAAATTGATTGGTTTCTATCATGTTTCTTATGATTGCGGAGTTTGCAACCTTTATTTTTGTTATTTACCATTTAATTATAAACATAATCAAATTTGCTGTTTTATTAAATATTATCATTACATTTATTTTTATTCAATTACTAAGATAAACGCATGGTAATAGCAGTTAATACAATGTAATCGATGCCTGTCAAAATTGTATGAGCGAGAAACTAAAGACAATTATTTTGGATAGGCGGTGTAAGAAAAGGTGATTTCGATGCAAATAGCTATCGGTAAAAGATTATTTAGTTCAAGCGTGTTCCACATCGGCAAATCTTGGTATCGGCCAACCATTCATTCTATGTAGCGTTATTCGGCGAAACGTGCTGTCGCTAAATAATGGTATCGACTAATAGTTTTTTCGTATTACCGTTCGTCGGTCAACCATGCTTTCTGTAGACAGTTATATCGTTCAAGGGTAATTCGATATAGGTACCGTACGGGACTCCTGCAGTAAGTCCCGTACGGTATATCGGCCGATACATGTAAAGTGGGGATGTTTTTTTTTTTTTTTCGTCTTTCCCATAGTGTGGGATATGGTTGGATAGGTCTTTTTAAAATATTAGGGGTTTGCGGAGACCGTTTTTTGATTAAGTAAACCGTTCGTGACTTAACAAGCTTTAAAGTACCAATTTTCGTTAGAGTCAAGTGTCCCCCTCCCCCTCTATCAACTAAACGGTTGTAGTTAGAAATTCAAATGTCACGGGAGTAGTACCTATATTTATTTTATTTATTTATTTATTTGATTTACACGGCTTAGAAAACCAATTACATAAATCAGAGTATATATAATAAGTAAAAACATAACACATAACGAATAACAACAATCACATACTATTATTCTCACAAAAATGTAGGCACATAACCATTAAATTGGCGAATTTATTATGAAACAGATCACAGTCCGGATTGGCTTCCACAAGCTTATTTAGTGCGGTCAACACGCGCGGTAGGGGAGACGCAGCACGGGCTGCTGTCCGACACGAAGGCACGCTTAGCAGTTGATGTTTTCTGCCACGGAGATAATTATTCGGTGTATAGAGTCGAATCAGTTCATTATGGATGTCAGGCGCATCCGTCATACCTACTCTTCCACACTTTGAGCATAACGCCTACCTGGCCACATGCCCTTCTGGCCTCCAGCGTATGAAATCCCAGACATCCTAAGAGGAACTTGGTAGGATAGAGGTAGGGATAGTAACCGAGAGTTCTTCGATAAAGAAAACGCAGGAATGCTTTTTGCATTTTTTCTAGAAGAAGTGCATACTTTGCTTCGTGCGGATTCCATACACTAGAACTAGCTTCTAGCTTGGTTCGGACAAGTGTGCTGTATAAGAGCCTTATTACATGCTCGTTGCGAAAATCACGGGCATTACGGAGAACAAACCCTAGCCTTTTAAAAGATTCTTTGGACACTGTAGAAATGTGGTCATGAAAAGTAAGCTTCTGGTCAAATGTGACACCCAAGTCCTTCATGTTGGTTGATCTAGTTATTTTAGTACCATTTATTTGGTATTCAAAATCAATTGGGTGCCGCATTCGACCAAAGGTCATTACGTAGCATTTGGAAGAATTGAACTCCATTTTATTTTGATCTCCCCATTCATGTATGGCATACACTCAGCGTCACAAAAATCGCACCTCTTTAAGAATTCCCTTCAAAGTCATTTTAACCCCATTAATCAATGGTACACATATGACTATAAGGTATCATTGGAAAGGCAATTTATTCAAATTTCAGAATAAATCAATAAATTTGGTTTTTTGTTTGCCAGGGAATAAAAAAAACACGCTAATGCAAATGATTAAAAACTTAAATTTTATTTTATCAGTGAAAATTTTAAAAAAGTCCATAAAATCAACTTAAAATCTAGTGTTACCCCCCCTAGCTCTGATGACAGCT
This sequence comes from Xanthia togata, assembly GCA_963853775.1. NCBI lineage: Eukaryota > Metazoa > Arthropoda > Insecta > Lepidoptera > Noctuidae > Xanthia > Xanthia togata. The sequence goes on along the minus strand of OY970794.1, from coordinate 23,069,976 downwards.
TCCATGCGTTCTCTCATGGACCTAATTAATGTGACAACAGTCTCTTGAGGAATGTTGTCCCATTCTGCAACGACGGCATCTTGGAGGTCTTGGAGAGTGGTAGGGGTAGGATCACGTGCCCGTACTCGCCGTTTCAGTTCATACCAAAGGTGCTCGATAGGGTTCAGGTCTGGACTTCGCGCCGGCCAGCGCATAACAGGGATCCCAACTTCTTGCAGGTAGTATCTTACAATTAATGCGGTGTGACAGTGGGCGTTATCGTGCATTAACGTGAACCCACTGCCAACAAAACCCGCATAAGGGACAACCTGCTCCTCTAAGATCTCTGTTATGTACCGAGGAGCAGTCAGCGACCCTTGCCCGCGAGCACTTCCAGTCCGAGAAACACACACAAGGTTCGTTTTGCCTTCGATTGACATGCCGCCCCAGAACATGCACGAGCCACCCCCGTATTCCACTGTCTCTTGAATAGAGGCTTGTGCGAATCGTTCCCCTTGCCTCCTGTACACTCTTCTACGCCTGTCGTTGCAGAAAAGACACACCCTCGTCTCATCCGAGAAGAGTACAGCCCTCCATTGGTCTATTGTCCAATCCACATGGTCACGGGCAAATTGCAACCGGTCTCTCCTATGCTGTGCAGTCAATTTTGGCCCTGTAGCAGCCCTGTGAGCTGCAATTTTCTTCTCCTTCATTCTTCTTCTAATCGTGGAGACGCTGACAGAAGTTCTGCGAGCTGATCGCAGTTGTTGTTGCAGCTCAACAGCATTGGAGAACCGATTACGTAAAGACGTTGAAACAATGAAGCGATCGTCTCTTTCGGATGTGCACCGTTGTCTTCCAGATCCACGTCTTCGGATATAGCCACCAGTCTCTTGGAAGCGTTGGAACACTCGTCGAACGGAAAAACGACTCAAGTTCAGTTGCCGAGCAACATCACATTGCCGCATCCCTGATTGCAGTAGTGCAATGACTTGAGCGGCTTCATCTGCAGTGGTATCCATCTTCTGGGGTATTTTTCTTGCTGCAGCTGTTCACGTGTGTTCACTTCAAAGGTTGGATAGCGAATGACTCTATTATATTTAACACTAGTGTAGACCAAGGCGTCTTTCCGGATCTCATGAAACACAGTAAAGTAGTTCCTTTGTTCAAATCCGGTGATAGTAAGGAACCCAACAATTATAGGCCTGTGTCAATTCTGCCAGTTCTCAGTAAGGTGTTTGAAAAGTTGATACTCAGTCAAATGTTACGTCACTTTAATAAAAATTCCATCTTTCATGACCAACAGTACGGTTTCACCAAAGGGCGCTGTACCACTGACGCCGGTGTCACCCTAATAAAGAACATTTTTAACGCTTGGGAAGAAGCACAAGATGCCATTGGAATCTTCTGCGACCTCTCGAAGGCGTTCGATTGCGTACACCATGAGACACTTCTGCTGAAACTGGACCACTATGGGATTAGGAATACAGCTCATGATTTGTTAAGATCATACCTGAAAGATAGAAAGGTTAAAGTTCAAGTCAACGGCACAAACTCATTAGGGTCTGAAATGGTAATGGGCGTTCCTCAAGGTTCGATATTGGGTCCATTCCTCTTTTTAGTTTATATTAATGATTTACCCCAAATATTTCTAAATCAGCCAAAGATGGTGTTATTTGCAGATGACATATCATTGATCTTTAAAATAAACCGCCGGTCACCAAATCTTGACGACGTGAATAGCTCTATTGTTCAGGTCCAAGATTGGTTTACGGTAAATAATTTGGTACTAAATAATAAAAAAAACCAAATGCATTAGATTTAAATTACCAAATGTTAGAAGTAGCGAATGTGACATCATATTGAATGGAGAAAAACTGGAATTTATTAATCAAACAGTTTTCCTTGGAATCACGCTAGACGAGAAATTACAATGGGGATCCCATATAACATCTCTCGCGGGGCGGCTAAGCTCGGCCGCTTATGCTGTTAGAAAGATAAGACAGTTAACTGATGTAGAAACCGCGCGTTTGGTCTATTTTAGCTACTTCCACAGTATTATGTCGTATGGCATTTTACTGTGGGGTCGAGCTGCTGACATTGAATCCATCTTTGTTTTACAAAAAAGAGCTGTCAGAGCCATTTATAATCTACGTCGTCGCGAATCTCTCAGGGAACTATTTAAAAAGATTAATATTATGACGGTACCTTGCCAATTTATTTATTCAAATATTATGTATGTGTATAAATATTATGTATAAATATTAAGTGCCCTACCCACTCCACTGACTTCTACTCCTATTCCTTCACCGTGCACGCGGTGCGGTTGTGGAATTCACTTCCGCCTGACATTAGGGACTGCCAAACTGTTGCAGTATTTAAAAGAAGAGTGAAAGAACACTATCTTTCCACTTCGTCATAGTTGCGTAGGTATTTATGTTGTATTTTATTTATTTTAGAAGTATGTATGTATGTATGTATGTTCGTAAGTATATTGTCATATAATTTGTTTTATTTTATTAAGTGAATTGTTTTGATTTTATGTATTTTACTTTCTCTCTACTCTTACACACGGTGTCTACATCTCTTTTTACCCTCTGTCCTATCGCAGGTATGCTGGAAGAGATTTCATTAGAAATAAGCATCACCTTTGTACGTATTTTTCTGTTCTTATAATCTTGTCTGTTTATTTTTGTGTGTACATAAATGGTTAAATAAATAAAAATAAAATAAATATGTGAGAAAAAATCTACATATTTTTAATAAAATAAGTGATAGACATAATTTTAATACTAGAAATAAAGATAAAATAGATCAACCATTTTTCAGACTATCTAAAGTAAATACATCTTTTATGGGGTACTGTGTTAAATGTTACAACAGAATACCTTGTGATATATTAGAATTAAATGAAAGAAAATTTAAAAATCATATAAAAAGTACACTTTGTAAACAAGCATATTACAAATTAGAGGACTATATCCAAGATAAAAATGCTTGGAAACATGCTGATCCTGCTCCATAGGTCAATTCAGAATCTAGACAAAATCGAACTGGTTGCTAATTTAATTGTATAAGTAATTATTTTTTTTATTTTTTTAAACATTTATTTTATTTTATTTTTTGTGATTATTTGAACTCACACACTGACTTATTATTATTAGTATTACTTATTATAATGTTAGAAATATACCTAGTATAATTTTACAATGTTTGTAAGTATGTGAGCACCATGCATCTATCACATAATTATGTCATTCCTTCATTTTTCATTCTTTTTACCTATCGTGGTATAGTAATCTTATTCTAGGTGCATTGTCTTCACATATAATTATATAATAAGTGTATATAAGATATAATGATTTTTTTTAAAGAGTAACGGTGGAGTTTCTTGCCCATTCTTCTCCATACGAAAACTACCTTTTGGAATGGGCGACTAGAATCAGTTTTATTATTTTTTGTAAAGTTTGACGTTCAAAAGTGCCTTTTTGTGCCTAATTGAAATAAATTATTTAACTTTGACTTTGACTCACATTTGACCCGGGTCGCCCGTTTTATACCCTTGTAGGGAGGTGCAATTAGTGGCCGTTGTAATGCGTATTTTGACAACATTTTCTTTAACGTTACGCGCTAATGAGATCTGTTGTGTTTAGGAATAGTAGCCGGGAAGCGCCTGGAGCGACAATTCCTCTCGCTTACTTTTGCGTGAATGGTGCCGACCGCATGACACGAAGCAAGCAGATACCCTTAGTATCTAAGCTTACTTGATGCTGAGTTGGATTAACACCCGCGAACTTCCTTTTTGTGATTAGAACCAACCATTTAGCACTGCCCGGGGTAGACTGTTATTCAAAAAAGTAATCGTTAACCACGAGGAAATTAGGAATGCTTTGCTTGAAGAAAAATGGGATAAATTATATAGTATTAGCGATGCCAACATAGCCGCTAAACTAGTAACAAATACAATACTACGGGTCATTAGTCAAAATACCCAAATAAATATGACACCAAAACGACACAATCCCCTAAAACCATGGATAACAAAAGGAGTTGTAAAATCAATAAGAAAGAGAGATAGACTTCACGCACAACACAAAAAAAAACCTAGTGACGAATGTATTAAACAAAATACTTGACATACAGAAGTACGTGTAACAAACTGGTTAAAACCCTAAAAAGACAGTACTACCAAGAGAAGTTAGCAAAAAAAGGAGATATCAAAGAAACCTGGAAAACAATAAAGGAAGTGTGTAACTTTAACACAAAAAAAGAAGTACCGCATGAGCTGGTTAATATTCAGGACTCGCCAGCAGATCCCTTAACACGGTCAATGCTTACTTTACGACGATTGGGGGTTCATTAGCGAGTAATAAGTTGGATAAACTTAATAAAACGGAGCAGGACTTGGCAGCAACGGCAAAAGCAAATAATACACCAGTTAACTCAATGTCCTTTGTTCCCACTGACCCACATGAAGTGGCTAATATTGTGTTCGGCTTAAGATCGCACTGTGCACCTGGATGGGATAAAATTTCTACAGATATCCTCAAGCAAAATATCGCTGCACTAGCCTGCCCTCTCTCTTTCCTGTGTAATCTAAGTCTCGCAACTGGTACCTTTCCCACTATTTTCAAGAGAGCTATTGTGTGTCCAATTTACAAATCTGGTTCTAAGGATGATCCTTATAACTACAGCCCCATCTCACTATTGTCAACGCTGTCTAAACTAGTTGAAAAGGTAGTAAACAAAAGATTAGTATCTTATCTAGAACAAAACAAGCTAATAAATGAGAATCAGTTCGGTTTCAGGGAGGGCAAGTCTACTGAAGACGCAGTTATTAAGTTGACTACATTTTTAACTACACACATGGATAAAGGAGAACGATGTGTTGGAGTCTTTTTGGATCTCCAAAAAGCATTCGATACTGTTTCCCCAAAAATCTGCTGGCGAGACTTGAGAATGTGGGAGTACGTGGATTGGTATTGGAATGGTTTAGAGATTACCTATCAGACAGAAACCAGATCGTTCGAGTGGATGATTTTGAGAGTAATAGCTGCCAATGCACATTTGGGGTTCCACAAGGTAGCACTCTTGGGCCCACCTTATTCATAATATATATTAATGAATTATTTAACGTAACCCTGCACAATGTGGAACTCCTTATGTTTGCAGATGACATTGTTCTAGTTTTTCACGGGAAGAACTGGGATAGCGTCCGCCAAGAGGCCGAGAACGGTCTAGCTAGCATAACGCAATGGCTAGAAAACAGTTTGCTCTCGCTGAACACCTCCAAAACAAAATTTGTTTGTTTCAACAAATCCCACTTAACAAATCCAGGCCCGAACTTCTCCATAAAAATTCACGTGTTTCCATGCAATCGGACCAACAATCGGTGCAAATGTAGTTGCAGCTCGCTATCCCGAACCCCCTCTATTAAATACTTAGGCATAATTATAGACAAGAGGCTCGACTGGAGCACCCATACAATAGCATTATCTGGAAGGATTAGAAAAATGATTTATATATTTAAGAACTTACGCAGTGTGGCAACCCTCAAACTACTAATCCAAACATACCGCACCCTGTGCGAGTGCCTATTCAGGTACTGCATCTGCGCCTGGGGTGATACAAAAATTACCTTATCGCAGTAGAAAGAGCGCAAAGAGCTGTACTAAAGGTGATCATGCGCTTACCCTACAGACACCAAACAGTACACCTGCCCTTTCATAGACATTAGGTCTATGAAAGGGCAGGTGTACTGACGGTGAGGAAACTTTTTGTACTCGAGATGTTGACAAGATACCATAAGTATACAGTACCTGCCCTACCTATTACAACAAAACGACGTATTGACTGTTGCCCAATACCGCGTGTTAGGACTGTTTATGCAAAGCGACATATTGTAGCTCTAGCTCCAAAAATATACAAAAAACTTCTTAAAATCTATAATGACTGTAAAACCTACACTGTCTACAAATTTAAAACAAAAGTGGCAAACTGGCTCAAGCATTTCAGTTATGACGAAATCGAAAATTTAGTAAACGGGTAATATGTGGTGTTGTGGTATGTGGTGTTGTATATATATTTAAATATACGAGGGCGGGATGATAAGTAACTAGCCTCGGCTATTTAAAAAGTTAAAATTAAAAAAATATATATGTCATTTTTAAATCCGTATCTCTAGCCACCTTTTTTTTTTTCTTTTTTTTTTGGGTGGGAAATCATCAAATGACTCCTCCCGCTCTGGGTGGAGCGGAGGGCGTGTCAGACTCTTACTGACTAAAACCCACCCGTGTTCCTTCTGTTGCCTGTGCAATGCCAGGGGGCCACGGTATCCCTTTCGGAGTTTCCCGCAACCCCGGCAAGCAATGGTCTCATCGGACCCCTTCATTCGTTGACATCTCTTTGAGGCGCGCGTGGAACACAACGCGCCGTCGACCCGGGCTTGGTCCTTACCGGACGGCGAGCTACCCATTGCTCACCGCCCGCAAGCCCGCACCTACGGTGGCCGGGAATCGGCAATCGATTCCCGACGCCCAGGGCGTCTCCTCGCCAAAGAAGTGACAAAATTCAAAATTCAAATTCAAAATTCAAAAGTCATTTATTCAAATTAGGCTGAGAATCAGCACTTTTCGAACGTCAAAGTTACATAAGACAGTCCCCCAAAACGCCCACCCTTCACCACTTCCTAGTGCTTTCGCTGGGAAGAAGAACAAACTCCCCAGCAGCACAGCTGTCTGTTCAGTTAGAAAAACTTGATTCTATACAATAAGTACTGATGCAAAATAATTTACATAACGCAACACAAAACATTAAATTATAAATTAATAGCTATATGACAGCTAGCACACGCCAATATACCAACCAAAAAACATCGAGATCTATACTCAAGCAGAAATAAAAATAACTAAACGTAAACAATATCTAAAAAAAGGAAATAAAGCCTCCAGGCATAAAGGGCGTGCGCGCTTACATATAGCTGTAACTATGTAGGTGGCGTGCCCAGCACTGGGTTGCGACAATCGCACTCTCCATGACGCCATGAGATCCCTTCGGAGCTCTGTCCGCTGTGCCGCGATTTCTCGCGGCATCGGAGTCAAGCCCCGGCGTTTCGCCTCCTCGCGCCACTCCCAAATATGTGCGAGGACTATTGCCTCCAGATCCTATGGCGGCAATCCGGCGAGGAGGCTCGCCGCCTCACCGGAGACCGTGCGGTATCCCCGGACCAGCCGGGTGGCCATGACCCTCTGGGACGCGTTCAACCTGCGGGCAGGCCGCCACCTCAACGAACGCGCCCACACCGGTGCCCCGTACAGGGCCATGGACCGCACGATCCCCGCGTATAGCCTCCGGCAGGAGGCGTTTGGACCCCCTAGATTGGGCAGGAGCCGCTTCAAGGCAGCCCCGGCCCGCTCAAGTCTGGGAGCCAAACGTCGGAAATGCTCCACGAAGTTCCACCGACTGTCGAGGACGAGTCCCAGGTAGGTACTTCATCGTCGACTCGACGCCGATGTGAACCCCTCCTACCGTTATTTGGGAACCCGACGGTGGCGCGTTCCGAGGACCATGAAAACACATGGCCTCGGACTTGTGCAAGGCCACCTCGATTCCCAACTGCCGGATTCTGGCCACGATTGTCGCAACCCCGTGTGTCGCTAGTTCGGCCGCCGCCTGGTGCGACCTCCCCTGCGCCAGGACCAACGTGTCGTCAGCGTAACAAACGACGCTGACGCCATTGGGGAGGTCTGCGCGCAGCACCCAGTCGTATCCGATGTCCCACAGATGCGGCCCCAGGACCGATCCCTGTGGGACACCGCACGACATCTCTCGCCGGTTCCACTCTCCCTGGTGACCGGGGTAGATGATGGCCCTGTCCGTCAAATAGGCCTCGACCACACGACAGAGGTAGGTCGGCATCCGTTGATACCGGAGTGCCTCCCTGATGCAACTCCAGGGCAGGGTATTGAAGGCGTTGGCGATGTCTAGAGACACCGCCAAGACGACCCCACCCCGAGCCACCGCATCCCCCGTCGTGAGGGCTCGCACGCGCATGATGGCACCCACCGTGGAGCGCCCCCTGTGGAAACCAAACTGGCTCTTCGCCAAATCCGGCCCCACCCGCACCAGCCACCCGACAAGGCGGTCTGCAATTACTCTTTCAAAGAGCTTTCCCACCTCGTCGAGCAGCACGATGGGCCGGTAAGCGGACGGAGAGTCCGCAGGGCGCCCCGGCTTCTTGATGAGGACCAGTTTCCCCGTCTTCCAACGAAGTGGGAACTGGCCCCTCTCCATACATGCGCTTAAGAGCCCCCTTAGTCGAGGCCCGAGAGCCACTGAGGCCATGACCCAGGCTTTCCCAGGTAAGCCGTCGGGTCCTGGGGCGGTATTTCTGGCATTCAGCCTACGTACCACCACCCTCATCTCTACCTCGGTCACCTCCAGAGCATCGTCGTCGTCGTCGGCGGTGTGGTCCGCATCGGGCACCGCAGTAGGCGGAGCCATGGATGGGGAGGCATGTTCCCCTCTCGAAGGGAACAGAGTGCTCACCACGTCCCCCACAAGCTGTGGCCGGAGACTCTGCGTCAGCGGGGGAGCCCATGGGCGGAGTTTCTCCCGCACCATCTTGTATGGGCATCCCCACGGGTCTCTGTTCAGAGTCTAACGCGACTCCTCGCGGGCCAGTGCCCTGGCCCGCAGGATCTCCGCTCTGTACCCCTCGTACAGCTCCGCCTGAATGGCTTCCGTATCCGGAGGTCGGATACGGAGCCTGCGGTGCCTGGTGTACCGGTGTCGCGCAGCAACGTACGCATTGCGCAGTGTCGTCAGCTGTCGCGACCACCAGCACACCTGGCGCGAAACACGTCCGGGCTGGGCCCGGGGCATTGCCACGGCACATATTTCGGACATGGCCTCCCGGAACCACTCCGCCTCGTCGTTGATGTCGGCAGGCCTGTCCGGTGATGACACCCAGGCCTGCACGATAGAGGCTTCCAGGAGGAGCTCCCGGTCCAGCTGGTTCAGCGCCCACCGCGGACCACTCGGGGCCTGTCGGACCGGCGCACTCGAGGTCTGGGCGGAGACGTCAAACCGGATGTACCGGTGATCGGAATACGTCTCCACCCCCTCCATGACGCGCCAGTCAATGACACGTGGCGACAGAGCAGGGCTGGCGAACGAGATGTCCACCACTGATTCACCCTGCATCCGCACACACGTGGGGACAGAACCCCGGTTTAGGACGACCAGGCCTGTCTCCAGCGCCCAGTCCTCCACCATCCTGCCCCGTGTGTCCGTATACCGGGAACCCCAAGCCACATTCTTGGCATTGAAGTCCCCGAGGACGAGCACGGGAGGGAACAGAACCCGACGACGACGACTCTCAACTCCGTAATGGAGTTGTGGAACTCGGCGAGAGTTCGGTTTGGGGAGAAGTATGCCCCTACTACGACAATCTCCCCAAACCGTGCTGCAACGCAACCCCGTCCTCTCTTAACAGCCTCGAGGGACGGGGTACCGGCGGCGGCCGACGAAATTAGGGCCACTGAGCCGCTCAGGTCCTCCACCCAGTCATCCCTGGGCGGGACAAAGTACGGCTCAGCGACCACGGCGATGTTGATCGACCACTGCGCCATGCTCTGGAGCAACAGATGCTGAGCTGCGGCGCAGTGGTTGATGTTCACCTGGAGGAGGTGAAATGGGGCCATTATTGGCACTCCATTGCAGCTCCCTCCTGGGCCCTCTGTGAGGGCCCTGCCGCGGCGGCGGCGGCGGCGATGACGGCTGTGGAGGCGGCAACAGCGGCGGTGGCGGAGGTTGCGGCTGTGACGGCGGTGGCAGAGGGCTTGCCTCTGGCCTTGGTGGGTGGGGCGCAGGCCTTGCTCCCAATCCGGTGATTGGCCGGCTTGCCAGCTGCCGCACATACAGCGCAGTACGGCGTGGCGTCACACGAGCCGGCCTTGTGACCCGGCTGACCACAGCGGTAGCAGTGACCGCTGCGGTCCACCTCCGAGGTGCATTTAGCTCCCACGTGGTTGCCCACATGGCAGCGGAAGCACCTCAGAGGTCTGGGTTCCAGCAGTTTGACCTGCGACGAAACCCAGCCCACCAATAGCCTTTGGCCCTCCCCGGCTATTTTCTTGGCCGCCGACACGGGGCAGCTCACCGTGATGGCTCGCAACCCCGTGAAGTCAGGACGAAGGGCGCCTGCCCTAACCTGCTCGACAGAGTACCCCCCAGCCCTAACAACAGCGGCCACCACCTGTCCCTCCGTCACTGAGTCATCCAGGCCCAGAATACGCATGTCTGCGCATTTGGTGGGCCTGGACACTCGGGCCTCATCCGCATCTAGGGACGCCCTAAGCCTTTCGGCCAGAGCGTCAGCAGTCGGGCCGCTTGCCGCACCGGGGACCTCCAGCATCCGGGCCCCAGTCGCAGTGACCCTCACCTGGATGCCATCAGCGGCGCCGATCTCTTTGAGGTCCACCACCGCCCCCACCTTGGCGAGCACGTCGCGGTAGGACACGCCCTTCTTCTCCGCCTCTGGCTGTAGTGTAATCACTACAGCTGCGGACTTCGGGGCGCGGAGACTAGCCGCGACGCTTCGCTCCTTGCGCCGCTGCCTCCTCTCCTTCTTCTTGGCCGCCCTTTTTGCCTTCGGTGGCATACGATGCCGTCTTCTGCTGGCCAGAGGCCATGCTCGCCGCTAGAGGAGGGCGCAGGACGATGGCTTCTAGCGCGGAAAAACGAGACCGCAAAGAAGCCATCTCCTGCCTCACGAGGGTCAGGACCCGGTCCTCGGCAGGCACGGGCCGTCCCTGCCCATGCTGTTCCCTCCCCTGTGGCACCTCACGAGGGCCAGCTCCTCGGAGCCCGGCCAGGTCCGCTCGGAGCTCCTCGTTCTCCTTTCGGAGAAGCTCCATGGTGACTGTCAAGCGGGCGACCTCCGCCCGCATCTCAGACATGCTGTCCGACGGAGGCCTGAGATGATAGGCCTCCGCTGCCGCCAAAATAGAGGCCATGGCTGCGGGCATGGCCTTGTCTTTAGAGGACTGAGTCCTCTTCAAGACCAAAACCTTCATTGCGGCTGCCACGGCCTCCGCAAACCTGGCCGCTCGCTCCGAATTGGAGCCGCCTGCCGAATCTGTAGGGGCCGCCACGGTGTTCGCCCCTACAGGGTTGTTTTCATCCTCGGTAGAGGGCCTCTCCAGCTCAGCTGGGCTGGCCCGGCTCGGCTCGCCAGCCTCCTTCGCAGTGAGCCCTCTACCTGCACCTTTTCCCCGGGCCACACCGCTGGCTGGAGTGGATCTTCCTCCTGCCTTGGCCCGGGACTCCCTCGTCGGCGGACGACCCCTGGCGTTTACAGGGAACAATATTAGAATAAAAGACGATTCTTCGGGACTTTCGACCAGCAGCGTATGGTCATTTTCCCCAAAGCTTCAGCTAAATGCTAAATCAACCGTTCGGCTATTATAATTATTCGAAATGTGGGTGTAATCAAAACTCGGTAGATGGCGTGGTCATAGGATTTTTTATCTCGTAAGCGATAATGCGATATCTGTTTTCATTACATTTTGCATTAAGACGGCCACGAATTTACACACTGCTGCGATAATAATAGGACGCTTCAGTTCCTCCGTCCTGTGATATTCCGATATGTGCTCTTACCGTGCGTTTGCGCTGGCGAAACATTCACAGCAAACAAAACATGTTGAAATCTCTAGTTCGTGTCAAATATTGTATGTATCATTTACAGAAACTAAAGATTTCAAATGTTTTGTTGTGAATGTTTCGCCAGTGCAAACGCACAGTTAGAATATTTTGTATCAGGACGCATGCGATCTGTCTTGCGATAAATAACGCGATAACGCGTTAGTAGGTACGGTGTAGAGCGAGCGAGTAGTGTAGGTTACACGCAGACGTTAGCAATATCGGACGATAAAAACGCAGCTGTGTGCAAGGAAACGGGACGTATTATCGCATTATCGCTAGCGTTATTATCGACAGATAAAAATGCGCCTGTGGGGTAGAGGCTTTATAAAGTTTACTTAAGCAATTATTTTATCTGCAGTCTGAACTTTCAGCAGTGCTTTGCTCAGATTTAAATCTTTGCTTGGTAGGAGATACTCGAGCATAGTTTCGGTCAACTTCTTATAAACTATTTGATTGATAATAAAATAAAATCATTCGCAAATTTTTAGTTTCATAAAGCTACTTTAGCGCTTTACAAGGAAGTGTTGTCAAAAACCTAACTAATTTTACTAATATTGGTCGCCATTTTGTTGTTAGTACTGCCATTTAAAAATATTATTCTAGCTTTTTAGTTCCGTTGTCAAATGGCAAAACCGAAACCCTTATAACTTCGTCATGTCCGACTGTCCGTCTGTCACACAGACTACATAGAGATACTACGGCCTGTCAGTCTGTCCGACCGTCCGCATATTACACAATACACAGCCATTTTACTCGGAGACTATTTGCACTGTATCGATAAAAAATGGAAAGAAAGGTGTGTTCCAAAGAACACACCTTTCTTTCCATTTTTTATCGTTAAACTACACTATTGTTAAGCAGTGCCAAAGCACTGCTAAACAATAGTGTAGTGAAATTAACATAAAAACAATTAGGGGTGGCTCTTCCCATACCTACTTGAAACAAAGGGATGAAAAAATCACACATCACTTCATTCACAACATCACAATCAATGCACTTAAATGTGGAAAATCGTTGGGCCACTTTGCGTGCACTGGATTTTCAACGCTCTGTTTAGCGCCGAGAGTTGAAAACCCAACAGTGTGTTGCTGTCGCTGGGACGTGTGCGTTAGATTCTCAACGCTCGGCTCGACACTGAAAGTTGAAAATCCAGTGCGTGATAATATCCCGCCGCGATATTTTTACGTCCGTGCGAACGTGGGCGATAGACGCACGAGCAAGTACGCGTATTTATGACATGACGAGCTTACTCGCCCGTGTGTCATACTAAATACGCGTACTTTAAAACCGCTGAGTAAGTTGGTCGGTGATCCAACAGGTTTGAAATTTTTCTCAAAGCCAGTCTTGAATCGTAGTTTCGTACGTCTGTCATCGCAGTGAGCCCCCATTTTGTTTCGAAATTTGTGTAATGTTTGTTTAGTTTGGTTCAGAAAATTCAATAACATCGCGATACAATTTAAGCAAGCTTTACGTAATCATAATATCTTTATTGTGGGCATATGTTTGTTACAGGTCTTAACAAAAAAATTAAGTTCCAATATGTCTTGCCTAATAATTAATTATTATTAATTGTCATGTCAAAATACAGATAAATTAAATGTTTAAACAAATTAATCAATAATTAAAGAAATCTTGGATCGTATAGAATGCATAATCAATTTAACAGTTTCGTAATTTATTTTTAAATATTGGAAGTTCCTTAGTGCTCAGAATGTCAATAGGTATTTTGTTGTATATTTTTGATGCAATGCCAAAGAAGCTTTTGTTAAATAGAGCCGATTTATGTGGTACATTAGAAATTTTTAACATAATTATGTCTTTTCGATTTAACGAAAATCAATAATAATAATTAATTCATTTTAATTTTCGATTTTTTCGGTTTTTTTAACGTATGTCACCGACGGTAAGCCGAGTAAGTTAGCGAACTCAAAAACCGCGTACCTACCTAAGTTCGCACGTCTATCACCTACTTTAGGGGACCAAGTGATCAATCCGTCTGTCAAATCAGAATGAATCAAGCCTAGAGGCCTAAAAGTGCAATACATTTGCTGCAATAAGTAGCTCTATGATGCAACTCCAAGTGAACATGTATTGCCCGGCGATATTTCCACAATAATATGGCCGGTGATTGTTTTTTTTTTTTTTTTAACTAGGGCATCTCGTAGCTGCCAGTAGTCATCACCTCAGAAGGTGATGACTACTTAACCGGTCAATCCTGCGGCTGCCTTAAGCTACTAACTTAAAGCCTCCAGCCAGGGGCAAAACTATTCTAAATTAAAACTAGGCGAACGCTCGCTAAGGGCACCCCCTGTGGGGTACGGACCTCGGCTTAGGGCGTCGCTGGGGGGAGGACAGCAAGTTGGTACAGGCTGGATCAAAGATGTTTCATTATTATTAATCGGGGAATTTAAGACTACATTTCTCAGCAAAACGCGGGCTGGCGCTTCTGCGAGCAAGGGTCGATGTGGAGTATTATTTACTCGGGCGGGTCGCGATCGCGGAGGACCTCGGCGGCGAGGTCGGAATGCGGGTCGGTGTCTGTGTTTTTTGTGCACTGTACTTGTGGCCCTATTGCTCTCCTGGAGGAGGGTTATGGGGTCGTCTGGGTCGGTAAGGATTTGCCTTGGGCGGCGGGTCTGACTGATTCTACTCGTGACATAATTGGCGGCCTCGACAACCAGAGGGTTGCGGTGTTTGGCGGCGGACTCAAAGAAACGCTTGGAATTGCGTTTGAGAAATTGGTGGATTGTGGGGATCTTTAGGTCGAGATGGAGGATCTCGTTCCTAACGTACCAGGGGGCACCGGTGATTTTCCGGAGAAATCTATTTTGGAGCGTTTGCATCCTATGAATATGGCGGGGTTTTGCGTGTGCAAATACGGCTCCCGCATAGGTCATGATGGGACGAACGCACGCCGTGTACGTACGCAATTTGCACTTAAGTGACATTTTGCTACGTGCATTCAGGACAGAGTGGAGTCTACCGAGAACGAAAGCGGCTCGCGAGCGGACCTGCTTTATGTGCTCACTGAAGGTGAGATGCTGATCTAGGACGACACCTAGGTATTTGGCTCCCTTCTCCCAAGGGATAGGCTTGCCGAACATGGTGATGGGTCGGGGGGGTTTGAACTTTTTGCGCGGTTTCCTAAAGATAACCGCTTGGCTTTTATCCGGGTTGACTTCGATCCTCCACTTTCTAAACCAGGTGCCGAGCATGTCGACTGAGGTCTGGAGAGTGTGGGCTATCGAGTCAGTGCTGGTACCCTTGTAGTAAATGGCCGTATCGTCTGCGAACAGAGCCAACTGCGCCCTTTTACTCTTTGGGATATCACTGGTGAAAAGCGTGAAGATTAGGGGGGAGAGCACAGAGCCTTGAGGGACTCCTGCGCGGATAGGACGAGGGGAGGATATCGCTCCTTCGATACGGTAGCGGAAGGTGCGGTTTGACAAAAAGTCCCGTAAGATGAGCACGAGACGATCCGGCACACCGAGTTTGTAGAGCTTATATAATAAGCCGTTGTGCCAGACTTTGTCGAACGCTTTCGCTATATCGAAGAATATTGCACCGGTTATTAAGCCGCGCTGGAAGCCCGCGCATATGCTTTCAATAATCCGGTGGGCCTGATGCACGCTAGAGTGCTGGGTTCGGAACCCAAACTGTTCGTTGGGGATGAGGCCCTTGGTTTCGGCATAATCTCTGAGGCGCTTATAAATAAGCCTCTCATAGACTTTGCCGAGTACCTTGAGCAAACTGATGGGGCGGTAACTCGACGGCTCGGTCTTGGGCTTGCCGGGCTTCGGTATGCCGATGACCGTGGCTTCTTTCCATGCTTGGGGAAAGATGTTATTGCTTAGGGCACCATTGAAGATGGTGGCCAATAGCATTATCAGGTGGGCAGGGAATAGCTGGATCACCCTATTGGTGATTCCATCAGAGCCGGGGGCTTTGCGGGTTTTCAGACCTTTGATGATGTCATGCACTTCGTCAGGAGTGACGGGAGGCAGAGGACTATCAGGATCTTCAACGGGAGGGAGAGAGGATCTACGTTCGACCTCGGCGTCGACCTCTAGGAGGTGAGCTTGGTCTACCGGTTGGGAGCTAGGGGAGCATTGAGCTTCTAGACTGTCTGCTAGGCATTCAGCCTTTTCTAAGTCCTCGAACGCGATGGTCTTGTCGGGATGGGTCAGGGGGGGCATGGAGGCCACTTGCTGGGACTTGAGTTTCCTCTGAAGTTCCCAGAATGCCAGGTGGGTGGGCTCTAGTTCGCTGAGCATCTTGTCCCAGCCCGTGTCACGCAGCTCCTGTATGCGTGTCTTTACAGTTCTCTGTAAATAGCGCATATGGGCTTTGTTAGCGGAGCAGGGAAAATTGCTGTAGGCACGAACGGCCGCGTTCTTCTCAGTCAGCAGCGCGCGTACATCGTCCGGCAGGCTCCAGCGAGGGTCGCCCGACGCTGAAACCTCCCTAGAGCAGTCGCTCAGGACTGATTGTACGTGCTCCGTGAGTGAGTCGATCGCGGCCGTCGTGTCCACGATAGAGTCGAATTTGTCGGGGATGGCCTCCAATTGGGGGGACGTGTTGGATTTCAGCTGGGTGCTTACTTTCTTCCAGTCCGTTACCCTTTTGGTGAGAGCGGATTGAGAGGGGTCGGGGAGACCTATGCGGGGGGCCATTTTTATGACTACTGGGCGGTGATCAGAGTTAAGCTCTTGCACCGTTTCTATGGATTCTAACCTTAGAGCGACGTTCTTAAGGAGCGCCACGTCTATGACGTCGGGGTTATGATGGGTAACGTGGAGAAAGTTAGTTGGGGTCATCGGGGCAATGACGTCAAAATTGAGAGAATTAGAGAGGTCGAACAAGTGTCGCCCTCTGGTACAGGTTCTGGAACTATTCCAGGCGGGATGCTTGGCATTGAAATCGCCCGCTAAGATAGCAGAGTCATTCATGCCGAGTAGGATAGAGAGGTCGTCTGAGAGGAGTTGGAAGTTCTCCGAAGTATTGAGGGGTGGGACGTAGACCGATACTAGTGAGATCGGCTGATGGCCGGTCATGCCTAAGCGGCAGATTGAGACTTCTAATCGTGAGAGGGGAGGAGTTTCTATTGGGATGCAATATAGATCCTTTTTATAGTAAATAAGGGTGCCACCCAAGTGACATCGCGTCCTGTCATTGCGAACTATGCGATAGTTGGCAATTGACGGGTCGCGGTTGCATGGCTTGAGAAAAGACTCTTGGATAAGGAGGATGTCAATTTGATGGTCGCGAAGGAAAGTCGCGATCTCATCCCGTTGGCCTCTAATGCCATTGGCGTTGAAAAAACCTAACTTGAGGGATCGGGGTTTGAACCTAGTATTGATGGTGTTATACATTATGGGTTCTAGTAGAGGTGCTGAGATGTGCATTGTAGATGGCCTGCAACCTGAAGAGGTCGCCAGCGGCCTGAGCAGCCAGGATTTCCTGGGCCATTTGGATAGCGCGAGGGGAGAGGAAGGCTATAAAAGTCGAACTAATGATATTATAGGCCATGCTAGGGCCGACTGTGGGGGGGGCTGAGGTTGGGGGACGCGATGCTACTGGAGCAGGTGCGGGTTTGACGAGGGGTGCGGTGATGCGAATGCGGGGGTCCATGAGACGGGGGATGGTGGTGGTTTGGGGGGGGGTAGGGGCAATGGGTTGGGAGGGGGTATGGGTTGAGAGGGGGGTATGGGTTGAGAGGAGGGTATGGGTTGAGAGGGGCCTATGGAGAGGGGGCCAGGGCTGAGAAAGCTTGCTGGTGGTGGAGGTAATTCCACGGACTTGGCCTCTGAGGGCTTAGTCGCTGGGGCATCTGAGCTGAGGGTACTTTAAACCCTGAAGGAGCTTCCCTTTGCTGACGAGCGTCGAAACGTTTGGTCAGTGTTATGTATGTGTGCGCGCATGCTGGTGTGTGTGCGCGCGCGCCCGGCCGACCTATGTAATAAACAGTGTGCTAACAGCAGCCCGTAGTTTCACTTGCCTCCCGTAACATACCTAACAGTGGCGACGAGTTTACCCAAAATGGCGTCGTTTGGTGTATTGTCCACTTTCGACCACAATATACACGACTGGAAAACATACAAAGGTCGAATCACGCAATGGTTCATCGCAAACGACATCGACGCCAAAAGTGACGTGATAGGTACAAGAAGGCGAGCGATTCTGCTCAGCGCACTCCAGGACGGTACCTACAAACTGGCAGCGGATTTGGCGTTGCCAAAAGACGTGCAGGTGGTGCCGTATGAAGGACTCATCAAGTTGTTGGATGATCACTTCACCCCGAAACGGTGCGGGTTCAGTGAGCGACATAAATTCTACTCAGCTTCGCAGCAATCAGGCGAGTCACACGCGCAATGGGCGGCAAGGCTGCGAGGACTCACCGCACATTGCCAGTTCAGCAATGTATAGGAAGCATTACGAGACCGGTTCGTGATGGGAATGGTGGCGGGTCCAGAACGAGAGAAGTTGTTTGCCCGGGACTTGGAGAGCTTGACCTTGGCGAAGGCGGTGGAGGTCGCAGAGAGCGTGCGATGCGCGCAGGCAAGCGCTGCCGTCGCCGCGCCGGCTGCTCCAGCGGACCAGGTGCAGGTGTACAAGATCGGGAAAGGACAAAATAGTGCTAGACCCATCAGTGCCATGAGTGATAAGTGTTCGGTGTGCGGTCGTCGCAATCATAAGTCGTCAGAATGTCGATTCGCGAAGTACAAATGTCAAAAGTGTAACGTTGTAAGACACCTACGTAGGATGTGTAATAGCAAAGTAAATTACGTGTCCACAGGTGATGTGAGCGAGGACGACGATGGTAAGTCGCTTTTTAACATATGCTCAGCTCAAGGGGAACCTATGACAGAAACGGTTACAATTAGTGACAAAAATATCCAATTTCAAATCGATAGTGGTTCAGCTGTTTCGGTAATATCGGAAGGTACTTATAAAACTTTATTTTCCGACAGGCCTGTGCTATCATCTCGGAAAAGATTTCATAGTTACACAGGAAACATAATGGAGTGTGTAGGGTATGTGCGACTGCCCGTAACATACATGCAGCGCACGCACACACTCGATGTTTATGTAATACGTAGCGGCGGCCCACCGCTGCTCGGCAGAGATTTTTTATCAAAATTTAAGTTTAAATTAACTTCGGTCAACTTCGTTAACGGTAGCCAAAGTGTAGGCGAACAATTGCAGTCTCGGTTCCCAGAAGTATTTTCGGATAAGTTGGAACTTTTAAAAATTATCGAATTAAACTAAGGTTAAAAAGTGATGCGAAACCGGTTTTCTTTAAAGCGCGCCCTGTCGCATTTGCACTACGCGACAAAGTAGATAACGAGATAGAACGACTACTGAGCTTAGGTATAATAAAACCAGTTCAACACTCGGACTATGCGTCACCAATTGTGCCCGTACTTAAGCGTAATGGTTCTGTTAGACTATGCGCTGATTATTCCGTAACAATTAATAAGTTATTAGTTATTGAACAATATCCCTTGCCCACCATTCATGAATTGTTTTCCAAATTACATGGCGGTCAGCAGTTTTCAAAGCTAGATTTATCAATGGCCTACAACCAATTTGAACTCGACGAAGAGTCACAAAACATGACATGCATAAATACGCATCGGGGTCTGTTTAATTATACGCGTCTTGTGTTCGGTTTGTCGAGTGCGCCATCTATCTTCCAGCGCGCCATGGAAACCTTGTTGTCCGGGTTAGATGGGGTATTATGTCTGCTTGACGATATATTAATAACTGCAGAGTCAGCTGATGCACATATGAAAAAACTACACATAGTGTTAGAGCGACTGCAAGATGCAGGGTTGACACTGCAGAAAGATAAATGTGATTTTTACAAAGATGAAATAAATTACTTAGGGTACGTTATCAATAAAAATGGCCTGAAGAAAGATCCATTAAAATTAAAGGCAATTGTTGACGCCCCGGTGCCGACTAATGTTAACACTTTGCAGTCATTTCTAGGACTAGTGAACTATTACAGGAATTTCGTACCGCAAACATCGAGTATTCTTTGCCCATTGTACGACTTATTAAAAAAAGGAACTAAGTGGAATTGGACCACAGACCACGAAAACGCATTCAGTAAAATAAAAAAATATTTATCGTCCGAACAAGTACTAACACATTACAATAGTAAATCAAAAATAATATTGACAGTAGATGCTTCGCCATACGGTCTAGGTGCAGTTCTGTCACAAGTAGATGGTGACGGCTTAGAACAACCAATTTCGTTCGCGTCACGCACACTGAATTCTGCAGAAAAACGATACTCGCAGATTCAGAAAGAGGCGACTGCAATAATATTTGGGGTAAAGCGTTATCACCAATACTTGTATGGGCGATCGGAACCATTTATATTGCGTACGGACCATAAACCACTCATTTCAATCTTTGGTCCGTATTTATAAGGGAATACCGGAGGTAACAGCTAATAGGTTGCAAAGGTATGCAATGTTAATAAGCGCATATAATTATAGCATCGAATATGTTCGCAGTGCCGACAACAGCGCCGATTATTTGTCACGTGCGAGTATACGCGGTGAGACTGAAAGGTCAGAGGCGGAGGGAAAGGACGACATGCATGCCGCCGCCGCCGCCGCGCTTGCAGACCGCGCGTCGTACGTAAACTTTGTTATCGAAGGTAATATGCCGGTGACATTGGACGAGTTACGCGAACAAACCGCTAAAGATGTTACTCTAAACAGAGTGATTGATTACGTACAGAATGGATGGCCAGGGAAGTTATTATCAGACTTGCTTATTAAACCTTATTATTTATGTAAAACACAATTGTCTTACGAAAAAGGTTGTCTTATGAGGGGTCACAAAGTAGTTCTCCCCGAAACGTTACGTACTAAAGTATTGCAGGAATTACATAGCTCACATTTGGGGATAGTGAAAACTAAGGCAGAAGCCAGGTCTCGGTTTTGGTTTCCGGGGGTAGATGCAGCGTTGGAAACAATGATTCATTCATGTAAGGTATGTCAACAACTGCGGCCGTCCCCAGGCCGAGCGCCTCTCGCTCCATGGCAGTACCATTATATAGAATTCACATCGACTTCCTCGGTCCGTTTAATAATCAAACATTCCTGATAGTGGTAGACGCATACAGCAAGTGGGTAGAAGTGTATGACGTCAGCACGTCGACCACTTCGGCAAGCGTTGTGGAAAATTTATACGATTTCATGTCAAAGTACGGTCTACCCCACACAATAGTCAGTGACAATGACGGTACTGCATTTACGTCTTTCGAGAATAGAAATTTTTGCTCGTTAAATGGCATCACTCATTTGACATCTCCGGCCTATAACCCAGCAAGTAACGGAGCTTTGTCAAAATCGTAAAAAAAGGCATAAGAACTAGCATTATCTCGCCACAACATAAGGCAAAGCAAAAGTTAAAAGTTTTAAAGTACCTTTTCGATTACAGGAATTCGATTCATTCTGTCACAGGTTTTTCACCGGCTGAGCTGGTTTATGGGCGAAAGCTTAGGTCACGTTAGATCTTTTTGACCCACAAACAACGTCGGCCTCGCTCACAAACCCCACTGATAATGTTACTCGCCAACAGTGCTCGCAGATTAAGTCATACGGGGGAAGAAACAAACAAGTGTTCAAACCGGGTGACCAAGTATTGTATAAGAAATTTAAAAACAGCAACAAATTTGATTGGTGCAAGGGAATTATTAAAAAGAAAATAGGGAAAGTATTGTACGTCGTTCAAGACACAAGTACTGCGTCCGAAGTAAAAAAACATGTAAACCAGTTGACAATGTGTAAAGGAAATCATCCTCAAAATCAACATCACAACTATGACCTTTATGACTTGGAACGTAACAATACGCCAATAAACCGGGCTCAAGAGCCTGTGGCCGCGGGAGAGGAAAGTGTTGTGTCAAACACGCCGTCTTCATTCCCCGCAAGTCCCGCAACCATGGAGCCGGGTGCCCCGGTATCAAGATGTGCAAATAGACTTTTAAGAAACATTCCTCGGGTGGATTATAAGGCCTATTTTTAAAATTAATGTATTAGTGTAGACACGTCTTATTTTTAGTGTTTAGAATATAAGTGTAATAAGGGGAGGAAATGTTATGTATGTGTGCGCGCATGCTGGTGTGTGTGCGCGCGCGCCCGGCCAACCTATGTAATAAACAGGTGTCATGCTCCGCAGCAGAACCACTTTGTCTATATTATGTAAAAATTACAAGATAAAATGTATATAATGTCTGTATTTTTGTAGCTTAATATCAAAAATTGTATATTGTTAGTTTCTTAGAAAATATCAATTCAAAGTGGTCATGCTACAGAGCATACTCTCCAGCAGAACCACTTTAAAATAACGGTTATTTCACGCGGATTATGCACAGGTCATATGTAAACAAATGTATATTTATTGTATATCAAGATAACATCTACAATTTTAGATAAATACTTACTGATTTTTAGTAACATGTAAATGTTTTATCGGAATGCGCCTGCCATCAATTTCTTAGCAAATAACAAGATTAATAGATACATACATTTATATTTCTTTACGATAAATAAGTTAATAAATTGTATATCAAGATAACAACATCTACAATTAATTTATAATTATTAATAATTTTTTAATTTCGTTTATCTCTACTTGCACACAGACGGCTAACTCATTTGAATATGATGATTATTTAAATATAACCGATGTACCAGAAACAATCGTTTTGAAAAAAAAAGTACTCTATCGTTTCTGTCGTGGAGTATGTTTCAAGCTTATCTTGTGCTGTAGGACATTATAAGGTAATGTAAGGTAAGGTACTGCTATGAATATATGCGAAGTAACCAAAACTAAGTTAAAAATGAAATGATTGTATTGTTTTTTATGTATAAAAATAAAACAAATTATATTTACATTTTTGTCTATTTTTGCTTAATCTTTATAGCTTATGAATCCATTTTCTTGATATACAATTTATTAACTTATTTATCGTAATGAAATATATGTATGTATGTATTAATCTTGTTATTTGCTAAGAAATTCATTTACATGTTACTAAAAATCAGTAAGTATTTATCTAAAATTGTAGATAATATCTTGATATACAATAAATATACATTTGTTTTTATTATGACCTGTGCATAATCAGCGTAAAATAACAGTTATTTTAAAGTGGTTCTGCTGGAGAGTAAGCTCTGTAGCATGACCACTTTGAATTGATATTTTCCAAGAAACTAACAATATACAATTTTTGATATTATGCTACAAAAATATAGACATTATCTACATTTTATCCTGTAATTTTTATATAATATAGTCAAAGTGGTTCTGCTGCGGAGCATGTGCTAACAGCAGCCCGTAGTTTCACTTGCCTCCCGTAACATACCTAACAGTCAGCTTGGGGGACGTGGATTTGGGGGCTTTTGGGCAGCCGCGGTAATTAGCCGGGTGACCTACTTGCCCGCAGAGGACACAGCTAGGTGGGTCGGGACATAAGGAGTGGTCCTTTGGCCGGGTGCACTCGGGAGTGCCGTGCTCGCCCAGGCACTTGACGCACCTGGGTTTTGCGTGGCAGTTCCGTTGTGAGTGGCCGTAAAGCTGGCACTGGTGGCATTGGCCAATAGCACCGCTTTTCCAGGGCTTCTCAATAGAGAAACCCACGAGGGAACATAAAGATTTTAACTGGAAAATAGGGTGGTGACCCTCTACCGGGGAGCAAACAACGAGGATCATGTCGTATGCCTCACCGCGTTTGCCGCGGTGCATACGGTGGACCTCATCGACGGGGATCTTCTGCGACTGAAGGTTGGCTAGGATTTCCGAAGGGTCCCCCCTTCGGATATCCTAGCGGATATCCGAAGGGGGGACCCTTTTTCCTTCGGGATCCTTTTAATGACGACGCGGATCTGACGTTCTTCTGGGAGGGAGAACGAGTGGTATGACACTCGTCTCTCTCTCAGTAGCGATGTGAAAGCCCTATAGTCACGGGACGTAGGGACGGTAACTTTAATACCCTGCTGGGTGTTCCTGGCGCTGGTGTATGCGATCTTTTGATCGCAACACCACTTTGAAATGTCCGTCCATTTCCCCTTGTCCTGTACGAACACGGGTGGTGGCGGAGGGACCTTTTTTGGCCCAGAAATAGGTGGGGTGAGGGCAACCTGCGCGGAGGTTGACGCTATCGGGCGGGGGGCGGGGGAGGGGGAAGCTACGGGGGCACAAGTAGCGGGTAGGGCTAGGGAAGGGAGGGGCGACTCAGAGTCCTCTACCGCAACGACCTTGTTGGCCTGGGTGGAGCTCTGCTTCTTGTTCTTCCTTTTCATCCCTTTTCCTTGGACGGGGATGAAACCGTCGTCGTCGGAATGGGAGGAAGAGGAAGAAGAGAATTTAGCCTCTTCATCTGACGGGTAAGGGGAAACGGGGCGCTTTGAAGCGGTGGGGATGGGCTCGTCTGTGTCCATGGACACTGACGGGCTGAGCGGGCTATCCCGCGCGACGGCAGGGATGTCTAAAGCGTCACTGAACGTAGTGACGTTTCGGTCAGAGGGACCAGGGAGGGTTCGCTGTAAAGCAGCGAAATGCCCACCCCATTTGGTTTTGAGCCGGGGCTCATCGTCGATGACTCTCTGAAAGAGTTTGATGAACGCTGTCAGAGCGTCCTCTATGTCTAACAGGGGATTAAATTGGGGAATATAACTCCTATCTTTCCCTATGCCTAACTCCCCGGGCGGACTACCGGGGATGTGTAAAACCCTCCCTGCCGGGTATAGGCAGGGAGGTTGTGTGCCTAAGGGTGAGCCCTAAGCTTGATTTTTGCCCGTTGCCTATCTTAATGTGCAACGGGGTCCTACAAGTCTAGTGCGAAGGGTGTAGACACACCCAACCGACACTAGGTGTGTAGCTGTTGAAGGAAAACTGTCACCAATGCCGACTAGGAGACCCCCCAAGGCCGAACACTGGGACCCGTCCAACTGACTGCCTAGCCCTGAAGGGGTTCGGCGGGTGTGATTGGGTCAACACCCCCTCGGCTTCGTTGGCACCGTATGGTATCCACCGAGGACCACGAAACTGTGGTTTTACCCAGAAGGGGCCAATGACGCGCTACGTTTTGACTGATCTCTGTTAACAGAAAAACTTTATTAATTGTGTCTTGAAAAAGACAGACAATTAATAGCGGTCGGCAGTCCTTGACTACGTAGCTCGTCGCTCTGCACGACGATATCAGGATTCCATAGCAGGAACCACAAACAGGAACTCAGGAACACACCGCAGCGCACGTCCGTCCGCGACCGGTGCCGAGCGTAGGATGGCCGGTGATTGTTTTTTTTTTTTTTTTTTTTTTTGTCTAGGGCATCTCGTAGCTCACCTCTGAGGTGATGACTACTTAACCGGTCAATCCTGCGGCTGCCTTAAGCTACTAACTTAAAGCCTCCAGCCAGGGGCAAAACTATTCTAAATTAAAACTAGGCGAACGCTCGCTAAGGGCACCCCCTGTGGGGTACGGACCTCGGCTTAGGGCGTCGCTGGGGGGAGGACAGCAAGTTGGGACAGGCTGGATCAAAGATGATTCATTATTATTAATCGGGGAATTTAAGACTACATTTCTCAGCAAAACGCGGGCTGGCGCTTCTGCGAGCAAGGGTCGGTGGGGAGTATTATTTACTCGGGCGGGTCGCGATCGCGGAGGACCTCGGCGGCGAGGTCGGAATGCGGGTCGGTGTCTGTGTTTCTTGTGCACTGTACTTGTGGCCCTATTGCTCTCCTGGAGGAGGGTTATGGGGTCGTCTGGGTCGGTAAGGATTTGCCTTGGGCGGCGGGTCTGACTGATTCTACTCGTGACATAATTGGCGGCCTCGACAACCAGAGGGTTGCGGTGTTTGGCGGCGGAATCAAAGAAACGCTTGGAATTGCGTTTGAGAAATTGGTGGATTGTGGGGATCTTTAGGTCGAGATGGAGGATCTCGTTCCTAACGTACCAGGGGGCACCGGTGATTTTCCGGAGAAATCTATTTTGGAGCGTTTGCATCCTATGAATATGGCGGGGTTTTGCGTGTGCAAATACGGCTCCCGCATAGGTCATGATGGGCCGAACGCACGCCGTGTACGTCCCGGTGATTGTGTGTGATATGACAGTTAAATACAAATGGTTCACTCCGCATTTTACGTTTGAAGTACGCGGCGGTTTCGACTTATTGGGCCAATTCAGTGAGTGTAGGTAACGTAGTCAGAAGATACTAAGAGTTACGCGATAGAAAGAGAGGCAACTTCTAGGTGAATACAACTGTAACCTGAATTGCACTTTATTGTGTCTTGTCAGGAATCGCTTTTTATTTAAATGATTTGGCGAAGTGAACCATCCGTATTAATCTGTGGTTGTCATATCCACAGTATTATCACAGTGGTATTATCTATTTTGCGTTTGACACAAGCGTCGGGAGACAGTGGCTGATGAAATTGTTCGTAGCAACGTGTTATCCCCAATAAATATAATTAGTACCCTACCCAGTAATTATAAAGTCCAAAACATTTGGATAATTGTGTTTATAGTCTGTTTTCAGCTTTACTATTTATTTTATCACTCTTCAAAAGATGTATTTGGAGAAAGAGAATGCGAGAAACTTTATCTATATTAATCGTATATTCAATTATTTCATTTGTGATAAGGGCTGTTTAAAAAAACTTCGTAATTATATAACCCTTTCACTATCGATTAAATTATTATAGTAGAGTAGGTACTAAGTTTTAAGTATGGTATCCCTCAGAAGATTTATGTCAACATTGTCAACGTCGCGGTGGTATTTTATTATTTACGGGATTCTCTAGAATATAATAGAAAATATAAGTTAACTGTAATGTTTTATTTTAATTAAGTGTCGTACTTAGAAATATGAATACTTCTGTAGAAGGTATTATCGTAAACAACTGTCAATACGCCCCGATTTACTTGATACAAGATCCTGGCGCCACTCAGGTAATAAACTGTTATCATTGTTATTATACTTACAGATATCGCATATAATGCCAAATAACATTGATTTTTATGTTCCCAGGGCAATACTTACGTCCTTGCTTCAAGTACCGTAGAACCACCCAAACCTATTAGTAATAACCTGAAAACATTCTACGAAAATAGTGGAAATATTGAAAATGGATTAATAACCGCAGATACCGGTATTAGACCCAATGTGATCAAAAAGAGAGAGAGTGTTTTGATCAAAAATAATTTAAAATTGGCAAGTTTTTTGCTGCCTAAACATGATAATGTAAATAAACAATATATAGTTGACAACATTGTTTTGAAACCTACCATCACGACTACTGCAAGCACACCAGTACCAGTTAATCACCATCCAGTGAACACAGTACCAAAAATAGATATTGATAGAAAGATAGTAAAACTCAAGGAGGTTCCGATAATCAACAGACATCGTCCTGAGAAAGTCTTGCCAAAGATTAAGCCAAAAGAGAAGTAAGTTTGTCACTCTTGTTATTGATTGTCATTATTATATTTGCAGATAGCTCATTGATTACTGTTTTTTTTTTAATCTTTATTTATTTAGAGGCTTATACCTTACAAAGCTACGTCAGCCTCATCATACCCTAATCTAATTAATTATTATACGTAATTATAATATTATTAGTACTATTATTACATAAGCGAGGGAGATAGTGACGCAGCAACCATTTCATAAATTAGTTTCGCTTCTCCCGAATTAGGTGTAGATAATATTTTAATGAAAGCCCCAACATCAAACATATTAACTTTTAACTCCCGCATCACTATCTTCCTCTCTCTTCTGTTCTTTTCACATTCCACCAGCAAATGTTGGACATCTTCGACTTTGATTACTGTTGGTGAATAACAACAAACAACTCATCATTGGTATACCAAGTGTAATGATTTTCCTTTCATCAGCCAATGGAAGGCACTTGTTAAGCTAAAGATGTTTAGAGCTCATATCATGAGTATGCTTTTTCATTGATAAGCCTTCCAATGCATATTTGTGGATGATCAGTGTTTATAAGCACAGTTGCTGTGTGCGGGTCCTGGGTAATCACTGAGGGAATTTCATGTTATGCTTAAGCCCATGGTAGAACACCACACTGTAAAATCTAATAGGCCCCCTTCATTTTTCTTCCCAAGATAATTCTCATATAACTTAGTTGAATGAGACTTAGTAGTAAAATGTGGGTGTGAAACAGTGCTATGTTAACATTTTACATAGAGATTAATAGAATTGATTGCCCTCCCCACCATCAATGACACCACAATTCGCCTTTTTGATAGTAAAATGTGATTATATATTTATAAACAGGATGAGCATTCACATCCTCTATTTACTACATATATTATAATAGTTTTGATAATGTTTTTCCTTAAAAATAATGTTAAAATCTTTATTTTTCAGCACACCCAGCCCCACTCAATCCAAACACACATCAGTGCAATTAATTAAATTAGGAGAAACTTATCATAGGTAAATAATATGATTTTTTTGGTCATCCATAGTTATAGATAGTGCCATCCACGAAGACGCGCCCCACTCTTCTTCCTAAACGCTTACATTACAAGAGTGCAACATTCCACTAGTGTTTTAGTATTGTTGATACACACTAATTAACTATGACTGGGGAAATCGTAAACTCAACCAAACCATTACTCTAGCGATAGCGGTATGTTGCACACTTGTGCTGTAAGCGATTTGGAGGAAGAGTGGGGCACATCTTCATGGATGGCACTATCCTTAGTTGTTAGCACTGATGGACAATATGCAGTATTTCTTGTTGAACAGAGTAATTTCCTGTTGCATTGCAAGCAAGTGAGCATGCAGTTAAGCAAAATTCTAATATATTATCCACTTTACCAGAAATAGCAACTATAACAGTGCCAAAAACCTGAAATATTTGGGTAGTGGGTAGTTATATCCCGTTTACATTTTTTAATCATGCTTCTCTGAAGATAAGATAAGAAAATATAAAACATTTATTTGTAAACATGAGTATAAATACAAGGCATGCAGGTTGTTCACAAACAAGAAAGATCCATCATGTTCAGCCTTTGTGGCATACAAACAAATAAATAAGAAAAGTCATTCAACAAAGCTAAAAACCTTATAAAATTAAATTTAAACTATAAATTATAGATTTTAATGAAATTGTAATTATAAATTGTCAAAATTATATTATAATATTACACTTTCTCATTTAAAAATTCTAAAATACTGTAGTGTGTCTTGCTTTCCCAACTAGATATAAATTTTAGCGGCTTTTTTAGTACATGTGCGCTTAGTTCCCTCTGAAATAAGCTGTATATATCGACTGTATCGCCCAAAGCGCCCTTACTGCTACCACACTCACACTGTCAAGAAGTATAGACATGCCGTTGACTTGTACCTTTTATAATATTGGTAGAACTCTATAAAAATAATATACATCAACAAAAAACAATTTTAACACTATAAATCCAAGCCACATATGCTTACGTTCCCGAGATTAATGATTAGGAAGTATAGCACCTGTGAGTGGGCGAGACACTAAGTTTTATGCTAAAAATTAAATATTAATATCAGTAATAATATATTACCTAGCAGACCTACCATTTGTAAGGGTACTTAACCACAGATAGTATGAGTGCTCAAATCTGCTAACACAGGCTGAACCATATCTTTCAATTGCATATGATAACTTGATAAGACTGTATTAACGCTTTTTCATTTTCTATTACAGTTTAAATCACTTGAGCGATGAACAGATAAAGATGGTAAATCAGGCATTGAAAATGTTCAATGACCCTGACAAATCAGCACCGGAGCCTACTTACGATCCAGTCACAAACACTAAATATATTTACAAGTAAGTTATTCTGCCCCTTTATTTTTGCATGCTCAAAATTCTGTAATTGATTCATTCATTGACTGGAATGCATGGAAAGTTCGTGTGAAATGAATAAATATATGGCTTCTTTTGATTCAAACAAAAAATTACAGTAATAAAGAAATGGTACATAATTATAAATTTATTATTATTTTAGGGTTGTCTCGCCAAAAGATTTGACAGTTGTTGCTAAAAAGAAAATCTTACTAAAAGATCGAAAGAATCATACTAAAATCCCGAAGAGAGCAGAAGAAAAAGTTGTAAAGCATGTCAATCCAGAAAAAGTTGTGAAGCACGTCAATCCAGAAAAAGTTGTGAGGCATGTCAATCCAGAAAAAGTTGTGAGGCATGTCAATCCAGAAAAAGTTGTGAGGCATGTCAATCCAGAAAAAGTTGTGAAGCACGTCAATCCAGAAAAAGTCGTGAAACACGTCAATCCAGAAAAAGCTGTGAAGCACGTCAATCCAGAAAAAATCGTGAAGCACGTTATTCCAGAAAAAGTCGTAAAGCACTTCATTCCTGAAAAAGTTGTAAAGCACGTCATTACAGAAAAAGTCGCGAGGCCCGTTATACCAGAAAAAGTCGCGAGGCCTGTCATATCAGAAAAAGTCGTGAAGCCCGTCATACCGAAAGAAGTTCTCATCCCGAAGGAAGATAGTGAAGAAGATTTTGAGCCTGAGCCACCTGCTGAGGTATGAATTTATATTTTATTTTAAGAGCCAGTGTACGATCTTCGAGATCACCAGTGCAAAATGTCCGGGGTTGACCAGATTACATACTTTTGACTGTTGACCTCAAAGATCACGCAGACATGGAACGGGAGCAGGGGGCGTTGTCTGTTAGAGCTAACGTGATCGCCCGCAGATTTGCGCGATGCTCTAATAAGGTTAAGGCTACGCTCTTTAGAGCGTACTGTACATCGCTTTACTCATGCAGTCTGTGGGCTCACTACTCTAATAGAAGTTACAGCGCCATCCGCGTCCAGTACAATAACGCGTTCAGGGCGGTGATGGGGCGGGCTACCCCGATACTGGAATGCCTCGGGTATGTTACACAGGCACGCACCAATTGCTTTCACGCGACCGCATGGCAAGCGCTCCGCGTTATTGGTGCGCAGGGTACGGGTTAGCCCCAACATCGTACTGGCGATGATTGCGGGAAGGCTGGACTTCCCCTTCATTCGGCATTGTTCCAGCAGACATGTTGCTGTACCAGTGTCGGAGAGAGGGTATTATTTTTATTGTTTTGATTATATATTTATTTTTAATTTTATTTACTTGGCTTACGATTTAACATAATTTATTTTCATTTGATTTGATTTTATTGTATTTTAATTGATCTTATTAATTTGTTAATTTATGTTTGGCTATGGGTGTTATTTACGTGAAATAAATGAATTTACTATTATTATTAAAGTATTTATTATATTTTCAGAATTTGGAATAGAAATAAAGAGTAGCTTAACAAAAAACTAATAAGCGCTGTCATTTATTTCAGGCCAAGGTCACAAGGAGTGGACGGAAAGTAAAACTACCAAAACAGATCTTACCAGAGGGATCACCACAGAAGACAAAGAAAAAAAGTGGAACAATTGTCTCTTGCTTCCAGTGTGCTGCTGTAAGAACAATATGAATTTCTTTTATTATCTTTTATTAGAATAAAATGTTGCCCCACACTAGGCATTTCTCCTGTAGTGAGTTTAAATGTTTGTTACAAACATTTAAACTCACCACAAACAGCCAGACCCGGAAAAACTAGTTGTAGGTCATACAAATATTTGTTCCGTGTGGCAATCGGACCCGCGACACGCAGCGCAACGACTGCGTCAACCGTGTCTCTTATCTATGAAATCTATCATAATTTGGTGAAGTCAGCATTAACCATAAAAACCTTTTTACAGGACTTTGGTAGTTTATACCGCCTACAAAAACATTATGAAAACCATCCCACACATATACCTGCAAAAATCCATTCCAATTTATTCCATTGTTTACTGGCGATTCTAAAGAGTGGTTCAGATGAAAATAAAACCAATATATTTATACAGCAGTTAGAACAACTAATTGTTAAACTGAAGTCCCTACTGCCTTGTTTATTGAAGAAAGTAGATGGAACAGACGGTCAACCTTGTACCATCAATGAAGACATTGGCAGGTAAAGAATTCTAATTTATTTTTTATTCTCATTTATTCTAACCCTGGTTCCGAATATTATTTTTTTTTTCTACTTCAGACTTTTCGGCATGAATCCTGGAAAATACAACATTGATGTAGAAGCCCTAAATTGCGTTAAAGATAAAAATGGATACTGTATCCATAATCCTCCAAAAATCAATCCAAATATTAGAGATCAAAATAAATCCTCACATTTACTGAAGCATGCAGATGTACCAAATCCGGATAACGAAACTGAAAACTGTGCAAGAATCAATTCTGTGGCGAAATGGCCAACTGTCAGTAAAAGGATTTGGAAGCTCAAACAGCAGAAAACACATGAACAAAGTGCAAAGAAAATGAGACTGAAATCTGAGAGTGACACCCTCATTGAACTGGGAACTGAGGATTTTATGTTTCCTAGAGAAGGGGATAGTGTGAATGCTGCAAGTATTGTTCCCGAAAATAATATGAATACAGCAGATATGATGTCTGAAGAGGATGTAGCGACAATGTTGGAAAATGCACAAGACTGCAACATTAACTGCGAACCAGAGCCTGAGCCGCAAACCGATAGCATCATGATGGACGAGCTTAATAAGACAAAAAACAATTATGTACAATTCCACAGTGCCCACTTCGACATACGATCATCGCCGATAAAGCCATCCTCAACAGTTTTCCGTAAATTTCAGATAAATCCTAGCAAAATGAGCAATTATGATGTACAAGTCATTCGCTCGTTAGAGATGGTTAATAATAAGGCTCACGACAAACGCGTTCCTTTACCAAATCCTGATAGAAATCTACATGTTTCTCTGCCAAATTCTGAAACCAATTTTAATCCACAAAACTCAGATAACAGGCTACATGTTAGTATGCCAAATACTGATAACAGACATGTCGCTATTCCGAATTCGAATAACGGTTTACATGTTAGTATATCAGATAGTTTACTTGGCTCATTAACAAATTCAGATAGTCGACAACATGTTACCATATCACATTCGCACAAAAATGGTTTAGATTTACACACTTCCTTGGCAAATTCAGATAACAGGCTACATGTAACAATGTCCGATTCTAAAGACAGGCTTGATATGAATATGTTAAATTCAAATAATAATTTACATGTTACGAAACCTAATTCAACTAATGATTTGCTTGATGATATACAGAATATGGATGACAGATTGCATGTTACCATTCAAAACTCAAATAATAATTTACATGTTACCTTGCCTGACACTGATAGCAGGCTACATGTTAGTATACCAAATAGCGATGATGGTTTACATGTAGCTATGCCGAATACTAATGGTTTACATTTGACATTACCAAGCTCTGATGAAAATTTACGTTTGATAATTCCGACGTCAGAGAGCAGTTTAGATGTAAATATTTCAAACACTGATAGCTTACACGATCTGTTCAAAAACGATGTAGATTTATGTAAAGACTCTGATGTGATAGACCCTGATCTTAAAGACTGGATTATTAGTACAAGTGAAAAATCAGAAGATGGTTTCACAAAATCTAACAGTTTGATCGCTCCATCGTTATTACATGTCAGAGATAGTGTGGACAAATCATTAGATTCACACAAAAATATAAACCATTGTGATGACATGCCGTCATTAGACGACTCATCTGACAATCGCCTTCTATCAAGTCAGGGCGAATCAGTATTAAACTTTCTAGATACATTAGGCAATGACTTATACCCAGAGACTGAGATTAGAAATAATGGTGTGGACTTCCAATTGGATCTGTTCGCATTTCATCATTCATAGTATATTAGTAATAAGAACAAAATTAATATTAAGGACCTATTAGAAAAAATATATTTAAGTAAGTATATTTTTAGAAAAATAATAGATTTGTACTTACAGTCATATTGTTTTATTTATCTTATTATTTACATTAACATGATTAAATATCCATGAGATTAGGTAAAATTGCAATTATGTATGTAGTAAAAGCTAAAAGTAGCTAAAAATGTAATTTGGTAATATATGAATCGCCTCAAACCAACTGTAGAAACTATACGTAATTTTTCCATACTTTGAACTATTGTAATTATTTTCACATAAAATGAACTCCTGTTGGTACAATTGATTTGGTTTATGAATAAATTGCTATATAAAAACTAAAAACACCCTTTTCTTTAGTTTACCCTTTATCATATCAAGTAAATAATCTACAGATGGTGAAATATAAAAAAAAAATTGTGTCTGCCATACATTCACATAAGCTTCAACAATAGCAGAAAATTACTTTCATGAATTACACCAAATTATAATTATTATCTACTAGCTTTCGCCTGTATGGAGGTCAGAAATAATCCCATGGAAACATACAGTGGTCTACACACCAAAGCCGCTGACCCGGCGGCACGGATCGCCGGCCTTATTTTGTACAATCATGCCGCCGGCTTGCGCCCGCGCGGGCAAGCCGGCGGGGCAGCATGCCGATGCGTCGTCCAATCTCTACGACTATTTGGCAATTACTAGAACACCACATGCCGCGGCTGTCGTGCCGCCGGCAAAGTCATTGGGCTTGGACATTCTGAAGCCGCCGGGTTAACCCGCCGGCACTAAGCCGCCGGGTCAGCGGCTTTGGTGTGTAGCCCACTTACCATCGGTATAAAAAAGTATCCTGTATGTTAATCCAGGTTAAAAACTATGTGTGCCAAATTTTATCCAAATCCGTTCAGCCGTTTTTGCGTGACAACAAACACATCACAAACATTCACATTTATAACATTATATATATATATTTATATTATATATACATAGTATGATAGCTAAAACTTAATCTAAGCTTGCAAAACTGGTCTCTCATTCTTCCCTTCTAAGTTCTGGTTGGTCAGAGCATAACCTGTTCCACCTCTTTGGACCATTATGATATCTTTCTCCTTTAGCTTGTCACCAGTAAGTGGATGCATCCAATCCTTCTTGATGATCTTCTCAACACATTCCATGGTGACTACATGGCCAGTTGTCCTGTAGAATGATAACATTATTTATTAAGACTAGGACAAATAATTTGTAGGCATTATATATACTAATTATTAGGCATTATGATTATTGATAAACCAAAATGACAAGAATATGAAAAGTAACTGTACAATAAATGTTACACACAATTGTACAAAAATAAGATTTAACAAAATAAAAATAAAACAATAATAATAGACGGAAAGTCAAAATAAAAGCTTATTGAAATCTATAGATGATCCAAAACATTTGAAATTGTATCACCTGATAACAGCACAAGGTACAGCATTGCTCAATATGTCGTGAGTAACTGGACACATGTATCTATTCTCCTTAGCTATCAAG
This sequence comes from Xanthia togata, assembly GCA_963853775.1. NCBI lineage: Eukaryota > Metazoa > Arthropoda > Insecta > Lepidoptera > Noctuidae > Xanthia > Xanthia togata. The sequence goes on along the minus strand of OY970794.1, from coordinate 23,034,911 downwards.
GACTTCTTATCATCTGGGTCATTGACTAGTGTCCATTTCACTTCAATTAAGTCCTTCATTTTCAATGGTTTTCCACTTATTGGGCAAACAACTGTAGGATCGGGCTTTTCCATTTTTGAAATCTTAGCATCTGGTAGCTGAGAAGGCACCCAAAAACTTGGCAATTGCTTTGCTTTGCCATTAGCAAGATTTGATATAGAGGATGACGTAGACGACCCGCCATCGACCTGTTGCTTGCTAGAGATATTCTTCTCCCTGTTCATGAATTTAATCAGGTTCGCTTCTTTCTCAGCTGCTGCCAACTCTGCCATTTCCGACTCCTCTTTCTTCAACTGTTTCTCATATTTCTTCACCTTACGTGTGTATTCGTTTTTTTTAGTGATTATGTATTCTAATATAGCTTCTTTATCAAACAAGTATCCTTCTTTAGTGATCACAGGGTTCCTACAAGGCTGTAAAGTTAGACTGCAGCAATCGAAGCTCTTCACAGAATCCTTCCCAAGTCTTTCGTTTTGAGTGCCGTATCCAGAAGCGGCAGCATCTTTTTTCTTTTCATGGTAGGTGTATACGGCACCAGCTGTGCAATTTCTTGCATGTCGAGTCATAGCTGTCCAAGTCACAGTGCTGGACAATTCAAAATAAAAAATATTTTTTCACAACTTCAATTCCACTGACAAAATATGTCAGTTTTGTTCAAGGAACATATTATTATTTGTCAGCCATCAGCCATGTAATGATAGAGTGCTGAACTGCTGAAATTAAATGAATGAATGAGTAGAAACCGGTTATGAACGAGGCAACCAAAGAAAAAAAGAGTCGCGACTTGCCAAAATCCACTGTGCGTGTTTCCAAACTATTATAAATATTTTTAAACTATTACATATACTAAGTTTTACAAACAGTTTTTGCTTTGAAAGTTATTCAATATAAAAAATACTGAAGGCACTACAAAAACAAATCGTAACATAGAATCATCGATAGGACCAAAACTAGGTACAGCATCAGTAAACCATAGACAATTTCGAGTGGCTATTGTTGTTTAAATCTTTGGCAAATTTTGAAACGCCGTACATATTATTCTGCGTTTGCACTGGCGAAACATTCACAACAAAACATGTTGAATATAATATACTCTATGGTCAATGGTTTCTTGCTCATTGTTTGACACAGAGAACTTTGTCAAGTCAGTGTTTGACACTGGCTCGCTCTTTGGACAAAGAATCAGCCACAGACTACATAAAGATACTACGAATCAGCATTGCCAATGCCATTCAACGTTGCCATTTGAGGCCAGTATTTTGTGCACGTTTCTGGATGACAGCGATGTGGAGATGTAACTTCGACGCCTACGTATCCTATTGTTTTGTATTTTTAGTACCTAGTGTAATTAGTAGAGTTTTTTCATTAAATCACTTCGGCAACCGATCATTGACTTATAAAACATGGACTTGAAATGTTTGACTATAGAAAAAACAGTTATACAAATACGAGGCATATCGACACCAAAATCAAAAAAATACTGCTATCTCTTTTTAACTTTAATAAATTTCCCTAAGTGAAAAAGGATAATAGTGTTTTTGACAGTTACTATAATGGCAACCCTACATTTTCTAGTCATTGAAATACCTATTTGCGGCCGGTTCGCCATTTTATCCTCTCGGTGTTTAGTACCAAAGTTGGGTACGTAACCTGTCAAATGATCTTGTGTTGTGGTTAAAATTTGTGAATTTTGGAGTTATTTGCTGTGTTATTGCGTTTAAACTCGGCCCTATGGTGGAAATCATCAATAGCAAGATGCAAAATTGCAATATAATCGGATGTGGCATCAAAAGAAGCGGACATCACCCGAAAATAACTTTGCACCAGTACGTACATACATTTCAGCTGAAATATCTTTAGATTTAGACGATAAACAAAAGATTCTGCATTCGTTGAAGAGCTTCAACAGTAAAGCATTCATATTTTCCCTTTTGCCATTATTTTCAACAGTTTTACTTCACGAAATCATTTTCTTGTTATTGAAGGGATAGAGTAGTGCATTTAGACATTTTATTTATCGATAATGCTATTTTATGTTTTACTTTCAAGGTTGCCTGCTAAACGAAAAAACAAAACTATTGGTGTGGAAAGTTTAAAGAAAGCCACATATTTTTGTTCTTTTCACTTTGAAGAATAATGTTTCAACCGGATACTCAATAAAGTAACATTATGTGACGATACTTTACCTTCACGAACCTTATTGGTAAGTAACATGTTATAAATTTGTCCAACATGATTCTGTAGTGGCTGGTGTTGAAAATGATGGTGATGTCCTCATTTGCAATATTTGTTTGTTTGGTAGCAAAGAGTGATGTAAAGAATGTGTTTGAGTGTGGTCTTAAGACTTAAGATCAATTAAAAATTCTATTAATAAAATCATGAAACAATACAAATACTAATAATTTTTTTGCTTGTTTACAGCCTGCGATTTGAACAAATATGTGGCAATATCTGGCATTTTAAATGAGAATGAGAGAGAAATCTACTGAAAGCATATCACATAGAAATTACCTGAACAAAATTGTATTGTTCAGAACTGAATGAGATTGATTTCTTTAATATAACTTTATTATAATTAGTGTTGACTTTTAATTAAAACTCACAATCATTTGCTTGTTAGAAACTTAGCATCAAAAATAATAATTATGGTGGCTCCGCCAATTTTCAAAATTTCTTTTTCACTGGTTATCCGTGAAATTCAAATCTGTATTTTGATTAAAATGAGATACACAAAGATAAAATAATAATAATATAAATTACAATATTTCATTTCAAAATTACCATCTGCGGGCCATTGACGGAGCCACCTTTTAGAGGTATGAGGAACAGGGTGTAAAATTCATTCATCCTCTATAGAAAAGGGAGGACCCTCCGACCGACGGGTGTCGTGTCTAGCGGGCAACTGTTCGATAGATTTTTTGAAGTGAAAACTTCCTTAGGCGCGTTGAGCACTTTTTGGGTGAGCAAAAATAATGGAAGTCCCGTCATCTTCACCGGACGTTTTCCAAGAGCTATATGTATACTGTGTATAAATGTGTACTTTTTGGGTGAATAAAAAGCGTGAAACTCGTGTCATCGTCATCGCACACTTCCTATGAGCTATATGTATACTGTGTATATATGTACATAGATATATCGGCAATGAGATGAACTTGTTGCATGGTATACAATGGACTGAAATCAGTTACAGAATACTAGTTCGATAAAAAGCTGTAAGTATATAATATCTGTCCGGTTTCAACCTATTATAATGGGAAACATCAAAATAAGTTCTACTGTTTAGCCGCGAAATAATGACGAAGCAATTAAATTAAACAAACAAATGAAAGGCATCAGTTAGAAAAATTGGGGTATTTTTACCCGTAAATATGTGTACTGTGACATTATGAAAACATTCTCACAATCTTTTATCGATATTATAACATAGAAATATCGATAAGGGCTGCCCTAGTAGACGCCATTTTATCCTCTCAGTAAAGTGTAGGTATGGCACGTTTTTCTTGTCGGTATGCCAAGTCCATGTTTTATATGTCAATGCAACCGATATATTACTTTCCTCTATGTTGGCAGCATTGACTTATAAATAAGTCAATAGTCGGCAACCCTGTCTTTAAACTGCCATAACGGGGAAATAAAATAACAGACAGAAAACTAAAGTAAAAAAAAACAAACGTCAATGCAACGACGTCTACGTCTTGTTTACATTTTATTTCCGTAGTTTCACGAGTTTCTCTTTAGCGATAGGTGTCTTTTTGAGGGCAGTTGGATATAATATTAACATAATTACGATAAAACCTATCTGTGATTACAGCAATCTAATCTGTTAGATTAATTATAATTCACTCGCAGTGATAAAGTTTTTGAGTGTATCGACCTAATTCATATTAGCATATTGGACACATCGTTTGGTGTGTAATAAACTAGTTGTGTTTTCAGTTTCGTGGTGATTATTTTAAGTGAATAATGAACTTATCGTTCGCGGGTTGTGGGTTCCTTGGTATCTACCATGTTGGTGTTGCAGTGTGTTTTAAAAAGTATGCGCCTCATCTGTTGTTAGGCAAAATTTCTGGCGCCTCTTTTGGCGCCCTGTCAGCATGCTGTATGCTCTGTGACTTACCTATAGGTAATACGCTTTCCAAATTATAATACTATAATTCTCATAAATGTTTATGAAGTTCAGTTCTATTTATTTTGCCCGAATTTAATTGGGCAAAAATCTCTTATTGTAGGGAATAACAGAACATGAGAGTACAATATGTCTTTGTAACATGCACTAAATAACGAAACCACAAAAAATCAATTTTAAAAAACTGTCTCAACATTCAATTTTATTCAAAACACACTAAATTGTATTCTTACTTTGTTTATTAAATAAAATAGATTTTTTGACAAACAATGAAACAAAATCCAACAATATTTATATAATCTAAATTAGTTTTGTACAATCAACAAAGTAGATATTGAAATTTGTCATCATAATAATTATTGTACATGAAGATGATGAGACAATACCCACAATGGCTGCAAAGCTAAATTGTAATCTTACACTGAGAACTTTGTTTACATTATGCATCTAGATGTTATTGCCATCATACCTTTGGAAAACAGAAATGCAACTTAGACAAATATCAGCTTTATTGTAATGAAAACTAAGTTTATATTAAAAAGACAAAACCCTGTCAAAATGGCTTTAGCTGCAAAGGAAATTGAACTGTGGTCAATAAAATTTGGGTTCTTTATCCCAAAGTCCAATAATTTTGTATTAAACATTTATAGATTACAAATGGATGTAATCTACATAGCTACATATTTTATGTCACACACCACTGGTGTCAATATTTACTGTTGGGTAATTAGTATGCAATATTTTTGTTATCATAATGATGATTAATTAAATTGATTGAGAGCTATATCTTGAAATACAAGCACTTAAGTTTACAACTATGTATCTAGCTATCATTGAAAATCATTTTTGGAATGGCTTTAAAAAAGAATTTCTGCAGAATGTTCAATAGGGTTGTCTATTGATATAAATAAGCAGGCCATTTCAAACGGTGCAAATACATATTTAGAAAATTATGAATATCAAGTTTTAGCAAGGGTCTCCTATTTTGATAACAATGAAATTGTGGCAAATTTTTGAGTTCTATTATAGTTTAACTATTGTGATCTTGAAGCATCAAGCAGATGACAATCCGTAATTTTCACAAAATATAGTGAAAAGCCATAAAAATAAAAATGCTTTATATTAAACTAAGAAATTCACAAAAAAAATCCACAGTGATGTCCTATAGGTATTCGGAGGTGACATTTGCTGATGATTTCGTCACATAATTAGCCTCAGATTTGCTGATTATAAAAATATAGTTACATAGTTACCATGCCAAAAAAAATGCATCCTTCTAAATCATTCAAAAAAATCTCCAGTTGGGCCAAAACGCCCACGCGCGATATTTTGTCATCGCATTGCTACGCACTAAGCTCGACACGAATATATGGAAATATTCATGTTTATCAAACGATACATTTATCGTTATAGGTATCTACATGAATATTAATTCGGCTCGAGACGATGCGAATTTTGTCGCGCTGCGTAGGAATGATACGTAGGTAACCTGGCATGTTGATGTGTCCTTAATTTTTCTAATGTAACTTACGAAAACATCTTTCTACCAGGTGAGATCACAACAGATGTATTAAGGGTAGTGACAGAGGCGAGGGCCGGCTCCCTCGGGCCGTTCAGCCCTTCCTTCAACATCCAGAATGTCCTCCTCGAGGGCATGCAGAGATATTTCCCCGATGACGTGCACAAAATCGTCAGTGGCAAGCTCCACATTTCCCTGACGAGGGTCTATGATGGGAAAAACGTCATTGTCTCTGAATTCCCCACGAGGGACGACTTATTAAAGGTGAGCATTAGCAATTTTTCTTTTAATCATTTGGAAATACGTAAACACCACCCACCTCTTGTTTTCCTCCTGCTAAATAGTGCATAAGATTTGATTTTGTTTTCGTGCGCGGTATATAATCTATAATATCATCATCACGTTTTCAACAACGTAGTTACTTCCTAAAGACTATCTTTTATGACGCGCGATTTCTTCATGCAAGGGTAATCTGCATCTAGCCAAATGTATGTCAAGTAATACTTGGATGATACTACTTAAACGTAAACTTACATAACTTTCACAATGGATGTGGTTCGCATTTTCGTAATTGGACATAATTTGCTGAGAGGGTCTTGGTTAAGATGTAAATCAACCTATGTACAGCATCTCGTACGAAATAAGTATTCATTATTTGTTGGCAAAACAGCATCCGAATATTGCGACTATAATGTTTTTTCTCCAAATTCAAAAACTCTCAAGGAGTGTCTCCAATTGTTTTCCGGAAACATGATGCAGATTTACTCTCAATTGACCGAAACACCTACAATCCATCTAAATCTGAAGATGAATTATAATTAGGGCAACCATCCTCGGTTGCCCTAATCATAACTCATCAGCAGATTTGCAAAACAGCATCCGAATATTGCGACTATAATGTTTTGTCTCCAAATTCAAAAACTCTCAAGGAGTGTCTCCAATTGTTTTCCGGAAACATGATGCAGGTTTACTCTCAATTGACCGAAACACCTATTGTATAGGTGTTTCGGTCAATTGTGAGTAAACCATCTAAATCGGATGATGAGTTATGATTAGGGCAACCGAGGATCTAGTGCTCATTTCGAAACTATTGAACATTCTTCAGTAACTTTTTATTTTTTCCTAGGCGCTGTTAGCGACATGTTTCGTGCCAGTATTCTCTGGACTGCTGCCCCCTCGATTCCACGGCATCAGGTACATGGACGGAGGCTTCAGTGATAACCTACCTGTATTGGATGAGAACACAATCACTGTTAGTCCCTTCTGTGGCGAAAGCGATATATGTCCCAGGGATTTGAGCTCACAGTTGTTCCACGTAAGTCTTTAAATTATTTGTTGTAACTTAATAACGATCTCATTGAAGTAGAGGCTCTCAAACTTCCCCTTTAATTACTTAAGGTTATACTGCAAATAAATCATCACTATCAATCATATAAATCTTTTACCTTTACTTTATTCTAATAACGAGATAAGTATTACAAAACAAAATTTTGCATCTTTCTTTCATCTCCGTCTTCTATAAATGTTCTTCTTACCCCGTCAAATATTGATGGGTAGACGCATTGATGTATTAAAAGGAGGAAGATATGTTACGCGCTAACATCGCAATCAGTAAGCTTGGGCTCGGCGCACGACTACATGCACCGAAACTCACACATCTGTGATCAGTGTCATCTCACAGTCGCAAAGCTACAGTTACCAATAGACGAGGATAGAGATAGGAGACGACGCTAACGTGTGAGCGAAATCGCGTTAGCACCTCGCGCATTGTGTGCGTATCGTGTCTTTCACGCATGTTTTTAATATCTATCTCGCTCTCACAAATATGGCGAAGCAAACGTCAAAATATTATTGTAATTTTCAACAAATTAACATTTTTGGCTGTACTTACGAGTGGTAGGTAATCCCATGTGTCTTATTTTTCTTTCTTGCATTATTAAAGCACTGTTTAGCTGCACAAGAAGTCATTTTGAAGCGTATTTATTACAAAAAAACTGAAATTATTGAGCTGTGTGATCTACGATGTTCCGTGCGCGACTGAGTGCTGGTCCTACTGAACTACGGGCAATCCCGTAGTTGAGTAGGACCAGGCGCTGCGCGCTGTGACTAAGTCCCGTATCTACCTCTTTTAATACATCAATGGGTAGACGGAAAATTGTAATAAATCCTAAAATACGAAAAATAGCCATATTTAGATGTAATAACACAACTAAGAATTAAAAATAATGAGTAGATATTCCAATAAAAAATTCGTACCTACCACGTAAGTAAAGTTACAAGACAAAGGGTAAGATTAAAAAACTCATTAACTTGCGTAAAAGTCGCTGCGCAGACATTTGTATTTTTCACTCACACCGCTCACTGCAAGTGTGTGTGACTGAGGTGCGTGACGTAACAAAATGACGATCTTAACAATGTTGCCATCACTGCAAAATTGCACTGAATTTGGCGTTATAGACGACTTTTTGTGTTACCCCGTTTTTCCTCTTCCCCCCACTCACACTACTATATTTTTTCTTTTGATATATAGTATTTAGGCCTCAATATTATTGTAGGATACTATATTATATATTAGGGTTGGCAACCCTAAGTGTGACCTTTGGGCCAATCTACAGCAGGCCGTTAATGCACGAAGAAGTTGCAGTCAGTTAGTTTTAGAACTCTTCGCATTCTTTCGTGAGGATTTAATTGGATCGAAACTACTGGACGATCCAATTAAATCCTCCAGTAGTTTTGTACATATCTGCGATTAATTATGCAGACTTGTTAGCATATTCAATGTACAGACGCCAGCACATCAACCTACCCGAAACTGTAAAATTTTCCCAATCAACTTTGAAACCTTATATACTTTAGCGGTAAAGTTGAAAATCTTTTATAGAACATTGACATATTATAGTAGGTTGACGTGTTGGCGTCTGTACCTAGTAACTATATAAATTGAATACAATACAATTTAAACAATAGACGAATGTACAAGTCTTTGTCTTTCTTACATCATAATGCCCTAAAGTCATTGCTATATTCTAATTTATGTAGGAACCTAAGAATGTAGGTAGGTGGTATCTACAACATGTGTGATTACAGGTCATATAATTTCGTACTTTCTGGTTATAATGATGAATACGAACGAAAGAATCTATTTAAAATACTGATTTTGAATGGTTAGCTCGACATAACTCAATAAACGTAGTTTTACCGACCCGGTATTTGTTTCTCTACAGTGACCGTATTTTAACTCATGCAATCGCAATAACATTGCGTTGTAAACCTTTTATAATCTCATAATACTGTTGAAGAAGTTGTTACGTGGCTTATCACGTAACGCGCCATGAAACAGTCGACCTTCTTGCTTCTAGCGCAAGTTCACGGTTTCGATAACTGCATTTGTACCTACAAATATTTTTATGCGAAAGGCACACACAACAATATTTATTCGTGATTTATTACTTCCCCGATGTAGGTATATACTGTATTATTTTTGGGTATAGTGAAGTCCACATAAAAGGAATGCAAATTCGATTTTGGAACTATCTGCTCCATTCTAATCGCGCCAAAGCATGTTTGATCATATTGTTGTTTGGTAATAGAAAAAACTCATGTCTCGACTTTCAGATTCTACAGCTTGGTATAAACCGTTAACAGTTCCTCAAATTCTTACTTTTCAACAGGTAAATCTGGCAAACACAAGTATAGAACTATCAAAGCAGAACATGAACAGATTCGTGCGCATCCTCTTCCCGCCAAAACCAGAAGTTCTAAGCAATATGTGCAAGCAAGGCTTCGACGACGCACTCCGGTTCTTGCAGAGAAACAACATGATATCTTGCACAAGGTGTCTTGAAGTCCAATCTACCTTCCAACTGCAGGATGTGCTTGATGAGACCATGCATGAACACGATCCAGATTGTGAAGAATGCAAAACTCATAGACAGGTAAAAGGGGGAAAATAGTACGTAAAGATTAAGGGGTAATCGCTTAATAGCATGCGTATATCTGAATTAAATATTAAAATTACTTGATAATGATTGATTTATATTCCTACCTACTGAGTTTTATCAATGCAAATTCCTTATTTTGACTCTCCTAATCACGAATTATACCTCAAGAGGCCACAACAATGAACTTACTTACGTACTGGCGAATAGTTTAATGCCGAAATGGCAAACCGATTTGGCACCAAAGATAGTAAAAATATTTTTTTTGATCTTTTCCTAGTCAGAGCAAAGAAACATACACTGTCTGTCTGTTCTGTGCCATGTTATATAGGGATATTCCCGACTGTCCACCGAAAGAAATATTTGTTTATCGTTAGCCAACATGAAATATTTCCAGCCTGTACTTCCAACTTTAGTACGAATTTCTATAAACACAATAGCTAACACTTTGTTCCATTTTTAGGATGCCTTAGTGGACAATCTTCCGGACACTGTGATGACGATATTCCAGAACGCGATAGACTCTGCGAACAATGGCCTTGTCAACTGGGTGATGAGGCAGAGGGGCATGAGATACCTAACACTCCTCACGCTCCCCTACAGAGTCCCCATCGATATTATGTATGCTTCATTTACCAAGTGAGTATGTTTTCTGTAATTGTCGTTATTCAATTAATTGGAAACAAGCCTGGTTCTAATATCGAAGCATAAATGGAGGTGCAAGTGAACGTCATCTTCATCGGTTCACCAGGTTTGGTTGCCTTTTTTATTTTTGTGGTGGCCTATGTTCAGCATTGCATTTCAAACTAAGATGTTCAGTTAACCACTGAGTATTAAAAAAGTTGGGAGAAATTGTTGGTCTTTATCTTGACCATTATTCTGCCGTCATAATGAAAAAAGGCTCACCTAACATTTTATAAATATGGAGAAAATCGAGTTTAAAAATTTTATTGGTTTTTGGCGAAAAATATCGACTACCTATAATTTTATTTTTCTAAAATAGATGAATTAAAATAAATTCATTTTCACGATTCCTATACGATTATTAAAATAAAAGTTTTTATTTTATTGGAATTTATTAATAAATCAACATTTTCTCTTTCAACGTAGCATAAAAAATTAAGTAAAGTCATTAATATTACGAATAGAGGGCATAACTAACCAATTGTGACTTTTTATTCTGACATTTTCTGAAAAAATATGAAATAATAAAACAAAAAGGCATATTTATTAAAAATGTGCCTTTTCATTTTAATAATTATACAAAAACAGGTAAAAAAACAATTAGGGAATATTTATAAAACTTTTATTTTAAAAAGGTAACAATAATATTTGGATAAGTTACAGTTAATAAATGTAAAAAAAAATACATTTACTAACTGTAACTTAACAAATTAACATGAATTAACTGTAAATATAAGTTATCAAGGAACATTTGTTAAATTATCAAAATAAGAACTATTTCGTCTTCTGAGTCAGAACCATCACTATAGCTGATTTTTTCCCGCATTTTTGGAATTCGTAATTTTTATCAAATTTTGAGTCATCAGAATCAAAATCGGACCCTGTATCTAACACAGAGTGCGGCACCACAACATGCTCCGAGCTTGACTAGATCCGAGCTTACATCGAGTGTTGAACGCCACTTGTTAACGGCGCGGGAGACCATTCGCCTACAGAATTATCATTGCGAAAAGCAGCACTAACTAATATTGTGCTTCGTGATTGCATATTGCTGAAAAAATAATTTAGATATTTTTTGTACAGACGTGCAGAAACCAGTTAACAATTATTGCGCGTTTCGTATTCTAAATTATTTACGATACGATATTTTTAGTAGGTACTGTTACCTACTAAAAATTTCATATTTTTTTAACTAAATCGCAATAATCACTCAAAAATTTTGCCAATAAATACTAATAAATCATATTAATGTGTCACAAAAGAAGCTTTATATAATAAAAGCGTGCAAATGTAACAAAAACTTAATCTTACCAGCGCAGCACAGACAAGCTTGGACTCGCCGAGACACGTCAGGCACAACTGGCGGGATTCACTTTGTACCTCGAGCCCCTCACTTCACCTCCAGTCAAATATTTTTAGTAGTAAAGGCATAACTGCTAGTTGTGACTTTTCTTTTAAATTAAATGTCAAAGTCTAGTTGGTAAACTTTAAATCAAAGAGCACATCTGTGGTAGTTATGCCTTTAATATTTGACGCTGGTCAATTATGCCTTTTCAAGTAAATAAATTATATTTATCGTGATACAAATAAAAACCGCATGTATGCCTACGTGACCTTTTAAGTCAGATGTGCTCTTTTTACGTACAAAAACTGAAAAAGTGGCTCAGTTGTGCCTTTTGAGCTTACGGTATTTTTGTTTATCTTGTTCCTAAAAATTGTACTAAAAATATTGGCAGATGGGCCTTTTTTTTCTGATTCCGAATATGTATATAACTCAATTTCGGAAAAAATGTTAGTTGTGCCCTTTTTCCTTCAGACGGCAGTATTGTACCTATCTCTTGATTACTGTCTGAAATATTTTCTTGTTTCGTACTTTTTAGATCAGTTTTATTTTTCCGTAGTCGGTTACAGTTTTTTAAACTTATTTTTTTTTTACAAGTTTTTTTTTAACTTCTTTCTTTAGTTTAGTAGTTGGTCAAATCTTGCAAGCTGAATTAAAATCAGTTCGCTCTTATCCTACGGAGTTGGATTTTTTACTGTTATAGTTCAAGGTGTGACAAGTAGTTAGCCCAGCCTACGCACGGGCGTATTTTTATCGCGGCGATTTTTTTTTCGTGTATTGGATTTTCGACTCTCTGCTTAGCGCCGAGAGTTGAATATCCAATAGTGTGTTTTCTTGACGCGCTGAATGCTCGACTCAATACCGCGAGTTGAAAATCCAGTGTACGATAAAAAATCGCCGCGATAAAAATACGCCCGTGCATAACTGGGCGTACTCATAATTTACCGTAAAAACCTGGTCTACCAGATTTACTCGATTTGATAGACCCTATTAATTTTAAATGAACAACTCTCACCATCTAGCAACATACTTAATGATAATCATGAGTACAATTATCTCAATAAATCATCCCTTCCCCAAAGAAAGAAAGTAGCTTTCCTATCGCGACATACACGTTTTAGTTGACTGCCCTTTTATGTACGTAACTCTTAACCTGATCAAGTTTCTTTTATACATAAACATATAATAAGCACATAACTTGAGGTATATACGACCCGTAACAAATTTAAAAGTTAAAGTACTAACAGTGCTGCTTAAATTTTAGCATGAAATAGGTTTTAAAATTGAACAAAATTGTTAGAGTTGATAAAAACTCTAGTCAAAATGATTGAATAAGGATATTAAAACCATAATTATCCTACCCAGGGCCTCAAGTCTGCAATTACAATAGTGTCAGAATGGTCTATCATTGATTTCATAATTGTTGATTTTGACAAGTTTGGTAATCTACTAACATATTGGCGTCATTATGACTTTCCAATGGTCAGCCACTGACACTCCATTGAAAGAAATAGCATCTATTGGTAATCTCGTACATAATGAAAAATTAATGACTGAGGCGGTAATCTGCTAAAATGTTGACAGTTCCTTTAATCAGTGACCTACCATGAGAACGTCATTGCTTTTAATTTGTTACGAGTATCGTGTTTGTGGAATACAATGATCAACCAATGATCGACCATTATGAGTTTAGCAGATTACGAACTTTTAGAAAAATGACAATGGGATCGTGTTGGAATGACGAATTTATAAAAATAGCAGACTTGGCCCCCTGAACAGGTGTGCAAATATCTATTTATTATAATTAAAATATTTCTTAAGCAAGCAGAAAGCAAACAGTAAGGTATAGTTTTTTTTTACTATGATTTACTTGTATCTTCATAGTTCTGATACAATGTCATGTAAATAAACGTAATAAAACTTACTGTAATGATGGTATCGTCACCCGCGTCGACATTCCGACTAGATAACACTTTTAAACAATGCATACATGTTAGAAATATTAAATTATCGCATAGAATATAATTACTTAATATTATTTCTACGTGCTTACGTTTAAAATTCAATTATATATTTTAAATGGACAGTTTAGTCATAGTTACATAGTTACGTATGTTCACATAAATTGTTTGTTTGCATCAATGGTGCCATTATAATTTGTAGATAAAATGATTTAGATGCTTTGTTTGTGGTCAATAACTTACTGTGGGTAAGTTTAGATTTTACCTACACCATTTCAACTGATCAACCGTTTGTTTGAAGTTATAGGAACGTTCCGGAGGCATCCTAAAAATATGATTGAACAAATTGAATGCAGTTTCTAAGTTAAAATTGCAATTTTGAATATAATTATTAATACAAAATAGCGCACATGCTAGTTAAATTAAAGTTATCATTAGCATATTATTCTATTTTAATATGCCATTGTTACCACATTCGTGTCAAGGACAATAAGCAAGGAAATAATGCAATGCGATGAATTGTGATATAATTAGGGATCAATAGATTTTTCTGGAAAGTAAATGAAGTAAATTATGGCTAAGAATAGAGTTTATGGACCAAACGAAATAAATTTTGCTAATTATCGTTGCCAAGTTTCCAAAATCATTTGTATGTAAAGTAAATTTAAATTTAGGCGGTGCAAATCATTATGCACGGGCACAGGTGAAGCGAGAAGCGACTAAAATTAAACAAAACTAACTTGAACATAACATTCACTATTTAATCGTGACGACTGCATAACATCGTTGTGACTTGTTGTTATGCATCTTGAGACGACCCCGTAAATATGTATGTCACTGGTAATCAATTAATTAGGAATCATGTAACAAGAGATATAATTTACTTTTTTTTTCTGGGTTGTGTAAATGAGATAGGCAGTCGCTCCATGTAAAATTCTGGTATTCAGCTGCATCTGATTTGACTGGAAGCCGACCCCGACATATATAGCTGGTAAATACTAGGCAGATGATGACAGGATAATAATTTAACTTTGTCCTTACGATCGGCAAATACCTCGGTTTTGCAAATGTCTATATGCGGTAAAAAACACTTTCTGTCAGGTCTTCCGCGTTAGCCTTATTGGCCAAAATAACCTTGCCATAATTCCCTTGTATAATTCTTCTCCTGGCTTCTGTCACTAACACATCAAACGCTTTTTAGTTATGTGGGCGATAGAGTAGAGACGCATGCGGTTCAGTACAAAGTGGCTCGGAATGTGCTCATCCGTAGAAAGCGGTGTGTCCGTCACAACAACGTTATGACTAGGTCAGTCTTTCAAAGTTTTTGTAGAGGTGGAAGGGTTGTGTCTGTCTGTAATAGTAGTTGTCCGTTATTTGGTATGGTGATGGGTTTTGAGGGCTAAGAACAGATTATTTATAAACCTTAACGCAAAACGAGGGGTGTTTTAAGTTTAAATCCTTTTTTTGTCTGTATGTCTGGTTAAGCTCAATGCCAATTGAGCTTCCAAACGAATGTACCGATTTCAATGTGGTTTATAACGATATACCACATTGAAATCAGTAAAATGCAACCTTTGAGATTATCACCAATGGGTGATATTTTAACTAGTCTCAAAAGTTGCATTTTAGTTCACCAAAAATGTAGAGAGTTTCGTTCTGAAAAGCATACTAACATTTATGTTGTTTATTACTGAGCATTAAGTGTGTTGTCCCTCTTCTAGCCATACTACTCCTCCTTTATCGCCTTTTTGTGCACTATGAAGATGTATATCCAGATGGCCAAGTGGCCAAGTCATATCTTTCGCAGTATTTTGCGAGAATTTTTGTACCTCCAATGTATCATCCCATAATTTCCATGCGCTGTTCGGCTTAAATCTCCACAAAGGTCAATCATTATGTATATTTCCTAACCAAGCGTGTCTTCTAGATAATGTAACCATTGCATCTTGTTAACGTCATCACTACAATTAACTTGACTTATGTCCTATGTCTGACGCACATAATTTTTTTACGCAAACAGTTCCACTGTCGTATTATATTCCAATAATATAAAACTTATCTGCAGTGCCTCTTCCCTATCTTGGTATAAACTGATTTATTTTAATGGGTCAATGTCAATAGTCGCGATTTCTTACTATTTCCTCTCAAGATGTTTGATATTATGCCTGTTAGGTACCTAATTCATTTATCATAACATTGGTATTTTTTTATTATATAAGCTAAAGAACATATAAAAATGTATTTGTCAAAACATTTAGATAGGTATGTTATGTAAGTGTAACACATGTAGTTACTTTGTAATTGTTTTTATTTAAAGAGTTATAAACTGCGGTCGATTAACTTCAATGATTTCGTTATTACGTCAAATGCATTGATTATAAACTATTTCTTCTTTTCCGGGTTTTTTCGTTGGATGTCTTCGAGAATCTTTGCGCATTGTCATTCAGATTTGTCATCAGCAGTTATTATACCATTGTTCCCTAGCTCGTGCACATTGTAGAAATTCTAAGGTCTTCTAACAATTCTATTAGTTTTAACACCAGATTTTGGCCTTGCGCTCTTGTTACATGACTTCTTTTGCAAAACGATCTATCCAGATTTTCTTGCCACATCTTGCAAATTTTCTTTCTTCTCTTAAACAGAACAATAACTTCGACTTCGCCTCAGGGGAAAACTTTTTGCATCCTGTTTTCTTTCAGTACTTATTGTCTTCAATTCATCATTTCTTCAATTTATCTTTCTCTTACTGTCTGATGATTGACAGCCATACTTTCTATCGGTCTTTGCCGGGATCTGTTTTCTTGTACTGTTATGTAATACCAGATATCGAATTTAATTGCGCAACACATTTTCGTAAGCGATTACGACTAATCTGTTTAATTTTGACAGTTGAACAACATTCATTGCGTTATTTACGTTGTCGAGCAGATTTTGTTTTCGATCCTAAGAAGCAATGAATTAGTAATCTGTTTCAAAACGATACAGATTTTGATTGATTGTGTATTACGCAATAAGGGTAAAGAAACTACAAGATTTGATTAAAACTATGTGTTAAGTAATTATTTACCTACTCAAATAATAGTTACATTGATAACAGCTATTTCTGTAAGCTAAATATTTGTTTAGCTTTCTTTGGCTTAGATAAGAAATGCGTTGAGGATTATAAATATTGTGAGATAGTGTTAGAGGTTCCAACTTCTATGTTAGATGATTAAGCTTTATTTTAACAGTTCTTTATTGCATTAGGCGTTTTTCAAAATAGATTGAACTATCATAAGGCGACATACGAATGATGTTTGAAGCCATTTATGTGACGTTAAGAAACATTTAAGCCAAGACCTGTTTTGTTATTAGGCAAGATGTTTAAACATGTATGATAAATGATACAACCCTTGTTTGAACTCTGGTTCCCACAAGTTTCCTGGTAGATGTTTGGTGCGTTGTTTACAAAGTTTGTTCAAGTTTTTGAATAATAACTACTTTAATGCTGCAATTTGCAGCCGATTTAATTTTTGGGACAATAGTCCAATACATTCTTGGCTGACAGATAAACCTGTACCATAATTGGTAATATACGATCAGGTTGTTGAACTGTCAAAATGAAACAAATTTGTCGTAATCATTTACGAAAATTTGTTGCGTAATTTGATAGCTGTCCTCTATGAAGGATGTCTCAAAAGTTATTAATATAGATAAACCAAATCAAGACCTTTGTCGGTTATGTCCTAATCAACTAGTATCAAGAAAGTAAACGACCATTTTGACCTCGGACAAAACTTATCAGCTTATAATAATAGGTACCTACTGAAAATTGTTACTGATAAAACGTTTTGTGCGGCTGCTGGTAAATTATTTCCTGTTGTTTGTAAAAGCTAATACCGAATAGATTCTTCTATTGACCTACAATAACATCCTGTTTTACATATGTATATTTACTGTGTTTACTTCTCTATCAGTTAATTCTCGTACATTTTCGTGTCACTTTAAAACCATTGTGTATAGCTATTGTCTATTGGAAGAGTCTAGAATACCTCAGGGTTTTTAGTGGTCTACATAATCTGATCTATTACGATAGGTATTTTAAATCACATCAGTAGACAATTCATTAGTTAATTATTCATTGTGAACTTGACAGTAACTGTGGTGAGTGAATGACATAAATGCTTTCAGTTACATCTTGTGGTTTTAAGTTGATGTTACTACATGACCCCAAACACACCTTCTGAAAATACCTATTAATGCGCGAAATTAACACCTAATTTGATAAATAAGAACGTCACGTTTTGGCACTTGTGTTTATTATCAAATCTTTTAATCTGACGTTAAAGAGACAGACACACGTGTTTGGTAGGTATCATATGGGGGAAAATTCGACACTGCATCCACACTTACGCGAAAATTTGGAATCTTATCATATCTTATCTTAATAATTTGGAAAAGAATCAGTTTTTGATGTCTCCTGGGGGGATGGAGGATGGATCATCACGGTGGAGGATACATTCATAAAAAATCTAAATGACATTTTACTGGAATTCAAACCAACAGTGGTTGTTATGAGAGTCTAGAATTCCAGTGTGCCCAAAATAGTTTTAGAGAGTAACTATCATGCAGGGTGCCCAGTAGTTGTGCCTAATGCCTTGTTTGTATTTCTATTATTTGGGAGGATTTATAAAGCAAACCACACTTTTTCACCTGCCCAGCAGCTATCTGTAGCTGTTTATAAAACAAAAACTAAATAATCTATCACAAGTAATAACATCTGAAGTTAATTCACTTAAAACTCTTCAATTTCTCCCCCAGATTTGTAACATGTACTCCGATAATGAGTAAGTCGCTTTGGAAGCTGAGCCTAAACATGCTGCAGCAGCTTCACGGGTTCATGTACGCTACTCACGATCGGTCAGAGGCCGCCGCCAAAATCTACTACAAACTGACCATGGACACCAAGATGGAGGCGAATGAAGGCAGACAGCTGAATAGGAGGTTGGTGGCTTTATTTTATAAGTACTACTTTTGCCCACAGCTTCGACAACTGGGAAGCAAAGAATAAAGGTGCTGCGGCAGCGGCCGGCGAGTGCCAGGGTCCGTTTAGGCAAAAGAAAATGTAATGTTTTGGGAATGTGGTGTTTTTGACAGCGAACTGACCTCTACAATCAAACAAAATAACAAGTGACAATGACAAGCCAAGCCTAGGCAGCGCCACTATTATGCCGCTCGGCACTCTATACACTGCCTTTATAATATTAAGTATGGATTGAAGCTTGATCAGATCGTGCGAAGTCAGTCTTAACTTTGAACTTGGAACTAACACGAAGGGGCCTTGAGATGAACTTGATACTTGCAATTTTTTTACCCCCTCTTTTTCTCAATACTTACCATCTCATTCTTAGTATTTTGTTTTTAATTATTAGGTACTTTGTTTCTGGCTTTGTCCTTATTTCGTCACCTGCAGGGCTAACATGACAAGCGCGAGAAAGCTCTTTATCTCGTTTTGTCGAAATTTGTCTACGATTCTGACGTCATTCTAATCCCTAACATGACCGTAAACGACGAGATATCTCGAAAAAGGCACTTTAACACTTCTATATCTCGCGACAAGAAACCGATGTTGCAAGTTATTAGAAACAAATTATTTTTATGATAGCAACATCGGCTTGAGATTCCGTTTAATTAATTCAATGGTGCCGATTCTTTTGTCACAAATGCCTCTAAACTAGACTAAAAATCACCAAAGTTTTGATAATTCTTGTCAACCGACGATTTTCCA
The DNA here is from genome assembly GCA_963853775.1 of Xanthia togata. Classification (NCBI taxonomy): domain Eukaryota; kingdom Metazoa; phylum Arthropoda; class Insecta; order Lepidoptera; family Noctuidae; genus Xanthia; species Xanthia togata. Next base: position 23,015,535 of record OY970794.1, on the reverse strand, counting down.
TTCTGAAATAGACTAAAGTGACACAACTATATTTTAGTTTGACGGCACTGAGCTATTATATTTAGTGAAAATGGCAATTTTGCTGTTCAGAATTTTACGTTCTTCACCTCAAATTTTGATTGTCTAAGTATTTAATAACGATTAAAAAATGAACTAAAATTCACACCAACACCTCGACGGTGCAAAAACAATACTGTATTTTTTTCTTTTCTCTCGCTTATATCTCGAAAATGGTATGTCCTATCGCAAAAATAATGAAAATTTCGACCCCCTTTATGAAACCCATAAACCCCTAACACATCATTTTGGTAATATTTTTTCATATTTTCCATACAAAAAACGAAAAATTCCATATAAAACACATCGTTCCAATATAAATAGTAGTTTAAAACTAAGTATTTTCATTATAATATAATATTGTAAAATAAAATGATGACTAAAATAAGTACAATTATGAAACTGCCATGTTATTTTGGAGTTTTTTTTTTGTACCATAATTTTGTCTACTCTTCTCGTCGTCAAAATCGACGACGAGTAAATACGACTAAATGATAGAAAAATCGGAGATTATCTCGTGTTGAATTGTCAAAAATCGAGATAACTAAGGTGCCATGTTAGGGTTTGTCGAGAAAACATCAATTTTGACAGAAGGAGTCGACTATTTTGTATGGAAGAGCTGTCAAAAAACGAGAAAGTGACCGAAATAGACAAAAATTACTCACGCGAGAGCGAGTAACTGTCGCGTGTGTCATGTTAGGCCTGCTGGTGGACTTTTATTTTTACTCGACACCGACATTGACGGATTTCAAAACTTCTAACCACATAAAACTTTCCTATTGTAATCGTATGATAAACATAATTAAATTAGTCATACATATAATTGTATCCGTACGTAGGTATATAATAAAACTATAGTATCATTTTATAACCGTAATCTAATCTCTACGACCTTCGTAGCTGAGTTAAACTTGACTTTGTGTTCAACAATAATAATGTTAGGTTTATTGTCCACCGTTTTGACGTAACCAACACATAGACCTTATCTAGTCTACCATAAGTCACGAAACATCACGACTTCTACAGTAGTCTGAATCGGATCTTTGATAATTATAATAAACAACTCTGTAATGATCGAATAGTAACTTGTACAACCCAGCTGTTGACAATAGAGTATAAAACTAAATCGTTTAACCTCCAAATGAAGATTACCGACTATTCTCTGGAATCCAAAATCTCCGGGATCCTCGGGTTATTAAAGCCAATTGGCTTTAATAACCCGAGGATCCCGGGGATTTTGAGAGAGATCCACGCAGTGATGACACCGGGGCGTTTCCTCCCACCTTTTCTGGAACTCTCTCACGCGTGGAGCTACTAATACCATCCATACGTTAATATCAAGCTAAGGTAGGTATACCAGACCATTAAAATATTTTTTTTTAAATTCCTGACTAAGTTTCTATGAGTATGAAACTCGATTACGTACAGTACGTCGCACAGTGGTCTGAAACCACTGTGCGACGTAGGTACTGTACGGAAACCGTGACGTGTATCAAAGGGTCTAAAAGTCCATTCGAAAAGCCTTGTCGATTAAGCTAAAAATAATAATAGCAGTCAATACTGACTGAGCCAAGCCTTCAATTTCTGATGAATAAAGTATTGTCATTCCAATTACGTATATCATGTTTATTGCAACGAGTTTACTAAAGTAACATGATATAATAAATTATAGTATCATTTACTCGTACTGCGTAGTAATTATATGAACGTAAATGTTTATATCATCTCCGTTTGTTTGTTGTTGATCTCACTGAACGGCTGCACTATCTTTGTCCATAGTTGTTTACAATGAACTTTTGGTGTTACAACGTGTTAAGGCAGGTGCTAATCGCTAATTATATTTAATTGGGGAGAAAATAACTTTGCATTGCCTTATCCAAGATGATGCATCGTCTGACGACTCGTGTATTTATAGTAAACATAATCTGGTGCTTATCTCCGAAACCAGATTTAATGTTGCAAATAATGGATGGACTTTGAGTGTTTTTTGAAGATTATAATTTGATCCGTGTACTGATTAAAATTTATAAATAGGTATTACAGTTATGTAATGTCAACAGTCAGGGGGTAATTTCGTTTAACGCCTCCTGCCGGAGGCTATACGCGGGGATCGTGCGGTCCATGGCCCTGTACGGGGCACCGATGTGGGCGCGTTCGTTGAGGCGGCGGCCTGCCCGCCGGTTGAACGCGTCCCAGAGGGTCATGGCCACCCGGCTGGTCCGGGGATACCGCACGGTCTCCGGTGAGGCGGCGAGCCTCCTTGCCGGATTGCCGCCATGGGATCTGGAGGCAAAAGTCCTCGCGCATATTTGGGAGTGGCGCGAGGAGGCGAAACGCCGGGGCTCGACTCCGATGCCGCGAGAAATCGCGGCACAGCGGACAGAGCTCCGACGGGATCTCATGGCGTCATGGAGAGTGCGATTGTCGCAACCCAGTGCTGGGCACGCCACTATTGCGGCGATAAGTCCCCTCTTTGAGGAGTGGCTGGAGAGGCGCCACGGCGTCCTCACCTTCCGCCTGACGCAGGTCCTCACCGGACACGGCTGTTTCGGGAGGTACCTGTTTCGGATAAGGCGGGAGGAAACGCCCGGGTGTCATCACTGCGTGGATCGCCCGGAGGACACGGTGGAGCATACGGTGGAGGTATGCCCGGCTTGGGCAGAGCACCGCCGTGTCCTCGTGGAGGCGATCGGTGGCGGGGATCTCTTGCGTCCGGCCCTGGTCCAGGCCATGGTACGGAGCGAGAGAGCATGGGAGGCCGTCACCTCCTTCTGCGAAGCAGTAATGCTCGCGAAGGAGGAGGCGGAGCGCGTGAGGGAGAGGCAAATTTCGCGCCCTCATGCCCCTAGCCGCCGCAGGAGGAGACGCCCCGGGCGTCGGGAATCGATCGCGGATTCCCGGCCACCGTAGGCGCGGGCTTGCGGATGGTGAGCAATGGGTAGCTCGCCGTCCGGTAAGGACCAAGCCCGGGTCGACGGCGCGTTGTGTTCCACGCGCGCCTCAAAGAGTGTCAGCGAGTGAAGGGGTCCAATGAGACCATTGCCTGCCGGGGTTGCGGGAAAGTCCGAAAGGGATACCGTGGCCCCCTGGCATTGCACAGGCAAGAGAAGGAACACGGGTGGGTTTTAGTCAGTAAGAGTCTGACACGCCCTCCCGCTCCACCCAGAGCGGGAGGAGTCATTTGATGATTTCCCACCCAAAAAAAAAAAAAAAAAAAAAAGGGGGTAATTTCGTTTGAAATCTAGGAACTATGGTCTCAAATAATATTACACGCCGTGTGTGTCCACGGTAAAAATTACGACTTTCCATGCAAACTTTCATCCCATATTTAAACCCTTAGGGAATGAATTTTCAAAAATCCTTCTTAGTGCTCACTTTCGTTACCTATACAGAGGTCCAAACAGTGACTTCGTAAAAAAAAAACGAAAATACCCCTTTTTATTTCATGCTATTTTTACGGAAACCGTTTAAAACCTATACAAACTTATACCAAACCAAACATATACAACAATTTATTAATAGAAGGTTTTTATTTAGTACAATATAACTTCTCCCCTGGCTCGCACACATGCGGTGATCCTCCCGATCCCGAGCATGCTGAGGATCAAATTATCCAGCATTTATTGCCGTAACCTGTCCCATTCTTGAATAGCGGCTGCCCTGATCTCTTGCACTGTCTGGGGAGGTGGCTGCCGTTGAAGTCAGGCGAGCTGGCAGGTCAGTATAACCTTGTGATGTTGTATTTTCGGAGCATTGACTCGTTGAGCTCGATGTACGGGCGCATTAATATCAACCAGTACGAATTGGTACCCATGGTTTACTCGGAATGGTCTGCCAATTCCATCAATAGCGACTGTTTTGTACCTATCTGCCGTCATGGAGCCTCGATACGGTATCAAAGGCGTTCTAGCTCCAATCATAATTCCACCCCAAAAGGACACCGATTTCCGCCTTGCTGAACGGTTCCAGTGGCAGTTCGGTTCCTATGCCTTTCAGTCTCCAGGTCTTCGTCTTCTCTTTCACACTCATCACATCTCAGTACCCATCCTCCTACGTTTCCAAGTCCAGACACGGACACGTCGTTTATCTGGATGAGTACTGATTCGCGATTCGTCAACGAAGAGACAGTTTTGCCTAATGTTTTCCTCCTCATCTTCTTCATTTTGCCAGAGCCTAGCCCATTGCAATCTCCGTCGCTGACGTTGCCGTGAATTCAGACGTGCTCGCTAAGACCTCCGTGCTCGTAGTCCAGCCTGGTGTAAACAATTCCGAATGGTCTGAGTGCTAACTTCCTAGTCCAGAGGCGGCCCGCACTTCTGCTTTTATTGTAGTGGCGTTGATTGTTGGGTCACGGCTGCCAGCAATCTGATATAGGTAGCCCTTCTGAGCAGCAGTCAGAACAGTTGGGCGACCACTGCGGGTTTGATCAGCTAAATTATCCATGCCGTGGTACCTCTGCAACGTGGCCACGACACAGGATTGGGATACAGCAAGTATGCGTGCTATTTCTCTCGTGGAATATCCTTCTTCCCTCAAAGTTACAATTCTTGCTCGTAAAACTTCTGATAATCCTCTTGGCATTTCATCAATAACAACTTTCCACGATAAAATATTTTAAATCCGTTAAAATTGACTAGGTCAGATTTCTGAATGAGCGTAAGCTTGGATTTAATTTATTTATAAATAGAAAAATATAGAGTTTGTTTTTATTTTATTTTATATTCTGATTCTATATTTTGAAGTAAACAATCTAAAAAGAAGAAGAAATTATAATATACGAGTAGTCTACTGAAACAAAAAAACGATTGTAGCGGTTACACCGCCACATATGAACTACGCATCAAAGACATGACGTCACACAAATCCTGCATCGCGCAAGCAGAGTTTACCGCGCGAATGACATATATAAGACTATCCGACATCAACAATTGGGCAGTCGGCCCGCCAGACATAACACCCGTCTGGTCGGAGGATCCTCCCTTTTCTATGGTGGATGAGTGAACTTTACACCCTTTCGACAAATCGCAAACTTTTTTTGATGTTTACAACGTGGAAACGACAATACGACAATAAATGAAAACTCTGGCAATACTAATGCATAAGAGTATTTTGGAACCATCAATTAAATCATAGCATCGAAATTAAAAAAGTGATTTTTTCAAACAAACTATGTGCCGGTTGAGTTTTTCCATTCTTCGACTAGCTATAATGACTAAACTATTGGATATAACATAACATAATATCACGCCTTGTTTCCCCGAAGGGTTGGGCAGAGGTGTACCTATAGTACACCCACATTCCGCCAGTTATGTTTTTTAAGTCCCATGTAATAGGGGGCCGAGCCTATTGCCATCAAACCGGGCACAATTCCAGACTCCGGGATACTACTGAGAAATTCCTGTTGAGAAAACCCAATAATACTTTGCCCGACCTGGGAATCGAACCCAGGCCCTTATGCTCAGCAGTAGCGCTTGCGACCACTAATCCAACGAGGCTATTGGATATACTTATTTGATTTAATTTTCGTATGCAGACTAAGAACGTCATTAGATATACGCAGTTTAATTTACTGTCGTAATGTCGTCTCTACCTTGTATAACAAGCCCCAAACGTAGGCCTTTGTTATCTAACATAATAGGCTAATTAGAATATCATAATTTATTGTACGTATTTTGGAGCAATCAATGTGTCTATCTGATAGCACAGTAGGATATCTATAGAACAATTCGCTATTATCACATAGTTGCTAGGTACTACGAGTAGTACCTACCTAGTAACTATGTGATACATCTCCCACCACACATCACAATGACACAGATACTAGTCTCACAATGACATTGTGATGTGTGGAATGTAATGTACTGACATAACCTTTAGTACATTCCATTTATTTATGGACATTATCTTGGCATATACTCGTATTTAGAACTAAAGAGAAAGCGTCAAAGTACATGTTTTAAGTTGGAATAACGGAGCTTTTATCTTTATTACCGGGATTTTTTTAAAACTTTTCTTACTTTTTCGTGTGGTTAGTGACTAACCTGGTGTCAGAGTTTTAACCGCCCGTGGGCCTCTAACTTGGCTTCGCATGCCGTCGAGAAATATCTTTCACCCCGGTAGCACACCGCCGCTGCGAAACCATAGCAGCGAAACCGCACAATAGACTCGCGTCATTTTCCTATTCGCGGCGGAGGTATGCTACCGGGGCGGCGCGCGGCCGCTTATTTTTTATGATAGCTGGGAAATCTTTAACCTGGACCAAGTTTTCTTATTTTGGAGGGTTCCGTAGCCAAAAGGCAAATACGAAACCATCAACAAAAAGTCCATCAGTCTGTCTGTTCGGAGACAACTCAAACTCAAAGCATTTATTTCTATTAAACCATTTACAGGCACTTTTGAATTGTCAAGGGGTCAGCCAGTCAGAAATATGAAGCTAGTTGCCCATTCCAAAGCGTAGGTTCCTATGGAGAAGAACGGGCAAGAAACTCCACGGACACTCTTTTAAATAATAATATTGGTTATATCATTCATGTTGAAATTATACATGTGAGAATAATGTAGAAAGTCGTGCACGTAAAAATCGTCCGGAATAAAAAGACAAAAACAATTCAAAAATTTAAATAAATTAAAACCAATTTGTCCTTGGAAAGAAGATAAAATTCTGTGCACCACTAAACAATGGAACGTAAGCCTGCTCCTATTTTATACGCTGAGGTGACCTTTAACTGTTGTCTTTGACCCAAAAATAAGTTAAACAATCGTATATAATTTCTGGCAATAATGTTGAAGAATTTGTTTTTTAAGCTCTATTACTGTATCTTTTGGTTCCTCTAATTTTATTTTGATTTCATATTCTAGCTCAGCTTTGTTTAAAAGTTCAAAGAAAATAATTCCATCCATGATTAAAAAAATAATTTGAAGAGGATAAAAATGTGTGAAATGAGGTAAATGGGTAAATGAGGTAAATGGGTAAATGAGGTAAATGAGGGTTAATAACGAGTTAGTGAAAACTCAAGAGAGTGAGTGTTAAAGAGGACTCAAGAGTGTTAAAGAGGACGAGTGTAGTGTAGTGAAGTGTTTGGAATAGATGTTATGTAGATGTTTAGGTTTGTATAAACAATTATAGGATATTCTCCTATAATACGTCGTAGAGTAAGCCAAACCCCAACTTGTAAGTGACCACGAATGGTTTTAAAAACACTCCTTTAGAAAATTCAAAGGATTTTACCGAAACGAGGTAGAAAGGCAAGCCCTCACATAATGAGCTAATATTTCATCAAACATTATGACTATAACAAAGGGAACACAGCTGTTTGATTGACAATGTGTCGATAAACTGACAAAGACTGTTATCCAACTGGCCCATTTCTCGAGTTTGTAGATGTTCGACCAAGTACCGCAGTAGTATTGCTACTGATAAGATAGTTACACTAAATAATTGTTTGCATATTTGTGTAAAATGTGAAATAATAATTTAATAATTGATAGTTCATTCCGTTGCGACTTGCGGGATGGTTTCCTATGGTAAAATTGATGTCGTGAATAGAAAATTGTTTATTATACTTCGGGCTTCGTCCTCGATGTAACATTTACAATGCAGCTTCGTCACGCCAGTCGACAACCATACGCATATTTAGAGCTGAAAGCAAAAACTAAACGCACAAGTGTAGCTATTGTAATTCCCAAAGAATATTAATTATAGTGTTTAAAACTACTTTAAAGTGTGTTTAAAGTTGGAATAAGTTATCATGCCGAAAACATGGAAAAGAATATTATCTTCAAAAAATCCAAAGATTACATGAAAGGACACCGATACAACACCGATTCATAAGTTTTTCTTCACAAGATAAAACAATGTAACACGCGGGTAATGTACGAGATGCATTGACGCGAACAAATTTTTCGGGGCGTTTACGAGATAAACGGACGAGTTAAATCATTGTCATAAAAGTTTTATACAGTAAAACGTATCTTACATGGCTTGTATACGATATTTATTGTACCTCGCGGGTAATGTACGAGATGCATTGACGCGAACAAATAATTCGGGGCGTTTACGAGATAAACGCACGAGTTTTATCATTGTCTTAAAAGTTTTATGCAGTAAAACGTATCGTACATGGTTTGTATACGATATTTACGAGGGCTGCACTAAATGTATCGGGAATGGAATATTTCCACTGTTCCTGTCATATTAAAATCTTTTTAATTGAAAACTCCTTGGTTTTAAAAATCGAATACCATTTATTTATTTAAAAAAAGATTCTCGGTCTTGTCACAAGGTTTTGTCAAACTTGTTTAGTCGTTGAGAAAATGGAATTGACTAGAGAAAATTCAAGAGCGATGATTTATTATGACTTTCGAAGTGGTCTAACACAAAAACAGTGTGTTGACCGGATGATTTCTGCATTTGGTGATGAAGCCCCATCCAAAACCACAATTTATCGCTGGTTTGCTGAATTTCAACGTGGACGTGTCAAGCTCAGTGATGATCCCCGTCAAGGTCGTCCAAAAACTGCAGTCACCCAAGAAAACGTTGATGCTGTGCGTAACCTGATTGAGGAAGATCGACATGTGACATACCGCGAAATTCAGGCAACTTTATACATTGGCATGAGTCAAATACAAATAATCTTGCATGAACAATTAGGTGTAAAAAAGTTGTTTTCCCGATGGATACCGCATATTCGCTCATATATATTCATTCGGATACATATATATTCGCTCTGTGAAGAGCAAAAAGTGGCTCGCGTTACTTGGTGCGTCAGAAGTCTCGAAAGATTCCACGCAGGATCCTCAAATGCTGTATACAACATCGTATCAGGTGACGAATCCTGGATATACGCGTACGAACCCGAAACAAAAAACCAGTTACGAGTTTGGGTGTTCGAAAATGAGTTAAAGCCAACAAAAATTGTTCATTCACGGAGTGTTGCAAAAAAAATGGTGGCCACGTTTGTCTCCAAAACCGGCCATGTTACGACTATTCCTCTTGAGGGACAAAGAACGGTTAATGCAGAATGGTATGCAGCATTTGTTTGCCACAGGTCGTTTCTGAACTCCGTAAAGAGAACTGCAACCGCCGCATCATCCTCCATCATGACAATGCGAGTTCTCACACCGCGCACAGAACAAAAGAGTTTTTAGAGCAAGAAAACATAGAATTATTAGACCATCATGCCGTATGCATACAGCCCCGACCTAAGCCCTAATGATTTCTATACTTTCCCTAAAATAAAGAATAAATTGCGTGGACAGAGATTTTCATCACCTGAAGAAGCTGTGGACGCCTACAAAACGGCCATTTTGGAGACCCCAACTTCCGAATGGAATGGTTGCTTCAATGATTGGTTCCATCGTATGGAAAAATGTGTCAAATTTCGCGGAGAATGCTTCGAAAAGCAATAAATACATTTTTAAATAGTAATGTTGTGTCACTTCCTTGATTCCCGAAATTTTCAGTGCCGCCCTCGTAATATACCTCGCGGGTAATGTACGAAATGCATTGACGCGAACAAATAATTCGGGGCGTTTACGAGATAAACGCACGAGTTTTATCATTTACCTATTTTAATGGTGTAGTCCGAGAGGCTACGCTTAGGTATATATATTATGGTACATTGTCGGGGTCAAATATATCTTTTTGCAGATAACTAGGTACTTGATGACTGTGTCGAACCACCAGTTCCATTTGACACAAATCCGGATAACACTAATACTGCCATGACTGTAACTGACGCTCTAGCTGAGCCTGACCCAGCACCTGTTCTAGACACTGCGCCTTCTAATGTTTTATCCCTGGATATATGATGGATTTGATGCATTAATATGCATATAAATGAGCAATAAACAACGACATAACCCGTATTAGGAATACAATTTTGAAGAAGAGTTTCACCATTTTAGGTGATGCATTATGTATGTTAATCAACAACAATAATAATTATAGAGATCACCCAGCTCAGTGACGCTAGAAGGATGTTAACAGAATTACACTTCACGCAATCAAAAACTTGGAATAAACCTTATTTTCCCTGTCCTGGCCAAAAAATGCTTAGATTTCGTCAAAGAATTAGAAACAGATAATCACCTATATTGTAACAAGACTTGTGTCTTACCTTTATGGTAACAGCCTATTTAAAAAGATAAAGAGTCTTACAAGCTTACCAAAGAACAGGCCAATCTATAAACAAGCCAACTACTTTTACCACAACAACAACAGTGGTTCACTTGGTTACAAACATACAACCAACAGAGGTCAAATTTGAGGCCGGGACACAAGAAATCACAGTTCTCATATCAAGCAAGGAAATATCAAAGAACAATACAACCAGTACCAGCCACAGCATACTGTGACAAAGCCCAAAGCCCCATAGGACAAGACTCATGCTCGATACTAGAGGTTAGTCATGCTGGAAGATTAAATATTTTTTACCTTGTTGGCAAAGCATCTGATGATGTTTCAATATTGAAACATGTCAATGGATACTCAATACCTTTTATTGACACACCTTATAAGTCACAATCTCAACAGTCATTATAAAACGATATTATGAATGATCCTGTTATGCATACCGCCACTAATAATTTGCTGGCATTAGGTGCAATTTCTCCTTGCACCTAAGTGTTTTGTTTCCAAAAACTGAAGGGTAGTAAAAGATTTATTATAAACCTTAAGCCTCCTAACAAATATGTTAACACATGCCATTTTAAAAATACACAGAACTGCAGTAATAATAATGCTGTGTAATTTCTCCAGGAGAATTTATTAATCTACTTAATGGTAAATATTGATCCAGTTCACAGGAAGTATTGATGCTTTGAGTATGATAAATTATACAGATTTAATGCATTCCCATATATCTTGTGTTCTGCACCCTATGTGTTCTCTAAGATTATGAGAGCGGTGGTTACACAATTGAAAAATCTATAAATCTATAATCTATAAGTTGGTTGTATGTTTGTAATCTATCAGTACAAGACTTTGATGACCTCTTGTGCATTGATTCTGATTATAAAACATGTTTGGAAAAATGTTAATGAAACAATTTTAATTTCCAAAATTCCAGATTTCATATAAATTAAGAAAATAGTATAATTAGACCTGTCAATTATGCTTAGGTATTGTTAAACAAAAATCCAAATTGAAAAATATTTGAAAAACTAGAGTTGTAGTATTAGAGACCTAACTCAGTTAATAGGAACATTTACTGCCACATGCCTGATGCCTGGCAAGTAGGTACCTACTTGCCTATGTTTGACTTTACACAAACCTATTAGACCATTAAATAATTACACCATAATAATCATAAATATCATGGTTTACTTTAAAGTAAAGGCATTTATGATAAAAAGATTATCATTCACCCAGATATTAAACTATATCTACAGCGGTGGGCTGATAATATCAATAATTTACACATAAAAAATATATCATACTCAAAATATGATTCGGAAATATTTACAGGTCAAGAAGTGGGGGGGGGGGGGGGCATTTGTTATGATAATAGGGTTCATGGATTCTGGAAAGGGACTAAACAATTTTATGTATCACATAAATCATCTAGAACTACTTGTCCGATTTTTTACCTTAAAAAATAATAATAGGAGGCCGTAAGAATGATCCGGGTGACATAGGCTATATAAATTTTCCCTAAATTGACTTTACACGTACATTTTTGACCAGGGACTTAAAAACGAAATTAATCAATTATCTTATAACGTTCCAAAGTATGTAACGATACTAAAACAAAGAAAATCAACGTAACGTTATTTTTAAGAACTTTTCTCGCAGAGCACCGCTCCGTCGTCGTCCACCACCACGCAATTTTGAGTAACGTGTCAAGTCCCTGAGTATGACATTAAAATATATATATATATATACAGGGTGTTAAAGTAATTGCGTGCCCTATGGCACGCAATTACTTTAACACCCTGTATTCCTTATATACCTTAGGGGTAGTTTCAGTATCGATAAAGGAAGCCAGAAAAAAAAAAAACAAGTTCAACCATATTTTGTACCTACTAACTTAAAATAGCAATCGTTTAGAAGAAGTGACGGACAAAATGACAACGCGTTCGATATAAGGTAAGTAATTAAAGCATTTAAACAAATAAAATAATTTTAATTCTAGTTTAGTAGTTAGTAGGTGCTAATATAGCTTGATCTTTTTTTTTTTTTTCTGGCTTTCTTTATTCGATACTCTTCCTACCCCTAAGCTATGGCACGCAATTACTTTAACACCCTGTATAATCATGACATGTTTAAATTGGTATGAAAAGAAAGGTCTTGACGACATCTTCACATTACAAATGCATGCATCTATCACATAATTAATTTATGTCATTCCTTCATTTTTCATTCTTTTTACCTATCGTGGTATAGTAATCTTATTCTAGGTGCATCGTCTTCATATATAATTAATGTATACAGGATATTGTGAAAATATTATAAAAGAGTAACGGTGGAGTTTCTTGCCCATTCTTCTCCATACGAAAACGACCTTTTGGAATGGGCGACTAGAATCAATTATTATATTTTTTTTTTGTAAATGTTGACGTTCATAAGTGCCTTTTTTGTGCCTAATTGAAATAAATTATTTGACTTTGACTTTGAAATATGTATGTATATCATATTGTCTATTTATATAAATATGTTTAAATTGTCAAATTAAAACAAGTCAAAATGTGACTGCGCTACAATTAATACATATTATACAATAAAAAGCATGATTAAACGTATACCAACGCGCAGTTAATCAACACTTAATAAATAGTAACGATCTTTAATGCCACTTTATGAAGAAAAACAAGTACAACGAACTATTTATATTATGGATTTCAAGCTCGATAAATGTTGTTGGTTCTTGGCGTCGAAATAAATCGCTATGGCTTCGTTCAGGGCAATATGCGCTATTATTGGAATTTAATTTCCTGTTTATCTGCTAGTAGCCAATAGATGGTGCTGTTTTAATGAATATTTTGGCGCAATGACCAGAGTAACCTTCCTCTATTTGTCCCTAGATGGCACTGTGCTATGTGATATCATTTTTTTCGTTACGTTTATAAAGCATCAAATAAAAACCGACCAAGATCGAGTCGGACTCGCGCACGAAGTTTTCCGTACCATAATCTACAAAAACGGCAAAAATATATTTTATTCTGTTTTTTGTTTAAATTGTTGGTATAGCGGCAACAGAAATACATCATCTGTGAAAATTTCAACTGTCTAACTATCACGGTTCATGAGATACAGCCTGGTGACAGACGGACGGACAGCGGAGTCTTAGTAATAGGGGCCCGTTTCACCCTTTGGGTACGGAACCCTAAAAATTAAGTTTAAAAAACTGAAACCCGACTACGGAAAAAATACTTTATCACATTAGATAAGGTATTGCGCAGTTTCCAATAATTAAACTATTTTTTAGCAAAATAATGTATCTCACTAATCTGGTGTTTCCAAGTATTAGATCAGTCAGATAGTATAATCCCCAACCTTGGGGGGGTCTGCAATAATAATTCAGTTATTTTATAGATTAAATAATATTAATAAATATAGCAGTGATAGGCTAGTGGTGTCACCGTCGGACTGCCTAGTCATAGGTCTCGAGTTCGAACCCCAAAGCACGCACCTCTGAATTTTCGGATTCATGTGTGTATTGTATAATTATTACTTGCTTCAAAAACAGTGAAGGAAAACAGCGTGAGGAAACCGGCATTGCCTGAGAGATATTTCTTGACGGCATGTGAAGCCAAGTCAGAGGCCCATGGGCGGCTTTAAAACTCTGACACCAGGTTACTCACTATATAACCAAACGAAAAAAAAACAAGTACAAGAGAACCGTGACTTTTGGTATTGACGTTTCAATATGGTATGCATGATAAAATAGGTACATAAGGTTTTACACACGGATGAAGGTCATGTCATGTCTTGTTGAAAAAAATGTTCTCCCATACATCGATAAACGTCGTTTTTTTGTGATAAAACTACAAATTTATGATTTTTAGACTTTTACCTTTACATGTGCTGTGAGATCTTGCTTCTTGCCAAATTTCAGGAGTCTATGTCAACGAGGAGTACCCTATATAGGTTTTGATTTAATTGCGAGAATCAAAATAAGTCGCATAAATAGCCGTATTTTTTTATTGCGTTGACTTAAAAGCTTGATTTTTTTAGAGCTTCAAGGGACCTTATTTCTACGTATTTGATGTTAATTTAAACTTGATGCTTCCACGCGTTACTGAGAAAAAAGGTCTTGACAGACAGACAACGAAGTAATCCTATAAGGGTTCCGTTTTTCCTTTAGAGGTTCGGAACCCAAAAAATATGAGTAATTGAGTACGTAATTTGTTTGTACAAAAAAAAACTAAATATAGTTGTGGAAATCGATAATGCGAAGTAGAAATCTTGTAACTTGTGACGCTAAGTGTTTGAGACAACACAAGAGTGTGTGTGTTTTGGGTTGTGTTTGAACAATACCTAATGAATAATATTATTATTATGTGTCGAAAAGACAATTTGCATACGCTTAACGACTTTTGAAGATGCTGACTAATGATTAAATATCATAGTTCAACACAACACAATCGTTTCTAAATCTATTAATCTAAACTAATATTATAAAGAGAAAAGATTTGATTTTTTGTATATTTGTTTGTAATGGATAAACTCAAGAAATACTTAACTGATTTAAAAATTATTTCACCTATAGAAAGCTACATTATCAGCGAGTAACATAGGCGTACAATATTTTACAAAAAAATTAAAGATCCCGGCGAGAATTGCAATAATGTAACCCAAGGTATTAAAAATTTGCCTATAAAAGTGCGTGCGCTGCGAAAACTATTGATGACACATAAAATAATGAATGTACTACATGTTTGTAGGACTCATCATTACCCACAAAAAAGTCCTCGAGGCTAAATGTCTAACTATAACCGTTTTGTGTTCAATCAAAACCTGGAATCTAAACATAGATGACATTCGTGTCATGATATTAATCCTTATCCAACTAAATAGTTTCATAATCAAGGTTGATTATCATCACGTCATGACCCTTAGGAGCCGAGCAAAAGTAAAAAAGTGAGAAAGAACGTTAAGCGACAACGAAGTAACCAAGTAATAAGTAACCAAGTTATAAACTACGAGGTTTAAAGGTGAGGAGGCAAAACCATACCTTCATTATATCAGTTTTCGTTGCGTAATAAAAACGAGCTTGTTGCCAAACAATTATGCCATCATTATGATGATCTGAGAACAAAAACAAATAAAAAACACGAGGCTCTGATTGTTTTGAACCTAAATGGTCAATTGGTTTCCATAAGGATCGGGGCTAATGTGTTGAAGTTGAGCGAATAGTTTTTCTATTGTTTGCAATAGCAATGACGTGCTAATCGCGAGTACCGAGTATGAGTTTAGAATTTTCTGGACATGTCCGGAGTAAGAAAGTTAGTTATCTGGTCAATAAAAAAAATCTCACAACATCTAACATCTCTGTTCATCATAATTATTATAGGTACTTACATATTAGTATGGTAAGATTTTATAAACACTGAATGCAGCCTTTGGCCACACGATTGTCGACAGTACCAACTAATCAATAATTGAAATCATTTCTTTGTTTAATTACGTCTTAATAACGTAATTTTTCTGAAGGTCAACATAATGACGTGATTCACGTGAATTTATAGCTATAATCTGCTGGATTAACTTACCGTTATCACTATCAGATATCGATGAACCACCGACTACTTAAGAAAACATTTAGAACGATAACCATGTGATTTTTTGCACTTTAGATATCGTTGTACAAACTTTTTTTGATGTGTGGATCAATATGTATTATGATTATATCATAATATTCAAATTGGGGTGTTTGGTGAAGTGCGTTAAGTTCCGGAACATGTTCTATAAAGAAGTCCCATTTCAAAACTCAGCCTCTAATATCTCTTGATATGAATTAGCCTCGCATTGCCATTGGTTTTGCCTATCCGTATAGTACCAAGAATGTACACTTGGTACAATTTCCCAAGAGAAGCCGTAAAAAATACGGGAATTTACACAGCTCAACAAAAACAAACAAACAACCCAGCATGAACTATAACCTCTTTTGATAAAAAATAAAATAACATACAGTTATTTGACATCACGCCACATCTATAGATTAAAAGCGATGCCGTATTCACTGTACGTTGGTAATCGTAATCGACCTCGTTGGCTTTCGAAAGATAATTGCATTCATCCTGAATAATAGTTCGCAATGTCTTATGTAACTTCCTTGCGTCAAGTTTTTGAAATATTGCGCACGCGCAGAAGGATTAGTACCGTGATATTAGTTTTTTTTTTTTCAGAATTAAAGGATTCTACTAGCGACCCGCCCTTGCTTCGCACTGTTTTTACGACTAGTAAAACATCGAGATAACGAGAATCCATTGAGTAGTTAAGAACAACGCGGGCACACAGACAGACACGAAAAGCGACTTTAAATTATAATATAAAGTTTTCATTTACCAGCCTCTATTATCCCTAGGTCTCTAACTTTCGAGTAAATAAATCTTCCGAATTATTCTGATGTATGTTTTCTTTTGTTTCACCAGGCGCGCAAGCGAGTTCCGCATCACATACGGCGACATGCGAACAACGCACGATGATGTGGACACGTTCGACCACATTCTGAATGTGACGTCACATAATGAAGCACTGCTCGCTTACTATTACCTCGACAGCGAAAATAAGGTAATAAATTGGTTGGTACATTATTGAACAGGGACAAGGTGGTGCGGATAATTTAACCTATTTGGTCATCTGAGGGGCAATTCCCGTATTTTTTAAGAAATGTCGCATTCGCAATCTGTCAAAAATACAATCTATTTACCGACTAGTTTGACAGATTGCTACTTGAATGTGAACGTTTTTTAAGTACGAGAATTGGCCGTTAGTCTCGTATTTCATCGGCGTGATCTCCTCAGAAATGGTCTTTGAATTCTACAGCAGGCATTCGAAGAGGGGTTTCAGGTCATTCAAAATAAAGAAAGCAATCGCTGCCTGCGTATTCGCAGAAAATGATGTCCATTTCACCACAAATCTATCTGATAGTGAAGGTATACACACAAATAAATTCACGCCTTTTTCTATAAGGGTAAGTAGCATTCCGACGGCATCTCGAAAGAAGGAAGGTTGGAAGTTGATTCTGATTACCTTACGGAAATGTAATAATAATAAACCTTTATTATCAGACCAGATAGTGTTAGTGGTAGGGTTGCCACCTTTTTTCATATCAAATATAGTAGGTATTTTCGAAGCCATTGCCTGTAAAAATATTGTAGGTATGTTTCACAATTAGATTATTTAAAATGCATATTTTACTATGCTGCTAGGCAATTTTTTAAATTATTATCAGGTTAAAAAAAAAAAAACGTAACTAAGTATTTTTACACTCTAAACTAATGTTAGAAAATACCATTAATTCAGCTTTTATGAGATTAATACTGGCCCTATTGCAATCATGTCACTATTTTGTATTGAAATAAAAATATAGTAGTATTTAGGCCTCTAATATAGTAGGATACTGTATTATATAGTAGGTTTGGCAACCCTAGTTAGTAGTGTTGTTAGGAAATATTGCGAAACATATCTAATTTCATTAAATATATTAACAAACATATTAAATTCTTCCTTTCATAAAAAGTGCTGCCATCTTTCCGCTAGCATATACGCTACAATATACCGAGTGATTCTAATTAGCATACTTGACCCGCGCTATCGTCGACCAATAGCGTGCGCGGCCGGATTGAATGACGCGAGCATCGTACGACATCGGGAGACCGCACGCAAAGGGTTATCGCCGACGATCGAGAGAAGGTGATGTTATCGAAGTTGCCTTTTCCTATAAAGTAGCTGATTTTAAATAAGCTTCATTATGTAGTATTTTTTATTTTTTCGAACTCCGTGTTAATGTCTAAAAGTTCTACATGTTTGCATGCAAGTGCTGAAATATTAATCATTCAACTCAGCCTATCGCAGTCCACTGGTTGAAAAAGGCCTTTCCCAGGCTGTGCCCCAACCTTCAGTCCAGCCACCTTTTTAAGATCGTCGATCCATCTAGCTGGGGGCTTGCCACACTACGCTTGCCGATACTAGGCCACTCCAGGACTTAATATCAATATCGTAATTATTTTAAAAGTTTAATGTCTACATTTTTTATGCTCGATAATTGGGTCAACTTACATGTCAGATGACATCGCGAGCAAAATAAAATATTGTTACTTACAATAATATGTACAGGAGCTTGTGGCTAAGTAATAATAATAACTGTTGCACGGGTCGATCCATCAGGTTAAGCTACGCTTGCCGGGGTGGTCTGTGGATGAGTGATCTTTACAAACCGAGACTCCTCCGTGCCTCGGAAAGCACGTTAAGGCGTTGGGGGTTAAATGATGAAAACAAGCACTTAGATGTAGATGTGCAATATCAGGCTGGTTGAAGTGTAGTTGATGATGCATAATATAATATAAGTACCTAATAAATAAATGTTTTATCGCGAAGTACGTAAGAATTGTTTGTACGTCCTAGATTGTCCTCAATTGGAGTACAACTAGTTCACATTCTATTGTTGATTGATATCAGTTTGTTGAAAATCAATTCAGAATGATATAGTGCCTAACCTAATACAATGGTTAGAATCAATGGCGTTTTTCGATTAGACGTTAATCGTGTTTCCTGAACATAAATTCCTTAAGACGAACCCTACAAATTCAGATGTAAACGAATTTATTTAACGGTCTTATTCATTTTCCTAAATAAATTTTTAGTCGTCTTTTATTTAAAAAATATTCTAAACAATATTATTATTGTTTCAGATGAAAATGACAGAGATATACGACGTGACAGATGCAGACACTGATGCGGTACAGTCACCCATGGAACGTGACGTGAACAAGCAGCTCGAGTTCGATAACGACTGGAGCGCCGAGCTCATTGCTGACAATGGTCAGTACTAATATTAGTGTAACACGTAGATATACGACGTGACAGTGGCACACTGACGCTGCACAGTCGCCCATGGAGCGTGACGTGAACAAACAGCTCGAGTTCGACAACGACTGGAGCGCCGACCTACTAATAGTAGTGTAAAACGTAGATTTATCACGTGACCATGACACTGACTTGATACAGTCGCCCATGACGTGAATAAGCTGCTCGAGTTCGACGACTGGAGCGTCGAGCTCATTGCCGACACCTGTCAGTATTGATAGTAGTGTAAGACGTAGATATATGACGTGACAGTGACACACTGACCTGGACGTGGACAAGTAAGCCCACGTTCGCACGGACGTAACAATATCGCGGCGGGATTTTATCGCGCACTGGATTTTCAACTTTCGGTGTTGAGCCGAGCGTTCAGAATCCAACGCGTTGGGACGCAGTCTCGTCCCAGCGCATTGAAAAACACACTGTTGGATTTTCAACTCTCGGCGATATGCAGAGCGTTGAAAAAAAATCGCCGTGATTATATTACGTCCGTGCGTGTGCTAAGTATCAAAAAGGATCAGTAACTATTGCCGGCATTATACTTCTACAGCCCACCCAGATAGACCCAAGAATAAGGATTCGTTATAAATCATACTCCACCCATTACCTTAATTTTTACATTCAAATTAACCATTATTTATCATTCAAACTTTATCATAATCATTCCATTCATTTTTCAAACAAATTTCATCCTCAGATCCTCATAGTAGTTATTCGTGATTTCGTCACTTCCCAAGAGTAAGTTTCTGCATGTATGTTAATTTTTAACTTGAGATTGAGCGCCGTTGTTAACTGATATGCCCAATCATATCCTTTCATATTATAAAACAAAGTCCCCCGCCGCGTCTGTCTGCCTCACAGTGTCCGCCGTAGAACAAGCCAGGTGGACTAAAGTCGTTATCAAATTCCCGGAAAAAGGTACTTTCTACCTATAAACAACACACCTAAACCCCTGATTCCAAGAATTGTTTACGTCTAACATTCCATACTGATGAGTCATCGTTTATAAAAGTAACAATGAAGTAAATGCAATTAAAGAAATAGGTCAGTGTCATTTTCGTGACACTTGAACTAACATCTCTTGGTGGCAGTTCTTAATTTTGTGGATAGTTTTAGTGCTGGATTTTACTTCTGAAGATATGTATAATATTAGGCACGCCACTATTGCGGCAATAAGTCCCCTCTTTGAGGAGTGGCGAGAGAGGCGCCACGGCGTCCTCACCTTCCGCCTGACGCAGGTCCTCACCGGACACGGCTGTTTCGGGAGGTTCCTGTTTCGGATAGGGCGGGAGGAAACGCCCGGGTGTCATCACGACACGTTGGAGGTCTGCCCGTCTTGGGCAGTGCACCGCCGTGTCCTCGTGGAGGTGATCGGTGGCGGGGATCTCTAGCGTCCGGCCCTGGTCCAGGCCATGGTACGGAGCGAGAGGGCATGGGAGGCCGTCACCTCCTTCTGCGAAGGAGTAATGCTCGCGAAGGAGGCGGAACACGTGAGGAAGAGGCAAACTTCGCGCCCTCATGCCCCTAGCCGCCGCCGGAGGGGACGCCTTGGGCGTCGGGAATCGCAGACAGATTCCCGGCCACCGTAGGCGCAGGCTTGCGGACGGTGAGCAATGGTTAGCTCACCGTCCGGTAAGGACCAAGCCTGGGTCGACGGCGCGTTGTGTTCCACGCGAGCCTCAAAGAGATGTCAGCGGGTGAAGGGGTCCGATGGGACCGATGCCTGCCGGGGTTGCGGGAAAGTCCGAAAGGGATACCTGGCAACGTAAAGGCAACCGAAGGAACACGGGTGGGTTTTAGTCAGTAAGAGTCTGACACGCCCTGCCGCTCCACCCAGAGCGGGAGAAGTAATTTGTTGATTTCCCACCCATAAAAAAAGGTATGTAGGTATAATATTTTTCTTATTTGAATCTTTTAATGTCAAAGTCAAATAATTTATTTCAATTAGGCACAAAAAAGGCACTTTTGAACGTCAAACTTTACAAAAAATAATAATAACTGATTCTAGTCGCCCATTCCAAAAGGTTGTTTTCGTATGGAGAAGAATGGGCAAGAAACTCCACCGTTACTCTTTAAAAAAAATATTATATCTTGTATACAGTAATTATATAATTATATGTGAAGACAATGCACCTAGAATAAGATTACTATACCATGATAGGTAAAAAGAATGAAAAATGAAGGAATGACATAAATTAATTATGTGATAGATGCTTGGTGCTCACAATGTATCATAAACATTCATAAACTGGACACTGTGTGCCTGTCTGAACGCGATAAATTCAAAAACTACCCACGGATGTTCAAACGGTTTTCACAAATGGACGGAGTGATTCATGTGGAAGGTTTTGGTGTATAATTCAATAAAGGTTTTTTGTAAATTGGCTGAAATGTGACGATTATTGATGATGATGATGATGATGTCGGAAAAAATCATGCCGACTGGATGCTTTACTGGCATGCGCTGCGTAAACCGTGAGAGATAAATAAGATGTATGTTCTACAAGATTGTACATCTTAAAAATTTCAACAATAAAATCCACAATGGCATATGTTTATCTTCTAAGGATGAGCCACAACAACCATTTTAATCTTTCAGAATTTGGTAAAAACTTCATTGTTATTTCTAAAGCTATTTTGACCGGTAATATATTTATCCTTACCCAATAAAATATGTTATTTAAATTGGGCATTTAATTTAAAATATGCCTTGACATCATATCATCTATACTATATTAATATTATAAAGCTGATGAGTTTGTTTGTTTGTTTGTTTGAACGCGCTAATCTCGGGAACTATTGGTTGCAATTGAAAAATTATTTTTGTGTTAGATAGTCCATTTATCGAGGAAGGTTATAGGCTATATAACATCACGCTACGGCCAATAGGAGCGGAGCATAAATGAAAAATGTTACAAAAACGGGAAAAAATATTCCTTTTTGAGAGCTTCCGTTGCGTGCGCTGCGTAAACGGTTTAAGTTACGCAAATATCATGTATGACGGAATTGTTCCTCTTTAAAAGTTCTAAAAAAAAGTCCGCGACGGTATATGTCTATCTTTTAAGATTGACTCACTATAACCTTTTTTATCGTAATCAAATTTGTTCGAAATTAATGCATTATTTGCGAAGGAGTTTTATCAACATAATATTAATCCATAACCAAATAAATATGTTATTAATCACAAGTATTTAAATGTAAACAAAATTGTCCTTGACATCACTTGATTTCAATGAACATCTTAGGAGATATAATAATTTTAAAAGAACTCCGCAACAAAATAAATAGATATGTGCGGGTTCACGTGCGCATGACGCGCAAGACGCGGCGGGTGAGGGGGAAGGACGCTGGCCGGCGGGTGAGGGGAAGGGGCGCTGGCCTGCCGCCGGCCGGTAGTTCTGCGAGTTGCATTAGTTTTGACTGGTCCAGCAGTTGGTCAAACAGTGCTAATACCTCGCATCCCAATGATTCCCAATGATTAACCTTTTAATTTTTAAAAGAATTCAATTTCCCGTTAAGGTATCTTTTGTCGTAACAAATAATAAAGCACAGGGGCAAACATTTAAACACGTAGGAATCGATTTACGTTAAGACTGCTTTTCACATGGACAAACTATATGTCGCGTTATCAAGATCAGGTTGCGGAGAAAATCAGCATGTTCTTCTACCACAAGAAAATAAAACTAAAAAATATCATTTACTCTGAAGTACTTTAAAATACCTTAAAAAAATACTACTAATTATATAATCGTTAATTTATTTACCCACATTTTTATAAGACCCCCAGTACTTTTTTTACCCAACGTTCCTTTATTATTCCTGTTCCCGTGCCATTTTTTACTATAGTTCCATTTTTTTTTGGTTTTTCATCAAAACGCTGGTACAGCTATGTCATAACAGTTTTTGAAGTAACTCTGTCTGTCTGTCTCTCTGTAACGTTTTCACGGCTAAACTACTGAACCGATTTTGACGAAGATCGAAGGACATAGTAATATTATTTATCCAACCACGATAATGATATTTACGCGGACGAAGTCGTGGGCAACGCTATGACTATTATGATGATATAGGAGCGGCACATCAATGAAAAATGTTGCGAAAAAACTGGGAAAATTCATTACTTAAACCACTCTGTGACGCAGACGAAGTTGCGCGGGTCAGCTAGTTAAAAATAATACTTTAAAATATATCACAGATTCAAAAATTACGCGTATTTGTTTTATTATGGTTGACGACAACACGGGCGCAGCGGTAGAAGTCAATGACCTTTTCCTCGGCTATTAGGTATGTAATCCCGGGTCATCATGGTCATAATTGGTTTTTAATTCAATAATTCATAAGTTTAATAAAATATTTGATTGCCCTTTTCGCTGCGTCATTGATCATTAATTCATTGACCTCTAATTCGCGGAAAAATACAGTTCTTGTTCTAGCCTAACACGTGAGCTCATCAGAATCAATACATGTACCCTCTTTACAGACAGATATCTAACTGTGCCATAACTCTCATGAAAATTAAGCTTAGTATCAGTTTACTCTTTTCCGCATTGAGATTTGTTTGGTGTTGTTTCGTATCCTAATTGAAACTACGCAAAATAATGGAACTGTCATCGCAACAGCATTCATCTCTTCGAAAGAAAGAAAGAATAATATTTATTTGGACACAGTTCGTGAAACACATAATAACAAAATAAAAAGTGAAAATATTATAAAGCAATAATAGTGTGTGGCTGTGCCTCACGACTGCGCCAAAAAGGTTCATTTCAGCATTGCGAGACAAACGCTGTCTGACGCTGGTTTTCTAATGAACCCTTATGGACAAGTGACGGGTAGTACCAACAGCTTCAATACCTAAAGTAAGGCCATTTTAATAGGTAACATTTGACAATTCTTCAAAATTCAACAACGCAACCTTGTAACGGTGGGCATAAAATAA
Organism: Xanthia togata; assembly: GCA_963853775.1. NCBI lineage: Eukaryota > Metazoa > Arthropoda > Insecta > Lepidoptera > Noctuidae > Xanthia > Xanthia togata. Next base: position 22,991,512 of record OY970794.1, on the reverse strand, counting down.
TATTTTTTTTTCATTTTGTTGCTTACTGCACAATTGCTAACTTTTTTCAATTACGATTACATATTTATTGTAATAATGACCGATATGAGTAATTTTACGATTTGCTTTCACTAAACTGACAGAAGTCAAATGTTACCTATTAAAATGGCCTTACTTTAATACATATTTTTATACATCTAAATAAATAAATAAACTACATAAGGTCTATTTGAATAATTGTTTCCAATTGATGTTATTTCGACCTAAATAAACATAAACTGTATGCTAGTGTAAATAAAATTGATTTTAGACTGACTAGTACTGTTGAAAAAGTCATAAAAAAAATCTTCCATACGTCTATGCCAACCGCCATCACAGTGGTCACTTCCATACTACCCTTCTTATGTTCTTTCACTCAATACATCCATCTTTATAGCCTAATAGACCTGTACCTAATACAATATTTTTTTCGAATTTCAAAAGTGTCTAAATACAATGAATGATTTGACTTATGAAGTCCTGTAAAGTTTTTATCTCTTCTACAGACGACCTGGACATGGAAGCAATGGACGACGACGCTCTAGACGACAGGAACATATTCTCTGATCCCGAGAGTGAATGGAACATGAGGAGATCAATGTCAGCTTCCGACAGCGATGCAGACCAACCTGAGTCAGATCGGAGAGGGCCGTATATTGAGTTAGCTTAGTGTAAGGGTTGTGGTTGGTTCACCTTTTGACCTTCAGATGCTTTATAGCATAATCAGGCTCCAACGTTCCTAGGCTAGAAAACAGGCCGCCTCTCTGTGAGATTCTTGGCTTACAATCCACCACCTGGGCCCAGTGCGGCCTAATTCTTTATAGCTGACAGTTACCGGTATCACGAACATATGCGTATACTTAGCATTTGTTTCATCGTCAACGTCATTATAGCTAATGGTCAGTTCACATCGAGACGTGATGGGACGCTGAGACGTGACGGCGCACTTTTTAAGATACAAAATATAACTTTATTTACTACATACACATTTTATTGATACAATTCCAAAATGCCTCGCGGCGTGTAAGAGCGGCGCTGCGCCTCGTGAAGCCGCGTGACGCAGCGCGTGGCCGCGAGGCGCAGCGAGAAGCCGTCAGGCGATTTGTCTCTACTATTTTTCGTACAGATTTCGTGTAGAATTGATGCAGTTCAGTCTCGCTGCGCCGCGCGGTGTCTCGTTGCGCAGCGAGCCAACGACTTAATGATGCGCCTCGCGACGTCGCGCTGCGCAGCGCGAGACCACTGGCCTCTTCAAGCATCGTCGCGTCGCTTCACGTCTCGGTGTGAACTGACCCTAAAAGACCTCTTCTGCTAACAATTCCCCTCTCCCCATTCCCTCCTCCGCCATACTGTGGATCGAAAAAAGGCTCTCGAAGACATGGGAGCTTAAATTTTAAAGTGTCGGTGTTTTGCTTGAAATGGCTAATAGCCAATATTACTCATAAATATATCATAGGATGCAATCTGGTAGGCAAATTGGCAACTTATATTTTTTGCAAAAAAAATATATGGAGCTAATACTTATATCTCCGGAACTGAGAGAATAGCCGTTATATCCTTGCACACGGTGATGTAACTATTTATTTATGATTTTTTGACATACTTGATTTTTTCAGATTAGACGAGGGTTTTAAAAAAAATACAAATTCTCGTTATATGAAGTATGTCAAAAAATCATCATTCTCTCAGTTCCGGAGACTTAAGTTGCCAATTTGCCTACCAGATTGTATCCTATCATATATTTATGCATAATATTGGCTATTAGAAGCCATTTCAAGCAAAAAATCGACACTTTAAAAAGAGATGTTTCAAAATGTATGGAGCCCCGGCCACGTCTACTTACAGATGTACACCATACAAAAAAATGGGGAAACACAATTAAAACAGTTTTCAATCATCCAATTACTTTAAGTTGGCTTTGTTTGGTAGTAAAACACAAGAATGTACACTTGAAATTGCAACACACAACAAAAACCCGTCATGGCGGTAAGCTGTCATGTTGTTTGATTAATGACGTTTGACATGTTTATTTGTCTTAATTGTCAAATCACTGCGTTTCGTTCATTCTTTTGTAGACTCGAGAAATTAAAACAAAACGATCATCAAACCGCGAACGACAACGAAAGCGACTGAAGTGACAGTAGACAGTTCATGATCTATGATCAATGGCCAATCTATGGTTTACTGTCATTGTTTTTAACCACAGAGTACCTAAATTGGCGAGACGCCATGTTGAAACTCGATAAAAATAATTGATAAATATCAAATTATTACAAGAAAAGTATGCATTTAAGCAATTTATCTGTATTTTTCCCGAATTCCATAGATTTTTCTCGATTTTTCGAGGTACTGTACACATTCTAGGCCGGATTTGGAACATCTCCTTTAAGCTCTAATGTCTTGGAGAGCCTTTTTTCAATCCACAGTGCGCCGGACACCAGTTGCATTTGTTTAAAAGTATCCAAATAAGTATTCCATTTTGGGGAGGCAAATTCAAATCGATGTCATGTCAGATGTGGGTGAAAATAATTCCATATAAGATCGAAGGAAGTACTTTTCAAAGGTGTCTGGCGGTCAAAAGGTTAGTAAATTAATGTTATACTTAGCCAACTATTTTAATTTAATATACCGTTATTCATTAAAAAACCTTTAGAACTTAGACATTGTAAAGAAACGTGATCATAATATTTGACATCGCAACAGTTCCGCCGATTACTTTTGAATTAGGTATACATAGAAATACAAATAAATAAGTCTATGTTTTCTCTCTCGTAACAACACGATAATAAAATAATAATCGGACATGTAACTCTCAGTTTATCTTTATTAGATAAACGTTATTAGATCCACACGGAGGTGCGTGTTTCCGATATTATGTACACACGGCAAAATAATTAAGTATGCATGTCATCTGCCAACTGTCAGATTTTACAGGCGAAGTGCACGCCTGTTTGAAGCACAGGGAAAACCATCTTAGCTAACATATGTACATAGCTGCTTGGCAACATATCAATTTTGTTCAGTGTACCAACTCTAGAGGCAGGTCCACACCAACGCACGTGCAGGAACCGTGCGCGCTAGGCGCCCCGAATGGCTATGGACGAGTTACATTCTACGCACGCGCGCTTGTTGCGCACACGCACACGAACCGTGAGGTGTCCATACTATGTTCTTAAGATGCACGCGAATCACACCTATTCGTGTCCGCGAGAGGACATTAAAGTTGCACGCGAACTACTCGCTAACCGCTAGGTGTCCATATGTTCGAAAGATGCACGCGAACCGCACTGTTCGTGCGCGGGCGCAGAGGTGGACCCGCCTTAACAATGCAATATTTTTTAGCAAAATTTCGCTAAGTACATATAAGCCGGATTTTGAATAACCGTATCTAATTTGAACCTTTTAATCCAATTAGGTAAACTCTAAGAATGCGTGTTCAGACTGCACAATTTTAAAATGAGTTCTCTATGATCACGTTTCTGCATACTGTAACAGCAAAAAGCCTGTGGTGTTAATATGAAAAATCGCGCATAAACCAATATGAAAGATGTTTGCCAATGTGTCTTTGGTCGTTATACATTATATTATGGGACACTGACAGCAAGAACCATTTTTATCATGAATTCATCTTTCCTCACGACCCAAAAAACTAACATGACTTATCTGACATCCCTGACTAACCTAACTGCTACTTTTTGGTCGTTATACATTGTACTATGGGACATTGACAGCAAAAACCGTTTTTATCAATAATTCCTTTTTCCTCACGACCCAAGATACTAACCTGCGTACTTCTTTAGTATTTTTCCCATTATTCTTTTTATATCATTTTTAAAAGTTGCGTTACAATGTTAGTTCCTGTACCCATGAACTGGAAAACAGATACATTTGTCAAAAATCTTTCGTCTGAGGTTTAATTCATATATTATTAAAAATGTATGTCATCCTGGCTAATGTACTGAATTCAGGGAGGCCGGAACATCGACGCGAAAACTGATACCATGGATTCTGAAACATGTTTTAATAACCGACTACAAATTTCAACGCAGGGGGGTTCAGAAGCATGTACTGAATCCACAGGTAACAGTTTTCGCGTCGATGTCCCTGCCACCCTGTATAGTACTGATCTCGTTACAATGCAAAAAAAAAAGAAAAAGTAACAAAAATATGTACATATTTAATAGGTATTTACTGTACTCTAGGTATTATGTCAAAAAAGCTATAAATATTACAGGAATATTATCTTAAATGGTCATACAAAGCTTTAATAGTATGTATTTTTATCAAATTATGAAAATATACATTCAGCCTAAATTGAACTTAGCTTGAGTTTTCCCAAAGAGTTGTAGGTACCTCCTCTATATGTATAACCTGGCCTGAAAGAACACCAAGCATTCCAATTGGTTTGATGTTTAGTAGGGCCTTTTCGACTCTGCGACCTTTAAAAATTGCTACGACTGAAGGATAGAAATACAGCTCTCTTTGGAAACTTTAGCTGGGTTTTAACTGCCACCCATTACAGTTCGGATTTATTATATAAATTTGATATATTACGAAATATATTTTATTCCCAGTACAATTAGGACGCGTTCTGATTTATTTTGTATTATTGTAAATATGTACTAAGTATACAGAATTGTATGACTACAAAGAATATTTTCGCATTATCGGTGACAGTGCAATTATTTTAGTTTAATTTATTTTACAATATTAGATGTGGTGAACTGAGAAAATAATATACACCCACCCTAAGTTAAGCTAACGCCATCTATCACCAACTGAGTTAAACGATGCCCCAATAATCTTTCATACAATCTGAGTAAAATAAGAATTTATTTTATCCTGCCTATTATTTTATTGTTATTTTCGTCGGTGCCAATCTGATTTTCGACTAAGGGATCTCGCGCACTAGACGGCCACGACTACGAACAGTGGTCGCAGCGACCAGATAAACTATAGAAACCGATACGAATCGCGCCCTTGGTCGCAACGATCTACTAGCCGCAGTCCATACAACACCACTAGACGGCCACGACTGGACGAAGTAGTGGCCGTCTAGTGCGCGAGATCCCTTAGTCTAACTCCTACTATAATTTTCAATTCATCACATCGTATGTAACTAATGTGATATCATTATTATTGAAAGTTATTATCTTCTTGTAAGAATTAGTTTAATAATTTAAATATCAATTGTTATTAGCCGATAACTTCAGAATGAAATAAAGGGTCTTTAGTCGCTAAATAAAAAACGTTCTCGCTCTCTTTAAACCTATGAAGGTGACTTAAGCTTCTTAAAGGATACGTTATCTAAGAAAAGATTTAGATAACTCAAAAACGACTGGACCTATTTTAACAATTAGTTCACCAGTAGAATGCTATATTATCACTGAGTAACATAAGCTATAATTTATAAAGATATCACGCGGGCGAAACCGCTGGCGGAAGCTAGTAGTGGATAAAGACCTTTGTCTTGTTAAGACTCATTTCGTTGATAAGTATAGTTTAAATTAAACGTGCCTTAACAATGTTACCATGTGTTACCCCTATATATTTATCTCTTACAATGTCATATCAAGGATTTATGTATATCTGTATTCTGTAATAAATAATAGAAATGTATTAATTAAATATTTTGCTGATAAAATTAAACCGCAGCTAATAAGCAGCTGAAAGAAAAGTAAGGGATCCCGTGCACTAGACGGCCACGACCACGACCGCGACCAGATCAACTGTAGAAACCGATACGACTCTCGTACTAGTTCGCAACGGCCAACTAGCGGCACACCATACAATACCACTAGATGGCCACGACTGGCCGTAGTCGTGGCCGTCTAGTGCGGGAGATCCCTTAAGGTTACTTAGTTACTTTCAATCCTGATATGAAAAAATGAGGTTTTATAAGTATTGATTGTTATTACACATACATGTTATCGTCTAGTAATTAGATTAAATGGGGGTTCCATGCAAAAAAGGACCAGTTCTCAGCATTTAGTTTTCGAGATATAAGAAGTTTTGTAAAGTTGGGTGAAAAAAATGCATTTCGCGATTTAAATTGATTATTAATTAATATGTACAATTTCATATAGTAAATTACTATATACAACTTTTTCAGAATTTCAACTTAAAATGTCTGATAAAGAAAAATTGTGCCAGTTATTGAATATTTTTTCAATCCTTACTAACAATTGACTATTCTAGATACCGAATCTAGTCTTAACTGATTACCCCACTACTGGACCCTTTTTGCTTGGACGCCCACTTACGTGTAAATAGTTTGTTTAGACGTTTCTAGGTGGTCTCTCCTTTGATTGAATATCTGATTAGTATTGATTTCCGTAAGCAGTCGGCAAAAGAGGTGTTACATGTCAGTTTTTGTTATTCCTACGACACCCTATGGAAGTCTAAAATTCAATTTGAATTAGCGATTTGATTGTATAGTATTAATTTTCCAAATGATTAAAATCAGATATTTGGTCCTCGGTGATAGTGTTGTTAGCGGAAGTTTCTGTAAACGACTGTCACAAATATGTTTTAATAAAAGATATCAAATTAACGTTTTCGTTTGTATAATTTTAGTATTTAAAAAAATTGTCTGCTATTGTTCTTTTGATAGCGATATACCTCTAAAAATAGGAGCCAATATATAATATAGTCCATTTTCATCGCCTGTATAAAAATATCGCCTTTACATACCTATTATTTATCCTTCGTTGTCACTAGTACCATTAACAGTTCCATGATGGAACTACTGATTGTTTTTTTTTATCACTAGTTCCATTTTAAAAGGATCTGAAAATAATGGAACTAATGTTGAATTTGTTATCATTAGTTCCATTTTGAAAGAATCTGAAAATAATGGAACTAATGTTGAATTTGTTATAGTAGTTCCACATTATTATTTTAGGCACTTGTGATTTTTTTTAAGGGTGTAAAAACACTGAAGTTAAAAACACTTTGTTTTTATAATAATTATATTCAATAAAATCAACTTTTTTTTTATGTATGATTCAGATTAATTACATTTATTACAGTACGCGCTCAACGAAGTTTATCTAAAAAATGACCCACAGATATTTCACCTGTTATTAACTGCATTTGGGCTTTAATGACTAAGTCATTTCTGTCTCTGTAAATTCTTCGTCGTTTAGGTTGGGAGCTCTGCCCATAGTTTTTTGGCAGGGCAGTCGTTTTTAATATTTTTAAATTATTTATTTTTATTATTTACATTTTAGTCTTTATTCATGCTAGGTGGCTTTAAAACTAAAACTTCAAATAAATATAGTATGGACTACGAAAGTTTAGGTACATTTTTTTTTCACCACTAAGGTGTTGCGTTAATCTTAACCAATATGTTTATTTTTTTTATTTTACTAGCCTAAGTATGTTACTCGTGTGAAATTCAATCATTTATGAAACCGTTCAATCGTTTAGACATTCTCAGTCTTACTAAAGCCTTATTATATCGTTTGCACAGCCAAAGATGCAATGTTTGTTTTGACGTACACCGTATCTAAATAAAAGTGGTGCCCATAAATTATATACATATATTTGGAATGTGCTCATCAAGGCCTTCAATTTGATATCCAAAATGTTTTTTTTTTTTTTTCACTTTTCAAAATGTGGTTCCATTTTGAAAAGTGAAATTTTTTTTCAACACGACTGCCCTGCCAAAAAACTATGGGCAGAGCTCCCAACCTAAACGACGAAGAATTTACAGAGACAGAAATGACTTAGTCATTAAAGCCCAAATGCAGTTAATAACAGGTGAAATATCTGTGGGTCATTTTTTAGATAAACTTCGTTGAGCGCGTACTGTAATAAATGTAATTAATCTGAATCATACATTAAAAAAAAGTTGATTTTATTGAATATAATTATTATAAACACAAAGTGTTTTTAACTTCAGTGTTTTTACACCCTTAAAAAAATTCACAAGTGCCTAAAATAATAATGTGGAACTACTATAACAAATTCAACATTAGTTCCATTATTTTCAGATTCTTTCAAAATGGAACTAATGATAACAAATTCAACATTAGTTCCATTCTTTTCAGATCCTTTTAAAATGGAACTAGTGATAAAAAAAAAACAATCAGTAGTTCCATCATGGAACTGTTAATGGTACTAGTGACAACGAAGGCTATTTATTTGTGGTTGGTGGAATAAAATAAAACGTAAGCTCAGTGTGATAAAAGCGTAGGATAAAAGGAACTAAATAAGATTAGAAACAAACCAAACCCGCAAAAAAAAAAAGAGCAACATCCAAATAAAAAATCTTCTAAAGAGTTTATTTACCAAGGAGTTTGCAAGATACTTTGTGTTCCTCAATATTATAGTTATTTTAATCATTTTGATTGGATTAGGGTTCATATGATAGAAAATGAGTGTACCACAGACTAACATACTGGGTGTACTATCTGGGTACCAGTTTCTAACTCCTGGTCCGTGGCAGAAAACTATGTACAGATAGTGCAATCCACGACGACGCGCCCCTCTGCGATTACTGTACTAAGCTTTACAGCTGTACTAAGCTTAAGCTTACAGACTACAGTAGTAAGCTGTACTTTAGTACGGAGCGGAGCGGAGTGGGGCGCGTCGTCGTGGATTGCACTATCTATAACTAGGGCAGTGGTCGGCACTCATTATTCAATAGAGCCAAACATCGATACTATAACGTCTAGGATTTCTTATGAGAGTCAATCCTTTCTGTGTGTCCAAACTGTCTCAATACACTTTTCATAATCCTTAAAACTTCCATCCTCTTTCACTCCTCAACGCTTCCTACGATTAGCCAAGAAGACGACGACTTGCTAAGAAGTAGGATGCCTTCATCATCATATCAGCTGATAATCGTATGATGAGCCAATCTTACTTATTAACGATCTTATTTCCCATGTCTTGTTAATTTTTGGTGAAAATACTTCGGAAATAAATTTGAAATATACCTAGTTTGAATTTTGAAGAAAACTTGATATCTTGCTTAGTGACCGAAACCCTAACCCCTGCGAATATCTATGCTCGCACTCATCGACATTTGTACAGAGACGCGCTCTATAGGCAAAAGAGCCGCAAGCCTCGCGAGCAGCGGTTTGCCGACCACTGAACTAGGGCCATAGTTCCTCATCACTGGAATCAGACTGGAAATAGGCAGCCACGTTTGTGAAGACTCGATGACTGGACCCATAAATGAGCGGATTCGGTAAAAAACTCCGCCATGACACTAATTAAATGATCTATGACGTTTAGAATCGCAGCACTCCACTGACTTACACCTACCTCAATGCAGCACTCCTAAAAAGTATGAAAAAAAAAAACTCATGTCAATGCATTGTCAATGTTAAATGTTCTAATTTCAAACTATTCTCTTACTATATTTTTGAGCAATTATTCATAAAAAATATATTTCATATCAGATAAATTTTAACGATATTACTAGCAAGAAACCGCGCAGTTTTGCACGGTAAATTTGTGATTTGAATGTTTTTTTTTACTTTTGTATTGAATAATGGTCGGCAAAGAGACTGACCCGAAAAGTAGCCGAATATTTCATCAATGTTATTTGAAGTGCTGCAAGTTACAAAACCTTACGCCGTTGACCAATGTCATACCTTCTAGCAACGGGAAGGTGGTGGATTTCTGTGTGGATAGGATCAAATATACGGATTGGCCGCCTATTTTAAATGCACTCAGCTGTGATTTGAGCCTGCATTCAGTTTCTATAAAGTGTCGGCAGCAAGTCAAAACGGGTAATGTTGATACAACTCAGATTACAACCTGGTAATTTCGTAAAGATTTAGTAACTTTAGTGACTGTGATTTTTTTATTTTAAGTACAAGAAAATATGAAAATAATATTTTCTAAATTATTTAACTTACGTAATCCGCCAATATGGTAGGTACTTACCAATTTATTAGAGGCTTCGTGGGAAATACAAATCCATAAACCATAAAGATCGAACCTATGACCAAGAAGCGGTACCAACCCGAATTAGTCACATAGCTGCTATCGGAAGGTTAATGAGTCGCTAACCTAGTTAATTCTATTTATAGGCATTAATCATAGATAGGTACGGTTCTAGAATCTTTGTACAACAACTGGACTTTGTTCGTCATAAAATTATCACGTTTTGAACTCTAGACTCGAACGAAGAGAACAAATCAAAGTTATAAAAACAAGGATCAATCAACATTACAGATGTTAGGTAGATAAGGTTTCTGATATCTATTGGACTTTAGCCGAGAAGTATCTTATGCGTAGCGCGGGATGTGTGTGAAACTAACCAATAACAACGCTAGCTCAGCTCAAACTAGGACAGTGAAGCGATGTTATTGGTTAGTTTTCCCTCGCTACGCATCCTCGCTCGTCTCTGGTGGAAACGCAGCCTAATTATGGGGAAGGTTAATTTTTTGCAAGTTTGCCATCCGATACGACTTTTAAATTGATCTTATAATTTTAGAACTCTGGGCTCTTGATAACGGTAATTGTGCAAACTAATCCCATTTTTTTATTTGACTTCTAACAACAGTATTGGAACACATAGACTGCGAGAGACTAGCGAAAACGGTCAACAAGCGATCTGTGATACTGACAAACTTTATGCTAAGTAATTTAGTGGAGGCGGCAGCGCAACTACTCTCTAATACCACATTGTTGACAACCTTACTGCTCGAGGGGCTCCCGTTGAGGATACCGTATTTAAATCCTTTGTCTGAGGTAAGACACTTGTACGTACTTTACCAAAATACCGATCTAAATCTGCGGAGAGATGCAGTCAATAAAGCATCTATTTTGACGCCGTCTGACTCCTTTCTGTATCAGACAGAAAACGCCAGAAGTATTAAAATGAATGCAAAGCATATAACTACTGTAAATAAAATAGAAACACTGTACGAACGGGCAACTTGAATTTTGGTGCCAGCTTTTTTAATTATTTTTCCAAGTCTTCCTATATTTCCTTGTATTTTAGGCTCTATTAGCGAATCATTCTCTGCAACACATACACTTGCAACGATGTCTGATCGGCGATGCGGGCTGCCTGGCTATCTGCAAGTCGATCAAGTGTCTACCGAACATCCTGACTCTGGACCTATCCGGATGCGAGCTCACGCCTCTGGGCGCCGAATACATCGCTGAATTAGTTAAGGTATGTTGTTCTGACTCTTATAATTTTATTACCACAATCTTTTTAAAACTCAATGCCCTGAAAGGGCATCAGGGCAATCAAGAGGTAGGTACAGCGCGTATAACTAGATGCTTATTGCCAAAGGCTTTTAACCTTCCATTAATCGCAATCCACTTCAGGGGCTAACCTTCAAATGTTATCAATAACATACTGGGTAAGCTAGGAAATGCCTGGGAGAAAAGAAGTACCTACCGAAAATGTCTTTGATATTTTCTAGACTCTACCAATACCATTTTTTTTTTCTTTTCTATGCCAGTTTCAGAAGATCCATAGATACAGCGAGAACTGGACGCACACACTACGGTATCGACTGCCCGAGCTAGACACGATGGAAGGTCTACGTAGGATCACAGTTTGCGCCAACCCTCAGTTAGGGGACGCAGGAGTCGGGAAGCTCCTGGATGTGCTCTCTGATGATTTGTGGATAAAAGGTCAGTGCTGTGCATGGTTACGGCTCTTGCTCACAATGGGAGAGGCAACCGAAAGGCAATTATCCTCGAATATTGCTTCATACTTCTCTACGGACTCTCTGTTTCAGCACTGGATATTCAGAACTGTGGTATAACAGAAAACTCGGCGGCCATAATTCTAGAAATGTTGACGACCAACAAGACTCTCGTAGTAATAGATTTAAGGAACAATGATGTGAGTTTAGACTTGCTGTCCAAAGTGCGCTCTGCGCTCAGGGACAACGAAAGAGACACCGGAGGAAAGGTATTCACTACGTGTATTAGCATCATTGGACTTAGCCGGGTGTAATTAAGGCTCGAACTCGTTGGTGGCCGTGACTAATATATATACAGGGTGTAAGGGACAGCCCTCCGCAGACTGATGGGGTGAATTCAGTATATCATACTAAGATAACCGGTACATGAAATTATTTCAGGAACGTTACGGGAATCCAATAAATCTGATTTGTTTTATTAACTTACACGCAATGTATCGCTACCGTGACCAAACGTACGTAGCGAACGGCAGCGCAGCGAGCTTTCGGACGCCCTCCCCGCCTCCCCGCGGTGGTTGAACAGCTGATGTCACGCGTAGTTCGTTAGAGACTTTCAACATACATTGCTGTTTTATTTTATTTTAGATGTTTATTTACATTAATAGAGTACTGCGTACAGAGAATGTAATTTTACATTGAAATAAAGAAATAGTAACTGAAAACCCGATAAAAAAATGAAAATTTTCAGTGGATATGATTCAAAATAAGGAGCTGAATGCTCCCTCTTAGTTTGCGGAGGGCTGTCCCTTACACCCTGTATAATAATTATTATATAAATAAATAAATAATTACTTAGACTAATTAGCATGCATATATGCTAAAAGGATGAATTCGTTGTCTGTCACAAGACCCTTTCTCTCAGGGACGCGTGGTGGAGGCATCAATTTGAAATAGATATTAAAAACTTAAATCTACGGTCTCTTGGAAACTATAACGAAAATCAAACATCCAAATCAACGCAATAAAAAAATAGAGCCATTTATGCCCCATATTTTGACACGCGCAAATAAACCAATCTATTTTGTACTTCCCGTTAGTTCAGCAGCATTAAGTTTGGCGAGAAGCAAGGTCAAGTAAAGAAGAAAATCCTAAAATTGGTAATTTGTAGTTATAGGTAGGTAGGTATATGAACTGCAAAGATTTAGTTCTTAAATTTGGGATCAAAAATTCATAGGCCGTGTCTTGAAGTAACAATGTCATCGCAGTTTTCAATTCAACTGGCTCGCGTCATGTTCCTACTCGAGTTCCGCTACTCGAATTTCAAGTAGCGGAACATGACTCGCTATTATGGTTTCGCGGCGGAGGTGTGCTACCGGCGTTAGTTTGTATTTTATTACTCTATGAAAAGTTTTTTTTTTTCAATTTAAAAGTTAAGTTTGTCCTTCAATCTAGATTTGGGAATTCGGGCAGCCGAGCAAGCACAGCTTTGAGACGGAACCCTCCGGGTCCTACTCACACTTGTCCGGATTTTTTAAATAAATAAAACAACTATCTATTTATGTAACATATTTTCGTAAACGATTACGACCAATCCGGTCATTTTGACAGTTCAACAACATTCATTGCGTTATTTACGTCGTAGAGCAGATGTTTTTTCGAACTTAGGAAGCAATGGATTAGCAATCTGTTTCAGAACGATTCAGATTCTGATTGATCGTTTATTACGCAATTAGGGTACGGGTTTATATGATTCTAAATGCCTTAGTTAAAATACTAATTATTCATTTTATTATAATTATTTGTTGGTAGGGTAACACGGGCCAAAGCCAAATGCTACCCCTAAGAGTAGGTACTACTTACTAAGTGATAATTGGTGATAATGTATGGCATGGTGATATTTTATGTTTTTACTTTGTGTTGTCTGTGCGTGTGATATTTGTGCGACATAAATATACAGGGTGTTTGGCGCATGGACCGACACAATTTTTTCAGGGATTTGGGAGGTCATTAGCTAGGTTCTAGCTAAGTTCAAAATAGCTTTTAGTTTTTTTTATAATTAATTTAGAAGTTGTAAAATTTCATTCATTAAATACAAAAATTAACTTTGGAAGCTTGTAAGGAATTTTCTTGAAACCAGTTGTATAAAACAAAGATGTTTTTAGATTTGAAGGACTTTGGAGAATGCAACAAAATTTGTTTTGTGCCACTACACCCACAAACAAAAAAGTTATTTCAAATTAAAGGACACATTTTGGGAATTTTTTTCATTTTAAAAAAATAATCATATGTAACCAACCGTGACATTTGGGACAAAGGGTGTATGGATAGAACCTAGCTAATGACCTCCCAAATCCCTGAAAAAAATGTGTCGGTCCATGCGCCAAACACCCTGTATATTTATGTATCTATTATTTAGGATATGTATATATCTGTGTATCTATTCTAGTATATTGTATAGTTTTTATTTGCACCAACGACAGCCCCATTTTATGTCCAGGCAAATCACTGTCCATTCCAAGGTTGCCTGGAAGAGTCGCGATTTGTTTTTTTTTGTTATGTGTTTTTGTGGTGTACAATAAAGTATATATAAATAAATAAATATAAGATACTGGAGGTGTAGTAATTAATTTATATTGAATGGCTAGTTTTTGATGAATTATGTTGGCTATTTGGTCGTGCCTGTGTTTATAGTCAGTCTGAACTATTGCTTTACATGCTCTAATATCTAATGTGTTTAATAGTTTCAGAAGAACTACGAGTATGACATCGTCTACAAATGTCTGTAGAAAGAGGGACACCCATGATGTGCTTTTGGTAGTTACGGGTTTCAATAACTTGGTCTTGAATTGCTGTCATGAACCCTTCAGTCTCAGGGAATAAATCTCCGCGCCTGAGCCATTCGTTCGACGCTAGCTTGGCAAAGTTCTTGGCGATGTCTTCTATGGAGAGACTTCTGGGTCCATTCTGATATTTTAGTCTGTCTGTCGGTCTGTTTCTCATTAATTTGTGTAGTTTTATTTGACATGTTTAGCGGGTTTAGTTTTCGACAATTGTAAACTATTGCTTTGTGTAGGGTAGACGTTGTGCTTTTTGTGTTAAAATATTTTCTTAGAGTACTGATTTGCTTATTGTGATGGTTCGTTATATCTATCTATTCCTCGTCCTCCTTCTTTCCTAGCGACTAACACTACCCAAGTGTTAGTCGCTGTACGCAAGATCGAGGGTGGTGTTTTCTATATTTGGTCAAATTGGTGTTAATAACGCGTTGTAGGCTTTTAAGTTCCGTTTTGGCCAGCTTATTTTACCAAAGGAATATGTACGGACGGGTATCGCATAGGTATTTATTTATTGCTTTAATAATTATTTTGGAATACAATTGAGTGTTTAAAATAATAATAATAATAACCGCCGTATCTCTACATCGTGGTGGGGCTTGAGAGCTCCGAACTCCAGGTCTGTGCCGGGAGAGTTTACTTTGCCGGAACAGGTCTGGGATGAGGAGCCAGACCAAGAGAGATACAGAAACCCGCAGGACAGCTTGTGGCGAGCTGTTGGGCAGTAGCGACCCCACGGGCCTTATCTCCGGGGAGAAATCTTGTTCCTCACCTCTGGCTTGCCTTTATTGGCCTGCTGGAGTGAACACTGACGAGGAGTAGAGCTCTCACCTCTTTATTGCCTTTATTGGCCGGCTTGAGTGGAGATTCGCAAGAGCAAATGTGCTCGGAGGAAGGAAGTATTCCCGTAAGATGCGGGTAAGGATCTTGACCGTACTTCCGGGATTGTCCTGATAGCTGTAGAATACCGCTCCACTCCTTATAAGCACCTCAGGACATGTTGCCCCCTTGTCGCTACGACACTTTGTGCTAGCGACCGTTTTCGGGGTCCCATTATTGAGTGTGCAAGTCACTGTGTATTTTATAAAAGATATTGGTAGAGGAGCTCGTGGCTAAGTAGTAACTGCCGCACGGGTCGATCTGTCAGGTTAAGCTACGCTTGCCGGGATTGGTCTGTGGATGGGTGACCATCTTTACATACCGAGACTCCTCCGTGCCTCGGAAAGCACGTTAAGCCGTTGGTCCCGGTTGTCATTCGTGGATCTTTGACAGTCGTTACGGGTCGTCAGAATCCCGAAAGTCTGACAACCAGTCTTACCAAGGGGTATCGTATTACCCAGTTACTGGGTTGTGGAGGTCAGATAGGCAGTCGCTCCATGTAAAATACTGGTATTCAGCTGCATCCGGTTAGACTGGAAGCCGACCCCAATATAGTTGGGAAAAGGCTAGGCAGATTGATTGGTCAGGCAGGGGCCATAGTCTTTCCATAGTTCTAGATAACCAGTTCACTTAGCCACCCAAACCCATAATCCAATATCTTTGTTTCCATATCTTGCAATAGTCCTGCACCAACCGGGGGTTGACATTGGGTGCACTAGCATAGTGCGTTTCATTAAACACGTCTAACGGGCCTCTGCGAGTTGGCTTCGGTCCCTCGTACGCCTTTCAAAGGTCCGGGACCCTAGAGTCCCGAGAAATGTCAAAGACGTAAAATAATAATAATAAAGTTTATTCAAAAAGTAACATACAATGTGCGTGTGTGTGTAACAAACTAAGCGTCGCGTCGATTGTATCTTGTGGCTCTGGAGTGCGAATTTTTCAGTTATAAAAGTTACAGTACAGTTTGAGAATCTATATCTATACTAATATTATAAAGCTGAAGAGTTTGTTTGTTTGTTTGTTTGTTTGTTTGAACGCGCTAATCTCGGAAACTACTGGTTGCAATTGAAAAATTCTTTTTGTGTTAGATAGTCAATTTATCGAGGAAAGTTATAGGCTATATAACATCACGCTACGACCAATAGGAGCGGAGCATAAATGAAAAATGTTACAAAAACGGGAAAAAATATTCCTTTTTGAGAGCTTCCGTTGCGTGCGCTGCGTAAACGGTTTAAGTTACGCAAATATCATGTATGACGGAATTGTTCCGCTTTAAAAGTTCTAAAAATAAGTCCGCGGCGGTATATGTCTATCTTTTAAGATTTACTCACTATAACCTTTTTTATCGTAATCAAATTTGTTCGAAATTAATGCATTATTTACGAAGGAGTTTTATCAACATAATATTAATCCATAGCCAAATAAATATGTTATTAATCACAAGTATTTAAATGTAAACAAAATTGTCCTTGACATCACTTGATTTCAATGAACATCTTAGGAGATATAATAATTTTAAAAGAACTCCGCAACAAAATAAATAGATATGTGCGGGTTCACGTGCGCATGACGCGCAAGACGCGGCGGGTGAGGGGGAGGGACGCTGGCCGGCGGGTGAGGGGAAGGGGCGCTGGCCTGCCGCCGCCCGGTAGTTCTGCGAGTTGCATTAGTTTTGACTGGGCCAGCAGTTGGTCAAACAGTGCTAATACCTCGCATCCCAATGATTCCCAATGATTTACCTTTTAATTTTTAAAAGTATTCAATTTCCCGTTAAGGTATCTTTTGTCGTAACAATTAATAAAGCACAGGGGCAAACATTTAAACACGTAGGAATCGATTTACGTTAAGACTGCTTTTCACATGGACAAACTATATGTCGCGTTATCAAGATCAGGTTGCGGAGAAAATCAGTATGTTCTTCTACCACAAGAAAATAAAACTAAAAAATATCATTTACTCTGAAGTACTTTAAAATACCTTAAAAAAAGACTACTAATTATATAATCGTTAATTTATTTACCCACATTTTTATAAGACCCCCAGTACTTTTTTTTACCCAACGTTCCTTTATTATTCCTGTTCCCGTGCCATTTTTTACTATAGTTCCATTTTTTTTAGGTTTTTCTCAAAACGCTGGTACAGTTATGTCATAACAGTTTTTGAAGTAACTCTGTCTGTCTGTCTCTCTGTAACGTTTTCACGGCTAAACTACTGAACCGATTTTGACGAAGATCGAAGGACATAGTAATATTATTTATCCAACCACGATAATGATATTTACGCGGACGAAGTCGTGTTGCCCACGACTTCGTCCGCTATGACTATTATGATGATATAGGAGCGGCACATCAATGAAAAATGTTGCGAAAAAACTGGGAAAATTCATTACATAAACCACTCTGTGACGCAGACGAAGTTGCGCGGGTCAGCTAGTGTTAGATAATTATTACACATTTACCATAAACAAAAGATGAGTGAAAATAAAATAAAACATTCGTGCGAATCTGAACACAACGTTGAAACAAGTTGGGCTTGCGCTGTGGTGTGTTTATGTGTGCATGTAATATGTGTGTGATTGTGTGTGTAGGTGCTATATCAAGGCTTCGGTGTCGTCGTATGATAGTTTTAAAAGAGCTAAAGTTCGGTTTTTTTACAGATTGTGGTTGAGCAGCCCTTTAGGTGCTCATGCTCACTCAAATGTCTCGCTGATGGTGGCGTGTGTGTTGGATCATTTAGCTCCCTTCAAAATGGTTGAGCTGAATGGTGCTGATCCATGCGTCATGTTCGTGAACGGGCGCCGTCAGTTGGGACTGGTCATCTCTAAGCTGCCATGGCTTATTTTAAGTTTTTGAATGATTCTTTTTTTCTTTTTATTACGGACGCTTTAACGAACGTGCACGTCTTATTACATTGTTCTCACATGCATCATTTCAAAATGAATGATGTAACCAATATTTTGTATCAATTTTATATTTTATTTAAAAGAGTGTCCGTGGAGTTTCTTGCCCGTTCTTCTCCATAGGTACCTACTACGCTTTGGAATGGGCAACTAGCTTCATATTTTTGACTGACCGACCCCTTGACAATTCAAAAGTGCCTTGTAAATGGTTTAATTGAAATAAATGCTTTGAGTTTGAGTTTGAGTTGAGGTCGCAGATTTTCCAAACTTTGTTGTAATTGTTGGGATGGGAAAAATAGGTACAGCGTCTAGCTAGTTCGGATTTGGCATTTGGTACGGAATCTCTGAAGACACGCTTGTTTATTATGTCGCTAATAGTCGGGGCGTTTTTTTATTGTTGCGTGATATTTAAGCGTGGCTTGGAGTTCGAATATTTGTCGTACCCTGAGAAGGTCTGTAGGGAATCTGAAAGGTTTTTTTTAGTGCAACCTTGATCAGTGCCCATTGTGCCCTCTCTAGTGTTATAAATGTGCTTTTATTAGCACCTCCCCAAATGCAGATATAGTACTGTATTATTGACTGGCAGAGTTCGAAGTAGACCATTCTCCAAATATCGATCGGAGTACAGTCGCGGAGTTTTTTCAAGACGTGTATTAGTTTTCGTACTCTGGAGGAAAGAGCATAAATGTGGGCTTTGTACGTTAAGTTGTCGTCTATGGTTACCCCGAGATATTTAATCGTGTCAGTACGTTCAAGGGCTATGCATGCGCAGGGATGATGTGTCAGATGTGAGGCAATATTGGGTTCCTGTGGACAGGTTAGAGGTTTTAAGGACATAGTTTGAGAGGCACTGAAGGATCTTGTTTTGGAGAAAGCAATATATTTACTTTTACCAGCGTTTAATAATTTTTAATTTAATTTAATTTTAATTTAGTGTCAGTAGGTTAGTGTCTAGGGATTGCGCTATCTGAGAGGCCTTGTTCCGCCAGTTGATACACTCGGTCCCATGACGTGTCGTGGAATACGATAACTGTGTCGTCAGCGTAGGATACGAGTATCACTGTAGCGTTTTTAAAAGGGAGGTTTACTAAGTCATTAATGTACAGCGTAAACAACGTTGAGCGAAGGGTACTGCCCTGTGGAACACAGAACGTGATAGGGAGCGACCTGCTTTGGTGACTGCCTATTTTACAATATTGTTACCTCGATTTTAAGTAGCTGCTAAACCATTCTAGAGGTGTTCCACTTATACCTGTTGCCTCGAGTTTCTTTAAAAGCAGTCCAGGTGACACGGTGTCGAATGCTTTTGCCAAATCAAGAAAGACACCATTACAGCACTGTCCATTTTCTATGTGATGGGAGACTTGATTTGTCAAAAGTGACACCGCGTGTTCGGTGGATTTTCTTCGGCAAAATACGAACTGCCTATCGGAGACAATGTAGTGCTTCTCTATAAAATTTACCACCCTTGTTTACAATTTTTTCTAAAATTTTAGAGACTATACTCAAATGAATTTTAGTCTATGTTTAAATTGTTGTGTAAGTTTAGTTTTTATTGCCCTATGTTTAATTTGCTTCTCTTGAATATATCCTAAGTATTTGTATGTTCCATGTTTATCTAAGTAATCTATGGTTTCACCTGACTGTGTGGTTTATGAGTGTTCGTATGTTTGACCTGCTTGACTGATTTGATTTTACACTTTATTAATTCCAAATTCCATTCCTATATCGCTCGAATTTATCTGTGTGTGTAAAATTTGTCTTTGGCATTTGCGAGTTCATTTAAATCCTGTAGTGAAGAAGCGTACAATTTTATATCATCCATGTAGAGCAGGTGGTTAATTTTACAGTTGTGTCTGTCCGTCCGTATGCCATCTGTAGTGTCATTGTAATTAAGGTTATATCCTGGCATTAGTCAATTTACTTTGTTTGATAGCGGGTTTAAGAGCAAGACAGAACCATAGTGGGCTGAGCGAGTCACTTTGATAGTGTGTCTTTGCGAGTCTCGTTGGATCTTAATGAGTTCTGTCTCAACAATGGTTGTACGTTGTTTTATAGCTAATAGTTTTATAGAATTTCGTTTCACATAAAAGAAATCTAATATTTTCGTTTCATAGAATAATTTTTTGATTTTTAAATCATTGATTTTTGTTTCACATAAAGTTTATTGTTAGAATAATCATATCATAGAATAAGAAATCAAAAATATTCTGTATCGTTTTATTTAATATAAAACTTATTACCAAGAATAACATTTTATCAAGTGACAGTTTGCTGCAAGCGAGCATGCAGCATGCAGCGTGCAAGCAAGCATACAAGCAAGCATGCAACATGCAGCAGGCATGGTTTCTGTCACGGCTCCTGCGCTGCGGGGCTCCGGCGCGCCGGCGGTCCACGCTTATCGTCGCACATGGTATTCACGCTCATCACCGTGCTGTCGTTACTATCTTTTGGTATCATATACGTACTTCCTTCCGCTATGTATGTAGGCATCGTTGTTGGTTTTTTAATAAAAGTGTTGATGTAATTATAAAGGAATGGGTGAGTGTGTGTAAATGTTTTATGCCAAAAGTTGTGAATATAGTCAGAACCGGGTGCTTTCCAACTGTGTAATTTTTGAAGGACGTCATGTAATGTATAATTGGAACTTGTTCGAACTCCATTTGTTCAGTGTGCAAATAATTTTCTGCCTCTATTTTAACCCAATCGGCTTTAGTCCTATGACATATTGGCCTCTCCCAAACTGACCAAAATTGTTGAAGTTCTTGTACCGACGACGGTAAACTATGGTTTGTGTTATTTTCGTTATTACTGGGTGCGGTTTGGTTTTTGGTCGAATTTTTTAACGTTCGAAAAAACTGCTTTTCGTTGTTTCGAAATTTATTATTTTGTATTTTGCGAAGTGTACAATTATTTTAAATGTTTAATCTACTATTTACAACAGTGAGTTCTATTTTAGTACCGTGTATCTTAGAAATGTGTGAGTTGTGTGTTCGGTTCTTCACGAATTGAGTGTATTCTGTAGTTTTCTAGTACTATGTGTACTTCTCTAACTAGCCGCCAGCCTCTGTTTCCTTGTATGTCTTTAACTCTTAATAATTCTAATCTTTGTTTTTTTGATGGTTTTTGTTTAGGTATATAATTTATTTTTGTGGGATGAATGCTTGTGAAATGCTGTAGTGTATGTGAGAATGTTTTCTCTAGTTCTTGACATATTTCCTGACTTACTTCGACGTTTGTTGTATTATGTTATGTGTTTATAATGGTAGTCAAGGCTCCAATGACAATGCTATTCAAGAAATTGGGCTCGCTTCCTACTTCGGTTTCTTGTGTTTGTGTTTGATTATTAACATGTGCATGTTCTATGTTATTATTTGTGGCTCCTTGTGTTGGAGTCTATATTTATAAATCTCTTGAACACAAGTACACAAAATAATCAATATTACATGTGAATTTTAAAATCAGCCCCTATTTTACCTCTTTGGGGGATGATTTTACAGAAACGCTTGAAATGTGTACCTAACTCTTTATTTCTTACCAAAAGCATAAATTTAAATTTTCATAGCCCTAACTTAAGAAATGATAGGTTTCTCATACAAACTTTCATCCCCTATATCATAGGGTTATTTTTTAGACAAAAAGTTGCCTATGTCCTCGGGATGCCATTTATCTCCTTGCCAAATTTTATCGAAATCCGTTCAGTGGTTTAGACGTGAAAAGGTAACAGACAGACAGACAGATAGACAGTTACTTTCGAATTTATAATATTAGTATGGATAGCATTATTTTTATGTAGGTACTCAAAATAAACTACACGTGAACTCATGCAAGCCTAGTACTTTTTGTTAGGTTAGCCTCAGAAATTGTGCACAACGTGTCGTGAACAGAATACAGTCTTGTATGATAACTTTATTTATTTATTTATATATACTTTAAAGTACACCACAAAAATACATAACAAAAAAATAATTAAACACTAGAAAATATACAATGGGCGGCCTTATCGCTTTCTGCGATCTCTTCCAGGCACTTTCCGATTTTAAATGAAACAAAGCCTATATTCTCTTCCAAGTTAATCTCTGTCTCTGTGAAAACTACATGAAAATATGTTCAGTAGTCCCGAAGATGTGCGCGAACAAACAAACAGACAAACACCGGATTCTACTGTTTTATTATGACTGTCTAGATTTATAAATTTATTTAGTGAAATAGACGATGATATACAGGGTGTCCAAGAACCTGGCGTCCAACTGGATTCCCACGATGCCCCAAGTTCTAACAGTACTCAGAAAAATATTTTAAAAAATCCACCCCATGTACTTACAGAATTATACTGATTTCAAAAAAAAAGGGGAAATGAGCACCCTGTGACATACTTTTGAATGCTGTGACTGCTAATGCTGATAATTTCGATATTTCTTGGAGGTTTTGTAATCTAGGGTATTGCTGTGTCTAAATAGAATGTAAAAATAAAGTACTTATTGTACCATTTTAAAATAAAATATTATTTTAACTAAAGGTGATATGGAAAACTATTGAATTTCGCAACTTTGACCGACTGTAGTGTAAAAAAAATGTACCAAAATAGTATGGCAAGTGACGTCAAATTTTGACGCGTTTATTCCTCTTTTTAAAAAGGTATAATACTTACACATTAATTTGAAAAAAAAAAATTTGATAATATTTTTACTCAACAACCCAATTTTTACGAAGTGCCTACCTACTAACGGTAACTGTCGGACCCTTTCTTATCTTAGAAACTGTTATGTTACTACTATTATTTACTTCGGTTCCAAGAGTGAGCAAGAAGGAAATACACACAGGTAGATGGGTTCCCAGTAGAATAAAAGCAAAGAATGTTAGTTTAAAGATATTTTATTACAATAAATGTTCAAAATGTTGACCACCCGCGGCAATACAAGCTCTCACTCTCCTTAAAAAGGACCGCTTTATGTTTCGCGAGTAACTTTTTTGACGTATCACCTGCACTGCTTGTGTTATCTTCTCACGAAGGTCAGCGATGTCATTAATGGGCTTCGCATAAACGAGCTCCTTCATAGTTCCCCAGAAAAAAAAATCCAGCGGATTTAAGTCAGGTGAGCGGGCTGGCCACGGGATTGTTCCTGATCGCCCAATCCACCTGTTCGGGTATTGCTCGTCCAAAAACTCTCTAACGGATACGCGAAAATGTGCTGGACAGCCGTCGTGTTGGAACCACATATCTGGTGGGGTCTCTTCTAGTAAGTTTGGCAAATCATTTTGAAGAAAATTTAAATATGATTCGCCAGTCAAATTCTCGGGCATCTCAAATGGACCAATAATATTCCCACAGAGAATACCGGTCCACATGTTCACTTTGAACCGGTACTGGGATCTATCTTCTCGCATCAAGTGCGGATTTTCCACATGCCACTCGTGCAAGTTGTGTAGGTTCATGTAGCCATCCTTCTTAAATGTTGATTCATCTGACCACAAAATTTTGTCGATAAAGTTTTCGTCTTCTCGATGTTTTTGCAGGATTGTTTCACAAAACGCGACTCGGCTCGGATAGTCTCGAGGTAAAAGACTTTGCACTCGCTGTACGTGGTACGGATGATATTCTTCTTTTTGGAGAATACTGTGTGCTGTGCTCTTCGGTATCCCCGTATCAGCTTCTATTCCTCGCACAGAGATGCTTGGATTTGCCGACACCGCCTCTAAAACTTCATCGCGTATGAAGTCATTTACGGGTCGTCCTTCACCAGCTACTTGATTGGGGAACCGCCCGTCACATAGTGATCTGTGCACATTAATGAAAACTCGATGGTCGGGATATCGCGTAGCCCTCGGATACCTTTCTCTGTAAAGTCTCGCTGCAGCTCGTCCATTACCTCTACATTCTCCATAAATGTAGTGCATATTTGCGTATTCTTGCGGAGTGTAGGTCGCCATGGTAGCACACACAAAACACAAACTGTCCAAACACAGGCAAAGGTCGTCGTAAAGAGTTCGTTTCAAAGTCCAGAGCACAAAGAGTAATCGAGTCCAATAAACAAAGCTTTAAATCGTAGTACGTGATCAATGGTAACAATAAGAGAGAGGTGCGTAGTAACGGCAGGAGGCAGTGACGCGTACTGACCGTACTGTTATCCTAAATAGCACGATCCCAGATAGCGTCACTATCTATCTCACTCGCACCTCTAACCTTTTTCTCCCTCACTCTTACCTGAATAATGGGGTACCATAAAGAAGAACCAGCAAATCGCAAAGATAGTTTCTGTCTTGCTCCCTCCTGTTGTAATAACGAATCACTATGGTGAGATGCATGCACATACCGTCCCTTACGGTCTAACCTGTTTTTTGAGAGGCCTGTTGTTATTTTTATGAGCATACAATAGTAATTCTTTAGAGGTTAGATTCAATTCGTCGTAAATTTTTCTTTCTAAGAATTCTGTAAGACATCGTAAAAATTGGGTTGTTGAGTAAAAATATTATCAAAAATTTTTTTTTTCAAATTAATGTGTAAGTATTATACCTTTTTAAAAAGAGGAATAAACGCGTCAAAATTTGACGTCACTTGCCATACTATTGTGGTACATTTTTTTTACACTACAGTCGGTCAAAGTTGCGAAATTCAATAGTTTTCCATATCACCTTTAGTTAAAATAATATTTTATTTTAAAATGGTACAATAAGTACATTATTTTTACATTCTATTTAGACACAGCAATACCCTAGATTACAAAACCTCCAAGAAATATCGAAATTATCAGCATTAGCAGTCACAGCATTCAAAAGTATGTCACAGGGTGCTCATTTCCCCTTTTTTTTTTTAATCAGTATAATTCTGTAAGTATATGGGGTGGATTTTTTAAAATATTTTTCTGAGTACTGTTAGAACTTGGGGCATCGTGGGAATCCAGTTGGACGCCAGGTTCTTGGACACCCTGTATAACGAAAACGAGCGCGTAAAATTTAATGAACTGACCTTTAGGCGTATAAATATTATGGAATGGATGGATGTATTTACTCAAAATAAAATTATTTGAACATAATACATACATAAACTCACGCCTTCTTCCCATGGGGATAGGCAGAAACTACAGAACGCCACCTGCTACGATCCTATATTATTTGAATTTTTGAATAAATTGTCTATCCCTGTACAGTTTCTATTTTGCCATTTTTTTACTACGTAAGATATTAATTTATTTACGCCCAAAGACGAGTTAAAATTAGTGTTGAAAAATGGATGTTTCGACGCTTATAACTTCCAAACCAATATTTTTTCCAATTCTACTTCTATACAGGGCTAGATAATGACAAGACAAATTGATATAATTTTCGTTTTGAATATACACCATCAAACAGACGAGTAATCATAATACGTTTGTATGGAAGAATGACCGACTAGCGTACCCTTAACGTACGCTTCAACGACTGTCAACATTCAAACGTAGGTACACCGGGCGGCCGCACCCTGTAGGTATTTCAGCCCTGCTTCCAGATTGCGGACTGGCCAGTATGTTATTATCCCACGGTTTGAGCTATTTTAATTATCATTCCGATACGAGATAAAAAGACTGGGCTATGCGGTTCTGTTGGGAAATTTTGTAAGGATTTCACTGATCAGATGCAAATAAATATAATACAAGAACTGTATAAGAAAACGGAATGTCGTAGATGGTAGCATACAAAATAACTATTACTTTTTGGTCACAACGCACATGATAATTTTGGACACTGTACAAACATTAACATCTTTGTTTCAGTTTTCATGGCTTGCTAGCCTTAGTGGGTCTTCGAGTGAAAGATTGTTTAAATCAGTTCCATTCAAGTTAGTAAATACAATTATTTCAGTATCAACTCTATTAGCATTTTTATTTACATCCAGTTATTATTTACCATAAAATTTTATTTACATTTAATTTTAGAGTTGGATTAAAAGTTATGAATGGGAGAACAACGCCCACGAAATATGTTAGCAAGACTAGTACAGCGAAGAAAGAAAAGTAAGTACTCAATTTCCTATGCAGGGTTACTTGCTGAATTATTAGCGAACTCGCTAATTAATTAGCTAGTAACTCTGTGCGGCAAACGCATTTACGCGTTCGTTGCCGCACTTGTCGGGTTAAGGAAATCTGCCAACCCTGTTTGGTAAATGGCTGAAACTGCGAATAACATTAAATCATAACCACCATAGAAACGGATTTGGTCGACGGAAGAATAGACAAAATGACAGATTGTGATTGTGAATATGTCATTTTATCTATTCTTCCGTCGGCAAAACCCGTTTCTATGGTGGTCGTGCTACACGTGCTGTATTCCCCGAGAAAAAAGCAAGTTATGTTATGTCTAGTTTAGACTGGGGCTATTGCATTAACTGGGCACCATACTGCAGACGGCTACTGCGAAATATCTAATGGAAAAATCCAATTACATACTACAGACGGCTACTGGCAAAAGCAAATCCAATTGAACATTGTATGATCCGAAGATCTGATCCAAGTCAACCCTTAGACCTTACATGAACTTCTCATTTCCAGAGACTACGCTGAGTTACTAGAGGAACAGCTCCAAGAAGAGATCTCGCACAGGCAACAACTTGAAGAGCTGAACCAACAGTTGGTAGACCAGATGAAACAGTTGAAACAACAGCAGATACGACTGTGGGGCAACTGTGGAGCGTCTTCAGGTAAATTACGATAACATGAACTGACCAAGTCTTTCGATGCGTTTGAAAATTCTAAATCCACTCTTGGTTGAGTCATCCACTCCAACGTTATTTATTTTAAAATGGTAGAATGATGTGACCGGCAATCAACACATGAATGTCAGACAATATTTTTTAGGGGACGATGAGAAAAAACGACTGCGTCATTTCCGTTTTGACATTTAATTAAATCGAGGTTCCACATGTAGACATGTGGAACTGTCTAAACCCTCGCCACAAGTTAAATCCGCAACACCTTTATATGTTTTTTTCGTACTATCCAGGTTCAGAACACTCCTTCGAAGCAAGTTCGAGGTCAGGTGACTTATCAAGCAGTTCTGGTTCGACGAGTTCTGTGCCTATTGACCAGAACACGCTGTCTTACATACAGCAGGCATTCAAAGATATATACGCGTTCATAAAGAATAACCAATGCTACGGGTTATCGCCTAATGGGTTAGTGTCATTCTCGAACGCAACATTTATTTCAAATATCTGGCTTGAACAAGTGGGTGCATTTCTTCTTTAGGGATAAGGGGTTATTAAGTATAGGTACTACCTGCTACCGATTTGTATTGAAACTCAAGAATAAGGCCAACTTGGAAATTGAAACCCAATAATAAAGTTTGGACCCAGATGGTCAGCCCAATATGGCACTAAGATTTAATCTTCTTAATATAATCCCCAGACAATGTATTCACGAAACATTGAAAGAGAATGTACCAAAGCAGCAGCCAATCGAGGACATCGCGGAAGTGGAAGAAACATCATACAGTGAAGATATAAGAGTCAACATAGCGTCAAAGAGACCGCAGAGTTCACACCAATTCATGGATAAAATGAAGGTCAACAAGACGACTAAGTCCGCGCACCTTTTAGGTAACTCGCAGCGAGTGGACGCAGATGAAATGGTAAGAGGTTTGAATACTTGCAACTTCCGCCAAACATTTGCCTAATTTTGTTGCAGCAGTCTTCAGGGAAGCGTTGAAAGAACACGGTTGTGATATATCCGGGACAAGTGGAGACTTATGTAGATTCTAAATATCTCCAAATGAGGACGACAATGTAGAGTAAATAGGATGTTACCAACAGTTCATTTATTTGTTATCTTATTATTTCCAGAAACTGGAGATGATTGAAAGACAAATGGGCGACACGAGGAACGCACACCGCGAGGAATTGAATACATTAGAGGAAAATATAATTTCTACAGAATCGAAGCCTAATAAAAAAGTAAGTCCAACCTTCGACTGCTAACTACTAGTTAGCATTGGCAATGTTCGATCGTACAATTTGAAAAAGTTTCGAGCATCAGAATCGTCATCATTATGACGCGGTGGTATATTACGCTTTGCACGGTGATGTTAGGTGATTTTGAGTAATATTGGAAAAGAGATTGGAGATCTGTTAGAGGCCTATCAAAAATGCTGGTATTAGCAGGGAAAACGCTTTTCAAACATGTTTATTTTATTACAGAGCATACACAGGCAGAGTAGCCCCTGCAGTAGCGTGGTTAGCGACTCGGACACGCTAATATGTTCGCCAAAGATAACGAAGCGCTCCATACACCCGGTCCCGGTCCTAGTCAACCCGCTGGAGGCACTCTGTTCTTCCTCATCCGAGGACAGCTCGTGACGGACGTTTTGTATGTATATATTTAATATCATTTTTTATGTACGATTAAAAATTGTTTGGTTTATGTTTGGGTTTTACTGTCTCATATCTTCTCATAACTAAGTTACAGACGAGAAAATACATATGTATTTGTTATGGTTAAAATAAGGTAAAAGATGGATTACAACTGGTTGACTTAAGAGTAAAGACAGGTATTACATAATTATTCTGTAACCACAAGGTCTGTACAAGAAATGGGTGAGCCCTGCCTCTTAAACTAGGGTGACCTGAGACAGTGATCAGCTATAAGATATTAAACAAAACTTGTGAAGTGAAGTGTGTCAGTTTGCTATGTTTCTGTTTCTTACGTGGTATTCTGTTCTTCCTTCCACTCATAAAGCGTATCGAGATTCGCTTTATGAGTGGAAGGAAGAGGAAGTTCTTGCGGGGATGGAAAAGCATCCCTTTGCGGCGAAGAGTCTTCCGTCGGTCGAGAACGTTTAAAATATCTATTCGTGTTTACATCTGATGTCTGGTTCCGATTAAGTTACGATTGGGATCGAGTTTGTTGTCCGAGTTATGAGAGTTTCGGGCGGCGTGCGCTGTACTCCGGACATGTTTCTAAATGAGTTATAGAATAATAATAACCACAATAATATTAAAAACTCAACCAGAAATCACCAGTCTAGCGGGCGGCGCGCTTTTGTTGTTTTAAGCGAAGGCGTAGCCGATGCGATGTTCGTAGCCGTCCCGTAGCAGACAATCGTAGCAGCGTAGCAGTGACGTCAGCCGCACGTAGCGCGTCGCTATTTAGAGACCGCTGGCACTGGCTCGCACCTCCACCACTTTACCGGGCACGGGTTCGAATCCAACGAATCACATATACACTTCAATGCCAATGCCAATGCCGATTTAGTGCTACACTTCCAAACTTACTTGTATCTCTCTCTAAGACCACCTAGAGGGTCAACCGTCAACCACAGATAAGGGATCGGTAAGTGGGACAAGGAATCAAAATTTACTCAAGCAACCAATCACAAAAACAAAAATTAGGGACAGAGAGCACCGAGGACAACCGACACACGTCCACACCGTTAAGCTTCCGAAAGCCGAGTCCCAAAACAAAGATGACTTAGGAAGTTTTTTTTTTAAGTTAGCCTATGAAGCTTACTGCTTTAGTAAACAATAGAAACAGCATCACGCAATTTTCCTATAAGAAATTTTACTTAATTAATTTTTCAAGTACCTATGCTGACTGATGATCAACAATGCAAACATTCTGGCCACCTCACTCATAATATATTTTGCCATGTTTCTATCACGCGGGGTTTTACGCCCGCGTGCGTGCCGCACCCGTATGCGTGAGCGCACCCGCCTACCAAGTGCGTGTGACATGCATGACAGGAAAAGTATTTACGAAACGATAGCATGCGGGCGGCACACATACAGGTCAGACGCGCATAAATCCGTACGACACATTGGCATGTGATGGATGGATCATAGATCATTAGCATCAAACAGTAACATTGGAAAATCATGCATGCAAGCTAGACTAGAGTTCAGCCATGACTAGCAGGCACTAAGCAGAATCTGAAGAATACTAATCTAAACTACTGCATGCAGTTTTTATACTTAATATCTTAGAAACTAATAGAAAAGACATTTTAAATTACAATAACAGTTTATTATACTAAATTACACTACAAATATCTAACCTATTCACTTCTTGGTGTCGCTTATTTCTACATTCTTTTGCTGCAGCTTGGCAATCATGACCTTCTCTTTAGCCTCTTTCCTGGCTTGTTTCTCTAATTTCTTCTGTTCCTTCTCCCGTTTGGCCAGCATCTCTTGGAACCTCTCATCACGAGGATCTAGCTTGAAACCAAAGTGTCTCCTTACTTCCTCTACGAGTCTCTCTTTCTTTTCCTGTAAAGATGAAAACTTAGTTAATTGTGAGCAATATCTTCACATTATAATATCTTTACATTGATGTAACTCACAATAAGGATAGCTGGGGAAAAAAAAAGTCTGTCAGTCAGTTATAAAAAAAAAAATTGACACATATTTTTTGCTGTAACATTTAATGGAAATGGTTTAGATAAAACGCATTAAAGGAGCTCTCTACGTCACAAGTCCGTAAAAAATCTACCTGGGAGTCATGCCATTTTAACGTATTGCCTACTCAATGTATTGCCATAATCTTTTGATTACATAAAAGAAGATAAAATACATGTCCAATTTTTTTTTTATCTACCTGACGGACAAAATTTTTTTTTGTTAACATCCCTATTATGTTAGTTACATCAATGAAAAAATAACTTTAGTTAGCACTTAAGTTTTAGATGAATGTTGAAACTGTACTTGGATAAAAACATTACCCTCCTTCTGGGGCAGTTGGGTAAAAAGCAAGAGAAGGAATCACAGGGTATCAAAAATGTATCAACAGGAAAAGTGCCCAAAAGGCTGGCAGCATCTCTCACTCACTTCTTTTTATATACTTATTAATACATATTTTAACTGTTAGCTTATTTAATATGAAAATATTTTGTTTGAAAATAGAACATTCATCTAAATACATCAATCGCAGCATCATGCTGAGATACAAGCCTTTTGGCCTTGCACAGGACTTTCTGTGTTATTAATGAGTGTTTGTTAAGTTTAATTGAGATCTCCTGTGCTTGTTCTTTTTTTCTTTCTTTTTACAGTTCGTTCAACCAATTCTGACTACTGTAGGCATAAGGATGGCATTAAAAGCAAAAAAGTGGTTACAATACCAACTGTTTACTGCAGCTACCAATTGTCATGCCACCAACGCAATAGAAGTCAAAATCGGTTGAACGGACAGTAAAAAAGGTTTAATAAAATGTCTCATTTTATTTCAAATGAAGTATAGAAATTATTTAATTTCAAAATAATTCAAATTATTTTTAAAAGAGTAACCGTGGAGTTTCTTGCCGGCTCTTCTCCATAGGAAACGACCAATTGGAACCGTGCACCTAGCTTCTGACGTTTCATAAGTGCCCATGTAGGTTTATGTGAAATAAAATATTTTGAATTTTGAATTTTTTGAGCAACAAACCTTAGCTGCATTTGCTTCAGAAGTCTTTTTGGCAATCTTATCAACAAGTTCTTTCTTCCATTGTGCCAATTTCACAAACTTGGCAGCAATATCTTTGTCCCTTTGCTCAATTTTCTGTTGTTGTTCTTTTCTCCTATTTTCTGCAGTCTCAATCATCTGTTTGATAGTGAATGGGTATGCTACAGATTCATACTCCACTCTATCCTGTATGTCTTGCCTTGATGGGAAGCATATGCCTGAAAAGAGAAGTTTGTTTGCAAAGCTTTGTTATGTTGAATGTTGAGAAATATGCTGCCAGTGTTAGAACTTAGAAGTAAATACACCTAACTGTAGTAGTGGGAAGTATAAGAATACTCAGTGTCACTTCTGATTTAATTTATACTAATTTGCTAGCGATTGATAGACTAAAATGTTTAAAAGGAAATAATTACTTGGATTAACACCACTCCCAACGCCGTATTTCCCGTACATCTTTCTACTGTATTTAACAGTCAGGTGGGCCAAACATTTCGGCTCCTCGTAAGGTCTCTGCCCGTTGACAAGATTCTGATGTGCCGGCGACAACCTAGAAATATTCCTTTTTGCTTCTATCGCAGCCTCTTTCGCCAGAGTATCTTCATCATCTGCCACTACTGGCTCGATCTGCTCGACTGCTTCCGCCTGTTTGGTTGAAAAGCGTAACAAAGAACCTATAAGGTTCGGCCGCAAATACTTCGATCTTATGCACAAACTCATTTTGTGTAATGTTTTTGTTGTTAAAATTTTACTAAAAATATGATTCTGATGTAAAATAGAAATGTGAGGTTATATTTTTGACACTTTACTGTTTGTTTGATTGACTTTGACACTTCCATGACTTTTATTTCGTCATTTGTGCAAAGACAATAGAAGTTTACAACATGGTTGCCATCTTAAAAAATGTGTGAATCACCAAGAAGAATTTTGTAACTGATTAATTTTAGACTTTATTTCTAAACAAATAAATATCAAAATGTATTATAATTACTACTGTGAATTGTCATCGTGTCAATGAATTTACATTTCACTCGCTCTTTGCTTTGTCTTGTCTGTGCCTTTAAAATTAGATTGAAGCTCCCGTTTCGTAGTTTGTTATTTTCCTTAGTGTCCCGTAAATCTTGAAATAATGGATGATTTCGGTGATAACTTTGTCCAACCCGAAGTAGACCCAGCAGCGGAGTTCCTTGCTCGTGAACAGAACCAGTTAGCAGGGCTCGAAGATGAGTTGGAAACCAGTGCTCCGCCCCCCATTATATCTTCTTCAAACGGCCTAGTAGATGATTTTGTGGGTAAGTAACATATTTGCTTTCGATAATATATTATATTGGATTGAAATTCGTCAGTTATGGGGGAATTATAAAAATCAATACTCTGAACAACCTAAACTTGGCGTTCTGGCATAAAATTGTCGCATAATTGGTAGGCTTTATCCAAATACCAATAAAATATATCTACCCTATCTCTGTACTATTCAGTAATTAACAATAGTGACCTATCCTATCAATTACGCCGTATCACACAACCATGCCTGTGCCAAAAATTGACAACCACCAACCATTATCTCAAAAAAAAACAATGATTCTCTACAGAAGTGCCAAGTGCATCCGCCTTCGACTCAAACGGTCTTTTAGATGATGAGCCCATCCAGACTTCTGTGTTCAGACAAGAGAGAGAAGAACCTGAGAAGATCAAAGCTTGGCGTGAGGAACAGAAACAGAGATTGGAGGAGAAAGGTAAATAATAATACACCCTTTTTTTGAGATAGCATATTACTCATATTTACATAATTGTAGGTACACAACATATTATGCTACATTCAAGATTTTTCTAAGCACCACATGACCACATTTAAAAAAATCCAAGGCAGTATACTATTGTGTTTTATTACATTTATAATATGAATTTATGTTCTAAGCTTACGAGTTTTATCACCACTAGGGCTGGAAAAAATGGGAGAGGCATGAATAAGTAAGACAAACTAATAATACAAGGATTATGTAACTACAACTACCCCCTACATAAGCAGACTGATCTGCCAAATTGTCAGCTTGTCTAAACTAATATTATAAAGAGAAGAGAGAGAAGAAAACATTTGATTTTTTGTAATCAATAAACTCAAAAACTGCTGGACCAAGTTAAGAAATTCTTTTACCATTAGAATGATATATTATCAATTTATCACTGAGTAACATATGCTATAATTTATAAAGATATCATGGGGGCGAAAGCTATAAATAAAATATATAATATAAAAGAGAAAAAAAATCCTCATCTTCGTTTGCAATCTGCTTTCTTAGCCATAATCAGATTATCTGGTGAAATAAAATATTTTTATGAGGGATAATTCCACTGAGTACTCTCTCTATCTTCAAAAGAATAGATTATAATATTTCTGTTGATCTAGTTTCAGCCTCGTGATGTCTTGCTTGTTAAATAGCAATAAATATTTAATTTATATCCTGAATTCAGATGCTGAGGAAGAAAATAAGAAAGAGGAGATGCTGAAAATAGCCAAAAAAGAGCTGGAGGACTGGTACAAAACTCATGAAGAGCAAATTGCTAAAACTAAGGCAGCTAACAGGTACATAATTATCAAGTTTTATTTGCTTACGTTTTTGTCTAGTAACCAGTTACATTATGATTATTTTTTATTTAATTTATTAATTAAGGGATAATAAACAGCTACAACCCGCACTGGGCCCGTATGGTAGATTGCAGCCGACTCCTCGAAGAGAGGAGGCCTGTGTCCAGCCATACCAGATTATGTAAACAGCTACAACATAAATTAACAGTTTGTCAGTAATGGGCCGCACTACATAGTTTAGAGCTATTCAACATAAATGCCACTTAAAAAAAATTTGGTTGAATATGGTTTTTTTTTATGGGATAAATGATATCATTGCCTGTTAGTATAGAGGAAATAATAAACTATTCAGGTTTGAGTTTCTTATATTTCCTATTTTTGATAGTGGGAAGCTAATACTCGTAATTGTATATTAGCCAAACAACTCAATAACTGTATTTTTTAAACTAATACCTGAATTGATAAGTAAACAAACAACAAAAAGTAAATAAAAAATTCAGTAAGGTTACTTAGTCCTACGGTAAGACTGCTATCTAACTGCAATCAGGTACTCTTTGCTGATAGGACAATGCTTGAACATTTACAGATATCATTGAAAATGATTCACACAATTATTGCAATTGTTTTTCCTTGTTTAATATTTTTAAAGAATAAAACATACTTAATGTATTACATTTGCATGATTAAATAAAAACCTAATCAGACTCTTTTCTTTTCAATGCAATCAGGGAGTCTGCTAAGTAAGTATACCTGAATTATAAACTAACACAGGAACTAATCTGGTATTTGGGTGGGTTCTAGGTGATAAAGTGTCTTAATTATTTTCATTTTATATGTCCAGCAATCTGTTGGGCATTTCATAACGTCAAGGATAGGTGCTGGTTGCAATAATTACTTGTTTCAGTTTAATTTTTATATTTTTGTATAAATAAGGGAATCATCTACACTTCAGCATTGTTACTCATCAACAATCAAGACCATTTTTTTTTTGTAAACATTCCATTAAAAATTCCAACAAAATTTCATAATTTAATCAAATCTAACATTAGTTCAAATTGCATATTACATTATAGGCCCTTCGCAGATGGGATATAAGGCACAATACAGATTCTTAAATAAGTAATGTATGTTTGCCTGCCTCGTTGAGGTCCTGGGTTCGATTCCCAGGTCGGGCAAAATGTTATTGGGTTTTTCTATATGGAATTTCTCAGTAGCAGCCCAGATTATGGATTTATGCCTGGTTGATGGCAATAGGCTCGCCCCCTATTACAACTGGCCAAATGTGGGTGTACTAATAGGTACAACTCTGCCCAACCCTTCGGGGAAACAAGGTGTGATGTTATGTTATGTGTAATGTATGTTTGATAATAGGAATGCCGAGAAAGCTTTAGCACGCGGTTCGGAGGGTGTCGTGGAAGACGGTAACGAATGGGAGCGCGTTGCGGAGCTCTGCGACTTCGGACCTAGGCGCGGCCGGGACGTCGCACGTCTTAGGTCCATCGTATTACAGTTGAAACAGTCTGGAGTCAGACCTAAGCACCCACCACGCACTACTAAAGTGTAAGTTTCTAACCATCACTCTTGTGGGAAGCACTGCTGTAGAGTTATAAAATCTAGGTCCCATTCCTAGTTCATATGGACAAACTACGTAAATTGTATGTTGTGTAATTTACTTAATTAAACAATTCATTAAATTAAAGCTGTATTTATGGTGGTTTATGAACTGAATAGATTTCATCATGAGTAGCATCTGTATGCTTTTCCTACTAATTAGACATAAAAGCTAAAAAAACTACTAATTAAACATTATTAATTAAATATATTTGATTAAAATTATAGTATGATTAAAATAATAGATTAATATAATGATATTTCTTTTGTTCACAGAGCTTAAATTATCAGTGAAGATATAAGATGCAAACCACAAAAAAAATTGTACCTAATCGTCAGTCTCGGTATATTATAATCACAATTATAATAATTTAGGAAAAATATATTAATATAAAGTTGTTCCACTGCTGTTTAATAATACTGGAATGTAATAACAACCATAGTAGAAGTGTTATTTATTCGTTTTGTATTGTATGATGTTATAAATCATAATGGTGAACTATTATTAGGAATTAGTTAAGCCATCGCGTTTTTATTTTTTGTCATAATGTTAATAAATATCATTCCAAAATAAATAATTGTCAATTCTTTGGTAAATTTTTCACATCTTAATTGTTATAAACCCCAATTTTGAACACATTTTAATATTACACACACTCCAAATTACAATTTTATAACCCATTTGTGGCTTCCCATAACAATTTTGCTACTTATTTTTAGTGTGAAAATACTTATTAATTCACAAATTAAAATGAATACTTGATACTATAACTTAAAATCCTTTGCAATATCAATATGCTTCTTTTTATATATTTTTTCAGTCAATTTCAATAACAAATACATTAAACTTATGACCAATAGGAATGGCCATACACCACATGTGAGGTAGTTTCGTAATTGTAATCCCAGAGACCTTTCTTTATTCATAGATATCTTATTGTATACTATTTCTGTCCTCTTTGTTATGTCCATCCAATTGTACATTTTCCTTATTCTCATATTGCATTCAAAGGGGCATAGCATATTGCCCTTATCTATATCTTCCATGGCTTTTTCAATTCCCTCCACTAGACTACTAACATTTGGTTCTGTCAAGTAAATCATACTCTCGGGCAACACTTCAGGGATACCACCAACTTTAGTTGAGACCACTTTTAACCCACAAGAAGCAGCCTCCACTATTGCCATGCAGTAAGCTTCTGTAAGAGATGTATTCAGAAAAATATTCCCCTTTACTAACACATTCCTTACTTCAGAATGTTTAAGACTTCCTAAGAGGGTCACACAATGTTGGAAGCCCTTCTGTTCTCGTACTTCCTGTAAGAGCCACATTTTAGGACCATCTCCACCAACTATAAATCTTATATTTGGATATCTAGGGCACATATCAGCTATTACAGCAGCCATTAGGTCAACACCTTTTCTGTACACCAGGCGTGATACAATTACTATAGTTATCACATTGGGCTCTCTTTTACTTGGGTCTGGAGTAAAACTGTAAGCATCAACAGCATTAGGAATGACTGAAACTTTATGTGCTTTTACTTTTGCTCTGAGCACAGTATTTTCTTTTCCAGTATGTGATACACAAATACAATGGTCACACTCACATAAACACATCTGAAGATATTTGTTTGTCAGAACAGCTGATGTGTCAGCAAACCCAAATAAGCTGTGATCTGTAAAAACTGTTTTTAATCCCATTAATTTACCTATAATTGAAACTTCATGGCATAGGACACTGAATGCAGAATGTCCATGAACAATTTCAACTCTCTCCCGAATCAATATATATCTTATCAGAGCTATATTGCTTATCATTGTTGGAAGTACACATTGGGCGTAAAACACTTTAACAGGCAAGTAATAAACCTTGAGTCCACACGTTAAATACCGTATTCCTACCCGTTGACCGTAAGAATGTGTGATTATAACTACTTTGTGGCCTCGCTTTATTAAACACTGTGATAAATTGTAGATATGTTCTTCTACCCCGCCCGTATTAGGATAAAAGAAGTCCGAGGCCATGCAGATTATGTGCTTTTTATTCCTTTTGCGGTTCTCCTGTAACAAAATAGGTTAACCGATGTAAAGACGAATACATGAGCTGTCTAATTATGTTATAATAATAAATAATTACCTTTCTTTGGATCCCCATTATGGTAAAGCTATGTTGGAGTGAATAAGTATAAGATTCAAGCAACAGGCTTATTGTTTTCAAATATCGCTCCGTAATAATTCGTATTATTATTATAACATGCATCCATTGACCTGACAGTAGTGACAGTTGACACTTAGACAATGACATGACACCATGACACTGACTGATGAATGAGGCCGCTTTCCGAATTACAACATAATCGCTCACAGCGCTGACATCGATAATTGGCGTTCCGAGTAAGATATCACGACAATGACAGCTGAGGGCTGTCAACAATTCGGAACGCTCGTAAATGCGCTCACAGTACTCGCTCAACGTCAAGACTTGCCTAGCATAATTCTTTGTTTTAAATACCACACATTTCTTCTTCTTCTTTGCTTAGGTGGCGAACGGTAGCCAGAAGCACAATTTCGGAAATGCCTCGTCAGTTTAAAGTTAAGATGCGAGTCAAAACAAAATTATATCGTAACTCGGAATGCGGGGTGAGTCACGAACAAGGAACAAACCCCGCATTCAAGCCATACCGAATTAACGTGGACGCGATATCGTTGCGTCTTGAAATCGTCATAGATGACGTCATGACGTGCGCCATCTTGCGATAACGCCGACCATGCCTTTTACTAATATCACCGTGAGCGCTGTCAAAAATGACCGTTGTGCTGTTTTGTTTTGACCGCATCATATCTTTAAACTAACGTGGCATTTTCGAAATTGTACTTCTGGCTACCGTTCGCTACCTAATCAAAGAAGAAGAAGAAATTTGTGGTATAATAGACACAAATAAATATGATAAGCAGGTTTTGACGTTGAGCGAGTACTGTGAGCGCATTTAAGCTTCGTTCAGACTAGCGCGATGCGACACTGGCTATTGTTATACCGTGAAGTTTTCGTAGAAATTGTATTGTTCGAGTCGCGTCGCGCCGTCACGTCGCGCTGGTTGCACGAGCCTTTACGAGCGTTCCGAATTGTTGACAGCCCTCAGCCTTAGCTGTCATAAATCGCGATATCTAATTAGTTTTTCCAATGCACTTTAGACATTTTAGCGAGTGTTCTAATTGGCAGAATAGTCGACACCGGCTTTGCTTGCCATTTAATAAAAATAGAATAAGTGTGGTATCTTCATATATTACTATACTCTTTGGGTATCTTAATCGAAACATTCGGAACGCCAATTATCGATGTCAGCGCTGTGAGCGTTATGATATGTTCTAATTCGGAAAGCGGCCTATGACAAAACAGCCTGCTGCTGCTGCGAACTATTTAAATATTTTA
The DNA here is from genome assembly GCA_963853775.1 of Xanthia togata. Classification (NCBI taxonomy): domain Eukaryota; kingdom Metazoa; phylum Arthropoda; class Insecta; order Lepidoptera; family Noctuidae; genus Xanthia; species Xanthia togata. The sequence continues at coordinate 22,952,224 of OY970794.1, read as the reverse complement.
ATTTAATTTCGTTTTTATTCACATAATATGTTATATTCTTCTTAAAAAATGGATGAAGAAAAGAAAACTGAACGTAAGGGAAGAAGATTTGCCGCTAGATTGAAAAGATCCAAAGGAATAACATGCACTGAAGTACCTGGACAGGTAAGCCACATGATTGAACTTATTAGTACCTATCCTTTAATATTTGTAGCTATAGCACTAATATAATACTCTTTTTCAGTATATAGTGCTATGTAACGCTGGACAAGCTACTGGATTAGAAAAAGAAACTGTATCTGATCTAGCAAAAGAACATGGATTAAGTATACCCAAGTTTATTGCAGAAAAAGGAGAGTCACACTCCTTTCTGGTGTTTGACACGACGGGTAATGCTCAATTGTTTTATGATGCCTGCAATGGTAAAGCTAAAGCTGATGAAAATGGAACACCACTTTATATGAACTTTGTTGAAAAAGGTAAACATGACAATAGTATTTATATCTTTATTGAATAAACTAGCTGTCCGGCGTCGCTTGGTTGTAGACTTTTTCATTTGGATGGGCACACAAATAGTTTATAACAAAAGTACTACTAGGCTAGCATGCATTCACTTTTAGTTTATGTTGAGTATCTACATAAACAAAAATGCCAATGCCAAATGAAAAAGTCTACACCCGGGTGACGCTGGACACAAACAGCTAATGTTTGTAATACTATCTTGAATTAATGCAAGCCTAGTACTTTTTGTTAGGTTACTCACTGACATTGTGCATGTGTCGTGAACACAGAATACTGTCTTGTATGAAGATAACTTTTTTTTGCAACATCTGATTTTAATGAAACTAAGCCTATTATATTCTGCTCCAAATTAATCTACAACCAAACCTGTGAAAACTACATGAAAATGCATTCAGTAGTTCTGGAGATATGTGCGAACAAACAAAGAGACAGACAGACACCGGATTTTGCTGTTTTATTATATGTATAGATTATTAGAAAAAGACGTGAGAAAAAGGAGTGTATGAATGCAATGCATATAATTTTATCAGAACATGAACTGAATTATGACGTTTGTTCACAAAATTAGACAAATTTGTAAGATTGTTAATTTATTTTTCAGTTCCCAACACAGAAATTATATGCCCACATGAAAACCCTAAAGGCCTATTATTACTGAATGATTTTATCAGCACAGAAGAAGAGAAACAATTTATAAAACTGTTTGATTGGAATCCAGAATCAAATAATTTAAAAAATCGTCTAGTGAGGCATTTTGGCTATGAGTTTAGATATGGTAGCAATGACGTGGACCTAGATAATCCTTTAATAGAGAAAATACCTGAAGATTGTGACATATTGTGGAAGAGGTTGAAAGAACAGGGTTTAGATGCTGGTGTTCCAGATCAGCTAACTGTGAATAAATACTGTCCTGGACAAGGTATAGTATCAGCAATAAAATTGATACAAAATTATTTATGCTAATTAGTTGAGCAAATTTCTCCCCCATAGATGACCACATCCCTATCTATGTTGAATTTATGTCAAAACATGAATCATTTATATTTTTAAGTTATTTTGAGTAATTTTAATATAATCTGTTTTTTATGAAAACACTGCATCAGTGATTTACCAGAAGATCTTAAAATAAAGACATTCTGGCTTATAAATCCAATTAAGTTATTTACCAAGAACTACCAAATATGCTTCCCCCATTTTCATTAAATAAATCAATCCATTTGCTCTATTCAGGAAACTAATAATGATCTATATCCCTAGGTATACCATCCCATGTGGACAAGCACAGTCCATTTGGAGACACAATTCTTTCACTCTCACTGGGCTCTGATGTAGTAATGGACTGGAAGCATCATAGCGGAAAATATGTGCCGACCTTAGTTCAGGCAAGATCTCTACTTGTTATGCAAGATGAGGCCAGGTGAATAGTTAGAATTTGCTCAATTGTGCTGACTTCACTTTTCTGAAAATAATACTCAGATTTTGTAATGGGCCTGGTGCTTTTTGTATCTTTTTCATAATTGGGTAGTGACAGACTAAAGCATCGTTTTAGGAAATAATTGGCCAAAAAAATCATGATTCGGCCATATTTTCGTTTTCAGCCATAAACCAGCCTAAGCTTCTTCCAAGTCGAAATTTAGAAGTTCGTGAATTTCATTCGTTCGCACGTTATTCGGCCTACTTCGTAAAGGTCGACAATATCAGGTGACGTTCAGCTAACTTCGGGGTGAATCGGGTTCGCTGGTGGTTTCACTCAACGGACGCGATTTTGCGAGTTATTTCTGAGTTAGTCTATAAATTCTCTTTCTCTCCCTAGATGTAAAACAAAAACAAACAAGATTGCAGTGTTTTATCTAACTGAAGGCAGTTTTTGAGTAACAGGTTGATATAGAAGTAAACTAGGCCTGCCTTCCTTAATTAACAATACTTTAATTAATTTTTCACACCACCTGCTCGAAAATGTCAAATTATATGTCAAGCAACCTTAACCTAAAGTGAGTCATTAGTGGCCGGGGGCACAGCCGGTCAATAATGTTGTACTGGATTTCATTATGACCCGCTGGTCAATAATGTGATTTGAATTTGGAATCTCACATGCTCAGCAAAATTGGCAGTATAGTATTAACAAACACCCTTTGGTGCCAGAAAGAGGAAAGCTATACCCTTAGTACGCGTGGATGATATTTTCAATTTTAAAAAGAAAAAGTTATTAAAAAAAAATTTTTTTTTTTTTTTTTTTTTTTTTTTTAATACAAGATTCTGAAGCATTGACGAGCAATACTCAAATAAATTCCAAATCAACATCTATAAACGTACCAAATAAAAACTTAACTTTATCTTTGCACAACTGGACTAATGTCTCAAATGTTACCATTAACTTCAATTAATATGTAAGTCCATATAACTAACTAGTTCTAAATATGTTATTCTTACTGTTTGTTTATTTGATAAATACTTTGTTTTTCGTACTATGGCTATTATTTTCTCACAGTAGGTGTAAAAAGTAGAGTATCCTCCTCTGGGCTAAAGGTGTCTTTGCCTTGGGCTAGCTTGAATCCCTCGCTGCATTCAGGATTCTTGTATTAACTCCCTCGCTGCGTTCGGGAGTTAAATCCTGAATCCTTCATTGCGCTCGAGATTCAATATGACGCCCGTGACATAAGACACAACTTTAGCCCCTCGGTGCATAATCTACTATTTCATCACATCTATTCAAAAAGAGCTAGTTTGTTCTTCGTAAACAGGGACCAAAATAGCACTTTGATCCCTAGGGAGCAAAGTAGATTTGAATTTGGAATGTCGATATTGTTAGAAAAAGTTCCAATCACCAAGGAGATCAATCACGAAAATTGTATGAACAAGTAAAAGGCTGGCTAGAAAGAGAGAGAAAGTGTGAATTATTATTCACACTGACAAGCCTGGTCAAAATTAAAATCCAAGATGGCGGCAACGACACATGACGAAAATTTTCCAATTTTTCGTCATTGGTGTCGTTTTCATAGTTTTCGAGGGCGCCAAAGCCGATAGTGAGGTCAAAATGAAAATCCAAGATGGCGGCTGTGAAAATTTTCAAATTTTTCGTCATGGGTGTCGTTTTCATACTTTTCGAGGGTTCTAAAGCCGATAGTGAGGTCAAAATGTAAATCCAAGATGGCGGCTGTGAAAATTTTCAAATTTTTCGTCATGGGTGTCATTTTCATAGTTTTCGTGGTTTCTAAAGCCGATAGTGAGGTCAAAACGTAAATCCAAGATGGCGGCTACGATAATTTTAAATTTTTCCGTCATGGGTGTCGTTTTCATAGTTTTCGAGGGTTCTAAAGCTGATAGTGAGGTCAAAATGTAAATCCAAGATGGCGGCTACAAAGTTTTTCAAATTTTTCGTTATGGGTGTCGTTATCGTAGTTTTTGAGGTTGCAGACGTGAAGGCAGGAGTTTTTAAAGTTGCTAAAGTCGATAAAGAGTTCAAAATGTAAATCCAAGATGGCGGCTGCGATAATTTTGTTTTGGTTTTAAATCATACGTGAGAGATGAGGGAGGTTTTCATAGAGGGTGATGAAAAGTAGAGTGTTCACCTCGGGAGCAACACTATTTTAAGCTCGAGTGACGTACTTTGAATCCCTCGCTGCGTTCAGGATTCTACTCTGGAATCCTTCGCTCCACTCTGGATTCAAAAAAACACTCGCCTTAAAAATAGTTGTTTGCTCCCTTGGCAAACAATCTACTATTAAAACATCTCACTATTAACACTCTGAGGTCATGACTACTTAACCGAGCTTTCTTTGGCTGCTCAGGATAGTTCATTATTATTAATCGGGGAATTTAAAGCTACTGGCTCAGCATCGACGCGTGCTGGCGCATCAACGAGCAAGGGTCGGGGGGGAGTATTATTTACTCGGGGAGGAGTGCGATCGCGGAGGACTTTGGCGGTGAGGTCGGAAACCGGGTCAGTGTCTGTGTTTGTGCACTGTACTTGTGGCCCTATTGTTCTCCTGGAGGAGGGTTATGGGGTCGTCTGGCTCGGTAAGGTCGACGCGCGCAGCTCGTGTTTGTCTTTTTATAATCCCGTGTCGAACGGTAAGGGTTGGGGATTCTAGTATGCTGCCACTCTCGTCCGGTAGGGGCGCTGCTTAGCTGATACCGGTCGTAGAGTTGCCAACAAGTGTACAGCAGAAATATGAAGTATATTTTAAGTCTTTTTAATTTACTAGTATCTTTTTAATTTTTCGGCCGAAAATAAAGACTAAAGCCGAATAGTTAATTGACTCAGGTGTGACTTTGCGGAAATTCATTATAAAATGCAATAGACGACGTATATTTAGTAACCTATAATCCGTTTAACCAAAGAACCCTGTAAGAAATCGAAACGTGTTTCACCCCTCAACGAGGCATTCTCAGAATGTCGATTGTAACAAAATTGGGCACCCCGACAGTTAGTTAGAACAGCTTTCATATAATTATATTACGGTATATAGTAGCTATGTCCCTATGGATATGACTAAGTATATCAACTATCTTACTGCGACATAAACATACCGTCGATCGCGTACTCGCGCAACGATCGCTTTTATTAAGGATGCAGGGTACGTGTTCGAAATAAAGGTTTTTAAACTTAAGGTTTAAAAAACACAGGCGCGACGCGACGCGAACAGTGCAACGCGACCCGGGTAGAACAATTTCCGAGAAGTTTTCATAGAAATTGTTCCATCATCTCTCTCAAGTCGATATATTTAACTGTAATTAACCTACATTCAAAAAAAAACGAAGGCAAATGACAAACTATAAATGTCTTATTTTTCACTTTTTTTCTTTCTTTTAAATTTAAACTTAACTAATTATAAGTAATATACCTAAAATAAAGCAATTATTATATTAGGTATATAAGATTGTACCTACCTTTTAATTTATATTTCTAAGTAGTCCGTTCGCATGTTTTGTACTTACTTATCCTAGTTATACAGGGAAACCTATTATTAGCCATACAATACTGTAACACACATACTCCTTAATATACTATAATGTATCGCTCGTTGTTGGTTGCCTAAATAAAGAAAATAAAAATAAATAAATCAGTGTCGCGTCGCGCCTGTCTGCGAGCCTTTAGTTTATTTTAACTGTCTCTGTCTTCAGATATGACTGGCAGCACGGCATACAACCTCGAACATGGGATCCAGTCATTGAAAACCGCGCAGAAAACTCAAACTCCAACAAAGTAATTACCAGCGACACTGTACAAAGAAACACGCGAATTTCTCTCACATTCCGTTGGACTAGAAGTGGTCCCTGTGAATGTAAGTACAAGACACTCTGTGATAGTGCACAGAAAGTATCAGCTGATAACTTGGAAGATGACCTAGCTTCGAACTTAGAAGAATTGCATGTGCATCAGGTTTGTAATCTTTAGATATACACTTTCTTAGTATGCAATGAACAATACGTTCCACTAAAGATGACTTGAGACTCCACGTGGTTTGACTTGTGCAGTAGACGATTATAGGTTTCTTTAGCGGTATTAGGTCTGCCCCGGGGCGTCTTTGGCGCGACGGGAAGAGCGTGGGAGGCGCGGTCTAGTCTCATCTTTCGTGGCGCGTATTGTAATATAATATATTATGACTTCATAAACACACTGATCAAAATAGTGCAAACAATTACTATGGTACGGTTCGCGCACTTTTTACGCGTTCATAGTCTTCTTAGATACTAGAAAAGATTTGTATTTTTGTTTGTAATGAATAAACTCAAAAACACCTGGACCGATTTTAAAAATTCTTTCACCAGTAGAATGCTATATTATTACTGAGTGAGTAGCATAGGCTATAATTTAATAAGATATCACGTGGGCGAAGCCGCTGGCGGAAACTAGTGTTTTTATAAAAGAAATAAAACTGTACAGGAATTAAACTGACGTATTATTATTTTAATTTTTATTTGACATTGATTTTGACATTGTATTTGTAATTTGATGACATTTTATTTATTTTTATATTGTATTTTGTATTTATCTCGTGTTTCGTAATTTGTGATTTTAATATGGGAGAACCCGAAATAAATGTTGTTTTTTTATGTTACATGCCTCAAAGCTGTAGTGCAGCGCCCTTTTGAACACGAACACGAAGTATTTCCTTTCTTTAGTATTGTTAAGGCATTTCCAATTAAAGTTTTGGCCAAACTTAGCCGAAACCGCGCGGGACGGGAGACAAAATCAACTATTTAGTCAACTAACTTGTATTGTATGTAGGTGTTCAAACCAAACTGGCGCGAACAGTCGCGTGAATTCCTAATCATTCCAACAAACGACGCGAGCAGTTGCTTCCTACGTCCCGCCCGGGATTCGCCCCAGTGCGGCCCGAGCTTTGATTACATGATTGCTAAACAACGATTTATCTTTTGATTTTCAGGTTTACGAACAGATAGCAGGACACTTTAGCACAACTCGGCACAAGCCATGGCCGAAGGTGGTGCAGTTCATGCAGGGAGTCACCCCTGGTAGTGTGGTGATGGACTTAGGATGCGGAAACGGGAAGAATATATTGAAGAGAGACGATATTGTACAGGTCAGTCGTGAACTTCTTATTAGTTCAATGTGGTAACCCTAAATAGGCGGCGCATTTAATGCAATACCAAACATTATTTAGCACAGTTGAAAGGGATTAACACACGGGAATGCAATTGTGGGGTAATTTTAAGATATTTCCTTAAGCCCTAATATTGGACCTTTGGGAATATCTTAAAAATCAGAGAAGCAATAACTTCTCTCTCACTCTCCTTTCCAACAGGGAGACTAGGTATCTATAGCAGCCTATCTATCTATAGTGTTTATATAATACTGGGCAATACTGGAAAGCCCTAATATTTGGACTTTGGGAATAACTTAAAAATTTGAGAAGCAAGAACTTCTCACTCACTCTCCCTTCTAAGATGAGACTGCTCTATCTATCTAGTGTTTATATAATATTGTGCAATACTGGAAACAGTCTGCTCATATTATAATCATCGTTATCCAACTACATGCCATACACAGACACACCACACATCCTAGTGCTCAATATTTCAATTTATGGATCGACCCAGGACGATGTCGATGACGGTACCTTGTCAATATATCTATGAAAACATCATGTACGTCAGGAAAAATCTTAATCTTTTCAGTAAAAGAGGTGAAAGACACAATTATAGTACTAGAAATAGGGACCAATTAGTTCAACCGGGTTTCAGACTACAGTAGACTCATCCTTTGTGGTGTACTGTTTAAAATGTTACAGTAAAATACCTCCCCACATACTACAACTAAATGAAACGAAATTTAAATCTTGAATAAAACGCACACTATGCTGCCAAGCATATTATAAGCTGGGGGATTATATCGCTGACAAAATGCTGGGCACAACGCTGGTCCAGCTCCACAAGGGCGCATAAACTAATTGCTTAGCATTCGAAAATATTGTTGGAGCTGCTGAAGATTGCAAAAACTATCTTTGAATTTTATAACTTCAATCTCTTAGTATTCTATAATTGCATAGCAAATGTGTGAGCACTGTGACCATGTACCTTCTATAAAGATACCAGTGTCCTGGCGGCTGAGAGTATGTCATGCTCATTCGTCTCGCTGGTGGTGGCGTGTGTTGGATCGTTAAGTTCCCTTCAAAATGATTGAGCTAAAAAGTGCTGATGCGTCATGTTCGTGAACGGGCGCCGTCAATAGGGACTGGTCATCTCTTATCTGCCACGGCTTATTTTATTTTTTGAATTGTTTTTATCTTTTTATTACTGGCACTTTTTACGTGCATGTCAACATGAATGTTGTAACCAGATTGTGTAACAATATTATGATTTAAAAGAGTGTCCGTGCCCGTTCATCTCCATAGGAACCTACGCTTTGGAATGGGCAACTAGCTTCATATTTCTGACTGACTGACCCCTTACAATTCAAAACTGCCTGTAAATGGTTTAAGAGTCCTATTACATTTTTGACGCAAATTCATGATTTTTGACGTTATAATTTTCAGCAGCAGTGAGATATTTGAATTATTTGATTATGAATAACGATAGTGGCATTCTCTTTATTGTAAGTTGGAATTACACATTTTAACTTTTCTTGTCGTGTAATTTACTATGAATATTTTACGAACTCACTTTATAAGGAAAAACGTCGGCAATGGAACTTTGATGATCAAATTCACATTGTTTCATTCAGTACTAATAAATGCGAAAGTTACTAAACGATAATTTTAATGTTTTACTTGTTTATTGGAGTTCTAGAATTTATTTATATTCCTTTAGTTTTCAGGGAAAATTCGTAAAGAAAACCAATAAATGTCTTGATTTTCATGTTAATTATATTCCAAATAAACACAATTAAATCAAATAAACTAATATGATATAAAACTTCGATCTACAGTGAATACGTTTCATTAGTTTTTGTTTCTCAATATAATAAGACAAAATTACAATAAATTAAATTAAAGTACTTTATATTCCGCGTCAATTCAGCAAATTACACGAAAATAATGTGTAACTCCAACTTACAAGAAAAAGAATGGCACTATAGTTATTATAATCAAATTATTAAAATATCTTACTGCTGCTGAAAATTACATGGTCAAAAATCATGAATTTCCTTAAAAAAATGTAATAGGACTCTTAATTGAAACAAATAAATAAATCTATACTAATAATAAAGCTGGAGAGTTTGTTTTCCTCTAATCTCTGAAATTACCAGTCGGATCTGAAAAAATCTTTTTGCATTTGGTAGCCCAATTCTTGAGGAAGGATGTTAAATAGCCTATAGTGTAGGCAATTTAAGATCACGCTAGGACCCTTAGAAGCCAAACACCAAGCCAGAAAGAACGCTAAGCAAAAACGAAGGAATAGCGCGAGGCGATGCGACGCGACGGGGTGGGTCGGGGAAACAAGAAATTTTACGCGGAAGAAGTCGCGGGCCGCTAGTAAAAATTTAAAATATTCGTGTTACAGATTGCAGGCGAGCGAAGTTCAGGCTTGTTATCAGAATGCAAGGAGCACATACGTGGTGTCAGTGGAGCTGATTGCGTGCGGTTAGACCTATTGAACGCTATGCTGAAAGATGAGACGGCGGACATTGTTATATGTATTGCCGTTATACACCACTTTAGTAGTAAGGTGAGTTAGAATGTTTTATTTTGTGTTTGTTGTCCCACTGCTAGGCATAGAGGCCTCCCTTTTATTATCGGCGATTACTTCAAAGACATTTGGACTAAGTTATTGATAAGTAGGATTTTTAATATAGCGCTCGTGGAGCTCGTGGCTAAGTAATAATAGCCGCATGGGTCGATCCATCAGGTTAAGCTACGCTTGCCGAGGTTAGTCCGTGGATGAGTGACCATCTTTAGATACAGACTCCTCCGTGCCTCGGGAAGCACGTTAAGCCGTTGGTGCCGACTGTCATTCGGTGGATCTTTGACAGTCGTTACGGGTCGTCAGAAGCCCGAAAGTCTGACAACCAGTCTTCCAGTCCAAGGGGAATCGTATTAGACAGACATACTGAGTTGTGGAGGTCAGATAGGCAGTCGCTCCATGTAAAATTCTGGTATTCAGCTGCATACGGTTAGACTGGAAGCCGACCCCAACACATTTGGGAAAAGGCTGTTCACTGCAGTTTAGAGGCTTGCATTTTTTTAAATTCAACTTTACTGTCCCACTGGCACTAACAAAAGGTCTCCATTATTCAAGGTAACATTAAATTACGTCGCGGAATTTCGGGGATGAATCTTTATCTAATTACATAATATAATTATAGACCTACCGACCTGAGACGTTTCCTGAGGGAGCTGCGGGGGGGGGGGGGGGGTGACAGTTGTCACAAGTTGACGAATCACGTCATCCCGCCCGAACCGCACAGCTACCTCAGGGATCGTTTCAGTTTATCGGTTTAGCTATTAGTTCAGTGTCCTTCTCATGTTTCAAATTATGTTAGACCGCTTTTTCGCAATATTTGTTGTATTCCAAACCTGTCTGAGGTTTAACTTTATATATCCACAGGCAAGAAGATTACAAGCCATTTCAACAATACACCGTTTACTGCGCAAAGATGGACGCGCTCTCGTCACAGTTTGGGCCAAAGACCAAACGAAATCAAATTACCTCTGTAAGAGCAAACAAGACCAGCAAAATGAAACTCAGGCCGAAACCCAAGTGACAGTGGGGGGCGTAAACCTTCCAGTACATGAAAACAGAACGCAATTCAAACATCAAGACTTATTAGTGCCTTGGAAGTTAAGAAAAATTACGGAAAATAAACTCGCAAATGCCCCAGATAATACTTTGCTAAGATACTATCATGTCTTCGAAGAGAATGAACTGGACAATCTATGCAAAGAAGCCAATTTCACAATCGAAGACAGCTTCTATGAAGAGGGTAACTGGTGTGTTGTATGTAAGAAAAAATAAATTTACTGAGGTAACACTTTGTACTTTCTTTTTTTAATTTAAAAAAGTCACTGTCTACAAAATTAAAGAGTAAAACGACTAATATAAAATCACTAAAAAACAATGGTTTATAACAACTATGTAATGTCCTGCGCATATGTAAAGTGAAGCCAATTTTATGAAATATACAAAAACCGTTAAATATAATGTTGCTATCAAAATAATTTCAACAGAAAAATATGATATTTCTCTTTGTTTGAGCTTTAGAATTTACCTAAAATATGCATGTTGACCCCGATTCTGTTGTTCACCGTCTAATCTGAAATAATACTATTGCGGTCTTTTGCTATCAGGTAGAAAGAAAAAGAGATGGTAAGGCCCTTTGTTCACGGCACGGTTCCTTTACGGTACGGTGTAAAACCGCGCCGTTGAAAAAACGTGTATGTCAACCAGCTTCCATAGTGATCCATACAACACTAACGACCGTGTCTATACAGCAATTAAACCGTAGTTTTTCACGGCAAGAAAAATGTGTGTACAAAGGGCCTAACGGTTTAGAGCTGTCAAACATAACATCTAAACATTAATTCATAATTTAAAGGCGAGTAAGAGCTAGAAATAGTTTAATTGGTGAACTAAAGAATCTAGGCCATTATCTGGACTGTACAAAATCTTTATTGACTAACTATGAAAGATACCTCTTTTTTAACTAGGGAATGTCAAGTTTATATGACGTAAAAAACCTTCTCTACTCGAAAAATGACGCGCCCCACTACCGCATTACCGAGTGCGTAAAATGCGGTAGTGGGGCGCGTCATTTCAGAGTGGACAAGCTATAGCACATTAGGCTAAAGTGCTACAAGGTTATTTTGGCGCGTGGCCATAATTGGAAATTATGCCGCCATCTTTTTTAAAAATAAGTTTCACAAAACAATTGCAAAAATGTTTACCAACAGCGCCCCCGTTCAGCGTCATTCGAGCGCCAAGATCCCTGTACTATATTTGACCGAAACCGCTGCACCGCGCGAACCGCTATGTGCGCGGCGAGACGGGGAGGCAGTGCAGGCCACTCATTCGTCAACGCTCACGGCGTCACGCCGCTCATTCGTTAGCGCTGCCCCGCCTCGCCGCGCATCCCTAAGGCGCGGTACAGCGGTCTAGGTCAAACTATAGTGTAGCTTTACGAAATGACTGTTATTGGCTAAAAGTGAGCAGACCGACTATCTGGATGACTACTGCTATGAAAAGGGTTCGACCAAAATGAGAGTACCTTTCACTAATATGAAGCCCATGGGAGGCTCACGTAACAATATGCATAGTTCGCGTAAAAGACGAATAGAAAATATTTTTATGATCATCATATCATCCATTTTGATTTATTTGTCATATGTACCCTCGCAAATAACTATAGTATCTTAACTTTCGGAACCTCCTAGCTTTGTTCGAAGCTCAATCACAAGGATTGAGATTCCTTTATCACATATGCATATGAGCAAGACATCGCATCAGGGTTTCATTAAAGCTAATTGCAACAACGGTATAACAGATATGGTTGACAGATCCGCCAATACAGCATCAACATTCTGTATAGTATTCACTTGGAATATATTCTCCTTTCTAAAGCTAAGTATTGCCAACGCTAATAATGGTAGGATTTCTAAACAATCGTAGCCTAGTATGGCATCCCAAAGTAGAAGTAATTGATCTGGTGGTAGGTGTCCACTGAATGCGCGCATCAACCATTTGAATACCACTCTAATTCTGAAATGGAAAACGGAAATTAATTAGGTACGAACTCAAAAATTCAATAAAAAAATAAAAGGGGTATCAAAAGTTTTATTAATTTAAAATACTTACGGATTAATATTGATATTTCTAAAATGTACCCATAATAAAGGTTCATTTGCTTCTAAAAGCCTCTCATATAAAAGGCACAATGATACTATACCCTGAAAATGAGAGGAACGCGTTAGAATAACATAACATTTCGCCTTGTTTCCCCGGAGGGTTGGGCAGAGGTGTACCTGTAGAAGGTACACCCACATTTCGCCAATTATGTTTAAGGCCCATGTAATAGAATCGCGTTAGAATCTACCACTGAAATCACTAGTTAAGAGGACTTGCCTCCAGATCCCATGGCGGCAATCTGGCAAGATGGCTCGCCGCCTCACCGGACATCGTGCGGTATCCCCTGACCAGCCGGGTGGCCATGACCCTCTGGGACGCGTTCAACCGGCGGGCTGGCCGCCGCCTCAATGAACGCGCCCACACCGGTGCACCGTAAAGGGCCATGGACCGCACGTCCCCCGTGTATAGCCTCCGGCAGGAGGCGTTTGGACCCCCTAGATTGGGCAGGAGCCGCTTCAAGGCAGCCCCGGCCCGCTCCAGTCTGGGAGCCAAACGTCGGAAGTGCTCCACGAAGTTCCACCGACTGTCGAGGACGATTCCTAGGTGCTTCATCGTCGACTCGACGCCGATGTGAACCCCTCCTACCGTTATTTGGGAACCCGACGTGTGACGTGTGGCGTGTTCCGAGGAGCATGAAAACACATGGCCTCGGACTTGTGCAGGGCCACCTCGAGTCCCAACTGCCGGATTCTGGCCACGATTGTCGCAACCCCGTGTGTCGCTAGATCGGCCGCCGCCTGTGCCAGGACCAACGTGTCGTCAGCGCAACAAATGACGCTGACGCCGCTAGGGAGATCGGCGCGCTGCACCCAGTCTTATCCGATGTCCCACAGATGCGGCCCTAGGACCGATCCCTGTGGGACACCGCACTACATCTCTCGCTGGTTCTATTCTCCCTGGTGACCGGGTTAGATGACGGCCCTGTCCGTTAAATAGGCCTCGACTACACGACAGAGATAGGTCGGCATCCGGTGATACCGCCAGGGCTGGGTATTGAAGGCGTTGACGATGTTTGAGACATCGCCAAGACGACCCCACCCCGGGCCACCGCATCCCCCGTCGTGAGGGCTCGCACGCGCATGATGGCGTCCACTGTGGAGCGCCCCCTGCGGAAACCAAAATGACTCTCCGCCAAATCCGGCCCCACCCGCACCAGCAGCAGCAGCCGGAGCAGCACGATGGGCCGGTAAGCGGACGGAGAGACCGCAGGGCGCCCCAGCTTCTTGATGAGGACGTCCCCGAGGACGAGCACGGGGAGGGAACTGTACCCGACGACGACGACCCACCCTCAACTCCGCAAGGGAGTTGTGGAACTCGGCGAGAGTTCGGTTCGGGGAGAAGTATGCCCCTACCACGACAATCTCCCCGAACCGTGCTGCAACGTAACCCCGTCCTCTCCTAACAGCCTCGAGGGACGGAGTACCGGCGGCTGCCGATGAAATTAGGGCCACTGAGCCGCTCAGGTCCTCCACCCAGTCATCCCTGGGCAGGACAAAGTACGGCTCAGCGACCACGGCGATGTTAATCGACCACTGCGCCATGCTCTGGAGCAACAGGTCCTGAGCTGCGGCGCAGTGGTTGATGTTCGCCTGGAGGAGGAGAAATGGGGCCATTATTGGCACTCCATGTCAGCCACCTCCTTAGCCCTCTGTGAGGGCCCTGCGGCGGAGACAACGACGGCGGTGGAGGCGACTGCGGCTGTGATGGCTGTGGCAGAGGGCTTGCCTTTGGCTTTGGCGGGTGGGGCGCAGGCCTTGCTCCCAATCCGGTGATTGGCCCGCTTGCCAGCTGCCGCACATACACCGCAGTGCGGCGTGGCGTCACAAGAGCCGGCCTTATGACCCGGCTGACCACAGCGGTAGCAGTGACAGCAGAGCAGAGCCGTAGTCAGTTCCGGGATAACAGTGTCATTGAGTACCTAGCCGTGCGTGGCCGTGGTAAAGGGAAACCCTTATTCTGCAAGCAACCACAAAACAAATGCGGTCCACATTTCAGTAAATATTATGACAAATATATTATTATTCACTGAAGTACTATAGGAAAAAACTATACAATTTAAATGGTATATCAAGTTCAATAAACTAGTAGGTAGGTACCTAGTACCTATATCAGAGTTTATTAATATTACATAATATTGACCAATGTAGGTAGGTATGTCCTTGTAAATACTAGCTAATTGTCCCATGATATCCTAAATGTCGTTCATGAAATACTGAATAAGGTAAAACATACCTGTGAATGTGTCGATATGTAGTGCAACCGATGCCAATATCGTACGTAGAATGCGCGAAACGTGTAGTACAACTGAACAGGGTCGTCATATAGATAGCAGAATGGAGTTGCTGGAAAAATAAACATTAGCTTGAAATACTATTACGAGTATTACCTAGTCACAACTCACAACCGTCAACCACAAACCACGTTTTAATTGAGTTCTGCGTTTCTATTTTATTTTCTGAATAACACTGGCAAGATCCAAAACAGCTGAGGGTGTAAGAAATTTCTGCGTATGCGATTGTTTAATTCGAGAATCCTGCATTAAATCAGGATACCTAATCTTGTCATCATTATCTGTGACGTACGGAAAAATATTGTATCACATTTATTTTATAATAAAAATACTGAGGCCCCGCCCGCCCCTGCGATTCCACACCGTTACACGCTTATATTGTAGAGATCACATTCGCTTAGCAGAAAACCGCTCGCCCGCGAGTTTGCTCGGCCTCGGCCCGACCGGCGGCGGCGGCCAGTCCGTCTTCCGCCTTTGCACGAAGCGCATCATAGTGCGCGGCCTGCGCGCTCTAGCGATCTTCCGCGACCTACTCATATTAATCGCCGCCGCAGGGTCTCAAACACTATAAAACCATTTGAACTGTTTTCATTTTACCCGACTAATCGCGTACTGCGTGCTGTACGCAACAATATCTTTTAACCAGACTCTAAATAACTAGCTCTAAATAACTAACATTCGTTCAGCACACAGACTACTTGGATAAAATCGACCAATCTAGATAGTTAATGTGTACCTATTCACATTAACCATCGTGAACCTTGACCTATCCAACCTTGATTTTTGCATACTATTGTATATAATCATTTTTTTTTTTCTAACTGAACAGACAGCTGTGCTGCTGGGGAGTTTGTTGCGCCACTTCTTCTTCCCAGCAAAAGCACTAGGAAGTGGTGAAGGGAGGGCGTTTTGGGGGACTGTCTTGTAATTTTGACGTTCGAAAAGTGCTGATTCTCAGCCTAGTTTGAATAAATGACTTTTGAATTTTGTATTTTGAATCTTGAACCTCCATAATATTACTTTCCTCTATGCCAACCTCTTCTTACTGTCTTCTACAAAATGCAGCCCCCGTTTCATTATAAGTAAAGGCCGCTACTTCCAGCTCGCTAGGATTCGTTCATTTGTCATGCACTCTCTTTTATGGCCCCGCCATACTGTATCTACCTACACTAGTTTTACTGCTATTTTATTCACTGCTATTGTACCTATGTACAATGAGGATAGCAAAAACTTACCATACATGGAGAAACCATGAAAGGGAATAATCCCGCTCGGTGGAAATACAGTGAAGCTATCTGCTGAAGTCTGCTTGCCCTTGATTGTGACTGTGGGTGGGTTGCCGATGCTGCCTTTTAGGTGTTGCATCACTTCAATATCGCGGGAAAAACATAACATCACCTGTAAAAGTGTATTAGCCCTATATTTGATGTCTAGGATCAAACTTTATTTAAATTTTAGATTTACCATCATAAATTTACATTTTGACCTCATTATCGACTTTAACACCCTCGAAAACCATGAAAACGATACAGATGACGAAAAATTAAAAAAAAAAACATTTTCATTGGATTTACATTTTGACCTCACTATCGGCTTTTAGCATCCTCGAAAACTATGAAAACGACACAATCGATCGATTTTCATTTTGACCAAATTGAATTGTGTGTGAAAAGAAGAGTCGCAAGTATGACCGCTTTTTCCCATGAAGATTTCTACCAGTTACAACTTCGTTCCAAAAAAAATCTGAAAAGCTTTAGGTGCTGCTAGCTAGATTATCATGGTACGTTGGTGACGGACTAGGAACTCTTACCTGATACAATAAATCTTCAAATACGAAATACTGGTCATCGTTGGAAGCGGTCAATTGTACGTCTTTGAATATAAGTTTGTCTATCATTAAATCCACTTCCAGAACATTTTTCTTGAGGTGAGTGAAATATGCGGTTTGCTGAAAATTTAAATGCAACAATGTCTTAAAATTATATCGTACGTCGCGTGGCGTCTGTACCAAGTGGTACAGACGCCACGCCACCTAGCCGAAACTGTCAAATTTTCCCAATCAACTTTGAACCTTATACTTTAGTGATAAAGTTGAAAATCTATTATAGAAATTTGACAGATTGTAGTAGGTTGATGTGCTGGCGTCTGTACTTGGAACACTGATATTTCTGCTTGCCCTTAAGTGTCAAAGGCAGGTTTATTGAAGTTGCATCTTATTTTAGGTATGTAGGTACGACCTACCTGACACTTTACATCGGAGCCTAAAACTTGCGACCACAACTTTGCGCGGAGGCACTGCGGGCTTCCCTTCTTCAGGTACTCCTGTACAACGGGCGCATAGCCCAGGACTGCCACTCGCTCCCCCAAGCTGATACGCTCAGCTTCGAGGCTTGCAAACCCCGGCACAGAGCTTGGCATGTTCGGATTCACGCCTAGAAGAGGTTCGCCGTTTGACCATTCTGGAAATACTTTTCGCTGGAAAGAAAGGCTTTTATGATTATGGTTGTATATAAATGCGACTAGGAGTAACTGTTCGTTTGCACTGGCGAAACATTCACATAAAAACATGTTGAAATCTCTATTTTCTGTCAATGTTCCATACAATGTTGGACAGTAAAGAAAGATTTCAACATGTTTTTATGTGAATGTTTCGCCAGTGCAAACGCACAGTCATTAGTCATTGAGCAAAGGCCCGAGCATAGACTCCTGTGGAACACCTTTGAGGGCGGCCGTAAATGATCAAGATCAGAGGTAAAAATTGGAATTATAATTACGCTACAATAATACTTACTAACTGGTCGAGTGTCTTCACTTGAATTGGTAAATGAGCAAACTCCCATTTTGGTTCATCTCTGCAAAACATAATCAATACAAAATTAAGCAATATTTAAAAAAATGTTCGTTAATAGAATTTAAAAGCACTTACTCTCTCGTATAGGGAACATATCCGGATAAAGTTATTAACACTTCCAAAAAGTCTTTTGGCGCATACACTGGTCTGTATTTCGTAAGGTCTGAAAAAAAAAATTGTAAAATGAAAGCAAGCTATCGCGTTTTGAATTATTCTCATCATTTATTAAAATCAGTTATTATGTAAAAATAAAAATAAATATGTAAAATTACCTAAAGTATAAGTACTAAGTTCATTCCATTTGTCTAATAATTCTTCTTGTTCACTTTGAGGTCTAATTTTAGCTAGTGATGTTTCAAGGTCTGTGCACATTGAATTTAACGATTTGTGTATTCGCTTCTCCCATTGAACACTAGCTTTGAGTAATGATGTTAATGGGTCTAATTTCTGTAAAATAATAATTAATTGGATGTATCATCATCATGCCCAAAGAGCATCTACAGTTATACCAAAATCTAATCCGACCTCACTAACGAATTTAAGGTGAAGTCTTTTATTAAAGACTCCTTACATTTTGTTTACTCTGAGTTCGAACCCAATGATAAACTGTATTCCTAAGTTTAGTGTCTAAACCCTTATCTTTCATAGCTTGCTGTAATGTTTGTTTGAAATCTTCCTTCTTTACAGTTGGCGATGATACTAATTTCTGGAAAAAAAAAACGGAAAATAAAGTGAAGTGCCCATAAAAGTTGCGTGATAAGCAGGGATTATTTTTATATCGTGTCCGTAATCGTGATGAATGCTCGTGAATCTTACACTATAGGGTCTTAGGAAGGTATCAAAGTACTTAGGTACTTGCGGCCCGTGCCCCCCAGAAGTGGATTTTAATTTGCTTACATAAGTACTTATTAACTGCTAATTATCAACCAATAGATAGGTAGGTATACATTTAACATAATTTTATATGCCTATGTCAAGAAGCTTTGATTCGACCTTAACAAGGGTAATTATTTCAGATATAAACAAAAAGTATAACTACAACAGCATAACAGATACCTACATACCTGTACATCACTATAAAATGATTTGTAAATGGAGAGATTTTTTATTTCTTCGGCTAGTTTTATTGCTGTGTGGTGTATGGTTTCTTCTTTTATACCTTCCATGGTTCATGAATTAGGTAAGTATATTTATTTTAATTTTGTAAAAATAAAATAACAGACGTAACTGTGTTTACTTTTTTTTATAAAATTCATAGTTCATGTGAAAATTCAAGACACTGTTGCCTTGGAAACGGACAAATAAATCATTGAATTAAGTGAGTAGGTATGGTAAAGAAGTATTTATTTCATAATAATTAAAGTTTATTTTATTCGCTAAATATTCCGGTTTTATCCTGCAAGTCATTCATTCAAAAATGAAGTCGGTAATATTGGGTTGTCTTGTTTTCCTAGAGTTACCGTTTGGGATTTTTTTCAATATGTTAAATAATATACAAGCAAGTTGCACCTGAGTATCGCGTGTATCCATTCATTTTCATTCACTGGAAAAATCGGTAATTTATTAAAAATATTGAATTCACTTTTTTAACCAATCAGCTTTTTATTTCTTTTTTACATAAATTTTACCTTTTGATTTGTTTCAGAACGAACAGGTAAATTTCTTTTTTTGTTGTCAGTGTCAGATTGACTTGTCTGTCACTCTTGTCATCATCATCAGCTGAGTGAAACAGTGATTGTTTTGACAACAAAGAATACAATTTCTTAAAAATGGGGAAAATATTTCTTGACCATATTGGTGGTACACGTTTATTCTCTTGTGCATCTTGTGATGTGAATCTGACAAATCGTTCAGAGTTGATTAGCACACGGTTTACTGGAGCCACAGGTACCCTTCTCATTCTTTACTTTTACCTTCGCTTGATCAACTGTTTAATTACGCATTGATATTTTGTACTATCATTGTGATTATCTGATCATGATTCAGTATTTAAAGTATTCGTGAAAATGCATTTAGAGCGTTTATCCTAAAAGTTGGCAACGTCGCTAATACCTGTCAAATATTTACCTGTTTTGATTAATTTGGCAATATGACTGTATGGAAATATGAAATGTGGCTAGCTAGTATATTGATTATGAAATGCAATAATTAATATCGTAACACTGAATATTTAGTTTTAGATGTAAAAAAAGCATTTGGAAAGTTTCGGAATGCCTTTTTCACACCTAAAATGGTTACCTACAACATCAAATTCAATGTTATAATTAATTGCAATTCAGTATTAATATTCTAATTCGCTAGTTAGCCACGTTTCTTATTTCTATACAGTAATATTGCCAAATTAAAAAAAAAAACAGCGAAATATTTGACATCTATTTGCAACGTTGCCCACTTTCAGAATAAACTCTCATAAGTATTATAAATGAACTATTGACAAAACTCTAATAGAATTTATGGCTATTTTGGGTGGGAGAGATTGGTCCCACATAATCGTAAAATCTGGTGGCAAAGAATTGTCTAGACTAGTCACGTCTCTTCTATTACTACTAGAAATACTAACACTTTTCATGGACTTACATACTATAATAAGTAGAAATAGGAAATCTAATAGAAAATTATAATTATTGCAGGCAGAGCATTTCTGTTCCACAAGGTTGTGAACCTATTGTACTCCGAGGTGCAGGACCGCGTCATGCTAACAGGCCGCCACATGGTGCGCGACGTCTCCTGCAAGAACTGCGGCACAAAACTGGGCTGGGTCTATGAATTTGCTACAGAGGAGAATCAGAGGTATATAATTATGCTGCTATTTTACTTCCATACACTGTAGAACTGTGGCTTATTAAATATAATAATAGAATAAAATAAAATAAAAGAAAACAAGAAATAGAAGAAAACCGGCGAAGTGCGTGTCGGACCACGCAAAATTAAGGGTTCCGTAGTTGAGCTGAATTTATCCCAAGATCAAACTTAACATTGTAGTTGTAAAACAAGGTCTCCCATATGGAATGTATGGGAGAACTTGTTTTACAAACTGCAAAATGAAGTTGATCGATTATTATTACTTGTTAACCTGTAAAGCCTACTTAGCTGTGATAGTTTTCCTTTTGACTTCGCTTTACACTATTGCTGTGATTTTTTTGACAAATCCAAGTATAACCATTTAGCTGGCAGGGGTGGACACATGGCTCTAACAATTTTTTTGACTTAAAGCTTAATATTTCACAAACGGGTCCCTGAATTGAAAAATAGTTTTCACACACCCACAATATTATTGAACGACCTTTCCAACCACACCCCGCGCCACGGGATAGACGAGAAAAAACATCCCCATACGTGTAGGGTTGGTACACAAAAAAAAACATTTCTTGATTTTATTTTACCACTTTGTCTAATTTGCACTTTGTTTAATTTGTATACCCATGCCAAATTACAGCTTTCTAGTACTAGCAGTCTCTGAGCTAAGCCGCGGACAGACAGACAGACGGACATGGCGAAACTATAAGGGTTCCTTATTTACTAAAACTAAATGCATAAGATTTGCTTTTCCGAATGTTATAAGCAGTGATTGTGATATAGTATTGAATAAGGAGAAACTAGAATTCGTAGATAAAACTGTTTTCCTGGGGATCACGCTCGACTCAAGGCTGCAATGGGGTCCTCATTTAACATCTCTTGCAGGATGGCTAAGTTCAGCAGCATATGCTGTAAGAAAAATCCTTCAATTTACTGTTATGCAGATGTTTTCTTTACTTTTACTATTTATGAGTAGGTAGGTACCTACATCAAATTGTACAAAACTGGGGTGAAATTTGTGCAAAAAAGCAGATTTTTGAGGCTTATTTATTTAAGGTCTTTGGAAGACTTACAGCTAAATACAATGGTGTTATATAACAGTATGAT
The DNA here is from genome assembly GCA_963853775.1 of Xanthia togata. Lineage (NCBI taxonomy): Eukaryota > Metazoa > Arthropoda > Insecta > Lepidoptera > Noctuidae > Xanthia > Xanthia togata. Next base: position 22,930,373 of record OY970794.1, on the reverse strand, counting down.
AATTTGGCAGCCAATTACAAGTCTTCACGTCTAGAGCTTTTCTGGTATAAAAGTACTGTGGAACAAAATATACACACTGCCAAACATTGCCAAAAAGAAAAAACAGGTATATAATTAAAAAAAAAAAAAAAAATTAGCTCGTAGATCATCACCTAAAATTTGCAAAAACTAATATAACATAATATACTTTAAATTATACTGAATTTGTTTCTCAAATTGGCTATATTTTGCTTTCATAGAAACCTAGATAAAGTGCACAATACCTATACATATTAGTTACAAAAAATCAAAGAAAGATGTGTTACAATTACAACGCCATAATCACGTACTAGCGTTTGTATGAAAAACATGACTGGTTGGCCGCTCTTAAGTTCCCTTCAAAATGGTTGACCTAAACCGTGCTGAACCATGCGTCATGTTCGTGAACGGGCGCCGTCAGTAGGAACTACGTCTGGCACAGCTTATTTTAATTTTTGTTTTTTTTTTTAATTTTATTATTACGGACGCTTTTTACGTGCACGTCTTTCTACATTGTTCTCACATGTATAAGTTCAACATGAATGATGTAACCAATATTACTTATGATTTAAAACAGTGTCCGTGGAGTTTCTTGCCCGTTCTTCTCCTTGCGTAGGAACCTACGCTTTGGAATGGGCAACTAGCTTCATATTTCCGACTGACTGACCTCTTGAAAATTCAAGTGCCTGTAAATCGTTTATTTGAAATAAATGGTTTGAGTTTGACTACGGAACCCTGATATTAGATGTAAATTGAAAATTAAATAAAAATTATACCTACTTATATTTGAATTCAGTACCTATTATCATTATGTTATCAGCCGAAAGATGTACACAGCAGCTGGAAATAGGTTTTCCCGAGCATTGCCATTTTTGTCTTGAGACACTTTGAAATACTTGTTGATAAAATTCATGTCTACCTTCCATTGGCTTAAGTTTTAGAACTAAAGGCTCGTGCAGACCAGCTCGACGCGACGGCGCGACGCGACTCGAACAATATAATTTCTAAGAAAACTTCACGGTGTCGCGTCGCGCTAGTCTGCACGAAGCTTAACATTTACATTTTTAGGTCCCGCTACAAGCAATAGTAGACAAAGGATCAATTACATGATGATGTTATTTTATTTTCCAGATACAAGGAAGGCCGTGTAATCCTGGAAAGAGCTCTTGTGACAGAAAGTGATGGCATTGAAGAAATTCAAGTCAACAATGATGACTAGCTGACCTAAAATATAATGACTTGCAGTTAGAATGCTAAATCTTACAGTTTATTGTGTAGAAAATCTTTTTTATTTGCATGAACATTGCATTTTATTTTAGGGATCTCGCCGTTCTCTCGCACTAGACAGCCACAACCACAATCAGTGGTCGCACCGCCAACGAGCCGACTAAGTGCGCGATTCATATCGGTTTCCATAGTTTACCTGTACCCTAATTACGTTATAGGCACGATCAATCGGAATTTGAATAGTTTTGAAACAAATTGTTAATCCATTGCTTCATAAGTTCGAAAAAAATATCTGTTCAACAACGTAAATACCGCAATGAATGTTGTCGAACTGTCAAAATGAAACAAATTTGTCGTAATCGTTTACGAAAATGTGTTGCTTAATTAGATAGCTGGTCAGTGCGACCACGTGGACGTGGTCGCAGCCGTCTAGTGCACGAGATCACGTAATGTATTCTAATAAAAATAGGAAATCTCTGAATCATAATTACTTTACTTACTTTTTAATTATTAAGATAAACAACTTCACGAAGTATTTTGTCTATTTTTTATACAAGCTAGTCAAAAAGTTTTTGGAACAAAATCAATACTTACTGACTTTATTTTGACTGCCTCGTTGGTCTAGTGGTCGCAAGCGCTACTGCTGAGCATGAGGTCCTGGGTTCGATTCGGGTCGGGCAGTGTTATTGGGTTTTTCCATCTCGAATTTCTCAGTAGCAAACCGGAGTTTGGATTTGTGCCCGATTGATGGCAATAGCACAGTGTAAAGAGTAACAGTGGACCGACGCCTTTGATGTTGCGTAAATGCCGACACCGCACAAGGCCACAGTACTTACCTCTAGGGTTGTCACAGACTACACAACTGCCCAAAAAATGAGGGTAATGTTTTTTGGGTTTCATGTATGTACGCATGCATGTATGAATGTATTTACGTTTCCTTGTTCCGCCATAACTTCTAAATGCCTCAACAGTTTGGACTTAATGGGGTATCGTTACAATTTTTACATCGTCCCGAGTGACGCTGGTTGTTTTTTTTTTGCATGGTAGTCTGGTATTTTATTTGGGAATAAGATCTTGTTAACAATATACCTAAATAAAATTATATTTTATTATTCAGTGTTTAATACTCTACCTATTGAATCAGTTTGCGTTTTCTCATTAATCATTCATTAATTTCATATTAATCTACAGATTGGCTACTATTACTAATATAGGTACACTTACGCATTATCGCGCAGCACATGTCGTATGCACCATTCTAATTGTGTACAAATCAAAACATTTAAAACAAGACACGCGTTAGCCCTGAAAGTCATGTCCCGAGCTACTAACAATGGCGACGTATGCTTACGCAGCTCGGGCTCGCCCTACCCGCCCCTCGCGATTGCCTTGTCTAGACGGCTTCGTCGAATGACTGGTATTGGTTATACCTACCGTATTGGTTTATAGACTGTGGCAATAGGCTCGCCCCCTATTACATGGGACTTAAACATAACTGGCGAAATGTGGGTGTACTATACTATTCACCTCTGTCTAACCCTTCGGGGAATACAAGCGTGATGTTATGTGTTTATTTAGACGAGCCAACTAACTACGCAACTGGAATACCTACTTCGGTGCTCCTAATGTTGTTCTGTTTATGGTTAAATAGCCATAAAAAAGTACATACAAGGATAATTGAAACCATCAATCCACACGCTACAAATCATTGTTTAGGGAAATTCATTGCAGAAAACAAACTGTCCTAGATCGCAAAAAGCATACACTGTATTTTGTTTGCAGGATTTATCTGGCGATACAGAGGTTTTGACGGTAGTTTAATCTAGCTAGAAGGTCAGCTGTTTACATTTCAACGGCGCAGTGATTTAGACGCCATGTTCCCGCTTCAATGCGCGCATGCATAAAATATGAATAACAGTAAGTATTTTGAGAGCTGTAGATACTAAGAAGAGAAAGGATTATGCAACTTTAAACTGAGTAACTGCGTGTGATCCGTAGGAGTGAAATTCGGGTTAGATACGTCCTATGATATGCCTCGAAACTGTAGGCTATAGGCTGACGCAGACCTGGCACAACGGGATTTTTACAGGCAAACAAATACCAACCTTGCGCTAGTTGAAATAAAGTTCAAAATAAATAAACTTTCATTAGTCAGAAATACTCCAAAAGTCTAATAGCCCCACTACCCCACTTACTAACACTTTACATATAGTTCCTAGCTCTTGAAGTATATCTATGTATATATTATATACACTGACGGACTCATAAACTTCATCAAAGTTCAGGATTACTTGTCTTTCGAATTAATATTTTTGATGAGTAAGTACTTATGCAAACTTTTTAGATTAAACTACTTAAATGAAAATGTCGACTGTTCATGTATCTATATGAAATACTAATTAGTTTTGAGAATTATTATTATAGTGTGGGCAGTTGTTTTAACCGAAAATCCATGCTACGTGGAGGTTCACTAATTTTAATTAAAAATTGTATAAAATCTAAGACTCGTAATGACATAGTTGAACTATCGGTGGAACATAGCATTGAACTGTCCTGTGTTGAGCTAGGTATATAAAAATGAATGTTTGTTTGTCCTTTACAGAATCGTGAACGGCTGGACCGACTTCGCTAATTCTTTTTTTGTTGTGTTTGTTATTGTCAGGAGGTTTTAGGTAGGTAGTGTAGGGTAGGGTAGGTAGTGTAGGGTAGGGTAGGTAGTGTAGGGTAGGGTAGGTAGTGTAGGGTAGGGTAGGTAGTGTAGGGTAGGGTAGGTAGTGTAGGGTAGGGTAGGTAGTGTAGGGTAGGGTAGGTAGTGTAGGGTAGGGTAGGTAGTGTAGGGTAGGGTAGGTAGTGTAGGGTAGGGTAGGTAGTGTAGTGTAGGGTAGGGTAGGTAGTGTAGGGTAGGGTAGGGTAGGTAGTGTAGGTAAGTAGCATGGGTAGGGTAGGTAGATAGGTAGGTGTGCCGTAGATAAGTACTTAGTGCTACCCGTGTGAAGCCGGGGCGGTCATAAAAAAAGCAATATTGAAAAATAGAACTGCAGTAAAAGATTTAATTATAGCCGGGAAAATAAATTGTATGCATAGTCTCAAATTCGTGTGGTATAAGAGTAAAGTTTGAAATAATTTTATTTTTTTTCAATGATTTATATTATCGTTACTTACCAATAGTATTGATTACTATTTATTGTATATGTAAATGGTACACCACTGACTACCTGCAGTATTGTCTCCTGTTACTTTTAAATCCATCCAAAGCTTGTCTGTAAAAGATCGCTTTAAGCGATAAGACCGCCCATTGTGTCACCCTATGTAAAATTTGTCTGTAATTTTTATGGTGTACAATAAAGAATGTTCTATCAATCGGTCTAATAGCTGCGTGTCTCGACAGTACTATCAGTTGCGGATGTATATCAACATGCCTGCATTACCAGAGGGAGCAGGCAGAGCTATGTGTTTAGTTTTAATTAGGACCACTTCAATTAGGTGTTTGTGTGTGGAAAATAATGGTTCAAACACTTGTTGGGCTTGGTATAACCTTGTATAACAAGCTACCCTCTTCTTTGCTAGATTTGCCTTTTAATGCGTTTAAAACTAAAGTTAAATCCTACTTTTATTCAAAGGCATACTATTCTATCAGCGACTACTTAAATGATAAAAATATTTGATCGCTGTGATTAACTATGATAACTGTGGGTTCAAAGGAAGGACCAATACCCTATATTGATCCTACTAACGAGTACACATTTGTGTACTAAGATAAAAACGATCACACAGTCGGTATCACATTTTATTGATAATATACAATAAAACACAACATATATTTTTATCGGACGATAAAACTTTTTCCTCTATCTTCATGCGATTACTTTAGCTCAGTTTCACAAATTGGAATAATAGTTTAAATAAAATGCCAACAACATATAATAGCTCTGAATAATTCAAGCAGTGATAATTTGCTAATTACACATTTAAGCCCTTATTTAGGGTGTGAATAAAATATTTATAGTTCGCGTACTAAGTACACTAAAACATCGATATAAGACGTAATTAATTTTTAACATTTCATTTTATCGTTAATTTTATATTTAAAAATATTTTGTGCGGCAGTTCATTATGAAATACTCACTCCCGGCTTACTTTAGAAAGTATTAGAATTATATCAGCGACATTGAGGTATAATTTATATAGTCAGAAAGGTATGCAGACAAAAACTTTGCATTAGCTTGTAACTGGGGAAAATAATAACGGCCGCACTCTGAGACGTACTTTAAGAATAACCAACCAAAACCATTGTATGACACATTCATAAAAAAAAAAAAACAACACAATCTGTCATATTTTTTTCTGACAGACGTTCCAATATAAGTGAACGTCCACTGGTCCGCACCGACCACAACCCACGCACGGTCCGCAATGTATTGAACAAATTTGCCGATGGCATTCGTCCACTGTATCTGGATATTATTTCTTCTTTGCAAAATATTTTTAAGTGACGTCTCCGAGTGCGGCTGTATATTCGCCTGCAGGACATGTCATGTTATAACTCCTTTATTATACTGGTGTTCTTTGTTTTGTATAACTAGCTAAGCTACTCGTATGCATAAACAGCCAAAATAATCCATACTTATACGTGTGTCTTACGTATCTGACTGTGCTTCAGCGCAGCGGTGCGTGCGATGATGCAGGTGTCAGTTTTTTTATTTTAATAATTACGTATTGAAATGGTTACTTACATGTACCTGTTCCGTGTATTTCCAGTTCATGCCTATTAGCATAGAAGTATTATGTAGATAGTTATTTCATTTACTATTTTATTTATAAATTGATTGTTTATTTAATTAGTAAAAGTATGCATAGTGACGACACGGATTTTGTGTTCGTACAAGCGTTTTAGAATTTCATTGTCAGGACTATTATCGTTGAGTATCTTAATTATCTACAAGGCATATCACTAGATTGTATTCATATACTTACTTAACAATATAACCGCAGAAAATAAATTAGTAGTACCAATTTATGCCGTGCAAGGCATCAGAAACAAAATTATATACAAATACATTATTATTGAAATATGTGCGTTAACATTATAATCGTTGTATAAATTAAGTGTCTTAGGCTCGGCACAAACGAGCCACCGACCACAGCCACCAGTGGCTGTCGCCTCTGGCTGTTGTGTTTGAGTACTGCTACAGCGGGTGGCCGTCACCGGCCGTACGTGTGCAACGAATCTAAACAAAACGTATGAAAAAGGGGGCTACCGGTGTCTGTGGTCGGGGGCTCGTTTGTGCCGACCCCTATAGCGTAAGTTTTATACTAGAATACACACACTAATACCTACATTAATCATTACACCGAATACTATTTATAGAAATAAAATAAAATTATCACTGCCTGAATTTGCCTACATACACATACGTACTACGTAAACTACGCGTACAAACAAACAAAAAAAAAAACATAAAAATAACGCACCATGTCATTACCTTCAAATACTTCATTTATAAAGCACCTCCGATTACAAGTTTTGACAAGAATATAAGTTTATAAATACATTAATTTTACATTACTTGCTCATGGATAGTAGACTGTAAGTATAAATTGTGTTACATTTATTTCTTCGTATTTGTTCGAATATGTGGCAGATTATTCTTAATTTAATAAGTCGGCTGCGTAAATAAATTATGTATTAAAAAGTTCAAGATAAAACTAAGTAAGTATAGTACAACGGAACAAGATTGACATAAAACATGATAACAATGGCGTAATGAAAGGCTTGAGGCGTAATGGGTTGAAAAAGCTGTTAAAATAAGAAATCTTCCACACATAAAAAAATATAAAAGCATGCAATTTACACAAACAGTCACTGCAGTTACTACAAACACATTATTCTTGCACATTTATCATTTTGTGGAAAAACAAACGCCTATTGGCTAAATATCGACCGCTGAAATATTTTGCAATAAAAAACATTATCTATCATGTTCATGTCAGAATTATAAAAAGATTACAGATTTTGAGGGGAGCGTTGAAACACACCTAGGTACAGACGCCAGCAGGTCAACCTACCCAAAACTGTCAAATTTTCCCAATCAACTTTGAACCTAATAATTTTGTGATAAAGTTGAAAATCTATTAAAGAATTTGACAGACTGTAGTAGGTTGATGTGCTGTCTGTACATTTTTTTTGAATTCGTAAGTCGATTTGACATCTAACTACTTCATTAAATTTTAAATATCTATCTTAATACAACATCTGTATAACTGCTAAGAGTACCTTACTCTAAGGCCGCGTCCTATTTAAAAGCGATCGTCGCGCGATTATGCGACCGTCGTCGTCGCCGCGTCGCGTACATAATAAAGCGTCGTACAGACCAGCGCGACGCGACTCGTAACAAAACAATTTCTAAGAAAACTTCACCGTAGAACAAATTATCGGTGTCCCGCCGCGCGACAAGTCGCGCTAGTCTGCACGAGCCTTAATAAGTCGCTTTTTGTTTGATCGCTTTTAAATAGCAGCGCGGGGTAATAGCTCTAGTATGCAATGGTTAATGTAGTTGTACTTAGCTTTACTTCATATATTATTATAACTTCTATTTATATATTTAATGCATGGAAAACGATCAATGTTTTAGAATGAATGTGTTACTACAAAAAGCATTAATCTATTGTATACTAGAGCTGTATTATAGTGTGTAACCTGTGTCAGTAGGCTTTGTTTCTCATACAGTATGAAGGCTGAATTTTTAGCTGCAAATAACCTTTTATTTAACTTTATTCCCTGTTATTCATAAACGTTGCTTAAAGTCAAGTTATGATTAGCGACTGTTTAACCATACATTTTTGACGTTTTGACTTTAGTCATCGTTTATGAATAAGCCCCATTATGATTACGCGACGCTTACCATTTTATATTAATGCGAAATATGTAAGAAAGAGCCCCGATAGGGCTTTTAACATTTATTGTGTTCTAATACTAAAAACTTACTTGTTGAGAAAATTAAGGCACCAAAGGGATGAATTTAAATACGTTTCTATTAGGTACAGACGCCCGCACATCAAACTACTATAATCTGTCAAATTTCTTTAATTGATTTTCAACTTTATCACTATAATATAAGGTTCAAAGCTGATTGGGAAATTTTACAGTTTCGGGTAGGTTGACCTACTGGCGTCTGTACTACAATAAATATATGTGTGCTGTGTTCACTATGTAAAGCGTATCAGTTTATTTTATTTATACATGGTAAGCGCTACGTAAACCTGACGACATTTAATTATTATATCAAAAAGTTCACACGTCGATTGTCGAAATATAAAAAAAAAACGGGTTGCACTCCGGGAGTGACGGCAGAAGTGAAAACTTGAATATTAACGTTGTGCATTTTTGGTATTTTGGAATGGTTAAGGAATAATTTTGCACCGGTCTACTCTCCCTCCATCTTACGAATTTCCGATCAGGTCACGTGTCCTGACGCGAGTTTAACATGTTTTACCCATCACAAAAAAGTGCACAACGCCGCTAAAGAAGTTTTCACTTCAAAAATAACATTCTTTTCAAATCAAACTCCAATTCGAGATCACGTTGAAGCCAATCTCCTGACTTCCATGTAGTGCAATATTAAAGCAACAGTGTGATAAATTATTCAGGTCGCCGTTTATACAACTAACATAATAGTTTTTATTTAACAACAATATATATTTATTATTATTTTCCTCGTAAGCTTCACACAAAGAATGCTGCGATAGGACACGGTGAGAAAATCTTTTCAAGTACCTAACTAACCACGTATTTTATGTAGGTAGTCAACTTCATAGTCGCGTTACCAACCTAAGCGTGAATGCTACTGCCGATGCCGGAGTCGCGGGAAAGTCCGAAAGGGATACAGTGGCCCCTGGCAACGTACAGGCAACTGAAGGAACACGGGTGGGTTTTAGTCAGTAAGAGTTTGACACGCCCTCCCGCTCCGCCCAGAATGGGAGAAGTTATTTGATATTTTCCTACACCAAAAGAAAAAGGTTAAATGCTACTTCCACGTCATACAATGACAAGGTCAATTCCCGTTTTTAAAAACGTTCAAAATCTAGTTCGCAAACTCATTTAGCGACATTGAATGTCAAAAACTTGTCACAAATGTAGGTAAATTAAGAGGTATTTTTGACAGATTCGAGGCTAATTTCAACATTCAAAAGTGACAGTTGCATAGTTTCAACCTTAGCGAATTATGAATAACTGGGAATTGTCAAAAGAGCAGTGATGGCTCAGGGGCTACGGCCACGACTTACGAGTTTCGAAGGAAATCATCGGCATGTCCTAGAACCAAAAATTCGAAGACATGTGACCTCTACCAACCCGCGCATGGGTCCACGTGGTGGTGGATTACGGCTCACTCCCTCTCAGCGAGACAGGCGGCCTGTAGCCCAGCACTGGGGACATTATAGGCTGTCAAAAGTGGTAAAGTAATTATGAAGTTGAAAATAGCTATCTAGCAGGTGTATCTTCCTACAAATAGGTCCTCAGATTATAAAGAGGTGATTGACGTTACCATGTCGCGTCGCATTAAATTTTCGTACAGACGCCAGCACGTCACCCTACCCGAAACTGTAAAATTTTCCCAATCAACTTTGAACCTTACACTTTAGTGATAAAGTTGAAAATCTATTAAAGGATTTGACAGACTGTAGCAGGTTGATGTGCTGGCGTCTGTACACATACATTCACTTACATATAATTAATGTCCTTTATCGCATCGTGGACGCTAAGATATTTATCATGACCACATGCCACGGGAGCTTATCCTATATGCATGCTATGCATGCTGTCTTGCTGTGATGCTATAAAGGGGCTTTTTCTACAATTTGTGCAATCGAATATAATCCCTCTGCACTCCCTCTTCCTCTCTTCCTTAATACATGAAACATTTGGGGGGTGTTCGTGTTTGTAAATTTTTAACGCTACTATTTTGTCGCCATCAAATGACGTCGTCAGAACAAATAATGTGGTACCCTCAGGAAGGGATTTAGAACAAATTATAATACAATCAGGCAATCAACTAAAATAAGCTCTTCAACTAAATATACAAAATATTATACACAATTCGTATTACATGTTTTATTGTGCGTAAAATTAGATTTCACTTAACATTTAACGACGGTTTACTTTTTAAAATTACTTATATCTCATCTGCATTGATATTACAATTCCTTAATTTCATTCGTTTTTGTAAATAATAAAATTGCATCGTGTCCACTCGGGGTGTTATTACACGAAAAAAATGCACAGCAAATCGATCTGTCGATGCTCCATGGCGAATAGTACGAAGTTGTATGATCCAATCGGCGTTGAAAAATTCGATTGATCGACGCCGACCACGCAATAACACCCCACTATAATTGTTCTGTTAATATAATAATAATATTTTTTCACTTTAAACTTCTAAATGCATAATATAATAATTTTTTCATTGAAATTAATTGATATGGTATATAATTTAAATAGGTACACGGTATTGTTGATTATTAAAACTCTAAACTAAAATTAAAAGTAGATCTGTGAGTCACTTAAGATCATTCTTATTTTAAGAGAATGTCTTTGAAAATCCGAATTTTATGCAAGTATTTCATCAAGTTACGAATTTAAGTATCGCGCTTCCAACAGTGCATTTATTACAAGACATTTTTGTAGGCCATAATCGCTACTATTACACGAAAATAGTAGTCGCCTTACATTGATGTAAAAAAAAACAATAAAATGTTTAACATTGTATAATAAATTGAAATTGTAAGCGCTGTTAAGACAATTGCATTAGGGAATACTAATCCGAGACCCTCTACAATTTTCCACGAGATAAAGCTTTTGATAAAAATTTCTTTGCACTTTTAGCGCGATTCATAAAAAAGGAACGGAATGCGACCACGCCCGAGGAGAGTCCTGGCTTGATTCTGGGCCAAGACCGATCCTTTGCTTCTCTGTTTCTATAAACTCCAATACGGCCATATAAATAAACTTGTACTGTGCCTCGTTTTGCACCATTCCAGATCGCTGGTCACGCACCATTTGGACAGTACGGTGGATGTCGATTTCACAGTCGAATCCCTCTTTTCTTATTTGATCTAGGATCATATCGATGACTATAAACGTCCCGGTCCTACCGATGCCTGCCGAACAATGAACGCACACTACCGCCTGAGCGGGAGGATCCTGCCCGGTCATTATCTGTTGTAGTCTATAATTTACATCTAACAATATATTCAGAACCCTGCCCGGCTCCGAAGGGACACCGTGATCTGGCCACGCAGTGAAATGAAAATGATAAATAGTTCTCTTGACGCTGCATTCTTCCTTTTTCGTAACTACGAAGCGTCTCAACGTGTAATCGGGGGTAGATGATTCTGACTCATTGTGAATCGAAAACTTTTTGAAAACTTCAGTTTTATTTAATTCTGGCCAATACCGTTCGCACTTAACCTTACCACGCTCAATCTCCTTAGTAGTCATTATAATTATGCGAACGTCCTCCTGCCATATCATCGACCAAAATGGATAGACAGTAGTCGACAAACAGCCCTGAGTGGCGATGTATAACTTATTATAGACGTGATCTACAATGCCATTTTCAGTTTCTTCTGTCGATTTTGGTATTGTAGTATTAACATAATTCGGATTGGTCCTGAGGACACACGGCTCGAAAGATGGGATCAATTTCGTGCCATTGCCTTGTACTTTGACGCTAGCTAATTTTTCTTCGCAAACGACGACACTAGTATGAACGGGTGACAACTTCAACTCTTTATTCTTTGAGGGTGTACTATCTCGACTCAAGGTGCCGGTGGAGCCGTTTTCGTAACTTCCATTACTTGAATCTTGTTCAGAGCCGGGCTCGATGATTTCACATCGGATATAATTAGCGTTTATGTAGTCGGAGCCGGCTGGTGCGTCCGGAGGAATGTCCTTCAGCACCACACGAGTACGATCGAAAGGTATAATATTTTTGTATCTATTTTTTCTTATATTTTCTGGCTTCGATCCCTCCATTCTGTCGAAAAGTTGTAGATTCTCCATCATTTGCAACGTTTCAAATTCCTCCCAAAACCCTTGCTTGTAAGCCATACTTTCTATTGGACCTTCATTTTCTTTTTGAAGTTGTTTTACTCTTGTGTGGAAATGTCGCACTTGGATACGAGTGGCGTTAAACGGCTGGATCAATCGCAACACTTCACCTGTGGTTTCGACCATGGGGAAGTTTCGATAATGTTCTATTAGACTGACGAGATCATTAAATTGTTGGCCGCCGCCTACGTCGTACTTGTTATCTTGTCGTCGTATGATGACGTGTGTGACTCGGTCTCGCGTTCTCACCGAAAGGACGAAGTCGCCCGGCTGCCGCTGAGACTCCCGAACTAGAAACGAGCCATTTTTACCGTTTTCCAACATCACCCGCTCTGCTTCTTTCGCGGTGAGTTGTCCGTGATACCAGCGTTCAGTAGTAGGGTCGGCGCAGTTGAGTGGCGTCTTTAACCTGATAATGTTGCCGTTCTTTTCACGCAGTTGGCACTGGTTGTCCATGTAGTATTGAACGAGTTCAGAAAGTGTAGCAAACTTCTCGCCTCCATAAAGGTCCAGGAACTCGCCATTATTTTGTATCTTAATATGCGTCACTTCGTTGCCTCGGCGTACTGACAGAGTGAAATCACCCTTATTGCTCATGCTAGGCCTCGCTAAGAAGTAACCATCGTGCCCACACTCCATGAGAATCCTTTCCGCTTCCACCCCCGATAGTGTAGGGTGGAACCATCTTCTTGTAATCATCTTAATTCTATTAAAAGCACCACTTCGATACTTACAATACTCTAAATTAGTGTCAAACACACACTAATTTGATTCTTGATACCTAGTTTTTCTCCATACATCCTCATTTCTCATCTGAAAGTAAAGATAAATAGAATTATAATAGTGCAAAATAACCAAACTATGGAATTTCATTGCTGCTTGTGAAAGAGTACTTAGGGTACTTAATGTGTTTTCATAAATAAAATTATTAATTCAATTTTATGTAAATAATACTCAATATAATTGAGAATCAGTGGTGATCCTAACTAATAATATTATAAATGCGAAAGTGAGTTTGTTTGTTTGTTACGCTTTTACGCTAAAACGTATGAACGGATTTGGATCAGATTCGGCACATGGGTAGACCATGACTTGGATTAGGACATAGGATACTTTTTATCCCGATATTCCCACGGGATCAAGACTTATACGGGTCACACAGCGGGGCACAGCTAGTACAAAAATATAAATAGGGAAAAATATTGTGAAAATAATAGATACCTAATATGGTTTGCCCATGTGTTTCATTGCATTTTGGCATGTCAAAAGTTTATCATGCATCGTCTTCACATATTTATATAATGTACTAGCTTCTGCCCGCGACTTCGTCCGCGAGCCTATAACCTTCCTCAAAAATTGGGCTAACCAATGCTAAAAGAGTTTTGTAAATCCGACTGGTAGTTCCGGAGATTCCGTCTCTTAGTTTCAGTGGAGTTTCTGTCTCTTAGAATACAGGCTATCCTAATGTCTAAGGGACAGGGTTATATGCATTTTGTACAGGTTTTGCAACTTGTAAAGTACATTATAAATGTGTTTCTGTATTTTTTTGTGAATAAACCTTGTATTTATTATTTATTTATTTATTAGATTGCGCTCGGACGACGACCGCCGCGTCACTGCCACACAGATTAAAGCTGTATAATTACAGCGCACGCACAAATGGCGCCGCGCGCACAGATGAGTTGAACTATCTATAATGAGTAAATTTTTCTCGGAATGGCTCTTGTTTGTCTTCTTGGTCGCCGCCTCACCGGAGACCGGGCGGTATCCCCGGACCAGCTGGGTGGCCATGACCCTCTGGGACGCGTTCAACCGGCGGGCAGGCCGCCGCCTCAACGAACGCGCCCACACCGGTGCCCGGTACAGGGATATGGACCGCACGATCCCCGCGTATAACCTCCGGCAGGAGGCGTTTGGACCCCCTAGATTGGGCAGGAGCCACTTCAAGGCAGCCCCGGCCCGGTCCAGTGTGGGAGCCAAACGTCGGAAATGTTCGAGTATGGTCCCTAACAATGCATTACATAGTAGCTACACTCCTTTGTAAGTATATTCTTTTATGCAAATAAGTACTTTGTGCATTGTTTTATACCTAAATGTGTTTTTATTATTCATTCAACAAACCATATTCAATCTAGTTGGTTGTCCTAAGGACCTCCAACTTTATTAATATTATATTAATTGAAGTTAGCAATTTTATTTATGGCCAGTTTAAGAGCGTTTCTTCTAAAAGTGTAAATAATCAATATTTTAGTTCACTAGTTAGCCACAGTTCATGTTTCCATACAGCATTATTCCCAAATTAATCAATACAGTAAATATTTGAGAGCTATTTGCAACATTGCCAACTTTTAGGATAAGCCCTCTTAGTTAAGTTATATTTTTAATTACTTTGCTTTTACAGGAAATTTAATTTATAAATAAAACTTTTGCCCCCGTCTTCGCCCAGGTGGAGGTCGGAAATTATCCCACAGAAACATACTACCAGGTAGAAAAATATCCTATGTCCTTTTCCAGGTCATGGTCTACCTATTAGATGTGCCATATTTCATCCAAATCCGTTTAGCTGTTTTAGCATGAAAGTGTGACAATTAAATAAACAAACAAACAACTTCACTTTCACATTTATAATATTTGGTCATTAATTTACACATCATCCATTAGAAAAAGTTATGGCTTTGTAGAGTATTGTCTCCATTCAAACCATGAGTCCATAACTGTCTTTGAATAAAACTCAATGTACCATTAAGGGCCACATACTGAATTATAATTTATAATATTTAGCTACCAACTCTATGATTGTAGAAGGAAAATGGATTGTTGAGGATGTTATGATGTTGTAACCACTTTTTTACAACACATGTATACAAGTGTTTCATCCTTATTTACGATACATAATCCACACTTGTGTCAAGGGATGATAGGGCTTTAGTAACAGACAAAGGGATAACAGGAAGTTTGACTGACCGTGGGAAACATAAAGGCTGTGTAGTTGTTACATTCAAGGTGCAATATCAATAGCTCCTAACACAGAACATAATACTACATAACTGTAAGATTAAGAGACAAATTGTGAAGTTTACATGTATAATATGACATCATCCTACCATTGAGATGTGAATTCAAAAAGCAAATAATGCACTTAATAATAGAGACAGTAACCTTTTCAAGAGGACATGAACATGAGTTTCAAATTAAATGTTATTGTGACAGTCACGAATATTGCGGGAAACACCGCATACTATTACTAGTTATATTGTATACAGTCACTATAATGAAGTATGTATTGTTATATGTACGGAACGAATGCACAAAGCCACAAAGGTACACCTTAAAGAACATGGTTGTACAAGTCTAGTACTACTTCTGGACAATAATCTAATAGTATGACAAAACACTCACCTCAAAAAGGCACCCTATTTTCTTACAGTAAACAATATCCCTCAAAATAGGAATTATATGTACCGAAGTGCTGTTGCTATGCTGACACAATTTTTTTTTTAACACTGTTTTCAAGGGCGTCTGACCACACTGACTTATACATGTAAACTATTAACTAAATAAACTGTTAAACTTAAAAATTAACGCTATGTTGTATTGGTAAACGAAACCAATAGTTGAAAGAAAAATTATTTCACACAAAAAGAAGCAGAAAATGAACTCCGTGCCCGAGTTACATACAGAAACGTCAGTTCAACTTTTTAATTAGGGTTGCCCGAAGTAAATCAAATAAGTTTACACAGAAACAGATTAATAACAGCTGTTTCGGATATTTATTGGAAGTTTCATGGTTGGATGATCTCTTTGCTTGAACAAGAACGTAGTCCGCGCTACCACTGAAATCCAGTGGAAAATTGTGGAACTACATTTAAAAAAAATGCAATTTGATGCAATGACATAGACACTAGCGCCGCGTCTATTGGAGTTGAGTGGTGGCGCGGACTATACATATACTAGCCCATAGATGTATAGCCAGAGAGAATCAGCTGCCACGTGAGCTTTGACCAAAAATTAGAGGATAGGCATTTTTGGAAGTGTATAGAGTGCCACCAGCGGCACTTTATCCCTATAGAATAAAGTGCCGCTATTTGCGGCATAATAGTGGCGCTGTCTCAGCCAGCTAAAGTGCCGCAAGCATTGCATTGTCATCGTCACTTGTTATTTTGTTTGACTGTTGAGGTTAGTTCGCCGCCCTTTGTATTGATTGATCGTAGTTGTTTTAGATAATTGTATCAAGTCACTACAATGAATTAAATTTGGAAAATTGAAGTAGTAGAAAATGGCTGATAAGGTAAGGTTAAACTGTGGCCACACAACGCACGAGCCGAGCGAACGAAGCGAGCGGTGTCACGGCAGCGGCGTGTGAGTGCCAGGGGCCGTTAAGGCACAAGAAAATGGAATATTTTGGGAATGTGGTGATTTTCAGCGAACTAACCTCAACAATCAAACAAGTGACAATGATAATGCAATGTTTACGGCACTTTAACCGAGTCGAAGCTTCGCCACTATTGTGCCGCTAGCGGAACTTTAACCGATAGGGATAGAGTGCCGGCACAATACAGTACCTTCTTTTTTTCGTGCGGAAATAGAAGCCGTAAGCGTAAACCCAGCTTCCGGTCCTATAAAAGTCCTCTGAAATATATATATTCATTTATGTCAGGTAAATAACACCAATTGCCAAACATAAATCAATAGAAATAATCATCTATACTGTAAACCACCTCACGCGTGCGTACCTAGGCTCCCAGTTGAGTCAGAGAATCGTTGGTCATTGAAACGTTTTATCGGCGAAACAATGAAACGTGAATCATTCTGTTGGCGAACTGTTTCAGAATCAGAGAATTGATGGCCCAATTGGGGCATCCTGATTCCTGACTGGGATATTAGTGATACTGCTGTCACTGTGATTTCTAACAAAATGTATGAGCAAGCGAAGCGAACTCGTAAATTGGCGCACTCCGTCCCTGACTTGAGGTTAGATTGTGTGAATTTATAATGAATGCAAGAGCTTGATAATTGGACCACGCCTGGGTTGTCTCCTGTCCAGCTTGGGAGCCCGTTATCATTGTTACAGCTGATACTGCGGCAGCTACACCCCTTTAGATTATGCATTTAAGGCTACACCACTGATGCGACTATAATCTTATAATGCGTGCACGGAGGCGAGGAAGTCTTTTACTGGAAGTTGGGCAATAGCTCTAGCTTTGTGGACAGTCTGTAGACACGAAGTGGAATTTTTTGCTATGTGGAGTGTTCAGACTACAAACTTTAATATATATAGTAGTACCCTGAATAATAAATCTATTTGCACGAACTATTTATTTACTCATAATTTCATTTCTCGCTTGGAACAGAAGAAGATTTTATTTTACCGAAGTAGCTTGACAACACTTTTTTCATAGCAAGACGTTTGCTCGGATTCGAACATTCTCCTTGTTGATTTGACGACTTGTTCCAGTGTTCAAAACTTTGACGCCTGAATATTTTGCCTAAAGATTGCCACTTTTGTTCTAGACTTATTTCCTTATCCTCGAAATGTTCTTGGCTTCCAGACGGCCGATCACCCTGGAAAATAAGAAGTTTATGAAGACGCTGTTTCTTTCTATCATATACGAATAAATCTATGCGTCTATTATTTTTATGTAATGTTTAATGGAACTTTATCAATCACTTACATCGTTAGATTTTGTTGAACGAAGCTGATTGCGAAAGAAATTAGATATTGACTTCTTCCAAGTTTTAGGGTTTTTGTAGGAGTTTAATTCTAAGTTTCCCGTTTCTGTACCTTCGGCTGGTATCTTTTTACTTTTCTTTATGCACGTTTCATCGTCTTCTTTTGGTATTGTCTCATTTTGCACTAGATAAGCTTCGGGACACAGCATAATGATTTATTATTATCAAAAATCCTTTGCAGTTTTCACTATAAAGTATTCAAAATTATTTTTAATTTACGAGTGTCATATCAAATCGTCATTTGTTTAAAAAAATGTCAGTTTGAAAAAAGAATACTTTTTGCATATTTTTTGCGTGGTTTTATGCCGCGTTCCCACTAGGGCCGCGCAGCTCCGTGCACAGGGTACATTTTATATTGACTCCGTGAGGCCACGCCGCACGGGCGAGCCTCGGTGAGTGTGTAGGTACGTTAAAAAATCACGAGGCTCGGCCGCGCGACTTGGACTACACTCTTTTTCATACCATGTCTCTTTTTTATACTCTTTTTCCATGTTTAAAAGGACCTCGCAAACTGCCTGGCCACGACCACGTCCAGAGGCCCTAGTAGCACCGGAACTAGAAGTCAAAGTCAAATTATTTAATTCAAATAGACACATATAAGGCACTTTTGGACGTCAACATTTACAAGAAAATCAAATTGATTCTACTTACCCCACACTTCTTGCCCGTTCCAAAAGTTAGTTACGTATGATGGAGAAGAATGGGCAAGAAACTCCACAATTAGTCTTCTAAAATGTTTCAATATTTTGTAGGTATTTAATTTATTATACGTGAAGAATCCAGCACGCGTAGTATGACCACCGTAGAAATGGGTTTTGTCGACGTAAGAATAGACAAAATGACAGATTGTGATTGTTCATCTGTAGGGGTCGTGCAACAGACTGGTTGCGGCGAAATATTGTGTAATTTACTATGACTTTCCTCATCTTGGTCGAAGCTCCTGCGATCACGACCAAGAGGGGGTTGTGGTCTAGCTACATAGTACGAGTACAAGGTTTAAAAAATCAGACCACTTGATGGCGCTTGATGATGTACAGGACGTTGTCTGTTACTTCACTTTTGTTGGTATCACACTAAACGTAAAACAGTTTATTTCAAGTACGTACTAATTCTATGGGTATTTAATTTTAAATTTTTCGCGTAAATAACTGTTAAATGTCATTGGCGGCTTACTTCTACGTGGCGCTGCCGCCACCTGGTAGAAATAAATCCTGGATGCCATCGTAAGCAAGGTATACTAAATAATATTCCTTTTCAACTAATGTAATCGATTCATATTCATAGCTAGACCATCACTCATCAGCCATTGTGTATGTACCTTTATCCATTTTATTAACAATTATTTTTATACTCTGTAGAAAAATATTTTATCTGTGGCAGAAAACGAGATACCAACCAGCACGCATGCGCCATGTCAAGCATAGGCATACCCACCCTATGTAGTCTGTGGGCATACCAATGGCGGGAAATCTAGAAGTCTGTCAACAAATTTTTGATGAGTCCAAAGTTTTAGACTGTTTTATTTTTCGATTTATATTTTCATAAGAATAAGCTCAGCTGATAATGTCTGCAACAGCTACTTTTACGTCACAGGTAAGAATATCTACGGTTTAATAAGTTTTATTGACGTTTATTTTATTTTAATCAGTTTGAAAATTGATAACTTGTAAGGCAAAACTTGTAAACGTAAAACTAAATAGTTATAAATAAACATTTAGGACAACTTAACATGGTGCTGCGGCGGCGGCGGCACAGAACACTTAAAACTCAGGGCGTCGGCGGCAGTATATACCTAGCACGGCCCGCGACGTCTACGTCTACGACGAATACTTTTATTCGACTTTTGGGTTATCCTAAAAGCTACCAGAATTTCAAACGGGTTTTTAGTTAAATCCAATAACGATTTGAATGTTGGTCAAAAAACTTATAATTTCTATGTTCTTCCAAACAGGCTGTGGCAGAATGGGTAAGGTTATTTCCACGACAGGCAACAGAAACTTACACAAGTTCCGTTACATTTATGAAACAGTTGACGGTCGTCGCCGTCAGTACCATAACATATTTGAAGAACGTGTTCCCTGAAGAGAGCTACACTGTCGAGAACTTCGGTGGTATCAAGTTAAGGGTACTGAAGAAGAAATGTAGGCATGAGCTAGCCCATTTTGTTAGCACGGCACTGACTCAGGCTTTTGAGGCATTTGATAAGAAATATGTAAGTTGTTGAATTTATATATGTAGGTATACTTACCTAATTTATAATACAACGATACAAACTAGATACCTTTCTTTGCACAAAATGGACATATCGCCGCATATATTCTAAAATTATAACTCTCGTATTAGGTAGGTATGTATGTATTATTATACCATGGTATGTAGGTAGGTACTCATATTTTATTCATGTAGGTATAATTAGTAGAAGTCTTGTCATTAAAGTTGAGACTTTACGCACCACGTGGTTTGACTTTTTTTTTTTTTTCATATCTCACCTCTGAGGTGATGACTACTTAACCGGACAATCCTGCGGCTGCCTTAAGCTACTAAACTCAAAGCCTCCAGCCAGGGATGAAAGGACCTCGGCTTAGGGCGTCGCTGGGGGGAGGACAGCAAGTTGGGACAGGCTGGAACAAAGATAAATCATTATTATTAATCGGGGAATTTAAAGCTACTGGCTCAGCATCGACGCGGGCTGGCGCATCAACGGGCAAGGGTCGGGGGGGAGTATTATTTACACGGGCGGGTCGCGATCGCGGAGGACCTCGGCGGCGAGGTCGGAATGCGGGTCGGTGTCTATGTTTGTGCACTGTACTTGTGGCTTTGTTGCTCTCCTGGAGGAGGGTTATGGGGTCGTCTGGGTCGGTAAGGATTTGCCTCGGGCGGCGGATCTTACTGATTCTACTAGGGACATAGTTGGCGGCCTCGACAACCAGAGGGTGGCGGTGTTTGGCAGCGGACTCAAAGAAACGCTTGGAATTGCGTTTGAGAAATTGGTGGATTGTGGGGATCTTTAGGTCGAGATGGAGGATCTCGTTCCTAACGTACCAGGGGGCACCGGTGATTTTACGGAGGAATCTATTTTGGAGCGTTTGCATCCTATGGATATGGCGGGGCTTTGCGTGTGCAAATACGGCTCCCGCATAGGTCGTAATGGGACGAACGCACGCCGTGTACGTACGCAATTTGCACCTTAGTGTCATTTTGCTACGTGCATTGAGGACAGAGTGAAGTCTACCGAGAACGAAAGTGGCTCGAGAGCGGGCCTGCTTTATGTGATCGCTAAAGGAGAGATGCTGGTCGAGGACAACACCTAGGTATTTGGTTCGCTTCTCCCAGGGGATAGGCTTGCCGAACATGGTGATTGGTCGGGGGGGTTTGAACCTTTTTCGCGGTTTCGAAAAGAGAACCGCTTGGCTTTTATCCGGGTTGACTTCGATCCTCCACTTTCTAAACCAGGCGCCGAGCATGTCGACTGAGGTCTGGAGAGTGCGGGCTATTGAGTCAGAGCTGGTACCCTTGTAGTAGATGGCCGTATCGTCTGCGAACAGAGCCAACTGCGCCCTTCTACTCTTTGGGATATCGCTGGTGAAAAGCGTGAAGATTAGGGGGGAGAGCACAGAGCCTTGAGGGACTCCTGCGCGGATAGGACGGGGACGTGGTTTGACTTGCGCTGTAGACGATTTATGGGTCTCTTCAGCGGTATGAAGAAAGAGCGGTGGGAGGCGCGGTCAAGTCTCAACTTTAATGGCACGACTTGTACGTAGGTATTTATATCGGGAAATCTATAACTATAGATACCTACTCTATGATATCGGGTTTGCAAAACTAGTTTATCGGGATAAACAACTCGAAAGGTCCGTTTCCAATCCATAAATTGAAAATGAAAATTATTGGTCAAAAATCAAATGTTCACCAGCGTCGATTTTAGACCCATTGTGCTCAGTAGAGGTAAGAACAAGTGTAAAGCTTCATGTGCCCCTGAATGTACAAATCATACTTTCTCATTCTCTCCATTTATCAACTGCCCCCCCCCCCCCTGCGCCATGACCATGAGAATTGTCCATCATTGAAAGTCGCGAGCTTGATGCTGCAGTTTTGCAAACCGTGTGTTTCGAAGTCCTCTTTATTTTCAGCTCCACCAACTTGTAATATGTTTCTACGACGGCGAGTGCAAACTTGAGAACTTAGTGGAATACCATATCTTCGAATACTTGTACAGTCCCGATGGAGTAACCATGAACGTGCACTCTAAAGCTCGGGACAGCGCCAAGAGTTCCACGAGATATGCCTTCGACAATGTTAGAGAGAGGACTCTCCACCTGATTAGGGCATGTGTGGTCATCATGCAGGCTTGTCAGAACGATATGCCTGAGTCTTATGATGTCAGCTTGCGTTTGTATTACAATGAAGGTGAGACCATAGGTACTTTGCTTTTGATCACACCTACTGAATTCTACTATTTTTGACGGCACGGTTGGCGCAGTGGTTGAGCGATTGGCTGAGCTACATGGATTTGGTTCGATAAATAATACAAGATGTGTGTTATTCTGAACACCTGAACAGAAGCCATTGTGGTCATCATTATGAACAACTTTTATCATGGGACAAAGATCTAACGTCGCCAAAAAAACCACAGCAGCTCTAAATATTTATGCTCGTGTAACTCTATAAAATGTGTGTAGGAAATGGCTGTTTAAAAAAAAGATAATTTAAAACAATCGTTTCCGTTTATTCCAAGATATTATGTAACTAGGAGTGCAATTAAATTACAGATGCACCTGATGGCTATCAGGCGCCAGGGTTTCTCAGTACCACTGAGGACCAGGATCACTTGGAGCCTACTCTACCAGAAACCGTCAAGTTGGGATGGGTGGAGACTCCGTACCATAGGATGACAGCTCGCACGTATATCAGGGAGAGTATGGGGTCCAGCAATGATGCTATCGTGAGTATACAGGGTGTTTGGCAGAACGTTGACCATACGAAAATGATGGATAGGTTGTTATTCGGTCCAATACAATATGTAAAAAAAAATCTGTCCGATCCGAAAGGGGCTCATAGATAGAGTCATTCGGGTCAAGAGCACGCACTTTATTTTCTATGGTCTCACAGAACTATTAAAAATGAGATATCTGCGTTGATTGTACAGGATGTTTGGTGCATCGTGTGCCAAATTGAAATGGTCGACTGAAGGGATCATCTGCTATCCTTTTAGACCCCTTAACACCTCTCATGACCTGTGGATTTTTTAAAATCGTTTTTATTGTTTTATTAAAAAAAAAAACCGGCCAAGAGCGTATCGGGCCACGCTCAGTGTAGGGTTCCGTAGTTTCCCGTCCGTCATAATAAGTGTTCCTGCTTGCATATACGATTATACTACAAACTTAGTCCAGAAATTATTTTGTACAACTTTTTGTCATTTTTGTACAAAAACTGTTGTTTCCATCAAGTTCAAAATGGTTTTCCTAGAAAGTCCTTATAAAGTTCTACTTTTCATATTTTCTAAACTTATGGTTCAAAAGTTAGAGGGGGGGGACACATTGTTTTTTACTTTTGGAGCGATTATTTCCGAAATTATTGACATTATCAAAAAATGATTTTAATAAACCCCTATTCATTTTTAAATACCTTTCCAACAATATATCACACGTTAGGGTTGAAATTTAAATAAAAAAACACTTCCTACTTTATATATAGGGGGGCTACCCTAATAAAACATTTTTTTCCAATTTTTATTTTACCACTTTGTCGTCGTAATTGATATACATATTGGTACCAAATTTCAGCTATATAGTGCTAACGGTCACAGAGATTAAGCGAGGACGGACGGACAGACAGACATGGCGAAACTATAAGGGTTCCTAGTTGACTACGGAACCCTAAAAAGACCCAAAAACATTAAAATACAAATTATTAAAAAAGTATATGGCGTAGACTGAAATTTAATTTAATTTAGATGTGTAATGTTTTAGATTACTTTTATATGCAAAATTAGTGACTTTACACAAATTTTGGTATAATTTTTCTATTTTAAATTGGTGACTAATGTCACTAATTTTGTATTTAAAAGTAATCTAATCGATAGCAGATGACCCTTTCAGTCGACCATTTCAATTTGGGACACGATGCACCAACAACGTAAATTTACTTAAATAAAAAAAATAAAAATTAAATTCGTAATGTCAGAAAAATAAAAGAGGAAACAACACTTCCAAATATTAAAATGTTTTAACTAGTGAGCCCAAGTGGCTGTGGAGCAGGTCCAGCATTAAGCCAAGCATTTTTATCTAATACGATATAATAATCCCACGATATAATAATATGCTTGTCTAAATTGTGTGCGTTTAATACATGTTTTAAATTTCTTCTCATTCAGTTGAAGAATGTAGTGGTATTTTATTGTAACATTTTACACAGTACCCCATAAAAGAAGTGTGTAGGTACTTTAGACAACCTGAAACGTGGTGGTTGATCTAAATTGTTCCTAATTCTATAGTGTTAAAATTATGCCTGTAACTTCTCTTACTAAAAAGATGTGGATTTTTTCGAACATACATAATATTTTCATATATATACTGACAAGGTACCGTCATGATGTTGATTTTCTATAACAGTTCCCTTAGAGATTCGCGTCTGCGGAGATTGTAGATCATCCAACACCCTCACGGATCGGGCCGGGTTTTTTTTTCATTTTGTTACGGCGTGTGTGTATGGAACGTAAACGGAGCAAAAGGACTATGTAAGGATCGTAACAGGTGGCATTCTGTGGTGTCTGCCTACCCCCATAGGAAGAACGTGTGAGTTTAAAGTAAATTATTTTCTGGTTCAGTCTAATGCGAATGTTCTTTTGAAAAGTGTGCCGTGACGATACAGACTTAAACAATAGTTATCCAACGTAAAAAATCGTCACGGCCATGTTTTAGAAAATAATGCAGGTTGTGATTTTTTGGATTATTTAATTTAATTCAGGCAACAAGACTCAGTCTTAGAAAAAAAAGAAAAAAAACTTACAAAATATGAGTAAAACAAGCAATTAGTGACATCACTCCTGTAAGGTGACAGGCCCAGCCGATACCTTGCAGCAGTGGCTTACAAACTATCATGTCTCTGAATATTATTAAAAAAAAAACTTATTACAGCCATCACAAAACGCACCGAAGATGACGCAACACGATCAAGACGATTTCGAGGGCAGTAAGTTTAGCAAATCCTTGCTATTCAAAATAATTTATTTGCTTTATATGCGGTAATACAAAAGGTGGTATGTACATAAATAAATATTTTCGAGCAATGATACATTTCGCCATATTTTGGCATGTAAATATTTATACCTAAGTACCTAAGGTGCAATTTAAATAAACAATGATTTAAACCTACCTACAATTGACCTAAACATTCAAGACACAATTTTAAAATATTATTCTTTCATTTTACCTACTTCTTTAGGTTCAGATATGAAAAGTGCATCGGACGCCAGTGAGGTGCGAATACAGTGTCCGTGCAATAAGTTCGATGCGGACGACGTAACGCACGCCCTTCTGACTTGCCAGTTAGTTATTCATAAATATATTTAAAAAAATAGCTTTTTATTCTCAACAGCCTCATTGGTTCAGTAGTAGTCTTAAGTACGGGTAATATGAGATTGTCCCGTGTTCAATTTCCAGATCTGCCCAAGATGCCGGGTAAACACAAAAAATATTAGTTAGCAGTCCAAAGTGTTTGAACATGCCAACATGAAATGACACTAACATCAGTTGCTTTACACATATGGGCTATGCTTAAATCTTCTTACATCTTTGAAGAGTACAGGCGTGATGTTGTTATTATAGCTCATACGTATGCTACCACCTAACTTCCTTTCAAAGGTACTGCAGCACTCAACAACACGCTGCATGCTTCGGTCTGTCACGCGAGAACGGAGCGCGCGTACAACGACATTGTTGCACGGAGTGTTCCGATATGGAACCGAGCAGAGAGCCCACTGACCAACGACTGGCGTCTCTCGGCGTTAAGAAGAGAGAAGTAAGCCGCTTTACAATACAATGATCTATCACGCGAGAACGCAGCAAGAGTACAACGTCACTACTGTACACAGTGTTCCGATATGGAACCGAGCAGAAAGCTTTAAGAAAGAGTAAGTTACTTTACAATACAATGGTCTGTCATGCGAGAACGCAGTAAGAGTACAACATCACTACTGTACAGAGTGTTCCAATATAGAACCAATCAGAGCGTAAAGAAGAAAAAGTAAGTCACTTTACAATACAATGGTCTATCACGCGAGAACGCAGCAAGAGTACTACTGTACGGAGTGTTCCGATATGGAACCGAGCAGAGAGCGATATGAAGGAAGAGTAAGTCACTTTACTATATGGTCTGTCACGCGAGAACTATGGTTTTCCACCAGTGCAAACGCACAGATAAAAACGGGTTTTGTCGAAGGAAGAATAGACAAAATGACAGATTGTTTTTTAATCTGTTATTTTGTCTATTCTTCTGTCTATAAAACCCGTGTCTATTTTGGTCAAGCTAAGTGTGCAGTACGGAGTGTTCCGGTATGGAGCCAAACAGAGAGCGTTAAGAAGAAAGAGTAAGTCACTTTACAATACAATGGTCTGTCATGCGAGAACGCAGCAAAAGTACAACGTCACTACTGTACGGAATGTTCCCATATGGTATAAGTATAGGGCGTTAAAAAAGAGTAGATAAGTCACTTTACAATACCATGGTCTGTCACGCGAGAACGCAGCAAGAGTACAACGTCACTACTATACGGGGTGTTCTGGTATGGAACCAAGCATAGAGCTCACTTTCTAACGACTGGCGTCCCTCGGCTTTTAGAAGGATGTCGATTTATAATAAATAAAAGCTTTTGATAATTGCCGGTTTCATTGAATATATCTCTGCAAAATAAACTAGGGCAGAATTATATCAAGCCACATATTATGCTATCAACTAAGCAATACTTACATAGATGCAAAATCTTATCATTAAAAACCAACTCTGCAATCTTCAAAACTGGTTGGTTTTGATACGGACCTCTTCAAGTGTCCAGGAGAGAGCCACTTTAGATATTTTTCTCATTCCTCTTAAATTTTCGTCGTTGTGGTTGCACCGTCTATGGATGGATAGATGCTGCCGGAACTGATGACATGAACCCATAGAAGTGAGCAACTAAAGGGTACTACGAACATCTGCTTGGTAAAAATCTCAAATTCACTCATTCATTCATTCACTACTAACAGACAACGCACAGCTTAACTACTAACTAGGTCTGCTCGCATGTTTGCTCAAAAGTACCTTATGAAAGTGAGCGCTAAGGAAGGATTCTTGAAAATTCATCCCCTAAGAGTTCATTCACACGGCCCCGTCATTGACAAATAGTAAAAAAAAAAACCTTACGACGGGGATGCACGTTCACATTGCATAAGGAAACTGTTCGTCTTTAACTGCACGACCACTATCATCAAAACCACGGAGGAAAGGATCAAAACTAATCTTAGAAATGGCTCAATTAGACTAGCACCCTAATTGCGTAACACACGATCAATCAAAATATGTTTCGTTTTGACAGTTCAACAACATTCATTGCGTGTTAATTTACGTTGTCAACAACGTAAATTAACACGTTGAATGTTGCACAAAGACTACTGATATACCAGTAAACGTATAAAAAAAAAAAAACTCATCGCAGCCTTTTCCGACAGTTATTCATTGAAAGTCGAAAAACTGTTGAAATCGTTCATAGATCGTAATAGCTTGATTCCGAATAACACTACAAGCGGCAGTGCTGCCGCGTCACTTCTGGTCCCCATACATTTTCTATCGGTTTATATGAAATTACATTCCGAGCACGGCAGCAATGCTGCGCGACATTTCTGCGTCACATTGCTGCCGTGCAGCGTTGTCATACCTTTATGTTCGCCTTCCCCAGTGCCTCTGCATATTCCGGCGTACAATAGAGTGGTGCTCTCGAGTTCCCGCCATCGGAGCGCAGGATCTCGTCGATAAGTTTGCTTTATCACCCGCTAATGCCTCTAAACTGCTGAAGCTGTTACATTCACACGGGATTATTGACCAAGGCTCCGACTCTGAGTAAGTATACCTGCAAGAGTTTTTGTTCGTTTTTTGAGGAATTTTGATAGCTTAGCTTTAGCACGATTTTTGATCTTTTTGGCTTTGGCTCGCTTCCTAATTCATAGTTAAGCAAAGGTTGTTCTGCACCTCTGCTTAAAAC
The DNA here is from genome assembly GCA_963853775.1 of Xanthia togata. NCBI lineage: Eukaryota > Metazoa > Arthropoda > Insecta > Lepidoptera > Noctuidae > Xanthia > Xanthia togata. Next base: position 22,902,057 of record OY970794.1, on the reverse strand, counting down.
CATACATGGGAGCATTTGTTAATTATTCTTCCATAATTATTTATATTTATTTATCCTTACCACCTGTATGTCTGTGTACATTACGGACTGCAATAAAGACAAATTGAAATTCCCAAGAACCACGTGAATTTTTTTAGTTTCTCGTGTTCAGTGTCCCAGTAGTTCATGAAACTACATTTTACTATATTATCTGACACTAACCTTATTAATCCACAGTCTCGTTTCACCCTGCGAAATAATCCAAGACCAATTAAACTCAGTGAAGAGCAAATATTTCCAATACGAAGAACCGGACTTAGTCGACCGTTTGATAGCCGAGACTCTTTCCCAGAGCAGCCAACCTGACCCAGTAGGAGAGGTCCTTAGTCCTATGGAAAAGGTGAACCTACAAAATGCTACCACACTTGGGAAGATTATAGAGCCTGAACCTATAAAGGTAGTCGAAGATGAGACGTTGAAAGAGTATAGGGATGCTATAATGTGTGATGTGGAAGAGGAACAAGGGTTGCCTTTGAGTGGAAGTCATAATCCAGTCAATGTTGAAGATTTGGGTAAAAGGACCGGAAAGAGGAAGTCTGCTACGGCTACAAGGACCGGAGTTAGAACTAAAAGGGCTAAAGCCTCTCATGATTAGTTTAATTTTATTTTTTCTTTTGTTTAACCAGAATTTAATACATAATAGTAGTAAGTGATTTGTTAGTTTAAAATGTAAGTAATATTTTTAATTTCAGTTTATTTTATCTTTCTTAAATAAGAATATATTAAGTTATTAACTTAGTTTGTTAAAAACTTTCTAAACCTACGTTTTCGTTTATTAAATAAAATATTCGATCATAATTTGCATTTTCCGTGTGTAAGTGCTCATAAAAACGAGCGGCACGTGAGGCAACTGTTCTGCAGCCGTCGCGTCGCCACACTCGCCACTAGTCAGCCGCAGTCGTCGACGCGTCGCCGACTGCACTGCAGCGTGCCGCTCGTGTACATGACCACTTACCGGCGAAGTATTTCATACAAAACATAAATATTTTCAGCGTACGAACTGAGTGAAAAGCGTCCAGCGTAGCGTTCAGCGTTGCGTGCAAGCGGCGAAGGCAACCGCTCGGCCGCCACTCTGGACACCCACGTGTTAGTGCATCTGTTTGACACAAACGCCGCACGCCCCGCCCCGCTGGACGCTTGATTTAAGCGGGCACTCAGGCCGTACACTTATAGTTGTTTTATTGACAGCGAACTTATTTATAAAATAAGTTCTTTGTCTTGTTGTTTTGTCATATACGAGCAGTGGCGTGCACTCCATACATGTAAATAAGCTCTGCATGCCCTGTAGACCCATAGGTACATACAATGTTCCTGTAAATGATAAATTAACTAAAAAAAAAACATGGTAAGTATCAAATTAATCTAACTTATTCGCCGTCCGCCGCATAGCGTTTTGGCTACGCGCCATCTATTACTTTTCAGTACTAAGAGGTAGGTACGAGTACGCGTTCTTCATAACATCTCATGTGAATTCTCGTATAATACACATCAAAAGTGTGACTGTGCGTGTGGGCGTGTTTGTGTTTCGAAAGCATAGCTGACATTGCAGCAACCTGTCCAAATTGAGAAGCCATTGATGCAGATGTTCAACTTCTTTTTGTCGGATTAGCCAAATTTATTCGTTCGTATTAGTTCGTACCTAATTGGAAAGTTTTTTCGACCTATTGTTTCGATTTGTATTGTTTCCCTTCCATGTTGTTTACAAATCAAGCTATAGAGAATGTTTGGACCTATTCGGATTAAACATTAACATTATATTCGGATATTCAGATTTAACATCATGCGAAGGCAATGGCGCCGTGCGGTAAGAGTTGGGTAGGGTAGGTAGTCGGTGGAAACTGGTAGGTACGATTTATTTTAATTTAAATCGTGCATACCCTGTCTGAAATCTGTGTGCACGCCACTGGATACGAGTCACACTTCAGCAGAGCATCAATCACAGAACCGCAGCAGAACATCAACGTCATGAAACATTAATTAGATAGATACCTACAAATAAATAATTATTGATTTCACTCATTCACAGAAACATTGCTTCACATAAAAAAAAGTAATTTATGGTTCTAGGTCTATTCTAGTTGAGCAAGGCTGAGTAACTGGCTACCCAAACATGCTCATTGTACTCTGCATTACAAGTTCAAAAATATTATCGACTTATTGAATCATCTTCGTAATGAGGGTTTTCATGAAAATTCACGCCACCAGTTTTGCGCCACTTTGGCAAGAGGTCATCCATTACGACATTTAATATAAAAAAATATGATATTCATCATTCAGTCGACGACGACGACGACTAAAGAAAATATAGGCGCTTTGATTTAACAGGTGCCGGGACCTGACTTTTCAGTGCTGCCACCTGGTGAACGTCATTTCAGAAAACCCTCATTGCATGAACCATAATATTTACTTCCTCAGCCCTAAACGTAATTAATAAATGTGACTTCAACATTATCCACTGTTTTATCAATGTCACGTTATCCCGGACACTTCACTGGAGGAGATCTCAAGGGTTCGAAGTCTCCAAAGTTGGTGAACACTCGACCCCAATACTTGGGATCGGCTCGGGGATCCATATCCCGGTTGTTGGGAGGTACCGCAGTTGCATTCACTTTATCCAGCTCAGATAGTAATGCTTGCAGAATTTCTGGTTTTCTGGGAAAGAAATTCGATAATTTAGAAGTTTTCGGCATATTTCTAAAAAAAATGGACTTTGCTCAAGTTAATAGTGGAATGGCATTTGCCTACTCATCATTTCAGCCGAAAGACGCGCGCGTCCACTGCTGGACATAGGCCTCTCCCAAGCACAACCACTTCGACGGGTTCTGAGCTTCCCGCATCCAGCGGATTCCTGCGGCCTTCACTAGGTCATTGGTTCACTTTGAGGGGAAGCCTTCCAACACTACGTCTTCCGGTACGCGGTCGCCACTCCAAAACTTTTCGGCTCCATCGGCCATTTGTTCTGCGAGCAATGTGCCCTGCCTACTGCCACTTAAGTTTGTATTTTTTTCGGGCTATGTCGGTTATAAACTTATAATGGTTCTCCTACGGACTTCTTCAATTCTGATTCGATGACGTAGGAAAACTCCAAGCATAGCCCTCTCCATTGCCCTTTGGGTGACTTTCAGCCTTCTAATGAGGCCTATTGCCTACTATTGTCTTTAAAAAAAAACGGGTTGCACTCCGGCAGTAGTGAAAACTTGAATATTAACGTTGTGCATTTTTGATATTTTGGAATGGTTAGGGAATAATTTTGCACCGGTCTACTCTCCCTCCATCTTACGAATTTTCGATCAGGTCACGTGTCCTGAAGCGAGTTTAACATTTTTTACCCATCATAAAAAAAGTGCACAACTAAGGAGATTTTAACTAAGGAGTTTTGAGATTGCTAGCGTGTGTAAAGGCACAGGTGAAGGGACTAACTGAGTAGGTACTAAAGATTTAACTTACTCATCAGCCATATTCCTTCGCTCGCAAGGATCTACATTGATATCAAAGAGGCACGGAGCTACCAACGGCTTGCAGGTTGTAAGTGGAATACTGTTATCGCATTTTATTGTTGACGCATCTCTGAAAATAACAATATGCTTTTTAACAGCACATAAATAGTAGATTTTTTACCTAGGGAGCAAACAACTATTTTTAAGGCGAGAGTGTTTCTTTTGAATCCATAGCGGAGCGAAGGATTCTAAAGTAAAGTAGAATCCTGAGCGCAGCGAGGGATACAAAGTACGTACTCGTCACTACTTTTTATCACCCTCTATGAAAAAAAGAACGTGTGCGGTCCGACCCCCATCTCTCACGTAGGTATGATTTAAAACCAAAATAAAATTTTCACAGCCGCCATCTTGGATTTACGTTTGACCTGTTTATCGACTTTAACACCTTTAAAAACTATGAAAACGATACCCATAATGAAAAATTTGAAAATTTTCTTAGCCGCCATCTTGGATTTACATTTGGACCAAATTCACACTTTCTCTCTCTTGACAGCTTGTTACGTGTTCATACAATGTTCGTGAGTGATCTAACAATATCCACTTTCTAAATTCAAATCACTTTTACTCCCTAAGGATTGAAAAGCTATTTTAGTCCCTGAATACGGAGAATAAATTAGGTCTTTTTGAATAGATGTGATAAAAACGTTATTTACTTAAGGATTTTATTACTTTCTACGACAGCTGTATTGTCATAGGTTTGGTCCTTCATTATCATTTCAGCCGAAGGACGGTATCTATAGTCTATTCCAAAAGTATCTGATGAAAGTAAACAAACCCTGTTCAGGCGACATTCTTACGCAATCACTCACTCAAGGGAATTAGTAACATTCATCTGTATCTAGGTTTTAAATGTAGGTATACAATACTACACCCACTTAAACACTAAATTTATTGTTTTATTAAATTGTAATTAAAAAAGTTTTCGACGGTAATTATTTTCTGATTATAAAATTATCCTCAAATATTGTGAAATGAGTTTATGTATTCAAATAATCAAATTAAAGCACACAATGCGAAAATAGCACTACACATTGGCATCCACAGGTAAGTACGGTCTCAGTCGCTGATCCATTTAGATTTTCATCAAATATTTTCGAACACAACCTATTACTATTTATAGGATGATAATTGCAAAATTACCTGAGGCTTGTAATCTTGTCTTTACTAGGCATTTTAGCTACCTTCCCGATGGCCTCAGCGGATTTGCTTTTGTAAACTAAATCGAAGTCATATGTGCCTTCACGACCACCCGGCCCGTACCAATAGTCCCAGGAACCGTTATAATTTGTGCCTAAAATAACATTGTTTGAAAGTGTTCTATGTTGTCTAAAAATATAGAAAAAAATTTATCCTATATATATATTTGCAAAAGGGAACAAATATCTGAAAGTGATGCAGGTACAGTCAACCGCATATCAGTGGTAATATTTGCATTTACGAAAAGCGCCCTTACTGATACGACATAAAGGCTCTGTAAATCTCAATTTGTTACCATTGATGTGCGGTTTTTGACTTGAAAAAGAACAGTAAGTATGGAAAGGATCTGTACCCGATCAATCACAATCTGAATAAATTTGAAGGATATTGCTAATCCATTGCTTCATATATTCGAAAAATTTGGCTACTTTACAACGTAAATAACATAATGAATGTTGTTGAACTGTCTTAGCCCTCCATTTTGCTTCGCCGTAGTCGGGTAAAAATGAAACAGATTGCGATTGTTAGTGTGTTACGCAATAAAGGTGCAGTTTCAGCATCAAAAAAAGAGTAACGGTGGAGTTTCTTGCCCATTCTTCTCCATACAAAAACTACCTTTTGGAATGGGCGACTAGAATCAGTTATTATTATTTTTTGTAAAGTTTGACGTTTAAAAGTGCCTTTTTTGTGCCTAATTGAAATAAATTATCTGACTTTGATCAAAGGACCAATTTTTTATGAAAATGTTGCTCCTGGACCTTATATGGGCAAGATCATTTTCTACAACTGTAGCCATTACAATACGACCGATATTTATAACTTGGCAGTTCTGAATATAGACACTACAAACTTTCGCGCATGTTCTCTCACTCACACTTGCCGCATGTCACTATTTGGTTCCAAAAAATATTGCGCAGCCTTTTGTGCGAAGTTCGGAACTGCCAAGTTATATCGGCCATATTGTAAGTAGGAGTAAAAAGGAAGATGCACCAGCATCTTAAAGAATGTTGCTATGATTGTTATGTCATGTTATTTAAGTACCTTTATGGACTTTCCAATTCTCAACAGTGATGGAAGCTGATCCCCAGATGTCATCTATATTGTGCACTGTTTTGGATCTCAGCGATGGCAGATCTTTGGATAAAGCCTCCCATAAATCAAAGCCGTCAATGTTTTTATCTGCAAATACACTGAAAACAGAATATTAAATTAAAACAGTGTCATAATCAGCTAATAATTTAAAGGTATTATATTATTGAACACATTGAAATAGGCCATTCTGTCTCTCTTCATTTTCTTGGTCTGTGGACTAAGGTTCAGCGCACACGGTACTGAGCAACAAAATGCTCGAGCAATATTTATTGATATATAGTGATAAAGAACTAAAATACAAGGTTAAATTAAATTAGCAAGCAAAACTTCGAGGAAGCTTTTTTTTCTTTATACATTTTCACATTTGGTGATACTTACCTACTTTATTTACATTACAATCTAGCTTATTAGCTATTAAGTAATTTTAAAATAATTTAAACTGCTTAGTAAAGAAGTCGTCCAATAACATCTTTCTTATACACTATAAGTTATCTTAGAGGAAAACACTTGATTGACGTGTTCTTTATAATAATCGGCACTTGCACTACGGTTTCAGTTCACTTACACCGCACTAAAGAACTCAAAATATTTTAGCCTTCGCACTAATTCAGTATGGTCAAGGAGTTGGATCGCCTCAACATTCAAGTGATGGTGAAGTCTGTGATCATGAGTTTAGGGGCATGAGGAACAGGGTATCAAGTTCACTCATCCACCATAGAAAAGGGAGGATCCTCCGACCAGACGGGTGTTGTGTCTGGCGGGCAACTGCCCAGGTGTTGATGTCGGATAGTCTTATATATCGCTCGCGCGGTAAACTCAAATTGCGCGATGCAGGATTTGAGTGACGTCATGTCTTTGATGCGTAGTTCGTATGTGGCGGTGTAACCGCTACATCACTCCCCTCCGGAGACCGGAGGTCGATAGTGGGCTGAGTCTTGTATCTTGCGATGCTTCACAGTGCCAGTGGAGGTTCCAGTAAGTCGGAACCGGGTGCCGCATAGTTCGCGGTGAGTCGGAACTGTCTGCGGTGATTGCCCAGTGAGTCGGGGTGGCGCTGTGTCACGATCCAGTGAGTCGGATGTGGTATAGCGCCGGGTTGTGGCTGACTGCTAGCGTCGACCAGGAGAGGGTAGTAAGAGCTCTACTTGTGAGACCGGCCGAAAGTGCAGGTGCTGTGCCAAGGTTGCTGATGAGGCTGAGGGTGATGACCAGAAATACGCGTTTGCTGCATGCTGGTGGTCAGGATACCCGTTGAAACCGTGGGTACTGGCTGTCTGTGTAACTCGCCTCACGAAAGCTTGCGGGAGTGATGATGACGTCACGCTGAAGTAGTTGCACGAAGGCTGCGCTGACGTTCATATTCGGGGTCACCAATTTAGGGGCATGAGGAACAGGGTGTAAAGTTCACTCATCCACCATAGAAAAGGGAGGATCCTCCGACCAGACGAGTGTTGTGACTGGCGGGCAATGATGTCGGATAGTCTTATTATAAGACTATCCAGACAACCAGTACCCACGACTTCAACGGGTTCCTGACCACCAGCATGCAGCGAACGCGTATTCCAGGTCATCACCCTCAGCCTCATCAGCAATATGTCGCTCGCGCGGTAAACTCTAATTGCGCGATGCAGGATTTGTGTGACGTCATGTCTTTGATGCGTAGTTCGTATGTGGCGGTGTAACCGCTACATGAGCTTCTGCATATTTTTATATAACTATGTTTACGACATCCATCTTCAGGTCCCGATGGAGGTCACTATTTCTAATGTACCAGGGCGCGTTGACTATATCCCTTATCACTTTGTTTAGAAAACGTTGTATGATTTGCCGATTGCTTTGCCCACCCACAGCTATTCAGCTGTGGATGGGCAAACGTTTTTTAGCTACTATATTACGGTATATAGCTATATCCCTAGGGATATACTATATCACGGCTTCAATCATCTTACTGGGATCTTAGAAACACATCACGTCTGTGAAGTTGTGCTAAGCTAATTTAATTTGACTCTTTAAATCTTAAATAATCGCGGAAAGCGATAAGGCCGCCCATTGTATATTTAGTAGTGTTTTTTTTGTGTTTTTGTGGTGTACAATAAAGTATACCTATATAAATAAATAATCAGGGAAAAACTAATTGTGACACCTGGTATTGCCTCCCGCAGCACTGTAAAATGTAGGCAGCCAATCCACAAGGTGGAACGTTTGATTGGCGACTCGAGACTGTTGTTTTATCAGAGGACTCCATAATAAACCTGCGCCGCGGATGCCGCCTTCCCACAATGTATTTTTTACCTAAAATAAAAACAAATGATGGTAATTGTCGTATTGTATTGATAGTTATTGTCTAATGATAATGATTCTCACGACCTACCTACGAGAGTGCACCTTGCACTTGAAAAAATATTGGATACCTTAATATCATAGTTTATACTTAGTACCAGCGCGGAGTCTGGATTTGTGCTCAGTTAATGGCAATAGGCACGCCCCCTATTACATGGGACTCAAGCATATCTAGCGAAATGTGAGTGTACTATAGGTACTGCCACGAGCAATAATATGTAAACACTTGGCTAAATGCAAAAGCAATTTACTCGGGGAATTACGATTGCGACTTCAAAATACGACCTATTCCATAATAGTACCTATGGGTTCCAATATACTATGTTCGTAATAACACAAAATTACAATCAACACAGGAGGAGAAAATCAGTTTTAAAAGTTGCTAAGTGTATACATATTGGTGCTCGTGACTGTAAACCTCTGCCTAACCCTTCGGGGAATACAACCGTGATCTTATGTCTTATGTATGTTAATATCATATTCATCATGCTCCTGGAATTATGCCAATTTATTTTAGAGTCGGCTCAGCACGTCTTTTTTCTTCCATAAATCTCTAATAACTAGTTGTCATCTCAGAGTTCAACTCAATATCATATTACTGATAATAATTTGTGGATTTATGTATCTTACTAGCTTTGCTCGCGGCTTCTCCCGTGTGGAGGTTTGATATTAGGTATCCTACGGGAAGGTATTACAGGGATAAAAGATCTTATGTCTTAACCGAGGAAATTGAAAATGCCGACAAATTTGAAAGAAAGATTTCGTATTGAAATTTGCACTCGGGTGTTTACCACACCCGAGTGCAAATTTCATCTAAATCCGTTCAGCCGCTAAGGACAGACAGAGTTACCTTCATATTTATAATATTAAAGTATTAGTATGGATAGTCGTGTTCTATTTTGAACGTATTTCTCTCGTATTGACATAAAAATACGAGCATAGCTCATGCCAGAGCTGACTGCCGAGGGTACGTCGCATGTAGATACACTTAATTGTCGCCTCATAGACAAGGCCGTCTTAGGGCAAGCTGGGGCCCCTGGGCATAGGAATATGGACCCTTGGAAAGTAAAAAAAAAGTGAATGACAAAAAATCATTTTTCTGTTATGATTTTATATTTACTACAAATCAAATACTAAGACATTTAGGTAGAATAAAATTCTGCAGGTTTGAGTTGGTTTCGAATTTTGCGATATAATGTTTTTTTTCGGGATTTCTGTTCCGCAAAATCTTCTATTATATCCTCAGTCTATTATTTTAAGGATATCACATTCTATGCACATAATTGACAAATTTGTTAGTCGATCTTGTAACAATATCGTTCGTAATTCATTTTTTATTCTGTTTAGTTGTGAAAATGAGCGCTGTTCACTACAATTAGTAATCATCAAGTAATATTCTTGCAGCGACTTCAACCTTTGGAAAAGTTTCATCTTATTTATCGGACTTTGTAAGGTTGATATGAAAACATTCTGATTCGAGCTCCTTCTGCAAATTCGTTACATTTTTTTTAACTAGTCAGAATACACCTATGGCTAATAACTGAGAAGACAAAACTAAAAAATGTGTCAGAAACACAAAAGTAAAGTTTAAAAATCTTATCTGGTAGAAATGTAGACGGAACTTCATATTTGTGAGTATCTACCTCAAAATAGAAAAAACAATACACTTTTAAAAGCAAGTGTTGTATCGGGGTCCTGGGACCCCGTGAGGTCGGGAGCCCCCTGTGCCCTTATGATAAAGACGGCACTGCTCGTGGAGGATATTTCACAAACCATACTCACCCCCTTAAAAGGATAGTTAGAAGCAGCGTTATCATTAAACCCTGCAGCCGGTCCGCCATTATCAGAGCTGAACAAGATAATTGTGTTCTCCAGTAAGCCTTTCTTCCCTAACGATTCCACCACCTTGCCTACTGACTCGTCCAACTTTGTAAGCATACCTGGGGGGTAAAAGATTTTCATGTTTGGAAAAGTACTTCAAAATTGGGAGAACCTTTTCCAGTGGTCCAACACTTAGGCCGATATCTATAACCGTCGTGTGGTGTTGCTGTGCGACAATGTGCGGAGTTAACCGTCTGTATTAATCTTTGCCCTTGCCCTTCATTATAAATAGTAACTTGCCATCCGATAATTAATGCTGTGGTGCATTGGCACTTTATCGCGTAAATTTAAATGAGTTCTGGAATAACAACAACATACTGAATCAACATTAACCTAACCTTTTTCTACGGTCCTAGTGGCAAAATAGATGTATTGATTAGAGGTACTTATAAGGAAACTACATTCAATAATTCTTAGATGAATATCTGAACGGTTCAGTCTGGATAAATAAAACCGAAATACTTAGTCACAAACGACGTACTGTTGGCGCACTGGTTAACATTTGGCATCCCCGCATGGAAACATTAATATGGACTACAGAATAAAATAATTGTTCTGGATTTCGACTTTGTATTGACTTAAAAACTATTTCTAGATAAATTAAAAACCGACTTAAAAAAAAAAACAATGTGAAAAATAACTTTAATTTCGGAAGTCGATGTCTTTGGTTTTGAGTTTTAGTTTTTTACCACCGACTTCCGAAATTAAAGTTATTTATTTTAATTATTTTATGGAAAATGTTTTTATTTTTCACTTTATAACTTCAGTACGTACCCCACAAAAAAACGAATACCACGACCTGCTATGTAAATAACAGTGACAGGAAGTTATTATAACATCATTTATTATGGCTAAGGGAAAAATACGTATCATTGAAGCTAACTAAAACCTACCCAAGTAAAGTTGATAAAATTCATATGGGACCACCGCGCAAGTTTCCTCTACCAAATGAAATATTCCAAAATCCGTCGACAATTGACGAAAATATCAATTTACATGAAAAAACAAACGCTACGACCATAGAACCTCCTTTTTGGAAGTCAGTTAAAAAGGTATTACGAACCTGCATATTTTCTCCTCTGTGTATCGTTGATGTATGAAAATCTTTCAATAACATCGTCCGGCGCTCTTAGGAACTCGGATGGGTTCCCACTGTGCATTGCTGAATGTGCTACCATCAAAAATAAGGGATCACTTTTGTTGTGAGCGTTGACCACCTGAAAAAAATTATAGCTTTATTTTAACATCATCTTTTTATTTTTAATTTTTACATCATTATAATCAGCCTGTGGCATGATAACTGGGCGCAACTTTTAAGAAGCATGAAGCTTTAGCATTATAGTTTTGTTTCGCTGTACTGCACCTTAGGAATGCTCGGCGAGGCGGGGGCGGCGTTGACGAATGAGTAGAGGGACAGAGCGGCGTGAGCGTTGACGAATGAGTAGTCATCACTAAGGCACCTAAGGCGCGGGACAGCGGTATCGGTCAAACTATACCTAGCTAACAATTTACTTCCGTTTTCTTTTAAAGAATTTTCTACTAATTAAGGTTCTGCTATCATGAAGCAAGTTAATTGCAAATTAATTACAGCTAAAATTCTTACTTTTACTGCTTCTTTGGTGTAAATGTCTGTCGCATACTGACCAAATAGGTCATCAGCAACCTCGAAGCCTGAACAAAAAATATAAATAAGTCTAACCTACTCAACTGGCCAAAACGTTATGAGTAGGTAGTACTTAACTAACACATTGTTTGTATATTTTAACAATAATGTTGTAATAAGGCACTACTAGAATGATGTTCAGTAATGTAAATAAGTTTGACAAAGTAGCAATATTCTGTCTCGTGTAACACCTACATAGGTATAAATAATATATTGGTAGGTACATTATCGGGTCACCCCTGCTTCGCACGAGTGCAATGTACTGATGTGGCGTCATGTCAAAACATCGATATTTTTGTGCTAAATCATAAGTAAAATATGTATAACTAATAGTGTAATAATTGTATTAGTTCAATATTTATACAGGGTGGATTTTTGAGATGGGGCAGTTAGGGCAGCTACCTGAACCGTCGTAGCTACAGCGAAACGGTCTTAGGAGACTCACATTGATTGAGTTGATTTGAGAACAAAATCATCTAGATAGTTTGTTGCTTTTGAAAAAAACTTTTTCATACAGTTTTTATTGCAATTTCTGACTTTTGTAGCGGGCAGTCTTTTTTAATGTTTCCCATATAAGTCTGAAGTTTCAAAATTATTTGAGGTACTTACTTAGGTATTTTTTTCTGAGATCGTCGGAAATCACAAGCAACAAACTATCTTGTTCTCAAAGCAAATAAAATTATAACTCGTATTCGTTTAAGTTTGGGATGGAGTCTCGTTTCCAACGGAATGTTAGGGAAACGTTTTTTGCGATTTCTGACTTTCCTAGTACTCAAATCTCAGTTGGTCCATTAGTTTTTTGATCATTATAAGAAACTGGATCGATTATTGGCATCAATAAAGGTTTTGTGAAATCTGCCCTTTTTCTTGCTGACTGTATTTTTTTTTCAAAATCTGTGAATGCAGATCAAAATTTCTCAAAAACTTAGACAGTCTCCTAACTTGTATCTAAAACGGTTAAGGTAGCTGCCCTAACTGACCCATCTCAAAAATTCAGGTATACAGGTATAATACACAAATAAACCTTCCGGAATAAATTCAAAACAACAGGTCACACAGACTGACACAAAAACAATAACGACTTTTTTATTATATATTTAAAGTTAGATTGTGACATAAATCTTTATAGAAACAGGGCACTTTGTAAATGCTATAAAAATACGTGTTTTTTTTTAAAGCTTTTAAATATGCAGCGGCCCGTAGGTTTACCTCTCCTGAAGTCAAATCCCCATGTTTTCAGCTCCATATTGGTGTGGTCATATAAATCGATCTTTCCACTCCAAAAGCCGATGTGAGAGTCAAATCTGGAAAAAAATATACTTAGTTTATCAAGTATAAACAACAACAAAAACAAAAACACACACATTGTACACAACAAAAACAAAAACATTGTTGACACGAAGGAAGGGTCATTCATAAAGAATTTTGTGCAAACATCACATGCGTGTGATTATTTTTGCATGTTTGCATGGGATTTTGGTTTTTGTAAAAATAAAGCACAAAAATTCAACAAATGGTATTTTTTGTTTATTAATACATTTTTAAACGAAAAAAATATCTACTCATTTTGTATCTTTCTTTCAATCGATGCAGTTTATCAGCATCTGCAACTACTAGTATCTGACGACTTGTCGAAACCACAATGCCGGATTATAGTGCAATTTGTTGAATTTTTTATAAGCTGGGTTTGCTGCCCATCCTCTTGGTGTGAGCAGACAGATTGATGATGATCATCCTTTTGCCGTCTTTTTCGCATCGTGAGGTGACATAAACATTGCCGGCAACCAAACAACGAAATCTTTCATAGTCCATTAAAAAAATATAAATAATCAAATGTCCCATAATAGGTACTAACCCTCTGTTCAAAGGAAGATATTCTCTCTTGTAATGCCCTAAGTGCCATTTTCCAACTAGATGCGTTTTGTAACCTAGATCTTTCAGGTACTGTGGAAGTATCTTCTCAGATAGGGGAAGGCCTCTCGGCTCTTCTCCGCGTATAACGCTGTGTTGCATTCCTGGGAATTAAATATTTTTTTCAAAGTAGGCTTCGCCACACCCCACGCCGACACTGGGTATTTCTTCTGTATCTTGAGTACCTACGCTTACAAACAGAAATCTTACATGGACACCGCGACACGTAGCACAGTAGCCAATCGCTTAGACAGCCATTGCTTTATACCAACGTGTCGTCTGGTTCAACGAGATAGGGTAGCTGGTTGAATTTCTAAAGGAAAAGTTCGATTTTTCTTGGTTCAGGATAAAACAATATCTATTGTGGTTTGTGTGGTAAGTTAGGGTTGAATAAAAAAAAATTGCTTGCAGCAAAGTTCGAATCCTGGAGTGGAGCCCACGTATTGACAAGCGTACGGTGGTGTAGGACATCCCCCAGCTAGATGGACCGGCAACCTTAAAAAGGTGGCTGGGGCAGACTCGATCCGGACCGCGGAGGACAGGGTGTTTTGGCGTAGCTTGGGGGAGGCCTAGGAATGTCCAGCAGTGGACTGCGATAGGCTTAGTTGATTGTATATGCGATAGACGAAGTTAAGCATATCGAATCTACTCACCAGTATGTATGGGGTATTTGGCAGTCATAAGCGCAGACCTGGACGGGGTGCATATGGGAGTGACGTAGTAGTTCTGTAGCACGATTCCAGAGTACGCCAGAGCATCGATGTTCGGCGTCGGAATCTGGTTCGAGCCGTGGAAGCCGACATCGTTCCAACCCTTTTTATAACACAAGTTATTATTACTTTATGACCATTGTTTTTTTATAGCAAACATAATATAACATTACGACTGTATTCCACGAAGGGTTCGGCAAAGGTGTACCTACTTATAGTACACTTACCTACATTTCACCAGCTGTTGTTGAAGTGGGGGCGAGCCTATGCCCATCGACCGGGCACAAACCCAGACTTTGGGCTGCTACTGACGAATTCCACGAATGGAAAAATCCAATAACACTGCCCGACCCGGGAATCGAACCCAGGACCTCATGCTTAGCAGTAGCGCTTCCGACCACTAGACCAATGAGGAAGTCTTTGTTAGCCAAAAGACAAAAATAAAATAAATCTCATGGTTTAATGAGTGTAAAACTACCAAGACTACTCGACAAGGCCCACTGTGATCAACAATAACATTATAATAGTTAAAAACATACCCATTTTTTGGGTTCCGCCAGTCCGGTAAAAAACCTTTACACTTATCAAAATAAACAGTTTGTCTGGTGTTCCCGTTCCCGGATCTAGTAAGAACCTACTGTTTACATTACCAATTTTTACCTCGGCTCTTAGCAAATTTACCTTTACGATTACATCACCTGACCACTAATTGTATGTATGTGCACAAATACCTACCTATATAGTTTCGACAAACCGCAAACAGCTTGATGTTAGCTTTGATTGAAGGATGTGTCCAAAATGCTAAATATTGAGCAGGTACAAAAAGCAACCTTGTATCCGATTTCTGTCAAATGAAATCCTCTTATTATGTGAGGGATTTCTTTACTTAGATCCCGAACTGCAATCGTCTGCATTGTAGCTACGTTAATAAAAGTATGTATTCCCGTTATCTATTCTACTTTTTTACATAGCGGGTTACACAGTCATATTTATCGCCAGTGCGTGCCCCATCGTTCATGTATTTTTATGGTTTTGACGAACTTTTACAGTGCCTTGTCGCGATATGTTCGATAGCAGAGGATTTATCACCGAACAGACTATCGACCGGTTTATAAATTACCTACTTGTTTTTAATTTGTGGCCTATCTTCATTGCATACAATGATTTTAGGTCATTGCTCGGTTAATTAATGTGTGGGTAGACAGGATTATCTCATGTCGATAACCTAAATAAAAAATAATTATTGTCTAATTAAATGAATGAACATGCGATAGAATGTGTAATGAATGTGCATAATGTGTGTCTAATGTTTATAAACATTTGTAAAGATCAGGTAAAGATCAATGGTTAAATTTCATGAAAGTAACAGACGTGTAATATACAGGGTGACATCGAAGCGCAACCTGTGCACCAGTTACCATGGATTTAGTACATGATTCTGGACCCCCCTGTGACGGAACTGGCACTTTTGTAGGAAACAGCATTTTTTTTATAACTGACGAAGTTTCAAATCAGGGGGGCCCAGAATCATGTACTGAATCCAAGGTAACAGGTTGTGCCACCCTGTATAAAGATTCTCACTTCACACAAAACAAAAGTGGGTCTTAAGTTTAGGTAAGTACCTATTTTTTAGTTATACGTGAGGTGAAGCTTTACAATACTCTCAAGTTGCCTGTGTTCACGCAAAAGCTTTTAGTTTTCACATTTTGTTTTGTAGACCTTCAAATTATTTAAAATGTTTCTAAGTAGACTAAGTACTAATAAAGGAAAAACTTGCTATTCGGAAGTTTAAGCATGTCCTGTAGACTATTATTATATTATGAGCACTTAATAAAATGGGGGGCCATTTTAGAGTACACTAGCCATCAACTTCAACTTGATACAAAAATCAGTTTTAATTAAATTACTCACCAAATCATCAGCTAGGAAGATCACAATATTCGGCCTCACTTCGGCCGTAGTTCGGCACAGCACTAAACAGACACATAATAGGAACAACATGCCGCGACGCTCTCCCGATTACGAATGCCGACACAATGAGAGCTCGGAACCGAACTAGGCTATCTACAACCGCGGTGCATGGTAATGAAGGTACATCCTTATAGTAGGTTATGAGTTAGTGCTTTAGGTCACTGACACAACAAAGTTATGAATGAAAAATGCGGTATTGTGTTCAATACCTTAGCAGGATTAGGTACATGACATCATCACGCCTTGTTTCCCCGAAGTATTGGGCTGAGGTGTACCATAATACTAATAGGGGGCGAGCCTATTGCCATCAACCGGGCACAAATCCACACAGACTGCTATTGAGACATTCTAGATAGAAAAACCCAATAACACTTTGCCCCATGCATAGGACCCTTAGCAGGATTCTTAAAAACATTCAAAGCAATCGATTGCGTGCAGTGACTGCTACAACCGTCAAAAGAGAAATAATCAGCACGATTGGCATCTGCGAAGTCAAGATAGGTGATTGATTGCACTTGTTATTAGCATTTAGGGCACTGCTGCTCATCTTCTTGAAATACGGTAGGTAATTCATATTTTTCCTTTTACAAAACGATAAGTGGAGCACCTTTCTTACAAGGTGTGCTTTTTCCTAGTCTTTTGTAGTTTATTCCAGTTTATTTTCGTTCGTCTTTATCCCGTTCTGGGATTTAAGTTAAAAGTTTTGCTCTATTTTTTTTCTCTCGTTTGGGAAAGTACGGCTGTTTAACACTTCACAGACTAGTGCCTACTGCAAGTTCTCAATGAGCTACCGGTAACCGGTGCGTTAGGAACAGGTTACACTGAGCCGTTATAGAGCAGGTGGATGTGGATGAACCGCATATAAACTAAAAGGCTATGCAATTATCGTCTTATTAGCCTGCATGTTTGTTCATCTGTTAACATATTCATGATAAGTTAAGTTATTGAAGCGTAAAGATATACGAAATAAATATACACAACATCGAACACGGACAGTATGCATAGGCCAAAGATAAGGGTCCTGTCTTCCTTATCGACAGCAAATAGAAAACAAGAAATTGAAATGATTCTCGCTCGGATTTTTTTGTTTTTTAGAAATATCTATCGCTAGCACCTTTAGCATAATTACCGAGGTAAAACAAAATAAAACAAAGCGCATACAAATAATTCAGTTTATTATCCATATAAATTACAGTCCATTAACTTCACGTATCACACAGTCGTACTTAG
Source organism: Xanthia togata (assembly GCA_963853775.1). Lineage (NCBI taxonomy): Eukaryota > Metazoa > Arthropoda > Insecta > Lepidoptera > Noctuidae > Xanthia > Xanthia togata. Next base: position 22,884,526 of record OY970794.1, on the reverse strand, counting down.
GAAAATAAAAGCATTGAGACATGTGTTATTATTATTATATTACAGCTGCCCGAAACAACCGTGGTGCTGTGGGGTGGGCAGGACTCACAGCCTACAAATCATCCAATTATAAAACTCATTAAATCCCAGCTCAACTTTAGAATATTTAACCAAGTTTGGAATGTGAAAGAATACCATCAGCGTATTATTACATGTGTGATGTTTTTGTTAGAGACGTCAGAATTAAAATTAAGGGTCAGTAACATTTCTTTTTTCGGGGATGCAACACCATCCGTGAAGATCAGTGAGATGCATAATGACAATTGAATTGGAAATGTACATGCGATGAAACAAAACCCTATTGTATTGCACATTTATAAGCGCTGGATAATGACCGCTCGCACATCTAATTAAGCCGCGAGTTGCGGATCAAAAAGTAATAACATAATATTATTGAAAATTTCACATTCATGCGAGTACGTAAATAGTAAATTTCAAATCTAAAAAATACTGTTGCTTGGTCAACTTTAGGAAACGTATAAATACTGATGTTCCCATCTAAAACCTAAATACATATTGAAAGCTGATCTAAGCAATCGTTAGAAGGATGGTGGGTATCCTAAAACATTTTGGCTGTGAGTCCGTCGCCATGTTGGATCGTGCTCATTAATTAAGTATATCAAATGGAACATTATACGATACGCAAAAAATCTGTTTATTTCTGTATTCGTGGTAACAGTAGTAAGAAGAAAAGGTATTCATGTCTCAGAATTATCTTATTCTAGGACCAATCAAATGAGAAGTGTGTAGTTCCATACGAGTATTATAAAACTGTTGTACTTAAGTATATATTTTATTTATTTCACAGTTAACAAACACGTTTTAATAACTTGAGTACCATCGAAGAAGTTCATATCTATACACAGTAAGGACTATTTCTGCTTGCAGTGCTCGGCCGCTATAGAACCGGAGCGGTAACAGATGTGGTGATCGTGTTCACGGGATTTTGTTTTCAAACTGATTAGATATAAAATTCTTCGATAGTACCTATGAGCACGATCCTTAGAAAAATATTCTAGTAATTAATAGTGAACATTCAAGTTTGAAAAATATATTACAAATACGGCTATACTTTGAAGTTAATACTCGAGAACAAGCGATGTGTTTCTATCTAAATGTACAAGTCATTCATCAGTATAATGCAAAAGGAATTATCGCATGAAAATGTTGAGAATTCGCTACTAACATTAATATAAGCCAACAAATTATATACAGATTAACCCTTTCATACGGAACCCACAACGAGTTAACGAAAACATATAAAAATAAACTACTTATTCCACATATTATTTTATATTCCACATTTATGTATAACATTTATGAACGAAAGTCATAACAAAAACTAATGAACACGCAGCGACAACAGAAAATAAATTTATGAATTTATTTGTGACAGATTATAAAATTTAAAATGAAAAGCCAGTTCTGTCGCCGACTGTGTTGAAACAACGATCGTAAAAATGCAACAAAAGTCCTCTCAACATTTGTTCACTTGGTCACACATTAAAGAAAAGTGACGCTGAAGTTCTTTGGCAGCACAGAAATGAAATTATTTATATAATTATATATATATTATAATTATAGTACGTAAGACAAAATAATAACAGCTTGTTTAAAATTAGTAGGTAAGTATTAGGTACTTATTATAAATTGCAAAAATTATAAATAATAGTTGGTCACAGAGATGTAAAACTTTACCCATATTATATCCCTTATTTGCTCGAATAAAATTATTGCTCTACTGTTATCTAAACACTATTAAATATAATACCTTTGACATCTCTACCGTATGTAAAATATAGTAGAATATTATTATAATATTATTATCGTATAAATATCAAGGAGTTATTATTTAGTCCTTAAATAGAAGGAAACTGCGATATATAAGTATTACGGGCAAGAAAGGGAGACGAGAATATAATTTTCTATAATATATTATTATACTAAATATAGCTTAACTACATTAAAAGGAAGTTTCTAAACAAGGCAGATACGCACTTTTATGTTGAGCTAGGTATAACAAAAGGACACAACATTTTGTACATTGAGCATAGATTTCAAAGTACCGGAAAGATGTTGTATTCTTTTATTATATTTTGAATGATGAAACACGATTGAAATTGTTGTTATTTATAGAGCTTTTTTTGTGTCCATGGTAATTTGTTAGTTTAATAAATCTAGCTTTGGCGTTACCAACATACTCTTTGGTTGCATATTATGAGAGCAAAGTGTTACTCAGACTCCAGTCTAAAAAAAATTGTTTAGAGCTCAGATCAATGACAATCCGGCCTTTTAAAAAGTTATTTTGAGTATTAAAACCGGAAACAACACATTTCAAACGACCCGATTTCCTATAACAACATTTCCAACCTCCAAGCTCGACATATCAAGTGTCGCGACACTAACGCCACCACACAACTATGAACTGTGTAGTGACGTCATAGGATGCAACCAGACAGCGTGCGATCGACGACGCCTCAAAATATGCCACCTGATATAAAGGGTTAAAATAGCTCGTGAAATTCTGCAGACAGGGATCGACAATCCTAACTATTATTATAAATGCGAAAGTGAGTTTGTTTGTTTGTTCGTCTTTCACGCTAAAACGGCTCAACGGATTTGGATGAAATTTGCCACATGGGTAGACCATGACCTAGAGAAGGACATAGATTAGTTTTCATCCTGGATCGCTGACGAAGTCGTGGGCAACAGCTAATATAAAAATAAATAAGATTCGATGTTTGTTTTTGGGAGTCAACGACCGCTAGTAGTGTTGATAATTGAATCATGAGTTGAGAAAATCGGTTTTCTTTTGTCAAAATTATTTCCTTTTTTGTTTTATAGAAACCCCAGAAACCGATCGCATCTGCGGAGTTTAGCTCGTTAATTTAATTTGACCCTATTTCGTACGTCTCAAAATATCTCAAGATGTCATCGATGGATCGCGGTCTGGCTTCACCCGTAGTGCAACTAAACGCGCAGGGAAACAAACGCACGCCTAGATACAAACGCTATGACAACACACCGCCTCACACACACACACGTATATTTGAACTATACAAACGAACTGCTCACAATACTTTTTACTCCTTACGGGGTTTGCGTTTCCGTTGGCCGTCGCCGGCGCCCTCTGGGTCTACTAAAGGTGTAGTCTGAAACAAAAGAAAAGAAGTTATTATCTTGATATGAATCATAATCATATACCAAACTAGCTGATGCCCACGGCTTCACCGCGTCGACCCTACTTCTTTTTCAACAATTTGAAATCAATTTTGAATCTCTTTGCCATTGTCTGTGTCCATGTATAACCCGTCAGCCTTCAAAGCAAGAGTGAACAGACATCTCCTGGGCTGGCTCGTTCCATCATAGACCTCATCAATCGCTTTCCATCAGGTGTTTGTTTGTTTTTTACGCTTTGACGCTAAATCGGATTGGACGGACGGATTTGGGTGAAATTTGGCACACAGGTAGACCATGACCTGAAATAGGACATATGATACTTTTTATCCCGATATTCCCACGGGATCGAGACTTATGCGGGTGAAACCGCGGGGCGCAGCTAGTAACTAATAAAATAAAAGTAGCCTTAGATAGCTATCTGCCAGTGTAAGTCCCGTCAAAACCGGTCAAGCCGTTTAGGAGATTACCCGGAACAGAGACACAAAAAATATTTTTTTTGTTACAATTAGGTACTTTCATATGCATTTAGTAAAAAGCTGTTATTTTGACATTATAAACAGACGCTTCAATTTTATTTTATTGTATGTATAGATGCGAGTTCAAACAATTAGGTAATTACCAGATTTTTGTTATACTCGAAATAGCGTCTAAGAATTTTTCTGAGTTTTGGAAGTCGACCAATAAGCTAAAGGTTGGACCGGGCCTGCCTGCGAGCGTGGAAGATAGACAGATAGTGCAATCCATGACGACGCGCCCCACTCCGCGATGACTGTACTGTAAGCTGTACTTTAGTACGGAGCGGAGCGGAGTGGGGCGCGTCTCAGTGGATTGCACTATCTGTATAAATATAAACATCAACATCAACATGTATCTTTCCCCTGGCTGGAGGCTTTAAGTTAGTAGCTTAAGGCAGCCGCAGGATTGACCGGTTAAGTAGTCATCACCTCAGAGGTGAACTACGAGATGCCCTAGTTAAAAAAAAAAAAAAAAAAAACATGTATCTTTCTTCCGTATTTCTCTATCAGTCGTCATCTCGGTAGTCACCCCCTTTCTAGCCATATCATCTTTCACACAGTCGATCCATCCTTTCTTTGGTCTTCGCCTACTGTTATAGCCATCCTACTTCCTATTATAATATTATAAACGCGAAAATTTGTGAGGATGGATGGATATCTGTTACTCTTTCACGCAACTAAACGGATTTTGATGAAACTTTACAGTAACATAGCACATCAGAATAACACATAGGCCACAATTTATAAAAAAGATATTGTGATTTGGCCATAATCTGTCTGTCTGTAACCTTTTCAGGCTTTAACGGCTGAAAGGATTTGGATGATAGGCCATAAGCTGATTAAGGACATATACACGTTTCCGTGGGATAATTTCCGACATCCTCACGGGGGAAGCCGCGGACAGAAGCTAGTCCGAATATAAACTATCATAATTATCCCTTATTATTAATTAAAATGCATTGTTAACTTACATCCTCAGTAGAAGTAACGACATCGGTATCATCGGCCTCTGGCCCCTCCAAGTCAGCCTTGCTGGGCCGTTCCTGTTCCTCCCTCATGTCTTCTTCAGCCTCTGATAGATGAGGGTCGTCTTCTGCTACGGCATCTGTCTTCTTCATGTCAGCGTCAGAATCCTGTGGGTGAGATTATTTGTTTAGCATGTTTAGCAAGAGTAAGGTTTAAAGAAAGTTTTAAGATTTACCCTTTTCTATTTTCTCTTTTAGTGTTCTTTATGAATTAACATTTAAAAAAAGTAGCGAGTCTTACAGTAGTCGCATAATTATGACATCTTGGCTGTCAGTACCAACCCCTCGGAAAATCGGTTGGTACCATCTGACGGTCAACTCTAGCACCACGCGCGCTCATTCGTCAAATTCAATAGCGCGCGCTTGCTCGGCTTCCTTTAACACACGCGAGATCTTTCTGTCTTTTTATTTCAATAATATACTCACGTGTGAAATTATTATCTCCACAATAAGTAATTTTTAGCTGATAATTGTTCCCACAGTTTTAGCATTATTTTTCGGACCAATTTTAACCCAAATCACTTACATTATGCGTGTACCCAAGTAAAATCTTGATTCCGTAAACATCAATCAATAAAAATAACTATTCATAATTATATTTATATATTATGTTATGTCGTGGTCAGATCTTAGAATTAACCATTTCATGAAATAGCCAGCTAACATTGGCCATATCGTTTAAACGTAAACGTTTAATGATATGTCAGTCGACGTTTGGCCATAACATTAATGTAGGGTATCCATGGTGTAAGGTGTAGTAAAAATAGTCAAGTAACTGCGACCAACTTAGAAGTAGCGCTCGCTCGGCTCGCGCGCGGTTGGTAACAGTTCTAACTTAACCTAACCCATTTGGTCGGGGTGCCACGTAAGCGGAGAAAATTTTAAATTTTGGAAAGTAATTTTAAGTGCTATGTTGCATTTAGAAAAAAAGAAAGAAAGAAAATACGTTTATTTGCGATAAACATGACGCAAAAAGAGCTTACACAAAAAAATAATTTAGAAAAGGTTGCGGGAAACATGCGTCACATCCACGCAAAACGGCTATCTATTTCACGCCGCGACAGCGGCCGGCAAGCGCTACTTCCAAGTTGATCGCTTTCCATAACATCAGTTACCCATAAAAGTCCATCAACTTTTTTGTGTGGTCACCCTACTTTGTTTAATTTGTTGTATGCCGCCGCCATGATGCACAACAAAAACAAAGAGACATCAACGCCTCTACCGGTGGATAATCTAACTAATTTACGATACAACCACTAAATGTTTGGTCACATCATGAAGTAGTCGTGTGTTTAACTGTTCATATCATTAAACGTTGAGTATTCAATGATCTGGCCAGGCCACTTCATGATGTGACCAGTGGTCGATGTTCATTTCATGCAATGATCAATTTTAAGATCTGGCCATGACATATATATTTAACTAACTATTTTTAAGATTAGTTTACTTTGAGTGCCGGTTACTTCATATAAATGGGGTAATTTGGGGACAAACAAAGATAAAATTAACATAGTACTATAATGTTTTAAGTTGTTGTTACTAATACTATATGAATAGTGTGTACTTATTTGTGATAAAAAAAAATAAGACTTACCGATTTAGATGACCCGAAGCAGGCATAAGCTATGAGTCCGACAACCACGAAGGTGCCTACTATGACCACGGCGTATATCCAGGGGTTGTCGCCAGCGAACTTCATCGCGCGGTCAAATACTGAGTCCTGTGGATGTTAGCTTTGGTACAAACTAGCCAACTACTTATCGAGCACATACAATATAGCGGTATACTCGGGAAGAAAATAATACAGATATGTAATAGAATAACGAAGACTTGTATAAGGAACACGGGTTATGCTTGAGAAGTAAATGACGGTACCTAAATTAATTACACAATTGTCGACTGTTTAGCAATTACTTGTTTAGTAAGAAAATCTCGAATAAAATAAACTCCATCTGTGAACTTTTCAGCACCTGTATTTTGTATTTCAATAGGAATGATGTAACCAATATTTCTCTTCTAATCATTCCCGTTCTTCTCCATAGGTACTCTACTACGTTTTGGAATGGGCAACTAGCTTCATAATTCTGACTAACCGACAATTCAAAAGTGCCTGTGAAAAATGGCTTAATTGAAATAAATGGTTTGAGTTTTGTTTGGTCGAATTTCAAGATACTTTAGTTTTTAAAGGCAATAAATCATTTTTTTTCTGTTTTTCCTCCTACAAAACGCCCAATTTTTTTCAAAAATATTTGAATTTAATGCGATCACGCAGATCTAGCATTTTTATTATTCAGCCATTACTTCAATACAATAGCTAACATGACACACTTCTAAGGTCTTCTAAGGTGTAAAGGGCTTTTCACACTAGCTATAAAAGCATGTATTGTGACCTCGTTGGCCCGTCGAATGAGGCATGCGATGTATGCCACGATGGGAATGGCCACGTACACCGCGTAAAGCGCCCACCAGCCTGGCTTGTAGTTCATCGCGCGTAACATGCGACCCCACATCGTTTGCTGGGCACGGTTATACGTTGTTGAAGTTTAAACTCGCACTTATAACCTTTAAATTTGTATGTTCTGTCCCCACAGACAAACCGTGAAAACCGTTTTGAGGGGCAGTGTTAAGTACACACGGCTACACATCAAGCTATACATTTCCAGTATAAGCTGACCTCGCATTATACGGAAATGCTATACAATGCGAGATCAGCATAAACTGGAAATGTATAGCTTGATGTGTAGCCGTGTGTACAAGATTAAAGTAAACTCTTTAAATTTTTTAAAAAAGTTACAATAACTGGTAGTGTTTCAATTATTTGAAAAAGCAAGGGACCCTCTTTTGTGTACGGTATTGTATGGGTCTATAATGCTGTCAATATTAACTTGTTCCCACTTGTCTGGGTTTCGGGATTTCGGCCCGTACGGGCTTCACTGTTCCTTTCCGACGTACACAAACACAGAGCCCGAGTAGTTTTCATTCGGCACTGTTTGGATACACCCATACAAATGAGCTAAGCCTCAAATATCCTCAAAATGATGTTCACTCAGTGAATTCATTATTTTTTTTAAGTCAAGACTATGTATACCAGATATAATCCGAACAATTTTCTCCACTTACCGAGTCCCTCGATATCTTAGCACGCTTGAGCACGAAGGATGCTTGAGCCCACTCCTCAGCGACGGCCTGGTCGTCTGTGATGATCAGGTTGTCGAATAACAGCATAGGAGACATCGACCACAGCTCAAAACCAACTGCGTGCTACAGGAGAATAAACGAGAAACGTACAAATGATTTGTAAATTAATTTGGCTGTAAATTAACATCTTTCTGTACTCGCTTGACGTGAAAAAAAAATATTAGGAAGAATCTATCGTTTGGAGATTTTATTTGCATCCTGATAAAAGTACAGGTATATGTTAAGCCGCATCCACAAACATTACATTATGCGTTACAGTTCAGTAGTTTTTTATAACAAACATAAGAGTCGTTATCCAGCAATTATTTTTGCTGAATTATTTAGAATGTGTAGGTTTAATACTCTGTACAGCTTAGATTATATAGGAGTTATGAGGGAACAGATGAACACACATACATACAGGATAAGTTTTTATTCAGTGCGCAAATTTTCACAGGGTGTTCTACCCATGAATATGAACAACTTTCACTATGGGATCACGTCTGAAATCACGAAAAAAAAACTGCAGATTCATACATTTTGGTCTAGTAGGTATTGTACTTTTGTAAGAAACAGCAGATTTTTTTTCCTTGCGGACTGAATAAATACTTATCCAGTATAAAGGGTGTTAAAGTAATTGCGTGCCATAGCTTAGGGATAGGCTCAGTATCGATAAAGGAAGCCGGAAAAATTAAAAGATCTGCCTATATTAGCACCTACTAACTTAGTATTATTAGGCCCTTAGTATTCGGACGCGAAAAGTGAAGGACAAAATGACAACGCGTTCGATAGTAGGTAAGTAATTAAAGCAATTAACAAATAAAATAATTTTAATTCTAAAGTATCGCTATTTTAAGTTAGTAGGTACTAAATTAGGTTGAACTAGTTTTTTTTTTTCTCGCTTCTTTTATAGATACTGAACCTACCCCTAAGCTATGGCACGCAATTACTTTAACACCCTGTATAGCCTGTTAAAATGATAAATCGTAAAGTACTTACGATGGGCGTCATCCTGAAGGGCTGCTCGTCTCTGAAGTAGTGCGGGTTGGCGATGCGGCGCGGGGCCCAGCGGCCGCGGTAGTTCGGGTTGGGCACCAGCGGGGCGCGCCAGATGCCCTGCGGACACAAATATTTCATTTGGATCGATCGAATTAACCAACATTTTATATAAACACTTTTTAATTAAAAACTATAATAAAGAAATTCAATTCCATTTTTTGATTATAGAACCAACACTAGCCCAGGAAAATAAGATTTTGTCTGAGAAAAAAATCCTTGTGAAGATTTCTCACCCGAATATCTTTATTTAAGTATTATAAATACTGTGCGAAAACTCCATTGAGAAATCGTGTGCGAAAGACAGTTATTAAGAATGCGGCGACCGATGAATTGTCCATACAAACGTAACACCTAAATCATTAGCAATTTGAGCATATTTCCACCATATTATGTTGATATTCGGATTTAGACAGTATTTATCTAGGCTTATACATCTTTTTTTTTTTTCAAAAAACTTACCTAATATGAAGTTTAAGCAAATTTAATTTCGCACATTTTTACAGCTTAAATGACTTGTTTTCATACTGTTTTTTCTGTATTATAAACAACAATATTTGTATTATTGTTTCAGCAGAAGCATAGCTTATATTATCAGTCATATATTATCGAAAAAAAAATTGGTAAAACATTTAGTTTTCATTCATCATTTTTGGTATTAAGGAACACATCCAAATTTATCATAAATTTTCGATAGCAAGTAGTGCTATCGCGTCAAGCAATAAATGTCAATGTGTGCGTGGTCGTACTGTTCACTGTAGGTGTATATCACTCCGTCATTACCGCAACGTGTTTGGTAGGAATTCGTTCCGGGTATTTTTTGTTAGTATATATAGACGATTAGGTACTTTACTTTTACGTTTGCTAAATAATTAAATAACAATAAAATATAATACAATTATTGTGTTGTAATATTTCTGAAAGTAATGACCAATTTTATTTTTATTGGAATGGTAGTAAACTGGTAGAAATTGTCCCCCTCGTGCCCCTCCATGTGTGTGAATTTGGACAATATGAAAATCCAAGATAGCGGTTGCGAAAATTTTCGAGTTTTTCATCATGGGTATCGTTTTCTTGGTTTTCAAGTATGCTAAAGCCGATAGTGAGGTCAAAATGTAAATCTAAGATGGCGGCTGCGAAAATTTTCAAGTTTTCGTCATGGGTGTCATTTTCATAGTTTTTGAGGATGCGAAAGCCGATAGTGAGGCCAAAATGTAAATCCAAGATGGCGGCTGCGAAAATTTTCTAATTGATCGTCATTAGTATCGTTTTCTTGGTTTTCAAGGATGCTAAAGCCGATAGCGCGGTCAAAATATAAATCCAAAATGGCGGCTGCAAAAATTTTGGTCTTAAATGAAAGGTTTAGGCTGCATCCGGTTAGACTGGAGGTAGACCTTAACATAGCTGGGAAAAGGCTAGGCAGATTGATGTCGTAGCTGCTAAGGGCTTAGTGTTTTACCTTGTAGTTGGGGTTGGCGATGCTGGGAGCCTGCCAGCGGCCGCAGCCGGGCGCGGCGCCGCACGCCACGTTGTCGATGAGGGGCGCTTCCCACTCGCCGTCCATCTCCTCGTCCCAGTCCGAGGGCTTCTTGGCTTCAGGGTCTGAATGATGGAGAATTACTTATGTTTAGTACAGCCGAGCCCTTGGTAGGGGTACGCGGTAGGGAAAAAACCGAATGGTGTGGCCACAGTAAGAAAAAAAAAAAAAGAATCTATTTTACCTTTCTTTTTTATAATAACAAATATACTGCGTTTCCAAATAGTTACTTTGCGTTTTATACATTAGTTTATTGCAAAGTTTCAGCTATAAATTACGGATTTTTTTTGGCCTAATTGGCCTGCTCTTGACCTCGATATCGGCTGATGGAAAACGATTTATAAGGTCTACGAAGGAACAAGCGTGTCTAGAAGATGCCTGTTCCTCTAGCTTTGAAGGCTGTTTTGTTGCCTCAACCTTGAGATATTACTGTATTGTAGATTATTTTTAGGCAGTGTATAGAGTGCCGTTAGCGGCATACTAGTGGCACTGCCTCGGCCCAGCTAAAGTGCCGTCAGATTTCCATTGTCACTGAGTCACTGTCACTTTTTATTTTGTTTGATTGTTGAGGTTAGGTCGCTGTAAAACACCACATTTGCAAAACATTACATTCTCTTGTGCCTAAACTGACCCTGAAACTCGCCGGCCGCTGCCGCGCTCGCTCGGCTCGTGCGTTGTGTGGTCACAGTTCTAAACTTTTTATTTTTATTAAGCGGTGAAAAATGCCTGACGCATACCGCACCGTCCAGGGAGACGGTTTGGTTATGTGGGGCTTGCACCCACTAAAAAACACCGCCGTGAGCCTACTGTCGCCTTAGCAGATGGGCCGTGAGAACTGCTACGCATGACGTTCGCGACCCATCCAGCGCAGCCCGCCTCCGGGCACCAACTCCTTTGGCAATGTCCAGGCTCACCTGAGACATCGCCACCACTCGTGAGGGCTGTGCAACGCGACGGCGATAGACTCCCCGATCTATCGCCCGCTGGCACCTCCTAGGGCGGCATCAGGTCGCCATGGCGCCTCCCCCGCCGCCCTGTCCTGCGACGAATCGCGTCAGCGAGGGAATCTTCCTCCCTGACGCGTTCCGCCGCCTCCTACTGCGAGATAACGTCCTCGCAGAAGGACGCTACTGCCTCCCATGCCCCCCTGCTGTTGACCATGGCCTTGGCCACGGCCGGCAAGGAGAGGTCTGCCCCGATTGCTGCTGCGAGAGCACGGCGCTGCACCACCCAAGCGGGACAATGCTCGAGGGTGTGAAGCGCCGTGTCCTCGCCGCAGCCGCACTGGTGACACACGGGAGTCGCCTCCCGCCTAGCCACTTTGTGCAGGTATTTGCCAAAGCAGCCATGTCCTGACAACACCTGCACCAGACGGAAGGTCAACGTCCCGTGGCGCCTCCGTACCCATTCGTCCAAGATCGGCTGGATAGCCCCCACAGTTCAGTGACCTGTACTGGGCGTCTCCAGCCTCACTCTCTAAATTCGCAGGGTTTGGGCTTGGGCCGACCTACGCCACCTCGTGACCAGCTCAGGTAGTGGGCATCTGACACTCTCCGCCTGCAGGTGTGCGCCACGCCGTCACAGTTCTAACCTAACCTAACCTATCTCATCTTTCAGCCATTCAAAATTCAAAAGTCATTTATTCAAACTAGGCTGAGAATCAGCACTTTTCGAACGTCAAAATTACATAAGACAGTCCCCCAAAACGCCCATTTTAATTTGCTACTTCATTTTTCGTAAATTCAGTCAACGTAGTGACTTCTGATATTATAAATTATCTAAAACAAATACGATCATCCAATACAAAGGGCGGCGAGCTAACCTCAACAATCACACAAAATAACAAGTGATAGTGACAATGCAATGCTTACGGCACTTTAGCCGGGCCGAGGCAGTGCCACTAGTATGCCGCAAATTGTGGCACTTTATCCGACACGGATAAAGTGCCACCAGCGGCACTCTATACACTTCCTTATTTTTATATACTACGCACCTGGAATCATTTCAGGTTCATCGTCCAGCCATCCATCGGGCTTCACTGCGTTAGGGTCGACAATTTGCGCGGGCGCCTCCTCATCCCAGTCGTCTGGCTTAGTCGCTGATGGGTCTACAATCTGTGTATAAAATACAACTTTTATTAAACATACTTCATAAAATCGTGTCCTTTTCTCACCAGAAAAAGACGTGATATTACACTTTTTTTTTACTACAGAACACCACTTGCTACAATAGAGATGATGACTATTGTATGTAGATTTTTTACTTACTTGTGATGTAGGGAGCCCCCCCACTCCCCAACTTTAATGCGTTTTATCTAAGTTTTATGCGTGTCTAATATTTTTTTAATTATCTGACTGATGGACAAAATGTTTTTTTTTTACCCAGGCATCATCCCTATTCTTATGAAAGACGAAGAGCTAAAATGCTGTTTAATTATCTACCCATTCAACCGTGAAGTGGGTTTGTTATCTATTCTTTAAAGGTACATAATATGACATATCATAAACGAAAGTTGCTTTTCGTGTCTGTCTGTGACGGGGTACGTAGCAAGGTGTCGGTGTTTGAGGAGAAACAAATGTTTATGTTGGACACTATTTATTAACTCACTCTCAAACTGTTCTTAATGTTAAAATGTTAATGAAATGTTGATGAATACACCCAGCTAACGCGGTAGGCAAAAGTGCACTAAATCTATGATAAAATAATAATTAATATAAAATTAGGTCAACGCGTCACGCCAATATTGCTAACTAAGGTGTTCGGTGAAAACACCGAACACTGTGTGATTGCGTTGTTCGTCTAAAATACGCAACAGAAATTGATGTAGTTTTCACGTTGTTTTGAATAGGGGCGGGTCGCTACTCTATACATAGTAAAACAAAGTCGCTTTTCATGTCTGTATGTGTGACCTGACCACTTAATAATAATTATTTATTTATTTTCTCACCACAATAAAAAAAATAACAAAGAATCTTATTGCCCGGTAATGTTCTCAAAGAAAAATATTGTGGGACTGGAGCCTAAGCTAAGCCGAAGTACATAATTATGGTTACCCCTAAACTAAAACTAGACAATAATTTATATTTTTTTACTTAATTCTTAACTACACAACAGATTTTGATGCGGGTTTCACCATAGCTTAGATAATTTATTGTGGAAGGTTTATGTATGTGATACATTTAATATTTAACTTAGTATTTCTAAGTTAAAGAGGAGAGGAGCATGCTAGGAATAAGAAAAATTCACAAGGTGCGAAGTACAAAAATTAGGAAAAAGACTATGCTGACAGATGCTCTAACACAAGCGCACTAAAGTGGCGATGGGCAGGACATATCGTAAGGCTCACTGACGACAGATGGACGATACGAGCCACTAACTGGAAAGGACCACCAGGGAAAAGGAAGGTTGGAAGAACATACAAACGATGGGCAGACGACATAGCCCAGACCGCTGGCACAAACTGGCTGCCCTTTGCCAAAGATCGGGAAAATTGGAAGCGAATGGAGGAGGCCTTTACCCGATATGGGACTACATCTCCAAAAGATAACCAAACAAATAACACTACTAACTAGAATAAGACGAACACTAACACAACTAGAGTCTGGCTAACAAAAGTAGGCCTTGGAATTATTTGCAAACTTTTTATATAGCAACTCTGTATGAACGTCAACGTCAATTTGACAAGGTTGTCGTTCGGTATCTCTGGTGTCAAATTGTATGCGTTTGTGTAAATTGTGATTCTAATTACGGTTTAAAATGAACAAATCTATCAAAAGTGGTGTACGAAAGATGTTGTTTTGCATGATTGGCAAGTTCAACGAAAAACAACAGCAGCGTGATGCCGCGTTTAAACAAAAACAAGATTGTCTACGTGTGGTGTTGAATTTCATAGGTTAGTAGACAATATTATTTTGATACTTTGAACACCTACCTATCCAGTCGTCTTAATAAAATTTTGATTTATAATTTACGTATCCTTGCAAATAAGTTACTTTCGCTTTTTCGTATTGAATAAAACTAATTATATTCATTCGTACATCGCATCAGTCAACGTATTCATTTTAATAACATCACCTATGTTTTACGTATATACTCATAATGAATTTTTGCTGTATTTTTGTTGGTAATTTATTATTTATTATATGCTTTATTGTACATACAAAACGATATATAACAGAGGAAAAAAAAACAATTAAAATACATACAATGGTAATTTTAAAACGATTAACTTTCTTTAACAGAGAATCTGCAAGATGTCGAAGGAGTTGATGAAATAGTAAGAACTATTGAAAATCTCACTGAATTAGAGCAGAAAGATAGGATAATAACCCAGAATCAGTACTTAGAAGAAATAACTTCAATGACTGGTAAGTTTTTACTATACACTGGTGTTTTGAAATTATGCCGAAAAAAACCTTTGCATTTACGTAAACCAAGAATTAATTACATATTTTGTATATCTTCTTTGCAGAAGTGAGTGTCAGAACACTAAAGAGAGTAAAAAGGGAAAGTGCAGTAAATGAAGGTGTCTGGAGTACCCCGGGGAAGAAACGCCCACGGAAACCTACTGTGTCTAACCTAGATAACTTTGACATAGATGCTATGCGTAACAAGATAAACGAATTTTATATTGTTAAAAAACAAGTTCCTACACTGAGCACACTGTTGGTGGAGTTAAAAGAAAGTATTGATTTTAACGGATGCAGAGAAACTGCGCCGCTTGTTATTAGCCAATGGCTATGAATTTAAAAATAATAAAAATGAGCGTTCTGTATTAATAGAACGCTATGACATATCTGCTTGGAGACATAGATTTTTAAGAACTATAGCAGGAAAACGTGCAGAAGGCAAGCCAATCATTTATTTAGATGAGACTTATGTCCATAGAAACTACAAGCCTAAGAAGTCATGGCAAGGTCCTTCAACTAGTGGTGCAATTGAAAATGTTTCGACCGGGAAAAGGTACATTATAGTTCATGCTGGATCAGAGAAAGGCCCCGTACCAAACTCTTTGTTAGTGTTTAGTACTAAATCAAAAAATGCTGATTATCACCATGACATGAATGCTGAAAATTTTAATAAATGGCTTAAAGAAAAACTTATACCAAATTTGGAAGAACCAAGTGTAATCATAATGGATAATGCTAGTTACCATTCCGTAATTATAAATAAGGTTCCGAACACACAAACACGTAAAAGTAATATAAGAGAGTGGCTTCGTGATAATGGAATTCAATATGAGGACTACCACACGAAAGCAGAGCTGTTGTGTATTGTAAAACGAAATACGCCTAATCCAATATATGAAGCTGATGAAATTTTAAATCAATGTGGTCATGAGGTGTTGAGACTTCCACCCTACCATTGTGATTTAAATGCGATCGAGCTTGTGTGGAGTTTGGCAAAACGTAAAGTGGCTAGCAAAAATATTGCAGTTACTACAGCTGCATTAGAAGAAATAATTAAAGATTCATTTGAAAACGTAAGTTCACAGGATTGGAAGAAAATTACTGATCATGTAATACATGTTGAAAATAAATATAAAGAACGTGATAAAATAACAGAAGAAAATTTAGAAAGTTTTATTATAAATGTTGGAGACAGCGATACTAGTGACAGTGATGAATCTTTTGGCATTGAAGTGTTAGAATCTGATTTTGATTACGATGAATAAAACTAAGTTATTATGTATGGAATATTATCGTATTTTATTTGTCTATTTATTTTCGGATTCCGCTCATATTTACCTCATATACTAACACCTATACCAGATCAATAAATCCTTAAAATCCCGTTACAAACCTGATACATATCAAAAATTAATACATGTGTAGATAAATTCTGTTTCTTTATTTCCCTAACATAATGTTCTTATACTGTCTATTTATAGGGTTTTTCATTAAGAGCGCTCGAACTTTGAAATGAAATAAAACAACCTGTTTAAGTGATATTACTACCATTTGTATAACATTTTAAAGAATATTCAATGACATTATGTGTGGAAAATAATATCAGCCAAATGGCCACTGCGACTCCGCTGTAGATGGCGTATTCTGGTGGACTAATCTTGGAGGACGTCTTCGCATAAATGGTCAATTTCACGAAGAACGCGAGTTATGTTGGCCTTTAGGGCAACAATTGACTGTGGTTTATCTGCGTACACTAAAGATTTCATGTAACCCCACAGAAAGTAATCGAGCGGTGTTAACTCACACGATGAACGCCATAAATTGAACACAACGCACAGAACGTAGGCGAATAGACAACTGGTTTTGATAATAAATTTTACACAATTTCTACGCGTTGTTGAAGCGTGTAGCGTTCCATGGTGAAATGTCACGACAAAATATATATTCATGCCAAATTTGGTAGCAATCGCATTACCGAAATGGCCGCTATGCGCTGCTAAAGTTCGAGCGTCCTTATTGAAAAACTATATATATGATATTTTTAATAATGAATTACCAAGTATCAAAGTAGGTTATTCCAATTTTCATAGTATAATTTTAGTGTTGTCATGCATGTATTTTTTAAATTTGCCGCCAATATTCTGGGGCCAACTTTCGTTAGCCAGACTCTAACACCCATTTCATTTAAAAAGTAGTATTTAATACAAAAAAATTTAAATATTGTGAGATAAGCTTATCTAAGTTAAATATTAAATGCACAGAAATCTCGGCTCAGTGTTTTAAAAAGCAGAGACAGGTCGCTAGTTCCAATAAAATGTTGGTTTCTATTTCCACATGCGGTTTGGCTGCCATAATATAAGGACCAAAATGCCCGAACCCCTTTAGTGTAAAAACAACGCGTTCAATATCAACACATCTAAAGTTTCAATTTGTTGCTTTTAATGAGAACAATCACCTTATTCTGGGCACTTTGCCAGGTACGTTTCAACACAGATTACACTGAAAATGTGTACAAAAAGACATTTGCACTTAAACATGATTTAGTATGATCTTGCCTTTGTGTTTCATCTTACGGGGTAAGGACGTATGTTAGTAGATGTACTACTTCATATTAGTAAATCTGGTTTTGACTTTCATTAAACAATTGGACCAAAAATAACCTAGAAATCGCTCTGTGGATTCTGATGCATAGGGCCTGGCAATATTTAAAATATTGACCAAAATTTTACTTGCAGCTAAATGCGATTAGCCTTTATTAGAACATTACCGAGGCGCACATAATCCTATATTTTCATTTTATGGTAGTTTTAATTAATTCAAATGTGTTCCTTGCATACGATACTGTGCCAACCAAACGTTTCATCTTCCTTACTTCCCTTTTGTCTTACCGTAGTCGGATAAAAATATCCGCGTACCTAAGTTCTACCCACCTTTTCCCTCTCATCCCAGTCTTCAGGTTTCTTGTCATCAGGGTCATCAATTTCTTCTGGGGGGTTGACGGCAGGAGTGAAGTCTTCGAGCAGGGAACCAGCATTCACTTCTTTGTTGTCAACTAAGATGCTGAATGAGTTGTCAGGTCGAATGATCAGAGTGTACAGATGAGGTTCCTTGTCTTTGTAGATCTCGTCCAGGCGTTGGCTGTGGGTGGAAAATGATGTTATTATTTTGATCTGATTCATACAGAGTTATAAGTTATTCTGCGGAGCTCTAATCTTTAGCCTAATGAATGGTACAGATAGTGCAATCCACGACGACGCGCCCCACTCCGCGATTACTGTACTGTAAGCTGTACTTTAGTACGGAGCGGAGCGGAGTGGGGCGCGTCGAGGTGGATTGCACTATCTATAATAGGGTTGATAATTGATTACCAAATTTTCGGAATTAAATCTTTGTGGACTTGTTCCAAAATTCGATGAAAGATAAACCAATAAAGCTCACACAATATATCAAATTATTAAAGACAGACACACGAGTGATCCCATAATGGTTCCGTTTTTCCTTTTAGGGTACGGAAAAAACCCTAAAAACGACAGATAAGACAGGTCACCTACTGAAAATTCGCGAGGTCCCAGAAAATTAGATTATAAGGGCGCGTTCTGCTAAGAAACACGATTAACTTCATTTTTAATTCTTTTTACCTATCGTGTGGTATAGTAATCTTATTCTAGGTGCATCGTCTTCACATATAATTATATAATTAATGTATAAAGGATATTGTGAAAATATTTTAAAAGAGTAACGGTGGAGTTGCCCTTTTTTTTTTTCTTTTTTTTTTGTTGTAAATGTTGACGTTCATAAGTGCCTTTTTTGTGCCTAATTGAAATAAATTATTTGACTTTGACTTTAAGAGGGAACCGGGCCTGCGAGGAATTAGAAAAATTGGTATTTGAAGAAACTATTGCCGTCGTCTTACCTCAAGTCTGCCTCCGTAGAGTGCGATAGGGACAGCTGCAGCTCAGACCGATTATATCACAAAAAAATGGATGAGATCGAGGTTTCCTATTCCCCTTTTTTCTCCTCGAAAAGTGAGCCGATTTAATATTTTTTTTAAGAGAGAGTATATCTATCGAATTTGTCTGGTAGCCCTCTAATCACGGCGGTAAAATTGGAGCATTATTGTAATTTTCGGAGTCATATTTTCATTACCAAAAAAAATCAGAATAAAAGGAAATAACAGGGACGTGTCTTCAGCAGACATTGATTTTATAAAAAAAAAAAATATTGCTCTAGAGGCAAAATAAAGAAAAAAGGGGAATACATTTATATGGAGAATCGCAGGCCCTGTTCCCTCATAAGTAAAAAACCCGTAGATATCTCTAGTAAAAACAAAACACTCACGTGGGTTTCTTGCTATGCTTCTCCTCAATAGTTCCATTCCTGGGGTTCCTATGTCTGAAGATGAAGTGTAGTTTGTTGTCATTGCCGCACTTGTCGGGTCCGAACATGATAGTGTATGGAGTCTGGTCGTAGAACTTGCGGAGATCTGCCTTGGTGTTAGTACCGCGGGAGAGGAGTTTGATGTACGCACCGCCGCAGTTCTGACCCTCCTGTAAGTTGAGTTTACGGCTGAGTATGTATTATTGCGGATGATTTGGATAGAACAGAGAAAAAGGTAAAAGACTGCTTATAATGTATGGAAGAAGAAGAGATAGTTTACCAACCCCGGAGACTGGAGAAGAAATCAGCTCAAATCTGTTTACAATTTATCAGTTTTGAGGGATAAACGAAAGACTGAAAAAGTTAAGATTTTTTTCTTCCCCTTACCACAGACGAATACAGATGGTTCACCCCGCATTTTAGGTCTGAAGCTACAAGCACTTGGCGGGCCCGTCTTATAGGGCCAATTCAGCGAGTGTACCGTAGTCAGAAGATATAAGAGTTACGCTATAGTAAGAAAGGCAACTTCTAGGTGAATATAACCGTCATTGTGACGTAGCGAGACTGACTCGATTTTGCGGAGTGAACTATCTGTTTTAATCTGTGTCCTGACTTATGCTGATTCCGTAGTGTATTTCGTAAGGCTATTGCATTTTGATTGAGATATATTCGGAAGCAGAATGCGAGATAAAAACAATATTTTAATTGATTTATTAGGGTGTGGTCAGTCAACGATCAACTACTTTCTATCCAACACTGCCAATTTACGATGAAAACCAAATGCAGCACAATGGAATTCCAGTAAAATGTTGACAGGATTCCAAAAATAGCATCACATAACATCACTCCTGTATTCCCCGAAGGGTTAGGCAGAGGTGTACCTGTAGTTTACCCACATTTCGCCAGTTATGTTTAAGTCCCATGTAATAGGGGGCGAGCCTATTGCCATCAACCGGGCACAAATCCTGACTCCGGGCTGCTACTGAGAAATTCCAGATGGAAAAACCCAATAACACTTTGCCCGACCTGGGAATCGAACCCAGGACCTCATGCTCAGCAGTAGCCAAAAATAGCGTTTAGCTAAAATACTCCACGTAGGACGAGATTTATAGCGTCCAGTATTAACAAACAAAAAAATATTGACGCGAATCAAAGCTATTTATAACACCTAACGTCATAACGCATTTCCGAAACGATTTTGGACAGCGTCCAGGATATTTTGTAATAAGATTGTATGTGCGTGAATCCTCATGTTTTGGTGTCTAAACTATGTACTTCCGAAGGAAATCGCTTTAGGCTTAGAAATGTCCCATTCGGTTTCTGTTGTATAATCTAAGTTGGATTGGGATTTGAGCAAGCAATGCCAGCCAACTATGGATCACTCGCTTGTCTTGACTGTACTCCATTCATTATAACAGTACACAAATAACGACAGTTATTGTGTGGTATAGTTGAAATGACATCATTTTAGTGTTCTCATAAAAGTAGTTATTGTAATTTGACGGCAAAATTATTATTATAAAACAGTTATGCTGACTACGGCACCTTCCGGATTTTGTATAAAAAAAAAGATTTTTATAAGTAGGTAGGTACCATAAAAACTAGACCAGTTAACATTTTCATCAAACGTCTTGGTTAGAAAATTACCAAATCAATAACCATAGACAAATGAGGCCACAGCTTTACGCTAATTAGCTTACATAGAACATTACGAGATTTAATTCATACTCCACAACATTCACATTTCAGTTCAGTTGCCACCTACCAGTTATAGGCACTTACGTGGAAAATATGAATAGGCTCCATAGCTTAGCCAATAAGCCAATTAGTGACTCAATTCAATAAGTTTTACTGTATGGAGCAATGAGTAATATGTGCCTATATAGGCTTTTAATGTTACAGGTTCTGAATTATGTTCAAACTGGTGGTGGTAGAAATCTACATGTGGCTACCTTGCTCAGGTGTTGAAAACACACAATAATAATTATCTATTTATGTATTATTATGGTAGTCTCGCAAAAACTAGAAAATGGCTCGACTGATTGTGATGAAATTTTGGCATGATGTTGTGTGCGCGCCGAGGAGGAAAAAGGCATTGCAACGCCATAAGCTATAGTATTAGCTAGTAATAGCTCACGATGTTGATTGTTGAATTTCTTCTTTAATGAATAAAAAATAAACACAAACCATAATAAGACCAATTTAGTGCAATAAAATATGTGTCACCCAACGACTCTCATTTCTGTTGTTGAATGGAACACAAATACGTTGAACTTGGTTGACTCAATGTAGGATGACAAGCTTAATTAGAAACTTCTTTCTTTTCATCTTGATCAAGACTAGTATAGTTAGAAAGATGGCCGTCATTATGTTCAGTCTCCAACATCCCACAGTTGGGCATAAAACATATTCTGCGCTAGCCTAATGATAGAAATGTACCTTAATGTACATAGCATATACCGTTTTAATAGAAAACGAGATCGAAACTATGGTCGGACCAAGGCGAGTGCAGACAGGCTAAGGAGGCACTACCTTCAATCGATGGCCGCCTCACGAAAAAGGTTCTTCGACTAACCAAACAACAGCTGCGTGTGGTTACAGCAGCTATTACTGGCCATGGGTCATTTAATAAACACCTCTTTGTCATAGGGGTCACAAACAGTCCGCTCTGCAGAGCCTGCATGGAGGACGACGAGACAGCAGCTCATGTGCTGTTAAACTGCCCGGTGGTCGCCACTTACAGGGCAAAGTACTTCGGTAACCCAGGTACCCTACGCGAGATTGCCAATAATACCAAGGCGTTGCTGGCATTCTTTGAGGAGCTGGGGTGGATCGAATAACCGATTTTTTCCCACCTGTACGCAAAATACGCGCTTTGACGTGGAGTTGCGGAAACCAGCCCGTATTACCTATTACCTATTACCTAGAAAACGAGATCTAACTTTAGCTAACACCTCAATTAGTGAGCCAGCTTTTGTATTTAAAAAACTGTCAATTTAGTACCAGACTAACTTGTCACGTTTGTGTAAAGAACTATATTTCGATTAAGTACAGTATGGTTCTTATTCCAAAAACTGGCTTGATGATTTAATTAAACCATTTCTAAAGAAAAACCTTTTTCTGTAAATAGGCTGACAATTTTACTTTCTTGATTAAAATCTTACCTGCATAGTAACTTCATACTGGACAATGAAAGGCTTGTCCTTGAACTCAAATGGTTTGTCAAGCAGGGTTGATATGGCAGCATGCTTGGCTTCAGTCGTCAACACAAGACCCAGATCCTCTTTGAAGATTTTCCTAGCAGGTTGTTGAATCTGAAAGAAGATGAAATAGTTAGATAATTACTCATGCATAGGCCATGTGGAGGTTTTAATTAAGACATTGCCTTCTTGACTGTCATAATCATGTTAACTATGAATTTTTATTGATTATAGGGTGTTTGTTATCTGGAAAACCTATAAATATAATACTTTTCTCTCCCTTCTAATCTGTGTTAAAACCTTAAAAGGACCCTACTTCTGACTCAATATGATGAAATTGATCAAAATAGTATCTTACAACTATTTCTGTCATAGCCAACATGAATCATAGTATTAGAAAGGCCCTAACTGATACTGGGATTACTGAGTTAGGGTGTATTAATCAAAATAAGATACATTACATATTGAGAAACTAAGTTCCGATCTGATCTGTCATATATTTTCATTGATTAAAAGTTAGGAACTGTTACTATTACACCTTTTATCAGTTGCAAGATAAGGTATTGTTATGAGTAGATTTTGCTATGGAAATCAAGATAAGAGCTTCCACAGTGACTTTAAAAGGCAAGACATATAAACAATGTTCTATTTGAGTTTATCAAGTAATTATGTTTGAAGCACAGGCCATACTAGCCATACTAGGAATGAAGCTAAGTTCGTTTAGCTTCGCTCATGTAGCTACCGCGTGTTTGCATACTTCGGTTCACACCGCGAACTATGAACCGATGTATGAAAGACGCGGTAGCTATCTATATGAGCGAAGCTAAAGGAACTTAGGCCGATATTACAGAACGTCACTCAAAACTCAAGAATTACTTAAAACTCGTTTAGCCTTTTGATTGACTGTTAAAATTTGTTTTAAGTAAAGCTTGAGTCTTGAGTGAGGTTCTGTAATACGGGCCTTAGATTGTTCTCCAGTGTGGCCTGTGCTTAAGAGATTCAAACATTTGACTATTCCAATGATCTATTTTAGGAAAATAGTATGATAAAAAAGTAGTATTCGTTTGAAGTAAAGTAAGAGCATTTCCTAATTTATTATATTTTTATCTGTATGAAGAATTCAGATCATAAGTGAATTATGTATGTTTTTCTAAATGAAATGTTTTCTATCTGTATTTCATATTTAGGGTTGATCCTAAGAAATAGAAGTTAAAATATTATCATGCCTGTAATCCTCGCAGGGTTAGACAGAGGTGTACGTGTACTCTTAGCACACCATGAGTACACCACATGTCAGAAAAGAAGTTCTAAATTAAATAACTCACCTCCCATTTACCATCATACTTGGCAATATTTTCATCAACACCCTGTTTCTTAGCTTCAGACTTCACCCATTTCTTTTTGAAAGCAGCCTCGTCATCAAAGTTTTCAACAAGATATACCTTTTCAGGACTTATTGTTGGACTCTGGTATAGGTTTTCTTCTTCCACCGTCTATGAAAATTAATATAGTTTTATTTGATATTCCATGTCATCATCTTACTACTTAGATCTAGCCATGTTAGACTTAGCTTTTCTCCGACTATGTTGAAGTCGGCTTACAATCTAATCGGATTCAGCTGAATACTAGCATTGTTTGAAGTTCCTTGTATGTAGTGGTTGAATTTTTAGGGAATAGAATAACTGCATTTAAAAAAGAAATCATATTAAGTTCCTCAATGATAACCTAAAAAGTGTTAAGACAGAACCTTAACCTTAGCTATTGGCATAATAGCGTTAGCAGTGGAATCTGTTTTCTATGTGAATTCATCAATTATCAGGGTATGTATTTAGAACTTTATTCATTCATGTTAGATAGAATAGAATACATAAACTTAATAAAAACTTAACTTCAAAGAATGGTTTAGATGAGATAACTCTTATATGTTGTAACCTGAGTAATAAGTTTAACCAGATTAATAGGAGGAAGTCTTCTATCAAAATAACCAAGAGGAAAAACACTAGTGGGTAATGTATTTTATCCTAATAAGCAAAATATGAACCATTAGAAGCTTATAATTACTAAGGATATTTATTATACAGATTATCTAAATTATTTTTGGTTATAAGCAAACCTTGGGGAACCTTGATTTATACTATTGAGAGGACTTGTGTGTTTGATACAATTTGACATCATAGTGATAATTTCTTTTGTTAAATCAAGGCCT
Source organism: Xanthia togata (assembly GCA_963853775.1). Lineage (NCBI taxonomy): Eukaryota > Metazoa > Arthropoda > Insecta > Lepidoptera > Noctuidae > Xanthia > Xanthia togata. Next base: position 22,859,805 of record OY970794.1, on the reverse strand, counting down.
TTGAGCAACTAAACCCACATTTGTTTCATTATCTCTAGATAATAATGTGGGTCATAAAGATTCAGCCAGCATTGTCTATCTATAGTTTTTTTGTGAACAATCATTGTAATTTATTCAGGTCATGTAACCTATAAGAACTAACCTCCACAGTAACTTCGTCGTCACCATCATCGCTGTCGGCTTGCACCACACCCGCTGCACTCACAAACACCAGTAAGGCACCTAATAAGTATATTTTACGGCTAAATAAAGCCATCTGAAAAAATTAAATATTACACTGGTGACGGAACACGTCGGCTAACTCAAAAAGCGTCGGCAATATAGAAAATGAGAAAACTTTGGACTGTATATAGTCCGCCACGAGAACTGGAGTTAATTTAATTACAAATATGTATGAATTTATGTAGCGCTCGGACACAGGAGCGTTCGGTGCAGCCGGATAACGGAAATCCTCAATAAAGGGCGACCAAATACCATTATCAATATAATTATATTAAAATACTTCACCCTAGGCATTACCTTGAAATATATTTGATACACTTATTGTTTTTTAAGTTACAACTAAACGATGCACAGAAATCAAATAAATTCCCTACTGGGAGGAATTTGATTTTCCTGAAAATTTTCAGCCAATCAAAAACAAACAGTTGTCAAGGTAGCGATCGAGAATTTTCCGAAGCGTTCAGATTTATTTCTACGAAAAGAATATTTTTGAATATTTTTTTATATGTTTTTATTTTAACGTTAAATTCGTTCTCAAATGTTTTGTAATTTTATTTATGAAGAAAGAAAACATTTATTTTGTTTTAAAATAGAATGAATGTATAATTACCATTGCTCCAAGAATTGATAAAAAAGCAAATCAGCCTGGTTATAATCCGACCAAAATCAAAAAGGTTGTCATCTAATGTCACTTTATCTGTTGTCTCTGTCATACTTGTTGCAATTGGTCTTATTCTATTCAGGCATGTAAGGTATATTTTATTTTCGAAACAAGTAAAAAAAACACATTATCTTTTGACATTAGTCGTATGCTTGTGATTACCACCGGGCGGTTTAGTTTTTGTATTTCGTTCGTGCTTTGCTTTCGTGTCTTGTTGAAATTTTTGTTTTTCTTATCGATGGTGTATCAAAACATCATTTGTATTATTGTTAGTGCATCATTGTGAGACGACAACAGTATTTGCACGAACCCTATGCAAACGTGTAAGTATTGTACAGTTGTACACTTATGTAAATAAATAACAATAGTAACACCCTACACTACACTCTTGATGAATATTAGTGTTTATTTACCATTTAACATGTATAATCGTCAGAGGAGGTCTGTGTATGTATTTATTCCTATAAATTGAAAATTATAAATAATAACTGACATACTTACATTATTTTATTATTATCTTAAAATTATTGTAATATTTATCTGATAAGACTGATAATTACCAGATAAAAAGGCTGGATATCTGATTCCTGGTACTTATCCTGTTCTGAAAATATTACAAAAAGTCAACAACCCTATAAAACATCATACAAATAATGTTCAAAAGGGAAATATTGTTTTTTTTCCTGGTTCAACTTATCATTTATTTAATTTATAATCTTAAATATAATATTCATCTAACACTAAAATATATAAATTATGTACAAGTATAAAGAGGCAAAAAAAAAAAACATAAAAAATAAAGGAGAAGCTCAATGGACATTAAAAAAATTGTCCGCATCGCTGGCAGTGGGAAAAGTGCGCAAAGGCTGGCAGCATTGCCACTTTGGATGGCAATGCTGATTCTTTGACCTAAAAATATTAGGAAATATTTGTATATTCATTTTATTAGGATCAAAATTATAGCTTAGTTTTGTTTATAATTGTATAATATTGAATTTTTACCTCCTGTAATCTTCTATTATATAAAAGGTAAGGGTCCCAACTGACACATTATTGCCTAGCTGAAATACTTAGGGTAGACATTCGAAATTTGGACAGTAGGTTCATTTGTGACATAGACATCCACTCAAGATTTTTCTTGGACATACTCCCACTAAGGTGGTGAAAAAGGGGGAGATTTTGTTTAAACTATAAATCTTATCCTTTGATTTTATGAACTTGAAACTTAGTAAGTACTAATAAATGAAATGAAATGAAAGTTTATTCTGTAAATGGGTCATTCTAAGTTAAGAGGTACTTTCGATGGCCAGGACAAAAAAAATACTTTTTTTAATATTAACTTCATAATTAACCTATTCATTACTTAAAACTAAGTGTTTTCTACGTGGTCACTCAAATTTATTACATAAATGTACGTAGTTTAGTCACAACAAGCTCTAATATAAGAAAAATGTCTCTCCCCTGGTCTGTCCCCCAACCGACTTTATTTGTAAACCAGTAATTAAGAATGTATTAAAATTCAAAAATTACTTTAGCATCGTTAAATTTATACAGAAAGATAACTTAGTAACAGTATATTACAAGTAAAATTGCTTATATTTCAATTTTTCACAAAAAATATCAACGTCGAAATTTGTCCTCCGTGTTTCGTGTCTCGTCCCCTGGCTTTTTGTTTTCGTTTAAAAATCAGTTTTGTTTTGCTAATCTGTGGAAGTTGTGACCTAGAGTACATAGGATGTAACGTGAAGTAAGCAGCAAGCGACGCAAAAGCCGACTGCGTAGCCATTATATCGGTCATTTTAGTCACGCCACTCGCTGGTTGCAGAAGTGTTGAGTGAATGCAGTCTTTCCTCTGGTAAGTTTTATTTAGCAATTATTTGTTAAAATACTAATATATACTCAAATATTCACTATGAATAGTGCATACATTGTTACGTTTGGTTGTGAATTGCGTACGAGAAACACTTTTACAGCTATTTTAGATATCAATCGAAAATGTATCTCCCCTGGCGTATTTCCCCTGGCTCTCTTGATGGCAGGGGAGATACTTAATGTCCAGGGGAGATACATTTGTACGTGTTTTCATGAATACTTCTACCGTGTTCTCTGAAACTTTACTTGGCATTATGTCTATCTTAGCTTTACAATGTAATATGACTTTTTTACAGAAAGTTCACATGGAATTTTCATGAAGCAGGTCAAGGCAAGGGAGCTCCCGTTTGAGTGGGTGCTACTTGCAAGAGAACTGCAGATAGATTATTTCCAAGTGGCACCGATATTTCATCAATAGATGATGTTGCTAAAGCCCTTGAGAAAACCTGCCCGATTATTAAATTTTTCACCGTAGATGATGTAGACATATCTGAAAAAGCAGCAAAAATGGGATCTGCTGAAAGTATAAAAGACTTTTTCAGGCAACCTAAAGGTACGGAGCGAGAGGGCATGGGAGGCCGTCACCTCCTTCCGCGAAGCAGTAATGCTCGCGAAGGAGGAGGCGGAACGCGTGAGGGAGAGGCAAAATTCGCGCCCTCACGCCCTTTGCCGCCGCAGGAGGAGACGCCCTGGGTGTCGGGAATCACAGGCCGATCCCCGGCCACCCTAGGCGCGGGCTTGCGGACGGTGAGCAATGGGTAGCTCGCCGTCGCTAAGGACCAGGCCCAGGTCGACGGCGCGTTGTGTTCCACTCGCGCCTCAAAGAGATGTCAGCAACTGAAGGGGTTCGATGGGACCGATGCCTGCCGGGGTTGTGGGAAAGTCCGAAAGGGATACCGTCGCCCCAGGCAACGTAAATGCAACCGTAAAAAAAGGCACCCTAAAGGTTCACCAAGTTACCATAGTTTAAGTACAGACGCCAGCACATCAACCTACCCGAAACTCAAATTTTCTCAATCATCTTTGAACCTTATACTTTAGTGATAAAGTTGAAAATTGTAGTAGGTTGATGCGCAGGCGTCTGTACAAGCAAAGTTTAATACTATTATTTAAAAGAGATGCTTTTGTTTATTTTTATTTCAATAATGTCTATTGATACTAATTGATAGTAAAGTTATTTTTTTGTTTTGATGGAAAGGAAAAGTTAGAACCTTTTCATGTTTTGTACGTAGCGCTTAAGAAACATTTAATTTTATAAACAAAAACTGCTAAGAAATGAAAAGCCTGATTATAAATAATTCATAACTAAAAATAAAAATTAATAAATAAAGTTGATTCTTTAAAATAACCCTGTTTTTATTATGTCGTATCTCTTCCCTGTTCATAAAGTATCTTCCCCTGTGTATCTTGTCTCTCCCCTGTACTGAGTATTTCCCCTGGTCACTTATAAAACGAGATAAAACCAACAAATTGACTGGCCACTTTGTAAACATTTTCAACTTAAAAGTTTCTATACAAAAATGTATTCATAAATAAAAATATTTAAAAAAAATGCCGTGCCGTGGCTTCATACAACGTATTACCTCTTAACTTAGAATCACCCAAATAGGATATTGCAATCACTTTTACACATGCACACATGCATTTTTTACATGTCATATTAAATATGTTTGACATCTGGTAGGTGTGTTAAAGTTTGTATATTAACACACATTCCGATTAATTCAATACTTGGTATTAATGATTTTGAACAAAAAAATAAAAATAATTTATGGATTTCCTTGAGCGGAACCTTGAGTGGGTGAAAAGAGGTAATCAAGTTTTAAGGGATTTTACTGTTTGCTTCAGCAGTAAAATCCCCCAGATTAACTGGAAAAATGGTATACATTAATAATCTTAGAATTAAATAATGATTTTACAAAATCAAGGATGAATCTTAAAACATAGAACAAAGTAAATAATAATAAAAAAAATATTCATTAATCTTCCAAAACTGTCCTTTAAATGGCCACCCCGTTAGGGGCGCGCAGGGGCGTTGAAGTTCCAAGAGGAAGTACGAAATTCACGCAGACGAAGTCGCGGTTGAAGACCTATACCCTTATTACGTAATGCAAAATCAATCCGAATCTGAATCGTTTTTAAACAGATTGCTAATCCATTGCTCCGTAAGTTGGAAAAAAAAATCTGCAGAGCAACCTAAATAACGCAATGAATGTTGTTGAACTGTCAAAATGAAACAGATTTGTCGTTATCGTTTACGAAAATATGTTGCGTAATTAGAAACCTAGTTAAAGTTCGAATTTCGTGCTTGGCTCGACGGATCCGAAATTCATTATAAAAAATCCTGTTTTATTAAAAATAATTAATTTTACGGATAAAAACTCCTTAATATTAAGCATAAAACATTTTGTTTCTTATTATTTCAGCATAATGTCGATTTCAAGGCGGCAATTGTTGCGCCTACTGAGGCTGCGTAATCTTCTGATGTTGACGCTAATAGTTATAATACTGTACATAGTGAAATTATTGACTAGCCTCGAGACAAGTAACCAATTAGCAAACAACGCTATTGAAGTTTTTCAAATCCCACAAAGATTTCGCCAAGATCGGGATATTTTCACACCCAATACCTTAACGGTGAGTTATTCATTATCCTCATCTTCTAATTTATAACAATTTATTTCAGGCAACAACTCAGTAAGTCAGTATTCACCTCTTTTTAGCTTATTCACCATTCGAAGCTCTTAGGGCCAAAGTATTGCTTTTAGATACCTACTGATACAAAAAATGTGGGTAATAATTGGATTTGACACAAATAATAGTGTAATTATAATTTAGATACCTACTATGGGCTTTCCCACTATTACGTATGACTAACGTAAGGGTCTTAACACACTATTGAATACTAACTATTGACGATTGACGACGTCGATTTTGACTAAATATTGGCGATTTGCGAGTGTTTCCAGCAAGTCGATTTTTCAACGCGCTCGCTGCGTGTGCGTAGCGAGCACGCCACGTATGCGCAACGTGTTCGTCGTATTTGCGTAACGAGGGTTATTGACCTCAGTGGACAAGCGAGTGTACAATATTGTGAAAACGACTATAAATACTTTTTTTTAAACTTCATTGCGAAATTGTGTGGGAAAAACAGTTATTAACCATCGAAATCAGCGAACATGTTCACTGGGATTTATTTCGCAGATTTGCCTTTACCTTTTAAGGGCACGAGAACAGGGAACAGGGTGTAAAGTTCACTCATCCACCATAGAAAAGGGAGGATCCGGGTGTTGTGTCTGACGGGCAACTGCCCAGGTGTGGTTTTTGTGTATGGCATCTCGCAGTTGACTCTCAGATTGAGGTCGCAGCTGCTTAACCGGACTATCCTGTGGGTGCCTTAAGCTACTAACTTAAAGCCTCCAGCCAGGGGCATTAACTATACTATAATTTATTAAGCGAACGCTCGCTAAGGGCATCCCCTGTGGGGTACGAACCTCGGCTTAGGGCGTCGCTGGCGGGAGGACAGCAAGATGGGTCAGGCTGGATCAAACAGTTATTAATATTATTATTAATTGGGGAATTTAAAAGCTACATTTCTCAGCATTACGCGGGCTGGCGCTTCTGCGAGCAAGGGTCGAGGGGGAGTATTATTTACTCGGGAGGGTCGCGATCGCGGAGAACCTCGGCGGCGAGGTCGGAATGCGGGTCTTTTTTATTGTGGTGTATTGTGCTGGTGTCCCTATTGCTTTCCTGGAGGAGGGTTATAGGGTCATCTGGGTCGGTGAGAACATGCCTCGGACGGCGTATACATACATACACAGAGGGTATATAACTAGCCGCTTTGACAATCAGAGGGTTGCGGTGAAGGGCGGCTTTATCAAAGTAACGCTTTGAATTGCGTTTTAGAAATTGGGCTATAGTGGGGATTTTTAGGTCGAGATGGAGGATCTCGTTCCTAACATACCAGGGGGCTCCCGTTGCCATTCGTAGGAAACGTTTGTGGAGCGTTTGCATTCTATGCACGTGTCAGGGTTTGGCTTGTGCCCAGGCAGCGCACGCATAGGTCATGATAGGGTGGATGCACGCCAAGTACGTTCGCAATTTGCACCTAAGTGACAATTTGCTACGCGCATTTAGCATGGACTGGAGTCTTCCTAGAGCGAAAGCGGCTCGCGAGCGGGCCTGCTTTATGTGCTCTGAAAATGACAGTTTTTCATCCAGGACCACACCTAGGTGCTAGGCTTGCTTCTCCCAGGGGATTGGCTTGTCAAACATGGTGATTGGTCGTGGGAGGAGGATTTTTCTTCTGAGTCTCGGTCTCTTGAAAAGGACCGCTTGGCTCTTATCGGGGTTAACTTCGATTCTCCACTTCCTGAACCAGGAGCCGAGCTGGTTGACTTCGGTTTGCAGAGTGTGAGCTATCGCTATGGGGCTTTTGCCTGAATAGTAAAGGGCCGTGTCGTCTGCGAACAGAGCCAACTTCGCCTTTTTATTGGTAGGGATATTCTATAAATACCGCCACAGACGTAGATATAATAATATACTCGTATCAATCATAGATAGGCATATTATTACGATATATTTTCCATAGTAATCTTCGAGGGACCTCAGACGGAGCTATATAAGTAATACAGAGTGGAAGGGAAATCGACGCGAATTCTGATACCATGGATTCAGTACATGATTTTATACCCCCTCCGTTGAAATTTATCGTCGGTTATTAAAAAAAAACTGCTGTTTCATAGAAAAGTGCAATACCTACGCGGTCAAAATGTATGGAACAGCTGATTTTTTAAAAAATAACCGACGAAAAAGTTCAACGGAGGGGGTTTAGAATCATGTACTGAATCCATGGTATCAGTTTTCGCGTCGATGTCCCTTCCACCTTGTATTATTTCTATTACGTTTTTATAGTTTTAAGGTGTATTTTTTTTTGTGTAATGCCAATAAACGTATTTATCTTTCTTTCTTTACGTCACCAAAATGTTTGGACAGATATAGCACTTATGGACATACGAGGGTCATTCAATAAATACTTAGCCTACAAAAAGTAAACGAAAATTTTGGAAAAGTGGCAATTTATTTTTCAACATAGTCTCCTTTTAGTTCGATACACTTAGCCCAGCGATGCTCCAACTTTTTTAACCCGTCCGAAAAATAGTTTTTGTCAAACTCTGCAAAATAGGCCTCCGTGGCGGCGATGACCTCCTCATTCGATCCATATCTATTCCCGGCGAGTGATTTTTTCAGATTAGGAAACAGAAAGAAGTCACAAGGGGCCAAATCCGGAGAATACGGTGGATGGGGCAGCAATTCGTAGCGTAATTCGACCAATTTGGCCATGGCAACGGCAGACGTGTGAACCGGTGCGTTGTCGTGGTGAAACAGCACTTTTTTCTTCGCCAGATGGGGTCGTTTTTTCTTTAATTCGGCGTCGAATCGGCCCAATAAATCGGCATAGTAAAGCCCTGTTACGGTGGCCATAACTTTTCCGGCCGATTTTACAGTTTTCGCCTTCTTTGGAGCACGTTCCCCGGTCTGGATCCATTGTTTTGATTGCTCGTTGGTCTCTGGTGTGTACCAGTGGATCCAGGTTTCATTGACGGTCACAAAACGACGCAAAAACTCCGCAGAATTCCGCTTAAACAGCGCCAAACACGTCTCCGATGTGGTCTCACGGTTGCGCTTGTTTTCTGGTGTGAGTAAACGCGGCACCCATCGCGCCGACAGCTTTCTCATGCCGAGTTCCTCGTGAAGAATATGATGCACTGTTCCTTCTGAAATTCCTACAGTCTCAGCTAGCTCCCGAACCTTCAATCGGCGATCTGCCAATACGAGATCATGGATTTTTTTAATGTTTTCCTCCGTAGCAGCTGTTTTCGGTGCACCTGGACGTGGTTCATCAAAAACCGACGTACCTACGGCCACGTGCAAACTCGTTGAACCAATTCTTGACGGTGGCCATCGATGGAGAAGAGTCACTGTACACAGCATCCAAGCGCTCTTTGATTTCGATGCGCGTTTTCCCTTCCAAAAATAGCAATCGAATCACCGAACGATATTGCTCTTTTTCCATTTTTGTAAAACCGATCGACACGTTCGCTTCCATAAGTTGTCAAATTAAAACAAATGAAGGGATTGGAATGAAAATTTGAAAAAAGAATTAAAAAAGAATGTGCTACACTGTGGTAAAACTCTTTTGAAACTACAGCGCCCTCTGGCGATGAGGCTGAAGTACTTATTGAAGGCACCTCGTATTAATATAAAAGTATTTTGACATATTTTAAGGATAGCTGGCATGTTCCATTTTTTATTTTAAATAATGAGCATTTCTCCCTCTCCGCCCGCTCGCTTTAAGCTTTATGCAGACTAGCGCGACGCGACACCGGTTATTGTTTACTGTGAAGTTTTCTTAGAAATTGTATTGTTCAAGTCGCGTCGCGCCGTCGCGTCGCGCTAGTCTGCACGAAGCTTTAATCTGACGACGCCCCTCCTACCTATTGTACCTGTGAGTGAGCCGCATTCGCCACTCGTTAGGCCGCACGCACTTTGGACACGAATTTATATCGTACGAATTGAGTACGATACGACGGCAGCTGTCCTTAGGTACTGCTCCATCACAAAAATCCATTCTGTATATTAGTGACGGGCTTAACATGACGCGTAGTCGCGACTAGCTCACTTCAGACCCGAGGAGAGTACGTTCACAAATCGTTCCCTGGAAACACGCTGACAAATCGTCAGTGTGATAATGCTCTACTAGTGAAATGGGGGGTGTCTGGTGTACTTTACACGACTGCCTATCCCTTCAGGCTATATAGGAGTAATGCTATGTTGCTGTTTATAAAGAAAGAAAGAAAAATGCGTTTATTTGCATTACAAAAAATACACCTTAAAACTATAAAATCAGAAAACAAATTATTATAATGCCAAAAGGGCCTCAGCTTTATAATTTACTAGCTTCCGGCTTCGCCCGCGTTATATCTTTATAAATTATAGCTTATAACACAACGCCATACTTATTACACCTTGCATGCATTTTTTTTATAATTGTATGTACACACATGTTTGAGCAAATAAATTTATCTGAATCTGTTACTCGGTGAAATATAGCATTCTACTAGCGAAATAATTTTTAAAATCGGTCCAGTCGTTTTTGAATTTATTCATTACAAACAAACATACAAAAAACAAATGTTGTCTCTTTATAATATTAGTTTCGATTTAGAAAAATAAATAAATTTCGGTAAGTTGACAGTCTTTACGTTGTGATTAACCATTTTTATAATTCCAGAAAATTGACTGGCATGACTATGCGCTGATACAACACGAAAGGAAGCGAGTGGGTGGGTAGTATCAACTGATTAGTTAAAACAGTAGTAGTTTAGTATAGCTATAAATAACCAGCCAATGAGTTTGACGAAATAATCTCTATGTGAATGAGGAAAAATGCGTATATGTTTAGTTATAAGTAGTGATGTTTGTTGGTAATAATTCAATTTTAATTTATGTAAAAGGCCATGGAATATAAAATAACCAGTCAAATATTGGCCCATATTCACTAGAAAAACCGAAGCCAATATCGATACATGTTCAAGATACAATGGTATATTACTAATGCTGATAGACGTCTTGCATTGCATACAAATAGATAGAGTAATAGACATTGAAATTGTATCACAAGAGTACAAACAATGTAGGTATATTACAGATTAGAATAAACTGGTAGGTACACGAATAAACTTATTTATTATTTTATTTTAAACAGGAATCGGTGAGCAAGGGAAGCCAGCATATTTGCCAAAATCAGATGCTGAATTAGAAAAAGATCTGTATTCAGTAAACGGCTTCAACGGCGCACTAAGTGATAAAATTCCACTGAATCGTTCCCTACCTGACATTCGGTACCATACTTGTGAGAAAAAGACTTACATTGCGTCTCTGCCAACTGTGAGCGTCGTGGTTCCCTTCCACAACGAGCATTGGAGTACGCTGCTTAGGACTGCGTTCAGCGTGTTGCTTCGGTCACCCAGTACTCTGATAAAGGAAGTTCTTTTAGTCGACGATGCAAGCACCAAAGGTAAGAGCTCAGCGTACAGTTTTTTAATTAAGCTACATAGGAAACGGAATTGTTCAGTCCCATTAAAAATAATAATATTTTCACACAATTCTAAGTGCTGATAATTGCGGCAGTCGCGATACTAAAACGTGAGATTACGACGGCTGTGGTAGTCCTCCAGATCAATCACTACGATGACTAGCCATCGGCGCGGGAGATGTTATAGTGCACAAGTGTGTGCGCACAGACACAGGTGCACTCTCTCTTCCCTCACTCTCATAGTACGATGGGACGGCACGCAATCCGACACGATCGGATAGAGATCAGGCGCAGGACCAACGGCTTATCGTGCTTTCCGAGGCACGGGGGTATCATACCGCCAACATTCAAACGCCGGGCTGTTACTAAGAAATTCTTAATGGAAAAACCCAATAACACTTTGTCTGACATGGGAACCCAGGACCCCACGCTCAGCTTAGACCGACGGGGCATGCCTAGCTATTGCATTTCACCATTGATTGAGTCTACCTCAGTTATGACCCTCCAGTGGTCCATCACTCCTTGCTGGATTGCCGCCATGGGATCTGGAGGCAAAAGTCCTCGCGCATATTTGGGAGTGGCGCGAGGAGGCGAAACGCCGGGGCTTGACTCCGATGCCGCGAGAAATCGCGGCACAGCGGACAGAGCTCCGACGGGATCTCATGGCGGCATGGAGAGTGCGATTGTCGCAACCCAGTGCTGGGCACGCCACTATTGCGGCGATAAGTCCCCTCTTTGAGGAGTGGCTGGAGAGGCGCCACGGCGTCCTCACCTTCCGCCTGACGCAGGTCCTCACCGGACACGGCTGTTTCGGGAGGTACCTGTTTCGGATAAGGCGGGAGGAAACGCCCGGGTGTCATCACTGCGTGGATCGCCCGGAGGACACGGTGGAGCATACGGTGGAGGTATGCCCGGCTTGGGCAGAGCACCGCCGTGTCCTCGTGGAGGCGATCGGTGGCAGGGATCTCTCGCGTCCGGCCCTGGTCCAGGCCATGGTACGGAGCGAGAGGGCATGGGAGGCCGTCACCTCCTTCTGCGAAGCAGTAATGCTCGCAAAGGAGGAGGCGGAACGCGTGAGGGAGAGGCAAATTTCGCGCCCTCACGCCCCTAGCCGCCGCAGGAGGAGACGCCCTGGGCGTCGGGAATCGATTGCCGATTCCCGGCCACCGTAGGCGCGGGCTTGCGGACGGTGAGCAATGGGTAGCTCGCCGTCCGGTAAGGACCAGGCCCGGGTCGACGACGCGTTGTGTTCCACGCGCGCCTCAAAGAGATGTCAGCAAGTGAAGGGGTCCGATGAGACCATTGCCTGCCGGGGTTGCGGGATTAGTCCGAAAGGGATACCGTGGCCCCCTGGCATTGCACAGGCAACAGAAGGAACACGGGTGGGTTTTAGTCAGTAAGAGTCTGACACGCCCTCCCGCTCCACCCAGAGCGGGAGACGTCATTTGATGATTTCCCACCCAAAAAAAAAAAAAAAAAAAAAAGTGGTCCATCAATTGCCGTTTCACCAATGACCAACATTCACTCGACAGAGATCATCAGGCTACCGTAACTTGCTGATTCTAAAAGTTATCATGGTTCACTCTTTCGTCTCCCAAAAATCTCATTACAGAATTTTGTCCGCTTATTTGTAAGCTTTAACGATGAATTAGCTCCGTGTGGGGCTGTAAGGCATAAAGAATGGTCACATGTTGAAGAATTTTTCTTCAGACTTTGTTTAATTACAGGCCTCTTCTATGTAAACCAGCACGCGGGCTCAGTGTGGATTGGTGAATGTCACACGTATGTTTGGTTCTAGGACATGTCAGTGTCTTTGTAGTCTCTGCATATTTATGACTCATTTTACAAGATTGTAGTTTTTTACCTCGAAAATTTAAACAATAACAACACTTGTACCTTGACTCGACCATGACTTTCGAATCCAAAGCCACGGCCAGTGTTCTGAACTGAATTGAACTGCATTCATGTTCAATTTATCATCGGAGTTCAGTCGACTTTAAAACAATTTTGCTGCTCCCAAAATACCTGGTATTGATCATCGTCATCAAAACCAGGCCTTAGCTTTGGCCTTGGCTTTGGCCTTTAGCCTTTTCACTACTATGTTGGGGTCGGCTTCCAGTCTGACCTGATGCAGCTCATTACAAGTATGTATTTATTATACATGAAGCGACTGTCTATTTGACCTCCACAACATAGTTACTGGGTAAATTGATACCCCTGGTATCGATCCATGCATCGAATATTTAGGCTAAATGGGGAAGGTGACGAGAATAAATCGAGTATATAGTCGGGCCGTCTAGACAAACTTCACGTAAAATTAAACTTGCATTTTGTAGTTCTTTTGTAGATAAGTGTAACATGCAGCCAAGCGCGCCCATAATAAAGTTTTTGTTGTTTTTTTTTTGTCGATAAGAGTCTGAAGGCCATTGCAGCTAATATATTATTACCTTTCTATGAGGTTTGAAAGGACGGCTTGGGCCACTTACAAGTTTCATCATAGTGAATGGCATTGAGTACTAAAATTTATGTTTTTTGTGTTAAATAAAAATGCTATAACTATTTGTACCGAACACATGTGACTGCTGACCTACGTATATTATTTTAATTGAATAAAAATGGATATTATCGAAGTTTAATCGTGTTAAGATCGCTTATCCTAAAAGTCGGCAACGTCGCAAATAGCTGTCTGTTATTTACCTGTTTTGATTAATTTGGCAATTATGATTGTATGGAAATATGAAATGTGGCTAACTAGTGAACTAAAATATTGACTATGAAATTCAATCATTAATATTGGAACTCCGAATATTTAGTTGTAGGTGTAAAAAAAGTGTTTTGTAACTTTCCAAATGCCTTTTTTTTACCTAAAACGGTTACAGCATCAAATTCAGTGTTATATTTGGAATTATAAAATTTCTAGTTCGCTAGGTAGCCACATTTCATATTTCCATACTATTAGGTATATTGCCAAAATTCAAAAGTCATTTATTCAAACTAGGCTGAGAATCAGCACTTTTCGAACGTCAAAATTACATAAGACAGTCCCCCAAAACGCCCACCATTCACCACTTCCTAGTGCTTTTGCTGGGAAGAAGAAGTGGCGCAATAAACTCCCCAGCAGCACAGCTGTCTGTTTAGTTAGGGAAAAAAATGATTCTATACAATAATTTATAAGATAATTTACATTACGCAAAACACAATTTAAATTATAAATTAATAGCCATATGACAACTAGAAATAAAAGACAACTAAAAATAATCAAAACAGCGAGATATTTAACATCTATTTGCGACTTTGCCCACTTTCAGTATAAACGCTCGGGGCTCCCGCTAAAGTAGCCAATTCAGATTTTCTGACTTTTTTGCAATTTACAGCTTTCTAATTACGCAACATATTTTCGTAAACGATAAAGACAAATCTGTTTCATTTTGACAGTTCAACAACATTCATTGCGTTATTTACGTTGCTCTGCAGTTTTTTTTTCGAACTTACGGAGCAATGGATTAGCAATCTGTTTCAAAACGATTCAGATTCGGATTGATTTTGCATTACGTAATTAGGGTACACGTCAGTGTCACGTTGTATACCTATGTTGATCAAAATAAGATTTGCAGCCGTAACCTAGATGTATTTACAAAATCATTAATACAACTCTCTAAGTTCAAATTACCCTGTTGAATGACTATTCCATAAAAAAACAAGACATTTGAGGTCAATTCTAACTTAGAAATAATAATAATTGTTTATTGAAATAATTGATTTACATAAATATTTACAAAATAGGGTCTTAAACTATATGTAGGTACATAACTAGGAATAAACCTGTATCTCAGAGGAGGTGTAGTTTTGACATGCTTCACTGTATTGTTCGCAGCGCTGTCTTGGTTTGTTATTTGGTCTGAGTAAACGTAGGACAATATTGAGCGGGCTACCCTGGCGCTTTCGCGTTAAACATAAAATATTTGTTTATGTATTTGTAGACAGAAGATGGCCGATGGGGCCGAAAGCTTCTGGAGTGACGACCGCGTACCGGAAGACGTAGCGTTGGAAGGCCTCCCACAAGGTGGACCGATGAAGATCGATTGTGGACTGGTGAAGGCCGTAGAAATCCGCTGGATGCGATAAGCACAGGGGGTCTACTCCCTAAGCGAAATCCGTAGTTTTGGCCGAAGTTACGGACGCTTCACGCTCCGTCTGACTCACGGACATACCGTAAGTGAGACGGAGCGCGAAGCGTCCGTAACGTCTCGTCGGCCGAACCCACGGACTTCGCTTAGGGAGTAGACCCCCAGAACCGGACGAAGTGGCGATGCTTGGGAGGCCTATCCAGTAGTGGACGTGTTTCGTCTGAAATAATGATGATTTGCCCCTATAACCTTTCGTTATGAATTCAAAGCAACGCCTTACCTAATCAATAGTTAACTGTCATTTCAATTATTCGAAATTAATGTACAGCCTTCAGACGAAGCCTATGTAGGTACAGCTGGTACTTCAATGATATGTCATTAATCATAGAACACAATTGATGTTTGCTTCTCCTAATTGTCACGCCTTACTAGTTTTAAATGGATATTAACATTATTAGTTGCGCGTATTGTGTGTATGCTAATTAATGCTTTTACTTCGGTTCTAGTGTTCAAATAGGTACGTTGGATGTTTATCTAGAATTCTAGATTGTTTTGATTGCTATAGAATGTTGAGGACATTACGTCATTAATTATGCTGTAAATACCAGCAGTGCTATTCTGTAACCATCTCACCGTGAAAACTTAGGTGAAGTGAGTTGTCATTCCAACAGGGTGAGATGACACTGACAGCTCACTCCACGCTCACTTCACATGTTTTCACGGTGAAGTGGTATCGGGAATCGACATGCTGTACGCTGAGGTTAAATGCACTTGTAATTTTTTATCTATGCAGCTTCTAAGTTGTTATTGAACAAAACGGTATGGTGATAAGCCACTTAAGTTGTAATTTTTGAGTTAATACTTGACATTATGTTCAGCCTAGTTGCTTAGTCTCAAGCGCGGTTTCTGCGTGAGGTCCTGGGTTCGATCCCCGGGTCAAACAGAATGTTATTTGATTTTTATTGTATAACAGAATGTTAGTGATTCCAATATCCTATAATACAGAATAAACAATTTCATTTCATTTGAACGAGTTGCCTACTCTGAGGAGCCGCATGTGAGTGTGTGTGACGTGTAGCTCTGCCCACCCATTTTATCTTTACCATACAAGCGCGATTTTATGTTCTATGATTTAGAATTTTACTTATCGCCAAGCTTTCAACTTTTTCTGCTTTTTGGAACGGCTAAAATGAGCAACAATTCATGTTGTGGTTTCGATAACAGTTTGGCATTGTTGAATTGTTCATGTTATTGATATAAAATAGACAATGCCAGTATTTACAATTAAAATATCATGAATTAAGACATTGTTGCTTCTCATTGCCAATGTGAATGGATATGCGAAGACATATTAATGGATAGTAAACAGTTTTCTTACAAACTGACACAGCTTGTTTTTAAGTCCATAATACCTCAGCTCAAATTCACTCATTTTGTCTCGCTCGCACTATATATGGCCACTCATCGATGGGATAGAATTCACTCCAATCCAGGGCGAGAGCAATTCATCCCAACTACGGAACCCTTCATTGTGAGTCGTCCGACGCGCACTTGGCCGGTTTTTATTTCTTTGATTTCCTCGTTGGTCTAGCGTTCACAAGCGCGACTTGTGAAAGTGGAATTTTGGGTGCGAATCCCAGGTCGGGCACGGTGTCACTGGGTTTTTCCATCAGGAATTTCTCATTAGTAGCCCGGAGTCATGTTGCTACATGGGGCTTAAACAAACCGGCCTGCCGAAATGTGGTTGTGTACTTTTTGTGCCTAACACTTCGGGACTACAGGCGTGATATTATGTAATGTTATTTAAAACTAGCGACGTTGTGAAAACATCGAGATTTCTGTGCTATATCTAAGTTAAATATTAATGTATTATATTCATAACCTTTCTGGAACAAATTCTCTAAATTATGGTGAAAACTGCACCAAAATCCATTGGGTACTTTGTACTTTAGACGAACTAAGGATACCTACACACACACACACGTCAAGGGACTGTTTTATACAGATTAATTATAGAAGACCGCAACTTGACAATGGCCTTCAATTGTGTATTATTAACGAATATTGTACACTGGCTGTAAGTTTTCCGAATAAAGTAAAACAATTTTTTTTTCTCCAGATTTCTTAAAAGAGAAGCTAGACGACTATCTAGCAAAGAATATGCCAAAAGTACGTGTCGTACGTCTTCAGCAGCGCAGTGGACTGATCACCGCTCGCTTGGCTGGAGCGAAGCAAGCCACGGCGGATGTTCTTCTGTTCCTGGACTCGCACACCGAAGCCAATGTCAACTGGCTGCCGCCCCTACTAGGTCTGTGTATGTATTTGTTTGTTATTGTACATTTGTAATACGCTGCAGAAAACATTCATGGAGGAGAAAGAACGGGATGGTAAAGTGCTTTTTTGCAATTATTATAAATGCGAATGTAACTCTGTAAGTATGTCAGTTTTTCACGCCTTAACACCAGAAATGACAGACATAGGATACTTTATATCCCAGTAGTACGTTACCATGGGATTGCCAGCCATTGCACAGGACTACTCTGTCAAAAGTGAAGCTTATCAGTCGCTTGCGCGTCCAATATAATATTTTCAGAATGCTTTTGAGACTACCCCGTTTCTGTAGTGCGTCGGAAATGTTCGCACAGAATGGAACTGACGGCGTTCATGCGGTCATTAGAAAATAATCACATTATTAGTAACTAGAGCACGGGTCAGTAGCAACAGAATTCTGAAAACAGTGGCAGAGAGTTTCTATTCTCTAATTTTGAAGCATTTTGTGGTGAGGATGACCAAGTCAGAAACTTGTACAGACGCCAGCACATCAACCTACCCGAAACTGTCAAATTTTCCCAATCAACTTTGAACCTTATTATTTAGTAATGAAGTTGAAAATCTATTAAAGAAATTTGACAGATTGTATAAGGTTGATGTGCTGGTACTTACCTTACTTCTTCTTCATCTTCTGTGCAAAATGCTTCAAACTCAAATAATAATAATATTACTTGCTAACATTAGCTATAAGGTATTATTATCATATACTACACATACATACATTACTATCACGATACCGAATGATTTAAGTTAACAGCAAATCGCAGCAGTTTACGCGCGCTTGACAATTCATCATATTCAACATTGAAGTAGAAAGCGCTTTATAGTTACTAGCTGCGCCCGCGGTTTCACCGGCATAAGTTTCGATCCCGTGGGAATATCGGGATAAAAAGTACCCTATGTGTTAATCCAGGTTATAAACTATCTGTGTGCCAAATTTAATCCAAATCCGTTCAGTCGGTCTATTCTGTAATAATCTCACCGTGAAAACTTAGGTGAAGTGAGCTTGAAGTGAGCTGTCATTCCACCTGCTGCTAGGGACTGACAGCTCACTCCGAGCTCACTTCACCTAAGTTTTCACGGTGAGATGGTTACAGAATAGCACTGCAGGAGTTTTAGCGTGAAGAAGAGACAAACATACACACTCACAAACTTTCGCCTTTAAAATAAGGGATATTATAAATTGCATATCAAATAAATAATCGCCTATCAATACATACTCATCATTTATATTCTTATTTACATCTAATAACTTACTTCACTACAAATAAACTAAATGTTTAACAAAACTCAAACTGCAGATAATTCGAAATTATACATCAATATAACATTACTTTTTTCCTCATAATACAATACAGTTAAATTTATTTTTGTACAAAAATACTACATACATAGCATAAATACTGACTGCACAGCAAATTTTCCATATTTCATAGCAAAATAACCCAGTCGTATATTAACCAGTAAGTACAACAAAACCTGTTCATCATATTTGTCTTAATTTTCAAGAAGCCATGCTCGGCAAATATAATGATTATTATAACAAAAAAATCCTTTTACATTGCATTATTTCTAAAAGCAGAACAAATTATAAAAACATAGAACCAAAAGCACTTATTTGCGACGCAGCAAAAAGCATTCAAAATGCTTTTCAAGAAATGTTTGGCACAGAGGCTACTATTAAAATGTGTTGGGCACACGCAAAAAAAAATATACAAAAAAAAGTAGAAAAATTGGTTGAGAAGGAAAAACAGAAAGAATTGTTGGATGATATAGATTTGTTGCATTCAGTTACCTCTCCTACATTATTTCAACGAGCGTTAACTGCGTTTTTACATAAACACGCAAAAGAAGAGCAATTCATATCATATTTCAAACAGGAGTGGGTTTCGCTCAATCCAAATTGGTATTTTGGATCAGCCGAAGGTTCTCCAGTGACAAACAATGCACTAGAGTCATTCAATAGAAGTATTAAAGACAGCCACACATTACGAGAACGACTTCCTTTGTCTAGATTCATCTCAGTCGCAACAAATATGGTCAAGGAATGGTCGAAAGATCACAAACCAGAGACATTTAAAACTTTACCTCCGATAGAACTGAAAGACTGGACTCTTGCGTATCAATGGGCGAAACTTGATAAGAATGTAAAATTTTTAGAATCTGATTCCAGACTAAATACTTATATAGTTGGAAGCTCAACAGCAAGTGACATGACATTTACTCAAGATTGGGACACTTTTGATGGTTACAAAAAAAAACGCTTTCACATATTGGAGAGTTGCTTTGCCCACCCAACAAACCGCCTGGGTCAACGGAAAATGAACCTGCCCCATTTTTTTTAAGAACTATATGTGCAAGCATATCATCGGACTTGCGATCCGACTCAAGAACGTGGCGCCACCTACAGAAGCTAAAAATGTGCCTATTGGGCAAAAAAGGAAGCGTGGACGCCCCGCGAAAGCAAGACCGCTTTAATAATTCAATAAATTACAATTTTGCATCTAATTTTATATATTTTTTGCTGATCTCTATATGTGGTAATTAATAAATAATAATACGACTGTGACTACAATTTTGTACCAATTTTATTTATTTTTTGCTGATCTCATTATGTGGTAATTAATAAATAATAAGACGACTGTGACTAATAAAATGCTGTTTTATTTAGAAAAACTGCTGTACATAATATAAAAATAGAAGCTATATTTAAAAGAAAAAGAGTTAACATGTATAATGTGCATTAAGATTATTAGCTGTGCATTGATGCAAAAGCTTTTGCTTTAGGAAAAATCGCTGTACGCTGCGAAAATAAATTGTAGTGTGTTTAGTGATATTTTGAGTTGAATATTCTGCTGTGCAATCAGTAATTTTGATGGGAATTCGGAATCTTATTGCATAGAAAAAGGATATTTTTTGATTTGCGTTTAAATACTACCCTTATAATAATAGTATGATAGTGTGATCATCTATACTAATATTATAAAGAGGAAAGGCTCCGAAACTACTGGACCGATTTGAAAATACTTTTACCATTAGAAAGCATAGTTTTCAGGGAGTAACATAGGCTACTTTTTATCCCGGGAAAAATAACGGGTCCCGCGGGAACGAAGCCGCGGGCAAAGTGCTAGTACTTAATAAATTTTAAAATAAAATTAGAAGTCATGATGAGGTTCAGGTTAAACGGATATTTTGCAGATTTTGCCACAAACTGTGTTCAAAATATTACTTGAAACTTTATGTATTAAAATATAGTGCTGTAAACAAGCAGACCTAAAATATCCACACCAAATAATATCATAAAATATGAGGAAACAGGAAGTGCGTACCCATTAAAATTTGTTACTAAGAGGAAACTTTGCCCGAACAGAACCGATAGCGCTGAATTACCGCACGGCGACGTGTCCGTTCATAGACGTGGTAGCGTACGACACGTTCGAATATCGAGCGCAGGATGAAGGGGCCCGCGGCGCCTTCGACTGGGAGTTCTTCTACAAGAGGCTGCCTGTTCTGCCCAAGGATGAACAGAATATGCCTGAACCTTTCGAGTAAGAACTGTTTTTATTCTATTTTTAAAAGCCTGTGACTGTACCACCACTTCATACAGCATTATTATTTTAATATCAGGTACTTCACAGTCGTAGAGATGCAGCTATACGTCCAGCAGGGCTAACATGCCAAGCGCGAGAAAGATCTTTTTCTCGTTTTGTCGATATTTGTCTACGATTCTGACGTCATTCTAATCCCTAACATGACCGTAAACGACGATATATCTCGAAAATGGCACTTTGACACTTCTAATATCTCGCGACGAGAAACCGATGTTGCAAGTTATTCCAAACAAATTATTTTTATGATAGCAACATCGGCTTGAGATTCCGTTTCATTCATTCAATGGTGCCGATACTCTTGTCACAAATGCCTCTAAACTAGACTAAACATCACCAAATTTTGGTGATTTTTAGTTATTTTTTTG
The DNA here is from genome assembly GCA_963853775.1 of Xanthia togata. Taxonomy (NCBI): domain Eukaryota; kingdom Metazoa; phylum Arthropoda; class Insecta; order Lepidoptera; family Noctuidae; genus Xanthia; species Xanthia togata. The sequence continues at coordinate 22,838,518 of OY970794.1, read as the reverse complement.
TTTATTCTTCTTTTTAGATTATTCTTGTCAACCGGCGATTTTCCATTCTGAAATAGACTAAAGTGACACAACTTAACTATATTTTAGTTTGACGGCACTGAGCTATTAATTTAGTGAAAATGGCAATTTTGCTGTTCAGAATTTTACGTTCTTCACCTAAAATTTTGATTGTCTAAGTATTTATTAACGATTAAAAAATGAACTAAAATTCACACCAACACCTCGACGGTGCAAAAACAATAGTATTTTTTTCTTTTCTCTTGCCTATATCTCGAAAATGGTGTGTCCTATCGCAAAAATAATGAAAATATCGACCCCCTTTATGAAACCCCTAAACCCCTAACACAACATGTAGGTAATATTTTTTCATATTTTCCATACAAAAAACGAAAAATTCCATATAAAACACGTCGTTTCAATATAAATAGTAGTTTAAAACTAAGTATTTTCATTAATAATATATTGTAAAATAAAATGATGACTAAAATAAGTACAATTATGAAACTGTCATGTTATTTTGGAGTTTTTTTTTGTATCATAATTTTGTCTACTCTTCTCGTCGTCAAAATCGACGACGAGTAAATACGATTAAATGATAGAAAAATCGGAGATTATCTCGTGTTGAATTGTCAAAAATCGAGATAACTAAGGTGCCATGTTAGGGTTTGTAGAGAAAACATCAATTTTGACAGACTGAAGGAGTCGACTATTTTGTATGGTAGCGCTGTCAGAAAACGAGAAAGTGACCGAAATAGACAAAAATTACTCACGCGAGAGCGAGTAACTGTCGTGTGTGTCATGTTAGGCCTGCTGGGGTCCAAGTCTGCTATTTTTATAAATTCGTTATTTCAACACGATCCCATTGTCATTTTGCTAAGAGTTCGTAATCTGCTAAATTCATAATGGTCGATCATTGGCTGATCATTGTATTCCACAAACACGATACTCGTAACGAATTAAAAGCAATGACTGCACAATGACGTTCTAATGGTAGGTCACTGATCAAATGAACTGTCAAAATTTTAGCAGATTACCGCCTAAGTCAGTCATTAATTTGTCATTAAGTACGAGATTACCAATTTAATAAATGCCATTTCTTTCAATGCAGTGTCAGTGGCTGACCATTGGAAAGTCATAATGACGCCAATATATTAGTAGATTACCAAACTTGTCAAAATCAACAATAAATTATGAAATCAATGATAGACCATTCTGGCACTATTGTAATAGCAGACTTGAGGCCCTGTATAGCTCCATCTCTTTCTCACACTGAAGTTAGATTAAAATAATCCTGCTATACGAGGTGGTGGTACAAAATGCAAAGCGCGGTTTTCACTTGTTTATTTTCTTCTTTATTTCAACGAGCGCAATGTTGGTATTTGTTTCACTGCACCCTAATTGTGTAACACACTTTCAATCACGATCCAAAGGTTTTGAAAGAAATTCCTAATCCATTGCTTCATAAGTTTGAAAAATTCGTAGGCTCAGCAACGTAAATAACGCAATGAACGTGGGTTACTGTAAAAATGAAAGGCATTGCCATTGACTGCCAATATACAACAATAAAAAACCCTGTCCGATCCGTGAGGGTGTTGTTAAGTATCGTATAGTGGAAATTTTGTGGAAAAATGAAAAAAAAAACGCCCCATTTTTTATCAATGAGGAATTTTATTACATGTGGCGCAGGTGGCCATCATTTAGCGAGTGTCTACAATCTACAAGTCATAATCTATGAAAATTTACAAATTATAAATAGGTTTGGGGTAATATTGATACTAAAAATGTAAATTTTATATAGCTATAACTTTTTATTTTGAATAATAATAATATTTTTTATGACATTTTGGTAATGTTATTGCAATAGGTACCTACAGATAGTGCAATCCGCGACGTCGACGCAACATTGCTAGTTATATCGGGCAAGCGCAGACCTGTGGTAATTGCGTTACAAACATACAATATGTAAAAAAAAACCCCTGTCCGATCCGAATGGGGCACATATTATAGATAGTACAATCCACCTCGACCCGCCCCACTCCGCTCCGTACTAAAGTACAGCTTACAGTACAGTCATCGCGGAGTGGGGCGCGTCGTCGTCGTGGGGTTGTATGTTGATCTAAATTATGATTTGCGCCCTTATCAAATATTTATTTATAGAATTGTAATCATAAAAATCATCAATACAACTTTAAATCAATCTGACTTATTTAAATGACCTTATGTGTATTATTGTATTGTGTTTATTACTGTTAACTAGACATCGTAGCGACTTTTAGACATGTTTTTAAGTGAAATGTATTATTTTGTGATAATGATAAGATTTGACTCAATTTATCTATTATATTAATTTAATGTTCAAAAACTCAACAGCAAACCAGCATTGTGCTTTGCAGTGCCCTGACAGGGTTCATGTACAAAAACCGACACTAAAATTGTAAAATGTGTGATGTACATGAGAGCAAATAAATTAGTTCATATAATCCTATAGAATGACTATTTCATGAAATCATGACATTTTAGGATTATTCTAACATATGAAGTTGTATTGTGAGGAGTGATATGAAGGAAAAAAGGTGTAGATGAGTGCGTGACGGTTGGCAGGGGAGAATGGAAGAAGAAAACGTGTTGCGCCGACCCCAAGTAACATGGGATAAGGGCAGGAATATGATGATGATGAAGTTGTATTGCTGATTCTAATGATATAATTCTGTAAAGCTATATTTGTTACGGTCGCGAATCATATTTTAATCAACATACAACCTGACACTGGACTGAAAATTGCAAAAAACTAAAGAAAATTTCAATTTTGGAGGCTACCTTAGCGCATTTTTATGTTTTAACTGCGTATTTTTGGGCTGCGTATAAAGCGGTAGGTAATCCTTTTGTTGAAATGGTATTTTGATGTTCTCGATGAAAGATTATGAAATTACATGATAAGTCTATTTATCATTTATCAAGGTATATTAAATTTTCGATCCTTTAAAATTGATTAATTTTAACTTAAAAATGATTAAGTTTTCTTATGTGGTTAATGCAGTTCCAAAAATGGGTAACCAACAAAAAGGCCGGGCTGTTTGATCTGAGCAAGAATTGCATCCTACATAACAAATTAAATCGTCAGCAAATCAACAACAACACAGGGACATATTTTGTAACACACCACACAATCCCGTAAATTAGGGGGCTATTGAAAATTAAATTCATATTTGTCATATTCAGGAGCCCAGTAATGGCCGGCGGCTTGTTCGCGATATCGCGCAAGTTCTTCTGGGAGCTGGGCGGCTACGATCCTGGTCTGGACATCTGGGGCGGCGAGCAGTATGAACTTAGTTTTAAGGTTTGTACGCAAAAACACGTACAGGGTGCAAAATATACCTGTTATCTACGTATAATGTATCCCCGGCACGGTTGGCGCAGTATTTAAGCGATTGACTGCTGCACTGTGTATTGCGGGTTCGATTCCTACACGGAGCAAATATTTGCAAATAGTTGTTCCTGGCTCTTTGTGTATGTGAGTTTAAATGTTTGTAAACGCACCCACGATACAGGCAAAATTCCTAGTGTGGGGCAACGTTTAAAGAAAATAAACCTTTCAAACTAAGTAAAAATCTCTGTTTATGGCAGCGCGCAATGTGGCGCACGCAGAATTTTGTGATTATGAGTGCGTGCAGCCGTGCAGGAGTCGTTGGGATACTTTCCTAAAAAAAAATAGTTGGAACTGTGGCTTTCAAAATCTCCGTAACCAGAATGTTCCCAGGACCCGTACAAAAAAATGATCACGATGACGGGAAGTATAAATTACTCTCGGCTTCGTTAAACGACTTTTTACATGCGTTACAGTCGGGTTATAAAAACTATTGATCATACTTAGAACCTTCACATATAATAGGATGTAAATGGCTACGGCAAAAATCACGCATCGCGACCGGTCGATGGCATTTAAATGTATTTCTCATAATTCCGGTTAAACCAGATAAAGCTATCTAGAAATAGTAAAACATAATATTCTCGTGTCGTTATGACTCAGCGGTCAAGCCCTCGCCTCTCATGCAAGACGTTATGGGTTCAAATCCTGGATTATGAAACTATTTAGTTGGATAAGGATTAATATCATGGTACGAATATCATCATCTTTCGATTCTACCCGTGGTTTGATTGACTAATTTGAACACAAAACGGTTATTGTGACTTAACTGTAATAGTTAGACATATAGACTCGCGGACTTTATTGTGGGTAATGATGTGAACTATAAACATGTAGTACATTAATTTATGTTAATGACTTTTATAGGCAATTTTTTAATACCTTTTTTTTGGGTGGGAAATTATCAAATCACTTCTCCCGGCGCGGGCGGGAGGGCGTGTCAGACTCTTACTGACTAAAACCCACCCGTGTTCCTTCTGTTGCCTGTACGTAATACCTTGGGTTACATTATTGCAATTTTCGCAGGGATCGTGATAAAAAAATACGCCCATGTTACTCGCTGATAATGTTGTAGATGAAAGAATTTTTTAAATCAGTTAAGCATTTTTTTTAAACAAACATACAAATTTATACAAAAAATCCGACTTTTTCTCTTTATAATATTAGTTTAGTTCGTGACAGTGACCAACCGTTGTTTCGTGAATGTTTTCCTTGTTTTTGTGTAGTGTCTGTGTTTACTAACATAGTCGTAAGTTTTACTAACAATCTTTGTTGAGTCTTGGTTACTTGAATAAAGAAAAATTCTATTCTATAAGTCTGAAATCGCCAACCGGTCTTGAGCAACTGTGGTGATCAATTCTCGTGCCTTCTCTGTATGAGGTAACAGGCTGGTATTATTTAGTATAGTATAAAATAGCATCTTAGTCTAGTCAATCTGCCTAGCCTTTTCCCAACTATGTTGGGGTCGGCTTCCAGTCTAACCGGATGCAGCTGAATACATGGAGCGACTGCCCATCTGACCTCCACAACGCATTTTCTGGGTAACACGATACCCTTTGGTAAGACTGGTTGTCAGACTTTCCGGCTTCTGACGCCCCGTAACGACTGTCAAAGATCCACGAATGACAGCCAACGGCTTAACGTGCTGTCCGAAGCACGGATGAGTCCCGGTATGTAAAGATGGTCATCCATGCCATTGGACCAACCCCGGGAAGCGTAGCTTAACCTGATGGATCCACCCGTGCGGCTGGTATTACTTAGCCTCGAGCTCCTCTACCATCTTACTCTAGTGAATTTGTGAAACAAAATGGCATGCATTTAAAATTGTCTCAATGATTGTGATGGGCCTAATCCTCATTAAAATAAAATCGCTTTTACGGAAAACGCATGACACTCTCACAGAAATGAGGACTGAGTCACAGCAGGATAGTCCCTCAGGATAACGCTTATGCTATGCTATGCTCATTAGTATGACATAACATACTATCACGAGCCGCACGTAATGAATGATATTACAGTATCGGAGGATATATTTGGGCAAAACCTGCCGAAATTCATGCAAATGACACAAAAAATAATTCAAAGAGGTATGATATTATAAAAGTGGTCATGTTTATAATAATTGTCACATTACTTAGGATTTATATAATTCTTTGGCATTTTGCTTACAGGCTATTTTTATTTGTATTTTTGTAAAAATTTGTTACAGGCCTTGTAATTTATAACATCGCCTTGGATGTATCTGTAAAGGTGTTATATTTGTGAAATAAATAATAGTAGATTTTACAACAAGTGCACAAAACGAACTATTTTTATGGCGACGGCTGATAGTAATGTCGATGATAAAATGGTTTTGTGGACGAGTTATAAAACCTGCTTTTCACTTCGATTGCGAGGAAATAAAACAGTAGTATAACATAACATTTCTTTAAGTAATTAAAATTCAAAGTAAAATTAGTACAGTTTTGAATAGTGAAGTAAATTGGCAATGATATTAGGCTTCGGCTGCAACCTATAGGTACAGTCTACTATTAAATTAATTTTGTAATAATAAAAAAATCTTAAATTATATAAATAACCCCGTAAATAACCCCGTACTTGAATTAAAATTTTAATATCTTTTATGTCTTAAAAAACACATACGGCAAATAAATAAAATATAATATATATAATAATAAATTAAAGTAAATATTATAAAATAACAAATTCTATCTATGAACTTCTTATTGTGTTTGGCTGTATGGCTCATTTTCTTTACCTTAATATAGATACATTTATGAGTAGATACGTTAATGCACTTGTGCACAAAATCGAATTTTGTGCAGCCTATATCCTGCACAAATAAGCACTTTCAGAGCATGAGAAGTGAAAATAAATAAATCACACCTTAAATCCCCGGAGGATTTGGCAGAGGTGTACCTTTAGTACAACCAACATTTATCCGAGCCCAGCTCATGCTCATCAGTACCGCTTCCGATCATCAACGAGGTAGCGTCGAGTTAGTAAGATTATTTTTTAAATTATGTAACTCAATAATATGATTTGGCACAGATATGGCAGTGCGGCGGACGTATGGTGGACGTGCCGTGTTCGCGCGTGGGTCACATTTATCGCAAGTTTGCACCCTTTCCTAACCCGGGACATGGCGACTTTGTTGGCAAGGTAAGATAACAAATACTTCTTTTCTTGTGCGTTATGCTTCTTCTCATGTCGTGGTTTTAAATCAGTAATAGGATGGTAATTGGGCTAATTGCCCAAGTTAGCCCACGTTCGCACGAACGTAATAAAATCGCGGCGATTATTTTTCGTGCACTGGATTTTCAACGCTCTGCTTAGCGCCGAGAGTTGAAAATCCAACTGTGTTTTTTTTCAACTCGCTGGGACGAGAGTGCGTCCGAACGCGTTGGATTCTCAACGCTCGGCCCAACACAGAGAGTTGAAAATCCAGTGCGTGATAAAATCTTCCGCGATATTTTTACATCCGTGCGAGCGTGGGCTTACACCGGACTTACTCGTCACAGCACAAAAATGATACAGTATTTCAACCAGGCCCTTTTTGTCAAAACATTTAAAAGCCTATTATTACGTAACGACTAGAGTTGCTAACGGCTAGAATTACTGCTATATGGGCGAAGCGAAGTTATAGTGCATTGTTCTAGTACTTCGCGTCGTCGATTGCATCCAAAATCAATATCTGAGTATCTTCACTTATTCCAAAATCTCTTGTCAGAATTAAGAATTGCCTCCATTTTTAACTTTTTAGTAACTGGAACAAATCTTAGTCGGAAGACCAAAAAGTTAAAGGATTCAAAGATAGTTCATGACATTACCTACTGTTTTACACTGTTTTAGCGAAATTCGCGTATAATGGGGTATGATGAAATTTCAAGCGAAATAAATAATTAAAGTACTTTTACCGCGCCAAACGGGGTCGCGTAAAGTGAGGTGTTACTGTATTGCAAGATTTTGGTAGGATGTTTAAGTATCCAACTATTGTCTGTTTATAGAACTATCGTCGCGTAGCCGAAGTGTGGATGGACGAGTATGCTCAACACTTATACGCGAGAAGACCTCACTACCTCAAGATCGACACCGGCGATATTTCTGAACAAAAGGCCTTGAGAGAGAAACTGAAATGCAAGTCTTTTAGATGGTTCATGACGCAGGTAAAATATCATACACTACTCTTTTACATAAAAGCTATAAACTAAACTTCATTTCAAGTAGCCTTTTATGCTTTGAGATCTTGTGCTGTTCGGAATATCACGGTTTAATATTGATATTTTTTATTTTATTTTCAGATTGCATTTGACCTAACAGCTAAATACCCGACAGTGGAGCCGGGTCCATTTGCCGACGGACGTGTAAGTACCAAGCCGTACCTAAAAAATATTCATTCAAATTCAATAAGGCGATTATCACACTGCACCGCGTCACGCTGCATGTTGCGTGTCTGTGATCTGAATGAAACGCGCCTGGATGCATTTCCTGTGTGTTGGACTGTGCGTGTTTTCTATACAAACGGAGATACTTACAAGCAACGTTAAAACACGCATTCACGAGCTACGCTGCGTGGTGCGTGGCAGTGTGTTAATCGCCTAAGTCTTTTTTAGGGTTCCGTAGTCAACAAGGAACCCTTATAGTTTCGCCATGTCCGTCTGTCTGTCTGTCTGTCCGCGGTTTAGCTCAAAAACGCGCGGTTTAGTAAAATTACAACTTTCTAGTACAGTCTGTTGTCAATATTATCTGACCCACCCTAAAAACAAACGAATTTGGACCCTCTGACATTAACATTAAGGTTTATTCAATTTACATGAGCTTATCAGGCGAGTGCTAGGACTTGATGAACAAATACATATATACAAATAATACAGACACGCAAATTTGATCTTTAAAACGTTGGCATTAGGTTTATGTTATAACTACTTGTTATAATATAATTAGTGTAATAGCTTATTTTAATAATTGTGTTCAAGTAAGTCTGGTCTCGTGGTCTGTGTATAAGACTGAGAAAAACGAGTTGCAAGATCACATCCTGCGTTGAAGATATTGTTTTGCTTTCAATTTAGAATTTATTCCAAAACTGTTTCTTGTAAAGAACTATAGACAGATAACCTTTAAATATAAACTTTCTAAAATGGTAATATTTTCGCATAACTTGTAATAGTGGCTAGTTGAAAAATAAATATTCGTATTCATTATAAAACCTAAGGGTATGCAGTGACTACGCGCAAACATATATACAACCTTGCCTTACTAAATTGCAAAAACAACGTCTCTTTACAATTTTTTATTTTCTATTTTATAGGTATTTTTTTATTATCCTGGCTCAATGGGGTGATTATTAAAATACAAAATAATCTATTTGCACGAGGAGAAGGTTGGCTGCTTGTGCTGTGCAAGCATAAACTTTATGACTGTATACTTTAAGGTTCAATTTCTTTAGAATATTGCGTGTAGCATTACAACTAAGATCAAATTTCAATACGATATAAAAGAGTTGAGTTGGTCTTGTGGTCACTAAGGTTGTGCGATGTTCATCGTTATCTACCTTCGAACCAAGTTAAACCTAATTATAGCTTTTTGCTCAGCTGTTTTTTTTAAATTATTTTATTACACTTTTTTTACATTTCTTTAATGGACAACGTGGAGTCTTGTCTTTTTAAACGGGCAGTTTGTATATAAATAAAACTAAACAATGGCAGGTTTAAAATGTTTATTATTTCATTAAAACAAAGTTTGTAAGATAAAGTAAGTAAATGCTCATATATTTCCAAATTAATATACATATTATATTAGTATGCCATAATCAAATCTAACCATTTATAAACATTAAAAAAGGCGTGCTTATGCTTAAAAGTTTGCTATAGAGAAAATGAATTCATCTGTGAAATGCTTTACAGGTTTAGGTATAGCTGCCTATATGTAGTGAATAAACATGTTATTTAAATAGAAAAAATCTATTTATAACAATAACATCACCACATAATCTGCAACATTCTAATGGTTTAACAATCAATCCATTGAGCATTTACTTACATGGTGTGTTAAATAATAATAAATGTAATTAAAATTTATATATTCCTGGGCAAAACGGACCCCTTCTTCACGATGAGCAGGTGTCAATGCAATTTTCTGTTCCGGTATATAATTCCTTATCCCAGCAGCGTGTGCCTTCTCACTGTTTCCACTGAAATATTGTGGTTTATTGCGCAAAAATGGATTTTCAACATGGCTTGAAACGGCCGCATGCCGCATGGCCCGATGGCGTTCGAATTTAGAACTATACTTGATGGCTTTAGCTCCTTGACGAATCCGCTGAATATTTCCATTGTCTCCATAACGTCTTAGCCTGACCGTATTTCTCTAAAAACAAAAAAAAAACATTTTTGGAACCGTGTATGTAGGTAACTTGTAAGGAGTGAATGTAATGGTAAAACAGCCAACTACGCGTTCATTAATCTTAATCAATAAAATAAAATAGGTATTAAAAAAACACTTACTGCTATATTAACCCTTTTCTTGACGGAGTGCACTGTCAGATACAGTCAACTTTGAAAAATCATACCAAGAAAAATATTATTGCCTGAAACGGAACGTTCCTACTGTTTAAGAAAATTACTGTTTCTGAATGCATTTACGTCATGTCATGTTAGTTTGACAAAACCGTTTTTCATTCACAATCAAAATGATGAACCGGCTCAAAGCAATCCCGCCAAAAAAGGTAAGAAAATTGATATTTTATGTTGTTTTTACTCAATAATATAATAATTATGCTTATCACGATAAAGTACATTAGTGTATACGTGTCAATTGAGTGAATTTTGATGCAAAACTGTATATATGGTTTAGTTAACTACAACCAAATTGCTATGTATCTCGTAGTGCACACGGCCATGTTTACTGGTTTTTTATGTTTTGGTGTAATGTATCATGTAGTGCACACTGCCACGTTTATGATGTTCTTATTTTTATTGTTTTGTGTTAATTACTTTGATGGTGGCTTATTGGTGAATGTGGTGATGGGGTAAAGCTAAAGCATAAAAGGTTCCGGGTTCGATTCCCAGTCGAGACAAAATCGGTTTTTATACATGGCTACTAACAGGTCTGTACATACTTTTAGTCTTGGTAGGTATACTGTATGCTCTTGTCTTTGAGATCTGGTTGATGGTTTCTGATCTTTTTATGGAATGTTTATGGTTTTGATTTTCGCTTAGCATGGAGGGTTATTTAAGCTTGTTTATCTTAGGGCGGAGTACAGCAATCCTTCGCAAGAGGCAGAAAGCTTTGTGCGCTTATCCCAAAATCGGGCAGAAAATCGTCGAATGACGATTCGTCGACGGAGTCTGAAAATGAAATCCATACATAGGGCAGAGGAAGAATCATCACCAGTGCCTTCACTGCCATCGTCGATGGAAAATGGGATTTTTCACCAGTAGAGTCTTCTCTTGGAATGGGCGCTAAAGTTGTGATAGCATTATGTAAAACTATACCAGATCCAGCGTGTACTGTAGTGTATTTTGATAACTTTTTTACAAGCCTCGAATTGATTCACTACCTGCGAGAAGAGATGGGTATATTTTCACTTGGAACTATAAGGGCAAACAGATTACGTGGAGCTGAGAAGAAGCTCATCACCGATTAAGCACTGAAAAAGAAACCAAGGGGTTCTCATTCGCAAGTCGTGTGCAATAATAAGAAAGTGTGTGTCGTCAAGTGGTACGACAGTAAATGTGTCACTACCGCAAGCAGCTATGTAGATGTCCACCCTATATCTACGATCCAAAGATACGATAAGGAGAAAAAGAAGAGGTCAGCAGTGCCATGTCCGGAAATTATAAAGTATTACAACGCCCATATGGGCGGTGTTGATTTAGCTGATATGCTAATAGCTCTCTATAGAACTGAGCTAAAGGGGCACCGCTGGTACTTACCATTGGTATCACAGCTGTTAGACATAGGTAATGTATAACAAATAGTTGGATATCGTACCGGAGAAATATTGGTAATGGAAAAATAATCAGTTTGAAGAAATTCAGGTACAACATTGCCAAAAACTTATTATTACGCCACAGAACCACCACGAAACACACGGATAATGTGAAGGGTCCAACCCCATCAAAACTAATAAAGGCGCTGGTTGCTCCAAGGCCAACAACAGAAATTCGCAGTGACCAAGTTGGCCATTTCACGACTTTTGGGACAAAAGGCAGGTGCAAACTATGTATCAAAGGTCAAACCACTGTGTCATGTACTAAGTGTGGAGTCAGATTATGCTTAGTACCTGACAGAAATTGTTTTTATAGTTTTCACCACCAGTAATTTCTTGTTTAGTACAAATATGTGATCTCATTAATTAAAAATAATTATTTTATATACCATTTGTATTATTACCTCTTTTTGGCAGTGTGCCTCGTGAGATACATTCGCCTGAGATGGTCATTCCTTACGAACATTGCAATGTATCTCACGGGATACGGAAGGTATCTCTAGAAACAAAACTCTATGTTTTTTTTTATTATTTTTCCCTGCATTCTATGTTCATATAAAAAGAGTAATTTGAAAAAAAAAAACAGTAATTTAAGATTTTTTTTTTGCCAAGAAAAGGGTTAAATCGACGACCAATCTCTCCAATTCCAACATTCTGCTCATGTAAAAATATGATTTTATGTTTGGTTTAGTCATCAAATTGCGTTAAGATGCTTTTTTCCACCAAAATGCTTAAAAATACTTAACGAGTTATGTGGAACGATTTACAAAATGTGTGTGCGCAGTCACTGCTATTAGGCGTAGTGTAACTATTGTCACTTAGATGAATTTATTATCTACCTCACGAAGCAAATGTATGTTTTACTTCGTATCCAACCATTCTTGGTGAATATAAATTCTGTGAACATAAAGTTTTTTAATTTACCCACCTGTTTACAAGATAAGTTATTAGGCGTAAATCATATTGGTCGTTCTTTAATAATGCAAGCAATATTGTAGAAATGACAACAAAATTAAAAAGGAACTGATAATAGGTGGACTGTTTCCGAACCCACAGGTTTTTCGTTGCCAATCCTGCATCAAACCGCTAAGCCACGAGAACTTGTTGGGAATAAGCGAAATTAAAGATTTGGTTGTAATTATGTAGTGTTACTAAAAGCTTTCAACTTTAATGTCAACGAGATAATGATTAAAATAGCTTAACAAAATGATATGTAATGCCGGTGGCTCCAACAATGTTGGGAGGGTTTACCTTAACGTTACGTGTTAAAGATCAAATTTGCGTGTCTGTATTATTATTGTATTTGTAAATCAGCACTGTCTGATAAGCTCATATAAATTGAATAAACCTTAATGTTACATGCACAGGGTCTAAATTTGTTTGTTTTTAGGGTGGGTCAGATAATGTTGACAACAGACTGTACCAAAAGAAAGTTGTAATTTGGCATGAGTATACAAGTTAATGACGCCGACGTGGTAAAATAAAATTTTGAAAAACACAATTATTTAGGGTACCTCCCCTACATGTAAAGTGGGGATGATAAATTTTTTTTTCGTCCTTCCCATAGTGTGGGATATCGTTGGATAGGTTTTTCAAGAAAATATTTGGGGTTTGCGAAGACCGTTTTTTGATAAGTAAACCGTTCGTGACTTATCAAGCTTTAAAGTACCAATTTTCGTTAGAGTTAAGTGTCCCCCCCCTCTACCAACTAAACGGTTGTAGTTAGAAATTCAAATTAATGTCACGGCATTAGTACTTATATGTAACGAAGTTTAAAGGAAAACTATCACACTTAAGTGGGCTTTACAAGTTTACGAGTAATAATCGACCGACTTAAATTTGCGGTTGCAAAAACATGTTCTCCCATATATTCCGTATGGGAGAACATGTTTTTCAATTACAAAGTTAAGTTTGTTCTTACGATAAATTCATTCCAACTACGGAACCCTTCATTGTGCGTGGTCCGGCACTTGGCCGGTTTTTTTATATCTCTTATCATTATTTTATTCAGGTGAGACCAGTGTCAAACCCCAAGATGTGTATAGACGCTCATCGCGGCGAATCCATGGACAAGTTAGAAATCAAGCCGTGTGCGACCACGCCGGACGAGGAACAATTGTTCTTGTTCTCTTGGCACAAGGACATCAAGTCAGTAACGTAGTGTACAGAATTTCCAGAACATTATGCGCTTCGGCAATCATCGTACATCTTCGGAAATAGCGCGATGATGAAATCTTTTATAGAGCTGTTACATTATACAACCATGGAATGTCTGACATATTTTCAAAATGAGAGATTAACAACTCTATGCAATTCCAAAAATCTTTTCAAAACTTTTAAGTGACAGATGACGAGGTGCGATAGAACTGGATAACTCGACAGAGAGAAAGCTTCATACCAACACGCAATGATATGTGCGTTACTACTAGGGCCGCTTTCCGAATTAGAAAATAATCGCTCACAACGCTGACGTCGATAATTGGCGTTCCGATTAAGATATCACGATTATGACAGCTGATGGCTGTCAACAATTCGGAACGCTCGTGAACGCGCTTACAGTACTCGCTCAATGTTAAAACTTGCATATCATATTTCTTTGTGTTTATTACACAAATTTCTTCTTCTTCTTCTTGTTTAGGTAGCGAACGGTAACCAGAAGCACAATTTTGAAAATGCCACGTTAGTTTAAAGATATGATGCAAGTCAAAACAAAACAATACAACTGTCATTTTTGACAGCGCTTACGGTGATATTAGTAAAAGGCATGGTCGGCGTTATCGCAAGATGGCGCACGTTATGACGTCATCTACGACGATTCAAGACGCAACGTTACCGCGTCCACGTTAATTCGGTACGGCTGTTAGCACGCTCAAATCGATTACATCGTAACTTGGAATGCGGGGAAAGTGAGGCGGTACAAAACTTAGAAGCTTTACCTCTGTGGAGGGTTACTCTATGGCGCGACGTTCGTACTAATCCGGAATCACGGAGACTACCGAAACGCATACAGTTTCTGGTTAAAACTGGATCCGCAGTTGTAGCCAGTGAAATTCATTTTGTTCCATAAAAACTTGGAACAAATCTAACTTAGAGAGATGTATTAATGATTCCAATGATTATAATTCTGTAAATACATATCTTTTAAAGTCGCGCATCATATTTTGATCAAGATACAACCTGACACTGACCTGCAGATTGCAAAAAACTAAAGACAATTTGAATTTCGTGGGCTACAACTGCGGATTCACCTTAACTGTAGTAGCATAGTGTATCATAAGTTATGGTACACAGAGTCCATCGGCTATGGTCCATAATCGATGGCCATGTGCGACCATCCCTAACCCGAAGCAAAACTTGTACAAATAGTTAAATGTGTACATTTTCAGTAAATATTTGATGGAACCTTCCCGTTTCTAAAATAATGCTTTTCTCCAGCACTTGGTTCAAAAAAAAAAAAAAATGTGTACATCGTTTTTTTTTAATTCATCGTCATCATCTGCCTATCATTTACCAACTATGTTGGAGTCAGCTTCCAGTCTAACCGGATGCAGCTGAATACCAGTATTTTACATGGAGCGATTGCCTATGACCATTGAGTAACTAATTATTCGTTAATATTCCAGGGTTAAATCGAGAAACATGTGCTGGGACTTGCCGGAGTCTGCGGATAAGAGTCCGATACGACTGTTCTCATGCCATCTCGGTGGTGGCAACCAGATGTGGGCGTATAACGTGGTATGTACAAAATGTATCAATTTACCATACTTACATACTCCTTCATCGTTACTGCTCTCAAAACGGCGAAGGAAAACATTGAGGAAATCGGCATGTCGTAATACCAATCATTCGAAGACATGTGACATCCACCAACCCGCACTGGGGACGTGCGTTTTATTACGGCCCACTCCTTCCGACAGTGAGGAGGCCTAGTCCCAGTAGTGGGAATATTATAACCTATAACATATTTTTGACTTGTATATTATACACGTTAGACTGCCTCGTTGGTCCAGTGGTCGTAAGCGCTACTGCTGAACATGAGGTCCTGGGTTCGATTCCCGGGTCGGACAAAATGTTATTGGATTTTTCTATCTGAAATTTCTCAGTAGCAGCCCGGAGTCTGGATTTGTGCCCGGTTGATGGCAATAGGCGCGTCCCCTATTACATGGACTTAAACATTACTGGCGAAATGTGGGTGTACCTGTTACAGGTACACCTCTGCCCAACCTTTCGGGGAAACAAGGCGTGATGTTATGTGTGTGTATTATACACGTAAAGTTAAAACTTCAATAACAACACACTTGTATATTACACATAGTCAATACTTAGCTTTTAAACCGACTTAAAAAAATAAGGTTTTCTATTCCATCTTTATGTTTGCAAGTAAGAGATTATCTAAAAATAAACTAACGTATAGATAGTGCAATCCAGGGCGCGGCGTTGTATGGTACGGAGCGAGAGGGCATGGGAGGCCGTCACCTCCTTCTGCGAAGCAGTAATGCTCGCGAAGGAGGAGGCGGAACGCGTGAGGGAGAGGCAAATTTCGCGCCCTCACGCCCCTAGCCGCCGCAGGAGGAGACGCCCTGGGCGTCGGGAATCAATCGCTGATTCCCGGCCACCGTAGGCGCGGGCTTGCGGACGGTGAGCAATGGGTAGCTCGCCGTCCGATAAGGACCAGGCCCGGGTCGACGGCGCGTTGTGTTCCACGCGCGCCTCAAAGAGTGTCAGCGAGTGAAGGGGTCCGATGAGACCATTGCCTGCCGGGGTTGCGGGAAAGTCCGAAAGGGATACCGTGGCCCCCTGGCATTGCACAGGCAAGAGAAGGAACACGGGTGGGTTTTAGTCAGTAAGAGTCTGACACGCCCTCCCGTTCCACCCAGAGCGGGAGGAGTCATTTGATGATTTCCCACCCAAAAAAAAAAAAAAAGGGCGCGGCGTTGTGGGTTGCACTATCTGTAACGTGTTTCACCTGTAATGTAACAATCCCAGATTCCACTGTAACAGCTAGGGCTTCACAAATATTTGGCCAAATCAAATATTTATTTATAGAATTATAATCATAAATATCATCAATACAACTTTCTAAGTTCATATTACCCTATTGAATTACTATTTCATGAAATCATTACAATTGAGGCCAATTCTAACTTATGGAGTTGTTTGGCTGATTCTAATGATTATCATTCTGTACAACCATATTTGTTACGGTCGCGAATTATATTTTAATCAAGATACAACCTGACACTGGCCTGCAATTTGCTAAAAGCCAAAGAAAATTTGAATTTCGCGGTCAACCTTAGCGCATCGCCCTAAAAACGTAATTAGTTAAATATTTCTTATCATATTTTTTTCAGAACTCACAACAAATACAGCACGGTACAGACGACCACTGCGTTGACTGGAGCCCATCAACCAACGATCTGTACATCAACCGGTGTAACCCAACCCGGGGCACGCAGAAATGGAACATAGACCATGTGGATGAGGAAATGATGGCGAAGTGGAAGTCAGTTAAGACAAGAGTTACGGGGCCGATTGAGGAGCCCTGAATATACGTATGATGATTTACTGTACTATAATGGGCGTCGGGTAAAAGAAAGAAACATTTTATGCAAAAGAAGAATGTGTCTATTGCAAAACACTACATAAAAAAAATACTTTAGTAAAAAAAAACACGTTTCTTGTACGGGGACCCTTTAATGTAACTTTATTTAATTTTAATTATTTGTTGTTATAGCGGCAATAGAAATACACAATCTGTGAAAATTTCAACTGTCTACCTATTAGGGTTCATGAGATACAGCCCGTTGACAGACGAACGGACGGCTGGACAGCGGAGGCTTAGTAATAGGGTTCCGTTTGTCACCTTTTGGGTACGGAACCCTAAAAAACGATTTTAAAGGGTTTAGCTGTCGGTGTAAAAACAACGCAACGCACCTATATTTTATATGGTAGTCAAAAAGCTTTTAGAGAGGATTTACTGCTTTATATGAATAATTTGAACACTGCCTCGAAAATTTCTGTGGTTGGGTTTAGAAACGGGCCGCCTCGCTAGAAAGAATGTGAAGCTATTAGGGGGTTCTAGAGGTCTCTAGAGGGTCTGAACCCGCCACAATATATGTTTTAGTAGGAGAGGTATTAAAAAAATAAAAGTAATATTTTTCAATTTAGGAACATAAATATTGGCTTCACTGTACTTTATGGACCGCGCGTGAGAAACGTCATGAAACTTCAGAAATTTTACTTACGGATGCAAGAGCGAGTCTGGAGTCCGAGTTGGGGTACCCCAAGTCTCAAGATATCGAACTTGAGACTTGGGGTACCCCGACTCTGACAGGTTAGGTTCGTGTTAGGTTTCTTTAAAATTTATTTATTTCAATCAACTTTGGATCATAGGTACAATTAAACAGAATTAAAAATTATAAAATCATCAACAAAAATAAAATCGGCATGACAATTAAAATTAAAATCACAATTAAAATTAAAGTTTTAACAAAACTAAATCAAATTAAAATTAAACCAAATTAAAATCAACAACACAATTAAAATTAAAATTATTATAAAACTAAAACAAATTAAAATACTATCTTGACATTAGTCAGTACGCATGCAACAGTGGTTCACGTACTGACAGTCGAAACGTTCAGCAAAAGCCTTCAGGATACTGTTGCAGCCTGCTTTAAAGCCTTAAAACTCCTGTTTAAAGCCTGCAGGCAGAAATAGGAGTCCCGGTTTGAGTATTCTCGAATAAAAAAAGAACATGAACTGGATTCTCGAAGAAAAACGCGGATCAACTTCACGTTTTACTTGCGACTTTTACTCAAACTTTAGCTGATGTGGTTTAAAGATAAGGCTCATAGTGATATTTCTTTTATAAGTCCTGGTTTCGACACTATACTTTGACTTTAAAGTTTAGTATACTTAAATACCACGTTTATGAAGCATATTAAAAACCTCTCGTATAATGTCCATCTGGAGATCGTGTACCTACTTAGTTGAGTTATTCATCTTCACCTAACCCGTCTTTAGTCCACCGCGCTTTTGATACCGCTTGGGTAGGCTGACTTAGGTACGTAGCGAAGGTACTATTAAACGTAATAGGAATGAAAGTAGGCTAAAGTAAATTGCTATTAGCTAAAAGCATTGTTTAGGTAAAACCGGCCATTTTGGAACGGGCGAATTTCAGCTCATATCGACCTCTTTGCTTACTCGTAAAACGAGTTGTCCCCTACACAGTTGTTTTACCTCTGACAGCAATCTATTATGTACCTTATATCAACGTCTATGATCATTGTGATGCAAAATCAGAGGTAACATAAATGTGAAAGGACTATATTGATAATCTCGTTACATGTGTAACTGCCCTAATGTTAATACGTTTCAAATAATAATATTGAAGTTGTTTTCTAACATAAGAGGTTCTGTTATAATAAGACGCTTTGGTTAAATTAAGTACTGCTTACTATAAAAATAACCAAAAAATATTATGACAGGAAATTTATTAAATTTAATTAGCCTAGCCTAGGATGTTAATAGAAAGTAAGTACTAGCCGTGCGACTTAACTGTGCACCTCGCGCTGTGACGTAACTCTGATGGTACTGTTTGCAAAAAAGGTTAATTTTTCAACCTGTTTATATAGTTTGTATTATAATAATAAATATATCCACAAAAACTATAAAAAAATAATTGCATTTCACCGAAGTGCACAGTTAAGTCGCACGGGTTATAGGTATGTAATAAAAAAAAAATGTTTATGCAATGTTGTCCGCGGTCGCACTTTTACTTGGTAGCTATACTTGTTAAGACCTTTATTCTAAATAAAGGTCTGCGATGGGCTGTGTTGATTAAATATCTATGAATTTCAGACGCTAACGTTCCATGCAAAAACGACTTCTTACTTTCTTTTTTCTTTCTTACTTCGATGTTAAAAGTTTTACATTGACATTCTGGAATTAAGAGTCCCGGATGTGATATTCGGAAGCTTTCGTAATAAATTGTTACAGTTTTTTTTGCTATGTCTTATATTGTCTTTCGAAAGTTATTCTAATTGAAAATTGTACATCCCTAACTACTCTTTTTACTTATGCTGTAATTATAAAAAAAATATTTAATTGGGGTTATCTACTGGTGCTATTTTTATGTTTATGTGTTGAATCCCTAAATTATTTTCAAATACCTTTTTTTCTTGTGTTAGGTACTATTATTGTTATTTTCTTATATAAATATTTATAAAGTGTATATAGTTTTATGATGTTCTTTATTGATGTGAGTTAAATACTACTGAAACTAAATGATTTATGCTTGAATCCGACTGATTTTAAATCGATAAATGTATGAAAATGTAAAATTAAATTATTTTGTCACTAACGCATTTAAATCTAAATTTTTAAATTAACCGCGAATTCTCGCTTGAAGTAAAATGCCATTACATTATATGCTTAGGGTTAACCTTAAAATTAATATTATTTTATAAATAGATGCTGTGTGTGTTCAAAGATTAGAAAATTGTCTAACACGCCATTAACAACACATACATTGCTAACAGACAGTCAAACTCATGTGTAATAAAATATTTACGTGTCGATTTACCTTAAATTTTGTTCGACCGGAATGTGGCCACTTGGACAGCTCCATCGTTGACTTCGTTTAAATCCTGGAAGGTGTGTAGGTGGTTGTGCATAATGGGTGGGGAAGGAGATGAGGCACATCCAGTAAAGTGATTTCATTGCATGTGATTTCAGTTAGCCAATCACGGCAGTTAACATAATATTGACAAATTCGATTTTTTTTTAAACCGAGTGATAATGTGATAGTCTCACAAAATAACTTAACCACAGCAATATGTATCATACGGTAATTTATAAAGGATAAAACTTTGTGACAGTGCTATTTTAGGGGTATGAGGAACAGGGTGTAAAGTTCACTCATCCAACATAGAAAAGGCAGGATCCTCCGACCAGACGGGTGTTGTGTCTGGCGGGCAACTGCCCGGGTGTTGATGTCGGATAGTCTTTTATATGTCGTTCGCGCGGTAAACTCTAATTGCGCGATGCAGGAATTGTATGACGTCATGTCTATGATGCATAGTTCGTATGTGGCGGTGTAACCGCTACACTATTAATAACGAGGCACGCGTTTTTAGTAGCATAATAATTATAGGTACTATAATTAATTATTACTTTATGTTCGTAACTAGGAAATTGATAGTCGAAATTAGTCATGGTCGTGTATTTATTTTTATAAATTAAATTATTTAAATTACGATATATCCTTATTGTTAAATATGAGTGTTAAATTAGAATCGATGTTATTTTAGTGATAAAGTTATACAATGTGTGGTAAACTTTTGACTCCCACAAGCTCTGAACTTCCAAATGTTTAGTGTTAAATATTGTATTTTTCTAACTATACGCTTTTTAGAGGCAAGAAAGGAGCCTTAGATGCCAGTGATTGGTCAATATTGTGTGACGTGTTATTCACGGTAGTGAGGGTTTTCATAAAAATTCACGCCACCAGTTGGCGTCACTTTGACGAAAGGTCTCCCATTTTTCAAATATATTGATGAAGTTCATCATTCGTTTCAATCATTCGTTCATCATTAAGTCACGACAGCAAAAATATAGGCGCTTTGACACTTTTGACAGGTGCCCGGACCTGACGTCTCAGTGCTGCCACCTGGTGAATGTCATTTCAGAAAACCCTCATTTGCAAATGAGCTTATAGTCTTGATACGCAATATAGAGTGCTTTTGTCGTCAAAACTATCCTACCGTGTAAGATTGGGTGATATTTGCCAAATGAGGCAGTACGTATTAGAAAATGCTTTTAAGGTTGTTAAAGCCATCATTTCGCATTTTTGTACAACATAGGCTATTGTGTAGTCGTGTAGGTATGTCTGTTACAAAATATATTTGTTGTGCCAAAGCTGCGTCCCCACTTGTGACAAACACGCCAACAACTCTCTTAACAAAGTTCCTAACATGTTCCGGATAATGTGGACGGCGAATACCCAACGAACCCACGAACTCGTGCAACGAACAAAGCGGCGACGCGGCGACTATTCGAGACTGATCGTAGTTTTATTATTGCGCTTATAGTCGAGTCGTTATGTCGTAGGCAGCGTTAACAAAGGCAAATTGTTATTCTCTCAATTGTTGTGCTCTGTGGGCAAACGCCGTGATTTTCTATGAGTATGAATGGATAGATGTGTGACGTCACATTTTGCGACTCGTAAGTATTCATTTTCGTAAGTTTTGTTGGTGAACGTGTTGCAAGTGGGGACGCAGCTTAACATATTTTTTTTGTATACACATAATGTTGATTAGTTTGTTTGTACGAGTCTATTCCATTGTGAAACATATCACTAGTTGTATATACACTACTTTTATTTGTATATTGAAAATAAATTATTTTTATAATTTAAATGAGATTTTCATTACAGAAAGGGATAAAATGAAACGAGTAGATATTTTAATACTTTTTTTATTACATATTCCATTAGAATACTTTCTATTATTATCGTACATGCTTGCGTCTGATGAGCACGCACTCTCCCGACTAACAGAGTATGACTGTTGACTATCTATACACATTCAGAGTATTTTAATGGGGTCTATGCACCATATCTACATACAAATTAAATGCATTACGAGGAAATCAGTTCTACATGTAAATGCTTCGTGTGAAGATCGTACACTGTAAGCTCTCTAAAGTAATCTAGAAGCTGAAGTCTATGGATGTCAATGGCCGCACGTCATCTATGGAGCTGTTTCTCTCATCGATTTTCCCGCCAAAAGGTTGAAAACCGTTTCATACGCGACATTCGAACAATCGCCTAAATATAAACCAAACATTTCATTCGTGTGTTCAGCCTATATTCAAACGATAAAACCTCACGGTAAAATCCCTTCCAATTTGATATATTACATTTCATCGTAATCCTAAGATCCTTATCGGGTTACATTATAAATAATTCAAGCGTAAAGATATGTACAATATTTTTACAGGTTACATACTCAATTAAGTACCTATTTACAAATTAGAATTCTTTATACATCATAAAAAAGATAACATACCGCTCTAAATATCACCATGAAATCAATAACTACATTCACAATAGATATATTATTATATTATCAATTAATTTCAAATAAAAATACACCTTAATGTTCTAAATAAAGAGTAAGACGTATTACATTACAGTATTGCTTCTTTTAGTCACATTTTCCAAAATATCACCAACGCGCGGGTCTTCAGCACCCGACCCGATAGATTCGAATTTTGAATTTTTTTCACCAAATCTATACTTTTTTTTGTAAAAAATATTCTCATCCTATCACCGGCCACTCAGTCACCATCATTAAAGTATCTCTAACACAGAATAGACACCACATTTTAAATGAGACACATTTATGGACATATACTATAAATATCTACTTTTTAATTACAATTTGTGCTTCTCGCTGACTTATCGATAAGGAAGCATCCTACGAATCACAATAGTATTAACATTCGTAACTGCGAAACACTTCTCACGCTGCGTGTAGTGGTTCTGGCGCGTTTTGTCGCAGTTACAGGGGAGTGGAAACAATAAATCAGTCTCTAGTAAACGTTCTGTTAAGTCAGCAAGAAGTTTGTTCCTAAACGGTTACGATAAGATCTACTGTTCGATTATTGCACAACACATGCAGAATGTACGTATTACGTTGACTGTAATTTTAATTAGTTATTTTTTTATTTATTCTATTTTATTTTTTACGTTGTCATGCTACTTTTGGGATTAGTACTGTATTCTAGTTAGAACTCTGTCGCTCCGAACGGGTAAAATGGCTTTACTACTTTACTGAAAACACACGACGTCTAATGGAAATAATTGTCTTTTTTTGGGGCGGTAAGATTTTTTATTTTTTCAACAATGAAGTTATGTAAAGAGTGAAAATAAAACAGTCCATTCCTTTGACGTTTCGAGTGAAAGCCTAGTTATTTTTTCTAAATCGGCCATGTCAAAATTTGTTCTGTTTTCACCGTATTTTTCACATTTTGGCGCCACTTGAAAGTTTATATTCTGAGCCTATGTATACCTATTACAAAAGTCATACATGATATTATCACACTTTGAATAATGAAATTAAAAGAAATTGTCACTTTCAAGTTCACGCCAGAATATTGAGATCTGATCTCTACAAATTTTATGTTACAAGCCCGTCCGCAGTAACGTGGCAAGTACCATATCAAGCAAAAAATATAGACGTCATTTAATTTGAAGAGTCAGATATATTATTAGAGGATATAAAATACAAAATTATTGCTAAATAGTGTTAGTATTGCGAAGTAAAAAGACCTTAGGTCTATAAAAGGAACAACTACAAGAATAAAATATACGTATTTTTATTTACAAATACCTAAAATATGTAAGGATAGAACAAAATATTTGGCTAAAACTTAATAGGAATACATGGATCTTGTGATAAATTATAACATCCTAAGTGATTTACGTATAGTACTATATGAAAAATAAAATGTAAAAAATATATTTTAATGAAACAATAGAAAAAGTTAAAATTGTGATTGCGATTGAGTATTTTGGTTCCATGATTTTTATAAGTATTATGCTCAGTTAGTCGTATTATTATATTTTTTTATTATTTAAGTTTATTTATTTATGACTCGGTACCCTGTAGTGAGTTGTTACGAGATTCAGTTCAGTCCAACGATGAAAGGGCATAAAGTATGTAAAAATAACGTGAGCTTTGTAACGCATAAGTACGAAATGACAAATAAAATATTTTCTCGACATAGAAGTTCTTTCGGTTTCCAGTCAATCTTAACCTAACCGTAAGCTTAAATTACAAAACTTTTATTTCCCACTCAGTCCTAGCAATGACTCCTATTATTCGTAACCATCAGTAACACACCGATCACAGGAGCCTCTTTTGTCTTTCCTATCCACGTTTATACACTTCAGTCCAATAAAAAAATAGTTAAGAACTAAATACCGGAGTTCTAAATTTGAAACTTCACTACTTATGATAAAATGGCCAGTTTCAAATCTGGAAATCAAAATGGCGTTGTTTTATGGCACGTAAAATTATGAGCGGTGTCGCGCTCTCCCACTCTTTCTCCGTTTTCTTCTGCTGTCGCGTACAAAGACGATGTTCGCAGGGTCGTCGGCTAATTGGGGGTATTTAGATACAGAATGGACGTCTCTGGCTACCCAGCCGTCCACGATTCCGTGCGAGATAAGTTCTTCTTTCTCTTCCTCAGTCCATGTCCCCCTGCCCTCCCAACCCGCCGCAACCAGAGCCTTCTCTCGTTCCCAAGCCCTGGCTGCTGCTCGTTTGTGGGCATGCTTTAAGAGTTTGATACGCTCTTGGTTGGGATCTACACCGTAGCGAAGCACGATGACAGCTTGCGCAGAGCCCTTTCCAACGGCGTGAACTCGTACCTGAAAAATGCAAAGTATCCCGTTGAGTTTGGGCTCTTTTGGACTGCACACAAATTATTTTTGATAAATTGTCAAATAAAAAATAATTTCACCTCTAATCCTTGATCGTTGGTTTCGTCTTGTGACACGTTGAACTTGCCAGAGAGCCGTCTGAGTTCTTCCAAGTCATCCCTGATCTTCAGCGTATTGTCCTTCACAAAGTAGAATACATCCTGGTCGTGGATATTGAAGTGGACGTCTAAGAAGTAGGAGTTATTGAAGACTGTTGTTATCACGTCTTCGACAACGTTGTTCGCTCCGTCCACGACACTTATTAGTGCTTTTCCATCTACCCTTGATATTAAAACTCCTTCGCCAAACACTCCACGTTTGTAAGACACTCGTGGTAGTAGATTCCTCGTGATCGGTTCCATTTTTAGGAGCGGAGTTGGGACAAAGTTCATATCAGCTAGTTTGTGGCTTATCTGGAAAACAAACATTGTTTAGTTTCATGACAGTAATAAAGGTTTAGTTAATATGCATGTAGCTGTAAAAGATCTAAAGAAGAAACATACCTTTTCAATTATACATTGTAGACCAGACAAAACTTCGAAATCAGGAGTCAATCTGGGTGCCGTCAGTTCCACTTTCGGTTGGAAGATCATGTCAGTAATGTATCTCGATCCCATCATCTTGTTCAGGTCGTATCCATACAACTGAAGCCAACTGCTCAAATCCGTCATGTAAGCAGTGTTCTGATTCCTATTTATTGGATCATTGTTCTTAAACCGATAAATGAAGATGTCTGTAGGGAGGTGAAGTTTACTCGCCAGATGTTCCCAACTTGGAGTCATCCATTGACCAACAACAGGATCGTATAACCGACCATCTACATAAATCAGATTAGTATAATAGTCATAAATGCCTCCTTGAAAGTCTACGGGCACATAGAATTCGGGGTTTGTGTCTTTCATGATCTTTCCGAAAGGACTGCGTTTGATTTCTTTTACAATCTCACCATTTACATCGAATACTACGAGTGGCGATCCATTTTGATCAGTGGCAACATAGAATCGTTGGTCTTCCGTTTCAATGCACGTTAAGAAATCTCTTTGGTCGTATAGATATCGTACAGTCTTTCCTGATTTCGTAAAGTGAACGTGCGTTACTAGGTTTGGAGTCTGTGGGTTGGCGTAGAAGAATTGAGTGACATTGCTCTTGTCGTCCTTCCAAGCTACCAATCTGCTCCTGTCGTCGTAGTAATACCACATTTGGAACTTGTCCCTTTCAGAGGCATGCACGAATTGGCCACGGGAGTTGTATCTGTATTTTTGTTCACCACGTCTAATAACGAAACCACGACCATCGTAGCTGCTGTACTCAATATCACTATATTGGACAACTCGATCACCAATATCGTAGCCTAGATAACGTTTCTCTCCGTGTTCGATAACTCCGATCACGTTGCCGTTTTCATCGTACACGTATTTCCAGTCATCCTCAGATCCTACTACTTCCATCAAGTGTCCGTCGTAGTTGTAACTAATTCGTTCGTTCGATGAGGTGTCGCCGATCATAATCTTTTTCGATTTTATCCTGTTTCGTGAGTCATATTCTACTTCAAGGCGGAACACGTCGAAGGCTTTGATGTTAATCAGGATGGTCTTGACTCTGCCACGATCATCGTAATCAGTTATCGTGAAGTATTGTTTGCTTGTGTCCTGCATTACTGATCTATTGAACGTGTTTCGATAAATTCTCAAATCGCTGAGTGCTTCTAGAATGCCTAGGTTTTGATTGTACTTCATTCTCAGTTGTGGCATTTCTTTGCTATTGATATTAACATCAATTGTGGAAAGCCGAGCGTTGCCGTCGTACTGATATTTGAAATGAGCGTTGTTCAGATTACTCTTGGGACTGAATTTCATCTTCTCATCTTTCAGAATTCCGGCGTGATATTTGTAATCTTGCCTTAATTCGTATTCGGAGTCCGAAATTTCAACATTCTTTACAAGATGTGTATTTTCATGGTAAACGTAGCGGATAGCAGAAGCTCCTGCTAATACCATTTCTAGTTTTCCGCTGTTATCATACACGTACACAATTTTGCCAGATTGATGCGGGAATATTTTAGAAAGAATATTTCCATCATCGTTGTATAAGATTTCGTAAGGATGTCTGTTCATTGGGGAGAAATACTGGTATTTGAAGTAGCCTAGTGATGTCATGAGTGCAAACGTATGAATATGACCTCGTGGAGTAGTCAAATTTTGTAGTGCACCAGAGTCATCGTAGTCTAACAGATAATCACTACCTCTAGGTGTTGTTACTTTCAGTGGTAGAGATGTGAACATATCCCTGAAGGAGTAGGCTAAGGATGATCCGTCGCCGTAACGAATCTCGTTTAGTCTACCAGCTCGATCGAAACCATATGTTTCATTTAGATCACCCCAACTCCATTTAGTTAATCTGTTGAACCTGTCATAATCAAGCACCACTTCGGCGAATATTCCATTGTTCGGTCCAAATCTAACTGGTCTCGCGGTTCTGTCATAGGTGACATTCAAGAGTTCCACCTTATCATCCATGAACACAGCAATCGTTGACGAGTCTCTGTCGTACTCCAGCGTAAGTAAGTTTTCACCGTTTATCCTCAGTTTACGTCCAACTTGCGCGATGTTTTTGCCACTTCTCGCTTTGTTGAGAAGTTTTCGCAAGAAGTATCGCCATTCGAATCTGTTTGCCAAGTCACCACCTACTTCAGTCCTCTGTTTTGCTGGGATAGGGAAGCTTTCTCCCAAAATTGGATCAACTTCAGCCAAAACTGTGTATGGAACTGTGTCCGTAGATATTACATGACCCCAAGGCATACTAGATGAAATACTACTATCTGATGAAATAATTGTTTTCTGTTCCGCTTCACCAATACGAGTGTTCACTGAAGAGCCCTTTATCAAGATCGAAACAGGTTTCTTATTGTTTTCAGTGATGCGAACTGTGGCGCCCTTGATGCTTAGATCGAAGTTCAGATTAATAATTCTGCCAGTGGGCGTCACAGCAGATGTCAGACGGCCGAATTCATCGTACTTGTAGACGTAACTTCTTCCTGTGCTGTCGTACTTAGATTTTAGTAACCCACTTGGACCGTAGTAATCGAACGTGACATTGAAGTTGTCTGGAGTCCTTAGTTCTTGCAGCATCTTCATTCTGGACATCTTTAGTCTACATTTCTGTCCCTTAGTGTTTTCAATAGAGTTGACTGAGGTGGAGTAGTCTCTTAGTAAGAACACTTTGTTGCCGGCTGCGTCAGTAACGGTGCTAAGTTTGCCATTGCTAGTGTTGACGGTGTAAGTAAAAACATAGTTATTCTCTCCCGTTAAGATGTTCTTACTCGTGACATGCTGGCCGAACCTGTTGAAGATGTAAATCTCTTGCGTGTCAGGTGAATAGATTTCGTATTCCCTTGCTCCACTTGCGTCTGGTATGCTTGCCATTACTGATCTAATCCTATAGTTAGCTTGATCTGCGATGTGAACAATACCGTCAGGACTGACTATGACAGCTGAGATTGTATTGAACTTCGAATTAGAGGCCAAGAAGTGATCGGCCTCAAAACAGTCACAGCCTCTCTCTAAGCAGTTGCATTTCGATTCGGCGCCAGCGTAGAGCGAAATCTTTCCATCAGTGGTGATTAGTCGAACTCTGTTTATTCTCTGAGAGTCACTTTCAGCAACATACAGATCACCTGCAGAACCGAAAGCAATACTTTGTGGCATTACTAACGTAGCGTACGTTGCCAACTCAACATCGATACCAGTCATGGGTGAGGGACAATGGAGAGGTCTTCCGGCGATCACTTTCACTCTACCATCTGGAGCCATTTGTAAGATCATGTGATCGTCTATAATGTGCAAGCTGTTGTCTAACGGATTAATAGCGAGCTCTGTGGGCCAACGCAGATGTACTTCTTCGACGCTAAGCGTACCCTCACAGGGAATTGGTTTCCAATGAGACCTATGCATATGGTTGCCAATGATAGTTGTGATGATACCGTCTCTGTCTACCATTCGGATATTCGTGCCATCAGCGAAATAGACTATGTTATCGATGGAAACTGCGACTCCTTTAGGGTAGGCAAGCTTAGCATCCCGTGCCAACGCTCCATCACCGCAATGAGCTTCATCACCTGGCAGACATCTTTCTCCAGAACCAACAACAGTCTCCCAGTTGTGTTCGGGATCGGTGAAGTCCTCTGTGTTGCGGACCCTTATGATTTGATGGGATTCTGGGTCTGAGATGTACAAGTTGCCGTCTAGAGGTGATAGCGCCATGTGGTATCGGTAGGAGACTCGAGTGGCACTGGAAAAATAAGGAAAAACGTTAGGAACAAAAACAAAACTTAAAATCATAATTTATATGACCAGAAGACATATGACATCAAGATTGCACTTACTTCAACTTGACCACTGTCCTCACAGTCCCGTCTGGACTGATCTTTCTGACGAGATTGAAGTCTCCTACGAAGATGGATCCATCTGGGGCCGCGGCTAAGGCTACCGGTGCTAAGAGTCGTTGTCTGGACGCCACGCCCGTGCACTCGTTTCCACACTCCAGTTCACGTTGACGACCGTCGCCCATCGTTGTGATGATCACACGAGGTTTGTGTTTCAGGTATACGTTTGTTCCATCTCCCTTTTGGAGAATGCCTGGAAAAATAAAACATTTGGCATAAATACAACGTTTATTTTATCTGTCCAAATTCAAAATTAATTTTGAAAATGTGTAGGTATTTAAGTTAGTATTATTATCACATGATTGTAAAAGATATTGCGTATTGTGTGAACATACAGCAAGACCGATCGATGTCATTGAAGAGGTCAAATATACTGAACCACTTAACAGATTACATGGCTTTGTACTTAGGGCTACAAAACGGTTAGATATACTAAAGCCCGAAACGAGACGCTTTAAATCCTGAGCGCGTGGTAAAGGGCTTTAGAACATCGTCCCGTGTAGGGTCTAGGTACATAATCTTTACATTCTACCTACATAAGACGAAATATAAGTTAATTTACCTTCGTGGAAGTTGTATCTATGATGAATGTCCAAATTCCAGCCACCAACGTCGGATATACTCATGTCCTGTCCACTGAGTTTCGTAGTCTGCACATTCCAGATGACATCTTTACAATCCGTGTACTGGTACCCTACTTTCACTAATGCTGTTGTTACTCCGTAAACTCTTTGCTTGTACACATTGAGGCGGTTCCATGGATACGTGAATTTGATGACTGGATCTGCTTCGAAAGTCTTCTTGAAGAGTATGCCTTCTATTGTTATCCTCAGGTGAATGAGCGCTAAGGTCGACGGAATTTTTTCAGGAGTAAGTTGTAGTTGGATGGTGGAGAGATAACCAGCTGCTCTGGAGCTGTGGTACACTAGATGTAGACCAGTTCCAGGGATTTCGAGACTTTCTTGGATGACCTACAAAGAACATTTTATTATTTGTCAGAACTTTTTATTCAAACGAATGTTATCCAGTCAAGGGCATTGTGGAAGATTATCAGGTAAATAATCATTAACTCTCGACGGTTCTATAATACAAGAAAAATACTAGGACCTAAAAGAATATGCTAAAATACTAGCCGATAAAGAAGAACAATCTTTTCTAGGTCATACCTGTGATTCAGCCAGAATAGCGCTCTTGTCAGGACAAGCTCCTTGGAATCCATGTTTCCACGTCGCCAGTACAACAGGTTTCATCGTATCGTAATCATGAGCTAGACAAGCCTGTGGTGGTCCCATGTTGATCTTCTCGTCCATTGTCGTCATAAGGACAGTGTCGATTATCACAACCTGAAGCAAATTGGTAAGCGGGTTGAAGTATTTGAAGTCTATTATTGAAAAGTTTGGAGAGAATATAAATGGTTCTGAATTAAAATAGAAAGGTAGAAAAAAACTGTTACTAAAATAAATCATAAATGCAATCATTATTTTCATATGTAAAACTTTACAGTACAATTTCAAAGTGTTGATGGGTTCTAAAAATAATGCACTAATGAATGAAAGTCTATGCAGAGGTATGGTCAGTAAAATATTGGATTTAAAACACTGCAAGGAAAAGCGTGTTTTAAATAAAGATCTAAGAAAAATAATAGAGTCATAACATTTTTAACGTCCTTACGGTTAATCGCTGGTTTGCATGTTTTAACTTAGGAAAAAATTAAATTACCTGTATTCGGTTGAAAGTTGCTTGAATACTAAATCAAGCATGACTAGGATCGAGCTAAG
Organism: Xanthia togata; assembly: GCA_963853775.1. Classification (NCBI taxonomy): domain Eukaryota; kingdom Metazoa; phylum Arthropoda; class Insecta; order Lepidoptera; family Noctuidae; genus Xanthia; species Xanthia togata. The sequence continues at coordinate 22,807,393 of OY970794.1, read as the reverse complement.
GTTTTTTATGATACATAATATAAACAAGTTCAAGCTTTGGACTTCAAATAAGCAAACGTCTTGAGGAGACTTGAAAATTACGAACTTATTGTTATCGAGTTTAGCTTAATTGTGACGATTTTCTGGCAGAAGCCACTTGATGTTACTCATATTTCATAACTAAATTTAACTCCATCAAAGTAATTTTGCAGTTCGTTCTTAGCACTTAGGTGAAAAAATAATACAATTACCTCATTCCAAGGCACGTAGACGACCTTCGTAGCTCTTTTAAATGGTGCCCTTCCAAAGTTAAGCGTAACAGCGCCTCCTCCATTCACGAGCAGATCAAACCAGCCATCTTCTCTGGTCAGGGTGAAACCTTCGAGGGGCGTGTCAGTAGATACTCTGACGCCAACCAGACCAGTCCCAAGCAACGTGACCACTCGACCTCTGACAACCGCTGAACGACTGGAAATTCGGGCGATGAATTCATTAGTATGTATTCAGTTTAATGTTGGTCGTACAGACCAATATTGATGATTTGCTTGGTATGTGGAAAGTTCTAGTAAAGAACTATTGATTGGTGGTATTGACAAATGTTGGCGATTTGTACTTTTTTTAAAGCTATGTTCTAGTTTCTATGAGTGAAAGTCTAGATATAAAATTAAATGGGGCTAGTGAATTATATTCTTTACGTGTGTGATCTACGTTGTCTATCATACAAATGGTGAATTAACTGTTCTAAAGGACTAGAAGTAGTTGGATATTTGAAAATAATTCAGATCAAAATTGATTAAAATACAAAGATCAGAACTTTTAACTGATTGTAAGGGACTCTATATCTAATAAGTAGGTATTAATAATTACTTTCTACAGGTGTAAAATTATGTAGAAGATTTTTATAAAATGTTTTCAGATGGTTGGCTTTTAACAAACGTCACGGACAATATTATTACAAACATTTAAATAAAAAGCGAACACAAATTCACAGGACACAATAGTAGGTAGCTCAACACTATAGTAGCACAACATGCATGACACAGATACATAGAATAAGTATAGTATATGTCGCCAATTAAATACATATGTATATAATGTAGGATATATAGAACTCGTAGATAAACTCTAAGTTAAACAAACACTCTATCCTACGTTCGATTCACAAGTCTTACCTCGAGTTGAAGTGGTTCCAAAACATACTGCGCAGCGTTAGAAAAACCGAGAGAAATGACAGAATGAGTAAGTATTATTATTGTGTATAATAATATTAATTTAGAAACAAAAAATCTCCGAAACGTTAGTAACAGCGAAGTTAGTATATGTGTATCACATGCATGACGATCGTCTAGAATTTTGTTCTTTGATAGTAGTACAAATAAATACATCTGTTCCATATAAGTGTAAGAAAAGAAAGAAAGCGTTGTGGTACACTCTTATAATGTAAATAAAACAATGGGATCGACTGGGGCACAACATTGCGTATCTTATAAATATAACAAATATTTATACGGAGCTTGTCGGCTTTGGATTAGCCGACAAACTAAATATTAGCTAGTTATTATAACGCTTAACCCTAACAGATAACACCGAACATCAATCACTCACCTTTCGTTGAAGTTCTCCTGTTTTGCGTAGTTTTGAAGACTACCTTCGTCAATGATGAACTTCATCCGTTCGAAGAAAGATGCAGTGATGGCTGGAGGTTGTTTCCTAAGGAGAATATCTGTAGGCTTCGGTGAAGACACGCAGAGCTGACTACCTTTGCAGATGGGACTTAGACAGCATTCTGGATCCTCACAATCAACGAGGCCATCTAAACAGAATAGACGAATGTAATTTTTATGATTTGGTCTTTTATACACAATCCTGGAATTACATCGAAGCAGCGCATACCTTTGTCATTATCTTTTGAATCGTCGCAGATTTGCTCTTTGAGTGTCGTACAGTCTGGACCATCCCATCCATCGAAGCACTTGCAGGACCACTGACCGTCATTTGCAACTTTACACTGTCCATGTCCTGCACACCCTCGTGGACAGCCTTCCAGTGTGCAATGCCGACCATTCCAACCAGACACGCAGAGACAAGTGCCGTTTTTACATTGTCCATGGTCACTACACCGGGCATCACAAAGCTTAGAAGTACAGAACTCGCCAGTCCACCCGGAATCGCAGACACAAGACTCGCCAACGCATCTTCCGTGGAGACCGCAATCAAGATCGCAAATCTCTGTAAAAATAATCAAAAAACCAATTACATTAAGTATAATTGCAATAATGGATGACCAGTTTAGAAGCTAATATCTTACCTTTGGAACAGTCGTCGCCAGACCACCGCGCATGACAAGTACAGGTCTGGGTATCAACGTCAAATGTGCCATGTCCAGAGCAGTCCGGAAGACATTGTAACGCATCCTTATCCATTGTCGCACAGTCAATCCCTTTCCAGCCTTTTTTGCATATACAGGAGCCTTCAATGCAGAACCCATGGCCGGAGCAAGATGGATGAGGGCAGTCGATATCAGCACAAAACTTGCCCTTATATCCTCGGACGCAAGAACATTTTCCGTTGACACAGTGTCCATGACCGTTGCAATCTGGGACTTCGCATTCGTCATGTCGTAAAGAACATTCTTTTCCTTTCCATCCAGGATTACACTGACACTCGCCGTTGATGTACTCGCCTCGTTGACTGCATAGGACTGGACATACACCTAAAAATGATGAAATTGGAGAATAACGCTTTGGTACCAAACCTGAGTTACATATAGGTAGGAATATACGTTCGAAGGCTAAGTATAAATAAAATTAATGTTGCTTACTTTTACTGCAATCGTCGCCGCCAAAACCAGCCTGGCATTGACAATGACCCATAAGACATTCTCCTTTCCCTGAGCATCCATTAGGACAGTTGTGCGTCATTTCGTCAGCGATCATCGCAATGAACGTGATCTCCTGTGGGTCGCCGTCGTCGTTGTATAAAGACAAGAACCAGTGGCCTTGCTCCATATAGTGTGTTACTTCTTTCTTGATCGATGGCTGTAAGTGAAAGGCCTAGTTTAAAGTGTTTGCTTTACGTTATCTAAATACTAAATAATTTAGGGCTGTTATAATAATGACTAATGCTTACATGCGAAGTTCTCGTTGTTCTCGCCTTGAAACCGCTGAGAACTTCCAAGATATGATATTGCGTATGTGTTGGTAGAGCGTTTCTTCTCGCGTATACGCCTATGGAAGCTCCTCGGGGTATCATGTAGTCGAACTTCACGTAACTGGCTTGAGTTTGATAAAACTGCATATTCCAGTAACTATATGGAGGGATTTCTTTTGATAATTTTTCACCTAAAGTAATTTGTTTGAACGTCGTTCCATCTGGTGGAAATGTTTGCGCTGGGAACGTTCGCGCACCTAGAAGATATTAAGATGTTAGTTATATATTAAGATTTTACATAATAATTCGACATGCGAGAATGTGATGAATTGTCTTATGTACTGTTAAATAGTATCTACTTATATTTACTAACAAATAGGGAGGGGGGGCACATTGATTCACGGGGCACATTGGTACAGTATCTATATCTCAAAACCGATAAACGCTACACAGTCCGGCACATCACTAGAATGCTCAAGGACATTCACAAGAATGACAGTTGTGACACCGCTCGCCGCCAGTTTGCCGTTGGGCCTCAACGGTCACTAACGTGTTGGAAGTGGCGTGCGCCGCTGCCTACAAAAAAAATACGTGAAATGTAATTGTCTCTCAGGAGGATACTCTTAGTTGTTTTTGTTATTATTTGTTACTAAAGGTAAGTAAATATAGTTATTATTGTATTTTAAAATGTTTTTGATTGCAAGATTATTATTATATTTGATAAAATTAATTGTTTGTGGAAAAAGTCATTTGGGGCACTTTGATACGGTAAAGTGCGGGGTACAATGATACGTACCAATCTGCCCCTCTAGTGTATTAAAGTGCCCCGTCAAAAATAATAGTTTATTTTATTGTTTTTTTCTTTTTTTCAGAAAATGGTGCGCTCGTACAAACCCAAAACTGATAGAAAAAATATCAATGAAGTAAACATTGAAAATGAAATTTAAAAAAAAAAAAAAAAAATTAAAAAATTTCCTGCTAATTAAGTTTGAGAATAAGAAAACTGTGATTCACTACGTTGCCAAAGTTGTATTTAAGTATAATGTGACAGAATACGAAGTATCATACCTCAGAAAAAAAGCAGGGTCTTCTAAGTTTATATTTCCAATTGTGGAAGACAAAGCAAGTGTGGATGTTAGAGATGTAGTTTTGCAATTACCAAAACCAACTTTCTCCAAAGGCACATCTCGAACATCGTCGCTTTATTCATTTTCGGTAGGTTTAACTCGATATAATATCCAGTAGATTATTTGTAATTTATATGAGAGTTTTTATGATTATTTTTGTTAAATTTTTGATGTTTGTTTAATTTTTTAAGAAAAACATTGTTCATTTTGATAGGAGGTTCTAATATTATATTTTTATTAACAATATTCAATGTTAAAGTCTGATTACTTGGTAAGTATATTACTGATTGTATAATTACGAATTAGTCTTGTTCTATGATGACAATATTGTTTTTTTGTGATTATATTCCTTACCTAAGTAACTTAAGAGACTGATTATGGCTAATGTGCACTCTTAATAAAAAGTATTTTGCGATCTCAATCAATAAAATTGTTTTATTTATTCATTTTTAGTAATAATACAGTTTATATTGGGTTTTTAGTCAGTTTAAATTTGCATTTCATATGGATCTAAAATACGTATCGAACTGCCCCACCCCATGTATCAAAGTGCCCCACTGGTGGGGCAGAATGATACAAAAATGATTTTTTCTTAAAATCAGTTTATCTCTATACGTTGCCAGTTTTTGCGGTTTTTGCATAGCCAAAATATAAGCTGACATATCAGCCTATGCACACACCAAAACAAATATTTAAATATAATGCTTTATGGTTCTCAGAAAAGAGATTGAATTTTTGTGTATCAAAGTGCCCCCCCTCCCCCTACTACCCATTTTTTTTGTTATCAAAGCACATGCAACAGAAAAGTATGATGCTATGATATGTATTTAATATCCTTGCAACCAGTGATGAGCATGCATGTTAGTATATTAGACACATTTGTTCATAGAACCCCTAAGCGGTGATGGATTTGGTGACCGTTAGTAAGTTATCTCTGACTTTTATTTAAGGTCAACCTCACCTTCCAGTATAAGAATTGGTGGAGGCTGAATTTTAGGACAAACGCATTTTGGTAATTCAGTTGTAGTAAACATTTCCGTTTCAGTTGTAGAATCTGTCGTGAACTCGATACTGTCTGTAGTGGAAATATTTTCAGTCTGTGTTGATATTGCAGTTGTTATTTCTGTTGGAGACTCTGTAGATGGGACTGTTTCTGACTCCGTCGTACCTGAAGATTTTGTTAAATCCTCAGTCGTCGTTTCGCTTAGCTCGGAGTGATCAGTGCTTGAAATTTGATCAGTTATAGTAGATGAATCAGATTTAGGAGATGCTGTTGTTGCTCCATTTTCGGTTGATTCATCATAAAAATCATCAGTGGCATTGTTTATGCAAGCTGGGCATGAACATTCACAGCTTCCCCCAATATCGTTATCATGATTTGTAGAATTGTTGGCTTTCGTAGAACCTTCTAAAGTAACAGGTTTGTTAAAATGTGAAGCTTGGGTTGGTTCTGATTCCATGGGAGTAATTTTAACAGTTGGTATCTCATTTGTATCTCCAATTGTTGGAACAGTCAATGTTAAAGAATAAAGCTGTTTAAATGATGAGCTCTCGGCATCATCCGCAGAAATCGTCAGGTTAATCAACACATGTTTAGGATTAGTCACATCAGGGAATTTGGTATTAACGGTATTCACTGATGGAATTTCGTCTGGAGTTGCCTCAGTGGTAGTACTTGTAGTAAGTGCATCATTAGTAACATTTAGCGATGGTGTTGTGGTCACAACATGCTCACTGTGAGTGGTAAATTTATTTGTAGTGTTAATTATGGCGTTTGTTGTTACATGTTCATTTGTTAAAGTTGTTTCCGTAGAGCTAGTTGTTGAAGACGCATCAGTTGTTGATTTTGTTGTTGCAGGAGTAACGATTACTGGTTCAGTTGTCATGATTTTAGGTGTGCTTGTCGTGCCTGTGGTTTTTGAACCACTATTTTCACTATCGTAGTGAAACTTTTCCAAATCTTTATCCATATCAGATGAATCATTAGAATATATGTGAAGCACTTCTTTAATTTGTTCTAATTGGTTTTGGATTTTGAAGAACTGAAGCTTTTCTAAACCATAAGAACGAATCAATGGGAATGAGTCACTTTGCATGTTTTCAGGCTCATAATCAATTTGAACTTTTTCAGTTTTTACGGGAGCGTTAACTTGCTCTTTTATTTCGAGTGGATGTTGTACGCGAGTTTCTTTAATTTTAGGTGCTGTACTAGTCGTACTGCTAACGTTATTAGTTACTTTAGTGGTTATTTCAGCAGTGGTGGCAGCAACAGAAGTCGATTCCATGGCTGATATGGCGGGCTGTTCAGCCGTTGTCGAAGTAATAGTCGCCGGGGCTATTGGAAGATTGCTACTAGTAGATGTTCCGCGATTATTTGTTGTTAGATCACCAGTATTAACCGACACATCATTATTATTGCTAGACACAAAAGGATTGTTAGAACCCTGGATCTTTTCATCGTCCCGCTGAGTGGTGATGTCTTCTGCCACACCATGCACTAAGCTAACAGTGTTCACAGAAGGCTTGGTTATATCATGCATATTTACAGTGGTGGAAGAATCCTCGGAAGAAACAGATTGTGGTAAAGAAGAAGCATGCCCATCTACTACATCTACACTTCTACGATGACGGGAGTGATGTTCCTCTTTACCTGTGCCTATGGTTGGCAAGCTTTGATGTGGCCTCGCCATAGTTTTGTTGGCGAACTCCAGTGATGTTGCTTTTGATGCCGGAAACACTTCTGTTGGTTCACCGACGACTACTGTACAAGATTTGGGGTTTTGATACGTCCAGTTAACAAAATATGACGCTGTGAACAAAAGATAACAATAAGATTTAAGCACATACTTAACGTAACCAACGTTGAACTGAGAATGTTACGTTATGATAATATTGTTGTTCAAAAGTTACAGACAGTTTATAAACTCATTAAATAATATTCAAGAAATCGGCCTTTTTGATTAAAAATGTATTTCTGTAGCTGTCACGAAGGGAACATTTTTAAGACCCAATTTGATTACCAATGTACACCGACGTGAATATTGGAAATTCAAATAAAATATTTTAACAGCCAATAAGACCCATTCATCTATGATCGTGGACTCACCTGTCATATAAGACGCAATGGCTAACAATACAACGAAGAGTATTATAAATACAATAGCGGTGCACTTCCACGAGCACCTCGACGAAAGCCCTTTTCGGAAGTGAAACCGCGAACCGGCCGAAGGAAAGTTCGAGGATCGAAGGTTGTTCCGGACCGGGAGGACTGGAACTGGGGTACCGAAGGTCGGATGCGGTCGGTCTGACCGCTCCATTCTTTCTAACGTGCTTTTCTCTGGCTTGCCTGGACTACTACACGAAGAGTTCGACTTGTAGTCCATAGACGGATTCTTTTGAATATCCCCTGAAATTAGATTTGGATTAGATATGTGCTATTTTAAGCTACTTAATTATTTGATGTGTTTATATTAAAGTTATTGAGATATTGTAACGAAATATTATTACAATAGTGCACGCTTAAAGCTGATTTTCATTGTAATCCATTTGAATCCAGTATGTGAAAGCTTATGATATCCACCGATTATCATATTTTTATATTTTCTGTCTTCTTTCTTTCTTTATTGGTCATCGGACTCATCGGTTATTAATATTTACAGCCAACATAGCTGCGAGCAGAAATTGAATAGGCTTCCAGAAATCTTGGGTGTGTGAGTTGAGTGTCTGTATATGTGTGTACTTAAGCTAATAAAGAAGTCAAAAAGGTTCTAACATTCACCTGAAGGCACGTAGAAGTTGCCTGAGGGCGTGCGCACGAGGCAGGAGGGTTCGAAGTCGCCCAGGTCCGCAGGGTTGCCGGTGATGCGACCGTTCAGGCGAGACATGGTCGGGTTGCGAGGCGGCACATCGGGGGGGAGACGAGACCCTTCCAAGAGACACCCTGAGAATGGAAAAATGTGGTTTAGATATTATATTAAGCAGCGAATTGAAGGTGAGCCTAATATGTTTGAGAGAAGTGATTGTAATGGTTTGGGTGACACCACACAAGGTCTCCAACATATGCGTAGATTTTTTTCAGTTGTTTGTTCCAGACAGACGGTATAACGACTTTCACGCCAGTATATAATTTACTAGTGTAATTCACATGATTTCGAATAGCTTACTCTTTAATAACATGATTATCCTTCTTCATAACTTCGACTCAAGTTTAACAAAGTCAATGCAATCAAACAAGGCTTACACAGAAAGTCGTTGAAAACTTTGGAATACAAAAATAATGCTCCAACAATAACGAGAATCGGAACAAACGAATGAAAAAATTCAAGCACTTGCAGGTTTATTGCTGTTAAAATAAAACAACCCTTTTAAAAGTTACGATAAATAAATCCCAGCCTTTATATTGGACGCTTGTGGCAGTTTTGCCTCGTCAATAAAAAGAAAAATAACAAATAGGACGGTAGTTTGATAAGACAAGGAAAAAATTACGAACTCAGCGTCGCATGAACCCAAGGACGACCATGCAAGTATTATCTCTTCGTATAAAATCTAAATTCCCTTTTAGATTAATCCAGGAGAATTAACGAAGCAGAACTTGGCCTTCATTATTACCAATAATCTGTTATCAAATGCCGATATTTGTAAAGTTAAAGGCTTTTACAAAATTAATCAGCATGCTCCAGCGGTCGTGGCGGAGGCATTAGCACAGGGAAAAATTTAATTAATTCCATCCACGAAAATTTACAAGTTGAAATTCAATTAGGGGCGAATATTGCTCACCGTAATGGCTCGTAAACAAATAACCGTGGATAGGCTCATGCAAATGGATCAAAGATCGCGTGTTTCGGCTGTTCTTTATAAGGAAAATATATTAGATCGGGAGCTACTGGTCTAACCGCGGGCGCGGCGGACTCTCCCATCGCTAATATAAGCTAATGGAAAATCGAAGTATTATCTGTGGCCCCGCGCCCTCGACGCCTCTTATCGGCCCGCCATAACATCCAACTTTTGATCCTCTACGAATTTTAAGGATTCCTTCGAGCGTTAATTAATTTATTGTACCACCCGATGTAGCCGCAAGAAAACTCAATTAATTTTAAAAGGGTTTTTGTGTTGTTTTTTTCGCGATCGATCTCCCCCACCCTCTCGATCACTACCGAAATTAAAATTGTGAACTTCTCGACAATATCGGCAGCCGCCTTTTGTGGTCTCGCCCTTTGATACCATTCTTTTCTTAGCAATTAGAGATTAATGTGTTTCATTGAACTTTCATAAAGTGCACTATAATCCGCAGTACCTACCAAGTATGAGTAGGTAATAGCTATTTATAGTGCGATATAATAAGTGGTGGAAGGTGGAATAGTTTTAGTTCAAATACTTATTATCTATGGCCAGTACTGGTATCCATTATCGTCTTATGTTGCGTTCTTGCATTCCAAGCTCAGATACATACTTCAAAGTCCGTAAGCGAATGTTGTATACTGTGATACTGACACTACCATCCATCGACTCCTATGTAACATAATCAGAGGGTTGTCGACGACATTTTCATGGTGTGCTTTACAACTGACTCTAAGCACTTTCTAAACGCGGTAATTTGTTATGAGGGCCGATGTTTAAGGACAAATGCGCCTAGTCGAGCGTACCGTACGGTCGATCCATTCCATCCCGCCGCCGCAGCCAATGAAAAAACTAAATCACCAAATCCCTTACCTAATTTAGGAGGACAAGCATAGTCATTAATACACACGTCAGTCGTCGTGCTACTACAAAATGTGGCCCATTTATATCCCGTCTTGGGGCCTGGGAATTATGGTAATCGGACGAGTCGTGTCCTTTGTCTGTAATGGTTGGTAATTACCGAGGCACCTCCGGGGGCACTTCGTCTATTGAGGGGCCCACGGCTCGGAGAATTCGACACTCGTTACGCGAATCGTCTCAACTTTAAAAAGGGAACGCGATTTTGAACGCCGTCATGGGATTTGTCGTTGCGCATCCGGAACAAACTCACTTTTTTTTCTCTTTTTACTTTTGGCAAAATTGCCTCCCACATACTGGGTCCTGATTGGTCCTTTTTGAGTTTGTTTACGCAAGGAAATCGGTATTTTTTACAGCCAACCCAGACTTTTCGGCGCTCGCTTTTACTATCCCATATTATTTATTGAGACTACACTATGCATAAAACTGAATAACAATCAGATAGAGGCCACTATCCATATTCCGGTTCGTTTATTTTTATATTTTTCGAGCCATCTGGCATCCGATCTCCTATTTTCCGTTTAGGATCCGTATTTTCTTCCCAAGAAATCCAAAGCTCGCTTACTTATTGGAAGATAAAGGGGGTGTGTTTCGGCTCATTTGCGGCCGAGCTCGGCCCGAACAAACGTGATTTCTTATTGGAAACGGAAAAGAAACAGACCGACTTGTAATAGAGTAACTGCGGTTTACCCGCCGGTAAGCTTCGCTAGAGAGGTTAATTCCCTGTCCATTATTCCTGCTAAGATTAACATTCAGCTTTTTTACTGTTTGTTCAAGACTATTGATGAAAAATTGCAGTTACTTTATGACGCACGAAAGTAATTTGGCGCAGATGTTGGCAAGGCACAAACTGTCTAGTATATATCTCTCCAGGTAGTTTCATAACCTGCGACGTTGATGTATGAGACGTAAAGCACATTCACGTGTAAGACGCACACCGATAGAAACGAGATACATTTGGGCAATCTCTGAAGGCAAGAGACGCGGCGGCAACACGTGCTCACAATCTTAAACTCGTTACACGAACATTCCCGAAGCAATTTAGAATTTACCCCTTAATCTTGATCCTAACTCGAATTGAGAACATACAAGAGAATCCTTATTTACGTAGATTAATATCGGAGAAATATATGTTCATTCGATTATCGATAGTTTAAAAATAGTTGTGCGGTAAAAACACTTAAAACATACGTTCTCGGTGGCGTCGATTCCCCAATTTCGATTTTAAATTTAGCACCAAAGTTGGACCCGTGCAATATTTATATGAGAGAGCGGCGCTGCGATTTATAGTTAGGAAACAATCGGGAACTTGGTCCGGCGTCGTCGTGACTTCGTTTTAATTAGTACCCATTCATCGTTGAACAATCGAGTGCTCGAACAAATCCATTATCGGGAACTTTTCGATAGTCGAAAGAGGTGTATTCAAAGTTTTGCGATTGCAAAGGGATCGAGCACGAGGGCTTTTGTGGATCTTACATTCTGATGCCCGGGAACTGTCTTCCGAGAGATCCCGTCCATTATACAATTTATAAAATAAAAGTACTCGATATCCAATAGATTTGCTTTCAAAGCGTATTTTTTATTATTACGGTTTTGAAGAATTGGGTTTTCTCATAATTTCCTTTACGTTTCGATATCGGAGGGTTTAGCAAGCATTATCGAAAAATTCGGAGGCATTAACGAAATTCAGCAGTTCGGGAAAGGAAGGCCGCCGCTATCTCCCGCTACAAGTGGAATGGGCTTGCGTAATGACATTACGCGTACATTTTAATCGATGGCTCACGGTTGGCCGGAGCCCAATGCTGTATACATAAGCTTATCGCTATGGTACATAGACGGATTCATTCTATTAAAATTGATTGATTAACTTCCCGCATTGGTTTGAATTTGTAAAACAGTTCTACAAATAGCGCTTTAAGCATATTCGACACGTGTAGTGTTCGATTAAATCGTGATGGCGCGCGTTTGCATGTGCGTGCTGGTACGAGCGTCGACGACTGTAAATGTATAGCGCGCGCAATGTATCATGTCAAGACGCGGCGGCCGGCTGCCACGCTGATAAGATTACCAGACAAAGGAAGTCCACCCATATCACTACCACCACGACCGCTAAATGCGAACCTTCATTTACTACCCCTTCTGCTAACGTAACTAATCTCAATTTTAACACAAAAGCTTTAGAGTCGACATTGTCTTGTACGGTCTTTATTAGTGTCCCGACGTCAACGTCTGCTTCGTTAAAGGACACTCAGCTTTATTTATGTTGACATACTGGCAATGTTGCCTTATTTGTTGTTGACTATTCCTATTGTCGTGAATAGGATTTAGACCGTACGGTTGCATGAATAGAGTTGAGATTGGTTGTTTCGTCGTAGAATATAGTTGGTTGCGTTAAGGGAATTTGACTTCTTTGCGGTGGATTTTAGAGTTGTTTTTTTCCGTATCCGGGTTGTACGTAGAGAGGTTAGCCGGGTGGTTTCCGGACGACGATAAGGAGACGATGTTGCTAAGTCGGTCCGTCACGCGACCTGTCCACTAATTTATGTTGCGCTGATTTTGTGATATAACAACCCAGTAGACGGAACCCTTCTCGTACACTCGTAGTTGTAGACGGGGCTGAAGTAAGGCTTTTTATGGGCAGTTATGTTAATGTATTGTCTAGCAAACATCCACGGAATAAAGTAACTTACATTCAGAACATAAATTTACATTAATCTCAGTATAATTCGACGTGCGGTGTCGTTGTATTTGACAAAGTAAGCTTATTTACGGAATAAGTTGGTTGCGAGGTAAGTATAATCATTTGCTTTGACAGTGAAACCTATGAGTATTTTTTCAATTCAGAGCAGTAATTGGGTCTGTTAATTTGTACCCAAGTGCTGTACTGAGGTCTGTAGTTGGAGTACCTTCAGATGTTAGATTACAGACTAGATAATAAACAGAAAGTGCAACGTTAGAGCTCGTTAGAAGCCTCGCTCGGGAGCCTTCATTAGTGTTTACAAGTAAATGGAGAAAAAATAAAGCGTCCGAGAGCAGCCGGGCGGCTCCGGTAACACGGCACACCAGCACACCAGCGGCGGGTTATCTTCACGACTCAACATCAACTAACTAATGCTTGAAACAATATGCAGCGCCATCATTAATCTCACTATCTCATTGTACATATTTCTTTGTCTAAATCCATTAAATTAATTACAGCCATTTGGGGAGCCGACTCCGTATTTATTAGGCTCGTTATCATTCATTGAATCTTTCGATAGACGAGTACTCGGTAAATTGGAAGAAATGCCGAGACGCCGTGATAGATGTTCTACTTACACGTAAATGGGGGGGCAAATTAGCTGTCTACCGAAGAATGCAGTTACGTCCGTGACTGATACCCGTCGATGGATTTCGGGTGCGACTTAGATTCATAGGTGTCATCGCGTCCGTTTAGAAGGGTGCTGAAATTGGTAAATTCCTTACGATATTACACGAGGTGCGAAGAGTCGGCAGAACGGAATGAGTGCGTTGCTTGTGGATAGATGTGCATTGTTGACATAGCTCGTTACAGCCGAGTGTACTGCGGACTGCGGGAGACGGACCGCGTCTTTGTGTCAGCGAGTCAAGAATGTTTATTAGTCGCGCACAATAGGATCGGCGGCGGGTTGCGGACATTTGATTCTAGTTGAGCCCGTCAGATGTCCGATAACCGGCGGTGGCTCGACTTCATTAACCTTTACCCGTCCGCGGAGGCATTAATTACGCTTAATAGAAACAAACAAAACGAAACTCCGACAGATAAATGGGCCGAGATAGTTATTTAATTGTCTTATCTGAGGAGCGGGCGTCGAGACGTCTCTGGCGGCGTGGGGTGTTGGAATAATGCAGATTCATTTGCCGTTTACGTCTTAACTTTTGTCAAAAGTTTCCATTTCTACCGATCCCCCTTTCCGCTAATGAACGATTCACAAACGAGATTGGGTGTTGTGAATTAATGTTTTGTGTAATTGCTTGTGTACGATTGTGTAATTTGATGCGCGTAATCAATGGCGGAAGATAACAACCGCGGTGCTGTTACGGGGAGACACATGTAGCGCAATTTAACATCATAAACGTGAATTATATTTGTTTGTTTCTACTGTTCAAATGCTTTTGATTGATTATATTATGGTGTGAACCTTTAGTCTGCAAATACTGTATGAAGGCTACAAAAAATTTCGTGAGATATTTGTCAAAGCTTAATCCGCATTCCCCTTCTCTAGAGGGTAGACACGCATATGTTATGGGAATATATTCAGGCGTGTCACACTGTCACATGTCCAGTATGGAAGCGGTCATATTTTTCGTCGCCACTTTTTTCAGGAACGGAAGCGCGAGCATCGCCGTCGGCGATACCCTGATAGAGATTGATGATCGCACCTACCACCGCCCCGTCCCGCGCACACCCTCGCGGGTCATTGAGCTTACCCGATTACACCAGGCCAGAGGGGATTCGCATATATCCAAATTACCCCAGTGATGGACGTTTCTTACCCAGATAACTATCCTCCAATAATCCCCTTGGTACCGTATCAACGTATGGATATCTACTCGTATGTTCTCATTTGTGTCTAGTTAGTGATGCACTGTCGAATTTTATGCGCAAAATAATGCGGACTTTTAATATGAACACTAAAATTCGATAGCTTTCAGTTTTATCACCGTTCCATTGTATGCTAACAACGTTATTATACAGGGATGCACCAGTTTAATGTTAAAATTTCCATCCATAAAAGTCGGTTTTGAGAAAGGAGTTTTTACTATAAAAAGAGGAGTCTCGGTTACGCAGTGTTCCGATTCGTAATATAATCTGCCGTCACCGTTGGCTAATTTATTCGGCCTCTTTTGATGAAAAAATAAACAAATGATAGTAGAGCCGCTCGATGCGCATTTGTCAACGCGCGTTGCAGCGCCCGCCATCTTGAATCTTGAGTGGCATTCGACACCGACTGAGTGGCCTATCCACGCGCCCAACCGCAGACAAGTGTCATTATAACAATGCGTACAAAAAATGCGTTTTCTTTGCATAATTGATTATGAACTCCTTAATTGTAAAAATCTATGTGCAGCTAACGCCTTGTGATGCAACCGATATAATATATTGCCACGCGGCGAACGGAGGGCTCTCAATTGCGGCAAAATCATATCGCGTATGAAATAAATCAGCTGTTCCGGGGTGCCTCGGGACGGATCGCGTTACACCCTCGATTTGTGAGGTTATTTGCATTTCGATATAAAATGGCGGCCGCGGTGGGATTTGACGTGACGTTGACAGGTGCGCACGCTGTCACACTGTGGTCTCGTTTTTAAGCGGGTTGTTGTGTTCAGTGCTTGATTAATTATTACTGCTGATGTGGCTCTAGTAGTGTTCATTCTTCAAATAGATTTTACTAATATCATAATAGCATTTTTTTTACTAATAACATAAACGTTATTTAAGAGTAGAAAATAAAAGTTTTTTTTTTGATAACTTTAAGGATTTATTAGCAGCTAAAATTATTCTAACTAGTTATAAAAAATGTAATTGCACTAGAAACTAAGGTGATAATAGTCGCCCGTCGACTGGAACTAAATAATCCTTTGCAACTTTTTTAATATAAAAGAGACAAAACGAGTCGAGCAACTTTTTCAAAGCGGATTACTTTAGGCTTCATGCTTTCAAAAGTATAAAATAACCTAATTCCGCATAAGCGCTACTCGCAAGGTTCGCGGGAACATACAAACGACGGGCGACCCATTCTATATGTACAGAGGTCAAGCATACTCACAGCCCTTTGTACCCAAATAGATATAGTACTGTGTGCATTAGCGAGGGTCGCTTTTCTTAACATTTTTTCCTCGACAGAGACGAGGCAGTTCCCTTCAGCCTCTTCCGGTAGGGTTCGCGGGGAACCGCGATTAAATACATGTCATTTTGATTTATACGCGCAATTATTACACATCATACACTTACACACAATGATTGTGTTTCTGGTCAGAGTTAGAACGAAGGGTTTGTACTAAGCTATTAATTTAATTAAACGCACAAGCAAACAGTATTAATAATAAACTCGGCTGTTATGGTTTAGTACAAATATTTGCACAGGAACAATTAATTAATTAGTATGTGGCATTAATCTAATTGCGTATGTATGTAAATTTGAATGTAAAACATTTGTACAAAAGCAGACTGCGATGCGTGGACGTAGAAAAAATATATCGAGCACCGGACGGTCAAGCCAGCACTCCAGTTTAAAACCCATTTACAAATGTAAACGTTGCCGGCGCTACTCAAACAGTGCGGAGGCCCACGGGCCTTTCCGGGCTCATCCATCTTGCGGGCTAACGGGTCCGAATGTTACATTGACGAACGATGGCCCCTCGATATGGAAGATGACACAATGCGATGACCCCGAATCCATTCCTTCTAAGACCCGAGTAATAGTTTTTCCCCACTATCCGTTACTCTCCATATTTTATCGGACCTTTTTATGAGGGTTATATTGAGAATGTGTCATGTTGCGATTCGTTCGGCGTCGCTGTTGCGCGCTTATGTATACATATTTGATGCAGACGCGTAAAGGATTGATGACCCTTGTACCATTTTTTTGAGACTGACTCCACAATCTATTTATTTTCGGATTCCGGCTAAGCACATGTGTTAAAGATATCGCTGGGGCGACACGTCCAAGGGTCGTCGAGTAGTGCTTCGTCTGTTATTTGCATTGTTGCAACCCTAATGGAGGCCATTTTGTTTCGATCACGTGGAGGCATTAATGACGTGATCCATCAAGTCAAGTTGACAAGCCAGCGCAGTTGCAATGGACGCGGATTTTGTGTTGCCATCCAGGAAAAAAATTACAACCGAAAACGTAGAACTATTAAAAATGTATTCTCTACATTTTAAAACATATTTCGTATTTTATTCGTCGGTCCTGAATTTATAAAGTCGTCGTAAAAAAACATTCAGTAACTTCGTCTGATTAATGTGGAGCACAATTATTTACAGACGTAGCAGATGTGTAATTTGTTTAGGTCTATCTAAGCTTATTTGGAACAAGATCTTACTTGAGCGCATCAAGGTCGGTAATCTCCCCGGATTTCGCACTAAATTTAGGCTGGCAGCTCCGCTACATGCGCTAATCCAGGTTAGTAATCACACGGTAAACCTATTACCATTTCAAGTGTGAAGTGTGAAATCGCTCATTTCCAAATGGTGCTGGAACGCCAGCCAAATGCAACCGCACCACGACCACGTATTTTAAGAGAATAAATTCAATTACGAATTGCCTCATTTAGAACGGAAGGAACGAGAAATAAGGCGGGGCTTGTTAGTCGTAATCTAGTGACAAAATAAAGGCGCGTGAGTTACGACCACCGCCGTGTGGATTAAAATGGACTTTTCTATATAAAAATGGGCAATAACCGGGTGTGGAGAGGGTATACCCAGCGGACAAGATCCCTCGCTGGCGGAATTTCATTTGCAAAATTTTCTCTGACCGAAACGCCATTATGAACTCCTACGTGTATAATATGTATTATATAAGTGTCCTAAATTGAATTTCTTGACATGAGCGCCGCCTAAACAGGGCTGTAAAAATGAGATTCCAAAATTACGCGGCGTAATTTTTACGCGTGAAAATGACGTACGTCTAATATAACCCACGCGCGAGATTAACCCCTCAGAAATGTAGACGGAAACGAATCAAGAAGACAGCGGTAAGTATCTACACGGGTATTCCATCAGGGCGCGCCTTCGCACCTCCGCATTTTTATGTTTTCATAAATTTCCGTTGAGATCAATATTTTATATTCGCACCGGCACCGCAGTAAATGGGGATTTTTTGCAAGTTCGCGCCGCACCCCCGGCTTTATTTATTCGGATGTGGCCCTCTCGAGATTCGCCACTTGTACCGTTCGATACATTTTTCACACGAATAATGTTATCACGTACCGTTTCTACGCGCCTTTTCTATCATTTATGCATATACGGTGTTTTTGTGGTGTGTACGTTGGCTCTAATTTCAAAATCGCAACGCGACGTCGCCCCGGCTGTCGTTTTAAACGTGAGATTTGTCCGGTTATCCGGGAGTCGTGAGAGACAAATCCAATCGCTGAGAATCCTTGTACGGGCGAGCGTTGATTGGTCGCGACATTTTATTACCTTAGCCAGGAGTTGGTTTTACGAGGCGGGCCCGACAGCCAGGAGGGTGGTTTTACGTGATAAGTATTTTTATTTGTTCGAGAGCTTGGATAAACTGGTGGAGGTGGTCGCGGATTACTTTACCGTAACACAATCTCTAAGCTTTTACGGGCACCTGTCACGTCGCTGTTCTATATTTTGGAGTTTTTCTGTGAGTTGAAGCTGTCAGTTGATCAAATTACTGTGTTACAGATCGATGGTGCACGTGGTGTGTTCTCATGGTAGTGGTCGCAGTGGGTATCTTTGGGCCGCCCGTCGCTAGGCGTTTTGTCCGCGCGGCGCAAAAAATGACCCAGTGTGCAGCGCCCCCGCGGCTAATCCTATTTACTCCGGCAAATAAATTATAGCGGCCGACCACTAATATGTACGGACGGTGCTCGGCGCGCGATACTAACTGCTCTGTTACTGCTACATTTATAGTGGGATTTGCCACTTGTTGTAGATTTGTTGTATCGGTTAGTATTACGACGATATACGAGAATATTAAGTTTCCTTTGTGTCATTTGATGGCGTATTTTATCTCACCGTAGGAACGCAATGGAATTGTATAGGTAAATAATAGGCTTCCGGATATTGTATCTCGGAAGTCTGAATATGAGCAAAAGAGATAGATAATAATTATGTAGAATGCGTCCGAAGACCGAGTGCAGGTTTAGTATAATAATGTGTTGCCTTGATTAAGTTATTATAAGAGGCGCTTTATTTATTTTAATGTTCTACATATTTCATTTAGTTTCGTGGAAAATCTTGTGACTTCGTAAGAGAATGTACGCCATATTAATTCCTATATTTAAAAAAAGAACAATATCAAAATTCTGCAGTTTAAAAAAAAGTTTTTTTTTTTTTTAACTTTGCCCCCACTTTGAGGTTCTCCTGTATCGTGGGTGCGTTTACAAACTAAATTATACAGCCAGACCCGAAACAGCTACTTGTAGGTTATACAAATATTTTTTCCATGCGGGAATCGAACCCGCAACACGCAGTGCAGCAGTCAATTGCTTTAACCACTGCGCCAACCGTGCCGCCAAATGGCTATATATTAAACGGTGGCTTTAGGAATACCATTGTATTTAAATAAAAAGAGATTTTTTAAATGATCGGACATAATTACGAGTACTTCTTAAGGCTTGTCATGAGCTTTTGATAGATTTAAATTAAAGTCGGAATCAATCAAAACCATAACGCTTTACACCAACAATATTATGCAATCACCATATTATTCAACATCCTCCCCAAATATCTATCACTATTCGACAGAGATGTGACGAGCTTCTCTTTCAATCGACAATATCAATTAAGCAATCAATACATGCTTATAAAGGGTTATTTCTGGCGGCTCTTCTCTACATCTATCACCGCACGTGTGTGTTCAATGAAATTGTACGTAAACAACTGACAGTGTTGCCAGATAAGCGCGTCATTATCATAACACGACGCTCAGGTGATAACGCGAACAGTTCCTGAGTTTGTCCTAAGCTGCGTATCTACTTGAGCTGTCTTCGGACGAGACGCCTCGACTACCTCTGGCTTGTAGATACGAAGCGAATAGCTTCTTAGACTGAGATAAGATATAAAAAAACCGGCCAAGTGCGAGTCGGACACGCGCACGAAGGGTTCTGTACCATTATCTATAAAAACGCCAAAAAAATCATGTCTTTATGAGAGCCCCCCCTAAAATAAATATTTTATTTCTTTTTTTAGTATTTGTTGTTATAGCGGCAACAGAAATACATCATCTGTGAACAGTTCATTTGTCTAACTATAACGGTTCATGAGATACAGCCTGGTGACTGACGGACAGATGGACAGCGGAGTCTTAGTAATAGGGTCCCGTTTGGGTACGAAACCCTAAAAAGTATTATAGAGCGGTGAGCCTCAGGTTAAGTTAACGTCTCCACTTGAGAAGTCTTTGCCGAGGCACCGCTTAGACACGACGATGCCTCTAATATTGAATTTATGGATGTCACAGCACTCACTGCACAAGAGAAAGCGAAGCTTATAGCATTCTAAGAGAAAACAAATATTTCTTGCAGTTCGTTAAAAAAATCAAGCGTCAGTGAATAGAATAATCACGAAATGCCCTTTTCCGGCTTCTTTACAATTTCTTAAATACACGCTTTACTATAAAATTAAACCATTTCTCCCACATTTGTTTCTGTCTGGACGTTGACTCACATCCACCGTGCGTGAGTGTTCAATGAAATTGTTTACAAACAACTAACGGTGTTGCCAGATACGCGCTTCATTATCATAATACAACGCACAGGTGATAACGTAAACTATGTGTGTGTGTGAAACAGAAACACGTGTGAATGTGGGTGAATTTACGAGTAGCCAATAGCTGTCTTGTAGTAAAGTTCAAGGTCAAGTTAAATTAATTTTAGAACTGGCTACAACATGTTGTGTGTATGTTTTTAAACACAGATTGTGTTTGTAGGAAGTATATTTTGTTTAGCTAGTATATAATACTAAAATGTTTTGTGTCTACGAGTCTACGAATTTCGTAGCACGTGCTACGCGGGTTTTCAGATTTACTGCTACGGCTACGCGACTACGGAAAATTCTATTTTTTGCTATTAAAATGCTATTTTAGAATTTTTATTGTATGTTCACGTAACGCATCACGATACTTTCCTTTCATGATGCATTATACAATTTATCTCTGATATGATTACAATAAATTGGAATTTAGACATTTTAACCATGGTGTTTTCTGTAAACCTCTTTCTATGTAGGTATAACCTACTTTAACTTTAATCTTAGCTCATAACGAAAACATATTTTCTCCAATGCTATGTGTACCAACTTTATTCGTAGCCAGTTAGACTTTATTAAATATCTTCGCATAAAACATTCCATGATAAAGTTTTAAAATACTCCATATGACGCGACGCATAACAAGCGTGTTTGCATAAGCATTCTTCGAACTGAATCCGAATTGCCGTCATATAAATTACAAACTTTAGCGTTTAAACATGAATAATTTAATATTCTAAAACGTTCGTAGACACCGGCACTATAATTCTAAATTAGAAATTCCATCTCACACATGCGGCGCACACAAAAAAGATAAATAATTTCGTGCCATTTCAATAAAGCCACAATTTCACGGGCGCGTTGGCGCGAACTCGCGAGTGTTACAATTTAATAGAACTTCAAAAGGCCTGCTGATTCCACCACAATTCTATCAGCTTAGCACGAGATCCCGAGCATTATGCGTATAAAAAGCGGTTATCGCGCACCCTGCCCCCGCAGGCGAGCGGGGAGGGGGCGAGCGAGGCGAATAGGGGTACAAAACGGATACGGGACGATACTACGCGAACTCTAGCGGAACATAACTTTTGAGTAACTTTTTAGGTTGTTTTAAGTACATTGCTGTGTTGCTACGGAAAGTACCCGGTAGTTTATTCGGATGCGCGCATTATAACGCTCCGATATATTATTGAGTCGTTGTTCTGTATCGATATGGTTAAAGTAAAACACACGACGTGTCTTCATTTCGTGCGTTTTGTTCAGAATTGCTGATGACGTTCTAAGTGAGGAAAAGTAAAATAAAAATGCGGGAAATGAAGAAACTGTTGTTACTGCAAACAGCTTCGAGTTCAAACTTTAGAAATCTTTCCTTACATAGACCGTCCATTCAGAAGGCATGGGAAAAAAACTGAAATGAAAATAGAAGCGGAGGAAAATGTTGGGGGTTTATATTTATAGTTTCAATTAACGGGCTTTGCACGCGCCGCCCGTTTGCCTGTAAAGCTCGTTATTAGAATTTAAATAATATATAAGCCAACTTTCTAGAAAAAATACACTTTCGAGCGTTCCAAACTCGAATAAATCGAGCTGTAAATTAGCGCGAGTATAACATTCATTGCTCGAAAATTACGGCAGCATAAAAGGCGGTCGTCAACAAAATTTAATTCGACATTCGTTGGAAAACGCCTCATTTGAACGACAATAATCAACGCATAAAACAGTTTAATGCGGTCACTTTAAAAAAGCTCGCGATACGCAGTCACTGCGCTTTCGTTCGGTACAATTAAAATTGCGCACTGTCAACGCTTTGCGATTTAACAGTGACTATTTAGCGACAATTACGTTACATCACTGTCCATTGTCCTGTAGCGATTAAGCTTCAAATACAATGGTCCAATCCCGACCTCTAACGAAGCGACTTCGGCTGTTTCCGCCCTCACTTCGGTTCGCTCAAAGAAGCGTAATTTGCGGTTACGAAAATTGTAGTCGCTACGAATTTTGACGATGTTCGCCGAAGTTTACCAACTGCAGTCGTTTGAAAGTCGACCTTCCAACGGGTTAAGTCGAGTTGACGAAGTTCCGGGTGTGTCAGGGTTAATTCGACCGGTCAGTTTAACCCCTATTGGCTCGGATGGGTTGGGATATTAAATAGCACGGGATAGTTCACTATTGATAACATTACTTTTTATGGGAGTCCTTTTGTTGTGAGCCCTTTACACAGAGATTAAATTACATGTGCGTGTATTTCATTTCGTGAAGGTATTTTTTGGTTCTATTGCGAATATTTTTCTCAAAGAGGATATCATCCGGGCGATAGTAATACGACATGTGAAGAAACAAATAGGATTCACACAGCGACAACAAAAAGCCCTCCATCGAAACCCGAACATACAAAGAAAAAACCGATTACAGTAAGCCTTGAAATAACGGTAACTTTACCCGTCTATTAGCAATATTCTGTTCGCACTGAGTGCTGCGCAATTATACGTTGACAAAGCTCGGCAAAGGAGGTAGGGGCCCTTTGTTATAGCAACGCCAATAATGATGGCATAAACTTTACTAATTTTGCTACAGACCGCGAATACTGCCGCACCAAAGCCCGGTTCACATGACGCGTCCTAATTGTCACGTGGCGGTAAAAATTCTGCTGGAGACTTTTGGTAGAGAGAAAGGAAGTGAAAGAAAGAAGGAAAAAAACATGCGTTTATGTGTTTAAGTGTTTCGTGCTGTTTGATGTATGAAGGTGGTAATGTCAAAAATAAGCAGGATCTGTTTCCGTAATTTTGCCGCTCGAGACCGTTCCGCTTAGTCACATTACGTTTTCCTGATTTCTTCTTGTCATAAGTCAGTAGTTATGCTCATGAAAGAAATTTGACTGTTACACAACATCTACGTAGATTTATGTAATGTTTAATACCGATGGAAATAGTTATTTACTTTAGAGTAATCTTTTCAGCTTCAGCAGCAGAAAAAAAAAATAGTGGGTCTGCAAACCCCACATAACAGCCCAATTTTAAAATAAATTATCTTATCTATTAAATTAGTAGTCACACTAACAATTATACATGTTGTATGTTAAAAGAGGTGATGTAGCCCATTTAGAATAAGATCTTTTTGTTAACTTGTATTAATCATTCTGTTCAATAAAGACCTTTAAAAGGAAAAGAAAAAACTTGTCATTTCATTTAGTGGTAGACACAGCTTAATTTTATGCATGATCTCTTAATAAAACATCAATAAACTGAACACTCAATAGTCAATATCCACATTCTGCACTCCGCTTTACTTCGTATATTGTTTCAGTAGCTACTTCAGAGAGCGATATCAATTGCTCGCTAACTATGGCTGATAAAACGCGTTCGCCCTTTGACAGCAGACTCGGAACTTCCCTTATCAGTACTCTCGTTAAATTCTAACAATACAACGAACGTGGGTCTGTATACGTAGCCGTTGTTTAGAAGGCTAGGAAACTTCAGTAATACGAGTAGGTGCTGTTTTATCGGCGATATGTTTAAGCGGCACGTATACAGCGAGGAATTGTGATTAGACATGCTAACTACCGGCGAGGTTCTATAACTAAACGTTATGTAACGTTAAGAAGTTTTTCTTTTTTTACGTTAGGTTTGCTTAGTAACATGGAACGGGATTTAGTTGAATTATGCTGTGGTAATAGCAAGCTGTGTAGGTAAATTTGTTAGAATTTTAGGTTCATGAGGAACAGGGTGTAAAGTTCACTCATCCACCATAGAAAAGGGAGGATCCTCCGACCAGACGGGTGTTGTGTCTGGCGGGCAACTGCCCAGGTGTCGATGTCGGAGAGTCTTATATATGTCGTTCACGCCGTAAACTCTAATTGCGCGATGCAGGATTTGTCTGACGTCATGTCTTTGATGCGTAGTACGTACGGGCGGTGTAACCGCTACAGAACGTATAAAGTTAAATTATTTTTGTAATTTCGTTAGTAACAAATGAAAAAGAGCCATTAACTTAACTAGGTAGATTAACTACACGATTTTAAACCCGATACCTTATTGCTTTTCATTTAACTCCACCAGCACACTTTGAAATCCGCTAACGCAGGAAAAACGAGCGATGAAAACAAATCCCACTAAAAAGTCTCAAATTAAAAAGCACGAGCCAACAACTGCAGCTCGCGATAAAAAATCATTAACGCCAAACATTGTTCTGGTGGCGTTGAAAATCGCGATTATCGCTAAGTCAAACGCGGAGTTTCGCACCCACCCCAAGGACGCGTTAAGCACGGCCCGCTCTCCCCCAAAATATAGGCACAAAAAGCCGCTCATAAGTAATTCACCTGTTAAAGCGCATGAAAATAATGGCCGACTACCAATTTCAGTTCTGCTTACTCGTGAAAAACGTTCGCTCGAACGAGATAATGGTATAGATTTTAGTGCGTTTCAGTTTTGCAAGGCAATAAATATGAAAACTAAATTGTAATATACCCGCAAGTTATATTTCAATTTATTCGTTCTTGTGGATACTATACCATGTAAGTTACCTCATAAATTACAAGTAATAACTACGTTACAAGAATGTTAGATGATAAATTCTTGAATTCTGAACTTAAATGGTTTCGCCACTATGTGGCTTGAAGAATATTTTCAATAATTTCGGAACATATTCTGCGGATGTGTATTAGGAACGTTAAGTACGACATTAAGGTAAAGACCTTTTATAATGTCAAAGATAGAGTAGGTCGGGGTGAAATGTGACCCCACTAGAGTTTACACCAGACACTCATAGTACGAAGTAAGAACGAATTTACTCGAACCTACCGATGTAAAATGTGAATTCAAATAAATTCCTTTAATACTGTAGTTGGAATCGTAAAATATAAGTTATGAACTATTTTTCGTTTCATTAATTATCATTTGCTGTCATCAATTTGTTACTGTTAATTACCTATTAATTTATAAATACAATCTAAATTAGCTTCGGAATGAATAATTGTAAAATTAATTATCATTTTATTTAACGCTAATCGATTAACCTACACAGTACTTATTAATGTAGCATAAGGTACAAAACAAATTATATAAAAATGTCGTCTTCATATTTAATTGCGAAAAACTCTCCAGACTTTGTTTTTAAACCGAATGCCATATAACAATGCTTTTTCTTGAATAATAAGAGGTGGTAGTCTGGCTTTTCCTTTAATACCAGGGAGTCCGCAAGATTTCCTATTAATTATTTAGTATTCTGGTTCGACTCGCGATCTCTGTAGTCTGAAGAGAAATGTTTAGTGCCAATAATTGCAAATACAATATTGATACTTAAAAATAATCATATTTAGAGGAACTGAAAATGTACTTTAAATAAGAGAATTTGTTACACAATAGAAAGTTGTACAATTCCAGGGAAGGAATATGTTGCATTTCAATTGTGTTTTATAATAATTCAACGATGAAATTAAAAAAAAAAAACATTCGCAATGCTTTAGACGTTTTTTTCACGCATTTATTTGTTTTTCAGAAGATTTTTTTTTCGGTACTAGAATAGGGCGATCAAAACTTCATTGGCTTCCACACACTGTATCGGCACAAATGCACCGTGTTGTCACAATTAAAGTTTTGTTCAAATATTTACTGAACATTTGTCAAAGTGTCCGTTTGCTTACGTTGCGGCGCCTGGTCTCAACTAAAGCTTAAGCGGTCACTTTCCACGCCAAGCTGCACTCGACAACGAACAGTTAAGCGCTCGCAAATAAACAGACTTACTGACGATTTCATTATATATTTATTTTAATTGATGGATAGAGTATTATGTTATGAACAAAGAAGTTTGTGAGAAAATAAGAGCAAGTCATTTAAAATACAAGTGCACCTCTTTATTCTGAAACATTGTTGAGCAATGCAAAAGTCAAGGTACAACTCAGTTACTAAAAAGCAACAAGGAAACATAAGTGCGACTTAAGAACTTTTCACAGCGAAACATCTACATTTATTCCAAGTTCCAGATTCTCACACCAATTAATTACCACTTGAAACTTCACAAAAGTGAGGAACTAAGCGACCGCTCAAATTGCTTAAATCTTTCACGGCTACAATGGGAGGACAATAATTGTTAAAGAGGTTCGTACACTCGGCAAGATGTGGTGCGACGTGCGAACAATTGCGCGGGCGAGCGAGTTGGTCCCGCATCTACAGGGTGTATCAGAAAACTTGGTCATATTTAAGGGTGTGGTACATACCATAGAATTGAATAACTTTCTCTATGGGACCAATATTGTCATCGTGATAAAATAATCAGCTGTCCCATACAAAACTTCAATACCTACTCGACCCAAATGTCCAGCTCCAATTTGATGATCATATGCTACAAATATGACAACACATTTCTAATACTCGCTGTAGGTTCGAAATTCGCGCGGTAGTTTCGGGTGCTACGCTGCAATGGTCTCGGTGTGCAGCGTCCCTAAGCGCTTAAATCACGATCATTTCAGTTGCATATTCTCAATTATTGTCGGCTCCCGACGACTTGCGGGACTTTGGGAACGAAGCCTGAGCTCCTTAATTGCAGCGACGCTACCGCCTCTTGATATAAATTGAGACACCACAATCAAGATGGAATTAAATTTCAGTATCGGTGTTTTCGTCGTCTTGATTGTCAAAACACAAGCATTTGGTATACAGTAGTAACTTTGTTTAGATGAAGTTTGAAATGAAGTAATTTACTTATTAGTTACTTTGTCTGAGGAATACGTTGAAATTTCACTGATGGCTTAGTTAGAAGATAATATGTAGGCATTAAAGCTTAAGCTACGGTTACTACAAGAGCGGTAGCCGCCGGATAGCGTCTGCAACTTACCGGCGAATGACGTCACTAAAACGTTATATAAGAATGTAAGTGGGAGTGTTTTCCTAGAGAGCGTTTTTTGACAACGTAAAATAAAACCCCGCTGCCATCATTTTCATGACACTATAGTCGCTATGTGGCAGCCATCCACCGCTCTTCTAGGAAACCGTAGCTTTAATATTGATTAAACACTAGCACTTAGCCCGCGGCTTCGTTCCCGTGGCCTTTCCCGCGGGACCCGTTATTTTTCACGGATTAAAAAGTAGCCTATGTTACTCCCTGAAAACTAAGCTTTCTAATGGTAAAAGAAATTTTCAAATCGGTCCAGTAGTTTCGGAGCCTATTCAATACAAACAAACAATCAAATCTTTCCTCTTTATAATATAAAGTTATTATCACTTTCGTTAACTCATTGACGCTTTCCTTAATGGTACTAAAAGCCCTTATGAATTCGTCAGTTAACCTCTCTTCAATTTATCAATCATTCGCTGCAATTACAAGTGAAACAATAAAAACGCCATCTAACGCTGCGATTACTGCGTTATAGTGTTTTTAAAAGAACAATTAAGGAGCGGAACTTATCGCTACCGGGTCAGGGTTACCTTTTGTGAGCGAGCTGTTAGCACCATTCGCTATTTTTATGGCCATTTGTGCTTTCTGTTACAATTCTACGCGCTAACTCTACGGTAGGTATTGTTGGAAAGGTCGGTGTAGCACCTGGGGGTAAGTATTTAAGGAGTGAATTGATTTAAACATGTATTTGTCATTTTACTAACGAAAAAAATAACTTAAAAGTGGTTTTCCTTTCTGAGACTGAAACTACTTAATCTATATAATTATATTAAACACAAAAAATGTTTCTACCTATGTGCGTTATAGACTTTGAAACCATCCAACCGATGCGCCCCAAACTAGTTTCATTTGAAAGGCGATTAATGAAAATAATGCGAAGATGGTTTTAGGTAGGTAGGTGTGTAGGTATTTAGGTAGGAGGTAGGTATGTAGGTATTTAGGTAGGTATGTATATAGGTAGGTAGGTAGGGTAGGTAGGTAGGTATTTATGTATGGTAGGTTGGGTAGTTAGGGTAGGTATAGGTAGGAGGTAGGTAGGTAGGTATGTAGGTAGGTAGGTATGTATTTATGGTAGGTAGGTAGGGTAGGTAGCAGGTAGGTAGGGTAGGTAGCAGGTAGGTAGGTAGGTGTGTGTGTATGATAGGTAGGTAGGGTAGGAGAATTTATTTAAGGAAGGTTTATGTAAGAAATCATGATGTTTTCTCAAGTCGTAAAAACCGTACGAAGCAGGGGTGGGTCACTAGTATTTTATATTATGAAGATGAAAGTAGAAAATGAAATGAAATTGTTTATTCTGTAAATAGGATATTGAAATCAATTTTACGTCATATTCAAAAAATTAAAAAAATTGCTAGATGAGTTCGGCGTTTCCTATTATGACTACTCTGAGAGGATAGGCCGAAACAAACTCAGAGGTCACAGTCATTGGTCAGACCATAATGAGGACTATGTAGATTAGTGTCACACAGATTTGAGTGGACCTGTCCACGTCCAGTCAGTGCAAGCATTTGTGGAGCTCAACTCGACGAACAATACCAAAGAAAGGACGTTTGGGTAGGCCGCATAAAATACTCAAACTGCCAGGCCATCATTAACTGAGAAATAAAATATTTATAAAAGAAAAGAAAATAAAAATAAAACAAATATATCCATATAGTCCTCACATTCAGAAAAAATAAAATAATATAATAGTTTACAAAGTAATTGTGTCATTTTGTATGTAATATTCAACAATGTCAATGTTTATATAAAACAGTATATTTTGATGATTTTACTGAATAATTATAATGTCAAGTTTTATACTTTCATAACAAGTCAAGAGCGAGCAGCTCAGCCCCAGCCTTTCTTATCTTCTAAATAATCTGAAATTTTATAGTATCCTTTTTTACAAAGTTTAGTTTTAATACAGCTTTTAAATCGTTTAATGGGTAAGTTTCGCTGAGACTGTCTTTGTATAAATACGTACGTAATACTTATATAAAGCGATACGCCTATCATTAGGCGACATTAGGTGCTCAAAACTTTACGATGTTTGAGTTCAAGTTAAGGATTTTCTTCGCGTCTCTGTAAACGAACTCTGGAATACAAGTCGACGTTACAAAGTTCACGGAAGACGCAAAACAACCGTTCCGTATAAACAAAATAATAAACGAGTTTCAGAATTTAATAGCTCAAAGAATTTTCAGCTCTGAAATCTAGAAAATTGTTAGACTAACTTCTATCTGAAAACGCTCTTGGAAAGTTATGAATTTATTTTTGGGTAAATAAATTGGTTTAACTCCGATCTCGGTGCTCATTTCTGAATTGTAATTGGGATGATGTTGATTTTTTTGCTGGGTTAAAGGTATCCGAATTACTAACTTACTTGCAGAAGGTAACAAATGACCTTCGATTAATAAAAAACAAAAATAGTCCGTACTTTCAGTTCATCAATACCATCGCCATTTGAGTCCGAAACTAAACGAAAAATATCGAAACATGTAGTAAATAAAACCATCAACATACACAAACCATAAACAACACCTGGACATTTCAAAGGCAGATTTAATGACACCGACCATAAATATCACTTAAAAAAATTACTACCTTGTAAAGCCATCACTAGAACTATTAACTAAACCTATCATTAAACCAGTGGCACTTCCCTCACGTTATAAAAATTTCAGTTCCCCGTAATAAATGTACAAAGTGTATTGGATAGCTCGTGCATTATACCTAGCATGTCTGATACCAGCTTTTGAAGGAAATAGCGCGCCTACGGAGAAGGCCAGTATTTCCGTTCGGGTGGGGGGAGGCGAAAAGGGGGGCGGTGTAGTCGGCCATTGCCGCTAATCGAGCCAGCGGTAAAACGAAGTATCTGATTTCTTTGAATTTGATTGCAACTTATTCCATGAAAATGGTAGGTATATTCATTAAGAACGTTTTGTGTTCCGCCAATGAGGATTATGCTAACGTCAGAAATTAATTTTGATTGATATTTTAATTTTAACATAACATCACGCCTTGTTTCCCCGAAGAGTTGGGCAGAGGCGCCAGTTATGTTTGAAGTCCCATGTAATAGGGGGCGAGCCTATTGCCATCAACCGGGCACAAATCCAGACTCCGGGCTACTACTAAGAAATTCCAGATAGAAAAACCCAATAACACTGCCCGACCCGGGAATCGAACCCAGGACCTCATGCTAAGCAGTAGCGCTTGCAACCACTAGACCAATGAGGCAGTCAAAAACCAATGAGGTTTAATTTTAATTTGACAGTTAAACGTTTTGATTTGTTGTAAAATGGTTGTAATTTTAGTAGTTTCGAATTTTGTTGTTCATTTACTGGTTTATAACACGCACTATTGACAAGGCAGTAATTAAGCTTGCATAATTAATAAGCTATACCCACCCTATATAGACCATATAAAATTTCTATAACGGGCATATTTCCGTAACCCTAAAATCCAAACCTACTTACTTTATCAACCTATTAAAAACTAGACCTAAATAAAATTCAATACCAATTTAAATTAGTAATCAACCAACACTTACCTACTTAGGCTATTCAGTGTGTATGTGTATAACCTATAGCCTCGGCACGATGAAGGCATCCATCAAATGGCGTGAACCGTAGAAAGCTACCGCCGGCCACTTATCAGATTTAGCCCTATTTGCTCGCCTACTTATAAGTAATTTCCGCAAATCGATTTGTTTTCTGAATAGGTCGATAGCGAGGAGGTTTCATTGTGGGAGGGTTGTGTTGCGATAGGCATTGTAGTAGAAGAGGTTAGTTAATAGGTTTATATCTTCAGGGACGTTTGAGGTTATTTTGAATTTATAGTTAATTTTGGCCGTTTTAACAAATTGAATAGATATTCCAGTTTGATATAACATAACACATCACGCTTGTAATCTCTAACGGGTTAAGCAGAGGTGTCAGTAGTGGCTTGGAGTATGGATTTGTGCCCGGTTGCGCCCTCTATTTCATGGGACTCAAATATGCCTAGGAAATGTGGGTATACTGAAAGTACACCCTGCCTATCACTGATATATCTATTGAATTTCAGACTGAATGTATATACTAGTTATAGGTGTAAGATGAAAGCGCATATCCAAGTCTTGATTTCATGTTCTACAAAAATACATGTCGACCGTTTTCAAAAAAAAAACTCACCCCTCACACGATCGACTCGATTAAGCTGTCGATTTGCGGGAAAATGTGGACACGCCATCATAAAATGTAACGTTTTGTGGAACATTTGCGCGATGCCTACGGTAATGTAATAATTACACGTTAGACCATATTATTTTAACGTTAACTAGGTATATAATTTATTAAGCGAGGTTGACGATTATTAGACATTGTTCCACTTACATGAATATTGGATAAATAACTTGCAGCTTATATGTGGAATTTGTTAGCACCAAAAAATCCACAAAGTTTAAGAGCCCCGTCCAAAATCGACAGCCTAACAAAATAAAAACGCTATCCAACCAAATATTTACACAAAATAGGTACTCGAGAATTCAAGGGTTGAAGTACAAAATCCGTGCTCATTAAAAACTTTTCAACGCTTAATGAAAATCTTATTGAACCGGCTACGAGTGCATCGGGACTCCCCTCTCTCCTCTTCAACGGGGAGAACCGCCTGAAATGGCCCAGCTAAGTGTATTACAGTCGGATCGCTGCCTTTCATTCGACACATCAAAGAAGATCCCGTTCGTTCGCAACTAAATCGAATCAGCACAGCTTTGTTTCTAGACTCCAGTAGGTAAATTTGCAAAAGGATGGGTCCGATATTGAGAGATTACTGCCTTTCAAGTAGATCTAGGCCGTTTGATTTGTAAAGCAGAATTGCGTAGAACAGGTGTATTAGGATTATTTCTATTGTGGAAATATAGTTTCAGGAATAGATCAGAGGTTTATTGGGTCTATTTAACCTGAAAAGTAAGGGATAGAAATAATATTTTGAACAAGACCAATTTACATCATATATGTACAAAAGTTATTTTCTACGAAACTGTGTTCAACATATTATAGTAAGAGTTTATAAAATGCCGAATAAAATTCGAGTTTTGAAACATCAAGAAAGCGAGTAACAAATTACATTTTACAACAGGCGCGCCAGTAAAAGTGCTGCGAACTTAATATAGAAGTTCAATAATAGTTACGTTTAATATTTCTCGAATGACTCCCATTTGCCCCGTTTCTTACAACTAGAACAAACTCACTCGCTTTGAAAATAAAACCTCTGGAAGTTATGGAGCTAAAAATTCGAACGAGGATCGGTCCGTGGGACCGGTGGCGGGTGGTGGTGGTGGTATAGCAGGCAATAAAGCAGGCAGGGTTAATTTCAGTCGCGTTGGCATCCACACTGGCGTTAAAAACTAAACCAATATACTCCTTAAAATTACGGCCGCGCCGCCCCGCCGGGTTACGTAAGCGCACGTGACCCAAGGAGATTTTGGCAACCGGCCGGCGACGGGTTAAGATGTACATTGACACGGATTTTTAAACTTGTACCCTAGGTACAGTTTGGCAGTATGTAGTCCCGAGAGACCTGTCCTGTATGTCCATAAATTGTTTCAGCTTCAACATTTTTGTAACAAATATATTTTATCAAAGCTCGCTTTTCAAATCTTGTTGGTGCATGCCTTTGGGAGTAACCTAACGTTCTCTAATACCACTGAATAAATAGCCTTATAAAACTTAACATACAAATACGATGCCCAATTACAATGAATAGCATAGTAACGTCTCTATTACATTTTAATTTGGCACTTTACTGCTTTATAATTTTCCGCTGCCAACAGGAAAACATTACACCCGCATAAATTCATAGTAATCAAACCTAGTTAGATAAAATTTAAGATATCCCATCAATTAAACCGAATCTAATACTTCCGCTCCAAAAGTCCAGTTCAAACGCGTTTCCCATTCGATCCGAAATTGTTTTCGCAATCGGCGCGAGGCTGGCGAGTTTCCCAGTCCGTACGTGTCTGGCGTACAGATGGACGTGGGAGCAACGCAACCAATAGTCCGACGGGCCGCCTCCTGCGGAACTCTGCGGAAACGGTCCCTTGCCAACTTGTCATTATAACATCTCGTCCACATTACAATATATTTAATTCCCATTGTTGGGAATCAATTGGGTAATTTCCTAATCGTGCATTCATTGTTTTGTTGCGTGAAAAGCTATTAACATGCGCATTCTTGTTAAACTGTGACGTTGTCTACGTGTGCACTGAGTATAGAACTATGCTAGATCTCATAGTTAAAGGCTGTATATATACCTGGCTGTCAACCTCGTCTATTGTGTTATTTTTATATACAGCGGACGAATTTAGGATTGTCTCGGGAGTCAAATCTGACGATTAAATGTAATGGGGAGGTTATTCTCTGCAGTTCAAAATAGCCTCGACAGCTGGCGGTTGTACCGTCCGGGAATAAACATCTATTATTATTTAGTCTGATCTAGGAAACTGCTTCTTATGCAATACTACGTGGAGGAATATATATACTGGGATCTATATACTTAGGAGTCAATAAACACATCGCATTGGGTGGTGTATGGTCTTGATAAGTGCGAATGATATTTATTCAAAGCGAGTGCAAATGCTAAGCACTACTAAAGGTTAAGAAAACTTCTATTTTTAGCTTACTTTTGTCTTTTTCAAACTCCTAGAATCTACCTGAAACGGAATTCAAAACATTGGTATTATAAACTAGTAATTAAAAAGGTACGGAGAACAGATTTTGTGTTAGGTACTTGTTCTCATTTTTCTTTCTGTTGTTAAACACAGCTGGATATTTTATATACTACCAGTGTTCTGTAATTAATGAGAAGAACGTGTGTTTTTGTTCCTGATATTTGCTGTAGTCTGGAAGGCAAATAAACTGCGTTCTGCGTTCTCGCTGCGATGAAGCTCGCGTAGCGTGAGCGAATCAAAACGTATAACGCAAAACGCAGGAACGAAAGCTCTTGAACACTGACTTTAAAAATTAAATATTTTTACTATACTACATATTATAATTAAATGAGCAATATTTGTGCATATATCTAAATATTTGTAATCACGTTCTCGAAACCGGCTCTAACGATTTCGATGAAAGTTGCAATATAGGGGTTTACGAGGGTTCAAATCGATCTAGCTAGGTCTCATATCTGGCAAAATTTTCTCCGTATTTCCACCCGAGCAGAGTTCGTTATTTTAAAGTTTATTAAAAGATGGCCACCTTAGAATAATGACATGGCAGCATGGAATTAGTAGGTACTATACATGGAATTAGTATAAGCTATCCTGTACTATTGAATAAGAATTCTCTTCCGAGCGACCAGGCACTTTCAATTGAAACAGCATTCGTGAGTTGTGTTATTAAGATGTTCGTCAGGCGAGCCCTGGGCAGTAAGCCCCAATATCAGTCTTTGGCATAAGCTAGGGAAACTCCGCAGCAGTAAAGTAATATCTAAATCGATAAATATCGATTATACAAAGAAAAAAATATTTGATGTTTTTTTTCTGGGGTCAATGACCACAGGTAGTGTAGTTACTTGAAGTAGTTGAGAAAATCAGTTTTTTCTTGTTTTGCGTATTTAGATATCGATAACCATGACGTTTGTGAAGTTTTCACAGAAAAAAATCTGATTTTGAAACTGATATTTCAAGTAACTACAGTCGTAGACCCCAAAAAAGCCATGTATTCGTTTTATCGTATTTAGATATTGATACCCATCACTTCTGCTGAGTTTCGCTGGCTAATTTATCTTGAACACGCAGTTCGTGCCGATACGAGAAAAAATAAATCTGCCTAGCCTTTTCCCAACTATATCGGGGTCGGCTTTCCTTTTAACCGGATGCAGCTGAATACCAGTATTTTACATGGGTCGACTGCCTATCTGAGCTCCACAACCCAGTAACTGGGTAATACGATACCCCGTGGTAAGACTGGTTGTCAGACTTTCGGGCTTCTGACGACCCGTAACAACTGTCAAAGATCCACGAATGACAGCCGGGCCCAACTGCTTAACGTGCTTTCTGAGGCACGGAGGAGTCTCAGTATGTCAAAATGGTCACCCATCCACAGACCAACCTCGGCAAGCATAGCTTAACCTGATGGATCGACCCGTGCGGCAGTTATTACTTAGTCACGAGCTTCTCGCGCCGATACGAGAGTACAAAGAACATAAAATTTATTATTAAATGAACTAAACGCTATAATGGAAGAAGTTATTCATCTAAAAACTCCTATGAACTAGTTTAAACCCATTTTCTAGGATTGATATCTTGATTGCGACCTGCGTGGGAACTAACAGCTGTTCCTAATGTACTTTACGATTTCTTTTAGTCGTAAACTTGCATAGAAACTTTACCGTTGTGGATTTACAAAGGTAGAATTTTAGGTTGGAAGACGATTTTAACTGAACTTAGTAGCTAGTTAATTTAAAGAAATTTAGGTGCTGTATAGAGGTACTATTCCGTAGCCGACCGCAGGCAGCAGCTGAAGGCGACGCGTCACCGCGACACGACTGGTTTTTATGAATTTCTTTTTTTAAATGCCTTCCGTAGCTAGCGACACGTGTCTTCATAGAAATACATAAGGATGCAAAGAAACCAGACGTATCGCGGTGACACGTCACCTGCAGTTGCTGCCTGCGGTCGGCTGTGGAATTGTACCTTTGTAAATATACCTATTACCTTAAATTAGAGATTTCATAAGATCATTTCGTTGCAGCGAGGGCACTAGTCACTTTTCATA
Source organism: Xanthia togata (assembly GCA_963853775.1). Classification (NCBI taxonomy): domain Eukaryota; kingdom Metazoa; phylum Arthropoda; class Insecta; order Lepidoptera; family Noctuidae; genus Xanthia; species Xanthia togata. The sequence continues at coordinate 22,771,301 of OY970794.1, read as the reverse complement.
TAGGTTTCGAAACTGGTCGGAAACATCTACACTAATAATATAAAGCGAAAAGATTTGCATTTTTGTTTGTAAAGAATATACTCAAAAACTACTGGACCAATTTTTTTAATTCTTTCACCAACAAAAAGCTATATTATCACTGAGTAACAGAGGCTATCATTTATAAAAATATCACGCGGGCGAAGCCGTTTTTTAAGACAAAACTTTCCCAAAAAAAAAAATACTAGAAAATGTTAATTCGCCTAACATTGACTAACAATAGATTGAAGTAACCTGATTTAGATCATAAAGTAAACAACTACCAAACAATAAATATCCAAACACCGACCCAACTTAGACAGAAGCCGGCGCAGACCCAACACTCTATAACAGCCAGAACGCGAATAGACTCGTGTGAACGGCACATCACTAATCGCGTGCACCGCATGCATAAACATGAGCGTTTTAAGACAAGACTCGTCTTAACAATTGGGTTATCTATGCATTCTATGCAGTTTGCGAGTTGCCCTATTATTTTCGTGCTGACGCCGTCACGTCTGAATTCACAGAGTAAACTTGCAAGCGTTGATGTTAAATAATTTCCTGTTTATTTGACGGCTGCTTTGGTAGCGGGTTCTAGAGGCATGCCTGTAGAGATTTTGTACTATGTTTTGGTGGGTTGACACTTTTTGTTGGGCAAACTTTTGTAATGAAAGTTGTTATTTTATACTCTGGAAATATATATATATAATAGGTCCTCGAACGCAACAGGCATAATAAACGGATTCAATTTGCCCATTGGAAACGTTAGCAAACTATTAAAGCCATTAAATAAACATTGCAATGCATCCGAAAACAAATCGACATTGCAATTTTACGTTGCCTCTGCCTCGCACCTCGACTGCTACTGATCTAAAAGAAAACAACAATTCGATAAAAACAAGCCGTAAATTACTTGTTTTTTTAGTACTACGGTTTATTCCAGTCAATTAACTTTTACAAGCGCATCTTTTTTGCGCGGTGCTACGGCGTAGCCACGTAGCACCGTAGTCCGTACAGCCGTAGCTTCTTTGCAGGTCAGCTACGGCTACAATGTTTTTCTAAACACAATTCGGTTACCACTTTATGATCAGTTTTAGTGCCAACCAAAGCTGTATACATTTTATTTCAGTAATTTTATTTCTCTGCTTGGTATGTATGCTTCTTTGTTAACCTTTAGGAGTGTATTGAAACCCTTTGAAGATATTTGAATGTCGGAGGTGCTTAAATGAATGAATGTATGTGTAGTGGAGTAATAATAGAAGATATTTAAATCAACCATTTCCTGAGAAAAAGAGAAAGACCTTGATACCTAAAACAATCAAGAGAAACAAATTTTCCGACGCAACAAAGCAGCTTGAAAAAATAACAAACCAGTAACAAAACGACAAGCACAAACATTTAAGAATAAATAAAAACCCGTTCGCACTGTACGCGACGTTTGCGCGAAATATCGTCGCGAGGGAAGACAATAAAAAAAATGAACAGCGGAAAGTAACTGCACACAGATGGCGCCACCGCGGAAATATATTAAGTAAATTTAAAAAACGTATTCCCGAACGCGAGGCAGGCAATGGCGCGTGTGAAATTTAGTATTGCGCTCTTTGAGATCTGTTGCCGTAAGGCGTGAGAGGAATCGTAATACTCCATGTTGCTTTACACTTGCAGCATCGAGCATCCTTAGTTTAGTGTCACTGAGCTCAGATTTCTGAATGACGAAAATCCATTTATCGTAATTCCGGTTATTTTTAAGGACAAAAAATCCTTTAGAAAATTTGTACCCTTAAAACATTTTCCTTATTTGTTGCGCCATTTAATAACATGCTTTCCTTACGAATTTATTTTATAAAACCAATTTTGTACCTAATATTCAGGACATCAAAAGAACCGTACGAAAATCAAAACAGAAACTAAGTTCCAATCTCAACTACTGGAAATTTTCCGATCGAAATTGATTCCTATAGGTTTGGTTCGAAATGTTATCGAAAATTGAATTCTCTGTTTAAGCACCAATTATGGCAGCCTGGCTGTCGTCTGATAGCGAAACTCAACTCAATCGTAATTATTTCCTTCTCGGAAGAAAACTTGAAGCGCGCGTTAATTGTGGCCAAGGTAGACGCCGGTTTACACAGGACGATACGATATTGAGACGGGATCGATACGATTCACTGACATATGACTGAGCATTTAGCATTGTAGATATCATGAATAGCTAGTTTGTGCGGTATCATTACCAAACTATTTTTTTTGCTTTTTATTTATAAACACTTATTTTAAAGAAAAGTTTTGTTTTTTATTTAGAACAATGTATTTTCGAGATGAATTATATATTGCAACGAAATTAGTGGTTGCTATCCGTAAGATATCCGGTTTATATTCCACAGTACAGTCAGAATAGTCAGTATATTTTTTTTTCTGGTTTCCGTATGCCAGTAGGTTGTCATTGATATTCACAGTCCTGTACCTATTCCTTTTGTAAGTTAAAAATATTACCTGCTATTACATGTTGAAGTAGAAACGTCTATTTATTTGTTAACCGTACAACGACCGGACACCGGAATATATCAATTGAATTAATAGAATTACGTTTTGGATGGGACAAACAAAGTATTGAAAACATTTTTTTGTTGATATTTTATTTAATTCAAACAGTGCAATGTTGCGTTGCTTTCAACTAAATTTAATTTAACTACGAAGCTGTATGTTACATTTTATTCGTATAAGATAAATTAATGGTTGTGCTTACACCTACTGAATTATATTCAATGGGAAAAGTTATTTTGTTTGACCTTTAAAACACAAACGTAACTTTCGAGGTATTAATTAAGAGGAGTAGGAAATTCATAAAGGACTTTGAAATACTTTGTGAAAATAAAATTACTTGTATTATATATAGGTGCTGTCTAACAACAGGACAAAGGCCTCTTCTTAAACAGAGAAGGAAAGAGCATCGAAACTTTAATTCAATAAGTACTCGTTTCGGCATGGCAGTAACAAATTGAAAAATTGTTAGTATTAATTCAGTATCTTGAGTTTATTCGCAGATAGATGGGAGTCTCCAATGCTGCGACATTGGATGAACCTCCACACTGTTTAAAACTTGTACCTATGTCTACTAACACTAGTATCTAAGACCATTGTTACTAACACTATGGGCGTAGCCCGAAATAAATGATATAATAATAATATTATTTAATCTCAGACACATTTACAAGCTGTCAGTGTTTCAAAGAACAATAAAATAATTAATTTTCGTCTTGCGTCCAGGGCGTCGCGTGTAAACCGTCTTTCGCCATGGACAAGCAGGAGGTGAGACCGTGTGACGTCATTAGCAATCTGCCACGTCGCTGTGCTCCCGGCAAATTGGAGCAATTATAATGTAGGCACAGTTTGTTTTGTTACAAACCATCGCCCCTCGAAACAGTCGTAATTTTGACGACTAGCTTAGTTTAAACGACATCAAACCTATTAGAACGATCTCAAACATCTTTTCATTTTTAATAAACGAGTGCTCAAGAGATTTTCGATTGTTTCTGTTTTAGATTTTTGCTTACTTTATTTGTGAATATGAAAACATCGCTTTTTTTTCGGATTCTGAACTGTTTTTTTTATGATGGTCAGATAGAGTAATTCGTTCATGTAATATTTAAGTAAATTATGCGTATTAAACAGATTGAATGTGCCTTTCCGTAGTTTCTGCCTTACTTCATTATAAAAATTCCGGAAAAGTGAACCGAACGCAAAATTAGATGACACCATATTACACCATATTACATATCAACCCTATCATCAGCAAAATATTAGCATTCACATGATCAGCCTCCCAAAACGAAGTCAATAAGACATGCAATAAGAGTAGCAACAAATAGCCATAATCTAGGGATACAGAGATTGCCCGGGTAGGGTTGCCCAAAGCCAGTTAATTAGTACAAAACTTTGCAGTCATCGGCCGTGCGGCTTCGGAAAAAGGAAGCCATTCCGAAGTACGGACGATTGTCTAACCGGCCTTTGTAATGAACGGATTAACGAACATATGCAAGCTAAAGTTAATGGACAGTTAGACGGACATTTTATGTGAATATGAACAAAGATTTATGGTTGCTTCAGCCTGTAAACTTCGAATGTCGATAATACATTACATGGTGAGTGAACAATCACGCGGTGTTATATATGTACGTGTTTATGTGAAGTTAGGGAACTTCATTGTGTAACAAATTGACTACAAACTTAATTAATTCGTAAATTCAAATGACAACTATCTTTAGTGGTATGTGAAATAGTAATAACTCGGCAAAATGGTGTAGATCATAGTGTGTCAATTAATTTTCCTGACCGTACTTAGATGTTCCTGAAAACATTGCGTTTGGACAAAAAAATAAATATATATTATGATTATTGTTGTATATTTGATGTAACTATCAGGAATGACTATAAACATTTTTCTTTCTTAAGTTAGTAATTCTCTAAAACAATTCAAAGTAGAAAAACTGACCTTTTCTGCGCCAGAAAAGTACCGAAACACTTGTTTACCACATTTAATGACACACATCGTGCTCATCACAGAATTCTTTATATACTTGAAAGGCATGTGTAATGCGTACCTTTATTTCGAGTTAGCTCAACAAACAAATAAATTTTGTATCCTCCGCGGCCCGAGTATGTAAACAAAGCGATTTTCCTGTGTATTTATATACCAAAAACACACGAATAATTAGACATTTTTGTAAATTAGCTTCCATGTTTTTCAATTATCCTCCTAACAATGTTCAGTGTGGTTTCATGGTAGAAAGAGAAAACGATAAAAATAGGCAGAAAATAAATTACCTCTTTCACCCACGATTCACAGAAACGAATAGATTACGTTATAGGTAGCGTCCTCAGATCAAAGCTGTTATATGATTATTGCCCTTTTAACTGTTCATTGTTGCAGTAATTGTTGACTAATCAGCGCCTTTACACAACCTAATATTGAATTAGATACAAGTCGTGTTTCTTATTGGAATGGGACATGAAGACAATTTCTTAGTTTTCAATCAAATCTTAAATGACAACGTTCGTAGGTACAGTTCGTCTTGTTCAAAGCCAAATATCATATCTAATAACAACCAAACCCCTCAATTTTTCCACAAAATAATTTAATTCTAGCTAACTTCGTAATGAACACGAAATTCCTCGTAAACTATCCTGGGAGACGTCAATTACTTAAGTTTCAAATTAAACCACTAGTATCGTCCATATTATATAGTAAGTACGTCGACGAAATGGCTCAATCTTTGAACCGGGTAACAAAGCAACGTAATACTCAAGTAGCTTCGTTTACTACCATTCTGATCGTTAATAAAGGAACTATGGAAACTATTGATCGGGGAATTTACGATAGATTGTTTGAAGTCAAAATGTGAGAGCTCTTAGCGGAATTAAGTAGGTAACAACTTCATCTTAATATTTTGTTAATGGTGAAATTGTCAAAGTAGGCTTAGCTTGTGGGAACCACATGTATAGCAGTATAGTCAGTGGGTTGGTAATAAGTACATCTTCAAAATATTTACTCATTTATAGGACTGGGATCCAGCTACCACAACTAAAGTTTTAACATTTCTTGGATCGAAATGCACCAGTAAGCACTTTTGCTGGTTTGACATGTAGTAGTAATTCGCCTATGTTTGACAAAAAGACTGAAGAAGGTACATTATTTTAAATAACATCTGGTCATTAGGTACAGCAAAAAAAAAACTCGAAAAACTCGAAAAAGACAAAACACTACAATTCTTAGTGGTCCTTACACCCACGGCCACGTGACTACTCGACTGGACTGGCTCATAGCAATAGCCAAGAATAGCCCAGAATAGCCTACTAAATGAACTCAGTACACGTTACTTAATTAATTTCAACAATTCACCGTACTCCACGTAATAAAGGAAGTTAGGTTGCGAAACTTGAGTTTTTTAATTTTCTACAAAAATGTCGACGCTGCTTTTAGAGATCCGCATTTGTAAATATGTAAATGTTTACCTAGCGTTCCCTGCATAACTTTTAGCTTCATGTTTTTTTAAACTTTATTAAGTTGCTCATAGATTTAGTACGTAAATACTGTAGGAATAAAAGACTGCCCTTGCAAATGAATAGTCCATATGCACAGTGCTTTAAGAAGATTTTTAAATTATTTTTTTTCACAAAGAAAACATGCTAGCTAAATGGGGACACGAAATCAAGTATTTTAATGAATAGATCTGTCAGTTAGAAAAATAAAATGTGATGTCCGAAAAATAGGCGTCTTAAAACACAGTGAAACGGTATATTAGGTAAGACTTATTGCAATAAAAAAATGTGTAGGTAAAACGATTCATAATTCAATTAATGGAAGCTATTTATTGTGGGTACGTTTATTATTACCAACCTATTCATCATTCAACCGTCTTTAAGAAGCCTTGAAAAAACCCATTTTCAGCTGGAAAACTTCGCGAGTAATATGACTCATTCTGTACCTAATTTAACATGGAATTTCATAAAAATAATATATTTTTTCGCAGACTAAAATTTCTGCTTACAAAACTTCTACAAATAAAATTCAAAATAACAGAACGATTCGCACTTATTTTCTTTTTTCTAAGCAATAAAAACTTTAAGCATTTTACGTTTTGCGAGGACTTTTGGACGAGAATGAGACAGGTATATAGTTTTAAACAAGTTGAAAAGAGATCGAAATGGGAGGCAATAAAAATAAACAGCAACAGTTGAAGCCGCCTGTATACGTCATACAAAGTAACATTTTCTTTGGATGAAAGTTTTTGAAGTCGTTTTGTAAGGATGAGACTTTTAATTAAATATTATAATGGGACAACTTTGTTCCAAATAAATTGTAAGTTTTGTTAGAATAAACCAATAGCAAAAAAATAATTCGGTCATATGCGATAGGCGACGCTATGTATCATTTATTGGAACCGATTCCGGGATATAACAGAAAAAAGAAATGCTTATAACCCAACTCGAAATGGAGACCAATTTTTTGGGAAGTACAGTTATACGAATTTCTATGAAAACAGCTGTATAACTGGTTCCCGAAAACCGCACCAAAAACAACAAACTAAAATATAAAACTCCAACCCAATTCTCCGTTTAAAATATAATTGGAAATCAAACTTCGACCATAAACGAGTACAATTGCGAGTAGAACTGCCTCCCCGTCTAATTACACGGAGATACCAACCAGATATCAATAGAAGATACCTATTTACAACGATACCAACTGAATGATAATATTATTTTATACAAGTTCAAAACGAAGTTATCGCGTTGCCCCGGGCGTCCGCAGTCGCGAGATAAACTGAAATTTCTCATTCCGACACAATAAAGTTTCCGGAGTATTTTTTTATTTCGCCAAATATTTCAAAATACTTTTCTATTTGCTTTAGGATTTTGCTAGAGAGTTTTACAAATTGTTTCGATGTGACTCCCCAAGAATAACGGGTGGACGGATTGATCAGCAGAATGAAATTCAGATGAGTTTTACGATTGGGAACTCGAGAGAAATTCTTTTTTTGTTTTGCATGAAGAGACTTTTTGGTGTTTTGTAACGGTTGGAGTAGCCGCCGAGCTCTGTTTTGTTCCTTTTTTATTTAAATAGTAAATAAAGCTTCGGGCGTTATTGAAATTAAGTTTCTTTTTCTTTTAGATAAGAAAATTTCGTGATACGGACCAATGTAAATCTATCGATAACGAAGTAAAAAAGGTTATTTATTTAACTGAGAGATTAAATTATGAAGAAAAACACAGAGCTACATAAAAACACTTTTATTTACACAACCATATTATCTGCTTATGCCGCCGAATCCTAAAAAAATATCAATAACCGAAAAAACGGTCAAACATTAAACATGGAGCCGGATATAAGCAGATCGAGATGCCCGTCCCTTGGAGGATAACAGATACTCGCAAATTATAAGTGGGCGTACGGAAAACGACTCCTTGGGCGATCATAATAATATCTTGAGCGAAAAATGGTGCGAACGCGGCGAGCAGGGGGTTACGCTGAGCGCGGCGTAAGTCATAGGCGGCTATTTGATTTAGACATCATCAACTTCATACAATTTCGATATTAACCGACCCCAAGCGATCTTCTTTTATTTTTGTGGCGAAATTCTCATGTCATCCTCAAGGGTATGTCAGTCTCTTTCAGAATAAACCACACGGTGGCTGTCTTGAGCACATAAAAGAGGGATCCTGTGGAACACAGTGGTACCAATATAGCCATGGGGATGGATTAAGTTGTTACCAATAATATAAAATAAATTCATATTTTAAAATAGTCACGAACAAAAATAGTAATAACTATTTTTGTTCTATAAACGAATTAATCTTATTACAGTGCGACTGTTTGAGTGCATTTTACTTCCCAGAAATAAATAAAGTATGTGACGTTTTACAACGCCCACGGAACTAAAATAGTTACAGTCTGATCTGGATAAGCCCACAGAAAAAAACGTAACTGAAAACTCATCTAGTACATTTCCTGATCTATAAAAAGAATTTTAAAATGGTTTTAAGTCATGAATGCGACTGCCATAGGTCAAACGTTTATCGCGGTTTACAGATAGCTTATAATTTATACAATGGATGGTATTATCAAAGGGGTTTGACGTTACATGGGATACCACATGAGGGCTTTAATATTACAGTGGAGAGGGTAGGGCCGATACTGTACATATTTTTGTCTACTGCCTACAATAGTGCTGGATAATAACAGAGGAGGTGGTGTAATTTTAACACTACGTAGAATGACATATTGACGGCGAAGTGACAAGAAATTCTTACTGCGAACAATTGACAAAAGTGAAAAAAAGTGTAATTTTTTGACAAGTTAAATTGATTAATCGACGTGCCAATAACATCTAACTGTCGAAGTCAACACATGTCCCATGGAAGTTAGAATGGTAATCCATAGAGTCTATGGCATAGACTGTTAGACAGGGTGGTTTACTTAGAAAGTATTTCAAAATTTTGTTTTATTTTGTTGAGATACTTGCGATTTAAAATGTAGTTAAGAGTTATTACTAGAACATGCGAATTTGATCTTTAAATTCGAAACGTTGACATCGATATTGACTTTTACCAGGAATTCTCTCGAATATTTTTTACTTACGTTTTATCGTAGGACAATCGCGATTCTATTTTGTTTTAGTCGTGTCTTTGCCTTTATATGGGAGTAGTGCAGTAGCAGTAAAGTCGCGACACACAGCATGGCTCCATAACATTTCGACCAACGCGCGATTAACTTTGTTTATAGGGATGATGACTGCGGCAGAACAAAACAATTTTGTCCGTCAGTCATAAAAAAATATTAGACACGTATCTTTTGCTCTATCATATTAATAAAAAATGGTTTAGATAAAACGCATTAAAGTTGGGAAGTGGGGGCTCGCTACGTCACAAGTCAGTATAAAATCTTCTCTTATCTACCGGAGAGTGGCGTCATGCCACATTTTAACTCAATGTATTGATTCCTCCTCTTTTGATTACGTAAAAAAATACATGTCCAATATTTTTTAATAATGTACCTGACGGACAATTTTTTGTTGTCAACATCTTTATTGTCACCTTTATTGTTATTTGAAAATGTTTAAAAGCGTTTGAGTATGTTTATAATCTGACATAATATTGTTTATCCTTTGACTAAGTCCTCATTACAACAGTTCCTCTATAGATCTAAATAGACTAAAGTCGATCTCTTAAATCGCTTCTACACTTCACCTCTCCTATAGTTTGTTACTTTAATGTTTATACGAAGCCGTCGATGTATGTTACCCACTGGGACTCGAACTGATTACTCGCCGTCTGCGGGTAACGATCTGAGCCAATAGTGATACAGCACAATATACTGTTTATAATTTAAAGGGGTTAGAATTGTTCTGCACAATACGGTTTTGCTAGTACTCACAACTCTCAAGTTTTGGGGGGGTGATGTATAGATATATCTAATCAAATTTTTAAAAGAATTTAGACTAATATTTTACATTCAAAATTCAAATTCAAGGTAGTCTATAAACCCTGTACATAGTATAAAACAAAGTCAGTTTTCGTGACAGTTTTTTTAAAAGATAGTACACATAACATAACATCACGTTTGTTTCCCCGAAGGGTTGGGCAGAGGTGTACCTGTAGTAGGTACACCCACATTTCGCCAGTTATGTTTAGGTCCCATGTAATAGGGGGCGAGCCTATTGCCATCAACCGGGCACAAATCCATACTCCGGGCTGCTACTGAGAAATTCCAGATAGAAAAACCCAATAACACTTTGCCCGACCCGGGAATCGAACCCAAGACCTCATGCTCAGCAGTAGCGCTTGCGACCACTAGACCAACGAGGCAGTTAAAAGATAGTACTATTCAGACAAATATTTTACATACGTTGAATGTTTGTTAGTCAGTGACGTTGAATTGGCTGAAATTATTTGAACCAAATTCGGTATGTTTGGGTATTCAATAAGCCCTGGAATATATGATAAAAGCTCCTAATAGAAAACTGTAATCCTGAAGGTAGTGCACGTGGGCGAAATTTCGAAGTTCCTTAGAAAACTACACTACATTGCAAATAATAATAGACATTTAAATAAACCTTTTTTACAGTTCGTTTAATTGATTTTGACCTCTTTCGCGTTTGTGACATGACAAATGGCAGCTACAGTAAACAGTTGGTATAGTAACATGGTTAATACAGAATCCAACTTCACGAGGATCGCTGATGTGAGGGCATGCGCCCAACAGAGCTGCGCATCTTCACGGATAGATCCAAAACAGGTAACGGTACAGGTGCTGGAGTCTTCTCAGAGGACCTCAACATCCACATAGCTACACCATTGGGAGTCCTTAACACAGTGTTCTAGGCCGAATGCATGGGTATTTATCTTGCCGCTTCGGCTATTCTGGCTAGGGAAGTTAAGGACCACTCGATACGCATACTCTCAGACAGCATGGCTGTTTTGCAAGCGCTGAACAGTCACACTGTGGACTCTGGACTTATATACGAGTGCCATCAGCGCCTTAACCATGTGGGTGAACTCAACAAAATAACCATTCAATGGATCAAAGGACACAGCGGTTCGCTAGGGAACGATGCTGCAGATGATCTTGTCAGAAGGGGATCGAGCCTGGCACCAGTGGGGCCCGAACCCATCGTGCCACTCCCCTTCGGTTACCTACGCACTCTGGTAAGGAAACAAACTAGGGATCAGCATCAGAAACTATGGTCGGACCAAGGCGAGTGCAGACAGGCTAAGGAGGCACTACCTTCAATCGATGACCGCCTCACGAAAAAGGTTCTTCGACTAACTAAACAACAGCTGCGTGTGGTTACAGCAGCTATAACTGGCCATGGGTCATTTAATAAACACCTCTTTGTCATAGGAGTCACAGACAGTCCGTTCTGCAGAGCCTGCATGGAGGACGACGAGACAGCAGCACATGTGCTGTTAAACTGCCCGGTGGTCGCTACTTACAGGGCAACGTACTTCGGTAACCCAGGTACCCTACGCGAGATTGCCAATAATACCAAGGCGTTGCTGGCATTCTTTGAGGAGCTGGGGGGGATCGAATGACCGATTTTTCCCACCCGTACGCAAAATACGCGCTTTTTCGTGGAGTTGCGGAAACCAGCCCATATTACCTATTAACTAACCTGTTTTGGGTTCCGTAGTAAACAAGGAACCCTTATAGTTTCGCCATGTCCGTCTGTCTGTCTGTCCATCTGTCCGCGGCTTAGCTTAGAGACTGTTAGTTGTAGAAAGCTGTAGTTTGGCATAGATATACAGTCATATTAATCACGTCGACAAAGTGGTAAACAAAAACAAGAAAAATAAATTGTTTAGGGTACCTCCCCTACATGTAAAGTGGGATGTTTTTTTCTCTCGTCTATCCCATGGCGCGGGGTGTCGTTGGAAAGGTCGTTCAAAGATATTGTGGGCATGTTAAAACTATTTTTCAATTCAGGGATCCGTTTGCGAAATATTAAGTTTTAAAGTGCAAATTTTTGTTAGATACATGTCCCCCCCCTGCCAGCTAAATGGTTATACTTGGATTTGTGAAAAAATTCACAGCAGTAGCATATATAACGAAGTTAAAAGGAAAACTATAATAGCAAGCCTACTTAGGCTTTACATGTTAAACAGTAATAATTGACCAACTTAATTTTGCAGTTTGAAAAACATGTTCTACCATATATTCCGTATGGGAGAACATGTTTATCAACTACAATGTTAAGTTTGTTCTTGGGATAAATTCATCCCAAATAAGGAATCCTTCATTGTGCGTGGTCTGACACGCACTTGGCCGGTTTTTGCTTTTAATGCCATCCTTATGCCTAAGGTATAGAAGTCAAAATCGGTTGAACAGACTGTAAAAAGGTTTATTTATATGTCTAATCTTATTTCAAATGGAGTATAGATTCGTTGGGATAGTAAAAGGATTATTTTGATTTACCTTTTTTCCATCACTACATTCAGTTTCACAAATACTGTTGAAAACTAGTTGAATATTATTATAGATATTTTATTTCTCTTAATATTCATCTAGTTTTCAACAGCGACTAATGAAATTGTAGCTTATTTTAGATAGAGGAGCATTATCGAATTTTGCGATTTAATAACGTTGATAGTCAAATATTGTTTTGATGTGTGACAGGACTGTTATTTAACTAATATGTGTTGCCATGTGTTGAGGAACTTTCCTGTTACTAATAACTTACACAGTCGACCAAAGAGATAAGTCCGGCAAGTTTTTTTTACGAACTATGTTTTTGTACTCATTAGTGTCTTTGACCTCTGAGTATGTGCATAAGGTTAAAATAGTTATTAATATAGGTAATAGCGTAGTGCAAAGGTGTATTTTTTTTTATCTGCGTACCTAACTGTTTTATCGACTGTTATTTTCACTCAAAGCTCGATTAATTAAAATCAATAAATTCTAAATTCTACTGTATGGTAGTCTGTCATTGATTGATTAAGATGTACTTAAACTTAATATCAAAAGGTTTGGTTAGAAATCACGAACCCATTTGCAGGGACAGTCGAAAAGGACCAAACGTTAGTAATCTCAAGGCTCGTCAAACGAATGATGGTCGATGGCGATTTGCATACGAAAGGTATAATAATAATCTTAAAATTTAAGTAGGTGCGATAACTGAATAGAGCTTTATCGTAATTGGAATACTTTTAAGAACTTTAGGGCTGAGATTATTTCTGCTTGGAAATTAATAGACTTTTTAACTTTTTGTCATCATCATTTTATGGTAGGTATGTAATTTAATTACAATGCATGTATCATGTACTCATTTGAATAATTATGGATTCATGTAACGCTATTTGTTTAGGGATTTCACAATTAATTTGTAATACATATAATAAATATCTAATGAATAACAGGGTTGAGTTATAGCCGTTGTAGGCAAGTAAAATAAACAACTTTTCTCTGACGTAGTTGAATAGGGCAAACATAAGTTTATTTAAACAAACTCATACCTCTACAACGCCTTTCAAACCGAACGCTGATTTAGCTAAAATTTAATAACAAAAACGCGCGCGCCTCCCAGGGACAATAACAAAGTAATTTTTCATCCGCACATAAAAAAAATGGTTTCAAAACACCGCCACTATGAAACGAAGGCTCAGTACCTAGAGCATTGTCACGTACAACAAAAGGAAATTCCGTGACGTCAAGTATCACCAGTTTAAAACGATAAAAAATAATGCAAATTCACTCCTGTGCCGCTTTCGTGATATAACGCCGGATCGTTACTAAGATAACGGAGTTTTTCCGTTAAATCGCACCTCTTCAGTACTTAACGACAGTGTCCTTCGTTAAACGGAAGTGATTCAGGTAGTCGTTTGTGTTTGACTGCTCTTTTTCATTTGTAAAAGTATTTTTTAGAGCGTTTTCACAATGAGTTTTTGTATTGTTATTGTTAGATTTAAGGTATATCGGATGGGGTGAGATGGTTAATGATGGCACCGGTTTCTATGAGAAGCAATGTAATTATGCTTGATTGTCTTGTCGGCACGGTTGGCGCAGTGGTTAAGCGATTGACTGCTGCGCTGCGTGTCGCGGGTTCGATTCCCGCACGGAACAAATATTTGTATGAACTACATCTAGTTGTTCTGGGTCTGGCTGTTTGTGTATGTGAGTTTAAATGTTTGTAAACGCACCCACGATACAGGAGTAATTCGAAGAGTGGGGCAAAGTTTAAAAAAAAAATGCTTGATTACATAGTTTTTTTTTTACTCGTACGTCGTATTACCTACTTGACGGTGTGTACCAACTGCCATTTACTTTACTTTTAAACTTTTAGAGGCATGAAGAACAGGTTGTACAGTTCACTCATCCTCCATAGAAAAGGGAGGATCCTGCAGACGGACGGTTGTCGTATCTAGTAAAGGTTGATAAGGTAATGCTTAATCAAATGCTCAATCATTATAACACAAATAAAATCCTCCACGATCAACAGTATGGTTTCACCAAAGGACATTGTACGACCGACGCCGGTGTTACCTTATTAAGACACATTTTTAACGCGTGGGAAGAGGTCCAAGACACAATAGGATTTTTATGTGACGTTTCCAAGGCGTTTGATTGCGTCGATCACGAAACCTTACTCTTGAAACTTGAGCATTACGAACTTGGAAAACTTGCGCTCAATTTAGTAAAAATCTTATTTAAATGATAGACAGCAGCATGTTCAAATAAACGGTATCAATACACTAGGTTTAAAAGTAAAAATAGGTGTGCCACAAGGCTCGATATCGGGTCCATTTCTCTTTTTCGTGTATATTAACGATCTACTCCATTTATTAAAAAATCAACCACAAATGCTGACGATACTTTCTCAATTTTTAAGGTAGATAGACGTGCTACAAATTTTGACGACGTAAATAACGCCCTACTGCAGGTTCAAAATTGGTTCACTGCTAATAATTTAGTATTAAATAGAAAAAATAACTAAGTGTATAAAATTTTCTTTATCTAATGTCAAAAGTAGTAATTGTGGGAGTATTGAATGCAGAAAAAACTAGAATTTGTCGATAAAACTGTTTGTCTGGGGATCACGCTCGACTCAAGGCTACAATGGGGTCCTCATTTAACATCTCTTGCAGGACGGCTAAGTTCAGCAGCATATGCTGTCAGAAAAATCCTTCAGTTTACTGATGTAGATACTGCGAGGCTAGTCTATTTCAGTTATGTTCATAGTATCATGTCTTACGGTATTTTACTGTGGGGACGGGCGGCAGACATCGAGTCTATTTTTATTTATATAGGCAGGAATATAATAAGTTGGGGGATTACATCACTGATAAAAATGCTTGGCTCATTGCTGGTCCTGCTCCATAACCACAACTAATTGATTAACATTTTGAAAATACTGTTGGAGCTGCTAAAGATTGTAAGACCATCTTTGTATTGTATAAACTCAATCTCCTTTGATGTGAGTTTTAACGTTATCATTTTTGCGCTGAAAGAAGCCATGAATACTTAGTAAAACGATGCAAAATCTTCTAAAACAAAAAGTCATTTTACACACTTCATAAGAGAATCTCAGAAATAAAATTTCTACACAGTAATTGTAGGAATAAGCCACATCAATAAATACCAAAATCATTGTTGGCCGCGAATAGGACAAGCTCCATTAAATTTTGCCCATTCTCCTTTAATCCAAATCTGTTCAGCCGTTTTTGCGTGATTGAGTAACAAACATCCAAACACACAAACATAAAAACTTTCACATATTAGTTGGATATCTTCACAAAACTGATATGAATACCGAAATCCAAGTAAATAATGCCTAAAGTGCTTCTAATATTAGTAGAGCAACACAAACTGAACAATGGTGCATATTTACTTATAATATTGATACCATTAATCTTAGATAAACATCGCCGACGTCTCCGGTATATACCCTACTCGTCGGCGAATATCGAGAACAATTTCATTCAGGTCTGTTGTTTGTGAGATAGTTTGAAATGTAATTTATATAGAATGAGGTAGATTGGAAGAAGTAATTAGTTTTAGAGATAAATGGCGTTGCTTGCTACTCTAATTTTATAATGATATGGAAATAAATATTTTAAATCCTTGTAGGTGAAAAAGAAAAGGAATAACATTATTTTACTTTAAACTTTTCAGGTGGCTACTTCTACAGTAGCTTTTAATAAAATTAGGCAAACTTTCAGGAATGTAATTCAGGAAAAAAGGAAGGTTTATGAAAAAACGCTTAAGCAGACTAGCGTTAAAACGTAAAGCCTTCGCCGTAGTATCCAAATCAGCAAGCGACACTAATTCAATTAAAAAACCTAATAAAACTTTTTGGTACTTTTGTTAACGCCCAACGTTTTTCTTAATACCCTGCTTTTATATCACCTGAGTCGTAAGATGTTGAAGATAGCAAGGGAATCCAATCTAATCATCTCGGAACTTTTGACGAGTAAAACTGGGACATAAAAAGTGTCGTAAAATCGACTGGGAAGCATCCGCAACGGGCAACACCGGGAAATGATTTACTTATACACGGGAAATGAGAAATTTTACAAAGAAAAAATTATTAAGATTCATCTATACAAAAAGTTATTTAGACGGATCACGGGCCTGTTAATCTTTGAGTCAAAGCCGTCATTACTGTCAAAGATGTGAATATTTCAAGCAAATTGGGGAAGTTGTAAGAAGGTTCGTTTAGAGGCTGTTTTAATAAGATATTAGACCGGACAGCGCTTTATATTAATCTCCGGAGTTTATGAAATTCCTGGTATTTATGTGGCTATACAAAATATTGATTAAAAAAAATCTTTCGAAATTGATCTTGGGTATTTTGGTTCTGCTTTATAAAGAAGATATTTTGGCAATCATATTATTTCAGACAAAAGGATTAAAGCCATACCATCCCCAAACCTGCCTTACCGTAAGATATCTTTGTGCCCACATACATACACGTATATGAGACTGCTTTTATTAAAGCATAGACGTATATGAAAAGGTTTCCGTAAGGATCAGGTGGAGTCGTTCTAATTACCCGTGTTCTACAGGATAATGTCTTTAATATCACAAGGAACGCGTACAAATTTCCTGTTTACCCCTACAAATGAAAAGTGTATTAAATTTCTGTATAAATCGTAGCTACGGGTGTCTTGCGAGAACTGTTTAGAAATAAAAGTGTTATTTCTCATAGTTTTTTTTTGTGTGTTAAAAGAATTTAGACAAAATCGAACTGGTTGCTAATTTAATTGTATAATTATTTTTTAAATTGTTTTTTAAACATTTATTTTATTTTTTGTGATTACTTGAACTCACACACTGACTTATTATTATTAGTATTACTTATTATAATGTTAGAAATATAGTATAATTTTACAATGTTTGTAAGTATGTGAGCACCATGCATCTATCACATAATTAATTTATGTCATTTCTTCATTTTTCATTCATTTTACCTATCGTGGTATAGTAATCTTATTCTAGGTGCATTGTTTTCACATATAATTATATAATTAGTGTATACAAGATATAATGATTTTTTTTAAAAGAGTAACGGTGGAGTTTCTTGCCCATTCTTCTCCATACGAAAACTACCTTTTGGAATGGGTGACTAGAATCAGTTATTATTATTTTTTGTAAAGTTAGACGTTCAAAAGTGCCTTTTTTGTGCCTAATTGAAATAAATTATTTGACTTTGACTTTGATTTGGTGTTATTCTTCTAAGGATGTGGTATAACGTTGTCTATAAAACCTTAAGGCGAAAGCTTCAGGGTAGCCCGTGAAATTCAAATGTTAATACGTTTTTTGCAATTTGCAGGTGAGTATCAGGTTGTATGTTGATCTAAATATGATTCGCGGCCGTATCAAATATTTATTTATAAAACTCTCTAAGTTCACATAATTCTATTGAATGACTATTTCCTGAAATCATGACATTTGAGGACTATTCTAACTTAAGGAGTTGTATTGCTGATTCTAATGATTATAATTCCTTAAGCCATATTTGTTACGGCCGCGAATCATATTTTAATCAACATACAACTACCTTAGCGCATCTCCCTTAAGAAGAACTTTTTCTGTTTGGTCTTCTTGCACTAGCTAGATAGTTAAGTTTATTAGAAAGAAATAAAGAAAAAGAAAAATCTCTCTAATAAACTTCGACATGAATACTTTAGCAATGCAACTAACAAACAACAACATACATATTATTTATTATACTTGTGCTGACTTATCAAATCACTGCAAACAACATCCATCTACGAGAGTTAAAAAAAAGACAGAAAGCAGGCACGACCCAGAATGGCATGGCATCCCAAACCCTTAGGGAACCTATTTTCGCAGTAAATTTTCATATAAACCCGAGTGTCACAGTCACCTATCTCTGGAACACGATTACGTAAACAACTTGGTACAACGCTCGCAACGTAGCGCACACAACATGGCGCTGTTCGTTGCACATTTTAACCCGACACATTGGCTTTGGACGTGGGTCCTAAGTCCTCACACGAATATAGGACTCGCTTGCAACTGGAATAAGGGGTATGTGTATCCGAATTTCGCTGATTAATTTAGTGTTTGGAGAACAAAGAGGCATTATAATTGTATTTAGTAGATTTGCTGTGTATTTTATTTTCAAACCGATGAATATATTAATTTTTGAATGGAAATGAACAATTTGGATAACACGAAGAGGACGAAAATATGAAAGCAGAAGAAGATATTTATGCTACAAGAGGAAAATGGCTTAAAATAAATACTTTAACTAAACTGAACAGCTTATGAATAAACGCTTGCGAGTATTCGTCAACGACAGCTATGCAAACAACCTAACCAGTTTAATCAAGACACACAGAGACACAGTACCACTAAATGGAAAACAGCAAACACACAGGGTAGAACTTGACAAGAATCCTTCTAACTGCACGCTCATTACACTATAACCGGCAAATTACGTTCGAAGCGATTGTTTACACGTTAGATAGCAAGTTAGTGATTTTCAACCTAAAGTTCCGTGTTTGGCGTGTGGAGTTCGCACCAGTTTTCAACTTGTGCAGGTGTTTGATAATTCACTTATAGGGGATGTATTTAAATGAAAGAGACTTGCATTCAGCAGCTGTTTTATTGTGTTGTGCTTTAGGTTGGATTGTAAAAAAATAATATAACTTTAGTTTATTGTAAAAAAAAAACTCCATATTTATATGTAATAATAGTACCTGGTCGACCAAGCTCTGCTCGGCTGAACATAGATAAACATATCATCCAGGTATACAAACGTTGTATCACATAGCGAGGCTGTGAAAACGGAGAAAAAGAAAATTTTCCCAGATATGAGACCTAGCTAGATCTATTTTTCACTCTCGTAATTATATTGCAACTTTCATCGAATGAGTGTACAGGGTGTTAAAGTAATTGCGCACCATAGCTTAGGGGTAGGTTCAGTATCGATAAATGAAGCCAGAAAAAAAAAACAAGTTCAACCTAATTTAGTACCTACTAACTTAAAATAGCAATCGTTTAGAATTAATATTATTTTATTTGTTTAAATGCTTTACTTACCTACTGTCGAACGCGTTGTCATTTTGTCCTACACTTCTCGCGTCCGAATATTAAGGGCCGGCGCATTATTTGCTAATGAAAACGGCTCGCGACAAATGGCGCTAGATGTGCGCCTCTAACGCTACGATGGTACGTAAATTACAATTCCAATTTTCCCTTAGTACTTGAACGGGTTTAGGAACGTCAAAATACAAAACCTACAAAATAGATCTGGTTTAACTAGTATTCAACAGAAATACGAATAGGTATTTATAGGTTGATCCTTTTTTTTTTTTTGGCTTCCTTTATCGATACTGAACCTACCCCTAAGCTATGGCACGCAATTACTTTAACACCCTGTATATGTATGTATACAAATATTGCTAATTTAAAAAAAATAGTTTTTTAATCAGCCTTTAACTTGAATATTACTTTTGGTACAAAGTGACTTTGTCGGTCATAATTAGCTTTGGATATTTACAATAGAAACGTTATGAATAAGATTGAAACTAAAAAGTTCTAAGTATTTCGAAACTTAAATCTCGTTAATTAAATAACGTACAAGCATATTATATTTATGAATCTATAGAAAGGGCGATGGTTCATACAAGTTAAAATAACTTCTCTTAACAATTATTATGAAAGCGATTATGTCAAAAGAATGAAGAACGTTGGGAAACTGACACTGACCTATCACGGAAATATAATTACATAGCAGAATAATAATACATTATGTATGTAACTTATCCAGTTTGTGGTTATAATTGGAACATTGTTTGTGATGAGTCACTTTGTTGACTTGGTTAAGGTTCATATTAGTCGGTATCTAGATGTATAACTATATATCCATTTTGGAAGACTAAGTTAAGTGACATTGAATGATATTCAGAAAGATCAAGATAATTTAAGAGAAGAATGATTCACTCATGATTTCCAAAGGCATAGAAATGTCCATTATTGTACTGATTTGACACAAATAATTCTTTCACGAGAGTGCCTGACAGCAGTGATAGCCTAGTGGTGTGACCGTCGGACTGCCAAGTCTCGAGGTCGAACTCAAGATCTTTCGGATTCACGTGCGTATTGTAAAATTATCACTTGCTTCGAAAACGGGGAAGGAAAACAGCGAGGAACCGGTATGCCTGAAAGATATTTCTCGACGGCATGTGAAACCAAGTCAGAGGCCATGGGCGGCATAAAAAGTGTGACACCAGGTTAGTCACTAACCACACAAAAAGAAAAAAAAAAAAAAAAATGTTTATTCATCACCACAAATTACATCGTTTTATATGTATAGGTTGACAGGTAGTTTGGCAGAAACTTGTAATTTGTGGGAGATCTGGAGTCTAAACTAAGCCTAGGCCTGTATTTCAGAACTCCAAGCCCCCCATCACATCATAAATAGTGGTTGTCAACGTGGAAATAGTGCGAACCTGATGATGGTGTGTATGTGTATGTGTGTGTGTGTGTGTGTGAATAAAATATTTATTGCATAATAAGTATTTTATGAACATATAATCTTACATAAATAGTATAAGTACGCAAGTGAGTACTACCTAGCCTGCCTACTTGGCTACCTCAAGTAATTTTTCCGTTTCCGTATAGTTTAACTTTAACAACCAATTGATAATTTTAGATTTACACTCAATCTTACTACAATTTGCTATATTTATAATTTTATTTAGTTTGTTGTACAATTCACCTCCACGGAAAGGGAAGAATCTGAAGAAAAAGACGAGTGTGCCTTGGCAATTCGATGTGGTCATGTACTCTGCAGCTCTGTACAAACTACGACTAAACAACGCCTTACTGGACTACCAGTAAGCCGTTGTTTAACACAAGCATGAATTATAAGCAAAAATAAAAATAGCTACATAAAGTTTCAACTCGCCATCCTTGAAAATATCAATCATTCTGACATAATTACTGGCACTCAAACTTTCAGATGCACATGAAACACACAAAAGTGTACTTTAATACTGGCGCAATAAGGCTGCGAATGCATACGCGTAAAGTTTGTAAAAAGTAGTCGCTACGGCCAAGTTGTGTGGAAAGTATCAAGTTTTTGCTAAAGAAGCCTGCCTAGTTGTAGGGATGAATAAATTAGTACACACTGGTGGCTAGACGTAGAGTTTTAAATAAATATTCACTGCAGTATTGTGGACGATAACGCGTGGTCGTTCTGCACGTAGATTATACTATAATTTTCCGTCCCCCGCAGACAAGACGTGACTCTAGTAGAACAATTTCATTGAAAACTTCATTAAAATTGTTCTAACAGTATGATGTCATACCGTTGCGACGCGCCTGTCTGCGGAGCCTTAAAGCTACGAACTGTAGTGACAAAATGATTCTGTAGCAGTCATGTTCTTTAGTACCTAAAGAAAATTTTAGGAAAGATCTAGAAGAGATTAGACTGTGGATTTTTCAAAAATTACATCTAATCACAAAATCTCAGGAAATTATATTATAATAGCTGCTGAACGCGGCTGCAACCGCGTGGACCCTAATTCTTTTTCTAAAATAAAAGTATCTGCTATCTGCCAGTGAAAGTCCTGTCAAAATCGGTCACGCCATTTCGGAGATTAGCCGGAACAAACGGACACACAGAAAAACCGACAAATGGCTGTTATTTTGACATTACAAACAGACACTTAAATTTTATTTATTTGTATGTATGTGGATAAAGCTGTATATATTGTGAAATAGACGTTGCTAGTTATGTTACATTTCGTCCACTACATCAAAAAATCTGCAAACAAAATATAAAGCTCTCCACTGCCCACTAGTTATTTAAGTATATTATCAACAAAACAATATTTCTCCCCAAATAACAGGAAACTTGTAAATTCGTTGATTTATGCGACGAATAGCGACTATGTTTGGTAGTGAACCGTGCGATTATTTATCTCCCTCCCCTACCATCAGTTCCCGACTATACACCGACAAACTTATTAATGCGCGTGGCGAAATAGGGAACTAACGTGAAATGTACTGGGTTTGACATCGTTTTGACATCTTCTCTTGACCTGCAGCGCCACCATTACATTTACAAAGATGTTGTTCTATAAAAGCAATCGAAAATTATGACATTGACGGATGAATTGTTATCTTATCGGAACTAACGTGTTTTGTTGACGGTAAACGAACGCTTTGTAAACGAAGATTATATCTATTGCTTGAATACAATTATGGAATTGTGTAAACTGTGTATGTGCTTCGATTTATCCGTCCGTCGTTATGTGAAAGGTTATCTTGTGTCAATGTGATTTATGCTCGGTTCCTATAAACGAAAACGAATCGTTTTGCTTACCAATGGCAGCAATTTTTTTATTACCAAACTGGGCATATAAATAGATTCGTAAGCTAATTTTACCTGTGATAGCTACTTCCATAAGGGTGGGTCTACTACGCAAAGCTATGAGGTCTTTGCTTCATTATTGGTAAAGATACAAGAGTCTTAATTTTAACCAATAACAGTTCGTATATTATAGGAATCGACCATTTAGGGAACACGTAAACCCGTCGGTCCCGTGTTATGTCCCTGAAAGTTGGTCAACCGGTCCTGTCTATATCAATATTGCCCAGTAATTGGGTCGCAAAAGTCAGATGGTAGCCGTCTAAAATACAGATTTTCAGCCTCTGTGCTCAGAAAAAAGTCAACCTAAATATGCCCAATAAAGTTATAAAAGTCTACAGGGACGATATAGAAAGTAGTGTAAAAAATTCATACGCAAATCAGAAATCAATTCAAAACAACTTTTCCACACGTTTCCATCATCTCACAAAGAAAAAGCCCCGTCTATATCGTATTATTTCAATTCTTTCTCAACTTAATCCTCGTCACATTCGTTCGGGAACAGTTCAATGGAACAAATGGTTATGACAGGTGGGCTACCGTGTAAAAGTGACTGATCTGCTCAATACCGCGTCCACAGAATGGAAAAAAATTGATAGCTATTACGTCAGTCGGCAGGCTTTTGTGCGCGAATATTTCCACCATTTTTTTTGGTTTCAAATCTTTCATACATTGTGGTAAAGTGAGACTATAATGGGGGTTATTTTGTTTTACTTACGTTCGTGGTCTGGTCGGTCGAATGTGGACCTCAGCATTCCTGGAACAAATAGAGGGTGATGTTTAGTGTCGTTAGTTTATAAAGTAGTAGGATACGCCAGTCGCAAACACATTATACTTTTCAAAAATGAGTAAAAAATATAAAAAAAACACATTTATCATTCACTGAATTGACGGGCTGAAACATGAATAGAATTTCCGATACCCAACTACCGCACAAACCTGTTTAATAAAAAGAGGAGTTTAAGTACCGACCTCCTATAAAATATTAATTCATCAATATGGCTACTATTATCCATTCATCATTTTACATTCACACAACTATGGTACAGCCGCTGACAAAAGCGCCAGCCAATTAGTTTGTTTAACGTTGTATGCAGAATGCGCGCGTTGTCATGGCAACCGGTTTATGGTGGGCACGTGTTAATTGCCCGGCCTCTGTCTGAGCGACTAACATTTTGTACCATTTAGCACCTCCCAGCCACGTTCATACAATCGACAATACACGATATTAATTCAAAACGTTTTAGACTCGAAATTCTAGATAATTTATCGCTTTTTATAGTTTGCGAGCTCGTTTTTATGTCTTTTATTCTTTGAACACACTTTTACCTTGCGAAATTTACGACTTTTTAATAATTGACGTACCTACGGTAAAACGATGCGTCGCGTCAGATGAAACAATTTAACTTTGATTGTGTTTTACATTTAAATTCGTTCATTACACGTCTATTATTACGATTTAAGTTCGCCATGAGCAGTAATTGCTTTAATAATTTCACGGTTGAATAAATAATGTAGTAATTTGATTGTGCGCGACAGTACCTAGTGATGTTCTCTTGGATTGGATCACATTGGATCCGTTGTTCTAAGTTTGCGCAAACTTATTATGGAAATGAAACAAAACTTTTTGTGTGGTGTTTTTGAAATATAACAAATTAATAACATAACATCACGCCTGTATTTGACCGAAGGGCTAGGTAGAGGTGTAACTATAGTACACCCACATTTCGCCAGTTATGTTTAAGTCCTATGTAATACGGGGCGAGCCTATTACCATAAATCGGGCACAAATCCATACTGAGAAATTTCAGATGGAAAACCCAATAACACTTTGCCCAACCTGGGAATCGAACTCGAGACCTCATGCTCAGCAGTAGCGCTTGCGACCAATAGACCAACGAGGCAGTCGAAATAGTCGAATAGTTGAAATATAATAAATCAATATGTATATTAGTTTTGTGGTGGGTACCCCCTATTGCATTTTGTTATAACAAGGTAATTTTATAATTTATTGTGGTTACCCAATATTTAAAATCAATATAAATTGGTAATAGGCACTTGAAACAAAATTTTGTTTTTATGAATAACTAACCATGCAAAGCTTTGTTATCACTAAACGTGATCACTAATCCCTTTGAGAAGCATTGTGGTTATGGAAAAGTTATTAATTTCGCAGTGCATTTATGTGCTGATACAATCGTAAAAAAATATAAAAGACTAAGCAAAATAATGAATAAATAATCTAGATAAAAATGTACATAGAATAAAATAATATTTCATTCCAATTAGAGTAAATACAAAATCGAACAGTTTTGTACGTCGTTAGTAGACACAATGTGTTATAAAAAACCTATTATTTGTATGTCAGTGTGATTACAATCAATTCTTACATTTATATGTTTTAGTTAAAACACGCATGGGATCAATAAGTGGTGATGAATTCTTTGTTTCAATAAATATTTCAGAAGGTTAGGCTATTTAACATCGCGCTATGACCTTCAGGAGCTGAGCGAGGCGGGTAAAACCGCGGGACACAGCTACGCATCTAATAAAACATAATTATGTTTCCTCAAATTGTAAGTTTACTTTGTTGGTATTATGTTTGTGTAAGGATGTTTACATAGATTAACTTAATGAGCTGAATTGTATTTTTTTGGTTTAAAATATATACCTACCGCAAAATTTCAAGTACCGACCTTTCTCCTCGGTCCACAGTACCGATCATTTTATCTTCCTCACTGGTCGATTTTGAGGTACCGTGTTTGACCGATATGTTGAACGCTTGGAAAATGGCATGTCCCAATACGGATTTGCCTGACAACCTGTGCTCCCAGAGATAGTAGGACGTGCCGGTCTCGATATTATAAGGAATACCCTGGTAAACACGTCACCTAATACTGTTGAGCGTGCCCGTCTGCTGGCTGTGGGAGTCAGGCGCTCCCGTCATCCACCATAGGCACTGTGATGGATGACTCAACGTTTCGGCTCGCAACGTGTCTCCGCTTGGGCGCACCTTGTGTTGCTCCGCATCGGTGTCACTGCGGTCAAGCTGCAGACAGTCTGGGGCACAATGGCCCGTCCTGTTACAGGAGTAGGTACAGGTCGCATTGCACGGCACGCGTCTCCTTTCTAAGGAACTTGCCGACTGGTCAACACTTCACGTGACCAGAGGGCTGGCTCGTTCTTTGGCCAAAGAATTAGCATTGCCATTCAACATGGCAATGCTGCCAGTCTTCTGGGCACTTTTCCGGATGACAGCGATGCGGACGAGTACTTCGACGCCTAGGTGTCCGTTTGTTTTTTTTAGTTATTTGTATAATTAGTTAGTCATTGTATTTAGTACCTAGTGTAAATAGTTAACTGTGTTAAATACTGTAAAACATTTTATAATCATCAATAATGTAGGTATCTACCTACTTACAACTAGGTAAATGTTGATATTTATTATATTTATTTTTGCGTGAGTATAGATTTCGATGTTTTTGTTGGTATATTTCCAGAAAATAAGGCAAATAATTTAAGTTAATGTTTTGTGTTGAGTAATGTAAATTTTGCATAGAATCATTTTTTTTCTAACTGAACAGACAGCTGTGCTGCTGGGGAGTTTGTTGCGCCACTTCTTCTTCCCAGCTAAAGCACTAGGAAGTGGTGAAGGGTGGGCGTTTTTGGGGGACTGTCTTATGTAATTTTGTTCGAAAAGTGCTGGTTCTCAGCCTAGTTTTAATAAATGCCTTTTAAATGCCCATAAGCGTTATACCAATAAAACCTCTATTGTGTCTCGTTCAGTGTATTTATAGCCTTTTCGCCTCAAACTATCCCAGGAACAAACAGCACACGAAGTGCATAACACACTTTCAATCACAATCCAAGGGTTTTGAAGGACATTTATCTGTTGTTGCTTCATTTTTAATTCTTTTGACCTATTCAATCTGACTAGCCTTTTCCCAACTATATTGGGGTCAGCTTCCAGTCTAACCGGATGCAGCTGAATACCAGTATTTTACATGGAGCGACTGCCTATCTGACCTCCACAACCCAGTAACTGGGTAATACTATATAATACCCCTTGGTAAGACTGGTTGTCAGATTTTCGGACTTCTGACGACCCGTCAAAGATCCACGAATGACAGCCGGGACCAACGGCTTAACGTGCTTTCCGAGGCACGGAGGAGTCTCGTTATGTAAAGATGGTCACCCATCCACAGACCAACCCCGGCAAGCGTAGCTTAACCTGATGGATCGACCCGTGCGGCAGTTATTACTTAGCCACGAGCTCCTCCTATTCTTTTGACCTATTGTGGTATAATAATTTTATTCTAGGTGCATCGTCTTCACGTATAATTATATAACTAATGTACCTATATAAAATATTTGTAAAACATTTTTAGAGTAACGGTGGAGTTTCTGGCCCATTCTTCTCCATACGAAAACTACTATTTGGAAGGGGCAACTAGCATCAAATTTTTTTTTGTTGTAAATTTTGACATTCAAAAGTGCCTTCCTTATAAGGGTCGGATTGAAATAAATGATGTAACTTTGACTTTGACTATGATTCTTAATCCATTGCTTCAGTTTTGAAAAATACGTCTGCTCAGTAACGTAAATAACGAACATGGTTGAATTCTCAAAATGAAAGGTATTGCGATCAATTATTGTCATTGTATGTGTGTTACGGAATTACCCCACTGGATCAACAAAAATGGTGGTGTTTTTGTAAATTGAAGATAAAAATTCTACCGTATGTTTAATTTTTAGGGGCATGAGGAACAGGGTGTAAAGTTCACTCATCTACCATAGAAAAGGGAGGATCCTCCAACCAGACGGGTGTTGTGTCTGGCGGGTCGACTGCCCGACTGTTGATGTCGGATAGTCTTAATGTCGTTCGCGCGGCAAACTCTAATTGCACGATGCAGGATTTGTGTGACGTCATGTCTTTGATGCGTAGTTCGTATGTGGCGGTGTAACCGCTACAAATTCTACCAAAGAGACCGGTATAAAAAACGAAACAAGAACATTTTTATTCCAACAACAAAGCACTTACGACCGTCGATATCCACATACGAACGTTCGTGTAGAAATAAGTTATGTGCCAAAAACAGATGTGGGGTGCGTAGTGTTTATTATTTCATTGTGTATGCCGATGAACTCGCATCTTTTCGATACCGGGGGGTGAGTGAAAATTCCTAACAAAACCATATTATTATGAAAACATTTTAAGTTTTCGGCGCATCACCACGTCCCCGGCGTATTGTGAACACGTGGTTGGGGTTATCGAAATATATGGATCCATTTTGACGGTTATATTACAAAATGCGAATTTATTTTTGGGATAAACATTTTCTTTTCGAGTGTCCATTTTCGGTGCCGTTGTTTTTTTACTTTTAAGTTTCGTTATTCGGATAGTACGGAATTTCTGTGTAAGCTCTACTGAGAGTTGGTTTTCTTATAGAACCGTGCGTTTACATAAAAATTCTTAAAGTTAAAGTCAAATAATTTATTTCAATTAGGCATAATAAAGACACTTTTGAACGTCAAATTTACAAAAAAAAAAAAAATATTCTAGTAGCCCCTCCCAAAATGTAGTTTTCGTATGGAGAAGAATGGACAAAAACTCTACCGTTACTCTTTTAAAATGTTTTCACAACATCTTGTATCCATTAATTATAGGTATGTGAAGACGATGCACCTAGAATAAGATTACTATGCACTTATTTACAAACATTAAAAAATTATACGATATTCCTAAAATTATAACAAGTAATACTAAAAAGTCAGTGTGTGAGTTCAAGTAACACAGAATGTAAAATCAATTTCATAAAAAATAATATTATACAATTAAATTAGCAACCAGTTAGATTTTGTCTAGATTCTAAATTGTCATATGGAGCAGGACCAGCATGTTTTCTAACATTTTTATCTTGAATATAATACTGTAATTTGTAATATGCTTGTTTACAACAGTGTTTGTAATAGTGTACTTTTTATGAGTTTTAAATTTTCTTTCATTTAATTCTTATATATCACAAGGTATTCTGTTGTAACATTTAACGCTTGGTTTTATATCAATAAAAAACACCAGTGCTTTAATTCATAGGCAACTTTTTCCCTGCTAAAACGTAACACTGTAATTGAGTAGGTATCTAAAAATATTCATCACACATTATGACCAGCTTACCCCGCTGATATTTTTGGCATTCTTTTATAATTACACTTTCATTTCAACACAATTTCATCGTGCCATTCTTAAACAACAAACGCGAAATATTATAAGTATAATGCACTCTGTTTTTCTATGATTCCCATTTCGCAAAAAAATAAGGCAGGTTAAAGTGCATACTTAAAGTGGGCTCTAAAAATACGGTAATAAACACTCCCCCGTTTGGGGTGTGAATGTCTGTTTGCTAATAATCTTTATCCCTCTGTTTTTTTCGTTCAAGAAGTTTTGTATCATCGTGTACAGAACATTAGAGAGATATAGAGATGCAACACATGAATCGTCTGCCCGCCTTTGTATTGTATTGTTCCCGATCTAAACGACCAATTCACGATTACGACCACGAAGCGCCATAAAAGCAGAAATAAATCAAATAGTTTATTGAATAGTAACATCAAAACAATCCGTTGCAAGTTAACCCTCAAACGCGAGCGTGACCGCGCTCGGACCGATCACGACACCAATAAATAACTATTGCGACAAAAACTGACGACAAAGCGCGCGTCGTGAGTCGCAGTCGTGATCCGTCGCACGTGTCCGGACAGATCGGAAGCCGATCGGCACGATAAGATCACGACTCTTTAAAAATAGGACTTTCAGTATACGCTCGCTTAGTTAATTGGTAATTTTTACTTTTTAATTATAACGACTCGTGAAGTTTTAGCGAACGAGGGTTGAATTTCGATTCTTTTAATGAAGCTTGTTTTTCGTTTGAGTAATTAATTCACACAGGGAAATTATTCGCATTTCATTTCTTTTTACGATCAGGGAATTACGCTTTTTTTCATTAAATATTCTGGCGTATTGAGTAAACAATCGTTTATTAAATTTATTTTGCCATAAAACACGAGTTTAATTAACAAACTGTGCTTAAACATTATTCTTCAATCGGCTACCTATTATAAATGTAATGACGCAGCATCATAAATTCCGCAACCGCATAAATGGCGATATAAATCACGAGCGGTCAATGAAACCGTAAAATTTACGTATCATTATAATTCTCTGTTGCGTATTGTATTGATAAAATGTCAAAGTTCATCTGCATGGCTATTCCTGGCTGGCACTGATTGGCAGTAAGAATTCCGATTGAGTGTTATTGGCACTTTGAAATGCAGGAAATAATGTTAAATTAACATATAGAAATACGATAAGGGTACTGTCGCCGTTCGATATTTTATAAATAGACTATTCTGATTCTGAAGTAACAATGAATGAAATAATACATAACATAACATCACGCCTGTATTCCTCGAAGGATTAGGCTCAGGTGTACCTGTAGTACACCCACATTTCGCCAGTTATGTTTAAGTCTCATGTAATAGGGGGCGAGCCTATTGCCATCAACCGGGCACAAATCCAGACTCCGGGCTGCTACTGAGAAATTCCAGATGGAAAAACCCAATAACACTTTGCCCGACCCGGGAATCGAACCCAGGACCTCATGCTCAGCAGTAGCGCTTGCTTGAAATAATATTTCTATAATATTCAATATTCAAGTGTAAATACTTATTTTCTAATCTTTTATGGGAGATATTTCGTAATTCTGCTGCACTGGTACAAGAATCGTAAACAATATTTCTTAAGTATGGTTTAGGTCATGACCTATGTCCATAAATCACTCGCATGATCTTAACGATACGCCCAAATTCGACTTATTGTTAATAAATACCACAAAAATGTTGCGAAAACAAACTATACTTGCAATGACTGTAATATGGGAGTCGTCTCAATTATCAAGTTGGGTTTACAACCGTCTGTATAAGGAATTATCGTTCCTATCTCCTTTATTGCGATGCTATAAAGTATATGTGGTGCCCGACCACACCCAAGTTGGGCGACTTTCCGAACAGCGCGGCACACAAATCCGAACATGGTAACTTTTTACTTAAGTAAATATGTTATTTAGAACTTTGGAAAAATGTGGGCATGCAAATACAAAATCATGGCCGGTAAATAGAAAGGTCTAAACAGTGAAATCTTTCAATGAATCTTCATAACTTTCGAAGACATCCATTGAGTGACATACACGGAAATGGTTCCCTCTCTTCACATTCAAATAGCTGAATATCATTATTGTACATATTCTAATGTCGTAATAGTTAGATCAACAAGTAGATATATGTCTCAACGTCACTCCCTCTATGATTTATGGTCGCCGCGGACTAACTGACAGGACCACATCACTTTTTGTCGTATGAAGTTTTCTTACGAAGAGGTTCAGTAGGTCTTAACCGAAAAGGATATTACTTTGCTAGATAGTGATCTTTCCGCTACACTTGAGTGCTTTCATGGTTGTAATAACATATATCGCGTTGATTCGATTTTATATGGACTGCTTGGGTACTATCGACTGTTTGATTACTACGAACATTTATTTAGAAGTGGCTCGTGAAACGTTAATGGTGGCTTTTATAACACTGTTACGATAAGAAAGGTGCACATTTGAGTCAATCTCAAAGACATAAATAACTGATTCAGATCTAGAAAAACTAGCAGTAACTAGTAAAACAATTTAGTCAACAACGACCTCTGGAACTGGTACTAAACATTCATTCTTTTTTTCTCACCAAATACGGATGCTGCTGCACCCGACAGCGAGCACTGTAAATTAATTTCCAAGTTCTACCACAATTGTATCGCGTTACAAGCGCAGAATGCAACTCTCAACCCCATATATGGGTACGCGGGGCCGGCTGCCATACCGGGCTGGACATAAATGGCCGGCCGTTACCAAACGCGGTGGCTCGGGACAGTCCGCAGCGAACGGGTTAAGTGACACACGCTCGATTTTGAAATACGTATAAGAAAGCTTCGTGTTAAATGATAATTAAAAGTAAGGGTCTGTTTGACCGCACACCTTGCTAACGAGATTTTTATTGATGTTAATTTATTCGTTGAGTATCGATTATCGATTTTTGAGTGTGTACTTTATTATGTCGTGTAGTAGTTGTTTAATGAGTTTAAGATTATTTTCAGAAAGGCTAAAAAGTACTTACAAGACTTAACTTTTAAGTTATTTTATTTATCTTTTACGATATTTAAATATTGTAATAAATGCAATGACTAACTAATTATACAATCAATCAATCTGCCTAGCCTTTTCCCAACTATATTGGGGTTGGCTTCCAGTCTAACCGGATGCAGCTGAATACCAGTATTTTACATGGAGCGACTGCCTATCTGACCTCCACAACCCAGTAACTGGGTAATACGATACCCCTTGGTAAGACTGGTTGTCAGACTTTCGGGCTTCTGACGACCCGTAACGACTGTCAAAGATCCAAGAATGACAACCGGGACCAACGGCTTAACGTGCTTTCCGAGGCACGGAGGAGTCTCGGTATGTAAAGATGGTCACCCATCCACAGACCAACCCCGGCAAGCGTAGCTTAACCTGACGGATCGACCCGTGCGGCAGTTACTACTTAGCCACGAGCTCCTCTCGAGATAATTATACAAATAAATACAAAAACAAAATGTCAATTAGGCGTGGATTCGTCCGTATCGCTGTCATCTGGAACGGTGCCCAGAAGACTGGCAGCATTGCCATGTTGAATGGCAATGGCAGCAAGCTACGTACAAGTAGTTTTGTAATAATTACAGTTACAGGCAAACAAATTGCTTCTCAGTTTTAGTTCAGTTTCATCTAAGAAAATGAAATTCACTTTATTTGACCAGCCTAAAGAAGTTTTAAATAAAATTATCATAATAAAAAAAACAGAAGGTGGGTGAAATAATCCATTAGCGATATTCCAGATTTTTTCTTTTTTTCATTAGAATTCATAAGAGACTTAGTTAACAAAGGACAGAGTTAGATTGGAAAAATTTATAACTTGCAAGATTTGCGCAACTCAAGTGGCGCGGTATTTGCATTTTAATTGTAGCTGGGGGTGGGGTGCAAGTGTGAGCGGGGCGCGACAACCGAAAGCGTTTCAGATCGTGTATTAGTGTGAACAAATATGAACGAACGGATAAATACTAGTTAGCTGCTGTTTTTCATGTCCTGTCGAAATCCTCGTGGAAGGAGTAAGGACGGGAACTAAGAAGTTCAACCACAGATCTTTAGCGGGGTACAAACGTTGTTTTATGTAGAATATTACGGGTTTATGAATAATTTGTCGTGTTTTTTAAATAGCTTCTATGCACTAGAGCATTATTAAAAAGCGTTTTCTCTTTTAAAGAAAATGAAACCCGTTAAGAACCACCTGGTCTAGTGGTCAGAGCATCTGTCTCAGAACCAGAGGTCCCGGGTTCGATGAGGGAATTAATTTAATTTTCTGCACGGTTTGGTTTGTGGTAGGGCTTGTTCTAAGTCCACCTGGATAGCTACCACCATCTTATCTAAGTCTGTCGCCATGACAATAATGTTAACAGCATGGTTGTGTTTCGGCAGTTAGAGGTAAGATAGCCAGTTCCTCTGTGGTTGAGGGTTCCGGGTAAAGCTTGCTTCCACCTTCAGCCTGATAAGCACTTACCATCAGGTGAGATGCAGCCCAAGAGCATAGACGTAGTAAATAAAAAAACGAGGTACCTACTTATCAAATCTGTGAAAAGCTCCGCTATCATTGAGAACTCAGGTTCCATAAAACAGCAAGTAATCTTCGACTATTCATTATAATTTCTGAATTCATGCATATTTTCATCACCACCGGGAATATGCTCAGCTTTTATTAATTAAGTCCGCGTTTGTTCAGATCGATTTTTTATTCTGAAATACATATATTTCACAATTTATATTATATATTGATATTCAAACTAACATAATACAATAAAATAAATATGGCAAAATGGCTATATTTCACTATATTCAGAATCAGAATCAGAACTTTATTTGCTATGAATGTAGGTACAGGTATAAGATGTTCATGAATTAATAAGATATTATTATTATTGAGTATTATTTGCAACTTTGTTCTGGTTTCAGAACAACCACGTTAAAGTTGAATTTGAAAGTAAAGCGCTTATTAGCTATTTACAAAAGTGTGTATTACTTTGCTTATGTACGAGTACGTAGAAGTACATAGAACGAAGTCAGCCACCAACCGCTAAGTGTGAGTTGAGTTGGCGAGTCATTTATCTCTGTCGACGTCGCGATGTGGCCTCGGCTTTACATTAGGCTTGTTGATAGCCGTCGGGGTTAAGTGAAACGTCTATCTAGGAGGGTGTGAATTCGTGAAAAACATGTCAGTTACGTTACTCTCAAGCGCAGCTTTAAAGAGGAAGTTTTTGTATGACGCGCGGAATTGGTACAGAAATATCGACGAATCCATTCGATATTTTTGTTTTAACATTGGATCGCGCTTGAATGCGATGAGAGTCTATCTAAATAACTTTTGAAAATTTTAGTTTATTATTAAACGATTGTTTATTAATGATCTTAAGCTGACGAAATAGTGTTACAATAAGAAAAGAAAGCAACCGACTTTAAGAAAAAAACACTACAAAGTGAAAAATATCTTTAATTTCGGAAGTCAGTGTCTTTGGTTTTGAATTATCGTTTTTGCCACTGACTTCTCAAATTAAAATTATTTTTCACTTAGTAGTGTTTTAGCTCGTGGCTAAGTAATAAATGCCGCAGGGGTCGATCCATCAGGTTAAGCTACGCTTGCCGGGGTTGGTCTGTGGATGGGTGACTATCTTTACATACCGAGACTCCTCCGTGCCTCGGAAAGCACGTTAAGCCGTTGGTCAATCGTGGATCTTTGACAGTCGTTATGGGTCGTCAGAAGCCCGAAAGTCTGACAACCAGTCTTACCAAGGGGTATCGTATTACCCAGTTACTGGGTTGTGGAGGTCAGATAGGCAGTCGCTTCATGTAAAATACTGGTATTCAGCTGCATCCGGTTAGACTGGAAGCCGACCCCAATATAGTTGGGAAAAGGCTAGGCAGATTGACTTAGTAGTGTTTTCTTTGGAAGTCGGTTGTTTTTTTTGTTGTAAAATGTTTTAATTTTTCACTGTTTACCTACCCCACACAAATTAGAATACCATTACCTGCTTTGTAAATAACAGTGACAGGAACTAACTATAACATCATCTGCTCGTATATAGAGACTAAGTGGGAAAATACATATTATTGAAGCTAACTCCAAAACTACCCGAACTAACAAAAAAAGAATTGCCAAAATCAATTCATAATTGGCGGAATAACAAACATACCATAAAGAAACACAGTCGAATTGAAAACCTGTAACTTTTTGAAGTCGATTAAAAAAACACAATCAATGCAAAATGTCGTAGCACGCCTGCGTAAGTTATTTCAAGATAACCTGCCTGTTCCTTGCCTACATAGAAATCTAAAATACAAATCTAATAAAGAAATCTTTTCCTAAACTTTTCATATAAAAGTGGAGAAGGATTTTTATTACAACGGAAACGGTAGTTAATTTTAATGTTGCCAGTAATTAACAAATCTTGAGACCCTTGAATATGGGTAGGAGAGGGCTCCACGACTTAATCGCGCCGGCTCGGCGCGTGGCGTCATTGATGAGCTGCAGCGATTTGGTCATTTAGCTTGTGCAAGTAAGTTTTTACGTATTTGGTTTTTATTATTGAAGTTATGACTATTGCATGAATTTGTAGGGCAGTCTTTTATTTAAAAATGCATAAATTGTAGAATATATTACATTTTCTTAAAAGCCAGAATTTTTTGTACAATAATGTTTTCTTTTATGTTATTTTGGCCATTGTTTGGTAATGCAGCATGTGTGTCGAATTTGTTAGTTAGACACCAAGTTTCCTAACCCAAGGAAGATTGAGTAATAACGTTGAGTACACTAAGATAGCGTTTGCAAACTTCCGTGGCAATATCGCTACCTCTTGCAATCGCACCACACCCTCACAGCTGAAAAGACGTTTTTCTTGGATTTTTCGTAGCAAACGAGTGGAGGTAAGGAAAATTAGATATTTTACCTTTCGCCTTAATGAGGAGTTATCAACGTACTCGAGCAGGGGTCGAGCACTCGCTCAATATCGAGCAATTACCTTTTATGACCCGCTAGTGCCTAGTAATTGTTATTAAAAAGTTTAAGTAGACAGAGAAACTGGGTATGTTGTGAATAGGTATTTGAATTTTGGCTGTAATTTTATGCAAGTTGCTGTTTTTATAAGTGTTAATTTTCTTTTTTTTAACGAAGAAGGTGGACTTTTTCAACCGTCTTCAAAAAGGAGGAGGTTCTCAATTCGGTTGTAAGTTTTTTTTTTAATGTTTGTTACGCGATTAATTCGCCAATTATGAATTGATTTTGATGTTTTTTTTTTGTTTGGTAAGGCATACTTCAGTAATGGTCCTGTAGCGGTTACACCGCCACATACTAACTACGCATCAAAGACATGACGTCACACAAATCCTGCATCGCGCAATTAGAGTTTACCGCGCGAACGACATAGATAAGACTATCCAAAATCAACAGTTGGGCAGTCGGCCCGCCAGACACAACACCCGTCTGGTCGGAGGATCCTCCCTTTTCTATGGTGGATGAGTGAACTTTACACCCTGTTCCTCATGTCCCTAAATTGGTGACCCCGAGTATGAACGTCAACGCAGCCTTCGTGCAACTACTTCAGCGTGACGTCATCATCATCACTCCCGCAAGCTTTCGTGAGGCGAGTCACACAGACAGCCAGCACCCTCGGCTTCAACGGGTATCGTGACCACCAGCATGCAGCGAACGCGCATTCCTGGTCATCACCCTCAGCCTCATCACCCCGACTCACTGGGGAATCAACGCAATCATCTCAATCAGCGCAATCACCGCTATCACCTCAATCACCGCAATCAGCGCAATCACCGCTATCACCTCAATCACCGCAATCACCTCAATCACCACAACCGCCGCAATCATCGCAGACAGTTCCGACTCACCGCGAACTGTGCGGCACCCGGTTCCGACTCACTGGAACCTTAGCTGGCACTGTGAAGCATCGCAAGATACAAGACTCAGCCCACTATCGACCTCCGGTCTCCGGAGGGGAGTGATGTAGCGGTTACACCGCCACATACTAACTACGCATCAAAGACATGACGTCACACAAATCCTGCATCGCGCAATTAGAGTTTACCGCGCGAACGACATAGATAAGACTATCCAAAATCAACAGTTGGGCAGTCGGCCCGCCAGACACAACACCCGTCTGGTCGGAGGATCCTCCCTTTTCTATGGTGGATGAGTGAACTTTACACCCTGTTCCTCATGTCCCTAAAGTCCCATATAAATTTGGTCAAGATCTGATGAGGGGTTTTTGAGTTAGCTTCAATAATACATATTTTTCCCACCTAGTATATGTGGACGATATTCTAATAGTTCCTGTCACTGTAATTTAGATAGCAGGTAGTGGTATTAAATTTTTTGTGGGGGTTTTGTGTAGGTTCCACAACTAAAAAGTGAAAAATAAAAACTTTTTCACAAAAAATAAAACCGACTTCCAAAAAAAAACACTACAAAGTGAAAAATAACTTTGATTTCCAAAGACACCGACTTCCGAAATCAAAGTAATTTTTCACTTTGTAGTGTTTTTTTTAGTGTTCTTTGTAGTTTTTTATCCAGTCATAATACGTCGTCAGAAGCGCTGGCACTCAGGTGCCCCGTGACGTAAGCCTACCCAGACGGCTCGCGGGTACCATCGCGCAAGTGGTTAAGAGAAATTGGATAAAAAATTGTATTTTATCAAAGAAAAGGTGGAGACCAAACTCCTGCCTACCGTAGCATCATCAGCCTATAATGTCCCCACTGCTGGAACACACACCTCCTCTCTTCTAGAGAGAAAGGGTTGGAATCACCACGCGGGCCCAGTGCGGGTTGGTAGATGTCATGTCTCTGAATTTTTGGTTCTAGAACATGCCGGTTTCCTCACGATGTTTTGCTTCACCGTTTTGAGAGCAGTGTTGATGAAATTTTTATTGAAATTTGAATACACAAAGTAGAGCGCCTGCTTGGGTTCGAACCCACGACCTACAACTCGTAAATGACGACAAGACGACAAAGAGACGGTAACAAACTGGCTTCTTACACTGGACTATGATATGACAGAAAGTCTCTTAGGTTACGTAAAAACTAACAGTACACACATTGACATTTCACAAATACACGTGCACTCACTAACATACGTATAACATACATACACTCCTTTACAACACCAACACAACTGACTCAAATCACACCACTATATATGCACTCTTTATATATCTCATTAAGTTTAAAAAAATGTACCTTAATTTTAATTTTTATGGATAAAATTGTGATCGGAACGAAGGAGCCTGGATCTCACAACACAGGGAATCCTAGTATGAGGTCTAGGAATTCAACCTACTTGAATGTAAACTTTGAGAAATAAATTTATTCTTATTCTTATTCTTAAATCGGGGTCGTTACCACTGCGCTACCGGTGCGCTGCTGTAAATTCAAGTAATCATACAAATTACTGTATTACTACTTATACCTATAAACTTGTTTGCCACCATATGAAATGCGTGCATATTTTTATGGCATTTTCACCAATCATCCGCGCGTTTTAAATTTCAATACTGACCGGCCGCCGAAATATGGATATTTGTATTCAGCCAATCAACTCGTTATTCACACGTTTATTATCCTTAATTTTGAAGCTATAGTGTAGTACTGAGAATTATTACTCTCTGTATTATTAAAATCAATGATTGACGGCCTAGACTACTCTACCCCCAGGGAATATTCGCGTGAAGGTATTTAAGCCGAATGAAAAAGATTTTGCAAAGGTGAAGTTATTTAATCTAGCGGAATATCCCCTTATTCACAATATTAGAATATGACGGCACGCCGATGAGGGGGAGTTTCGACGTAATCAGCGTCTGATCACGTGTTCCTTTTGAAATCGGCTTATCCTCTACCCACCAAAACCACGAAAGGACTAATACTCAACCTTATAGATAACCACAGACAGTTTGTTTTCCAATAGGAGACCCGTAAAATGTTCACCCTGACCACCCTGACGAAATTCTTCTTCAGCGTTACCTTTGAACAAGTAATTATGGCGGAATTTCTGAATTAATACTGAGATAAGCTACTTCCGTATTCCTCCCATTTTAAATAGCATAAAAATGAGGCCTCCAACCATTATCGACGCGTATTTCTTTCGTAATTTAAGAATTTCGCTAATCAACGGGAGAGCCAAATTGCGTTTATAATCCCATTTCATCATCTCTCAAACTGTGGGATGAAACCTTTTGTAGGTGTATAAAGTTTTGGGTGAATGTTGGAAATCAAATTCTATTCTGAATCGACAGGAGTGAACAACTATGCGTTGTTAAAAATTCACAAGTTTCGCCCCATACCGCTGCGGCGGCTTACGTTTGACATGGAAATGTGCAAGCCTACTCGTTGCGATTTCCCGCGGAATTTATTCAAACGCCGAACACCTCCCCTCCCCCGGCCACACCCTAGACCGCACGCATCTGTCTTCGCATTGATATGCACATTCGATTGTCGACAGTCGCGTGCAACGGACGTGTGTAACACACATCAGCGTTGAATGTTGTAGAATTATTTTTAAGCGAAATTAATATTTGATTTCGAGTGGAGCCAAAAGGTTTCTCCCTTTTATATCGTTCTTAGTACCTATAGGTGCTTCATGGGTGATTGCTCACCCCACAAGTAGGAGTAACGCTGTTTAAATAAATTACCTTTCATTAAATTAATTCAGTACTTATAAGGAACAGGAACATTATCGTATTTTTACTTCAAAGCCCTTCAACCATGATTGATTTAGGGCAATTTATGATGATATCATTTTATAACTAAATCGATTTATCTAAAACTGAGATATTAACATGTCAATTCAAGATGTGTATCAGACGATGACTTGCCGTACCACATGGAGGGAAGAAGTTAAATTAGGGACCGTGGAAAGATAAATGGCGAAAGCTGTCAATATCTACTTTTCATTAATGGTTCAAAAGTGTGTTTGCGTGGAATAAACGATGGCGTTTCTTGTAAAGTCACTGTCTAATGTAAAAGTGAAAAGTTTGCTGTTTTCTTTTACGAACATTTTCTTCAGAATGTTCGCCTTATTAAGTAGCAACTGTTAAGTATTTTCCTTAACAATTCGAAAAGCCTCGACCTTTTGCGGTCAAGGCTCTTTGAGTTGTGCTAAGTCACGGGCAACAGTAGCTTGGTTTTAAGCGCCACAAAATGTGCATAAGTACTTCCTTCCTGTTCTATTTCTCAAAGCACCGCAATAATTACAATAATTTCCCTTCATTAATGGTTTTTTAAATTGGCCCATATTTTTTCAATTATAAGGGAGTAATGTAATAGAGCTGAGTAATGACGCTTTCAGCGTGTCGTTAAAATAAAACGTCTTTACTAGTAAGTAAATATATTCATGAGGCGGTACGAATCACGAAAGCGAGCATGTTTGGTAAGAGTTTCAGTGAAGGCGCACGGCTGCACACTGTGTCCTTACAGTGTTAAGTATGCAGTAATTTAAGTATATGAGTAATTGGTTGTGTGCTGATGATGAAAAATGCTATCTTCAGAAATTTTCATCATTTTAATGAGTTTCGAAGTGTAGTTTCTGGGATCACCTACGAAAGAGTTTTGCTTATTAAAATGTTTTGTTACGAAAGTCTGACAACCAGTCTTGCCAAGGTATATCGTGTTATCTAGTAACTGGGTTGTGGAGGTCAACATAGTTGAGAAAAGAGCTAGGCAGATACTTAAGTCCTGATGGGCCAGGCTAAATACCAGCAATGTCTATGTAAGGTACAATCTACGGCGCGCCGTCGGTTGGTGCAACGACGATGAGCTGGCCTAGCGGTTTCAATTTCAATAGAATATGAGGATGTCGAAATAACAGAACCGGTCGAAGTGACGGTGTTTGGGGGAGGCCTAGGCTGAAATGAGGATGATGGTGATGAGGCTAGCTTATAGTTACTGGTTTTGTTACCACAGACGTACGGCCTGCTGTACGTGAACTTTACTAATAATTTTCTCTTTAAACTCTAACGCTGGCTCCACACGTTGGTCCCAACTTTGGCCCACCGCCACCCGTCCAACGTATGGTTCCTGAAAATATCATTGGCCAACGTTGGGGATAGGTTATTTTCTCGATCCACACGTTGTACGAGTGGCATTGGGGCAAGCGTGTGGAGCCAGTGTTACTGTTAGCTGGAAAAACACTCGAAAAGATGTAGGGATCGTGATTTGTTTCGATATATTTTTGTTTAGTAGCTTACCGCTTTAATATACAGACCTTTGGAACCATGCACTTGTAGCGCACACCGTGCCTAAAGATAATGCACTAGTGAGTCTGAATGACATTGTCAAACTACCTGTGAAATAAATGTCTTTAAAGACATCGTGTGAAGAAAAATAAGCTACTTAGAATCTAAATTACTTACGTTCGCATGAAACTGCAAGTTAAATAATGTTTTGTAAGATATTAAACTTACTGTACTTAAAGTTAAATATGTTATTACCTTGGCAAAGAATTATGTACAAGAGAAAACGTATTATTACAGTGAGACTCGTTTTAATTTTATCTCACGCCGTACTTTACCGTGTGTAACTTGAGATGAACTCCGATACGTAATTTCGACCCTACTCATTAGAATTTACGGTCGCTTGTGCTTAATTTTCATGAAATGCCACAAAACACTGTGAAAATAGCTGGAAACATCTTTAGAAAGCGCCGCAGTGGCGTGTAGGGTAAACGTACCAATTATAGCGCGAGAGACGGCGTTCCTAAATCCCGCTGCTGGTATACCTCTTAATTCCTCGTTTTAAATAACAAAAGGCTGTTACTAGCGTTTTTCAGTGCCAGGCACAGGGTAGCGCACCCTCGCACCCTCTTAGCCGATCTAATAGGTTAGGTGGCCGTTTGATATGAATGCAGAGGTTAAAAGGGTTTCTTTTTTATAGATAAGATTTCCACTTTTCGTTTTATTGCCATATTTATAGTTTTTGTTGGTAAATGTGAATTTATATCAGTTTTTGTTGCGTTCAATTTGGAGGTTCATAAATAATTTTAAGTTTTACATTTTGTAGCTGTATTTTTTTAAGTGGCCCTGTTGTAAATGAACAGAGCCAAGTTATTTATTTTACATGCAATATCTGGGAGACTTTAAAAGTTTCTTTCGGTTAACTGTGTGGTCTATTCTAGCATTGAAATCAATTTGATTAATTTTTACGACTCAACTAATAACATGTTTTCTGAAAAGCTATTTTTTTAAAATCTTATTTCTATTATTATTGTTAGGGACTTTATTTGACAAATATAATAAAGCATAGTAGAGAGAGGACATATTTTATGACCACTTATTAAATTATATTTATATTATATAGAAGACAATTTGAGAAACCGAAGCATGGAATAATCCTACGTTCTAAGACTTTCATCTAAGCCTTAGAAAAAATGCGTGAGTTTACGTATGTAGCTATGAGAGAAAACTATACTAGTTATAGCCATCTTGTTACGTACCTATAGTGAGGTCTTTCATTGCGGTGGGCAATGCGATCGGCAGGTAACTGGAGTAATTACAGCACTAATTATACACTGTATAATCGATAGGTTGTGTGTGCATACACTAGGATGTACTTGTAGGTATGTGGCTGTGTACAGAGGTGTTTTAGCTCTAGGTTTGCAGCAATAAAACGGCCAATTGTTAGCAGAATTTCGAGAGACACGTTAAAAGCGTAAACGTCATTTATTTGCGTCAAACAGACTTTACACTCAGGCCGAAAGGACATTGACATCTCTGCTTTGCCCTACGGGAAAACAGACGTTTATTGTGTTATCTTAATTAATTAAATTATGTTATCTTAAGTCTTTTTTTTACCTAAGCCGTAATGAAAAAACAACCCGGCAAAGGGCAGTCAAAAGAGAGGCTGTCTTCTTTACAATAAAGCGCTTAAAACAGCTGGATGAAGCGGACGAAACTAGAAAATATAAAGACAAGACAGTTTGCGCTCGTTTATCTTAACTAGCCTTATAAGGCAAGTTGGCACTAGATTCTATACAGATCTGGGAAAATAATGGCGCATATCAAGTTCCTACTAACATAAGTAGTATTGCAATTGAAATAGCTGACAATATAGTTGAAATATTCGAGGTGTAGGGCTGGGAGCAACGATGAAATTTATAGCTACGAGTTGCTAGCGACTGTGTTTTAGAGTTATTCTAACTTTGCTTTGAATTTTAGTTCGACGGGGACCTAATGTTTACATATTCGAAATTGTAAACATTTATATTGGGGTACATTCATATCAGTACTGATTTATTTGTTTTAATCAAATTTAA
The DNA here is from genome assembly GCA_963853775.1 of Xanthia togata. Taxonomy (NCBI): domain Eukaryota; kingdom Metazoa; phylum Arthropoda; class Insecta; order Lepidoptera; family Noctuidae; genus Xanthia; species Xanthia togata. Next base: position 22,727,891 of record OY970794.1, on the reverse strand, counting down.
ACGTAATATCAATGACAGATATCATGACGAAATTACGTAACTGTCAACGAGGCGCTTTGGGGTCTTTTCCTGAGAAAAATTAAGATCATCAATGCAATTTCGTGCTATCAACATATGATAAATGTAAACTCAAATCAGAAGAGAATGAAAAAAGTTTAAAACACTTATCAAAATTGATAATTAGCAGACCTAGCGTGACCGACTTTCCAGAGTACGCCGGTTGACGCCAGACGTCGGAAACAACCCTGTTGGATTTTGAACTTTCGGCACCGATCCGAGCGTTGAAAATTCAACAGTGCAGTTTTATTTAGGCATTTATTTAGGGGTCTCCTAGTGTTAGTACGACAGTACGACTTACGGAATCTAGACCTTCATTTATTGCAACCCAAATGAACTCACATTCATGCGATATTGAAATATATAGACGAAATTTTGTCCACTCCAATTCACTTGAGAAAAGATGAAGCTAGAATAGTAATCTACTATATCAAAGTGAACAGCAGGGCGGTATCTACAAGCAATTATGGGTCGGTGCTTTGTTCAATTTGACTTATTAGTGCGGCCCATGCATCCGTAATTGGAATTATTGGCTGGAGGCCGACGTCCTTTACACTACAATGGCCGTCTTGTAATCTGTTTGCTGTAATCTTGTGAAGACGATGATAGACGGTCGTCTGAGGATCTGGGATGCTAAGATTTTGTTCTTATGAGGTTAGTAGAATGAGCTCTGTGTTTACAAGACGCTGGTTACGAAGTCTGTATTTATAAGACGCTAGTAAAGAAGTCTGTATTTATAAGGTGCTAGTAACGAAGTCTGTAGTAGGAAGACGCTGGTAACAAGGTTTTTAAAGACTTGATAAAAGCTTTAGAGTAATTTTAAATTTTAGTGCTACATCAAAGCCACATAGCCGTTCCAAAAGATACTGTTGTCGCAATAGATAGCTCTTTGTGCATGATAATTAATAATGTACAGCTTGCATTTTGGCCTTAGCAATACGCCAGGCAAAGCCAGAGAAAAAAAACCATTACCCTGACAGTTGCAAGTTAACTGGTGCAACAGTGGAACTATAGCGGTACCGCAGCATCGGACGACACAGCTCAGTACCGTACACAATAAAGCCACAACAGCCACCCGTGCGAGCGACGAGCTGCCCATCCATTCTATGCGTCTAATCACGACCTAATTCGGCCATAGATTGTATGCTGAAAAATATGCGATCCTGGTGCCAGTGCTGCGATTAATTACCCTATCACTGCCCACAATTAGTAACTAGATTTGATAAGGACGGATAGCTACGTCTATCTACGTTCTAATGACATCGTGCGGCCATCACTAATGTGATAATTATAGCCTACCTCAAATTCTGCAAGGTAATTTCGTATGGTAATATAATTGTAGCCTTCAGCTATCTGTTGTTTCTTGGTAGCACCAAGAAACAACTACCTATACAGACGGATTCCACGTACCTCATTCACACACATATCACGTTGAAGCGACTCAATAAAAACCTATCTATTTGAAAAATCATTTCTGTAAAGAATCGCGCAAACAATACAGAATAGTGTTGCGGCATATATCGTATTGTAACTTATCGATCTGTCGATGCATTATTGAGCAGACAAGCGGGAACTCGAGTCGATACCACGTTACGGGGCCGAACAACTCCTATTTACCTGGAGCCGTTCTATTTCTGAACGCGAACATTGTTTATGGAATCCATAATGCACGTTGGTGCGGTCGAATGACATTTCACAAAGAACAATCACTATTTCGCCATTTTCAAATTTTATTCGTCATGTAATGTGTGGACGTTGCAATTTTGCTGGCTTTCTCTGAAATTCTCATTAATTTCTTTAAAATGTTTTTTTTAGGAAAGTTGTTTTTTATTTTTTATTACTGGATTTGAAAACTAATTGGTATTACTGAATTATAATTTGCTTTCACAAGGAGATCATCTATACGAATATTATAAAGAGGAAATATTTGATTGTTTGTTTGTTTGTATTGAATAGGCTCCGAAACTACTAGACCGATTTGAAAAATTCTTTTACTATTAGAAAGTTTTGTTTTCAGGGAGTAACATAGGCTACTTTTTATCCCGGGAAAAATAACGGGTCCCGCGAGAAAGATCACGGGAGCGAAGCCGCGGGCAAAGTGCTAGTTGTTAAATAAAATTTAAGTATTATAATAAAATGCTAGTTTAAAGCGTTCAACTTCGTTATATAAAACAAGAATTCTAAATTCATTAGATAGGTTATTTTGGGACTACTATGAGACGAACGTGACTAAGAGTCGTGAAATATAAAGAACCTCATTAATTCAAGATTACGTAGTTCAATTTTATTAAACAAAAATACGTCTCATTATAATCAAGGTTTGTTTTAACTATAGCCTCATAATATGAGCAGCTAAAGTATTAAAGACAATAATAATAAAAGCCTCGTTGAAATTGAAACGGCAATAATTCATAAGTAGGTTGATGGCCCATTGTCTACGAGTACCGTAATAACTCATATCCATTGACATTCACTTAAGCAGTACATTTTATGTTCCATTTTATTCTTATATCGGCCTGGATAGAAAGCTTAATAGCACTTCAATATTGTGTTGTAACGACGTTTATAATAGGAGCGATGGCAGACAGTTATTACATTCTTGAATAAAAGGAGAAACTTTGCGAACTAAACTTAGTGAAGTATCACGAGGAATCTCATTATACAACGAGTTGATTTATTTATTAACGATGCTATTATTCCATATTTTTTGTTGAACTATGCCATATTTATTTCGTTTAATAAACCATTCTATCATGCATATTTCCTATACAAAATAGTTTCGATGTTTCACATCTGCTAGTTGGCCCGCGAATCATTTTTTTTTTTGTATTATTACAATTATTTATAAGTACTTTTTTTTTAAATTTGGTCTTAAAACTATATAGAAAGTCTTATTCAATTTTTAATATTTTATTAAAAGTAATTATAAACATGTCATTAAGGTCATTTCTTAACAAGGTATTCTGCGACTTTGATAATAATTCTGTGAATCCTGGCAATGACGAAGGCGTGATCATCTGAAGTTGCAAAAGATATTGAAATGTTTATGTCATGGAATATCGTATACTAAGTTAATTTAAGCTGTTTACCCACGAATTAAAATGATAGATGTTAATTAATTAAGACTAATAAGAAAGAAGAAACGTAATAGGTAAAATTTAGAGAAAATTAGATTTTCTGTTTCTGCAAATATTCACATCTTCTAGATGAAGGTATAGTTAGTTGGAAAAATTGTTTCTTTCTGTGAAATGAGCGATACCACTTATCATGCCAGTTCGATAATACCTAATTTTCGTAGATATTATCACACTGGCATGATAAGTAATGAAGAAGTTATGTTGATAATATCTAGAAAGAAATATCGTTCTAATTGCTCTTTTATTAAAATAACGTATTTCATGTGAATTAACAAAAAAATGCTCCATTAGTAGGAGTTTTCCGAACGCTTTCAAAGTCCCGATTGCTTCGACATATCGCCGCTCTAAATCTCACATTTCCACAAAATAATAACTTCATCAGCACCAATCGATTTCTGTAATGCACGCTCCACCGCCCGGCGTTTGATTCATACATTATGCTGTAACAGAGAGCATTCAAATTGCTGTTCAACAACGAAACCGCAACGTCACGTGTCAGAGCCAATTCACAGGACAGATCAAAGGCATCGAGAGGAGTCAGAAAATTCTATCGATGTTTCAAACACAGGGCCATCACTATCGATACGGTTTGTGTCAGAATTTCGCGAATGCATTACGGCCTTTTGTGGAAGTGGGCCAGTCGGCTGTGCTGTTGCAATTATCGAATGGGTGCGACTGTACTGATGCCTCCGACGTTCTTTGAGCCGTGCTCGACTGTACTATCTGACTAACTTCGATTATATCTTTTATTTTCTGCGCGAATGTACCGCACTGGATTTAAAGAGATTTGGTTTCACGTTTCCACACTTACCGAAAATTGGGGATGATTGTATTTTCGTGTTTTTGGAACTTCATTGCGCTAGTGGATTTTTTTTTGAAGGTTTTAAGAATCAATGTTTGTAGTAATTAATTTTATTTAAGAGGCCAAATATTTTGCATAAGCACACTGAGAATCTAATCTGTCATTTTCATTCGCAAAAAATATTAAATAAACCCAAAAACCTTTTGCGCCAATTTTAATACGAACACCTTACGTTTCGGCGAAACTTTGTAGCATGTAAATACAACTCAAATTACGTTTTCATTCAAAAGTAGATTTTTTTCGTCGCACGAGGCGTCTAATTTACAATATAAATAATCACGAGCAATCGCGTTGAATCCGAGCTATTTACCTTAGAAATGTTCGCGGGGCGACAAAGGTGGCTTAACGAGCCACCGAGAAACGGCGGCTTCGAATTATAAAAGTTTCAGTAGAAATAAGGAAAGTGTTCGCGAGGGGGCGCCACTAGATGCGGGCGTGCCGCAGACAGTCACTGTACAGTTTAAATAAATTGTGATTTACAGGGGACGAGGTGTGGTGCACTTACCTTACGGATTGAAGGACTTTAAAAAAAAATAGTTTTATTCATTTTTATTATTGTGTCGAGACATCTGGATGTGAGGTCTTGTTTTTTATACAATGAGGCTTGTGGTAGATACAAATTATTGTATTTTTTCCGCTTTTTCCATGCCTTGTGGGACAATGAAATTCGATATAAAATCCGCGACATTAAAAATGTCGCGGCACTATTTAATCGTTAAAAACGTGCACAGTAAAAAAAAATAGATTTAATCATTTCCAAAGTTTTTAAATTCAGAACCAGATTATCATCTAACCTTGAATTAAAGACGTTACGTAACATTTTGAATATAACTATCAAAGTTTTGTTTCAATATTATATAGAGGTCCTAATCTAAAATGTAAAAGCTAGCAAATAATGGAAAGCAAAGTAATAGGTATTTAAAGCCTAAACAAAGTTGTGGTGGAGTGAGCATAACTATGTTACCACAAGTTTGAGTCTAAATGTACCGCGAATTCTTTATAAAAGGCTTAAGAATTTCTCAGTAGCAGCCTGAAATCTGGATTTGGGTCCGGTTGATGGCAATAGGCTCGCCCCCTACTACATGGGAATTAAACATAACTGGCGAAATGTGGGTGTACTATAGGTCCACCTCTGCCTATCCCTTCGGGGAACACAGGCGTGATGTTATGTTATGTTAATATAGACTCAGTGTGTGGGCTAGTAAAGAATAGCCGCTTAGGACGAGGCGAGGCTACTAGGCTAAGAAAACTAACTGGGGTGTAGCGATAGGCTATATATTGGGCCCAGACTAATTTAATATGTTTATTGTATTTGTACTTACGTGGTATTTAGTAAAGTTAGGGAAATTAATATTAACTTGACGTTTAAGCAAATTGACTACCAATTCTAAATTTTCCGTAGCTATACAGTATCCAAATCACAATAATTGTCATTCTTTGATTTTGTAAATGTGAGTTACCATAGAGTCGTTTACTATGTTATTATGTTGATTTTGACTTGAAAGAGCAGGGTAGTTGAGGGTATGTCATGCTCACTTAATGTCTCGCTGATGGTGGCGAGTGTGTTGGATCATTCGGTTCCCTACAAAATGGTTGAGCTGGATGGTGCTGATCCATGCGTCATGTTCGTGAACGGGCGCCGTCAGTTGGGACTGGTCTTATATTTTTAATCGTTTTTGATTTTTATATTTTTTTTTCATTGTTCTCACATATAGAATCAACAAGAGTAATGTAAAAGAGTGTCCTTGGAGTTTCTTGCACGTTCTTCTCCATAGAGATCTACGTTTTGGAATGGGCAACTAGCTTCAACTTTCTGACTAACTGGCTTACTCTTTGACAGTTCAAAAGTGCCTGTAACTGGTTTAATTGAAATAAATGTAATAATAAAAAATAAAAATAAAAATATGGTTTTATCACAAGGCTTAGCAGAGCGAGCACCTCAATCCCATTCTTTTTTATCTTCTAAATAATCTGAAATTTTAGTGTACCATTTTTTACAAAGTTTGGTTTTAAAACAGCTTTTAAATCGTTTAACTCTTAAATGTCGATTGCACCCCATGTGTGCAAATAACAATAAAATTTTATTGTGTCGCTAATTGCGCGCGCGACGGGTTAAGCCTCGTGCAGACCAGCGCGACGCGACTCGAACAATACAATTTCTAAGAAAACTTTACGGTATAACAATAACCGGAGTCGCGTCGCGCTAGTCTGCACGAAGCTTTAATGGGTAAATTTCGCTGAGACTGTCTTTGTATGTCTTTACTGTGTGTCTGACTGTCTTTGTATAAATACGTACGTAATCACGCTAATATTATAAAGGCGAAAGTTTGTGAGTGTGTATGTTTGTCTCTTCTTCACGTTAAAACTACTGAACGGATTTGGATAAAATTTGGCACACAGATAGTTTATAATCTGGATTAACACATAGGATACTTTTATCCCGATATTCCCACGGGATAGAAACTTATGCGGGTGAAACCGCGGGGCGCAGCTAGTACTTATATAAAGCGATACGCCTATCATTAGGCGACATTAGGTGCTCAAAACTTTACGATGTTTGAGTTCAAGTTAGGGATTGCTATAATGTCTTTAGCAGTAGCAATTGTAAATTCAAAAAGTTTGCCACACTCTAGAGAAACAGCATCTTCCTGTTTGTGAAGTACAACACACTGAGACCACTCTATAGCACCTAGCATAGTCAGCCTATAACCTTGCCATTGTTGTTCACGTGTTGGATCATTAAGTTCCCTTCAAAATGGTTGAGCTAAATGATGCTGATCCATGCGTCATGTTCGTGAACGGGCGCCGTCAGTGGGGACTGGTCATCTCTTAGCTGCCATGGCTTATTTTAATTTTTTAATTATTTTTGTTTTTATATCTTTATTATGGTCGCTTTTTACGTGCGCGTCTTTCTACATAGTTCTCACATGTATAATTTCAACATGAATGATGTAACCAGTATTTTGTAACAATATTATGATTTAAAAGAGTGTCCGTGGAGTTTCTTGCCCGTTCTTCTCCATAGGAACCTACGCTTTGGAATGGGCAACTAGCTTCATCTTTCTGACTGACCGACCCCTTGACAATTCAAAAGTACCTTTAATTGGTTTATTTGAAATAAATGATTTGAGTTTGATTGAGTGGACCATAACCACACACACACCACACACAGGCCCATTGCGGGTTGATGTCACATTTCATCACATTTTAGGTATAGGACGATTTCCTCACGATGTTTTCCGTCACCATTTAAACCGCCACGTAAACTTGGTGAACTTATAATAATTTAATTTTAATAATAACGACAGACTTGAACGCACAAACTAAATTAAATGAAATATAAATGCTAAGTCTGTACAACAAATTACAACGTTGACAATTTCCTTCTATAAAATCCATAATAAATAAATATTTATGAGATTGATCTCATAAATATTTAGGATTAGGATTTTAACGAAAAACATCATCAACAAACTGTTCTAAATCGAAAATCATAATTGCAATCATGAAATCGTTTTGTCCAGATAGGTTTTAAAGAGGTTCACACCAGAGTGGCTGGTGGGACCATAATACAGATATTTTCCCATAAATGTATAATAGCTGTTCATTACAACTAACGTAGCGCGCTATATAATCATATAGCATGTTATTGTAGCGTTGATAAACAGCGTCAGTTTGACGTGTGACGTCATCGCTGTTACGTGGCGTGAGGTATTGTTTGTAGTTGATATATGTAATTAATATGCGTTTGAGTCTGTGGCCGCCACATTGATGTTGTGGTTGCAAGCTGCTTGGTGTGAAGTGTTGTGCTTGATTTTCGTGTCAGTGAATGTAAGCAAACTCTGTTAAGAGACGGTCTTCCAATAATGATGACGAATCGGGAATATAAATCTATATCAATCTGTCTAGCCTTTTCCCAACTATATTGGGGTCGGCTTCCAGTCTAACCGGATGCAACTGAATACCAGTATTTTACATGAAGCGACTGCCTATCTGACCTCCACAACCCAGTAACTGGGTAATACGATACCCCTTGGTAAGTCTGGTTGTCAGACTTTCGGGCTTCTGACGACCCGTAACAACCGTCAAAGATCCACGAATGACAACCGGGACCAACAGCTTAACGTGCTTTCCGGGGCACGGAGGAGTCTCGGTATGTAAAGATGGTCACCCATCCACAGACCAACCCCGGCAAGCGTAGCTTAACCTGATGGATCGACCCGTGCGGCAGTTATTACTTAGCCACGAGCTCCTCCAATATAAATAATAAAAATGAAGTGCTGTTCGTTGGTAAACGCATCACTTCACAACGGAACAACTGGACCGATTTGGATATTTTTTGTTTTTTTAAATGTTACGTACGTTACGTGAAATGGTACGTCTTTCATTGACTTGATGCGCCCTGGCGGCTGAGAGTATGTTCATGCTCACTCATGTCTCGCTGTTGGTGGCGTGTGTGTTGGATCGTTAAGTTTCCTTCAAAATGGTTGAGCTAAACGGTGCTGATCCAAGCGTCATGTTCGTAAACGGGCGCCGTCAGTATATAGGGACTGATCATCTCTTCCACGGCTTATTTTAATTTTTTATTTGTTTTTCTTTTTATTACGGACGATTTTTACGTGCACGTCTTTCTACATAGTTCTCACATGTATAATTTCAACATGAATGATGTAACTAGTATTTTGTAACCATATTAAGATTTAATAGAGTGTCCGTGGAGTTTCTTGCCCGTTCTTCTCCATAGGAACCTACGCTTTGGAATGGGCAACTAGCTTCATATTTCTGACTGACTGACGCCTTGACAATTCAAAAGTGCCTGTTTAATTGAAAAAGTGAGAATAAATACTTTGAGTGTGTGGAAGAATGGTTTAAGAGAATAAATGCTTTGAGTTTGAATTTTTGAGTTTGAATTTGTTCGAAATAGGTTTTTATGGAAAGGAAAATTGGAATAGTTTCCCGGAAAATATGGCAAATTCGGGAAAAACTGAACATACTTTTTCTATGAGTATGAACTATTGAAATTTGAACAGGACAACGTCTGTCGGGTCAGCTAGTATTAAATACAAATGAATTTGTTTTCTAATGGTGACAAGTCGAGAATTCTTGTAAGGAGTAAAACTTTGAAGACAAATTGGAACAGTGACCAATCGGAACTGTGACAAATCGGCATTGTGACATTCTAAGGAAGTTGTTAAAAACATTATTGAGCTTTAGCAAAGTTTCATGAGGTTTAGTTTTAGGAATCATTTTAAAATTTCACTATCCAGCACCTTAATGTCTAGAATTCAGAAAAATGTTAACGCGGAATAATCCGCAGAAAAACCCACGAACACACAGATCCAAACTCCATTAAAAAACCTACCCAATACTTTCAACTGCACATTACACTTTAAATCAGTATCTATTTGTTGAGAATATATAAAACAGTACAGCAATGTTAAGATATAAAGGGGGAGCGTCTGCGAGTGTCGTTCCGGGCCCGCAAACTTTTACAGTAAACATGGATAGGGATGTGCCATCTTAAATATAGATACGCGATTATGTTATCGATGGAGCGAACGGAATAAGTTGTAGGTGGAAGTTATGTTTAGGCTGTTTCTTTCAATAAAGGTGTTGGTAAAATTGTAGTAGAATTTTGTGATATAAAGGTTCGGATTTGTAAGTGATGCGAAGACCTTGGAATGGCCTTTTTATATTGTGTGATATATGTGTAGTTTATCTATCTGCCTGTGTTGTCAGTCTTACCAAGGGGTATCGTATTACCCAGTTACTGGGTTGTGGAGGTCAGATAGGCAGTTAGACTAGAAGCCGACCCCAGCGTAGTTGGTATAATGTTAGGCAGATGGATTGAGTATGTTAATTGTGGAATATACTACATAAAATATGATAAAATTATTCTTAAATTAACAAGTACTTAATTTAAATAATAATTTAAGCCGTTGTACAGACGCTGTATATCATGAAAGTGAAAATGACAATGTGTGAATAGAATTGCATAGGTGTTGGCGTAAAGTACTCGTTCTGGTCCCGGTTTTGTCAAGATATCGAATGCCTTGAGATAAAATTTCATAAATAAAGCTGTGCTGTGTGCTATCTCTGCCAGTCAAGGAATTTATTGATTTTTTCCTGGAGAATTCTAATAAATTTGTCGGTGCCTAGTGGCGGTACCACATCACTATCCCAGTTGAGTTGTGCGATTCAATCGCTACGTCATTCGGCTGATCCTTGCCGAGCGCGCGCTGTTACTTAGGATTGCGTATTGTTTGCTATCAACTTAATTTCTATTTCTATTGATAGAGCATTCTCGTAATTGAATTCGCTGTCTCACTCTCTTCTCCAGAACTTTGATTCGAGTTCTTAGAACATTGATTCGGTAGATTAACTTTTAACATAATCGAATGTTGAGTTAATTAATTGCGTGGGGTAAGATTCCAATTTAGATTAAATTGTTGTGTGCTTGAAAATTATTTTGATGATAAATGATAAATCGTAGGGCAAAGATTAGAGAAGCTCGATACAGCTTATATAATGTTTTAATTTAAAGATACTTTGTCCACTTCGAAGGTACAGCGGTAAATAGTTTGTAAGGTCACGACGACTCTCCTCTAGACGAGGCCTATATTATAGGCGTATAAAATGTGGGATTTTCTCTCCAATCTCCGATGACATCGAAACAAAGACCCGCATTTCATCCTAAGAAGGGCATTGTAGCAACAAGGGAAAGAGGTCAACATTGGCCTTGTTGTTGGCGAACCAAGCACCCCTCCACGATATAAACACAGGCTGTTACAACCTTACAACAACCAGCTTAGGCTCTAAATAAGGGATGGTTGAGACAGACGCGCGAGGCAACATCCCCAACATTCTCACCTCGTAGTTAGCACGACTGAATGACTAAACAGGGTGTCCATATTTAATCTGCGCGCCGCGGTCGTATCGGTTTAATGTGCGGCGAATGCATGCATAATTCAGAGCGCACCGAGCAACTTGGCATGGTGTGTTCCGCGGCATAATGCGATGTCTGAGTTACGCTTCCAAGCCGCAAATGTTGGCGCCAACATGCTGTAATTTTCGGCTGAAGACGATTGTTGGCTGCTTTGGCCAGCATTGGCCCAATTCAAGGTGAGATGTTTGACAGCTGAACAATTTTAAAACAGACTGGGAATGTAGATGCAAATGTTTGACATGGGTGGTAATATTACGAACGTTAAACATATTTAAATATTTCTGGGTTATGCTGGGACTACAGTCATTTCGCTCCATAATTTTAACAGTTTGAGTGGGACGATACTCAATTTTAGTAATAGTCTCCAACGAAGTACCCATGGCAAAATTACCTTCACAAATGATTTCTAGAAACTGAAGCCACTTCACTTTCACTATCCCACACAGAGCACGATCTATCAAAGCAAACAATTCTAAAGATACGTGGATTCAAGTTTTTTCTTTAGCAATCGACTCATGTCCCTGGGTAGCGATAAATCGTGGTCATATTGTCCGTTCGCGTTTTTTCGCCATCCCCTATTCACCTGCGAGCCACGTATTTAATCTGGCTGTACTTCGCTTTGGCATGCATCCACTCTCTTGAGGATTCAAAGTTTAGGGCCCTATAATAATACGTTGCTTTTATGGCCGCTTTGCTTGGATGATTTTTGAGCGAAAAATTGTTTAGTTGGAGTCAATGATAATAAAAGTAAAAAATGGTAGATAGGTTATACGTGCTCCACAAGTGATACGTCAAAACTTTGCTAATTAGCCCAGTTTTCTTCGTCTTGTCTCTTTTTCGCTTCTGATAATTACGACTTGCCGTCCTACTTCCACGTGTCTTCTAATAATGTGACATTGTGCTGTTTTTTGAACATCGAAAGTTGGGTAGATAACCTATCTACCTCTTTTCACCTTTATTATCATGGGTTGAAGTCCATTGAGTCGTATTTCTGTGCAATCATGAACCTGTTGTGTTTGTGATTTTTATTGGTTTAGGTTTGTTTTTGTGAACAACAGGCAAAATATTTTTTGTGATTTCTAATGAAGTTTGCAGTTTGTCGAAGTCAGGTCCTCTCGCTTGCCTGTCTGACATCGGACCCGTTAGGCTGTCGTTGGCTTATACTTGAACGCTTTACAACTCAATTTTAAAAACAAAATAAAATGAACAGGGTCGTCGGTCAATTTTATTATTATCGTTTGTTCAAATATAATTCCCGAAGTGAAATCTCGAGGTTTAATGTTTAAGGGAAAGTGTTTCTCTTTTTTCAGTAATTCCTTCGAGCTTCCACTGACCTGTAAAGCATAGTTATCCTTATTTCAACTTGGGCCTGTTTATGGTATGATTCTTAAAGCGTCCAGTTTAATTGAAGCTTGCAATTATCAAACATACAGTGAAACATTACCGAACTAATATCTACACCGTGTCAAAACGTAACACTCAGGTACATTTACATTGTTTAACAAACCGCTAAAATTTATAAATTTGGGAACCATTGTCAGCATTAAAATAATTGTCGCACACCCCTTCATCAACGTCGCGTTATTTGTGTTTAATTCTGTACACATTAACGAAATGAACATCGTTGTTCGCACAGTCCTAACTCAATTTATATAATGAATGCCATACATTACCCGTTTTCTGTTAACAATTCGCTATGAGCACTCCACTTGCAAAGTTTGTCTACGTTGTGTCAACAACGGCTGAGGTGGCATTCGCTGCTCTGACGCCGCGGCGCGCGGACGTCTCATATTTATTTTATTAATAAATATGTTAATACCGAGGTAAGTAGCGTCGCGTGCATTATTCATCGGAACGGTGGCTCAGTTGACACAGCAACGGATAGTCATGCAAATTCAATCCGCCGAGATGCGGCCAAAAATTATCATAATTGTGACGTTTTTGTTTCTATACCTGCGCTCAGCTCGGGAAGTTTAATCTGAAGTTTGCCCGACACTTTTAGTTTTGTATAACGCCGTCATCACATCCCTATTTGCAATTCAGATGGTCGGAAAAGGCGGACGCGGGCCGGATCCGTTTCGCCTCAACTTCTGCCGCGCACTGCGGGGGATTTGTTTGAAAAATACGCAGGTCCCCGGTTGAGGGAACTCTTTTTCGTCTTTGTACACTGCTTTTCAGCGTAACGACAAATTGAATAATGTTGTAAACGTAGGAGCGAGTTTTCGAAACTTTGCCTTGCTGATATGAAAGTGGATGTCGGATTTTCTTAATTCTTTTTTGTCGGACAGTGGGTCGGGCCGGTCGCTGATGTTTCGGGAAGGTCGTGTTTAGTAGACAAAGCTGAATAGCGTTGGAACCTTAATTCATGTAAGATCAACTCTGATTAACTGGGGTGACGTCAGACAAAGGACGGACATCATAATCTATCTGTGAGATGTATTTAAGTGAAACCAGAGCAGGGCAACACTGCGAGGAGGCTTAGTTTAAGCGCAGTAAATAACTAGCTTTATTCGCTCTGACGCAGGACGGCTGTGTAAACCGAAGTAATTAAACGTAATATTGTTCTGGACACTGATCTTTAGAGAGCCATAAAAGCATAAATTGAGTTGTTCGCTATGTCTATATATTAACTTGAAATCGTTAAAATCAGTTTAATTTTCTTAAAGAAATATAATGGAATACCACGACTCGAGCATGCCAGGTGACAGCAGTATCGAAGAAAACCATTGAGCCTTGTAGGACAAACAACAAATGGTCTAAAAACACATCTTGTGAATGATATTTTCCAACAATAAACTAATTTTAGAGCTCCTTTAAGCTTTTTCAGCCCATTTTGATAATACAATTGTTTAAACACTATTTGTAATACCTCGCGAATGAACGTCAAACAGTCTTTAAATCGAGTAATTCCCGGTCGTAACCGGATATAACCGGTTTTATTGCGCCTAGATTGGAAGTCAAACGTTTACAGATATTATGTGAGTTTTTATAGTGTCATCATCCTGTAAATACCTACAGGGTGTTAAAGTTGGCCCTTGAATCGTAAACGTAGGGTGTCGGATCGCTTTTAAGCCTACCGATCAGACTTTATGTCGCAACGAAGTGTCGTTTCGGATTTATTACACGATGTGAGCCTGTTAAGTGGGCTGTAAAGTTTTATGGAAAAGAAAATTTTACATATTAAGCTTTGTAGTGGACAATGGTTTGCGAAAGTTAAATAAAGTGACACTATTGCTTGCTAGAATTATTATTTGAGATTTTTGTACTTCATTAAATGTTTTATTGTATAAAATAACGTACCTACGTATTCCAAAGCACAACAATAAGAAAAAAGTGAAATTGTTAAATTTTGTGAATAAATAAACAATAGGAAGCTTGTGAAAATTCTAGTGATAATATTATTTTATTATAATAGTAAAGTTTATTCTAGAGAAACTGTACAATCTCTTTCATAAAGTGTTTATTTATTTATTAAACCTTTTTTAGAACTTAGGTACCTACATAATTTTCAGTTTTATTGCATGAGTAAATGTAAATAAAGTCCCACTTTGCCATATTTTTATAGGACTACAATGTTTCGCCGTGTGGTCTGAATGTCTTGTCATATTCCGTGGGTGTTGCACATGGGCAACTCAGTGGTAATAATAGCAATGACATCATTTGCAATAAATTCTGAATTATTTCTGTGGATATATTTATATTTAACGTATTATTTTCTTGGCCTCACACGTAGTCGACTACAAAAAGCTGTGGGAAGCCAAAAATTAAAACGAATAGTTTACAAGCACTAGCAATTTTATTAACAATCCCTCCAAAATTGTGAAGTAGCTGATAGAGCATTACAAAAATCAAATTTCGAATGTGACGTTCTATTTACAAAATTCCTATTCAATTTTCGTACGTCTACGACTGCCAATCAGCGCGAGGGGCGCGTGGGTCGCTTATTTCCGTTACGGTAGTGTTCGTGATTTTTTTTCGCGGCTTGACGTGGACAAACTTGGTGCATTCATCACTACGTCGACAAGTAGAGCTAAGAAGGGGTCGGAATGTTCCTTTTTTAAATGTAAGTATGGTTTGAGTTTAAGATATTGGCGGCAACGGAGCTTGGAGGAAGTCAGAAGTTAGTTTTAAGATTATTGTTTCGATAAAATAAGTATTATCTGATTATGGTGAAAATTAAAATTAGAGAACCTGAGAAGCTTTGTAAAATCTGTTTTTTATATCTACCTAGCTTAACTTTTTAAACTGAGTTGTGGCGACATCTATGACGCCACATGCGAACTGCCCATTAAAACAAATCGTACGCATACAAATCGTGCTTTGCACAAGCAGAGTTTACCGCGCGACTGATATACAGGGTGTTTGGCGCATGGACCGACACAATTTTTTCAGGGATTTGGGAGGTCATTAGCTAGGTTCTACCCATACACCCTTTGTCCCAAATGGTTACATATGATTATTTTTTTAAAATGAAAAAAATTCCCAAAATGTGTCCTTTAATTTGAAATAACTTTTTTGTTTGTGGGTGTAGTGGCACAAAACAAATTTTGTTGCATTCTCCAAAGTCTTTTAAATCTAAAAACATCTTTGTTTTATACAACTGGTTTCAAGAAAATTCCTTACAGGCTTCCAAAGTTAATTTTTTTATTTAATGAATGAAATTTTACAACTTCTAAATTAATTATAAAAAAAACTTTTGGGACAAAGGGTGTATGGGTAGAACCTAGCTAATGACCTCCCAAATTCCTGAAAAAATTGTGTCGGTCCATGCGCCAAACACCCTGTATATACAACATCCCGACATCAATCATCGGGCAGTTGCCCACCAGACACGACACCCGTTTGGTCGGAGGATCCTCCCTTTTCTGTGGAGGATGATTGAACTTTACAACCTGTTCCTCATACCTCTATAGAATGGTTGCGATAGTAGCGTGATTAAGTAGTAGGTACGTAATTATCCTCCGTGCGATGATTAATTTATATTATGGTAAACAGAAATTCTTTTTAAGATACATGAAATAAAAGCACACCATCTCCACCAATTGCACTGGCGTACCACATCCAAAATGTAGAAAAATAAATAACTAAACAGCTACTTACTTCACTTCTAAACATTCTTACGTCTACGCCGAGGTGCTATACAGGGGGATGTTTTAGCAAATGAGCGTTGGCTCGAAGTCGAAGAGGCGCCAACTGAAAAATTTGTACCACCCGTACACATACAATCACATCCTGTAGATTTGTATTTTATGTGTGTGTGTGTGTGTGTGGTGTAAACGGGATATCGCCGTTTTCAATGTGATTCGTATATATTGCGTAATAGAGGAGTGGAAGAAAAATACGAAATGTAAATTGTAGGCCAAAGAATACCCGATTGGATGTAATGGATTCTAATAAGGAAAGATAAAGAAAGAGCTTTAAGCAGAGATTTTGTCTTTATTCTTAAATCTATATATTCAATTTTTTCTATATTATAATTTAATTTCTTCTACTCTATCTGTATAAAATAGTAACGAAGTCAAAACTCAACATGGATAATTTTAATTGCTACGAGGTGCGGGAACGAGTCTGATGCTGAAAATATAGTTTTAGATTTTTTCAATTTGTCTGGATATATATTCTGGATTAGCGCAAAAATGGCTGAACGGATTTGGATGAAATTTGGCACACAGCTGGTTTATAACTTTAATCCCGGTAGTACGTTCCCGTGGACTATTTTCCGACATCCACGCAGGCAACGCCGCGGGCTTGGTAAAATAATATAATTGTGTGAAAATATCTCACTTTTCTAAGAATACGTAATAACTCTAGATTTTTCGCCAGAGAGGCAAAAACCTGTCAAAATATACCGAAACTAACCTAAACCATTTAAATTATTGAGCTCGATACAAGACGTCAATTCAACAGCTTGAAAGGTGAAGAACGAAGGAAAATTTCCAAAGATATAATCCAACCTCGAAATCCACTCGTTTTTAGAACGTTTTTGTATAATCAAAGTTTTAATTGGTGTATAAATACGTAGTAGGTACCTGGTAGTACAGGACTTGGAAACTCGAAAGACATACATATTGTCGGAAGTTTACGGGACCAGGTCGTGTTTGGAAACGTGACGTATGTTGAAACGGAATTGAAAGTCTTTGGAATAATTATTATTACTTTTTAAAGGAACTGTTGAGGTATTATTTTAGAGGTCCAACAATTTTGGCACAGCATAGCGTAACTTGAGTTATCAGCAGCAGACGTGTAATAATTGCGTAACACACAAATCTAACCATTATTCCATCGCTTCATACGTTTGAAACATTTGTCTGCTCAACGCAAATAACGCAATGTGTTACGCAACTACCCCACGGTTTCTAGTTGTTTTAAAGTACCGTAAGTTTTAAAGTAGGTACTGTAAGTACTTTAAAATAAAAAAGAGTAATTAATTACAAACAAAATTTCGATTATTTTGTTAGTAATTACAGAAAAAAAAAAAAAAAAAAAACAGGCAAATTTTTACACATACACCCATAGTATTAGAAAAATAAATTATGAAATAGATATTAAATGAAATTTTATTATTATTAAATTAAATTATTATTATTCATTCAGAAAGTTATTTAAATGTCAGGTAGGTTTAATTTAGGTTTAAATTCAAACAGTCATACTACAATGAAATGCATAGTGGTCATTAAAATGGTCCAAATTCAGTAGTCACAATTTTTTTTTTAAATATACGTGTGACATTATTATACAGTGTTTTCATTCTGATTTCTTATTTTATTTATTTAACCATTTATAAACACCCATATATAAATATTCAAGAAGAAAAGAACAGAAAAATACGTACAAAGGTGATGCTTATTTCTAAAGAAATCTCTTCTTCATAATTGCAACTAGCTCGTCTACCTCGCTAGCTTCGTCCGAGTCTCAAGAATTGGGCTATCCAATGCAAAAAGAATTTTCCAAATCCGACTGCTAGTTCCGGAGATTACCTACAAACAAACGAACAAATTTTACCTGTTTATAATATTAGTCTAGATACATTCAGAACGAGCTCGTGGCTAAGTAATAACTGCCGCACGGGTCGATCCATTAGGTTAAGCTACGCTTGCCGGGGTTGGTCTGTGGCAAAAGCACTAGGAATTAGTGGTGAAGGGTGGGCGTTTTGGGGACAAGACAGTCGTCTTATGTAATTTTGACGTTCGAAAAGTGCTGATTCTCAGCCTAGTTTGAATAAATGACTTTTGAGTTTTGAATTTTGTGGATGGGTGACCATATTTACATACCGAGACTTTCCGAGGCACGGGGTGCCTCGGAAAGCACGTTAAGCCGTTGGTCCCGGCTGTCATTCATGGATCTTTGACAGTCGTTACGGGTCGTCAGAAGCCCGAAAATCTGACAACCTGTTAAGACTGGTGCCAAGGGGTATCGTATTACCCAGTTACTGGGTTGTGGAGGTCAGATAGGCAGTCGCTCCATGTAAAATACTGGTATTCAGTTGCATCCGGTTAGACTGGAAGCCGACCCCAATATACTTAGGAAAAGGCTAGGCAGATTGATTGATATTCAGAGAGGAATATTTTTATTTCTCTTCACTCATTACGTCATTAAGAAAATCATTAAGAAAATCGCAACGTTTCCAAACAAAACCTAATTTCGTGTGTTTCTACGGAAACTTCCAGTTAAAACCGTTTAAAGAGATTACTTTCGTTTTGTATAAATATTAAGGGACTGATTGAGTTGAAAACTTCTTAATTACGTCAGTCGTAGCAACATTGTTCTGATTGGTTCATTCCAAGCGATGCGTGCGATACGGCGAATGCCATTGGTTAAAACATTCCACTGCAGAGCTGGTTACGTTTTTTCAGCGAATAAGTGAACTATTTAAGCTTCGTACTGCTGCGGGTTTTTGAAGCCGTGTTTGTAGTTGGAAAATTGTAATCGATTTGTGAGTATGATTCGTCGTAGGTATTTTTTAGGTAAATGTTGTTTTTTTTCAATTCGATGATGGCAATGCTCAATATTATTGTAGAAGCCTAATTGGAATACTATTTAAGGCTTTAAGGCTGATGACGGTGCTACAGTACATATGAATCTCACCTGATTGTTGTTTGATCAACTTTTGCAAGTAACTCTGATATTTGCTTACCTGAAACAAGAGATAGTTAATCATAAAATGTAATCAATAACAATTAGTACATCAATCTACATACTAGTTAGTCTCATCTTTTCGTGAGGTTAGTGACTAACCTGGTGTCAGAGTTTTAAAGCCGCCCATGGGCCTCTGACTTGGCTTCACATGCCGTCGAGAAATATCTCCCAGGCATGCCGGTTTCCTCACGATGTTTTCCTTCACCGTTTTTCAAGCAAGTGATAATTATACAATACGCACATGAATCCGAAAAGTCAGAGGTGCGTGCCTTGGGTTCGAACTGGAGACCTGTGACTTGGCAGTCCGACGGTCACAGCACTAGGCTATCACTGCTATACTAGTTAGTGTAAGTGGCCGTCAAGCCACGAATGCAGCTGAAAATCAGTAGGTATCTATTTAAAAGACATAGTGATGTTAGATAACATAATTCCTAAGCAATACATAGATACATTATAATAAATATAGACCAGTTTATAGACTATCAGGCTTCTGGTCGCCTGACTATCATTACAAATAATCTGATTCAATACAAATCGCAAATCCAAGAAATGTTTTATCTCAGCTTATACAGGTTGTTGTCATAAACAACATCAGATATATCGTATCATTTTCACCAATCTAAGCGGTCCATTTATATGGGGCTTCGAGTGAAATGAACTGGCGACAAATACCGGCCCTCTATAACGTAAACATCAATACATAACTAAAATAACTCGACCCGATATGACGGATGGGATCGTGTATTTTCAACACAAAAATACAGAATTATTGTTAGAAAAATATGAGATATGAGCAGTTTTGTTATACTGAGGAATTTCTATTCTATTCAATAGGTGTAACTTATAGTTATTTATTATACAAAAAGTAGAAAAACATGTTTTAGTGATATGAAAAGGTTTTTACCTAGTGAAATAAATAATTTGAGTATCATATCCGTTGCTACGGTAGGTAGCTACTCCAAAGAGGTTTCTGATGTTTTTCGAGTGTCATTTCATTGTTGTTATGTCTGTTCGATACCAAACGCTCACAATAGAACACAAAGGACTGGTAAACATAAAGGACTTTAAAGGAAATTTAAATTATTTGGTACACCAACCTTTGTTGGGTATCAAACAAATGAAACCATATATTTAAATATATATTTTTTTTAAACTGTTTTTCTTTCTGTGGTTAAGGGTTGTAAGATAATGATAATGATAAATAAGATACAGATAGTGCAATCCACGACGATGCACCCCACTCCGCTATTACTGTACTGTAAGCTGTACTTTAGTATGGAGCGGAGCGGAGTGGGGCGCGTCGTCGTGGATTGCACTATCTGTAATGATATATATCTATCTGTAATGTTAAATGTCTATCTATAATGATATTAAATTTCTAGTAGGCACTATAGGTGGGACATGTGACATCTACCAATCCGCACTGGGCACGCGTGGTGGATTATAGCCCACTCCCTCTCATTGAGAGGAGGCCGTGTCCCTGCAGTGGGAACGTTATAGGCTGATGATGATGATGACTATAGGTAGTGCCATCCCCGAAGACGCTCCCAACTCTTCTTCCTAATCGCGTACAGTACAAGTTACGAGTAAACGCGTTTAGAGAGAAGAGTGGGGCGCGTCTTCGTGGATGGCACTATCTATAGTGATGAGCATCATTTTTTCATAACATAATTAATTCTTTCTATCTCTAGTAATTTTCAATACAAGCAAAGACAATAAAACAATATTCCCAACTAGAAAATAAAACATGTATGAAGTCATAAAATTAGTCCACCAGAAACGCCACTCTCATATCGGACGACTTACATCGCGCGGGTCTTGAGTAAGCAAATATTTTTTTTTAACAAACTCATCAATGTACGTGTTTTCTTTGCATCGTTCGGAGTGCACCGAGCACCTCTTAAGGCGGGGTATCGATGTTTTTTTAAGGCGAAACGCACACGGCCATGTTTGCGTTCGATCATGACTTCGAACTAAAATGGTGTCTATGACATTTTGAAATATGTAATGTTACTCTATTACCACGTTCACTAAGAAGCGTTTCAAAATGGTACTTAGGTTTCTAAGAGACACTTGGACGAAGTAAAGAAAAGATACTGTCAAATTAGATAATAGTAGTCTGTAGTTTGTACCTACAATGGGAAGAAGAATGTGTGAGCTTATGTATGTATGAGTGCATCCTATACTATTAAATCAATCTGCCTAGCCTTTTCCCAACTATATTGGGGTCGGCTTCCAGTCTAACCGGATGCAGCTGAATACCAGTATTTTACATGGAGCGACTGCCTATCTGATCTCCACAACCCAGTAACTGGGTAATACGATACCCCTTGGTAAGACTGGTTGTCAGACTTTCGGGCTTCTGACGACCCGTAACGACTGTCAAAGATCCACGAATGACAACCGGGACCAACGGCTTAGCGTGCTTTCCGAGGCACGGAGGAGTCTCGGTATGTAAAGATGGTCACCCATCCACAGACCAACCCCGGCAAGCGTAGCTTAACCTGACGGATCGACCCGTGCGGCAGTTACTACTTAGCCACGAGCTCCTCTATTAAACGAGCAATATTTTGTATATATATATATATATATATATCTGTAATTGCGTTCTCGAAAACGGCTCTAACGATTTCGGTTAAACTATGTCTCATATCTGGGAAAATTCGTTTGCTGCGTATTTTCAAGTTTAGAATAAGATGGCTACTTTACTCGTAGAAAATGTCATGGCAGCATGGAATTAGTAAGTACCTACTATCATGGCAGCATGGAATTAGTATGAACCATCCTGTACTATTAAATGAGCATTCTCTATTTTCACCAGAGCAGAGCTCGATCGCCCAGGTACTAAACTATTATATACCTACGTTGTAAAATATGTTTCTTCGAGTATAAAAGTAAAATTATCATTTTTTTTTTGCACTTACAATGCCAGATGTGTTCAAAAGCGCCTTTTCAACAACAATTAGTTTTAAATTATTACTATGTTGCGTGCTTCAATAATTTACCTACATTTTACTTTATTTAATCATTTCACTTCTCTTGCGCACACGGTCACGAAAATAGCAGCTTGTACCTGTATAATTGCGAAAATTGGAAAACAAATAAAAGTGATATTATATAAATTAACTTTTAAAAGCACCGCATTAACTGATATTAGTATTTTATAATGGTCTAAGATTTTGTAAGATGTGTTATTTAAGTCGGAACTTTTGAGTGTACCTAATCATTGCGTTTTTACAAGAACAAATTATCTTCAAGACACTATTTCAATTTCAATCACAAGCAATAGCCTACCCGTTATTTTTAAGATCCTATATTATACTTTGTTCACAGTCCACATGGACAAAGTAGCGACCAACCCAAGGCTAGTACACATTAATTACAATATAACAAAAACCTGCATTACGTTAAGTAACCGAACACATTGTCCGCACATTAAAACAGATGTAAATTAATAAGCACACAACTACTAATTAAGTTTTAATGAAGCAATAAATCAATTTGTTAAAAATTCATTGGGAAAAACCGTTGATGGGGGTTTTGGTCCGGACGTTGTAAAATGGCCGAGTGGTCGTTAATTTTGTAATTGTTGTGTACTTGTTACAAATTCAGGAGATTAAGCCATGCTGTTCCGCGCGTTGTGTGCTCACCGCATTAAATTAAGACTGTATTACGATGATATATTATCGAAATTAAAATTGAATATTCATTTTGTTTTTGTTGTGCGATCGAAACTGTGGGGTCGGTGGACAAGCATGGTTTGATGAGTTGATGAGAGTGGTCCGGGATGCAAGAAATGAACTAAAAGCTGTTATTGATGAACTACTACTGAGATATAGGTATTCCTATGTTTTAAAAACGGGGAAGACAATTCTTTGGTTTGGTTTGGCTGTTACCCAGTAGGACCTATGGATAAGTGAGTGTACTGTAAACTCTTTACTATTTGTGATGGATCTCTACGGTTTACTTATTGTTAATGTTTAGAACATAACAGTAGGTATTGAACAAATAAATAAACTAGATCCATCCTTGTCAAGTTTGAAAAACAACAATCATTTACAATGTTTTACGATTACACGATAGAATGAATGTTCAAAGTAAAATAGATACCTACATTTAGTTGTTTGTTTTCGCTCCGTCTATGTCCTGAACATTCTTCGTGCATTCAACCCGTCCAAAACTAATACATGAAAATAAAACGAATATAACAACAGAGCGATCTAATAAAAAAAATTAGATGTCATTCCACCGTGCAATCG
This sequence comes from Xanthia togata, assembly GCA_963853775.1. Taxonomy (NCBI): domain Eukaryota; kingdom Metazoa; phylum Arthropoda; class Insecta; order Lepidoptera; family Noctuidae; genus Xanthia; species Xanthia togata. The sequence goes on along the minus strand of OY970794.1, from coordinate 22,704,494 downwards.
TCGTAATGCAATCGTCCCGGGCCATAAAATAGAACGTCAATGCCTACGTTTAAATAAAAAAAGAATAACGTAAATTCTTACAGGCTGTACACAAACAAAGGCGAACGCCTTTGCCTCACATGAGGAGTGTTTGCAAAAATTTCGATCGCCTTTTATCCCCTGCCTCCTCTTAACCCCCTAACGCCCGTCGCGTACAATCATAAGTGTTTTCTTTGTGGATAGCGGAGCCAACAGCACCCTTTAACGTGTTTATCCTTTTCGGTCGAGCCTCCCCTTTATAAACGAATATTTTGACCCTGTTTTTATTTTTTATTCTGTGTTATTGTAACTGAAATGTTTGTATGGAGGTATTCTGTTTACCACCATTGGAGTTAATGGACATACAGTACTTAGTACACAAACGGACCTAACTGTGAAAGCAATCAGTGGCGCGTTTTTTGTAATGAAAAACGAACTGTGATCCGTTGTTTAGTAAAAGTGACGGTCTTTTTGTTACTAGCGCTAAATGCACACATTTTTATTTTTAAATAAGTAAATGTAAATACGTTATTAACAAGCATGCTCAAAACCAATGATAACGTTATTACGCTATAACATTGGTGGCATGTACAGCCACCGAATAAAAAAAAACTTTATAAAAAAAGGACCACAAAATAAAAATCGTTGCAACATGATTTTAGCTTAAACCTATTTTTCTATTACAAGCAAACACATTTAGCACCTATCTAGAGGCAAGACATTTCCTAATTTGGTAATAGAATTTCGGTTTGTTAGTGGACCACGCGCTGGGAATACGTACCACGTACGTGGTCGCTGCTGGCGATGTGTGGTCGCACTTCCAGCGGGGCATGTTCATTAAATGTCTACGTGTTGTATTATGTATTACAAGCACCTACCTACTTGTCCTACGAGTATATTATCTTTCTAAGAAATCTTGTAAATTGTGACTCAAGAATTGAAGCAACATTTCTTAGATAATTACGTTTATTTATAGATTCATGTGATGCCCACATATTTACGTTTTAATGAAAGGATTTTTCTTGAGCAAAAAATTGGTGTTGAAATTGTATAAACACACTTTAGCAATAATTAAATAAATTAAACATAAACAAAGGTAAAAAAAAAATGACATCATCATCATTTTCTTGCCCTTTTTTTTAATGTCCCAATTTATTTGAGTTCGGCGCAACAAGTCTTTCTTTTTCTACTTCTCTATTAGTCGTCATCTCATTAGTCGCGCCCTTTCTAGCCATATCATCTTTCACACAGTCCATCCATCGTTTCTTTGGTCTTCCCCTGCTCTTGTAGCCATCGACATTCAAACTTAAAACTTTCCTCACGGTATTTTCTTCATTCCTCCGCATCACAATTGTTCCCATTTATTTTAAAACATCACTAAAGATTTGATATCGCTCGTCGCTACGACTGGCACCACAAACACCGTTGTTGCACGTTTTGCCGGAGGCGCCGGTGGATTAAACGGATTACACACCGCGGGATACGCCTGTTTTTATCACGTAATAGCTGTCAAAGTCACTGGTTAGTATTAAATTGATAACATTTTATTTTATATTAATTATACGTTTAAGATAATTAGTAAGTTAGGACTGAGGAGCGACTTAAAAGTCACTTTTAGTGACGTTAGCGGGAAAAAGGAGATAGGTGAAAGTAAGAAGTAATTGATTATGTATGTAGGTCAAATCATCAATTTATGATGTAAGTAATAAGCTTAAGAGGAGTGCATTAAATAACTTCACGGGGGATGATATTTACAAACGTCCGATGCATCTTTGCAAATCCGCCTTGATCCTACAACCTGAATGCCTTATCTTAGCTGAGTGCATGGAAAGAGAATACTTTAAAGACCTACAAGAACATTATTTTTCACATTTAATTCGACAAAATAGTTTTAATGCCAATCTAAAAACGAGCTAAAAACGAACCATGTTTGCAGATTATCAATGTTGCGACTATAAGGCATTAATATCGGATAATATTCGCACTAAAATGACACAAGGGCTAACACTTGTTTATAAAACCTTTATCAGCTCAAACTGGGGCCCCATCCCCTGCGCTGCACGTATCGCTCGAGGCGTTGCGGATTAAATGGATTACAAGCGACGAGACACGCGTGTTTTTATCACCTTATCATTACACCTAGATGCCGAGTACAACGTCCGGTACTTTATTATTTTGTGTAAAAGAAAAATAAAGTAAGCTGTCAATAATATTCTGCAACACGAGCATTGGAGGGTTAGATAGAGGAGATCTGGTATCCTTCGACACCAATTTCAAAGCTTTTATTTGTTATCTTTTGTCTGCCTCGTTGGTCTAGTGGTCGCGAGTGCTACTGCTGAACATGAGGTCCTGGGTTCGATTCCCAGGTCGGGCAGTGTCATTGGGTTTTTCTTTCTGCAATTTCTCAGTAGCAGCCCGGAGTCTGGATTTGTGCCCGGTTGATGGCAATAGGCTCGCCCACTTTTACATGGGACTTAAAAATAACTGGCGAAATGTGGGTGTACTATAGGTACACCTCTGCCCAACCCTTCGGGGAAACAAACCTTGATGTTATGTTGACTAGTACTTCGAGAACTAAAAAGTAAAAAAAGGAAATTTCCTTTACAGGCCAGTCACCGTAGAAGATCGCGTTAGGTCGCAAAAAATTGCACTGTACTGTTTTTTTCGGTACGAGTATGTTGTTTAGCTTCGAAAGACCTGTGCTGACTGATGCACGAAAAACCTCGAAATAAACAGATTTCTTTCAGTTTTTGACTCATAACTTCTTAAATGTGCGTATGTGTGACATATAAAACACCCTATACATTTTCAAAGTATACAAAGCTTGCTACTATTTAAATTTAGTGCAATTTTTTGCGACCTACGGATGGATGTCTTAAATGACTGGACTAGACAATTTTTGTTTTCTAAAAAGGTTTCTATCAGTCACTTGTTGCCTGAAGTTAGCTATGTAATCGAAATTTATGTTCTTCAAGTCTTGGGTTTCACTCAGAATCCACATCCAATTTCATCCTGAAACTCCAGTTACCCTCGATATCAATTTAATTAGCTCTAAACCGTTATTGTGGTTATACTTCGAAAATTATTATCCGCTTTAAATTTTAGTTAGGATTCCTGAAACTATACCAGTATGAAAGCTTACTATAGTTTGCCTAAGTAGTACTTGTACCCGCATTAGTTTCCTAACTATCTGGAGCTGAGGATTGAATAACGACAACACTTCAAGGAAATGACGTGTGGCTACTCTAGTATCCAACTAATAGTAGGAATAATAAAGTCTGGGAAAATAACATAACATCAGGCCTTATTTCCCCGAAGGCTTGGACAGAGGTGTACCTATTTCGCCAGTTATTAACAAAAAATATGTATTTTTAAATGAAATAATAACTATGCCATCACAATAAGCTAATCACTGCACCTAATCTGCGTTCGCAATTTAATGGCCAAACAAGTAGATAAACACGAGTTTTCCACTTAGACAAACATCAACTTTATACTAGTGTAAATAAAGTTGACTTCAGATTAATTCGTACTGTTGAAAAAGTCATAAAAAAATATGAAGTCGTAGCGCAAACTGATCCTTATTTGTAGGCATTACAGTTGTTTTTCCTAAAACTCGTGTATGTCAAAGTCAAATAATTTATTTCAATTAGGCACAAAAAAGGCACTATTGAACGTCAAACTTTACAAAAAATAATAAAACTGATTCTAGTCGCCCATTCCAAAAGGTAGTTTTCGTATGGAGAAGAATGGGCAAGAAACTCCACCGTTACTCTTTAAAAAAATCATTATATCTTGTATACACTTATTATATAATTATATGTGAAGACAATGCACCTAGAATAAGATTACTATACCACGATAGGTAAAAAGAATGAAAAATGAAGGAATGACATAATTATGTGATAGATGCATGGTGCTCACATATTTACAAACATTGTAAAATTATACGATATTCTTAATATTTTAACAAGTACTATTAATAATAAGTCAGTGTGTAAGTTCAAGTAATCACAGAATATAAAATAAATGTTTAAAAAAATAATATTATACAATTACTTTGGCAACCAGTTAGATTTTGTCTAGATTCTAAATTGTCCTATGGAGCAGGACCAGCATGTTTCCAAGCATTTTATCTTGGATATAATCCTCTAATTTGTAATATGCTTGTTTACAAAGTGTACTTTTTATATGAGTTTTAAATTTTCTTTCATTTAATTCTAATATATCACAAGGTATTCTGTTGTAACATTTAACACAGTACCTACCCCATAAAAGATGTATTTACTTTAGATAGTCTGAAAAATGGTTGATCTATTTTATCTTTATTTCTAGTATTAAAATTATGTCTATCACTTATTTTATTAAAAAGATGTAGATTTATATGTTTACATGTTTAGCAGCTAAATTGCGAAAGCAGATTAGGTGCAGTGATTAGCTTATTGTGATGGCTTAGTTATTATTTAATAAAAATAAAAAATAAATTCAGTATTAGGCAGTTGGGCGTTATCTACAAGTCGAAAGAGTATAAAAGCTTGCGTGAGAACACTAAGGTTTATAATAGAGATGCCGCGAATACTCGCTATTATTTGGTATTCGGCATTACTCGTCATTTTTTTGTTATTCGTCGAATACCGAATAATAGTGTCTATTATTCGAAATTCGGCGATTAGTTGCCTAAACAAAAATACACTTTCAATGAACAGAACAACTAAAGACTTAAAAATAATTAAACTTTTATTAATCTTTAAAAACAAAACACACTTAGTATTATTACCATTAATATAAAAATTTTGCCGAAAATCCGTCATGTTAAACTTAATTAGTTATTCCAAAGGGGCAGATTGGGATCAAGTCAGTTGCGCTTTGTTTCATAAATAAAACTTGCCTAAGAAAATAAATAAAATTTATTATTATTTGAGAATAAATAAACTTTTTTTTATATTCCTTTTTATGTCGAGTAATACTGGCGAGTATTCGAATATTCGCCATAGGGATTGGCGATTAATCGGTATACGACTGTTCTCTATAACATCTCTAGTTTATAATCAGTCATACATCAAAAGCTGAACAACCTAAGTTGCGTAAATGGCTGAAAACATGGTCTTGTTAAAAAATACTAGCTCGCCCACACTTATCTATGGCAATTAATCATTATTATTTGTTTAAAGCCACCAAAGCTGTAATATGCATAAATTTATACTAAAATACTTGGTTCGATCTTGTTACAGCTAGCGGGCAGCATTTTTTTATCATTACGCGTTTATAAGGGTCAGTCACGGCATGCCAGCTTTGTAATTATATTGCCAGTTGAACTTTATAGCATTATATGAAGTCATTATACCTTTGAATTTAATGTTTGTTCTGTTTAAATATAGATTTATAATGATTGAATTGTATAATCGCGTTGATAAATAGTGAAAATAATTTTCTTCCTTTAGGTGTTTTTAGAAGTAATGATAACTTCAAAAATGTGCTTGATAGTTGGTGATATCAGAATGTAAAAAAAATCTTCGTGTGAATGCATGGCGTAGCATACCGACGCTACGCCGCGCTACGTGCTACGGCGTAGCACGCGCTGTAGCACTGCAGGTTTGATCTACTTACCTCATCAAATCGACTTTGTTTGTAGTGTAAAGCTGCGTGATGTTCTTTTGTCCGTACCGTACCTCCGTTTCGTATCAACGTCGCGATCCAAAAACTCTGGATGTAGAATCGTATCGCCTTTGGACGGGGCAATAAAACCGACTCGCGAAGGATCGGAGCGTACCTGTATCGGTATCAAGACGCCGTACCACCGTACCGAACCAAACCGAACGGGCGTCCAAACTAGCGTTCTTGGATCGAAACGCTGGTACGAAACGTAGGTACGGTACGGACAAAATAACATGTCTGGACGCAGCTTAACGGATCTTGAGTTTAATGATTAGCAGGCAGCAGGCATAATAGTTTAATACGCAAAACCGCAAATAAACATTTTTTTATGTGTAACATCTTTCGTCTTGCTTTCCTGCAATCTGTGGGAGTGATTTCGTGAAAAGGGACGGAAATGTGTAACAAGAAGCCGGAGAAACGCGCGCTATTGGATTTGACGGTTGAGCACGCGTGGTGCTGGACTTGGCCGTCAGATGGCACCAACCCATTTTCCGAGAGGTTGGTACTGTCAGCCAATATGTTACACATCTTAAGACCCCAGTACACATTGGGCAAGCAAAATATACGTAAATTAAACGGCAAATCACGCAAAAAGGCCCAGTATACGTTGGCCGAGCGACGGGCTCGCCCATCGTGTACTGGGGGCTTTATGCGACTACTGGAAGGCTTGCTCATTTTTATTATTTTTCTTATTTATTTGATCAAAACACTACGTACACTAAACAATAGCTAGAGTTATCTGACCTCACTTTTTTACTCAAAGCCAGGTACAACGAATAGTTGTTCTTCTTTTACACGGAAGTAAGGAAGGAAATTCTCATAATCGTCAGAAAAACGTTCACAAAGATTCCTTTTAAGCCTGACTCAGTGAGAGGTGATCATTATACATTTATAGACGACTGGCTGTGAAAGATTCCTTCGACATGCAGACATCCTTAGGATAATTTTCAAAAGCTCGTCGCCTTGCAGATTTACCGCACCGTGATAATATAATGGTCTGGTCCTAAATGTTTTGGAAAAGTCGCGTCTCGAAAGACCATTTCAGTTTTGTTGGAATTCTGGCGAAAACGGAAGAAGATCAAAGGCTATTGTAGCAAAATGACGGGGTTGTATTTTAATTATAATAATATTTACTTTGTAGGAATGTTTTCAAAGAATTGAAAACAAACACAAATTGGCATAGAATTGAAACAACGCTGGCAATGTGTGATTGAAAAATAAAGGTAGCATCAAAATTGTGGTGTGCAAATTAAGGCAATATACATATTTATTTTTGCCGAAATCAACACGATTTTCATTACATGTAGTCAATGCAATGACAGGAATTTTACCAGCCGCTTGGTTAGTTTCAAAACAGTAAATGAATTAAAATTTTCGGAATACCGCGTAATTGCTGTGTGTTTACTGTTTGTTTATTAATTCCTGGAACTGGTTTAATTGAAACGATAATAAAACATTTACAGTACAGCGGTTTTGTCAACATTCCTGATAAAGATTGTTGCAATTTAAAATATATCTCATATAGACATAAAGATAACAAAAATTTCCAGATTAAAGCTGAACAGGCGAATAATAATAGACGAAAACATTATAATCCCCCCCCCCTCCGCCGCCCCCGCTAGCCCTCTCCATTACCAAGCGTTTTACTTGGCGCGGATAAATTACACAGTTATGAATAAATTTCGCATAAAACTCGGAACTGCACCTTTACATGACGAAAGAGTAAGCAAGATGGACGATTGTGGGCGTTAGAGCGGGACGGACAAACCGGCAAGTCGTAATACGAAAATTTCATTAAGAAGTCAGGCCATCCCGAACAGTTTTGCTGATATCTAGAATATTCGGGCGTACTTATTAAGACGTGGAATATCTTCAATTTCTGCAGATGATTTTAATATAGTAGCGTTCTGGGGATATAATTATGTTATGAACGATTTTCGGTTTGATGAGGTTGGCAATAATGTGATTAAACTTTTCTGTTTTGTCATCGATTCGTAAAGTTATTATGAGGTTAGATGACGTTGAAGATTTTATAGAGTGTAAGTAATTATCATATAATAGATAAGATTTCTTTTTTGTAGAGAAATAGCAGTGGAGTTGTTAATAATGTGCTACTTAAAAATCACTTTTTTAAGCATTAGGAGCGTATCATAAGTACGATGATTAGCCGTTTACCAATCAGGACCAAAATTTTCAAAAAACGTTCGGAACACACCCGCCATTAATTACGGTCGTGACGTAAATTTTTCCAGTTAATCAAAAAACTGTCCGACTTTTCTGAGGGTTACGTATCTCCCGTGACGTCATTAGCGACCTACCGAAGCGCCGAAGCACCTAAGTTGATTTTCGAACGAATTTAATTTAATTTACAATTAAACCGTGGTCCTCTGTTTATTTTTTCGGAGCACTGGCTTCTAATTTTGAATTTCGATGGAAGTTTGTTTTTCTTATTTTTGTTTCCGTTTGTTTGTGTTGCTGTTGCTGGCTGGGTAGAATTTATTATTTTAAAATTCGATGTGTGTGTCAGTGTTGTCAGGGACATTACGGTGGGACATGACAAGGTGACTTTCGTTTGCTGTCTAGTTGTTTTGATTTGGTTTGTAACATAAACGTTTTGTCTTAGTCAGTCGAAAATATTTTCACATACCTCAAGTAGGTATGTAAAAAGCTTTTTATTATAGCCGATTTAAAAACAGTTTATTTTCAAAATGTGACATCGTTTTTTAACAGACGCGTGTAATTTTAACATACACATTTAGGAACACCAACGGACGGCCGAGTTTTCATTGCCTATTAATCTTACAACCCATACAGTATCAGAACCCAATTCAAACGCTCTCAAAAATTAGCCGCAAAAATGCGTGCACACGATCACACACCCTCTCTCATCCTATTACACGAATTATCATATCAAACGGTAACCGAAGCATTCGCCATAAAAAAAAAACAATCATTCAAAACCTTTCATCCTCTTATTAGAGAGAAAGGGTTAGTATTCGGCGGCAACTTATAACTTTGCTGCTGGTGTAAACAAATTTCAACTTTAACGTGTAGTGATAAAGCCGCTTTATTCTGCAGTATCACGTTTGTTATGATGTAACGAGCTTACCTCGCATCGCAATCAAAGGTTTGCCTATTTAAATAAATCTAGATTGGAATTCACAATGGAGTTTTAAGGGAGTCACCGTCGGTCGTTATCGGGGACGCACTCGGGTAGTTCAAATGGGTGCAAACGGGTTACAATTTATTAGTCTTAGTTTTGCATTCTTGGGGAATAATATTGTTACAGATTTGTGTATTCGAATCAATGGGTACAGTTACGGAATAAAGTTTGCTCGTTGGGTACAAAAGTTATGTACTTTTGTCCTGCAAATACCGCAATCGTGTATGTATTTAGCTTTTTGTACCGCTGTTGTTTATCGGGTTTAATCCCAAAATACTAGTTTAAACTAAACACTAAATATGTAAATTTTTATATTCCTCTGTACTCATAAGAGTTTATCTAAATATCAAAGCCTCGCAAAAACAGACACAACAAAAAAAAACTAGTAAAAATGGTCCTTCCATCCGACCGCCTCCGGCCCTGGCGGGGCGCTACCAAAAATTATGGACATTACTTTTGGCAGCAAAATTGGGTTACCGATGGCTATGTAATGAAGTGCTGAACTTTCAGGTCATGTGTAGAGGCTTCCTGGCGTAATTGCCTCTGATATACTGTGCTGCCGAATCCAACCGAGCGGCCCCGATGATAATGGGTTCCCCCCATAGTTTTAATCTTCTTTATAGGTGACCCTTTCGGTAAGTTTCGAAGTCGTTTCGCCCCTATTATTTTATGTTTATATGCGTGTTCGCTTGTGTGTGTAAATTGAAACGGATACCGTGGTTTAGGCTTGTTGGTGTCTGTGATCGTTAGAAGTTAGTGCTTAGGTAAACTGATTTGATAGGGTTTAGAAGCCGCAGCTTTGAAAGTTTGTAATGGGTTGGTAACTAAAATAAAGGGCTGGAATAAAGTTGGGAGTTTTATTTAGTGTATTGAATAAAATTGTCTAATGTTTGTTGTTTTTATTGGTATTTAGACACACTGCTAAACACAATATATTCTTTGAAAATCAAATATTGGCTAGACTTGGTAACCTTTTACTTACTAAAATTATCTAGGACCACCAAAAAAAGTATTTCATTTTTTTACGTTTTAGATGGTAATAGTTACTCACAATAGGGATGTCGACTGGCGAAAAAAATAAATCTATTTAGTCCGTCAGTCAGATAATAAAGGAATCACGTATTTTTTGCTTTATCATATTAATAAAAATGGTTTAGATAAAACGCATTAAAGTTGGGGAGTGGGGGCTCGCTAAGTCACAAGTCAGTATAAAATCTACCGAGGAGTGACGTCATGCCACATTTTAACTCAATGTTTTGCCGTAATCTTTTGATTACGTAAAAAAATAAAAAATACGTGTACAATATTTTCTTAAATCTACCTGATGGACAAAAAAAAATTGTCAACATCCCTATTCATCATCTGAATCTATTAACTCTCATCGCTGTAAATTAAGGTCTATTATAGCCAAAACTGTTCAGTATACAACTACCCTTAACAACCCATTTTACAATAACAATACAACCTTCCCCTCGAGCACTTAGATAGTAACAAGGAGGTAGTTTCTAAAGTTATAAATCTCATACCAAAAACCCAATGAGCGATGATTTTTCAAAGCGAATCGGGGTGTGCGAGCGACATAAGCGCTACAATTAATTTAACAGGCGTCTCTGCCTTGGGTATTGTGTGTGATGCAAGGGAAATACGGAAGCGATTTGGTCGATATGTGGTATTTGATTGATTATAAAAAATACTGGCGTGCATGTACACATCTGGTCGATGTACTCGTATGAGATGTATGAACGTAAACGAAGCTGTGTATGTAGAAAAATCATACATAGGTACCATCGAAGAACTTCATATCTATACATCGTAATAGTGCGAGAGCCGGCTGCAAAAATACCTACCTTATCGGCTACCCCAATACGCTATCTTTATATCGTTAACCAACACTTAAACACGTAAAAAAAATCAGGTCTGCCAAAGCCGTTCTTGCCGGGTCATAGAAATAATCGATATTTTTTTACGTAATTTTTTAGTTCATGTTACGTCATAATGTACCCCAATTAAAATGCTGGCAACAGTTTGCTATTGATTAATTATGTAAAAAAAAGTAGGTCTGCCATTGCGCACACTGCCGGAAGTACTAGGCAGACCCCTAAAATAAGCCCTTCCGACACCCTAAACCTACCTCATGGAGTACCCGGGTGGAACCTACGCCAAATAATAACCAAGATGCCCCTGATATTGGATCAAAAGGTCTGCCAGGGCTAAGCTTGCCGGAACTTGCTGTTCAAAGCATTTGAAGTTGGTAGGGACCATAATTTTACATAAGTCAAAATAACATTATTTTGTTTCTAAATTTATACAAATGTATAAATATAAAGTGCTTTATTACCAAAACATTAAATAAAACAACAAGTTTAGCGATAAAAGATATATATTGAAAATTTTACAACAATCGCTACCAGTACAATAACATGCTTACAATATAGGTTCAATAATCAAAACATAGTTAAAGTTGCCATTACAGTTACCTGAATTCTGTACGGTGGGTTTAGGGAAAAAAGTAGGCTTCTGAGTGTAGAATCGGTTATTGTGTGAATCATCGTAGGTACAGTCAACGCCTAATCAACCTATCCACCACCAGGATCACTCTAATCCATCGAAATAAGGTCAAAGTTTAAATAATAGTAGTTTGGTTGACTGGCCATTTACTGTAGATATGTAGGTAACTAACAATAAAACTAGCTACAATGACGGTCAAATGACAGCAAGAACTATTTATAAACATACTCAGGTGCAAAAAAAAATAAAAAACAGAGTCAGATTGAACTGTTCTAATGTAAATCAATAATAGTATGTACAAAAAATAGATTTAATCCTCGCCAAGAGAATAAAATTATAACTTAGACGTAGAATCAAAAATTAGTAAACATCACTTTCATCGCTTGAACTGTCATATGACTGATCAATATCATCGTCCTCTGAATCATTCATTACAATGGACTCTACAGTGAGTGGTGTTGGCTCACCTTCATACCATAGAGGTTCTAGGCGATTGTTATTCAAAACCCATCCGTATTTTTCTACATCTAATTATATCAGTTCATTTGAACATGCGTTTTGCCACATAGCAGAAAGCCGTTCGCAATATTTTTTGTTTTATTACCTTTTACAGGGCGGCATTCCGCATGAACTGAAATTCCTATTTTTTTTACTACGGGACTTTTTAATTTTTGGTTTGCGTATGTTTTATTGAAGATAACGTATCTGGCAGCATTAGTATTTGTACAGTTTTTATTTCCATACATTTCGCAAGTAAATTTAAGAATCAATTCGACTAGTTCTGTATCATTATCGTATACAAATTTCTCGTCTAATTTATTGAAAGCTTCCTGGTAGATGGGACTCTGTTTTAAAATCTGGAAAGGTTTCGATTTACCTTTATTGTGAAAAGCAGCGGTGTGATCACAACCAGTGTAAGCATGAAATGCTGGTAAAGAACGACACAACGTTTCACCTAGTGTTTTTGATAAATGAGTAATATTTATAGCATTTGGATCTTTGGCTCTTGATAATCCGCTCGAAAGTTACCAAATATTTGGTTTCAGTTGGTGTGCGTGTGCTAAAATACCAACTAAAATATCAGTGTCAGTTGCTACAGTGGAAACGTTTGTCGCGTCTTTTTTTTATATCGGAACGTGAAAAAGTATTCGAGTATCTGCTTCTTCGTGATCGCAAAAGTAATCAGCTTCAACAGTTTTCGTTATTTTGCCGCCATCGGCACTAAACGAATAGCATTTCTCATCAACTGTGACAAATACTTTTTTACTGCCAATTATATTGCTCATGGTTTTATTCTCCCAAAAGTTCGAAAGGAAAACTACAGCTCTTTTAAATTTATAATTTTTCAGGGCTTTATGAAAATTTGACGGTGTTTTTTGGGAAGGACCTGTACCTTCATACGGGATCTCTACTTCTTGCCGTTTTGCTCTTTCACAGTCTTTAATGGAAGGCGTTAAGTATCTGACAAATATGAAATGAATTTCATCAGCTTCTATGGTGCAAATTTTTTGTAATATAATTTCGGCAAGTTTTTCAAATGTGCTGGGAATTGAGGATGGACTTATAAGGTAAAACATATTAAAACCGTCTAGAAAACAAGCATCGATTCTGTGTGGTGGCGATGCAGGATCAATGTTGCTTTTAAGTTTTTTTGCTAGCACTGATTTGTCAGTTTTATTCATGTCACCATTTTGCTGACAAAGATCAGCGGGAAGTGGCGCCAACGGAAAAGAGAGACATACTTCTATGTCGATTTTGTGTTCCAGGGCAATACATAATAGCCTTCCAAATATGTCCCTTTCCATTTTTATTTGAGCTGTTTTTGTCCCGTCTCTGCTCTTTTGACTTTTCGAGACAGAATCAGAACTGAAGTTAATAATTTTATTCCGGGTAATAGGTTTCTCGAATCGGTTTGCATCTTCAGCACATTTCTCAATAAATTGTTCTTTCTGATGCTGTCCAAGCTAAACTGACAGCTTAGACCTGGCAGACCTTTTGATCCAATATCAGGGGCATCTTGGTTATTATTTGGCGTAGGTTCCACCCGGGTACTCCATGAGGTAGGTTTAGGGTGTCCACACCCTAAACCTATGTTTACCACAGGTTTCTCGAATCGGTTTGCATCTTCAGCACATTTCTCTATAAATTGTTCTTTCTGATGCTGTCCAAGCTAAACAGACAAATCAGTGCTAGCAAAAAAACTTAAAGGCAACATTGATCCTGCATCGCCACCACATAGAGTCGATGCTTGTTTTCTAGACGGTTTTAATATGTTATACCTTATAAGTCCATCCTCAATTCCCTGCACATTTGAAAAACTTGCCGAAATTATATTACAAAAAATTTGCACCATAGAAGCTGATGAAATTCATTTAATATTTGACAGATACTTAACGCCTTCCATTAAAGACTGTGAAAGAGCAAAACGGCAAGAAGTAGAGATCCCGTATGAAGTTACAGGTCCTTCCCAAAAAACACCGTCAAATTTTCATAAAGCCCTGAAAAATAATAAATTTAAAAGAGCTGTAGTTAATTTCCTTTCGAACTTTTGGGAGAATAAAACCATGAGCAATATAATTGGCAGTAAAAAAGTATTTGTCACAGTTGATGAGAAATGCTATTCGTTTAGTGCCGATGGCGGCAAAATAACGAAAACTGTTGAAGCTGATTACTTTTGCGATCACGAAGAAGCAGATACTCGAATACTTTTTCACGTTCCGATATAAAAAAAAGACGCGACAAACGTTTCCACTGTAGCAACTGACACTGATATTTTAGTTGGTATTTTAGCACACGCACACCAACTGAAACCAAATATTTGGTAACTTTCGAGCGGATTATCAAGAGCCAAAGATCCAAATGCTATAAATATTACTCATTTATCAAAAACACTAGGTGAAACGTTGTGTCGTTCTTTACCAGCATTTCATGCTTACACTGGTTGTGATCACACCGCTGCTTTTCACAATAAAGGTAAATCGAAACCTTTCCAGATTTTAAAACAGAGTCCCATCTACCAGGAAGCTTTCAATAAATTAGACGAGAAATTTGTATACGATAATGATACAGAACTAGTCGAATTGATTCTTAAATTTACTTGCGAAATGTATGGAAATAAAAACTGTACAAATACTAATGCTGCCAGATACGTTATCTTCAATAAAACATACGCAAACCAAAAATTAAAAAGTCCCTTATTAAAAAAAATAGGAATTTCAGTTCATGCGGAATGCCGCCCTGTAAAAGGTAATAAAACAAAAAATATTGCGAACGGCTTTCATAAATGCTATGTGGCAAAACGCATGTTCAAATGAACTGATATAATTAGATGTAGAAAAATACGGATGGGTTTTGAATAACAATCGCCTAGAACCTCTATGGTATGAAGGTGAGCCAACACCACTCACTGTAGAGTCCATTGTAATGAATGATTCAGAGGACGATGATATTGATCAGTCATATGACAGTTCAAGCGATGAAAGTGATGTTTACTAATTTTTGATTCTACGTCTAAGTTATAATTTTATTCTCTTGGCGAGGATTAAATCTATTTTTTGTACATACTATTATTGATTTACATTAGAACAGTTCAATCTGACTCTGTTTTTTATTTTTTTTTTGCACCTGAGTATGTTTATAAATAGTTCTTGCTGTCATTTGACCGTCATTGTAGCTAGTTTTATTGTTAGTTACCTACATATCTACAGTAAATGGCCAGTCAACCAAACTACTATTATTTAAACTTTGACCTTATTTCGATGGATTAGAGTGATCCTGGTGGTGGATAGGTTGATTAGGCGTTGACTGTACCTACGATGATTCACACAATAACCGATTCTACACTCGGAAGCCTACTTTTTTCCCTAAACCCACCGTACAGAATTCAGGTAACTGTAATGGCAACTTTAACTATGTTTTGATTATTGAACCTATATTGTAAGCATGTTATTGTACTGGTAGCGATTGTTGTAAAATTTTCAATATATATCTTTTATCGCTAAACTTGTTGTTTTATTTAATGTTTTGGTAATAAAGCACTTTATATTTATACATTTGTATAAATTTAGAAACAAAATAATGTTATTTTGACTTATGTAAAATTATGGTCCCTACCAACTTCAAATGCTTTGAACAGCAAGTTCCGGCAAGCTTAGCCCTGGCAGACCTTTTGATCCAATATCAGGGGCATCTTGGTTATTATTTGGCGTAGGTTCCACCCGGGTACTCCATGAGGTAGGTTTAGGGTGTCGGAAGGGCTTATTTTAGGGGTCTGCCTAGTACTTCCGGCAGGGTGCGCAATGGCAGACCTACTTTTTTTTACATAATTAATCAATAGCAAACTGTTGCCAGCATTTTAATTGGGGTACATTATGACGTAACATGAACTAAAAAATTACGTAAAAAAATATCGATTATTTCTATGACCCGGCAAGAACGGCTTTGGCAGACCTGATTTTTTTTACGTGTTTAAGTGTTGGTTAACGATATAAAGATAGCGTATTGGGGTAGCCGATAAGGTAGGTATTTTTGCAGCCGGCTCTCGCACTATAAGGACTATTTCTGCTTGCAGCGCTCGGCGGTTATAGAACCGGGGCGATAACAGATGTGGTCATCGAGTACACGGGATTTTGTTTTCAAACTGCTTAGATATGAAGTTTTTCGATATTACCTGCATACCTAATTAGTACCTAAAACATATTATTTTATAGCCATCTGTTTGATTAGGTAAGCCACAATTTTTTTTTAAATATGATTTGTACTGAGAGAGAGAGAGATTATCTTCATAAATTGGCTCCAAGTCAACATGCGTAAGGCGGTGCTTGGGGGAGGCCTATGTCCAGCAATGGACGTCTTTCGGCTGAAATGACGATGATGATGATGAATGAACGAATTAATTCTAATCAAATTTACAAAACCGCCATCATTTTCTAACTTAGAGTAAGTTGAGGATAAACTAGGGCAAAATTGTGAGACATTAATCTTTAGCTCACGCGAAAAGTATTGTACAGATAGCGTGGGGGACTGAGATATTTGTGCCGACTTCCGGAGCTAGTCAAAGTGGTATACGATGATTACAAGGGGTTTCGGGAATGAGCTGTGTTTAAAGATGGTAATCCAAATAATTCTCTATTTGGTAAGTTCTTACTTACCAAATAGAGAATTATTGGGATTACTCTTTTGTAAGTATGTTTAATATTCGTTAGTATAAAATCATTACGCGGGGTTCCGGAAAAAAACTGTGTTTAAGTATAGATGGTAAATTCAAAGATGGTAAGTTCTTAATTACCAAATAGAGAATTATTTGGATTACTGTCTTGTAAGTATTTTTAATATTCGTTTACCTATATTAATTTATTTAGTTTTTGTTTTTAATCTATGCCAATGATAGTTTATCAAAAGTGTCTATTGCAAATATACCAGTCTTTTATTTTCTCAAAATAAGACAAGGCTGGATTGACAAGAAAAAAGCCTTGATGATTAATTATCACGTCTAATAATTTCTGAAAATTCATGTTACATTTAACATTTTTCTGTTACACCACACGTCGACGTACATTATTGTATACGTTTATAGGCTAAGGCCATACTATTGTCAAGGGAGGTATATTTACGATACCGAAATAATGGTAGAAATATGGTTCGACGCAAACAAACAAAACTCTCTTCATAAAATTAAGTACCGTCGTAAATTCCCACATACCAGTGTACCGCTACCTTAAAACTGGTAGTATTAGGGTTCCGTAGCTAAAAGATTAATCGCAGTGCTTCGTAGCTACACATTAAGTAAATTTCTAAGCAACACACATATAAATCGCGCTTAACGGGCGTCGTTGAGAAAACTGTAGACTTTCGCCTGTTTCAACTGAATTCAGAATTGTTTACAGTTCAATTGTTTCGAGAAAGTTTGTGCGCCTTTGTTTAAATGTAAGTTGATATTGTGAATATTAAAGTACCCGATGTTTTAATATACATAGTTTTAACAAACTTTAAAGGTCCTCTGAAGGTGTCTGTTAATGTTCTGGATAAAAGAGTCTTATTTGCTAAGGTCTAAATAGTTTTACGACTGTTATAGCTGAGATATTAACGAGAAAACTGTTATCGAGCAAAACAGAATCGGGGACGTCATTATCAAATAAGTCACAATATACTTAGTTTTGAAGATCTCAGAGCGAAATGTCCAAAATAATATCTATAAAGTATTGGAGACAAGTGAAACGTTATCAGATCGTATGCAGCGTCCGCCGTGCCTACACTGTTACAACTTGGCACCACTATCCAGGTCACTCCAAATATCATACATCAACTATACAAAACGCTTTCCAACTACGTTAAAATACACTTTTACATCAGATTGTATTACTCTAACTTCAAACGCTTGCATAAAGAAACTTAGCTCAGAGTAGTTCAAACGAAACTGGAACACATTCCAACTACACTCGCCAATAGCGGGTAACAGATTGCTCCAAAATACACCAACCAACTTTTGAATTAAAAGCAATGCGACAACTCTGTGTGCTGTTATTCTGCTATTTCTCATTTAGCCAACGACTAAACGCGGATGCGTCTGACATCGTGGCTTCGTAATATCCTGTCACTACATTGACCTATTTCTAGCCCAACACGACGCGACACAGTGCCGCACTGTGCACGCCCTACGCCTAAACTTACCCGCCGAACCGCCGTAAATTAACACAGCAAGCTTCTGTGGCGCTTGTTGGAAAACTTACTCTGTAACATTACTTAAATCTTTATTACGAAAGCAATAAAGGCCATATTTAACGCTGTCAAAGGTTTCGTCGAAATTAAAGCGTTGAAATGAAAGTTCGGTTGTCTTTTTGGGGTGGCACTTGGGGTCTTGAAGAGTTTACTTAATGGAAAACGCTCTTTTGCCGTTTTAACTGGAATACTGTCTTGCTGAAATTAATTATCAATCAATTAGAATATATTTAATCTACTTTGTATTACTTAGGTAAAGTAATCATAAAATAGGTTGGCCTACAAACGAATTTTTATTACTTAATCAATATTTATTTTTGTGTCCTTATTAGAGTATACGCGTTCCGCAAGATTGCTTTAAGAATAACTTCGAACGTTTTTATTTACAAGGAATCCACATCAAAACACTTACCAAGCCAGGAATTTGTTCTGGAAAGAGCTACGCGACCCCTACTACGTACAAGTCCCTCTACAAAAATACAGATGGCGTTACTGACCGTCGCTGAAAAAAGTCATGAAAACAGAATAAATAATTAGTTCCAGCAAATGCACGGTAATACGTAAAATAAATGTTTCTTATCACTGTGACCCAAATACACGCGTATTAACCTAATACCAAAGCTACAAGCCATGTGTCCATTTACTTCTCATAGTTAATTTATAGTAGAATAGTTTTATGCTTTTTACTTTACCTATCGAAGGGTTCTTTGAAGACTTCTGGGAATATATGGGTAGGTAAAATATATTGTTACTATGCGTAACATTAATGTATGACAAACTGATTTAGTTTTTCTACGAACCAGTTTTATTAATTCCCACCGCAGTGCTGTTTACTTACTGTTCGTAAGTAGTTCTTTGAAAGTTCAAGTAGTTTTATGCTTTTTACCTGAGACTTTTGCTTCTCAATATCATTTTCCATTTTCATACGTATTCTATATTACATTTGTAATCGACTAGGACGAAGGTCCAATGTTTCAATAATGAGCTAGAATTCAGTGTTTTCTATTTTGATAAATAAATTGTAAATCTATTAAATAATTAGTAACATCTGTTCTGTCGGGCATAAATTATGGACGCGATGGGAACATAAATCTCCGAGTGTCATATTACGGTCATTAATACTCGATTATGCATCTCTGCTGACCTTACAAAATATATCGTCAATTCAAAACATTGCGTCAGTAGTCTAGGGGATACTTAAGGCTTCATGTGTTGAAGTTTTGGATTCCATTTCTGGGTCGGGAGTATTTTAATTATAAATAAAAGTCTTGGAATTATTAGGAGAGTGATTGTGGAATAACTAAATTAACCTTATTTAATTCATTTCTCGTTTCGGAGGTCTGCTGGAAGGCATATCTTAAGAAATAAGCTGTACTTTTGTACTCAAATTTATAATTATGTTGTATCTCTATGTACTTTACTGTGTGTACGTAAATAATTAAATAAATAAATAAACCCTTAAGTTAAAAAAAATAACCGAGCATTATATTTTGTTAGCTTCGTTTCAAAATAACGAATCAACTATTTGTAGGAGTACTTTAGTGAGTATTAGGCACAAATTCTAACAAAAATAAAAAATAGGAAATTATATTAAGGGCAATTATAGGAAGAGGTCCGATTTCAGAGGTACAAGCGTAAGCACAATGAGAGGTATTAGGACCATTGGAGGGCACAGTCCATAAAATAAGAAGGTCAAGCCCCGGATTCTACGAAGAAAGGCATCGCCAAATTGGTAGTTAAGACTCCGGAGCAGACGGGCGACTGGATTTGACACAGGTGAGAAAATAATTAAATGACCGCTGTGATCCTTCAAGGGCTTACGAATTTCTGTGCGTGAGGTATGCTCAGATGTGAATGTAGGTCGGTTATTAGAACTAGCATCTTTAGGTAGGTACCTATTTTAGGATAATTCTAAATGTAATTTTGTACGTATTTCTATAACCGCCTTACAAAAAAGGTTCTGACTTATTTCTGTATTTTCAGCGATTATTAACTTTCTTTATAGATGATCAAGTCTTTAAACACAAGCACACACATAAAAAATTCTTTACGTTTTATACCTCTAAGAATCGCAAGTCTGCAGGAATCCTTCGGGTGCGTCGAATTTTTCGGTCGGTCATTCGCGTGACCGGTTCGCATTAGTGCAATGAATCAAATTGAATAAGGCCGCGGTCACATCCGCGATTGGAGGAAACGCCCGTCGCTTTGCTAATAAATAATCATTGTAACTAGTCGTGCTACTGAAGTCGTGTTAATGGAGTTTTCAGGCGCACCACTTTGTTTAGATTAGGAATTGATTAGAATATACCTTTTTAGGACAAGGCGTGAGCTAATGGGTAGGCATTTGCGGTAATTGATACAATTGCTTAGTGTGTAGATGTGAGTTTGATACCCTATGTGGTGTGCGGTAAGTAATTAAAAGGAGTCACACCACACAACCATTCATATATATATTTACTAGTGGTCGTATTTGACTATTTTCATTTAAATTTTAAGTTTGATAGGATAGTTTAGGATAGTACATACTAATTCCATGCTGCCATGTCATTATTTAAGGGTTTTTTTATTAATTTAATTTATTTCTAATGCTTAGTATATAAAAATAATATTAGCTTTCTGCACTCCTTCTAAATGTCATACTCCTCCGACCGCGTATATTTCGTAAAAAGGGGTACAAAGTTTTTTTTCACGTATTAATATATAGATTCACAGACTCGCTTTGCGTACTTTGCTTCTAAATCGTGAATAAAGTTGACACTCAACTATTTGTAAGGCGTGGGTAGACGATCCCCTTATTTAAATAAGCATACCGAGAAGCGTAATTAATTTTAGCGAAGTTTCATCGACATAAATAATGATAGTTGTAAATAGTGTCAGAAGGATACCGCTGACAGCGATTTCATTATTGACGAGTTTCAATTCACGGCATACCATTAACAATTACTTGGTGCTCAAACCGCTAACCCTAAATTGAAGCTCGCACATTTCAAACAATATTCCAGCCAACACTTTCGCCGCTGTGTCATTACGAGAGGTCGTAACGACCCCACAGTGCAAGGATTAGGGCGCATTCGCACACCAAGTTCAAAGTCGTACTGTGAATTAATAGGGTTATTGTGGCAATAAATACGGGAGGCGCCTAGTTTGTGGTGGCCTGTGGTCGGATAAATCAAGTGGGTGAATGCCGCAAGATGTCCCGTGCTACACCCTTCCGTCTCTCAGGAGGCTGTAGTCGAAGGTGGAGGAGATAGCGGGTGAGGAACTGAGACTTATTTTCTCACCTGCAAAAGCCACTAAGTGCAGCATTAAGGAGAAGATACAAAGAGAAATATTAATTTCAAGGAACATTTTTTTGTAAAACATGTTGATGTCTTGTTTATTTTTCTTCTTAAACATAACTGGCGAATGTGCGAAGGTAACTAGTGATCCGATAGTGCTAATTTTGAATTGAATTGGAATTAAGTAGTTTATATTATATTAACCTTGCTCTGATTACAGAAAGTAGCCGTCGAAAACGGCCTCAGTTTGCAACTTGGGCCAAACTTCCAGACCAAAACAGCCAACTTTAAAGGCCATACTAAAGTGAGCGTAGCGGTGTATTGGCCATGTTATATTGTTGAATGTTCTGAGCTCATGATACTAGTACGTACTACTCAACTTATATGGATACACGAGCGAAATGCTCGTGTCATTTTAGGTAGTGTCGAGTTTCTGCAGAATTATGTAAAGTGAAGGATTGGACTCTCTTATTACCCGACTAGAGCAAAGCCAAAAGGAAGGGTTATAATTTTGGCAGTGTATTTATGTATGTTTGCTTTGTGTTTGATGTGTTCCACCGTAGCGCCTAAACTACTGAACCGATTTTTATGAATGAGGTATCAATAGATTTGTAAATTCTGCCTAAATTTTATATGCTAGACTTTAAACGTAATTTTCTAACCATGAAAAAAAAAGATTATCATAACCTTTTTTGGTATAAAAAAAGGTCTTGACAACCACATTACGAATATGTATATATAATCATAATGTCTGAGTAAATAAATATGTTTAAATTGCTAAAAACAAGCAAAACTGAGACTGCGCTACATAAAGCGCAGCGTGTTAAATTACCTAATACCCAGTAAAAAGCATGAATAAAATAAAATTATACCGACGTGCAGTTAATCAAAACATATTAATATCAAGCGTTAAAACGGAGAAGTATAAAATAAAAAAAATAGTTTTAAATTGTACAATTAGTTTAATTATTTTTTTATTTTTCCGTAGACGGGTAACAGTTTTTAAAACTTAAAAAAAAAGAAATTGAACTATGAAACAACTGAAATTTTATTATTGTTCTACTGTTTCTGTAACACAACACCATTGTTCAAATTGGTATTGTACAAGTATAATGACAAGCAAATTATGAAAATGATGTAGCATTCATTTATAATGAAACAAAGAGGATGGTATTAAATTATGTACTACCTAAATAGCTCAAAGAGTAATTCCAACTATTCGTACAGAGGACACATTCAGTGACTGGGTAGCAATGATTTCCTATTGACCGAGCCTTCCTTTTAATTTCTTATCCGACTGGTTCATCAACAATTGAAATGGACCAAAGAGGTCACAATTTATGCGAGGACCAAACCACCTGAGGCCCCTAAAAGCTAGGGGTGACTAATTTATTGCAGCTTAATTTACTGGACATGTTTTATGTAAGCCCTGAGGGTCCGAAAGAATGTTCTGGCGTGATTTGCATGTGTTCACGTCTAAGTGGCCTTTAGAACTGGACAAGGCCCAGTGGCCCATGGCGTTGATGTATCGTGGCCGAAAGTAGTGTAGCGAATTAGGTGTGTGTGTGTCGCCTTAATAGTTTTAACCCTTGCCTGCTTTGGTTTTAATGTTTTGGAGAGCCATTTAAAATAATTGGTCGGTCGCGTTTGAAAGTAAATAATTTAGTGGGATATGGTAAAGTGAAGTACCCCCTTAGTAAGATTAAACTTGTATTAAATTGTATTAAGATTTATATTGAGGATGATTAACTATTTTGAACAAAACTGAAATTGTTATCATACCACACCAAATCACCGAGCCTGCTACTCTTCAGTTATAATTTTGCTAAACAGAAGTACAAAATCGTCTATTTATAGAATTTCAGTCAAGTAAGGAAGTCGATAAACAAAAATAAACAATATTTACGGAAAGATACAATTATTAATACCACGACGGTAACAGACACGGTTGATTTTCCTTCAGTCTGCTCTTGACATAAATAAATTCAGCTCAAATTCCCAACAAATATTTTAACTTGATAAGTGGTCGCACGTTTTTGTGTGAGTTTTTAAACAATACTCGCTGTGGTGAGCTTCGGAGGGTTAATGTAAGAGGAAAAAACGTAGTCTGTACGAGTCTGTATTGTGCGAACGAAGTTAATTTACTAATTGATCTACAGTCTTTTATTGTGTTTTACGGAGAGTTTTTTGATTTCCGCTATTTACGCGAATTGAAAGGTACAATGAAAGTAATTATTTAAGGTTTCAAGTTGTACAATTATTATAAATGGATTATTTACTTATTTGTTCTGGATTCCTAGGAGATCATATGATACGATTGAGATTATTTTCAGTAGCACAAGAAACTTATCTTTAGCATTCAAGGCATGAACTTCTGAATGGTAGTTCGTATTATTTACGTGCCTATAATAAGTTTGACCATTTCAACCTTTAGTGTGAGTATCCTCCACAATCAAAGGCCAAACAATACCAGATCACTTAAGAGTTCCACGAGCCGATTCAATTTAGCAGAAATGTCTGAGATTGGCAAGTTTAGGCTAAACGCTTCCGTGGTACTGTCAGACCCTAAATTATCTCGGACCCAAATTGGACGTCCGTTAATTATAACTTTCGTGCTGACGTGTCCAGTAAAACTGTGCACTTCAATTAAAAGTATTTGGTATTAGATAGCCCGGGCCCTGTTGTGTAATTATAAAGCGCTATAGGGCTTCAAAATGTTGGCAACTCCGGCCTTCATTTTGTTACAGAATTCAGAATAATTGAAGAGTATTTTGTTTCGTTTTTCATCGAAGTGTGTAAGCCGAGAAATGAATTTGTTCTTACATTTTGTACCAGGACCACATAACATATAGGCAGTTATCTTGATTCTACGGATAGCTGATCAGACGGCAGTTGGCGCTGTTCACCGGAAACTTGATGTATTATAAATAAATAAAAACTATACAATATTGTACCTATTGGCAGTTGTTTCATTTCAAAGCAAAATGGAACCTGTCAAAAAAACAATAAAGTCTAAAATAAAACAGTAGCCACATATTACATATTCCGTACAAACAAACACTGGAAACGAATTTAATTTTTACTTAATGAGTAAACAGAAGCTACACGAGTACGCACATCCAAAGGCAGTATTTTCAAATGGATGCGAAAAACCAACACTGACAAATGAGATCTCTGATTTTACATTCACAAGCCTGTTCGCATTAATTCAAAGATCGATGCCATCAATCAGCTAATGAAAAGGCTTCCAAAAGGATTTTTATTCCATTCATTCGATGCTATTCAGTATTTCAAGATTAAGCACTTAAACATTAAGTGCGAGTTTAAAATATGTGAGATTTTAAGTGCGAATAGGTTTCGTGTTTGGAATACAAAATTAATTAGTTGTTTTTTTGAAAATCATAGGGTGCGTAAGAACTTACAGACTACGGTATGCGTACCGCAAATAGGTTTTTGATCGTGGACCAATCAAAACACCAATTCAGACTGAAAATAAATAAATATGCTTAGGTATTAGGTACCTTATTAGCCCTAATTAAGACCAATGACGTTAGTGGTCATGAGTGTAACAAGCCAAATATTTGAAAATCAAACCCTGGTCACAATTCTAGCCACCATTAGATTTAGTAAGTAATTACTACTTTGGTAATTGCAACGACGTTTGAGTGATTTGCTGTGGTGTTAGGATTTTCTGAATTATTTCGTTGGCTGATTAGAGTATCTAAATGTGATTGAAAAACTTCATTAGCTGAAAATAAAATAATCACTTAACTGTGACATTGCAAAAGGTGATATGAATTGTTAACATAGTGATAAACTTTAGTAGAGATAAATGTAGCAGTAGAAGTTTTGGGGCTAGTATTAAAAATAACAAGGGTTAGTCAAATGTATGGGCGAATGTCATAAAGTTTGTTTGGTCATTACACGTAGGTTAGCAAGTACATACTTTGAAATATATTTGAAGGAATAAAAGAGAACGTAAGCTTAAGTAACTACCTACATACTTAGCTAAGTAAGAAGTATAGGTACCGCTTCAATTTAAGCGTAACAAATGAAAAAATGCTTTTAGCACAGCTGTTTATTACTCGTGTGATTGGAAATTCCCCAGTATTTGACGGATTGATTGAAAATCGACACAAGATTGCGTGACGCGCCTTAAAATCAGAATTACATTACGTGAAGATTGGTTGACTTGGATTTTGGTTACGAAACAAGTAAATAAGCAATTTTTTTTTCTTAGACTTTTTGCAATTTTTAAGGATTCTGATCTGGTGCATAAAGGTTTCGACATCATTTGCATCCTACAATGGTGTTGGACTATTACAAACTGCGTGGTTTTTCTTTCTGGAATTTCTCAGCAGCAGCCCGGAGTGCCCGGTTGATGGCAATAGGCTCGCCCCCACACATAGGACTTAAACATAACTGGCTTAATGTGCATGTACTGGTACACCTCTGCCCAACCCTTCGGGGAACAAGGCGTGACGTTATGTTATTAAAAACTATGTTGTAATTCAGCAATTTTGGTGAAACTAATTCTGAGAGAATACACATTATAAAAAGAACTTGTTTATAAACTGCTACGGGCTACCTTCGCCCCAACAAACAGACAAAAAGATGCAAAAAACGAGACTAGTGCACCCTTAAAATAAAAAATAAAACAAAACAGGTTTTAAGTCCAACTCCGAGTTAGACCAAGTTCGAATGAAGAGGACTTTTTTAAAGAATCCCGTTTGTTCCTTTATAAAAGAAAGTCGGGGGCAAAAAGACGAGAATTTGACATACGCGTCTGATAAAACCAATAAAGGACTTCGAGTGAATTGTTTACAGCCGATTCGGTGCTGTCCTTTTTTTAATAGGAAATTCTTTTACCTGGCCGTCGTTTCAGAAACTTCTAGTAACAACTGCTGAGCGAACATCAAAAGAAATGAGACAAATTAAATACTGGGAAAATGTTACATGAACTGGTTTCTGTTTCCACTTTGTTTGCTTGCTTAGGAAAAGTTTCCATTAATTTTCTTGCCGAAAACTCCGGCTTGCTTTCTTTATTTGGTGTGTCACATTCTAAGCGGTTTAATACCCCTCGGAAAGCACGTTAAGCTGTTGGTACTGCACCTGATATCTCTCCGGTCGTATCGGATTGCGTGCTGTCCCATCGGAGTCTGAGAGTGAGGGAAGAGAGTGCACCTGTGTCTGCGCACACACTTGTGCCCTACAATACTTCCCGCGCCGAAGGCTAGTCTCCGTTGAGAAGACTATTATTAAAATGCTATACGCAATTGTAAGTAGGGTTGCTTTATCATTAACTAACTTAATCTTCCTTTACTAAGGAAAACATAGACATAATACAGGGTTGCTACGTATAAAGTAGGTAAAGAGCATACAAAGGGTCTCCCTCTTCATATTTACACGGTTTTAGGTTGCCAGCCCTTATCAAAGAGTGTTGGAATAACTTTTGACCGGGTCAAGAGGCAGATAATATTTCATTATTTTTTTTGCCTTTACTTACAAAGGCATGCCTGTATTATCTAGATAATCCCTCGACAGCCGCGTTGGTCACAAGCACTACTGATGAGTATGAGGCCCTGGGTTCGATTCCCAGATTGGGCCAAGTGGTTTTGTGCCCTGTTAATGGCAATAGCCCCCTATTACATGGCACTCAAACATGGGTGTACTACACCTCAGCCCCAGGGAAAACAGGCGTGATGTAATGTTATGTAATCATAATATAGTAATTATACTTAATAAAAAAAATAAAAAAACTATACGAGAAAATATAACAAAATTCCATCAGAAAACTCGGAATTCGTCGTGTGATCGGATAGCTAAAAAACACAGAAGTTGACCATTACTCACTAACATTCCGAAGTCTTCACTTCGGATTCCGTAAATTCCGAACTGACAAAAAACTGCACAAGTTGGAATTGGATTCGGAAAAACTAATACTTTTAGAACGGCAACACACACAAAGGGATTCTTTTCGCGGGCCGCGCATTTCTGGTACGCGTTGTGCCGTGTGCGCTGACCTTAATGTCTCCGCATCAAGTGTGTGTGTTCTTTATGCCGGTCGTTGTTTACTAAAGTGGTTTTTACTCCAAATTTAGGAGTATTTTTTACTTTTTAAAAGGAAAAGTTTTTGCTGAGATAAAAATAGACGTTTCTGTTTATGGTCCTTGGATACAACATTATACAGAGTGGACTAAATAATGACGTCATTAAAAAAAAATAGATAAAGATTACTCATGCCCAGGGGTATCCGATAATACCCTATGTTTGTCCTGATAGTTTTGGAGTTATAATTATATTTTAATTTCTTAAAAAATTTAGGGGAACCGCTACCACTAAAGTCCCACCGTGTCCATTTGGGCACGGCAAACTAACTTAAAACAAAATCTATCTTTATATTTTACACGTCTTTTACACATTTTTTTTTGCAATTTTCACTGTTGGGAAATATTATTTCAGACATAAAATCCAACAACCAATCAATCCATCTTCCAATCATTAATTGCTACGATACAATACTTTTGATCGAAAAGGAGGAATTTACGTTCGAGTGATTCAGAGTCGTATTTTAGGACCAAATTTTTGAGAGTTATAGTGTAGGTACCTTCTAATCATAAACTCTTCATTAATATACCTTAATATTTCCACATCTAATCTTAATGAGTTATTTTGTTAAGTTGCTTATTTTTATTGCTTCTTTATTATAAGAACACTTTAATTACTTGTCCACACACACCTCAAGAGACATAGCGTGCCGAAGCCTTAGAAAGTCCACTTCTAGGCATTCATTCGTGTAAACGAGAAAAAAGTAACTACTTCAGAAATATAATTCATCTTGAGGTTACACGTAATGTTACGACTAGTTTGACCTTGCGTGAGAAAAGTCAAAAAGGTGAATTTTTATTGTTAACCCCCTTCCCTCAAATATGGCGAGGGGGGTAATGGCTGATCTTTGCGTTAAGCTCGTGAACGGGTGCTGCTTGTGGTGACTGGTCGTCTTGCTGATCATGGTTTTGTTATTGTTATTAGTAATTAACTGTTTATTTATTTTACCTCGATGGTCCTAGTTTATCAATTATAACTCTAGTTACAGCTATATGTAAGCGGGCACGCCCTTTATGCCTGGAGGCTTTATTTTCTTTTTTAGATATTCTTTACATTTAGTTATTTTTATTTCTGCTTGAGTATAGATCTCGATGTTTTTTGGTTGGTATATTGGCGTGTGCTAGCTGTCATATGGCTAATAATTTAATGTTTTGTGTTGTGTTATGTAAATTATTTTGCATAAGTACTTATTGTATAGAATCATTTTATGTTTCCTAATTGAACAGACAGCTGTGCTGCTGGGGAGTTTGTTGCGCCACTTCTTCTTCCCAGCGAAAGCACTAGGAAGTGGTGAAGGGTGGGCGTTTTGTGGGACTGTCTTATGTAAATTTGACGTTCGAAAAGTGCTGATTCTCAGCCTAATTTGAATAAATGACTTTTGAATTTTGAATTTGAATTTGAATTTTGAATTTTTTAAGTCACGTCAAATAACCTCGTTGTCTCCAACACCCAGGTTTTATTACGACATTTTACTAAATAAAAGTCCCTTTCGATCGCCACAAACTTTTTAATACCTAATCGTTCAGATCTGAGCAACTTCGTAGCAACAGTTCAGCCACAAAAAGTTGTATGATTGGTTTTTACAGGAATGCAGTAACGACCCCCATGAGGGGTCGTTACTGATTTCACTTTTATAGACGTTTGGTGAAATTGCGAAAGTTCTTCAACTAAACTGCATATATTTATTTGTTCCTTTACGACTGAATTTTTTAGTTTTTATGGTCTGTTCACTTGTTTGTCTAATATTGTATAGGACGTATCTACATACGACGAATCCAAATTAAGTCATCCGACCATGTGTATTTTCTTTTAAAAGACTTTCCTTTACTTCGTAGCAGAAAAAGCTTGAGTGATGTAAAACATAAACACTGGAGATACGTCAGGAGGCACCAACAGCATACTCGGTACACTCACGCAATGTGTCAATTTAAAAGACCCACACATTCTCACCATCGCACACACACACTGGCCCATCTTCAATGTACGTCTACACTAAGAGATTTCTGCTGTCTATAAGCCGTTTCATCTTTCCCTTTTGGAGAGACCAAGAAAAGTTCTCCAACTCCTTTAATACTGGCAATGTGTTTTGTCGCGGCGAACGCCCATTGTTGCTTTCAAACTTTTTCTTTTTTACCTTTTTTTCTTTAATTTTATTTCGGCCTCGCTGTGTTATCTGCCCTTGGGGTTTACACGCGACGACTGGTAATCGTAGCCATGTTGAATACGTTTATAGGCGCTAAATTCAAAATGTTTTGCGTACATAAAATGTTAATAGTTTTGATACTATATTTAGTGGGAGTTACACGTGTTGTGAAAATAATAAACGTTCAACCCTATGCTTTTAGTCTAATTTCAGCGAACGAATTGCTGTGGACATGACACAATACCTAATTATAGTGTCGGATATTTCAGTAAAAAAGGATTTAGTTTTCTTTTTCTTTCCAACTATCCAAACAAAAACCTATTCATCTGTAAGAAACGCATCTACATCAATGTATCAAAATGTCCTGCGTAATCTAAAAAAACTTTTGATAACTTGAGGTAAAAGCAATCGCAAACTCTAAACGCATCTAAAATCGTATCTCAGTCGTGTCGCACAATCAAAATGAGACGTCAAGAACCTCTCACTTTTGAAAATGAATTAGGGCCGCTGATTTCGTTATTTTTATTCAGTGCCCAAGTTTCTATTGCTTTTGTTTTGTGTCCAAGTTAACAGTCTTTTGTAAGTTAAGTTAGCCCACAGTTGAGATAATGTTCAGCGAATGAAGCACCTTTTTATTAAGAGATTTCTATCTACCAGATTCATTTGAATACTTTTTTCTTGTTATCAGAAAAGTCTCTGTTTTGATAAATAGTTACGTGCAGAGCTCAACTGTGAAAGTTTTATTAGTTGTATGAGTAATGCTTTCGTTCGTTTACGTAATGAAGTATCGTGAGTTGATGTTTATTTATTGTTATATCTGGCTGGATTATTTATTGTTATCAGCTGGGTGTCTTGACCGCTGTTTTGGTTTGACCTTTATGTTAGGTACGTTAAAGATACCTTTAATGTAAGTCTGAAAATGAGTATAAGAAAGCATGAAGGCAACTCTACTAATACCACACACGCACCCCCTCATACACATTCACACAAACACTCACACACGCACTCACCACATCTTTTTCACACTAGAATTAAATACATGAATGTACCTACCCCTAAAAAATAAGTACTGCTTACTTACCTGTAATCTTATAAAAATATAACGGACGGATGGATGACCCCTGTAACACAGGTTCCACCTAGCATGGGGGTCATTGATCAAATTTCTGTACACTTGTAAGTCCTACGCTGTAAATGCTGCGCATAACTACTTTGTACATTACTTATGGAAAATAAATAAATAATTAAAATTATTATTATAATAATGCTAGTGCTAATTATGCTTAGTTTCGCCCCGCGGTTTCACCCGCATAAGTCTCGATCCCGTGGGAATATCGGGATAAAAAGTATCCTATGTCCTAATCCAGATCATAGTCTATCTATATATACAGGGTGGCACATTTAGATCGGTCAGTATGGGAAAGTCTGAAACTATAAGACATACGAAGATCTCTTCTTAGGAACCATGTCATCGATTTTAGTAACAAAATCTAATCTATGACATGCTGCTTATGACCTACACAATCGATATCTAAATAGAAATAGTATTAGTTTTATTTTTCAAAATGTCCGGGTTCGATTCCCGAGCTGAGTACAAGTTTAAAAAAAATGTATGAATGCAGTTTTTCTTGTTACTAAAATCGATGACATGGTTCCTAAGAAGAGATCTTCGTATGTCTTACAGTTTCAGACTTTCGCGTACTGACCGATCTAAATGTGCCACTCTGTATATATATAGTTAGAATTCCTTTATTTTCTACTAATCCTTCAAATTAAACTAAACCGGTCAATCCCTAATCAGCTAAATGGAACGGAGCGAAAAACTTACGCATAGCTTCCCACGAAAAAAGAATAAGGGAATTCTTCCAGACGGATTTAAAAAGAAAAAATCTTTAAACCTGAAGCAAGTGACTCGTTAGACGAATGGTCTGAACCCGTGTGTCGAACGCAGGATGCTGCCTCCCCCTCCCTATGGATCCACCCTGTTGACCTCTCTTGTACTTAGTAAATGAAGAAAGCAGAAGGCGCACTCCTAAGCTATGATGGCAAATTAATTAAGAAAATAAGCAAAGCGAAAAACTGGTAGTTTATTGTTCAGGTGATAATATTGTTTGTAAATCTTACTAGACATATGCCTAAGGCTGAAAGTCCTAGCACTGTAGCCTAAAAGAAAAGCAAGTTATGCCGTAACTTAGTTTTACGGGAGGAATTCTGCTATCTTGGACGGAAACTACGGTAATTCCGGCTTCTTAACGGGCCGGCGGAGCATGCGTAGTTCATACAAACGTAATACCAAAATAATTTGTAAATCAAAAATATTCTTAACAAAAGTTAGTTTTCTATAGAAATTTTAAATACCTCATATCTCGTCTTTATATTAGTGTCCATTCAAAATATATATTTGGGAGCCTAGATATTCTGTAATTCAATCGGAAAAAATATACACTACCTTAAGAATATGTTTGAATTACAAATTATTTTGGTATCATGTTTATATGAACTACGCATGCTCCGCAGGCCCCTTAAGGCTATAGACGAGGCCTGGCCAACTTTGTCATTATAAAAAAGAGATCTTGATGTTATAGGCCACTACGCGTCCAAATTCTGTGGGTTCTACGGTAGTCGAAAGAATGTCGTACTACTATCCCAAATTTTAAAAGGTGTGTTTTTTCGACTAGTTTGGTCCTTCTGCATCTACCCTGTGTATTCGGCCTGTCGAACGCAGCCGCTGCCTTCGTTAAAATCGCGATAAGGAGTTCGATACGTTACGGTCTTTCCAAGAGTCGGTGTGATCTTTATGATTGTTCGACTATTTTCAGGAGATATTTTTTATGAAGACGGTATTGTGACCCACCTGTCAATAAAATTATATACAAGAATTTGTGAAGGGTCAACGAAAATAAGAATATATTTTGTATTTGCATGTTTCATATTACTTTAACGATGATACTGTTAAATTTGAGGCTGAACGTATTCCAAAACTGAGCCTGTTTTTTTTTTAAAAAACGTTGCACCACACTAGGAATTTCTCCTGTATCGTGGGTGCGTTTACAAACATTTAATCTCATATACACAAACAGCCTAATTTCTGTGGGCCTTTAATAACACAGCTTACGGTCAAGATTAACATAACTATTCAGGTGTATTGCCATAACCTAAGGACCAAGTCTTGATTGCATAAAGCCAACGTCGTAGCTCTCTGAGGTTACTCTGAGCAATGTGAGCATAGCCTTTGGCGAGGAACATGTCAATCGGAAGGCCGGGGCCTCAAGCCAGAGCTCCAATAAAGACATGAGTCCAACTTACGAGCATACAACGGAGTTAAGTAAACACAATATGCTGGATAACCGGAGAATTCCATAAAATGTCTTTGTCAATGTAAACAGTACGTTGTACTTAAATAAAGTTGTGGACAGTTTGAGGAGACGGAACAACAACGCAATGTTCTATCGCTTTGAGCTATCGTTTGTTTTTACTAGATTCTTTTGTGGTCCTTTAAAAATTGTGTTGTTTTTTTTGCGTGCGTGGGAAGAATGTTGATTGAATAAATGTTTTGTTGTCTACATGTAGTGTCATTTAGAAAGTTTAGAGGGTGTGGTAGATGTGATAGTTTAAACATGAAATACTAAAAAGGAAATCTAGTAAAAAATGCCTCGACTGTAAATTATAATGTGTTTGGTTCAGTAGACTTCACAAAACTGTGAAATGGACATCATTTCATCACAAAATCGAATTTCCAAGCCCCTTGACAGACGATCGATCGACGAAATCCCCGTCTTATCTACTTGCTTATTCAATCCTTTTATTATCCAAAACATCATTATACAAATTCAAATTCGGAATGTAACCCTCTCAATTTGCGGAGGTAGGGTGACTAGAGGGTACGTTCTGAAACTTCTCTTATTTAACAAGAAAGGTATTTTAAAATAAATAGAATGTTCGTATTTTGGCAGTGTATTTGAAGAACCTGTTAGGTACAGGTTCTTGGAATAAGAAAAGATTTTGGTACTTCATCTATTTTCAATTTGGGGTTTATCTTATTTCAAGTTTGGTAATATCAATAAATACTTATTAATAATGTTTCCAAACATTTAAATTTTCATATTATAGACTTAATGCTTGTTACACGTCACATTAATTACAACTTGTCTCCATCACAACATTTTACGAGTCCTATTCAGAGCAAAACAAAATAATACTAATTACCCTTGCTCGCCAACCCTACGTTCAGAATAGAGACATCCCGTACATTTATTTCAGTCAATAATCAGGGGACCCGAAGCAGTAATAGCTTCAGGGCTGTCACTAGCATACGAGTCAATAGAAATCCTCATATACCGGCCAACTTTCGATTCTTCGACGAAACAAAATGAGCGAAGTTGTAACGTAAAAGAAATTGGATTTTCGTATTGAATTGACAGAGGGGTCGGGAGGTGCGGTGAGGGTAGAAGAGGGGGGTAAGTAAACACAGGTGAAAGTACGTGGTATGTGTCAACACGATCTGTCAAAGATCGCGACATCGGGCTTTGTATTGCAGTTTGATTGGGCAAAAGTCAATTATTATTGTTAGAATTGTTTTGATATGGTGTACAATAACTGCATGTGACTGGAAGTCAGTAGATGTGTTGTTTGACGAGAAAATGCATACCTACCTACCTTCTAAAACCTATGATATGTTGTTTATCTTCAGAAATGTAATAGATTTTTCTAAATACCTACTACTAATACCTTCTTCTACTACCTTAATCCTAATTATTCTGTTTCGTTGAAAAGCCTTCCTAAATACCCAAGAATCGTCAGATTTAACATTAAAATTGAATATCCCTTGAACCAAACTAATTACCAGAATGCAATAAGTGTGTTTTCACACCGGCAGTGTCTATTGCCTTCCTTTGAGGCTCCCTTTGGTGGTAACACGAAATTATTGCAAGCGTAAAATTAATCCGTAGCAGACTTTATTCAAAGTAACAACGGGAACGCTCAGAAAAGCAGAAATAAACTATTTCTCTCTCGGTAAGGAGACATTTACATATAAATTCAAAAGACAATTCATTTCAAGTCGGAATCGAACCGGCTCCCCCGCGGAATGAGTTCTGCGAAGTTTGCGCGCTACAAGTATTTAATGTCTAATTAATAAATTGAGCAAGTTTTAATTACGAGATGCTTGAAGATATTGTATGAGTGATTGAGGAAGTGTGTGGGATTGAAAAGATTTCGGTATTATGATTAAGGATTTTTCTTCTGGTTTTAAATGAAAAAGTAAGTGAGGGGTGTCTTCTGTGCAAAGATTTAAGGGTCCCGCAGATAGGCGCGACGCGACAATGAAACGTGTTTCTGGTAAAATATTTTTCATTAAAATTTCCATGAAATTTTCATAGAAATTTTTCTACTAGACTGGCGTCGCGCTGTCGAGTTTTGTTTTCGTTTTGAAATGGATAAATACATATTATAATGAACGATGAAATATTTTTCCGGTTTGAACTAAGTATTCGTGCATTTGTGATTGGATATATTTGTTTTAGCAGTGCTGACAGCCAAATTGTTCGAATTATTAAAAATACGAATCAATAATTCACTACAACTACAAGATACCTTTCAATAAAGTAAGCTCACAATCCCCATATGCCTTGCAACCACTAACCATTTAAAAAAGGGATCACAAACCAATGGACCGAATCTTTCGCGACTAAATTAGTATCCGGAATAGACTCGTATGCAGCAAGGTTCAATTCCGTATAATTTCGGGAGCGTTTTATCGACCTCTCGTGTTATCCCTAAATCCGTAGGGACAAAGCGTTTCCGTTAGAAGCCCAGACGGTGAACTTCCGAAGGCGCACTATCGCCCCCTATCGGACCTTATCGGGACCTTACGATCTTTTGTATGGCGGGTTATCTAGTTTCATATGACGATCTATTCATTTCGATAACATCGCTCTTTGTATGGCTTCATTTTGCAGTGTGGTAAGATGGATTTGGATTGGAATCCGAATGTTGCATAAATAAAATGTGATGGTATTGTAAATTTTACTGCCTCATTGGTCTAGTGGTCGCAAGAGCTACTGCTGAGCATGAGGTTCTGGGATCGATCCCCAGGCCGGGCAATGTGTTATTGGGTTTTTCCGTCTGGAATTTTTCAGTAGCAGCCCGGAGTATGAATTTGTGCCCAGTTGATGGCAATAGGCTCGCCCCCTATTATATGAGACTTAAACATAACTGGCGAAATGTGGGTGTACTGTAGGTAGATCTCTGCTCAACCATTCGGAGAAACAAGGCGTGATGTTATGGTAATGTAAACAAGCTTGGACAACGTAAAGCTCAAAATAATTTAACAAAAATCGGCTAGAAAACAAAAAAAATGCTATAAGAAAAACTAAAATATGTAATAGGGGTTAAAGTATGAAATTGCCGTTTTATTGAAATAGGTACTTCGAATTGGCATAGAACCTTCATGGTTTGAGATTTTTGAGTGAAACTTTTTTCACATGGTACCTATGAAGTTCTTCTTTTAAAAAATGTGCAACATTATCGACTTTCAGTTATTTTTTTAATTCAGCTTAGACAAGAAAGATGGAAACTTCGAATATTCGAGTTATTTTTGGATACGAGTTCCGACGCGGAACTAATGCTGCAGAAACAGCTCGCAATATCAATGTTGCGTTTGGAGAGGGGACTGCTAATGAACGCACCGTGCGATTTTGGTTTAAACGCTTTCGTGATGGAAATTTGGATTTGAAGAACGAACCACGTGGAAGACCGCTCACACAGGTGAATAACAATGAATTGAAAGAGATGGTGGAAGCCGATCCGAGCCAAACTACCCAGGAATGAGCGGCATGGTTTAACGTTACCTTACCAACAATATTTACTCATTTGCGTCAAATCAATAAAATAAAATAAATATGAGACATGGGTGCCTCATGATTTGACTGATATGAAGAAAGAAACGCGTGTTGAAAATTGTGTTGACTTGTTGAATCGATACAGAAATGAAGGAATATTGGATCGAATTGTGGCATGGGATGAAAAGTGGATTCTTTACGATAACCGTTAGCGAAAAATCCAATGGCTGACCCCAGGTCAAACGCCGCAACAGTGTTCTAAAGCAAAGCTTACCAATAAAAAGGTAATGGTAACTGTTTGGTGGTCTCAGCATGGTGTTATTCACTATAGCTTTTTCCGATCTGGTCAAGCAATAACGGCAGATGTCTACTGTGACGAACTCCGAACAATGATAGCAAAACTAGCAGTGAAACAGCCCCGACTCATGAATCGATCTTCACCATTATTGCTCCATGATAACGCGAGACCTCATACAGCACGAGAAACCGTTTTATCTCTACAGGAACTGCAATTAGAAACCATTCGTCACCCTCCGTATTCGCCAGACCCTGCTCCAACGGACCACCATTTTTTTCTTATTCGAATCTAGATCACGAGAGTTCTATCGCAAAGGCATAAATGACCTTCCTATTAGATGGCAGCAATGTATAGATAATAATGGTAATAATTTCGATTAAATAAATATGTTAAATAAAAAAAATAAAAAAAAAAGAATTTCAATGTTCCAGTACAAATCGGCAATTTCATACCTTAACCCTTATTACCTTGAACATTCAATATTATTTTAATATTATTTTATTTTTTAGTTTTTAAAAACAGAAAAAGAAAATTTAAATAATAATTTGTAGCGCAGCCCTATCCGAACATTTGCAATCCACACCAACTCTAAAACCTAATATCTTACTTACATTTAAAACGACTTTTTAGTCCAGAGAGGTATAAGGCATAAGTCTAGTACACTAACGATTCAAACACTTGTATTTACACATTTACACCCCCTGAATTGAACCCCGCCGAGGCTATAAATCTTTGTGGTCATGGAAAAAACACGCTACAATCAATAGATTGTTTGATCACAATTATATACCTACTTTAAATAACACACAAGCTTTATAATAAAAAAATCTTACAATAATTATCAAAACATAAAATACCTACGTTTCTGTTTTTACGATATAATTCTTACGATATATTCTTATACCTTCTAATAAAGGAAACAGTAACTGCAGAAAATATTATTTTTATCGCAGTCCTAAAATGCAAATAGAACATCTTCCAATACCCACATATTATCTCCAATCACATTCCAAAGGATTTTTTAGTACAGAGAGGGATTAGGTATCAGTCCAGTACACTAACGACGAACCTTTGCATTTACCAATTTACACCCCGATTTGAACCCCGTCGGGGCTATAAATCCTAGTGGCCGACGAACCGCTTCCGTTTTACCTGCTTTCGGGTTAAACAGGGGGTTCTAATCGCTGAACGAAAATATCGCCGTATCACAACTTCTCTGGTTAATCATTAGATTTTTTAACAAGCAAGTTGGTGGTAATTTATTGGTAATTGTCACGCGTACGCGATGTTAATTCTCTATTTGTATTCCTTGGGGGTGAATTAGTACAAGTTTAGTGTTAACATTAGGTAGGTACGTAAAAATATTGCTGGATCGAAAGGATCTACGTAATTGTTGGCTTTTTTTGAGTATTTTATTTTTCTTTCTGTGTATTTTAAACAAGAGTTTCTGAAATTTGCAAGCTTTTTTGCAGCAAAATAATTAATATAATGGAATGTTAAGTGACGAAAGCCATTTTTTTTCGGTAACGCCCAGTTTCTAAATTAAATGTAGTTGAGAAAAAAATGCTTATTTTTCTACTTGGATATATGATACCTATTTTAAATTGGCTATCCCAAATGACCCAATAAACCAAACGGTAACTAAAACAATAAACTAATTCTATTAAATAAATAGCATGCACGTGGACATTCACATGTCAAGTTAACAATGTCAGAAACGAATTTAAACAATTCAATATTCACATGGAAACGTCCATTTTACTGTTGTATAACTGTAATTATAGCAATTGAAATATAAATAACAGATAAATACTTTGACATTATGTCTTTCCAATGGAATTTTGATTGATAATCCCTAAAGTGGTAGGTAATTATAATCGTTTGTATAAAATAATTTTCCGTCTCTGGATATTTCCGTTAAAGTTCATTTTGGGGAGGTTATTATTAACGTCTTTGTAATAATCTATTTATGTACTATACGTTGACAAGTACACTCAAGTTACAGTTTTAACACATTTATAAAGAAATAAAAAAGAAAGAAAACGTGAAAATTGTAACCAATTTATGCCATGGTATGCATGCACTCGCGATACCTACTGTGTGTGATTCAGCCTGGGAACAGTGTTCAGTGTGTGTTATCACATAGGTCAGCTGTATTGTCTTCGATTATATTCACAGTTTGCAATACCCATAGAGTAGATTGAAGATTGCAACCCAGATCAACTTTGCCATGAAAAATGCAAAAATAAACTGCAAATAAACAAAAGTAGTGGAAGTAAACCAGGAAATCCATGAATTAGCCAACTCAATCTACACAATATAACAATTTTAAGTGCAGTCCAAACGTAGGTACCGTAATACCCTATTAATTTGATTTCTCAAACTAACGAGGGTGGCAAGACACCCCTCTGTTTATCGTTCATCCCCTAAGTAATATGCAGTTTTTCCATTTACGTATAACGGACAGTTATTGGTAAGTACGAATCGTAGATTTAAATTAATGTAAGGTAATACCTGTAGGTAATGAAGGGACGAAAACTAATTGGATGCTGAGGTGGAGGAATTCTTACCTGTAACAAATAGGAAACAAAGTGTAAGTGTAAGTATCGTTTGTTTGTTTTGGTACAAAAATAGTTTGTAATAGTGCCTACACGTTTTAATTTTGTTACAGATTTGATTACATAATTTTGGTTGCGGTGGATGATATTTATTCTAAAATGGGTTCAGAAAGGTTTATTTAGATAACCTGCCGTTTCTATGATACCCACCCATATCAAAAAGCAGTAATTTTGTTTTGAACAAAATTGGGCCGTTCTGTCAAAAGGGAATACACTAGGGTAAAGGTTTTTTCGTTACCATTTTTCCCTATTAATAAGGCCATTGAACTATAGATTAAATAATTTCGACCCTCAACGCGCCCCTATTTTTTGATTGACGATGCGGTTGATTGAAAAAAACGAAGCCCATACACTCCGAAATTGATCCCTAACCATGCTTAGGGTGGACGTGATTTAAAAAAATAAGTTTAGGCAAAGACAGGAAGTAATATTAAAAAGTAAACAGCAATCAGGAACATAGCGTGATGTCCCTACGCAAAGGGATCCTTGATATGCTCTAATCAGAGCTGCCTTTGGTTTTGAATAATAATACCAGCCTTTTACTGTACCACTGCAAGGAAAAGGCCCTGCAGTGGGTCACTGGAGAAGAAGAGGTCTTTACCTCTTCTCATACAGAGAAGGCATGAGCAATTATCACCACGTTTACTCAACACGGATGGGTATAAGTCCAAGTTTCCTCACGGTTGTTTCCCTTCACCGATGTCAGTTATGTCCGACAATTCAGAAAGTATATATGAATTGAAAAACTTACATGGGCCTCTGAGAGAGCACTGGGCCATCAGGACATTTTGACGAACGGTTTTGAATGTCCAGTTGAAAATATTACTTGCGCGATGCAGGATGTAATAGCGTCATCTACCGGGTTCTAATGCCACTTTCAACTTCGTAGTTAACGAGTGGGAACATAGATGTCACTACGGGTTTTTATTTATTTATACGATGGTTTTACTCACTGCTTTTGCGGTTACAAAAACGGCTACTGAGCTTTAGGTATTATTTTTTTTGTTTGGATGGTTAATTATTCAGGATTTCGTCCGGTTATGAGCAAATGTGTTGTGCTCCATCGCGCGGTTGTGTCTACAACACAAACACTGGCATGCTTTTTAAAGTAATAAAGGCCTTATTTTACCAATTGGCGTCTAATATGATTTTTTTCCCTAAAATATATCTGCTAAAATAATTTGCTTTCCGAGTAAGTGCTTTATATGCCTCGTATAGGTCATTACGAGCCCTTAAAGGCTAAAAGGTTCATATGAAACATATTGAAGTGCATCGCTGTATTAAATTACGATACCACCGTAAAATAGCTACTATAGGTACGTTTACAGGTACAAGTTACATTTATAAAGAAATAAAAAAGAAACAAAATATGAAAATTAAAACCAATTTATGCCAAGGTGCTCTGCACTCGCGATACTTATCGCGTGTGGTTCAATATTCAGGTCGGCAAAAGTATTCAGTGTATGTTATTATGACGGTACCTTAAAGAAAATTCTCCAGTGTCTCCTGCTTAGAAAACGGATCAGTATATACAGTTTGTATTTGCAAACAAGAGAGATATTCTGTAAATCCTCTT
Source organism: Xanthia togata (assembly GCA_963853775.1). Taxonomy (NCBI): domain Eukaryota; kingdom Metazoa; phylum Arthropoda; class Insecta; order Lepidoptera; family Noctuidae; genus Xanthia; species Xanthia togata. The sequence goes on along the minus strand of OY970794.1, from coordinate 22,663,573 downwards.
GATATAATCCATGTTGAGGTGATCTGATTTACTGAAAACCACTCAACCAACGTATTTATTCACCGAATTCTATACGCAAACAGTTCGCATGTTAGTCAACAATGCTACAGCAGTACCTACCTTAATACAACAATCAAACTGATTCGATTGTCACTCACAAATTCAACAGTCGTTCATTAACAGGTCTGTCGATCCATCGATCGGGTCGCGCAAATACGACTAGAGTTTAATGCGCAAACGACAGGGTCTCATGTAATTATCTAATTACGCGCAGCTCCCAAATATGGCGGAGGCGCCAGGATTACGTTGTTTGCGTAAATTGTTGGAGTTCAAGATTTCTGTTGTGTACTCACATACTGTGACAGTGTTGTTATGCTAATTTTCGTTTGTGTTTTGCCGCTGTGAATTTGAGTGAGGTTTTTTCATGTGAAGATTTTGGTGCGGTTATTGTTGAAAAGGTTGGTTCCTTTACTGACAGGGTAAGGAAATTGAGGCGTAGGTTTTGCTACTACAATAATCTACAGCCAAGTTACCCTTAATACTGTAGATAGGTTTATTTTCGTACTCAGAAATATTTTTGGCATGCTTTACACATAGAAGATAAAAAAGGGAAGAGTACGTTTATAAATAGATCCTTTGATAAATCCTCTTTGTGAATTTGAGTACGTACGTCTTTCTTTTTTTTGTTTTTGTTCGCAGCATTCGGTTTGATTTCTGTCCTTTTAAGTTCAATAGTTTTTCATATAGGTACATAATATACATTTATCTATATTCTATATCAAAACATACTACAAAATAGTAACGAAGTCTAAACTGAACAATTGAATATTTTTGAAAAAAAAAAAAAAACATTTACGAGGTGTGGGAAAGAGTCTGATGCCGAAAATATAGATAGTTTTTTGGTCTCTTATGTTCCGGATTGGCGCCAAAACGGCTGAACGGATTTGGATGAAATTTGGCACACGGATAGCTTATAACACATAGGGTAGGTACTTTTCCCCCCGGACACAGGATCATCGGTACAGGATCCCGGATCCTGTGGAATATTTTCAGACGCCGGCGAAGCTTCGGGCAAAACAAGCTAGTTGTTAATAACACAAACAATATTAAGCTCACATTTATAATATTTTCAGTTGTCTGTCTGGTTCGTTTATTGCGAACACGAGTTATTTGGTGATGAATTGTGATAGATTGCGATGTCGGCTAAATGTTTTGCGCCTGTTATTAATTTACGTAACAAAATAATAATAAATATTGTTAATTATTTTTTGTTACGTAACATGGATGAAATGCGAGGATAATGTACTACGTTTAATGTAAGCATGTCGAGAAGCACTGTGTGGTGAAGCTTGTAAATCCTGTCATATTTAAATCGTCGGATTAATTGCCACGTGTATGCTTTGATTAAGTTTTGGACTGTTTATAAGTACATAATTTGAATTGTTGTATCCCTATCCAAGATAGTTTACAATATTGGCCTTTAGGCAATCCCATATACAGGGTGTTAAAGTAATTGCGTGCCATAACTTAGGGGTAGGATCAATAAAGGAAGCCAGAAAGAAAAAAAAAAGACCCATATTAGCACCTGCTAACTTAGTATTATTAGGCCCTTAGTATTCGGACGTGAGAAGTGAAGGACAAAATGACAACGCGTTCGATAGTAGGTAAGTAATTAAAGCATTTATAAAAATACAATAATTTAAATTCTAAACAATTGCTATTTTAAGTTATTAGGTACCTAGTAAATTAGGTTGAACTTGTTTTTTTTTTTTCCTGGCTTCCTTTATCGATACTGAACCTACCCCTAAGCTATGGCACGTAATTACTTTAACATCCTGTATAGCATGAGATGTAAATTTACCTTTGGTTGAAAAAGATATAAAAGGCTACATATAGCTACCTTCTCTTGCAGACACATTCATCTACTTATCTCTCTCAACGAAAACTCCAGATTATCCTTCAAATTTGTCATGAAAATTAACATATTTTCAGCAAATTCCGCAAACGCAGGTGTTATAGTAACAACTTATACCGAATTGGGGGAAATAGGGGTGTTCGGATCCCGTACCTGTATCCCATAGGAGCAAGGCGGGGTAATTGCATAATATTAACATTTATAACTTCTGGCGTATTGTATACGGGACCGTTATTATACGGAAAGCTTTATTGCTTGGCTATAGAGTTTTGTGGGGGCGACGGGAAAATTAGACCGTTCCTGAATATTTCATTTTTTTTTCTTGCATAGGTGAGGGTTTGTTAAGTAGTGGTTAAAACTTACCTACACAAATATTTACAAAAACATTAAACAAATATTAGCTGTGTGTCGAAAAGCACAATGGAATAACTTTTTTGTAAGTATGTTGTAAAATGTCTTTTATCCAACTAAGTCGACGCAATGTGTTGTCTGTGAATAAATGCCATTCTCATTGCGGTTATTTATAACTCGTTGGAGATGAGAAGAGGCTTTGATCAGCTCACGGTAGCCTATAGGACCTTAAAATGACGTATTGGCGGCCCAGAACTTTATGGCCTTTACTGCCGATTATTTTTGTGCCCGACAAATACATTGTACACCGTCAGAGTCGCCGACACGATCTGTTTGTACAAATGTCTTGCAAAACTGTAGCCAGAGCCGAATCCCCAGTCTGTCGTACCTTAAAGATGTTATATGCCCTTCTAACTGCTAACCCTGAATCTAATGTGTTTGTGGATGAATGGAGTAAAATTATGCATTTATGTCTGGTGATATAAACTATGCTAGGAAGTCCACTATTCCATGTTAGTTTTAGGTGTTTTACCATTTTAATTAACTATAAGAAAATAAACTAAAATTAAAATAAATGTAATGTCGTACTTCTATGTATGCTTTCATAACGTAAATAGCACTTTAACAAAATACAACTGTTAAGGAAAATGACACAAAGAAGTTCAGACTAACACGTAGGTAAACTTTAAGAATAACTCGATAGCTACAACTTTTTTATTATTACACATTTCCGTGAAAATATGTCACACAAGTTTCATCCTAATTTGACACTACGTTACGAAAAGTAACAATAAAAATACTGCTATTAATACACCTGAATCGTAAAAAGAAGTTATGTCACAGTATAATAAAGTAACAGAAGCGGAGACGTGCAAGAATCGTCCAATCACAATGATTGAAATTCTCGTCGCGCATCCTCAGAGACGCGATGAGGATTTCAATCATTGCGATTGGTCGATTCTTCCAGGTCTCCACTCAGCTCTGCTTCTAAGAAAACGCACCCTAACTGCCGCGTTCTCGAGACTGTTGCGTATATACTGAGATTTCGAAGCACGTCGTTTCGGCGGTTTTCTATGAAGACATAATACTGTTACTTATTTATACTGTGGCAAAAAGAAGTTATGTTATGTTAGTTCTCTGTTGGTAAACACTCCACAAAAACTGGGCCAAGGTGATTGAAAAGTTTAGTCGATAAAACTTAATAGATTGCATGTTCAGGCTCAGTATGATATTCTGCCTATTCTATTGGACCCACTTTCCTTGGCACTAAGTGTAGGCTTCTCTGCTTTGAGGTATTTTATGGGGTTTGTTGCTAGTCGTATTCAAGGTTTTCTGTGATTTTCCAGACATGAATTTTTACTCAACTATGGGACTAAATTAAAGGTTATGGATGGTGTTGAAACATGTTTTATTGCTATACCTTCAACGATAAAAAAAACAACAACAACGTTGTATTACAGAAATTAGGTGTTGTTAGATTTATTTATCATTTTCCAGTCTAGTTTGAGCCTAGGGCACGCTATTTGAATTCCACGTCTAGTTTGAATCCAGGGCATACCCTGGATTCAAACTAGACGTGGAATTCAAATAGCGTTTGCCAGAAACACAAGTTTTGTATGACCAATTTTTGTATGGTCGATTTCTATAATTTACGAACTGTTATTGGTTAAAATTAAGACTCTTGTATCTTTACCAATAATGAAGCAAAGACCTCATAGCTTTGCATAGTAGACCCTCTCATATGGAAGTAGCTATCACAGGTAAAATTAGCTAACGAATCGATTTATATGCCTAAACGCTACCATTGGTAAGTAAAACGATTCGTTTTTGTTCATAAGAACCAGTCATTAGCCATTTAACTGTTGTTGCTATTTCTGAAAGGAACTACGTTTCTTTATACATAAAAATAACAGCAACAAACATTAACTTTCACAATCCTGCGCATACTTGAAGCAAGTCTTCAACGATGGTTTACGTACAATTATAGCAGCAACGACTCGTAGCTGATACGCTGACATGATGCTGCTCAAATTGCAGGCACATCACGACCACTCGTCACGAGGAACCGGCTGTTTAACAGCCTTATTGACTGCCACGGAGAGTTAGGTGTTGGGTACATTTTTGAAAGGGAAATACTTATTTGATCCTCTTTAAACTTATTGACCTTCTAATTATGTACGCTTTTTAGAGTTTTTGAAGGGTGCCAAACGGAACCCTATACTAAGCTTCCGTTGCTCATCTGTCAGCGGGTTGTATTTTATGAACCGAAATAGGTAGACAATTGAAATTTTCACAAATTTTGTATTTCTATTGCCGCATATTCTTGTTATACAAGAAATAATAAATTTAAATAAAGTTAATAATTAAAGGATATCCAAGAACCGGGTTTTTTCGGCGGTTTTTGATGGAGCTTGATACATTACGCATTCGTGTGCAAGTCCGGCTTGCTCTTGGCCAGTTCTTTAAATTACTGAACCTCTGGAAATTTTTTGGGCTTCGATCATCATCAACATAGAAGTTAGTCGCAGTTCCTTGGCTATTTAATATTTTTAGGACACCTAAATAGGAATCATTTGAGGTTCACAAAAAGAGGCGCAATCATTATATTAGACTGTTCAATAATATTTTAGGAGCGCAAAATGGGCATTATTAGAGGTTCGATGATATGCATGCCTTTTTAAGGGTTCCGTACCCGAAGGGTGTCAAACGGAACCTTATTACTAAGCTTCTGCTGTCCGTCTGTCTGTCAGCGAGCGAGGTAGACAGTTAAGATTTTATTACATATTATACTCAAATTTAACTATCTGTAACTTTAACGGTTGCCTATAATGCCTTCTATTATAGTGTCCTAAAAGAGCCTCATTTGATGAACATAAAACAGTGTACCTACTTAATAAACCTTTAGGACCTTAATTTTAATATATTTTGGAACTTAACAAGTCCTCTTAAAGTTTTCTGTGTTCACATCTACGATTTTCTGTGACGTCGAGTTTCACATTCTGACATGACTATCAACCAGAGAATTAAAACTCGACTTCAAGAGTCAAGCCCGTAAACTTGAGAAGTTTTGTTTTATTTCTTGACGGCCCTCATCTGAGATTTTTCGACCTGAGAATCAAACTGAGGACTTAAAAATATAATTGTTGATATGTAAGGAGACGGTAATGTAATATTCGACAGTATCTAGCTATTTATCTGCTTTGATGCTCATTTTACCTAGTTACTAGAGAGGAAGCAGGTTGAGCTTTGTCTACAAAGAAACCACATACGTAATACAATAAGGTTGAATTGAAAAACCGCAATTAGAGCGCTTATTTCCTTTCGTATACGGCCAATATTTCCATACAACAGTACTCAAAGATAATGAACTTTTATATCTAAAGCAGCAATGTCGAAGGTTGTTATCTGTTTTTTGTTTATAAATCTAGAAAATTATACAGGGTGTTCGGCAGAACGTTGAACATACGAAAATGGTGGATAGGTGGGGTTATCTGCTACTCACTCAGCCCTAATTCATTTGGCCGTGGCCCCCTGGTTATTAAAAAAAATATGTTTTTTTGCTTTCTTCTAGTTTCACCACTTTCTTAACTTATAATTTTTATTAAAAATGGGTACAATAGGCAATATTTTGTTTTTTTTTAAATCTTTAATGTTGGCAGATTCTTATAAAACTATTGCTTTATTCAGATGTTAGCTAGACAAAAAGTTACGAGTCCTCAAACTTACAGAAAGATGTAAAAAATACTTAAATATTAATTTCAACTTGCATTTAAAAAAAAAACAAAAAATGAATGAGGAGTTCCAATTCTAGCAAAACATCCCTAGTGTGACCCCGCCTGTCCACCATTTTCGTATGTTCAACGTTCTGCCAAACACCCTATAAGAAGAGAAAAACTTGTTATAAAATCAATCAATCAATCTGCCAAGCCTTTTTTTTCCTACTATTTTGGGGTCAGCTATGTTATAAAATCCTCCTCCTAAAATGAGTATTAGGGACCATTTTCTTAGACCTTCATCCTGGATCCCTCATGAACCAACTGAACCAACCAAACCAGCTATCTAATTACGCAACACATTTTCGTAAACGATTACGACAAATTTGTTTCAGTTTGACAGTTCAACAACATTTATTGCGTTATTTACGTTGTTGAACAGATTTTTTTTGAACTTATAAAGCAAAGGATTAGCAATTTGTTTCAAAACGATTCAAATTCCGATTGATCGTGTATTACGTCATTAGGGTACAGGGTTGAATCGTCCAGATTGAGTTAGATATTTAGATTATATTTTATTGGTGTCTTGTAGCCTGAATACTACCGATTTTGTATATGTATAATTTTAGCACCAAGTAAGGTCCAATGTCCTCAGAGCTTTTAATGCCATGGACCAGATAATAATTGTTGAATGACTAACCTGTTTGTAGCGTAATTATACCTATTACAAATTATAAACCGTTAATTTATGTTATTTAATGCTATAATATTATAATTTTTTGATAATATGGACTGTAATACTGTCTAAAATAAAAGATTTTATTAATATTCTCCTTTATATCATTATAATTATACATACAAATAATATTTTTAAATATTAGAATAAAACACATTTAAAAATGTATTATTATTTAAAACATGGTATGTTGAACAAGTACCAAAATAATATTTTTATTCCATGCTACACACAGCAAGATCACATTGCTCAGTAACAATATCATCCCAGCATCAAAACATCTCATCGTCTAAGCTCCATGCGCTCAGTGGTATAACCGGTGTTGAACGAGAGCGGAGGTCGGCGATCGCTGTTAAGATTGCCCGGGCACAAGTTCACCCCTCATTGTCTCGGACGATGTTGGCAAATGTTATTGTCTGCACTAGGCTTTATTATAAAGGGGATTGTCCAATTTCTATGGGACTTTGGCCACTCATAAACAAACAGTTCAGCTAATAGTATGCGATTGATTTATTAGGTCATATCAGTAAGAATGACGATATAAAGCTAGTTTTGTATCAAGATGTATATGTTATATATTTTTTAACATTTAATTGAAACAGGTTATGTATGAAATAAAACTTGTTTTTTTATATAAAATTATATTTATTAATCAGATTCATATATTATGAGAACATGATCAAGGAACTGGGCAGGTGGATTAATATGTTCCTGATACCTTGCCCAACTTAAAAACCAAATAATGGTCATAATATGTGCACAGCAACCTACTGTTCTACGGCCCACCATACAGTTGCAGCAATATTGTTTTATTGCCCTTCAGTGTTATTTTCATAATATATACACAAAATATGTTTTTCCACTAATATGTCTGCTCTGTATTTTCCCATGCAATAAACTGCAGTTGACCGTAGGGAGTGGGAAACCTTCCAGTAGGTTGCTGGCAGTATTTCTGCAAAGCTCAATCGTATAGGAACCATCGCCTCTTATGTGTTCTCCATAATAAGAACGTGCTTGTTTCAATTGATATGTTCCACATGCAATTATAATTAAATCACTATATTTCATCCTCGGAAAGGATACATTATCTATGTTTACATTAATAGAGAGGAAATCTGTTCGCCGTCTATTTAAATTGTTTTGATTGACAAACTCTGCAAGAGTATTGTTTATGTGCATTTTTTTATTTATTATTTGTAGTATTTAGCCTGAAACAAAGAAACAAAGCGAATGACAACTGTCATTTTGACTGAAAGACACAACATTTTTTAAGCATCGTGTTGCCACATAAAAAAACATTTATAAATCGATCCATTTGAAATCGATCAAAATGATACAATTACTCCAGAAATAATGTATAAAACCTCAGTTTTATAACTTTTGAAGTCTTAAACCAATTATATAGTTTATTAGCATTTTTAGTTATGATATGTAACGAAAACTATATTAAATACAGTGGAGAGATTGCACTGTATTTTAAATCGATTTGAATTTGTTGGTTTATAAAGATTTGAGTTTGCAACACTGGAACCAAATCCGAAGCCGGTGCATGTCTAGCATCAAATCAGATACTAAAAAAAGGGTTTTTTTTACAATGCCAATTGATACAAAGTTATTTGCATCAGATGTTTACTAAAATAGAATTTAAAATATTGGTAAATTGTGTTTTTGTATAGCATCGTGTTTAAAAATGGCCAAGTTTAGACAATGCCCTTTGAGATGTTACTTTGTGTGTTAGGAAAAACGGGGATTTGTTTAGGTAAAATGTGTGGAAATTAAAAATAGACTTGGAATTTTGTTTTGAAAATGTGGTAGGTAACTAAACGAAGCCTTTTTTAGAAGTAAATTATTATATTTTTATACCTAGTCATAGTGTAGTCACTTTTCGTAAACACTGATTGAAAAAAAATATTGCCCGTAGTTACATAGGTAATTAAATTAAACTTTATGACCCTTTAGTCATAAAGTTGATGACCTTTGACCTTCCACTGCTTTGTTAATAGAATCATCAACGTTATCAAACGGAAAATACTCCCGACTGTTTAGTGTTACTTACTAGGGAGGTATTCTATTATCCGAGAGATATCGTCGTATGGGCTAATACATCGTTTTACCTTCATAGATCTCATCATCATCATCATTTCAGCCATGGGACGTCCACTGCTGAACAATGGCCTCCCCCAATGATTTCCAAATTGACCGATTGGAAGCGACCTGCATCCAGCAGCTTCCTGCGACCTTTATTAGGTCGTCTGTCCACCTTGTGGGTGGACGTCCTACGCTGCGCTTGCTGGTACGTGGCCTCCATTCCAGAAGCTCCATTCGAAGCCCCATCGGCCGTCAATTCTGCGCGCTATGTGCCCCGCCCACTGCCACTTCATGCAGCTTGCTAATCCGTTGGGCTATGTCAGCGACTTTAGTCATAGATCTTGGTTATTTAAAAGTGTCTTGATAATTATTATAATGAAAATCAATCTGCCGAGCCTTTTCCCAACTAGGTTGGGGTCGGCTTCCAGTCTAACCGGATACATCTGAATACCAGTATTTTACATTGGACGACTGCCTATCTGGCATGCACAACCCAGTAACTGGGTAATACGATATCCTTTGATAAGACTGGTTATCAGTCTTTCAGGCGTCTGACGACCCGTAATGACTGTCAAAGATCCGGGCTTCTGACGACCCGTAACGACTGTCAAAGATCCACGAATGACAGCCGGGACCAACGCCTTCATGTGCTTTCAAGGCATGGAGGAGTCTCGGTTTGTAAAGATGGTCACCCATCCACGGACCAACCCCGGCAAGCATAGTTTAACCTGATGGATCGACCCGTGCGGTTGTTATTACTTAGCCACGAGCTCCTCTGATAGTCATTATAACGAAATGAGAAAATTATATGGAAATTACGTCAAGAAAATTTTGAGTATGAATGTCGATGGCTATAAGAGTAGGTGAAGACCAAAGAAACGATGGATGGACTGTGTGAAATATGATATGGCTAGAAAGGGGGGACTATCGCGATGACCACTAATAGAGAAGTATGGAAGAAAGGGACAGGTTGCGCCGACCACGAATAAATTGGGATAAGGACAGGAGAATGAAGAAAGATGACGATGTTGGTCATTATAAAGGTGAATCATAAAACATACTAGAATCGATTCAACAACGCTGCAAAACAAGGGACGTTAGGTACCTAAGTACGCAATTTTCAGTTACGATAGTTGAGCCATCATTGTCACCCGGAAAACACTCCCTACCGATTACTGGTAGTTGTATTATATACATCTATATATTACCGAAACTAAAGGTCTGCCCGTGTTTCGTCTAATCCAGTCTTTTAATTGTCGAGGGTAAAGTCAAACGGTATCCTATTTTCCGAGAGATATCATCGTATTAGCTAGGCGAGTCTCCGCTAAATTGTAAGGATAAGATGGAGGTCACATGACGCTAGATTAAGTCGATCGAAGGAAATGTCTGTCGATACCATTGAGGTTTTATTTTTGAAACAATATTTGTGTTTGTTTTTAGTGAAAAGTGAAGAATGGATTTCGTTTGATTTTAGTTCTTGAAAAGACTAAAACATTTTTGTGTTGGTGTTCTTTCTTTGCGTCATGTTTATCGCGAATAAACGTATTTTCTTTTCTAAAACTGTTTCTTTAAGCATTTGAGTTTTGATCAAACTAGAACACTAAAATCAAGGCCTACATTAATTACTAAAATATAATAATCTAACTCAATTGTATTCTGCCGAAACCATTAATGTAACCTCACCTTATACCGTAGTTGTAAACAGACTAAACACAGGCATCCCCACGGGACCGACCTATGTTATCTTACGAGCTCCAGTTAGATTAGTTCCCGTTCTTATTATTGGAAATATCGTCTGCCCTATTATGTGCCGTTGATTTGTCCGGATAATAACATGCCCATGAGTCTACAGCTGATTTATTGACATCTTCGGGATGTTTTTATTTATTGTTATTACACGTGAGAGTTGAGAAGTCATTGTTATTGGTGTTTGTTTCATTAAAACAACAATTTCTGCAGCTGCTAGGTTTGGGAATACTAGATGTGGAACGCGGAGGCCAGGGTGTTGTGGCGCAGCTTGGGAGAGGCCTTTGTCCAGGAGTGGACTGAAATAGGCAGAGTTGATTGATTGAAGCTTTGAGGAGTATTTTTTTTGTAAATTAATGTTACTATTTTGTCTAGGATATGTAAAATGTGTTTGTATTAAGTCCATTAACTTTTGTGTTCAACTGTTATCCAATGTACCTAGTTGACAAAATCTTTGATTTATTTCTCTTTTCTTATGATTTTCTTATCTGATTAGCATGAAAATACCCAATTTATTTCATTCCACGATCACAGTTAGGTACTTAACATTCTAAAATTTAAATGAGCTCATCTCAATAACTGAACAACTTTGATCTAAGTAAAACTCCCACAAAAAATATCAAACAAATAAAAGGAAATTGGAATACTTCAAGAGTCCCATTATTTCAAGACAAATAAAAATTTATAGAATTAGCTTCTTCGAATATCGATGATGGTGGAATTGAACGTGAAACGGAATGCAAAGCAAACAGTTTTCGATCTTACGGTATTAACAAAAGATTCCCCTATTCGATTAAACCGACAGAAATATAAAAAGGAGCCACCCCATCTCTATTTCATAATTTGCATCGTAGACGCAAATAAATTTAAAATATTGCTCTGCGAAACCTTAATTTTCCCTTTCTGATGTTCCAATCAATCTTCAGTGTATTCATGGGGTGGGTTTCCGATGTTTTTCTGAACACACAGATAAACATGTTGGTTCGAATTGGAAAAGTTTGGTGCTTCACGTCAAAAGATTAAAGATCTGCATGGATAATCACCCTCGAATGAACGTCAATATTAAGTGGTGATATATTTGCTTTACTGAAATGACAAAATAATATGAAACATACCTACCAATATTCTGGGGTTAAAATGTTAGAGTTTTTCGGCAGCAAAAATTGTTTTATTGATTCAAAGCATTCCATTTGGCCAATATAAGTGGAGCTTTCAAATCAGGTACCAGTCAGTTCTGACTGAAATTCCAAATAAAACTTTACACAATACATTGTTTAGAACATTATACATTTTAGTAGTTTGCATATATCTACCAATTTATATAAATGCCTGCCTACTACATATTATAAATAAGTACCCCAGTTAATATTACAACAATCATTGGATAGTTCAATTGCGTCACTTGTCACTTTTTGTCGTTGACTGACTTTCTTTCCATTATCTACTTCATATTTTATGACCATTATTACTTTTATTACTTAAATAATTCAACTCTTTGTTAAAAGCATTGACTTACTCTACCTACATTTGCGAAAATCATCTGCTGTATCGTACATTTTGGTTGAACAAGCATCGATGCTTTCATTGAACACCTCTTTTGTCACGAATTTTGTTGGTATTGTCTCTCAAAATTGTGAATTTCAAATTCGCTAGTGCTACTAGCTCCCATATTATAATTTTACACCTACTGTAGCATTACTATATTTTATTTTCTTTATTTAGGCAACCAACGGCGATATAGTATGTTACAGAGTTGTGTATTAATAATGAGTATGTGTGCTAATAATAGGTTTCCCTGTGTAACTAAAATACGTACAAAACATGCGAACGGACTACTAAGAAAAATTTAAATACTTCTTACACTTAAGATTACATTTTAAAGAAAAAAGTTTGAATATTAAGAAATTTGTTTAGGCTGGTAATTTGCCGTTTATGGTTTTTATAATTATTATTAGGCCCCTTAGACAATATATTATTATTACTACTATTCTTTAGCATTATTATGGGCCCCAAGTATTACAAATTTAAGTGTACCGATGTAAATTATTGCCATAGCTACAGGCTCAGGCTACCAACCGATCATTTCAAGCGATTCTATCCAAGGCCCCTACTTACATTGTCACTATTTATTCATTATATCTTTAAGCTAACACGTTTTGCAGCACAGCGCTTCCAGCTATACTGATTGGTACCTATAAATGAAGGGCGGTAGATAAGGAGTCGCTACATTGTATACGTTTATGTTCGAGAAATCGGGGCTTAGATTAGAATCGATTTTGAATAGTAAACATTATTTTTAACACAGCATTATACATCGTCGTTTACAAAAATATTTTTTCAATCAATTTATTCTTCAAGATAGTTATAAGAAATTCACATTATTACACGATATCTTTTAAAAATAATAAACAAATTGAAGACTTCCAATTTCACCTTATTTCAAGACAATATATCCGAACACGTAGCATCAATAACTCACCTACAAAGTACAAAAACTTTATTACAATACAAACACAATTTCCTTCGTCCCCTACCTACGGATGACAATCTTAATTCTACAATAATACCAGATATCGGTCAAAGAGCATCAAAATATTACCATAGAACCACAGCGAGAGAATTTAAATCGAAAATCAAATAAAATTGCGAATTCTGTGCGCGCCCCCTGCTGACAAGGAACCCAGGGTATGTTGCTGCTTCCCCAAGACGTGTCAGTATACAGTGATGTTTTTGAATGACAAGTACCTAAGGTTTTTATGGCTGCAGCCCCTTGTTTGGCCTTTTGATGAAGGTCACGCGTTGCCAAACGGAATAGGGGATTACGGGATGCTTGAGTTTGCTTGAGCAGGGTTTTTTTAAACTATCTTTTTGTTTTAGGTTCTTTGTGTACACAAGATGTTTGATAGAGTAATGCCTAACTATACTTAACTTTCCTTTCATTATAGATTATCATCCACTTCGAGATTTTATAAAATTCTCACAAAAAGAACCAGTTTTATAAACGTTTAAAAATATCAGATACTATTTTAAATATCTCAGCTGTAAGTAAATTACTTATTAGATATATGACAGTACACCTACATGAGAAAAACAAATAAATCAAATTGGCATTTACATCCCACGTTTCCAATTTGCAACATGAAACGATTTTCCTTCGAGAGGATATCATTATTGTTGACATCACATTTATCGAGTAAAATTTCGAGATTTTTAATCTACATTTTTACATTGGCTGATATCTGTGAAAATGGCAGCAGTGCTGATACTGCTAAAATAACAAAAAGAAGATCAACGTTTATGAGCACTTTGGAGTCGGATCGTTCTCAGTAATTTCTCCCCTATTCAGATATCTTCCGACAATTTGATTAAAAAACGCTGACTCCGCTGTTTAAATAATTTGAAAAAATATTTAAAAAGGCACTTTCGTTCGTTTGCTGTTTCATAATCTTTATAATTGGGGCTTTAATAATATTTGTATAGATGAGAAAATTATTTCCACGAAAATTATAATTAATATCGATAGGTTTATTTACTTTTATGTCTTCTTTAATTAAACAAGCTATCAGCACATGACTTTTAACTCCACCAAAAATCCCAATCCTCAAAATAAACCTCTTACCATAACCGTTCTAAAAGCGCTTAGACTTATACAACCGTGGGGCTGTTATTGAAATAATTCAATTTCGCGATAGAAAGACTAAAGCAGCTATTATGTTAAGCTGGTCCCGTAATGTTGGTCGTGATCATATCGCGATGCCACCGTTGGCTACTGACGGACGGTCCGCCTACCGATCTGCGCGAACAGGAAATTGAATGGAGTTGTCGACGTAAATTTTATTTGATGAATATGTTTTGTCGTATTTTGTGAATGTTGGGCGAAATTCAGGGATAGTGATGTTGCAGTTTTTTTTGGGCTTGAGAGAGTTGAATAAAAATATCTCAAAGTATCCCGGTGTTTTTGGTTTTGTATTTTAGATTTTTGCCATCGACTTCCGAAATTAAATTTTTCACTAAGATTTTTTTTTTTTTTATCGGTTGTAGTGGTACCTACACCACACAAATTCGTAAGTATACCACTACTTGCTATGTAAATATCAGTGACAGGAAGTTAACAACATCATCAACATACACTACGTGGAAAAAATACGTATTATTGAAGCTAACTCAAAAACTACCCAAGCAAAGTTAATAATATTTATATGGGACCACCGCGTAAGCTCTACCAAATGAAAAAAAATATCGATGATTTAAAAATAAATACTAATTGAGAACCTTTTTCTTTAAAAAAAAATCAGTCAATAAGCTTAAGAGAATAATATAACAAAAACGCGACACGATCTTAACCTAGAAAAAGATCGGGAAGACAACAAGTAGGTACATAACATCTAATCCCCCGAGAATAGCCTTAACAATCCAGTGCTCGGGCAATTGGTAGCATCTACAGAGTACCTTGCCCGTAAGCTGGCCAATCAATATAGTGGCTGCAATTATGTTAATGCACCGCCCTAGGCCGCGAGCCCAGACGCAATTGAAAATGTAAACGACCGCTGCACACCTCCACCAGCCCATGATCGCCTGGTACTCAGCCCTGATGTAGCCGTTCAGTTTTAGATGGTCATAAACAAACTGGGAGGGGGCGTGGGAGAAAATGATCATTGCCTTTCAATTTATTCCCAGTTTTCGGACTGAAATTTATCTGAGGCCAGATAATGGAGGTGCAATTGGTAGTATTCTGCTAAATGATTTCATTTAGTGAAGTAAGTTGGGGATTTAGTTTAATTGCAATTTCTGTGGAATATGGAATACCTACCATAACAGGTATATCTTAACTTACATACGTAATTTCTGCACTACGCAAAAAAATGTCTCGTACATTTCCTTGCGCTTTGCTAAATAATTTTAATTAAACTAAATCTTGTGTTCACACAAGGAAGCTTACATTTTCAACAATGTAAATATTTCCCAGTAAAATTATGAAAACAGTACAAAACTTTACGTTATTATCAAGTATGTGCACTAATTTCATTTCAGTGTAACCATGTTGCTCAATGTTTCTACGGAACAATAAATGGCTGCTATTTATAACGACAGTGTTGTATTGACTTTATCGACGGCACTGCCTGAAGCCATTGCTTACGAAAACTAAACATAACGCGGTTAATATTAAGCTGCATGGTATTTATGTAGGTATAGAACTTTCTTGATTTGCATCTTATACCTACTTAGTTGGTGAAATATAAGGCAAAACCTAGTGGTGTGACTGTCGGACTGCCAAGTCATAGGTCTCGAGTTCGAACCCAAGGCACGCACCTCTGACTTTTCGGATTCATGTGAGTATTGTATAATTAATACTTGCTTCGGTGAAGGAAAACCGGCATGCGTGTGAAGCCAAGTCAGAGGCATCGATATCGGGCATCATAAAAACTCTGACACTAGGTTAATTACTAACCACAGGAAAAAGAAGACGATAGTTTGTAGCTTGTTCAGTGAAACCTGCTTTCGTAGTATTTACTAAGTATAAGGACGGAAAATATAATTAGAAACTCGCTCATAAACAAAATTCACCCCATTTTCCTCCCAAATCTAAAAATTACGGTTATACACTACCATTTTCCTCATCAATTACGTGTAAATTAAGCCTTACAAATTAGGCATTGAAAAAACACACCTATATACTCGTACATTACAACAACAACACAAATTCCCTAACCTTAAATATTGAAACATTTAAGCGGCTAATAACCTGTCTGTTCCTTAACTAATATCCCGGGGTAACAATTTTAATGAAGGAAAAAAAAATGCATGGCATAAAATTAAAGGCCGGTCAGTCGCCTGGCCGTGGCGTGGCTGTGGCGTTGCTTGTCCGACGGAATAGTAATTAAAAGAGGCGAGTTTTTTTAGCCGGTGTGTAAGGAACGTCTGTGGAAGTCAGCCCCCTTCCATTTGAAACCAGTTTGACTAGAATTGCGCGAAGAAAAAGGGTTTTTGGTAGGGATTAATTAAATAAATCCGTACTCGCTTTATTAATTGTGTAAGATATATTATTCGTTTATTTATTTTTCTAACATATAATACATTTTTTTTTAAGGTATAAAAAACATTTAAAAATATAAAAAATAGTGTTCCGCCGGTGTCGGGAGCAGGGTCCAAGCTACCGGTGGTTAGGGCTGCAGAGACAGGAGCCTCCTCACAATACGAGCCGTATCGAGAAGTACTGCCTTCTGAATCAGACCCTTGATCCAACCGCCTAACGAGAGCCTCGAGAGATGTTGGTCGAGGCTTTCGGCCATCAGGCCATTGGCCGTTACGACAATCGGCACAATGATAGCCGAGCTCACATTCCATATGTCGACAACCTCGTGTGCTAAGTCGAGATATTTTATTTGTTTCTCTTTCTCAGCTTTCACGAGGTTCTCGTCATGTGGAATGGTAACATCAACTATCATATTTTATTTATTATTACGGTTTTAATATGCATTTGGCGTATGGCGTTTGGTGTATGACAGGGAAATAGATACTAAATAAAAATAAAAAATATTTTTTGTTCTACCGGAGCCCCCGATAAACTACTGAACCTCAAATGCTACCATCTTTACATACTCCTTTAGCCTAGTTTTTTAATCGAACTAATGAAAAATAAAGAGAAAAAAACAAGTGTTCTGCACAACAATAGAAGCAATGGGTATTTTATAATTAAAACATTATATCAAATCGTCTCAGGAACAAATAAATCACGGGATCATTTCCCATGAGAGCCGTAAGGTAATTAAGGGATTACATGTATCAAAAGGTAGGGATGCAACCAACACACATTGCGATAACTGCTTTGCTTACAAAAGGGGTGTTTATATTTCCGTAGTTAAGTAAGTAAGTACGGACTGGTCAATAGAATAAAGAAGGTTTTCCCATATTTAGGCAAAGGAATAAAATATTAGTGTTAAATGAAGGACTACCTAAACTTAATTAACTTTGAAGCCAAATTGTTTATGCATTATTCCAGAAGCTGCAAAATGGAAAATGTACCTACGCGAAATTCTGAAGTCAGCGAAAGCTGTTGCAGAAAACAGTAACGTCGAGATCTATAAATGTAACTTAGCAATTGCTTTGGCTTAGCGTTAGTGCTTTCACTGTCGCACACCTGTCAAATTGCAAGTACAAGATAGAGACGGGAACATGTCTTAGTCGAAGCACGTGCTTAGTAACGTTCAAGACCGGCCTATGAGAAAGTAAAAACTTATTGCTAGTTTATAAGATGAGCAGTGGTGGCCCAGTGAAATAAACGACTTATGAGTTGTAGGTCGTAGGTTCGAACCCATCCAGGAGCTTTACTTTGTGTTTATGATTTCATCACCACTTCTCTCAAAACGGTGTTGGCAAACATTGTGAGGAAACGGCATGTCCTAGAACCAACAATTTTTTTTTTTTTTTATTTTTTTTCCGCCGTCTGCTGAGGGCCTAAAGAAACTTTTCATCCCAAAAGACCAATAAGACAAGCAGAATCGCAGAACACCGCTACTTAAACTTTCTTTCTTTTTAATGTGGTTAATGACTAACCTAGTGTCAGTTTTATACTGCCTGTATCGGTTACACCGCCACATACGAACTACGTGCGTAGTTCGTATGTGGCAAAGACATGACGTCACACAAACCCTGCATCGCGCAATTAGAGTTTACCGCGTGAACGACAGATATTAGACTATCCGACATCAAGACCTGGCAGTTGCCCGCCAGACACAACACCCGTCTGGTCGGAGGGTCCTCCTTTTTCTATATGGTGGTTGAGTGAACTTTACACCCTGTTCCTCATACACCTAAATTGGTGACCCCGAGTATGAACGTGAACGCAGCCTTCGTGCAACTACTTCAGCGTGACGTCATCATCACTCCCGCAAGCTTTCGTGAGGCGAGTCACACAGACAGCCAGCACCCACGGCTTCAACGGGTATCCTGACCACCAGCATGCAGCGAACGCGCATTCCTGGTCATCACCCACAGCCTCATCACCCGACTCACTGGGGAATCACCACAATCATCTCAATCACCGTAATCGCCGCAATCACCGCAGACAGTTCCTACTCACCGTGAACTGTGCGGCAACCGGTTCCAACTCACTGGAACCTTAGCTGGCACTATGAAGCATTGCAAGATACAAGACTAAGCCTATAATTATAATTTACATTTAAAAAAAAACCCTAGTCAATGATAAATTCTCAAACAAACTAAAAGTTAAACAAAACGAAATTAGACCAAAACAGCGCAATTAATAGCATAAAATAAATAGTCTTAACGCTTGTCGTGTTGAACCAACGTTCCCTTAAGCCTGGCTTATCACTGTCAGAGGAGCAACTAACTGCAAGTCAATAACTGAAAGTTTAACTAATTAACGAGGGGAGTGTGTATCCTTCCACCATATTTATATTTATTTAGTGTGTTTAGATGTTCATTAAAAACTTTTAGTACCAGTTGGGTTGTTTATCTAATCAGTTTTCTGAAGAGCTAAAATGTTCATTTTATGTTTAAAAAAGCGGCCAAGTGCGAGTCGGATTGGCACATGATGGGTTCCGAGGCACCATGCAACATTTAACCCGACCAAGTAAAAGAAGCTATGTCCTCAAACAAATTTCAGCAGGTGATGATGGCAACTTTGGATCGGAACCGAGAGGTAGATTGTCCGTTTAAAGGGGTCCAGTGGCCACGATCCTCAGTAATGAGGGACCGATTGAAGAAGAAGAAATACAACATTTAACACTACATATTCGAGCTTGAGCAAAAAACGCCGAACACAACACGTTTCTTATATGGGGACACCCCCTTTAGTTATTAACTTTATTTTATTTTTAATATTTTTTATTATAGTAGTAGAAGCCGACCTCAATATAGTTGGGAAAAGGCTAGGCAGAATGATTGATTTTTTAGCGGTATAGTAGTTCACAGTCTGTGAAAATTTCAAGTGACTACCCATTACGGTTCAAAAGATACAGCCGTGTGACAGACTGGCGGACGAACGGACAGCGGAGCCTTAGTAATAGGGTCCCGTTGTGACCCTTTGGGTACGGAACCCTAAAAAATAAACTATAAGTAAATATAATTTTTAACATTAATGTAGGTTTTTGCACTGACATTAAGGCGGTGTTCAGTGCCTTAATGTCAGTGAAAATACCTACATTAAGGTTAAACTCGACCATCTTCATAATATATGAATGAATAACCCAGTCTATAAAGCTGACATAATAATTGACCTACTAAACTCACTTTTCAAATCCATATCGATAAAACATATAGAAAATTATTTCCGTAACAATACCCGATTTAATAACCGAACAATGCCGAACGAGTGCGCCGAAATTATCTCGTTTTCAACACAATGCCGCTATGTCGGATCAACAATTGACAATGTCACATGCAACGCACATACTACCTAATACAGCCAACAAAAGGGGATTTTGTTCAAATAAGCGCACTGATCGAACATGCTCACGTAAGATCAAATCTATGTATGTATTTTAATCAGCACACGAATCCTCGACAGGCAATTTTGAAAACGCGCACGTTTACGTTAAGCTAACCTCGGATTTTTGATGACATCGACCGGTTTACCCGCTACGTTTGCTTGGTAGAACGTGTGGTAGGATTACTTCTCATTTTCTGATTGTTCGTAAGTTTCAATATTTACGGGGAGTCGTAATGCTTACTTTGCTATTTTAAGTTTTAGGTCACCTGTTACAAATAGATTTTGTGAACTTCAGAACTTCCTGAGTCTACTAATTTATGATAACAAATCCTTTTCATTATCTTAGGCCATCTTTAGCCAGCCTGGAGTAGGTACTGGAGACTATTATGCTGAAGGTTTATACTGACCCAAGAATATTTCATGATTTTATTTAAACGGAAAAACTAATTTAAACAATATTACTATAACTTAGCAGTAGAAGGCGGTACTCTTGTAAATTGCTGGTAGGACTAATTAGGTTTTCAATGTAGATATGTAAAACGAATTTTCAATACTTTAATACATACATACATATTAATGTGTTCTTTTCACCGGAAGTTATGTGATGAAAGTAATTTAAGTTCGCCGATACAATACATACAGTATCGAATACATAAATTTCCCGAATTCCTATGAGATTACACAAAATATAACGCATACATTTCCTACATTTAAATGTAATCGAAATAATTGAAGCCTGTTTATTACCTTTATCGATGTTCTCATTAATGATGCATAATTGTGTAAATTACATACCTGAAACAAAAGAATTTATATTTATGAATATTTGTACAATAATAACAATGATTCACGGTGACAGCTTTTAATACCATCCTATAAAATAATCATGTTAATTCTGATAAAAGACAAAATCCGACCATCCTATCAGTAATCGTAGGTTTCGTGAATCATATCCTTTTTGTCACATCCGTTGGACAATCAGAAGTATTTGTAGTCTAAATACCTACTTAGAAATAATAAAGTGAAATGTAATAGATAAATCGTTTCTTTCTAGGTTTGAACCCGGCAGTTTCAATACTTAGAATAAAATGTATGAAGCAAAAACTTTGTACCCCTTAATTACGCGGATGGAAGAGAAAGAAATTAGAAATAAATTAAATTAATAAAAAATACATTACACACAATATCATGCGTCACACACTTTTGTTTATGGTAAAAGATGGCTACCTTAGAATAATGATATGGAAGCATGGAATTAGTATGTACCTACTATCCTAAACTATCCTATAAAACTTAAATGAATTATGGTCGAATGTTAACCACTGCGCGACCAATAGTTAATGTAAATAGACTGTATAAGTATTGAAATAACCACCATACCCTTAAAATATGTAGCCTTTAATATAAATGAAGGTAAATAAAGGTCAAAAAGCCTAATATTAAACCGTCTACCGCAGGTTACGCCAAAAGCCGCCATATCTAATGGTGTATAGATAGATTTTAGGTCAGATTAGTTGCGGTCGCATTATACGCAACACTGGAAAGAGCAACTAGAATACGCTACTTACAATATTAAAACAGGTAATATTTTATACTATAAATAAACAATACTAGAGCAATGGTGGTTCAGCGGTAAACAGCCCCGAGTTTTACGAGTTTTAAGGTGGGTTCGAACCCAAGCAGGCGTTTTACTTATATATCGTATAATTTTACAATGTTTGTAAATATGTGAGCACCATGCATCTATCACATAATTAATTTATGTCATTCCTTCATTTTTCATTCTTTTTACCTATCGTATATAGTAATCTTATTCTAGGTGCATCGTCTTCACATATAATTAATAATTAATGTATACAAGATATTGTGAAAATATTTTAAAAGAGTAACGGTGGAGTTTCCAATGCTTCTAAATACGAAAACTACCTTTTGGAATGGGCGACTAGAATCAATTATTATTTTTTTTTTTTTGTAAATGTTGACGTCATAAGTGCCTTTTTTGTGCCTAATTGAAATAAGTTATTTGACTTTGACTTTGACTATGTGTAAATAATTTCATCACGACTGCTCTTAAAACGGGGAAGGAAAACATCGTGAGGAAACACGACTTAGAACCAAAAATTGGAAGACATATGACATCTACCAACACGCACTTGGCCCGCGTCATAGATTACAGCCCACTCCCTCTCGAAGGGAGGAGGCCTGTGTCCCAGCCATAGATATAATAATATTTCTGTGGTCCCAGCAGTGGGGAACATTATAGGCTGATTATGCTATTTTGCTAAACAATACCATAATGTATGTTCATATATTACGGTAAGACAAGTCATCATCATTTTTTATTGAAAGAAAGAAGAAAGAAAAAATAAAGAAAATAAATTTATTTGACTCAGGTTAAGAAACACAATATTCGCACAAAAAAAACAACAACAAAAAAACGCCTCACCGCTGTGCGCCAAATAGGGCCAGTTTGGCATAAATGTCAGACAACTATTTTCTGACGCTGGTTTTCAACTGGAACTTATGTTAAGATGACGTCTTACGGATGTAAATCAGTTTTATAGTGTGTTAAGTGTTGTATATTTAAATAAAAAATAGATAGATGAGTAGCAAATAATATGGTAGTAAGTACTGACTAGAATTAAATAGAATCAACAGAAGATTTTACACACTCTTGTGCAAGGCTCTTTGCATAAAAACTGAATTACCAAATCAACGCTGACTATCTGATCAGCTGTAGGTAAACGTTCACTGTTGAACGTGAGCCTCCCAAAAGGACCCTAAACTGACCGATTGAAAATAAATATTGCCATAACCAACTGACTTAGCTAGACTACAAGTTCAGTTAGGTAAATGCGTACCAAAGCTAAGCACAGAACCGAAAACCTTCTTCAAAACAGACAAAGTGATCATCTCTCTAAACGACCACAACCAACTTAATCAAAATTGTAAAATGTGTATATCAGAAGTTGCGGCTAATGTAACTAGGGCAGAGTGGGGGCTGTGAATAAATGAGAAGTCCGCAGCAATCCAGTTAGCTGTGCAAACGCGGACTGGGAACAAACAACATTGCCCTGGGACACTGAGTGACGCGCGATTTGTGTGTCTAATAACTTTGGACCAAAAATCGCTTGTGGGGACCGGAGGAATTAAACATAGTGGTTGATTCATAGTGGGAATCTTTCTATGAAAATGTAGGCCTTTGTACATGGTGAAGGAACATGGACGCGCAAGTTGTTCATGAATTCAGCACATGATTGCAGAGCTTAGAAATGGACTATAGTTTTTTTTATCTGCCTTATAGTCTGTATACGTGCAAATGGTGTAAGTGTTGAACTATCAAGCCGTACCAGCAATAAAAGATAATTTGTAGACATCAGATTGACAACTTGCCCTAAGCAGTATGTTCTATCCACTTTCAACGCTGTATGTTTATACAAATTGCTATTTGATGATACACTTCTTGCAAAAACATCTGCCCAGAAGAGTTGTCGGAAAATATCCAAGGATCCTCAAACAAAGTAGGATAAACATGTGAGTCTATCGACAGCTCATTACCATTCATAAACAAACATTAAAATACACCGCGGATATTTCTAAACGCTTGAATAAAACATTCTGCAAGACACAATCCCGCAACGAAAATTACACCGACTATTGCCTTTCCGAGGCGATTACAAACAGCTATAAAAACAAAAACATAACCCCTCACTCACAATACACTGAGGAAAAATGTACTCTGCATCGCAAATAATAAGGTTCAGTTTTTAATGGAAACTTATGTTAATAGCCCGTCCACAGGTGATCCAAGCATCTGCTCGGTTATTTTGTGAAAATATAAAGTTTTTCCCCAATAAATAATGCAACGTTGCTTTGAAAGCGAAAGGTATGGAAATACAAGTAACTACTACCTACATGGAATATACGGTATTTTTGTTGGAGAATTATTTTAGGGATAAAACTAATTCATCCGGCAAGATAATGTTTGTACAAGTTATGAAAACATTCGGGGATGTGGTGTCTGTAATCCCGCAGATGTGACTAAAGAAACAAAAAATCTACGAGTGGGTTGATGATATATTGTATAGAATAAAAAAAGTGAAGGATGATTATTAATTTTATGTAGGATTAAAAAACCGTATTTTATATGTTACTACTGATCATAGTGATCATTTTCGTATGTACTCGTTTCTAGGGGGTTTTAAAACACCTGAAAGATAGTTTGTCAGACGTTGGATGGGTATAGCCGATATTTAATAAAACCTCTAATCTGCATTCGCAATTTATTTGCCAAAAACGAGTTTTAGGAAAAACAACTGTAATTCCTAAATTTAAGGTTCACTTTGCGCTACAACTTCACATTTTTTTTAACTTTTTCAACAGTACTAGTTTAGTCTAAAATTAACTTTATTTACACTCACATAAAGTTGATGTTTGTTTAAGTGGAAATAACATCAACTGGAAACAAGGATTTAAATAGACCTAAGGTACTTTCAGTGTACTCTTAGTAACACACAAAGCTTGCTGCTGAGACAATTCTTGTTGTTTTTGTAATTATATTTGTTTGAAATTACTAGTTTAATTATTTACTAGCTGCGTCCCGCGGTTTCACCCGCATACGTCTCGATTGCGTGAGAATATCGGGATAAAAAGTATACTATGTCGTAACTCAGGTCATGGTTTACCCACGTGCCAAATTTCATCGAAATCCGTTCAGCCGTTTTAGCTTGAAAGCGTAACAAACAAACAAACAAAAACTCACTTTCGCGTTTATAATATTAGTTAGGATTTATAAGTATTATTAAAAAAAATGTATTAGGTATGTTGAAACTGTCTGTACTTCCCGTCAAGGTTCATTAGAAAACCAGCGGCAGACAGCATGTCTGGCAATAATGCTGAAATAAACCTTTTTGCGCAGCCGTGAGGCACACACAATTGTTGTTAAAACATTATTTTCACTTTTTATTTTGTTAATTATATTTTGTGTTTCACGAACTGTGTCCAAAGAAACTTTATTATTTCTTTATTTCTGTGCTCATGAAAGATTCCAGGAACCTCCTTATTAATTTTTATGCAATTTTATTATAACTTATCTAGGTTACTACAGTTTCATATTTTTTAAATTAATGTTTTTTAACAATGCAAACAAAGAATGTTGTATTGAATTTTACAATATTCTCTTGAAATTCACAGTATACCAGTTAATAATAGTAATGTACCAATAAATATAATTTTACATCTACTTCAGTTCATTGTAAATAGTGGTATCGGGCAGTTTCACAATATAGCTTTGTTTTCAATGTTGGGTAATTCAGTAAATCAACCTTTACAATGTTTCAGTAAGAATTATTTATAATCCTTAGAGTACCTACACTGACTGAACGTTCCTAAGAAACCATCGACAGAATTTCAAAGTCAAATCTTGGCCCTAATACGCTTTTAGGACGTACTAAAAATTATTTATTTTAACGATTACTCCAACAAGAGAGCTGTTAAACATTTTGCGTGAAAACATAACCTGTCAAAAGCCGCTTATTTTTATTTTAACACATATTTAAACACAAGGCAAACACAAACTTTTCCAATATCATCGATTCAAGTCGAACAAACTTCACAGCACATAAAAATATTCACGAGTAACACCAGCGCCGCGCTCACAAACAAAGTAATATCAAGACGTAAGATACTTACCGTCTACTACGAGGATTATCCTCAACTTGACTTAGATATTTTGATGTTTTAGCAACGAAATTGGTTTTTCCCTTCAGCAAAGAAAACCCATTATCGTTGCTGTGGAAGCCGTCTCGTTACCGCGTATCTAATTTGGGATCATCCAGATTTCTCTTTCTTTGCCCTTAGGTGTGAGATTGACAGCAACGTAAGTAGGGATTTGTACAGTATAATGGTTAGTTCAAGGGTGCGCTGACTCGCGTGATAATGGTGTATGATGGGACCTTTTGAGGACTGACATTGTGAGGCCGAATCGGTTTACGATTGTGTGATCACGTCTTTGAAAAGCGTTGATCGAATAAAATCTAGGTCGGTCGGATAGAGCTATCTTTTGTGGAGTAGATGCTACAATGTGATGTGGGTCGCGTGTTTTCTATATGAGAAAACACTAAGTGGATGTGGCTGTTTGCCTTGTACAGATTGTAAGTGAACAAAGAGAACGAATACAGATGTGGACGGAAGCTAACAAGTAGTTACTAATTACTTCTGCACTTTTGGAACTAAAATATTAAACAAAACACTTTCCTGGTTTTCTCAAATACCACCAAATAAGCGTGACACTTCCCAAAATATGACGTGCAGCAGTCGCACTAGGAGCCAAATCAATCTTGTCAAAAACACCACAAAATTAAGACATTTCACACACCCACTAATCGTAAAAACTTAGTGGTGTTGAAATAAACTTTGCAAATTGATTACTGGCATCATTCACTAGCCAACAAAATATTTTGCTTTTGTCACATCCACGCGTATAGGGGTGCATTGTGTCTGGCAGGCGTAATGATGCATTTGGCGATGCACGCCAGTCAGGGTGGGGGCGCTTTGTGACGTGTAGTACTGAACAGTGTACATTTTTAGGGAGACACATTCTGGGATCCTATAATGGGTTAGACGTTTAGGTGACATTAGGTTGGAGGAGAATTTTATTTTAATATAGTTGAGAGAATCAGAAGTTGAATTTATTTTACGAAAAAGTTCGTACTTATCTATAGTTTTTTATTTTTTTTAAGTCGGTTGTTCGTGAAGGTTATTTGATAAAGTAATTATGTAAATAATAAATATACGCGTCGAATGGAGAACCTCATTTTTAAAATGTCAAGATTTTAGAAAATGTAATAAATGTTATCATGCCTGACATAAAAACTACTCTAATTTAGGCTACCTTTTATTCTCTTTTAAGTATCCCAGAACCATGATAATTAGAAGGCGGAAAAATATATGTTCTACAAAAAGTATTTTCTAAGAAAAAATATATTTGGTCCATTGCGAAGCCGGTATGTAACTACGCTGTTACAATTGTCGTAAACACTTCTATTTCTTCTGTTACAACTGAACCTTAAAAATCTAACAACTTAATTTTATTACATTTGCTAAAGGATATCGCGACAATCTCTTCAGGAATCTCTTATAATTTAATTTATTTGTTTTATTTCGTCTCTCTCATTGTACTTTTGTGTACGAAGTTATAAGATTAACTCAATTTTTGGGGCCACGAGTATTCTTTTGTGATGAAAAAAGTAAAAATATGGCCGGGGTACTGCTGAGAGTTTTAATGGAATTTTGGTGAAGCGAAGTACGCAAATCGGTTTTTATTGTTCCATGAATTATGTATAGGTTTAAGCTTTACAATATATGGACGTCCAAAGAATGAATTGAACATTTTCGTGCCAGAATACATTCGGGACTAAAAGTTTTACCGAGAAGTATTATGATGAATAAGTTATTTTGTAAACTGAATAGATCGTACCGCGAAAATACAGTTACAGAATTTTTTATTCGACCAGTTGCTGAAATAGATAAATCATACAATTTTATGCACAGTTTTGTTGGATAGGATACTACACTATTAATTGAAAGTAGCAAAACTAAGTAGGAAAGTATAATATTACTCATACAAGCCACAAAAGGGAAAATTCAATAAAGACAGGCCTTTCTGGGAAATTCAAATAATTATTAAAATAATATTCTATAAACACGAAACCCGAACGTTAAGAATAGGGAAAGCTTAATTAACTCATCAATACACGTTTACTTTGAAAACACCATCGTGAGGCGAGGGATCTTTAGGTATTCCACGAACAGGTTGTAAGTGTCGAATGGACTGTGGGACAAGTTAGCAGTTAATAGAGACTTTTAAAAGAGTATTTAAGAAATCCTATAAAATTAATATAGATGTGTCAATGAGGTAAGCAGAGAAGATTATAAGAGAAAGAAGCATGTAAGAACGTATAAGGATATTTCCGTTAAAGCTTCATAAACTAGCCCGACGGATTGATTCTGAAGATTTTTTGAAAACTCTGTTATTATATTAAAAATGATAGAATATATTACAACTTAGGTATGAGTTAAAAATACCAAAAGCGTGTCTCAAATTAACATGGTTAATGAAACTGATAGTGCCAAGCAGTTCACTGCCTCGGATACCATGGCCTATCTTGCAGCAAGAGCGCTGGTCGGATGGTATGGCAAGCTAGCATTAACGACATCATCCGTCGGACTTTAGTCACCCCGGCGGGTGCCAGCTGTTTCAGAAACCAATAGCTTGGCGAGCGACGATGGGAAGAGGCCAGAGGAAATGACCATAATGCCTTGGAAGTTAGCTATGCTGGGGCGGCTGCAGGAGCAGAAAACCTCAAACAGCGCAAATATAACACCCTTATTGGGAGCTATATGTTTGAGCCATTTGGGGTTTTAATACACGCAAACTAAGCAACGACTGAACAGTGACCAACGAGTAGACCGTGAGTAATGTTAAAAACTCAAAAGCCGCTCCACAATCTGGTCATGCCTAGCGTGTGATGGATTGCTGGGAAGTTAGAAAGTAGTGGGATGGTTAATTAATTCGATTATTATAACATTTTTCATTATTTCAACAATTTCCAAATTCTACTTTTGCCAGCATTAACGACATTTTCGTCGGCATCTCTAAATATCTTTTAAACTTTTTTACCTGGAAAGATAGCTGATTAAATGAAGATGTCTTCTCCGTAATTTGTACGCTTAATGCGATACTAACATTTTGAGATAACTGGTGTCAAAGTTATAATTATATAAGTTAAGATTTATAAGTTATAATTTTTGAAAATGAACTTCATCCTTTATTTTTTATTTGTTTGAAAATTTTGAAAATTTTGTTACATCGAAAGTTTTTTTAAAGTTTTAGGCACCCACTGGAATCGCAATGCATTCAATTTGAGGGTAGAGAAAAGTAATATTTAGTGACTAATTCTGGGAAATTTTCCAAAATACTAAAAAAAATTCTTGAATTCCATCATTTTTTGCCTAGGGTTTAAGGAGTGCTTAATTGTTGCAAATGGGTCACACTATCACATCCTAGAAGGAATACGTCAAACTAAAAGTCACCCTGTATATTTTAGTATACGCTTGTATATTGTAATTATGAGTTGTCAAAATAAAATACATTTAGGTATACATAAATATATTTTAATTGAAACTAGATTACACCCGCTATATCCCATATCTTGTAGCCAAAGAGGAGCGATTCCCCGGACGGGTGCTTACTAGAGATCCCACCGCCTTATCAAGGCCCCACAGGCATTGCGGGCCTCAGCGTATTTTTGTTAACAACTTCTTTTCAGAAAATTTTTACTTGACGTACTACATTGTGAAGATGGAATTTGATTTTGTTGTTATCGTCTTCCAGCGACACGTAACTTTTGCTGAGTCTTGTTTTTGTCACATGTTTGGGTTGTTTCCAGTTTTTGTTATTGTATATTACTGTAGTTCTTTTTACTTATAACGTAAGTAAGATTAGTTTAGCACTTTGTTTTCTCAACACTTTTTGTATCTAATGATATTTGTCAGAAACTGTCTTAGTGTTTTTAGAAATAACGGTGCCAAATGTTTTAGTTATAATATACGTAGGTACGTCTGACTGTAAACACCTAGTTATGTAGTGTTTTAAATCATATAAGAATAGAAATAATGAGGGATTTTTAGAACATTTTGGTAACGAAAAGACCATTAACAAAAAAAAAAAGACTACTTACCTACCATAATAAGCAATCATTACAAATTTTCTCAGATACCTCGTGAAAAAAAGGAACAAGGCATCTGCTTTAAAATAAAATGTTTTTACCTTACCGCTAATCAAAAACCAATCTTATGTTAGGGAAATAAGGACCATAAACGTACCCAAATACGTTTAGTGAAAATGAGGAAATCTTTCGCAGGGCGTTAAAATTGCTACTTTCGCTTATATCCTCCCTTTGTGTCGGCGTTGCCTCAATGCACTCACTGTTTCAACTTTTATCAATAGATATTGTACTACAATATATTGCTACTTGCAAACTTTTAGAATATAAATAAAATATGTGAAGGCGTTAAAACTATGTATATTTTTGGTTCTTGTATGTGAATAAGTCTAATCATTCTTCTTTTAATTGTACCTCTGTCACTCTTACGCGGTTGACCATCAACTCCGAATAACTCAATAACAAATTCAAAATTTAAAAAATCGTTACCGTAATAATGCTAATTTGCAAATAAACTATGGTATAACACCTTAATATCCCTAAACAACGTGCTAAAGTCCATAAATATCTTCCACGATAGCATAAATCAGATGACCCCTGATCATGCCAGCACAAGCATGTTCACGTTCAAAACATTCAACTTTATTAACAATTTCCAATTTCCGATTGTTACACGGTATCGGCCCGATCGGCGAATATTGTCGATATTATATTACTTATTCAGTACCGAATTCCATGCTTTTGTCTTCGTATAAAATACTATGGTCGTGGCCATATCGGCCACAGCGATATTACTCAGCTTTAAGTTCGAAATGAGCCGTTAATGTTGAAAGAGGTACTCAATGTTTAGCTACTGTGGTTTAAGCTTTATCGATGTGGTCGTCTAGATCTAGTATATAGTCTACTTCGTGGTCATTGTAATGATTTATAGGTATTTTGGCTTGGAGAATGGTCGTTTTTATACTGTTTGTGAAGTGTGGTCTTGGTTGGGAATCTGCTACATTACTTTTATTGTTTGTTGTTTTCCGAAGGAGACCGTTTATAAGTATTCCTTTCGGAATTTTGAGCTGGACTATACAGAATACTGTACGGTTGGATAATTATTTGTGTCATGCTGGTGTATTTAGGAAGTCAAATTTGCAATGTGCTGCTAAACAGCGCGTCCATTATGTGATCTCCTCTGGGTTTAACCGAACAATAACCAAACAATTATGATCAATCAATTCAATACGTCTGTTCCTGACAGAATTAATAATAATAATATATACTTTACTGATACAAGTCCTTACAATAATATGCTTAATATCTAGCTATAGTTCACTTTGATTAAAAGGCACACAAAAGTTGAAACCCTTACTCCTAAACTAGGAATACCTGAGATTTAGGAGTCACTGTTTTACTGCCACTTGGACACTATAAACCCTTATGGAAATTAAGAGCTAGTAAGCTGATAAACAAAAGAATATATTATTATGTAGTGATTTTAAGAAAAAAATAATAAAAACATCGTATAGGTAAAAAATAAATTTAAAGCTTAATTAAGATTAAAATTAAAAAGTAAAATGACTGTGTGGTTGATTCTGTACGTGTAACTGGGATTCGTCTGTTTCTTTCAAAATATTTGATCATAATAATTATCAACAATAAAAAGTACTCGTAAAGTTTCCCTCTTTGCTATAAACAAATCAACAAGAACACACAAATAAAATAAAACTGCTTTACATAACTAAATAATAGTAGTAGCCATATAACAAAAATTAGAATTAAATTAAGTAGAGCACGTTATAATTAAAGCAGAATTATACGATTCTAATTATCAAAACGAAATTAATAAAGCTCATTATATAATCCCGTGTATTTTTGTTTCTGTTAAGTAATTGAATGTCGCTAGCAAGATTATAATTATTATTTTGATACCTGCGCGAATGATAACTATAATAATACTAATTTCTTGGAAAAAGATAATCAGTGCTATGACATTAGTTTTCTAAATAGTAGGTATAATGTTTTTTTTTTTAATTGTTTCTAAAGTAGTAACAAGAACGAGGTATAGAACCTCGTTTAGAACATCCTTAATCTGTGGGCTTCTTTCAATAGCCCGTCAGTTTTACATTCATCTGAAACCACTGGACGTAAACTTCGCTTAGACAAAGGATATTGCCGACTGAATCATGTCTGGCTACGACGGGATGTGAACTATCGACAACCCGAAGACGTGGAAAATGTTCCCTACAGTCTTCTACCCCAACCGATATTTTCATTTAAGTTTGAAAATTGCTACCGCTCGCCCGCGCAACTCGCAAATTGTACTGGAATAGGGATCGATAATAGGATTGTAGGTGCGATTTTCTTTCGCCAAGATGACTGGAGTGTAAATCTTTCTGATAGAAAAATTTCGGAAATTGTCCTCGAGATTTATCGCCGCTCCCGCCGTCGTTGTCGCGTGTGCTACGGTAAATTGTCTTTTGATATTACACTGACATTGGATGGGTTATGGAGTTAGTATAGAAGGATGAGGGAAAGTTGGCGTTATTCGCTGTAAGTTTCGGATTTCAATGATATTGACATCATCGAAAGTGCCATTTATTTTATCGATGAAGTGTGATAAAAATAATATCAGTAATAAAACACGGAGGATACAAATCTATTAACGTAAATCATTTCATAAAGATACATAGTTTCTAAAAATATTGTTTTAAATTTCGTATTAGTATTTCCGACCAGATTACGCGTTTTATCTAATATCTCCGCTATTATTATAAAGATAAATCATTTGATTTTTTGTATGTTTGTTTGTTTGTAATGAATAAACTCAAAACTAATAGACCTTTCAGCAGTTGAATGGTATATTATTACGGATTGACATATTGATTGGCTATAATTTATAAAGATATGAAGCTAGTTTTTGAAATAAACATAAAAGTTAAACAAAACGGTTAAAACATCCTATAAGTATATATATATATTAAAAACAAGTTTAATTATAATTAGAATTACTAATGAAGTGCTCTGCTAAGAGGAAAACAAAAGCTATAGTTAATTATCATTAATTCGTTACTAATTACTAAAACATTTATATTTAAAAATATAAATTATCATAACAATGGATACTAACGAAGGGGTCTCAAAAAATTTCGCAAGGAAAATCTTCAACCATAACTTGCAAACATCCAAATTATTAATATTATTGATGTAAAAAAATACTAAAAACTTTTGTATCAAATTATTAAACCAATGTTATATGTGAATTAGGTACTTTAAACTACCGTTATTAAATCAGAAAGAAAATAAATATGTACTCAAAATAAAAACAATAAATCTAAAAACAATATTCTTAGAATTTACATGAAAGACGTTTATTCCAATCCCAAATACACAAGTGCTTTCTAAACCTTTCAAACTCAAGATTATTACGTTGCCAGCCTTTGAGCCTTCAGAGGCAAAAAAGATTTACATAAAAAGAAACTTCCAGTCTCCTAAATTATGATTCAATTAGTATTAAAGGATTGGTCTCTCAAAGGACTCGTACTTTTTCGGGTCTGGCGAGTCGCTACAGAACTCCTTTGTGCTTTCGACCAAACTAAGAAGGTTGTAGCTTTGAGCCGTGGTTTGTCGCATAAAGCTTTTGGTACAAATTACAAGCGGATTTATTTGTAAGATGACGATATGACAAGGCATAAGCGGAACATAATGAATTGATTTTCTTTTTGCCTTACATGCATGTGGATTCCCCAGGGAGGTAACTTAGGACCGCTTCTGTATGTATGTCGACGCTGCTCGCTTGAAACTTGTACTCGGGTCACACGAACGTAGTAAAAGATTTCAGTTCATTACGCATTACAGTATTTCTTCCTTCGTCTCCCGTTTTCGGGTGAATTTTTACGCTCAATGTACTGTGAAAATCTACTCTACTGTCGTCCCTTTGGTACGAAAGTCCTTTGTAATATACTTTTAATCGTTTATTTTTGTAACACTGATATCGGGAATTAGATACGCTTTCAAGTGACGATAACATCTTAAGTGAGATTTTTAAAGACCATTTAACTTTTTCAAATCAACTTCCGAATTTTTTTTTTATCGTTTTGCGGTCCGCAAGCCCTTAAATCTGACATTTCGACAGCTGTATGTATTGTTTCTTTTTATTTCCTCGATGGTGTAATGATAGTTTTAGAAGGAAACCTTGTCCATCCCCATAAGTGTGTTATCTTTCTACTTCAGAGGGGAAAAACGCTAAGACCTTTCTTTTATTTTTGATCACATAAAACTCAAGCCTGCGTTTGTCACAACTAATACTAGGTATTTGTTTGACTAACCCCCCGAGATGCTCGGATTAAGTGACGAATTATATAATTTTTTTCAGCTCGTCACAACCTCGCGATTATTCCGCTCCGTCCGTGAGTTTGAGATATTCGTCTTGAGGATTAAGGGGATGTCTTGAGCGAACGAAATTTCACAGTATCCCCTTGATGGATGAATACGGAAACATTAATTCCGCAATTTCGGGGTGTAAAATAGTGAAAGACGCGACAAGCGGCGCGCGCTGAAGATAATAACGTCATACTCTTTCTATCTATTCTTATACATTTACTAATAGATTAATGATCCTTCGTAACACTCATTCCACATTTGTTTTGTTAAATCCGACTCGACGCGATCATTAAAACAGGACGGCACCATATGGAAATTTAAAAAGGCATTCATTCATTAAACAAACACACATAAAATTTAACGAAGCGCTGCCATATTCGTTAACGAATTTCCGGCTTTCATTATGATTATCCCACGGTTACTGAAACACTACTGCATATGCATCTCTTTCTAGTGCAGTAGTTGGGATTAAGAGTGAGCGAGATAAATATTGGTTTGTAATGTGAAAAATAACCGGGATCCATCTATCGCCTGGCGATTCGTCACAAGCATGCGTTTAATGGCGGCAATTAAAGGCGACATTCGGTAGGTTTACCGAAATATCGCGACATAAAAACGTCATTGTTACCGCGTATCAAATTGTTTAACACATTCGCTGGGCGAGATCACATTTACGACTTGTCGCCTGTTTATGACGGTAATTCAAGCGATTTGTGATATGCCATCGTTTCTAACCGTAGGCTCAATCCGTTAATTGGTCCTCGGAGCCGGTACTTATTTTTTGAAAAAAAAATTTTTAAATAACAAAGAAAGTTTCTCTTCTTGGTAATAATTTAAACTTCTAGCGTTCTAAGCTAATAGAAAACGAATTTTGGTATTAAAAAATCAAGACAAAAAGACGAAAAGCAAAGT
This sequence comes from Xanthia togata, assembly GCA_963853775.1. Lineage (NCBI taxonomy): Eukaryota > Metazoa > Arthropoda > Insecta > Lepidoptera > Noctuidae > Xanthia > Xanthia togata. The sequence continues at coordinate 22,628,568 of OY970794.1, read as the reverse complement.
GATGTGGGAATTATATTTATCTATTGTTCTAATTATACTACGGGTTACACCAATGAGATTTGCTCATTCAAGTGAAACCACTACACTTAAGGTACACCTTATTACTTATGTTAATGTACGTCCGTTGCCTAAGACAGAAAAACGTTAAATAGGATCGTATCACTTAGTTTAATTAACGAGTGGAAATGAACTCGAGTGACACAGGACGACCCAAATTAAAGATGAAACGTAGCATCCATTACATACGGACAAATTATCCCGGAATTTGGTGAAAGCAAAACACAGACGGAATAAATTCAACACCGCAAACAAAGGTCCACGCAGAAACCGCGGAACGACAAATGTTGTACTAAACGACAAATAAAAGCAACGATAGTTTAAATTAAATTGGGACCCCAAAAACTGTATGTAAACAAACATTGCTCCAAAATTTTCAACTGAAAAGTTTTGAGGGACGAAAGTGAAACATTGAAAACACGCGGCGGGTATCGGAAGCGTTCGTTAGTCATTTGTATTTACAAGTTATAAGTTATAACTAACGGTATTGGAGCAACACGTAAACATTTAACTGGAAGAGGTAAATGTTGAACTGTTTGGACAATTTGTGTTAGAGTTTGTGACGACAGGTGCGATAGAGATTTTTGGGATTTAGGTTGAGTAATCTGAAAATATGAGTTGAAAATTAGTTAGGTTAGTAATTAACTTCAATTTATTTTGAATAGTTACCTGTGCCGTATGATTTTTTTCCGTACTAAGCTTACATAAAAAATGGTCCATGTCTATGCTAATGTGGTTTAAATTTTACCTAGATAGATAAACCTCCAATAAAAAGTGCAGTAGGTATTATTATAAATGCAGATAGCAAACTGTAAATTGCAAACAAATTAAAGAGATAATCCCCAGAACTTACGTGGCTCTGAATAAAATACCAAATAACGTCGACCCACAAACGCAGTCGATTCAAATCACACCGAGGGAATTCCAATTAAATTGCATTTCAATGAAATCTAGAACGATTATAGAATCCAATGGTTGGCAAATTAAAACCGGGACTCCCCAGGATTTCCTGTTCAATTTTCATGGAGCACGACACGATAAAAACCCATTAGGAAACCGTCGCGAGAGGCCTCTGTGACACAGTGCTTTGCTAAATGAATTTAGGGACCGCTGGAAGCGATATTAACGGGGAAAAAATTAAAAGTCTCACGTCAAAAATTTCAACATATTTCCCTAAAATATTTTAATTAAATCTGACGGGAATTTTGCATGCATGTGGAACAACATTATGAGGTGCTTTGTACAAAATGGTTTTAACATCGGTGCGTAAATTTTCAAAAAGTGCAGCGATTACTACAACTGCCTGTATAATATTGTACGTGTCACCTGTTTCTAGTCTACCTACTAGCCTGCAAAATAAAAATATCGTTTCCAGTGCCACGGGTCGATATCCAGGACTGGCATAATGCGATTCCGTAGCAATCACATGCTTCATTTTGCATTCCAGCAAACACTTTTACCGCGGGATCCTGGCAGCCTCTAACATGAAGCGGTGGCCCTTCGGCTTTACCGTTTAAATTCTAATAAATAACGTTTCTAGATAGATATCCGTTGGAATTTCTGACGTCATTTCCGTTTACTGCATCTCTTGAAATTATTATAATGTTTTGGAAGAAGGACTAAGTTATATTTTGAGTAATTTGCATGTTTACCATGTCAAGGAAATTGTGTTTAACAGAAATCACAAATCAATTATAATTGTGGGTAGGTAAGCATCTTTTAAAATGATAGTTTCTTTAAAACCTGCATAACGAAAGAAGTATCAATTAAAATACTGTATATCTTCCTTGACATGCAGCCAAGACGTAAAACGAAATTAAGCAATAATGTACCAACTTTCACCCTTAATAAGAACAAACGCTAATTACTTTCGACACATTAAATGTAACTTAAACTGTTACTCGAGCATTAGATTACTTCGCCACGTGGAGACCTCACACGGACAAAAAGTCTATCCAGCAGTCATGTTACATCATTCATCATAGAGAGATGGGAAGAGATATTAACGATACTGTTGAAGACGAAAATTATAATAATATATATCACAGAGAAGATTTAGATATATGAGGTATTCCTGAGAAATATACAAGAAACACTTATTTCTTGTACAAAGAAGGATACAGGAAGTCACGATTAAATGAGTTGTCGGGATGGAAATAATATCTGCATAAGCAATAGGTGGTGACACTTCATATCCATCTTAATCTCCCTAAACGTTTTGTTTTAGAATTCCCTATGGAAACGTACATTATTAGAAGTGAGTTTTTGTGTCAATCTTTCTAATAACAAGAACAAACAAATACAATAAAAAATAGTATAGTATAGTGGTGCACGATGTCGTCATTGAAAATATCGTTGTTGACGATTTGCAAGAATTACCTATAACAGTGACGTCCCTCGATAGTGGCAAGTAAAACAAAAACTTACGAGTAAAATAAAATCAGAAAATGCTTTACATTTTAATCGAAGCTAACATCCATTAGTTGATAGATTATTAGGGGCAGTGGGAGCATAGGTAATTGTAGGCAAAAGTTATTGTAACCGAAACCCCAGAAGCAGAAAATTACAGTATTAATTTCTCTTGACTAGTGTCTTACTTTCAAAGTTATTGTTCCAATATTCCGTACGCATATGAAGGCTAAATAAGTGCTGCTTCCGCAAAATATTATGCAGTTCATTAGACCGCACGAAAAGAAGAAGAAAAATAAAGTTCCGGGAGAAGTATGGAACAAGAAGATCTGTTGCCGGCCTCAAGTAAATGATGCAAGAGAATGATGATGATGTGACCATACTCAGAATTATTGTGAGGTTTTCCTCTTTTACAGGAACTAGTAAACTCACCGTTATGCAGCAGGGTGGAATCCCTAGCCAACGGCAGCTCCGAGTCCGTGAGGGTTGCGTCGGACGCGTTGTCGGAAGCCGACGTGGGCGTAGCGGGAGCGGTCGGCGAGTCGGAAAGGCCGCTGCGCGCGCGCCGCCGCCCGCTTCCGCTGCTTGATCCGCTGCCGCTGCCCGAGCCGTACGGCTGCAGCCGGCCCAGGCCTGGACAAAATTAAAGACAGTTAATTGATGAAGAGTTATAATCCTAGAAAAGGATACTATTATTGTGTAGGTCCTGGTTTCATTGGCATGTCATGAGAGGTCCTTATTGACCAATGAACTGATATGGTATATCATTGATTCTATATCGATAAATCTGACGCTGATTGAGATTGAGATCACAAACAAACACATTTATTTATCTGGATGACAGGCAGTAGATTGCAGAAAAAAATCTTAATGAATTATGTAAAGATTCATAAAGCGGAACTCGAACAAAACAATATCAATAACACATGAGAGAGAAAAACTTGAAACATCCAGAGAATACATTTGAAGTAGACGATTCATACATATCCTGCATTACGTATAAATAAAGAAGATAGTATCGACAATAAATAAAAGGAAAAGAAGCCGCATAACGAAATCGGAAGGAAAGGACAAAAATAATTAGGAATAATATGGCTTCGGAACATGACAAAGAGTACAATAAGAATGCTCCGTGAAATGATTTTAATGTTGGGAATGAAAATAAGAAAGTACGCAGTAAACTTAGACGGGATGAAGGTATTGATGCTCCACTGTTCAAGGCGTAAGTAGTAAAATTGTAAGCTATGGATATTGTTATTTTACTCTTCAGGAAAGAACAGGCATTAAAAAAGAAAGGTGAGTTGGGAAAGTAAAATGCTAAGGCACTTTATTTCTATAGAATCTATCTTAACAGAAGAAATTGCTTTTGAGATCTTATGCACCCTCTGGTCAATACAGATGAAAGGGTTGTATAAAAAGAAATATCATTGATACGTCGATCCATGAAACCGGAATATCTTTATCTCTTCATGGAAGGAGCAGCACTTTACCCACGATCAGTACCAAACATGTTGAATATATATACATTTAAGTAAAATAGAACGATTAATTCAGAAAGGAATACTTTTCTACTAAATCAGTATACCAAAACTGTATTAAAGTAAGAGGGAACTGAAGTTGTGATTGAAAAAGCGCAGAGCCAACTTAGAAAGCTAACCTCATTAACGATATTTATTTATATTTCCCTTGTTTTTTAACCCGAGTCGTACAGTAATCGTACGAGATCATTAGGGAAAAGTATCGAAAAGAAATAAACGGGCCGTGGAGGAAGTGCTCTTGAGATGTGGAGAGGAAACTTTTTAATTTAACGCAAATATCCCGGGAGGCCCACTCAAAGGAATGGAAGAAAATAAAATTAGTTTCGACTCAGCCTCATTACTGGACTTGGACTACTGAATTCTGGTTGCTTTAAGACTGCTCTGATGGACTACAGAATTTGATCAAATAATTTATTGAGCTGCAGCTTAGGAAAAACTTGAGCCAAGTGACAGATTTAGGCCGGGATCTATAAACGTTACTTAGCACGTACTTTGACTCAGACATGTTCCCGTTTCTATCTTGAACTTGTAGTTTGACAGTTTTGCGATAGTGACAGGAATAACTCTGAGCTAAAGTACGTGGTAACCATCGTTTATAGATCTCGGCCTTAGTCAAAAAAGTAAGAGTAATCGTTATATCCAGTCTTTACATTTACAAATTGTTTGAGTTCAATTATATTGCATTAGAAGCTTGTGTTGTAACACTGCTCAAATAATATGAAAATACTTTATCCACAACTGATTAAAATAAAGTTAATTGGGTCACCATGGCTTACACTATTCGTTAACGCTGTTGAGCAATCTTTAAACCCATTATTACTAATTACGTTCGTTATTTCATGCCATATGGTATAGCCATGCGTGACTTAAGCGATTTCAACACTTTGTTGCATACTGCTACCATTTAAATATTAAACACGCTTGTATAAACAGAACACATCTTCAGACTTAACCACTAATGAGAAAGAGTTCTCTTAAATATTCAAAAAATGTTTTCGGCCATTGAAATCATCTAGTCAAATCATTCTGGATTCTTTAAGCCGTTAATTAAGGACTGCGTCGGAACCCTTTGGTCCAAATAAAAGACAATGAGCTCGTTAGGTGGAAATTTTTGCCAAGTCCTCCCCCCTCTTCCTACTGTGGTGGTGGAACTAGATAAGGAATGCTAATTGAAAACGAGTCGCATAGTAATGACTATGCATTTTTGTTTTTTGGGAATGTTTGTGAAGTATTAACTACCTTTATTAATTGTTTGAATAGCGTATGCTGTCCTGTAAAGAAGAACAATGAGAGACTACTTCAAAACAATACTAACAAAATAAAAGAACGTGTAAAGAAAACTATCAATAACGAAAAAGATGACAAAATCATCATTTAGGAATAAATTAGTTTCAAATATGGAGGATCCTTGCTTTAATGCCACGAACTCCTTTAATTGGAGATGTTTAAATGTGGGTAATTAAACGTACGATTGTAGCTCTTGGTACCTCTGCATCACACCCAATGAATCTACTCCGCGTCGGTAGTAAACTGACAACGACGCGACGGCTCAATGTCGCTAGAGCACATCTCAAATTTTATTGCAAACGTGTTTGTTCCTCTCCACGATTTCCTCTTTCCATAAATCTTGTTTTATACTTCGTGTAGCATTTATTATTCCTGAATCACGTTTTAGCGAATTCAATTGAATATAATTTCGCATAAGCAGTATTAATGTAATTAGATAATTTTAAATGAACAACATACCTTTTGGACTTTTAATTAAACAAAATTGGAAATTTGGTGTTTGATCATTCAACGAATTTATCTATTGTTGGGTTTAATCACTCCAGAATTAATTACTAAACTTTAACGCTCACTGTTTACACTATTAGACACTAATTGCAAGTTGAACAATATTTTTAGGTTCGCAATGTTTATCTTTTATAAACTTTCACATAAATTATTAACGAACTATATCACTGGCACTCGAAACACTATCCAATATTTTTTCGGAATCACTGCATAAATAACGTTCGTCCTTCAGATAAAATGATGTGAAACTAATTCGCGCGACAAAATCATGGATATTCTAGACTTCAGTGGCATCAGGCGTGGGCGCTGGGGGCTAACATAAATAAAAATACTGTCTGTTTCCTCTTTCGGTGATAATGAGACTGATAAGAGGTCGGCGCAGGACGTCCGCGATGATAACCGTTGACCGGTCAACTTTAATGAAACGAATATTGTTTTAAATGTAAAACAGCTTTGTTAATATAGTAATCTATGTATGTTGAGTCACACTGATACCAAAAATAGTGACAGTGGTGTACTCACAAATAAGAATGTGTCGGTTGATGCAACGCCGGGAACGAAATAAAAATAGTTTTTCTTAAGTTAGTGTGATAGGTTGTGCTTGTTTCCCTTCCAAATAGAGCCGCCGTTGATAGATCTACGGTTATTGACATCATTTGAGCGAAGCGAAGCAATATCTACCCATGTCAGTTTTTATATATAAAAAAAACATTGCACAATTAGTGGCAAATTGCCAACGCAGCGCACCGATCAGGAAAATGATGCAAACCATTTTTTTAACAGAATAAAACTTTTAGTTGCAACACTGAACATATTTCAATCGTAACAATGATTCATAAACGACCAATTTCAAACTCCATGCGAACTAATCCCCACCAGATTCAACTCAAAATTGGTATTACAATACAAAAATATAAAAAAAAAACTATACAGCGTAATAGTGAACTCATAAATATACAATTGGTGGGTTGCTTACCTAGCTGAATCACGTCTACTGCCCCCAAAATATACACAAAAAATATAGAATAAAACGCAAAATCCTCTTTCCGCACGTATTGTTGGGAGTTCGTTACTAGCAGAAAGGAAAACTACGATTTGAATTCGACAAAGTCGCATAAACGAATTGACAAATCTCCTCCTCGGGGGGACACCAGTTACGATTGGTGCAAAAAAGACGCATGTCGGTACATAGACAATCGTTATTGCACACCCCTTGAGACGCTTGATGATTTATCTATAAACAAAATTAGGGTTATTCTGATGTAGATGCGAAGAAAAGACTGAATAATGACAGCTGTAGCAGCAGCATTCAAGTATTCATGAATTTTTTTTGTGTGAATATCGTCTTTTATACTTTTTTCTGTTATTGGTATTTCTAATTATTTACGATCTGCAGATATAAACTTCTGGTGTCTATTGATTTGCATGAACAGATGTTAAGTAGAACATTTTGTATAATTTAAATATATGCGAAGTTCGTGAATTGTGTATGAATCTGACAGCCTCAATGAATTATTGAAAGCAGAGATGGTATTATAAAAATCCTTACGCACACCTATAAAAGTCGGCCAATGTGTTATTTGTACATCTATATTGAGGTCAATATTGGTTCTAAATCCATTTATAATGAGGTCTCTCTAATTCACGAAATTAATTACGAAATATCTGTTAATTTGGCCTAATTAGGTCCTAATTATCAGATATCGAGTATAATTAGACTATCTTGGGGTTTGTTATTGTTATTTTTAGACCTCATAAAAACAATCTGATTTCCTTAGCATTCTGGTTGTTAGCACAGACGTAGATCCGGTCCTTCTATCAGAAGAAATATTGGTAGCACCCACTAAGTCAATAATACATTATTTAAGGTTTGTAATTCGCTTTACATAGAACCAACAGATCTTTTCCAGAAATCCAAAGAGTGGTTGTATGCACAAAAGTAAGTAAGAATTTCCCTCCCATTCAAATAGACTTCTCTTTGAATGGGAGGGAAAATACTTAGAACATAAAAGAGAAATGCTAAATAAATTCGCTCAAAACAGAATCGTACACGTAAAAAAATTACTTCCACTCATGCCCTGTACATTTCCACGTCACTCAAGATTCATTTCATTTGTCCAGAATCCTAGCCTTTTTTCCTTATGTAAATCAATATGACTTCCCAAAGTCCCTTCTTCAGATATAATATTCTAAACACGGTGGCCCGCGTTAAGGCAAACGTAGAAATTTGTCACATGAGCGATGGTTTGCCTACGTGTTTCGTCGTCCAAATCCCAAATATAATCCGTCGCTGTTCAAATAAAACACACCTTTATTACTTTAAAGAGAAAAGCTTAAATCCAGCGCGGCGTCCTTCGGGGATTTCATATTTCATACGAGAGCGGACGTGGATTATCGTGCGAATTTATGTCTTAGCGTTCTAATCAAAAAGTACGCTTTCTGTCGACTCCCGAGCTCTCCACGTTTAGTGTTGTAGTTACGCAAAGTGAGACTGTATGATTTCATGCCAGCAAAAGTAAAGAAGGTTGACAAATAGGTCGGGCGTGCCGATGTTCAGTTTTATTAAAATTAAAATGTTCTATCGTGACATTAATAAAATGCGCTAAGGTTTAGAATCGCTTGCGCTTCGCCGTTTAAATTTACAACGGGAACACGAGGGATAAGCTGAACATTTTTATTATCATCGCGCTAGTTTATTGCGTCTCGAGTTTGAGCATTAGAAATAATCTTCAATATGGGGTGTATTATTTACGTTTCCGAGTGCTGGAGGTTTGTCGGGAACAGAAAATTGTCAGGGCGGTCTTAATGATCGCTTTTCCGTCAAACAAATAAATGCAGATCGAAGTAGACATTTCCGATATAGAGGGAAAGCGTTTACGAAGGCGAAAATTTCTAAAAACAAAGCGAACGATAAATCTGTCGGGCCAGAGCAAAACAGCGGAGTCGAAGGGCCCGTTCACAGTCGTAACTCACTCCACGTACAATTTTACCGACAATTTATTCGACATGAACTGTACTTGTCAATCGCTGACGTTTTTGTATCGGAAGAATAAATGATAGGCATAAAAGAGTGGCTGGAGACAAGCGTGACTTAGATATTGTCGTCACGTAGCAGACGCGCCACAGCGGAGGCGCAATCTTCCAGGAAAGAATTACATTTATCCAAAACATGGCAAAATCTTGAGTAATTCAATGCATATATTCGATGAATAGAAGGATGCATAGAGAGTAGCCTTTGAAATGTGTGACACGATGGCGCCTAATATTATTTTTCCTACAATAAAGGAGACAGAAAGAATAACAAATTCACGTTGAAAATAAATTCTGTGTTCTGTTGATTTAGTGATTGGATTTGGTGCGAAACTCTATAACTCCCGACAACAGCTTGTCTAATAAATTATGGCAGACTAGAATATATTTGAATGTATTTTTATTGTGCTGGCCCGTATGATTCATAACAGATACAACATAAAAAAGTTTTGATATTTTATTACGTATTTTAATGTTTTTATTTGCAACTAGCTGTTGCCCACGACTTCGCTTGCGATCCGGGTTGAAAAGTAGCCTATGGCCCTTCTTCAGGTCATGGTCTACCCATGTGCCAAATTTCATCCAAATCCGTTGAGCCTGATTAGCGTGAACGCGTAACAAACAAACTCACTTTCGCATTTATAATATTATACATTAATTTAAAACTAGGATATAGTGAGGATATTAAAAATTATTGAGCTAGTTATTCTAATTTTATGGAATTTAGGCTGTTCATTTATTGTGCTTTTCATATCAGCAGGCGGTCATTACTAAACATAGGTTTATCAATGACCGCTGCAATAATCGAATTATTGGCATATTCACCAAGCTTGACTGATCTTGGCTGTAATGGTGATCGCAGTTTGTAGTTATTAGCCGGGAGGAGCAACCCATCCTTTAGCAGTAATCCTTTGGGTGACTTTAAAGACACCATTGGGTAGTCGGGAAAGGGTGGCCTGCTCTTTACCGGGCTTTCATGGAATAGATGAGTTTCCACTCATTGTGTGTCCTTGACAAATTTATATGGACACAATAAAAAAAAACCGTCGTAATTTAAGTTACCTATGTGTAAAAGATGTCGTGGAAAATTTTGTTGAACATCAAGATACATTATATTTTTGTTGGCGCAATGTGCATGAACTCGGTACAACTCCCTATTTTTTTACAGATGTGACATTGACGTCTTTATTTGTAAGCAGTTGTTCTAATCACATAAAATTGAACGCTGACAGCTTATAGACCTCTAAATCCCAAACGTACAATCACAGCTCAACACACGATGATTGGGAGTCATCCGAAACTTAGATCCGAAAATCCCTACAGCGAGTGTTTGTTTTTGATTTTTGTCTAACGAGACAATGGGGAAATGATGAGCACTGTGCCGTACGTCGCCTTTGGGATTTCACCCCATACCCACCCTCGAGTTGTATGTCCAATCAAGTTTGAACTTTATTTAGTTGGTGATAGAGTTGGAGTTTATTTTGAACGATTACGGAGTTAGGATGTTTTTTTGCTGGCGTGGTCACATATGGCGTCGAACGGGCCACGCAGAGTGACGGCATGCCACTCGGGGGACCAGGATTGGCCTCCAGTGCTCCCCGGGACATTCACTATGTCGTTGGACACTGGAGTTGTGACGAGATTTAAAAATCAGGTGAATTTGCTATTTTTCCGGCCTAGCATAAGTGTTGAAATTGACGGTTATTTTTTTTGCTTTTTTTCCGTTGATATTATTAGACTCGACTCGGATAGGATACGGCATAACCTATAGCATATCAGAAACAAAATGTGGCAAATCAGCTGCAAGATATATAACGGCGGCATAACCTGAGGATTTAAGATGGAAGTGCGATGCGAAAAATGAGCGGCAGATTTTTTTATGATAGTAATAATACGTAGAGATTATTAGCAATTAAACTCACAACACTGCTCATCATTATAACACAATACGAACGATACGATCGGCTTACATAATTCAACTCATCTAAATATCTTAATTATCAGTCTTTTGTTAAGGCATTGATCGATAACGAGTTTCATTCGCCTTAATTGTGAGCTTAGAACCACACCGCCACATCATTTACGCAATTAGAGCAACGAATCAATGGCCTACTAAATTAATAGCAGCAGTCACTAAATTAGTGGATTAGTCAGTGCTAACCGAAAATCGATGAGATACGTTCGTGTATCGCTAATTAGTCGTCCTTGTTTACTTCTGTAATGATTTGACATCAAAGTGGAGGGAAGATGTCACTACTGAATTAAGTGTGAAAGCAGTAGTTCAAGTGACATAACAAAACATCAAGCCTTTTTTACCCGAAGGGTTAGGCTGAGGTGTACCTATAGTAGGTACGCATCAAAGACCTGACATCACACAAAATCCTGACGTCACACAAATCCTGGATCGCGCAATTAGAGTTTACCGTGCGAAGGACATATGAGACTATCCGACATCAATCGTTGGGCAGTTGCCCACCAGACACGACACCTGTCTGGTCGGAGGATCCTCCCTTTTCTGCAGAGAATGAGTGAAATTTACACCCTGGTCCTCATACCTCTAAAATATTATAACTAGTGATATTTCCTCCTTTTTGCAGTTTTTAAATGATAAGTATGACATCTGCTTGGATTGGGATTCAAATTCTCGTGAAACGGCTCTCAAAGTGGAACCTTACCAGGATGCTACAAAGGCTCACTTCTTTGCTCACTAGGTTGTGGATTCAAATCCTTAGAAGGTTTTTAGATGTCATGTAATGTATTTCAAATTTAACTTTCTACAGCATTACAATAAGGGAAAATATTTATGGAAAGTCTGTTCGGTCGGCGGGTTTGGTTGGAAAGCATCCGTTCCTACTCTTTAATTAGGTGCGGGAAAAGGCAGCGTTCTACTGTGGGAGTGTAACAGGCTGATAATAGTTTTTAATCCTATTGTGCTATCTAAAATATTCACAGACTGTTTCCATGTATGGGTATCGGAACAGTTTTTGTAAAGCAGTTACCTCCATAGTGTGTGTGAGTTTATGTGAAGCGTTTAATTCATCAATATCTAGTGCGTCAACACCGATCCAAATATCCATGCATATGCATAAAATTACAGTCCGCCCGCTAACACCCTAAAACCGGTGCGGTAACCCGTTTCTGTCACTCAACTAATATTATTTGTTGGCCATGATAAATTGCTGAAACAGCTGATAAATTCTGTGGTGGATACATTGTGATGATTCTGGCGTATTAGCCGTTAGTGTTGGTTTTCATTTTGTGATGGTTGTCAAAGGATTGCTGATGTATCTTGAGGGTGACAAAGATTTTGGCTTTAGGTAGGTACTTATTTGAAATGACCAAGCGACCGTTCCTTGGCTGATAATAGCTGTTTCAAGAAACTGCAAGCAAGTCTTGTAAGAATCCCTTACCTATAAATTACTATAACTATGATCTTTATTTTTCTGTTTTTAGGACTCCGTACCCAAAGGGTGAAACGGGTCCCTATTACTAAGACTCCGCTGTCCGTATGTCTGTCACCAGGCTGTATCTTATGAACCGTGATAGTTAGACAGTTCAAATTTCTGACATTTTTTTTTCACAGATGATGTATTTCTGTTGCCACTATAACAACAAATACTAAAACAGAATAAAATAAATATTTAAGGGGGCTCCCATACAACAGACATGATTTTTTTTGCCGTTTTTATAGATAATGGTACGGAACCCTTCGTGCGCGAGTCCGACTCGCACTTGGCCGGTTTCATTATATTTATTAACTGGGTTTTTTATTTCCCTCAGATAATGAGCTGGTATGTAATGTTGCCTCAGCGAAGTATGTAAACAATACACTTTTTCATCTTCCTATTGGTCTCTGTGGACTCTCATTCTAACAGCTTAGCTGTTGTTGGTTCTGCCCATATATTGTGTTATAGTGTACCAAAAAATACCTCTCTTTCCACAACCGAAACCAATTCCTCTGAATGACACACAGGGGAGTAATCCTAACTTGGCCTACTGAATCTGTCTGTTACCGTCAAGCTTCGTATCGCGAAACTCAAACTTAGTGATTTATTTACGTTGCTGTATTGATCGAGTGTATGAAGGTACATTTAGGGAGAAATGGGGTCAAGTTGCTACTGGTACTCTTCGTACTCTCGGTACTTCTGCTAGGATACTCCGCGTCATTTTGTTTGTTTTACACGAGCAAATAATCTGAGAGATTTGATTGAGTTGAGATCTTGGAAGGGAATGTTTATTTGATGTCTTTGGATGGAGCCGAGTTTAAAGTCTGTAGGTATTATGTGTTGAGTGTCGGTGGTTGGTTTGATTAAGTTGTACACGTATATCATTTTACTGTTGCACCAAACTTTTATATCTAGTAGGTATAAGTATTATCCTCCGAATACATTTTAAATTTTAGACAGTTTTTCCATACACAAAAACCTTCAGGTGTTAATTTTATTCTACTTTATAAAAGTCACGGTAAACATACATACATATACTCGCCTTATTCCTATGGGGGTAGACAGAAACTACAGAACGCCACCTGCTACGATCCGTACATACTCCTTTTGCCTCATTTGAGTTCATACACCTGGTCATACGCACTCGCCGGTTGGCATTACTACGCACCTGACCTTTCTGAAGAACATAACCAAGAAGGTCACTACATATATGTCCTCCTACGGCGTCCCCTCCTGTCGTTTCCACTCACTTCGGCCTTGAATATTTCATACCTTTTGTTAGTCGCCTTTCATTCATCCTCTCAACATGACTAAGCCATATAAGCATACTCTTCATCACGGTAAATTGCTAATGGCAGCAGCAATGCGTTTTACATGCAAGATAGCAATAAATTATGTAACATCGTGGACGATTTGCATGCGAAGGAAAAATGAAATACAATTTATCACATCACATAGTTGAATCTGCGATGGCACACGTCGATAGGCGATCATTTTCAGATTTAGAAGCGTGACGATTATGAACTTGAACTGAAAGAAAAAATGACATGAGCTGTGCATGCGCGCGTAACAGCTGTGCCTTAGTTGAAACAGAAAAATATGCTTCTTGAAAGTTATATTATGGTCCTATTTGTTCTACTTGCTACGTGAATGTACTAAGTGACCTAACTAACCTTATATGTTATGACTGAGTCACAAGATTTGATAGTGAAGGCCATTTCCAGTAGCACTAGCTGAAAATCTCTTTAGGCGTTAATTTCGGTTTTTCCTAGCGTTAGTGGGAACAGGTATGAATGTTTTCCTGAGGAAACCAAAATCTGCGTAAATGTAAACGTATACCTACGTAAGAATACGAATCACTTTAAATATGAAAGACATTGACTTTAAGAGTCCTATTAAATTTTTTACGCAAATTCATGATTTTTGTCGTTGTAATTTTCAGCAGCAGTAAGATATTTTAATTATTTGATTATGAATAACGATAGTGCCATTCTCTTTCTTGTAGGTTAGAGTTACACATAAAAAAAAATATTTTCGTGTAATTTACTATAAATATTTTATGAACTCAGTTTACAAGAAAAACCGTCGGCAATGGAACTTTGACGCTCAAATTAACATTGGTTCATTCAATTCTAATACAAGCAAATATTAATTTAAAAAAAGTTAAATGTTTTATTTGTTTCTAGAATTTCTTTAAATTTCTTGAGTTTTCACGGAAATAAATACAATTTTACTATACAAACTAATATGATATAAGACAAAATAATAATAAATAAAATTATTAAAGTAGCTACTACCTATATATTCCGCGTCAATTCAGCAAATTACACGAAAATTAGAGCGTCGAGAATCATGAATTTCCGTAAAAAAATGTAATAGGACTCTGAAACTTACATAGGCTTAAAAAAACAAGACATCCACCTTCCAATTTGTGTGATGCCTACACACGAATCTGAAATAAAGAAACTGGAACTTACACAACATTTTAATAACCCCCACTGAACTACATCAATCTGCCTAGCCTTTTCCTAACTATGTTAGGGTCGGCTTCCAGTCTAACCGGATGCAGCTGAATACCAGTGTTTACATGGAGCGACTGCTTATCTGACGTCCAAAACCCAGTAACTGGGTAATACGATACCCCTTGGTAAGACTGGTTGTCAAACTTTCGGGCTTCGGACGACCCGGAATAACTGTCAAAGATCCACGAATGACAGCCGGGACCAAGGGCTTAACGTGCTTTCCGAGGCACGGAGGAGTCTCGGTATGTAAAGATGTTCACCCATTCACCCGGCAAGCGTAACTTAACCTGATGCTTCGACCCGTGCGGCTGTTATAACTTAGCCACGAGCTGAACTACAATACATCCTCAAGTACCTAATTGACTCCAAATTGTGGTCTTATTAATTCTGATTACGAATTGAAAGCACTTTCAGTTTCAGGATAATTATATTAATTACTAGAACATCGCTAATGACGCGATGGCGCATATTCGCCTACATAGACGCGATATGCAAGTATGCACCTATATGCGTTGATGGATAGTAACCAGCCTAATTACGTTAGGTATCGGGTTCACATTAGCTATTACGGCTTTTATTGCAGTGATGTCATTTTAAGCGCTAATTATACGGCAGTTCAGGGAGCTATAGATGTGTTAATTTCTTATTTCGTCATTAAAAAGTGAATTTTTGTCTCACAAAGAGTCACAGCATTATGCCTGAGCGATGGTCGTTTTGCGCGGGTGTGACGCAGATTTTCTCCATATTTAATTTTTTGTGTTTTTTCTTTGCGTCATGTCTTCTTACCTTATTTTGTTTTTTGAAGTGAAAACTTCTGTAGTTGTAGTACTTCTGCGTTGTGCACTTTTTTGTGATGGGTAGAAAAATGTTAAACTCGCGTCAGGACACGTGACCTGATCGAAAATTCGTAAGACGGAAAAATGCGCAACGTTAATATTCATGTTTTCACTTCTGCCGGCACTCCCGGAGAGCAACCCGTTGTTTTTTTGATACTGCTAACAACTTATTTTTGATAGGCTGTGTTTTTAACCACATAATAAGCTATTCTCATAATTATTAGTTCTTAGCTCTCTAGCATTATTCAGGCAAAACCAACGAGGGTTTGAAAATATGACGAAAGCTCCGAGAAAAGGTATTTGATTTTTGTTTTTGGGTCATCTTGGCGGGGCACTACTGTGCCACCAGGTAGTTCCAATCTTAGTGAGTTTTAAATTTACTGGGTTGTTTTGTCAAAAGTGGTAAACCAATGACGAGGCTGACTATATGTACAATAATGCAATTAATATGCTTGCCAATTACTACAATCTTTCAAAGCAAAACAGTCCTTCTAATCGTTAAGAAGTAAAGACACAAGGTGGAACCTTAATCACAATTAGGAAGACACCAATAAATAATTCAAATTAAAGTCGATACTAACTATCGAACTGCACAGCACTGTACCGGAGGTAAATAATTGAAGTAATTGTTGGGTCAAATCGGGTCAATTAATCATCGGATGCGGTCCAAAGCCGCATTATCAATTTATAAGCCGACCAAAATACTCTATAAGGGTTGCTACACACCTGTACGGGTGGGCATTCGATTCGACAGTATTAGTTGAACAACAAAGTCGACCCAAGCAATTACTACACATTGGCTTTGATTCCGCTCGTGCTGATCGGAAAACTTCATTCGGTAATTATCCTTGGTTTATCGTGTTCGGCTCGGCTCGGCACAATTCGAGCTAAGCCGAGCTGCTTTATCCCGAAAATGTATCAGTATACCTATATTCGATTTTATCGCCCGGCTGTGCCGAATCATGCCGAGCCGAACTTGTGTATAACACCCCTAACGTTTGAAAGTCCGGCGCGGCGTTTGTTCAGCATAATGTTGGACCTAACAATGTAGCTGATTTTAGACTAATACATATTTATGCTGGGATGGCAAGCTGTCGACCAATGAATGGGATGAGTCGTATTACATTTTTGTTGGATAGTGCGTGGAATATTGTTGCTATGGAAGTAGCAATTAAATATATTTCCCATATGAAAATATGTCCACGTAGGAGATGCTGAGACGAGATGGATAAGTACTGACAAAACTGGAAGGAGGACGCGCGGGCTCGCGATAGATGGAAGGAGTAGAGGGACGTCTTTGAACAAGAGAGGGACAGCGCAGGCTAAATTTTAAAAAAATGTCCCTATACACTATCTCTAAAGCCTGATTTACATTTGCATTAGTTAAATAACGAGTTAAGTTCCTTGACGTCTATAAACGTGTTAAAGTGACCGTATTTTCGTTTGTACGTGACGAAAAAACGGACACTTTTACACTGACGCGGACGTCTTGTCACAACTCTTCCTACTTTAACTAACTTGCTACTTAACTACAGCAAATGTAAATCAGCCGATATATAAAGTTTTCTGTAGGTTTCTAAAAAAGGTGCCTAGAGCATTAATTTATCAGACACGTAGAAAGCAGTTGGTATAGTGGGCTTCAGAGAAACCTCACCCCCTAGCAATGTAAAAACAATTCAAAGGGGTTACTCTGGAGCCCACTGTACTACTGAAAAGATACTGTGGTATCCTGGTAACCTTAAACCTTGCCCGGAGCACCCTAAAGGAAGGTATAAACAAAATTTCGCATAAAAAATGTTAATAAAATAATCTCCCGGAGATAATCTGGATATATGGAAAGTAAGTGATTTAACGCATCGCCACATCCGCCTGAGACCCCCATAAAAAGTGATAAGTAACGCGGGCCACCATAAAATCATGGATTCATCCCGTGGGACACAGCACTTAAGTGTCAATATCATAACGCTGATACACATTGAGGGCGGCTTGCGTTGGTGGTGCGATAAAGACGTAAAAAAAATACTAGACCACACATTTTGATCTGAGGGTTTTATTCTATAATACCTTACACATATATTCAGTTAGGGGTCTTAATAAACTGGTTTGATTTACGTGTGGGTGATCCGATTTAAAGTTCAACAAAAAAAAGTTCAAAAATTCTATATTTTTTAAGGATTTCATAAATTAAGTTGTTGCCCATGTTATTCTAATTTTGTTCATGGATCTTCATTTAAATAGAACTAAGCACTGAGCAATGTTATAACAATAGGGCTACTTTCAAAAACGCAAACCCATTCAGTTTTCAGAGAACTGCTTAAATAATTATGGAGATAGAAACGCAGCACAAAGATCTTAATTTCCTTCAGAACATACCTCACAACAAATAGAGACGAGCTGACAAAAACAGTGACAGCAAAAAAACTATATCGTTCTAAATTCAAATGCGACGAAAAACTCATAAATATTATATCATTCGAGAGTGCAGCACGCTCCTAAAAGCGCACTAAAAAACCTTTGTCCCGTTTCAAACAATAAACCGAAATATCCGAGTGACTAGAGACGGAACATTCGAATGCAGTAAACTTTATCTTAATGTCTCTATACAGTTTAAAAATATCCCGTCCATATGTTGGCTGCATTCGATGCAACAACGACGCACGTTGTTTGTCGTCCCACTTTGTAATACGCGTGTATTGATGGCTGGATTTCATTGTTTTTTTGGCCTTTCAACTTGTAATATACAGCATGTGTCAGAATGGAGTGTTCGTTGATTCGTGTTTGTGTTGAAGTATGATAAAGTGACTTTCTAACTCATGTAACTTGATGACCCAACAAGCAAAAATGAAGACAAAAACGTACTCTTTCAGAATATAGCTTTATTTTTTGTTTGGCCGGCTCTTTCACATTTAGCCCAAAAGTGTATGGACGGTGAATGATCTCCTTTATGGGACACATACCAGACCATCAAACTGAACTACTTTATCTATGGGACCAACATCGTAATCGCGAAAAAATTATTAACTGTCCCTTATAAAACTTCAATACCTACGAGTACTCGACCCAAATATAGGGGATGGTTGATAATTTATTTTTTAATTATCTTTGGGAAACGTGTTCAGTCTGATGGTCTGTACAACACTCTTAAATTTGACTTCACCTTTCTGATACACGCTGTATAGAGTATGTCAGCAGAAAAAAGGTTGTTTTAAAAGTTGACCGCCGAAAAATCATAAAGGCCGTGTTCGAACCCGACATGTAACGTTTTGTCAATCTTTTTACGTGGAGCCTATTATTGCGAGCGAAGTTTTGTGGTCAGTCAATCATGTTTCTTTCTTTGGTAGCTTGTAACTCGGACTTGTACGGTAAAAAATCGGACAAAATGTGGTTGTTTTTTCTAATGTTTCATGTTTCTAAAAGATGAATGACATATTGGGGACAAATTCGATACAATAATAGAACGGCTAAATTTGTATTATTTCCCATTGCCACACATTTCTAACTAGACAAAACATTCGACAAATATTTCTAACCCAACCGAGCATATCGTCGACATAAACTAGCCTAACAAACACCCCCATTACCATTTCAAATGCCGCCATTTTCACGTAACAGTTGCATATAGGCTAGGAGCTAGGTCATAAAAGTAACGCACTGTCTTATCAAATGCTGCGGGAAATGTGATGGTATCGCCTGCCATGGTAACGTTACATGCAACTAGGGACTCATCGAGTATTACCTTACAACTCACGTTCGAAATTCAAAATTTTCGTGTACACCGATGATTGGTGTAAGGGTGAGAAATGTATTGGGGTAATATTTAAAATAGGTATTTGAAATTGTATAGTGAAACTTTCTGTTGTTTACAATGAGAAAGTTTTATAAGGTTTCCTAGTTCTGTTTATACTGAAATTTATTCGTTCTTTACAATGAAAAGTTTGAAGAAATTGCGTCGGGGGGTGTAGCTACATAGTTTTTACGTAACAAAAAGGTGGGTAGAAAAATATAAGTACATTGACGTTAACCTTTACCTACGAATTTGGGTCAATATGATTTAAAGTAAAAAACCTTTAATTTTTGTCACATACAAGTCATCACGACTTTATGTCCAACGAAGCACACACTTTATATCTAAAAAAAGCTATGAAAAGTCAGCCCCATCGCTGCCTGACCCATAAAGACTCCATCTCACTGCCTTTATAACATAGGTACAATTTTTCGTCAAATCAACACTCGGTGATGTTCGCACGTGCAACCTTTCAGAACGCTTTGCTATCAACATACAGATATAATTGAATCGTTTACTCGCGAAGTGGCCGATTTAACGTATGTTTGCATCCCAAAGCGATTCCGTATCGATTTATAAAAAGATGATTTGGTAAGCGATTAGATTTAATTTGTTGATATTTAGGGTTTGTTAGCCAACGATGAAAATGTTTGTGCGAATAAATGAATGTATTTTAACGTACTGGCGTTTTTTGGGTTTATTGACAGGCTCTGTTTTTGCTTTGAAAGCTTTTTGATTTATCGCTCAACTACTCCCGTTATAAACGTGAAAGTAAGATTTTTGTTTGTTCTACTTTCATACCTAGAAATGACTGTTCTTCTTCTTATCGTGTGGTTAGTGACTAACCTGGTGTCAGAGTTTTAAAGCCGCCCATGGGCCTCTGACTTGGCTTCACAAGCCGTCGAGAAATAACTCTCAGGCATGCCGGTTTCCTCACGATGTTTTCCTTCACCGTTTTTTGAGCAAGTGATAATTAAATAATACGCACATGAATCCAAAAAGTCAGAGGTGCGTGCCGTGGGTTCGAACTCGAGACCTACGACTTGTCAGTCTGACGGTCACACCACTAGGCTATCACTGCTATTGACTGAATGAAGTTTGGACTCAAGGTTTGATTGGCGTCACAACACAAGGCTAGGCTACTTTTAACCTTTATTGAACGAAACTTGGCGGCAACAATTTGCTCTATATTAATTACAAAACTAGCCATTTTAATTTAAGCACACACGTCATAACATAACATAACGCTGGTAACCAGGCAGATGTAATTATAGTAACACCCACATTTCACCAGTTATTTGTAAGTCCCGTATAATACGGGATGAACCTATTGACCTGGCACAAATCCAGACTCCAATCTGCTATAGGTACTGAGAAATAGGAATGATGCCTGGGTAAAAAATAAGAAATTCTATTTAGTCCGTAAGTCAGGTAATAAAAATATATTAGACACGTATTTTTTGCTTTATCATATTAATAAAAATGACGTAGATAAAACGCATTAAAGTTGGGGAGTGGGGGATCGCTACGTCACATCTCAGTATAAAATCTATATAGCAAGGTGTGATGCCACATGTTAACTCAATGTATTTTTTAATATTTACCTGAAGAACAAAAATAAATTTTAGTCATCATTCTTTTTCCTAATGGAAAACCCAACCAAAGAAAGATCAAAGATTCAAGATGACCATCATTACATCTCCCAAAAAGTCTGCATAGTCGAAAACGTGCTACAATATATTCTAAGAATTCGTCAATGAAATTCACACACAAAAACAGAAAACGATTACAAATAAACAATTTGGTGACACGGTAAAGTTAAATAAAACACGAAAATGTATTTTTAATTATCCACATCCCAAAATACAAACTAAATAAAGCATCGAATCGAAATAACGACGGTGCGAATGCAAATTATTTAATCACCTCGCCGTGTAGCGTTGAAATATGAACAAAAAGCAGAAGTAGCCAAACAAAAATATTGGCGACAGAGAAGAACTTTCAACAGTAATGCCGTTTTATTAATTATTTCGTGTTCGTAGAAAAGCGGAGAAAACGGGTTCACCAGGTAATTTTGAATTTGTGGAAATTCGGGAATTGAAAGAAAACGTACTATGTGTTTTAGATATTTGCGTAGACAACGTCATCTGCCAAACTATGTTGGGGTCAGCTTCCAGTCTAACCGGATGTACCTGAATACCAGTGTTTCACATGGAGCGACTGTCAATCTGACCTCCACAATCCAGTCACTGGGTAATACGATATCCCTTGGTAAGACTGGTTGTCAGACTTCCGAGCTTCTCACAACCCGTAACGACTGCCGGGACCACGGCTTAACGTGCTTTCCGAAGCACGGAGGGGTATTGGTATGTACAGATGGTCACCCATCCACGGAGAAACCGCGGCAAGCGTAGGGAGCTTAACCTGATCGATCAACCCGTGTGGCTATTACTATAGCCATCAGCACCTCTAGACATTCCCGATACAAGAAATGTCACTATTTTTGCGTACACACTGAGAATTGTCAAAATTAAGTTGCAATGGGCAGGGCACATTGCTCGCAGAACAGATAGCCGATGGGGCCGAAAGGTTCTGGAGTGGCGACCGCGTGCTGGAAGACGTAGCGTTAGAAGACCTCCCACAAGGTGGACCGATGACCTTATAAATACCGCAGGAGTCCGCTGGATGCGGGAGGCACGGAATCAGACGAAGTGGTGGTGCTTGGGGGAGGCCAATGTCCAGCAGTGGACGTCTTTCGGCTGAAATGATGATGAGACAAAAGGTTGATATTTCTTAGAACCTATATGACTCCCAGGGACCTTTGCCTATTGGCATACTATGATTAGATGATTTAAGTTGACGATAACTGACTTTAGATGATTTTATACTGAAGATCACGTCTAAACGAGTAGCGTTAATGATCTGAATAAAATATATGTTATATTAGAACTTAATAACTCTGTATTAATAATCTGTGATTATTTTTTGATTATGTTTATATTACATGGTGTAATTAATTTGTAAAGTTATGTCTAACGCGGATAAAAAACTGAGACTCACGCAAAAAATATTAAGCGTATTTTTCAGAAACCTTCACCATTTTAAATATAATTTAATTATATTTTTTTTAGTATACGTGTTTTATTAAAAAACCATTTTTATGTATAATAAATTAATAATGCGTCTAATTTGGGACAGCGCACCGTGATGGGCGAGTCTTATTACTGGCTGGACGTACGACGCATTGCGTGAGCTCAGCACAGAACACGCAAGCTGACCACCCAAGACCATTGGCATATATTGGCGTCTTAACTAAAGGATGAGCTTATTTAATTAATCCTAGATCCATAGAGGATCTAGGAGTGACGAGTCCCAATCAATCATGTAGTCGGGCTAACATTTTAACTACTTCAGCATGAGCAAATTTCGTTAAGATCGTGCGTCTGCGAGTTCTTTTCCTGAATAAATGCTTCATCAATGTTTCAGAAAAAATAAAATAGCCAGTAGGGCATGTTATTATGTTTCATATTATGTAAAATTGATTTTCATACAAAATGGCCGCTGTAACAAGCTTTGTCTACATAACTCTGTCGCTTAAATAGAAAACAATGAACAAAACAACGCAGAACGTTGTCCACACAAAGCCTATCGGGCCCTATGTGACTTTGCAATGTCGGCCTCTATAAAATATTTTCAATACCGAGGGAAATTGGTCAAAAATGACTCCCCAACAAGATTATCTCGGGTGCTCCAGACCTTAAGCAGAAATGTGACTTACATCTTCCATTTTAAAGTTGGTTTTCCTTTGATAGCTTTCAAGTATTTTAAGTATACTGTTTCAGCATTATGTAAGTTACTTCGGGGACTGGAGAAGTAATTTGTTGGGGGCTTATTTAGTGTTCTTTGCTGAGAGATGAAATTTATTTCGTAACATGTATATTGCGACTGGCTCGAATAACTTGAAGTAACGGGCATAAATATGGGAAAAACAGGGACACATATTATGTATGTGGGAAAAATATGGAGCTATTATAAGCCGGGTAAAATGCTTGTAACACTTTTCATGTTTTATAACCATCGGTTAATCGCAGGACTAAAAGCGAACTACCTAACCGATAGCAGTATCGGTAAGGTCACTTTTGCTGTCTTTAAATCTTCATCGGTTGTTGAATGCTCATTATAGTAAAAACGCTCATTAACCGGTAAACCACACAATAAACACATTAGTTAATGCCCTACATAACTCAAAACTCACATAACACAGCATCATTTGGCTAATACAGCAAGCATTGTTACCTCACCCGTAAGGAAAAAAATACTTAAAGAATAGCAAGCCTGCTTACTCCCCGCACAAAGACATAACGACGCACTTTCCCAATTGACAGTACGTATTAGAACAACGCCCCCCTCTACCCCCTGGGAGACCGTAAGAAGACAGGATCACCAACTTTTTCCATCTGAAACTTACACTATAAATCGTCACGGGCCGCCGAACGAGAACTATCGAAAACTATCCCCCGCCCTCCGGTTTATTGACAATTTATGGCAGATTTGCATTAGTAGTGACTAAATGACTCGACGAATTCAGAGTTAGAACGGGTTGGATTTAGATTTATTTTTGTTTAGTTTTTCGGAATCGGTTTTGTGTGACAAAGATAGGTAGGTTTTATTATTTGGCCAATGTCGCACTTAGCAAGAGCAAATCTAATTTAAGCTAATTTTTGGTTACTGTTGCTACTTCAACCTTATTTTAGAACAAAAATAAGGTACTCCCGTTTCAAAAAAGTCCAGGTAGCAAGAAATTAGTGATCGAAAACTCAATCACCAGTGTGAGTGAAATGGTTCTTGGCTCACCGGGTTCAGTCAGGACGTGTGTGACCACGAAAATCTCCATAAGTTTAGTAGAAGGTTATACTTGTTCAATGCAAACTGAAATTCCACCAAAACATATCACAACTACTGATTAGCATCGTTCGAAGCCATAGCAAGTTTCGGATTTAAAAGTACACTACACTGCAAACGGTATTGTATTTCACATAAAGCACCGAATGCAAACCTTTGTCTTACGTTCTATTTAATGTCCGCATATCTGAATAAGTAATAGAAATATTCCATACAGGAGGGAATGTACAATACGGTTAAATTGTGCCCATATGAAATTCTATTAGGTGCCAATTTGTTCCCGCTACCAACCGGTTTTCTCGACGAAGACTGTATTAGGTAAAGAAATACTCTGGATGTATGTAGATTGGGCTGCGGGGAAAGTGGAGAAATATAGAGATCGTAAATGCTGGCGGTTGAGTTCATTCTAACTTTATAACGTGAATAGTATTCCTGAGACTAGACACACAATGTTACAGTTTGCAATGAAAGTGATCGGCACGTTTTCATGTGTTTTGTGGTTTAAAAAGAGCCAATTATGCTTTTTCAGGTCCAAAAATTCCATAGATTTTTAAGGGTATTGTCAACACTGGTGGTTTCGCGTTCATAGATTTCACAACAGTGTGACTACGTATACTATTATGGTTCATTGTAATGAGAAGAACCATTTCAAGGTTGTGTATATCATAGCATATAGGTACCCAAGGCAAAGCATTATTCAATAACAAATAGGTGTTACATCGTGTTTTCGTTATTGATTTCATAACAAATTTTTAATGACTTCACAAGTCTGTAGTCGCCAAGTATCGATGCCGTGACCGCACTGACCGCAAACGAAACACGATCTACTCGATTAGATGTCTGTACAATAAATAATCGATATCACTCATTCGCTTCGACGTTCACAAATAGCATTTTAATGTTTTATTTGACAGCTGTATATAATAATAGCATAAATAGAAGTTTTAGACGTAATCTTAAATCGTAGGGAGTTGAAGCGTAATAATGTAATAATTACAATAGGATATATTCCTGAAAATAACTTGTCATTTAATCTCATTCAAAGCGTCTTGGTAACATAAGGTCAGCTACTGCTTACCTTTTTAGTCTATATTTTCAACCCTTTATAGTCTATAATTGGACTAGAACCTTTCATAAGTTGTATGACATGGAATTATGTCATACAACTTATGAAAGGTTCTAGTAGGTAGTACCTGCGTGATTCTAATCAAGACTGCGTAGGTTGTCTTCCTTCATATAATCCACATCTCTTTAAATTGTACCTACTTCAAATGCAAAGATAAAACCGTTTTCCCTCATAGTGTATAACATAGTCCATTGCCAAAAATACTCCAGTTAATTCCAGTCAATATCAAAAGGAGTTGTTTACAAAGAAATCCCGTCGAGAAACCGCCCCATTCCACTGCCAAATCAGCTTGAAAATACCAGAACTAAAGTGCTGTTTTAATTCGTCGTGTTACTTAACAAGCGTTGTGTAGGTATTCAAGTTTCTCTTTGATTAGAGATGAGAAGATTTCTTGATTAAAATGTCTCAACGGAGTGACTGCGGTTGTTACTATTGAAGAGCATGTTTTGAGTTACGCTCGCCTCTTTGAAATTTGAAAACTTTAGTTTATCTCCTCTAAGATTGTTGGAATACTGTTATACACAATGTTTTAATAAGTTCTACATTATGTATATTTGTTTGTTCGTAATTTTAATGATGCGAAGTGGAACATTTTGATGCCAATGTTTGTATTTTCAAATATCAAATCGTAGTATCAATTCGTTCAAATATTGCCCATATTTCAAGTTTTTGTCTACTAGTTTTTAATTTAGTTCTCCTAAACCTGATTCAGTATTTTAGCTATAACAGTTGCGTAGACCGAAGCCAGCACAAATAGTCGAGCCACGAATTACGTTATAGACAATTGTGTCATTGATGAAGTAGACCCGGGCCGTACGGAGGCAACTGAAAACCTTGGCACGTAGGGGTGCCCGAGTCGGCGCTTACGAGGACCATAACACATAAATACAATTTCGGTCGGTATCATATCCATATTTCTTGCCTCACTGATTAGATATGAAGAATAATATTTTGTCGGGGTAAAATAATATCCTGATTTATTCTTACGGGCAAGATAACGGCGCGAAGGATGTGCCCGTAATGGTCGGCACCGGGCCGAAATTGTCCGAAATGGCCCGAAACGAGCTGAAAGTGGCCCCTACCCAGCGCGTATTTTTACATATTATTTTCAGGGGAAGCATTAAATTACAGGGGATTTTTTGTGCAGAGTTATGAAAGACCATATTTTGCGGAGGTGTGTGGAATAAAAACGACTCCTGCCTTCGAGAGGCAAGAGAAAAATATAATTATAATATGTTTTATGTGGTTCTATATTTTATTAGGGTAGGCTTTTGTACGTAAGTTTCAGGGTGTTAAATCACGAGGAAAGCGTTAATGTGCTATTTGTCGGTGTAAACGCCACGCTCAGATATTTAGCTTAGAGGATGCAATTTTCAACAAAGCTTTATAATACAGGAGGGGTCATTTACAAAATACGGTCAACTTAGTGATTACGGCACATTTTTGGGGAAAATGCAGCATACAATACATTATGATAATCCTAATTTATTATGCATTATTTAGATACATAAATACGGGTTGTACCAAATCTACACATTCTTGTAAAATACATAAACGTTTATTCAGACGTAATAAACAAAATCTATCTATGTAAGTAATTCGTGCTTCTGTGGTAAGTACATATTAAAGTATAAATATTATAAGGGATTATGAAGCGGTGATTAAAGGTGATGAAATATTTTAATACCTCCACTATCAGATCATCTTCGTGGATCCAGTGTTGGCAAAACTGGAAAATAAAGAAAGTTTCAGAACAAAACATTCTACGAAATTATGTGTTTAATGACGTATTGTTACCCAACAATTCAATGATGATTCTTCTTACGTTCTGTACTAAATAAAATCCACACCACTTTTCATTCATTTATCGACCCAAATTGTATAAGCTTAAACTAGGCTTAAATTCTCCTGAAATATACCAGTTTCCATTACTATTTGCATTAGTCCATTAAAACAGTATTTGTATTTGAACATAGAACAATTCCAGGAATTCAATTCAAAACATATGACCAATAAACAATACGTTGAGTAATTCGGTCTAAATCTATCATGCGAGGATAATCCTTCAGGGTCATGACGTCATCAGTGAGGTCATAGCTTCTATTATGTATTCAGTGGACCGTAACCATTGGGACGACTCGAATTTTTATATGTAATAAACAATTGATGAGCGATCCGAAATCGTGAGAAGATTTTTAATCAAGAGTCGCTTAGTTGCTTAAATAAAACCAGGAATACACTGTCGGTAACTTGCATATAAGTATTTATGTAGCTTGCATGTTAGAAGTACTACTTACTTACCTGTCTGTAATCGTGTATAATGGACGGATGGATGACACAGGTTCCACCTGGAATACGGGTTAATGATCAAATATTTGTGCACCTGCAAGTCCTACGCTGAAAATATTGCGCATACTTTATACATTACTTTATTATTATTTTGCAATAAAAACTTCTAATTAATTATAAAGCCAGGCAACACTTGCCAGTAACTTGCCACTACTTTACGCAAGTAGCTTGCATGCGTTGGTGACATTCTCCAATCAGAAGTTGTTATGGGACAATGACATGCAAGTTTCTTGCATACTTTCGTGCAAGTTACGGGAACATGTATTCTTGACTTAAATAGAAGATTCCAGGTGCACCGATATAAAATCATACGCTTGACTGTGGTCGGTTCACTACATCGATTGCACTCAAACAATAGTTGTTTGTATCAAAGCAATAATATGGTGGGTTTAAAGGAGAGCTAGTGAGCATAAAATGTAATGGTATCTAGTCCTATCGTATAAACCGTATCCTTGTATTGAGTTATACAACTGCATGGGATACGTGGAAGTCGAGTTTTGTTTTGATTTTAACTTCAAAGACAGAATAGTCTTTATAAAGCTAGTTTTAACTGAAAATGTATTTTAAAAGTATCGAATTCACGCTGAAAAATTTGCTTCCACACAAAAAATACATTTTCAACTAGCAAAGCAACAAATAGCGCGAAACAAAAAGGAAAATCGAGCGAGCTTTAAAATCGCGTTCCCTAGGAAAATTCTACGTGGTCCCGTTCATATGTGGCATTCAAAATCAGTACCTCGACGCCCTGTTCGAAACAAAACGTGAGAATGGTACCTTTGAAATCGGCTTTCTGCAATCCAATGCATTAGAAAGAGACGGCCTCACAAAAAAGTGGTTGTACAGAAAAGGATAGATGATATGCGGACAGCCTGAGACGCGAGTTGAATTGTAAATGCGAATTGCGAGTCGTGGATGCAGTTTCAACCTAGTTTACGTTACGGGTTAGTTTTCTGTTGCAAATGGACATAATTTGGAATTCTTTTGATTTGGAACAGCAGACACTGAATTTATGTGTGTTTGACTGCTTGTCACTGGGACACAGGCCTCCTCTCTTCGAGAGAGAGGGCTGTAATCTACCACGCGGGTCCAGTGCGGGTTGGTAGATGTCACATGTCTTCGAATTTTTGGTTCTAGGACATGCCGCTTTCCTCACGATGTTTTCTATCACCATTTTCAGAACAGTGGTGATGAGATTATTTACACAGAGTAAAGCGCGTGCCTGAGTTCGAACCCATAACCTACAACTCGGTATTTCGGGGCCGTTACCACTGGGCCACCAATTAACAAGAAAAACTCATAAACTTAAACAGCACGCGTAGCACGACCACCGTAGAAACGGGTTTTGTCGACGGAAAAATAGACAAACTGACAGATTGTGGTAGTTTATCTGTCATTTTGTCGACAAAACCCGGAATTGCCACTCTTTTTCAAATACATAGTAATCCAAACTCATTTCAAGGGGTTTCAATTAGTGATGGTGAAAAGATACAAGGTGCGGTGAGAAAGGATGAGCTAAGACATAAAATAATGAACGAAAATAGTATATATACCAGTTTTGTGATATCCAAACACGTTACTGCTTATTAGCAATTAAGACACCTAATGACGCTAAAATTCAAGCTTACACAGCCAGAATCATCCCTTCAGGCCATAACAAACGCAGTTACAATTCGAAAGAAGATCTCCCAGAAATGAATACAGACCAACATTACTAATTAAGTTATTGAAGAGTAGAACAAACTTGTTGAAATTCAAAGTGGATTGTTTTTACGCCAGGACGTAATCAAACTAAGGAATTTCCACAATTTTAACGGTATATTTTCAGGTAAAGTGAGCTGGGATGCCTTGCAATCTTATTATTATGGACCAAGTTACCTGAGTTTGTTTTTCAAGTATCCCATGGATATTTTTAAGGTAATGGAGATTTTATTATGTTTACCTTTGGCTTGTGGAACACTTTAGTACGTTAGTTTAGTTCTTCAATCTTTTCATGATTTAGTGAGAGTGGATGCAACTTACTATATTTGGCAACGAATTCACTTTGTAATGGATGAGTTAAGTAGACTGCTGGAGGAAATATTGAAGTGGAATAGTTAGTTAGTTATATTTACTCGTACAATATAGAATTATGAATTTGTGACTCATGAAAATTTTTGTGGTCAGAAACCGCAAAAACTTTTGTAAAGGTTTCATATTTATATGGGTGATGTAAACAATTAATTGTAGGTATACTCTTACAAAAGTATGACAGAGTTGTAATCAAAACTTACACACGTTTTAAGTTTATGTATTTTATTAAATGTCGTTTTACACGCATTGAAACACAACTCGAAACTCGATTCAGCACTTTCCGAGATGAAACTAATAGACATTCCAACATAGCCGAACAAAACGAGCTGATACATTAAAATCGAGATATCTGTATTCGGATTCAGATTGGGCGCATAATCGATGCATAGGACATCGAAACATTTCAATTAGGTCGCCGTAGCTCCAGAGGCACCTGTAGGTACGTACCTAGATACAGGTCTAAATTCAGAATGAAGGTTACCTGGTTTATAGTGGCAGGCACGTTTTCTAATAAAGTCTAGTCTTAAACTAGAATGTTTTTACTTTTCTATTTGATTGCTTTGCCTTGATTTACTAAACTTAGTTGCTAGATATAAATCTTTCAATGCCAGCGTAACTTTGTTGGTAAATTGTGTATCTCGATACAATTAACCCGTCGCACGCGCAATTAGCAGACACAATAGAATTTTATTGTCATTTGCACACATGGGGTGCAATCGACATTTTAAGAGTTAAATACCTTTTTAGGATTCCGTAACCGAAGGGTGCCAAACGGAACTCTATTACTAAGGCTCCACGGTCCGTCGTGTACGTCCGTCCGTCCGTCTGTCAGCGGGCTATATCTCAAGAACCGTAACAGGTAGACAGGTAGAGAAATTTTCACAGATTGTGTAAATATATTGTCGCTACAACAATAATGAAAAATAAAGTAACATTAGTTGTTAAAGTGGGTTCCCATGTTTTTTTTCGGCATTTTTTGCCCGATTTTAATACAGTACGGAACCCTTCCTGTGCGAATCGGACTCGCACTTGTTTGTTTTTATTATTATTGAAGTCTATCCCGTTTATATTAAAAATAAAGAAATACTCACTTATATAACTATAGCTGCAATCATCCCCATTCTGTTGCGACTCACCTGCAAAAAAGAAAATAAACATGAATAAATATTGACTAATATGTTAATAGGGTCACTTATTGGTGATGTTGTTCGGGAAGGTCAGATGCGTAGTACTCCCAACCGGCGTACGTGTATGACCAGCCGATGTATTCTGTAAATATATCGGCAAGCATTACGTGAAACGACAGCTCACTTTAAGAGCGTTCCTTGTAAAAGTTGGCAACGTCGCAAATAGCTGTCAAATATTTCACTGTTTTGATTAATTTGGCAATATTACTGTATGGAAATCTGAAATATCCCTAACTAGTGAACTAGAATATTATTAATTAATTGCAGTTATAACACTGAATTGGATGTTGTAACCGTTTTAAGTGTAAAAAGGCATTTGGAAAGTTTCCATATACTTTTTTTACTTCTAAAACTAAATATTCGGTGTTTCTATATTAATTATTGAATTTCATAATCAATATTTTAGTTCACTAGTTAGCCACATTTCTTATTTCCATACAGTAATATTGCCAAAATAATCAAAACAGCGAAATGTTTGACATCTATTTGCGGCGTTGCCCACTTTCAAAATATTACGGTGAAAAGTTTGGTGAAGTGGGCTCTTACACTTCACCAAACTTTTCACCGTAATATTTTTCAGAATAGCACCGGTGATGTATAAATGTAAACGAGGCAAAAAGAGTATTTAAGGATCGTAACAGGTGAAGTTCTGTAGTTTCTGCTTACCTACATGGAAAGAAGGCGAGAGTTTTATATGTACCTATGTATGTTAAATATTATGATATGGAAAACTAGTATCAATGTTCATTTACGTCCATTTTACCGTTCGTAGAACAGAACAAGAATACATATTATAAAGGGCTCACGTTGGTCTGTCGACCGCAAAATCAAACTTTGTGGAGTTGTACAAACAAATTAATTCACGTCCATTACGGAATCGTGACGGAATAAAACATGTTTAAACATCTAAACACTTTTGTAAGTATACTTTATACGGACAGTTCATTCACAAAATAATGATTTATTATCTAACAAGGAAACGTGAACTTTGACTCTAAAAAAATAAAGTCTAAAATCGGGTCGAAACTTTGATCGGAGTTCGGCAAGCTTCACGAAAAACTCGACACGTGTCATCTCTCTCAATCAAAATTGAATTCTATTACTTAATGGGTAGGGTTGAACTGCGAATGGTGATTTTAAGCATCGTAACGTCACGTCAACGTATATCGCACCGTCACGCGACATTAGATATGAATCTGGAACTCCTTAAAATGTCGTAATGATGTCTTCCGTGTGTTTTGTTTGAGGATTTCAAAAGCTATTCTCAAGTCACCCGCGTACGGTTATTAATATAAAGTTACTGAGGCATAATCAATCGTGTCTGTTCTTGAATTTTTAAAGCCCCTTGTTTTTATTCTATATTTATATATATGGCTGTTAGCCATTAGTCAAGTTGTTAACTGACTAATAGACAAACAACCACTGTTATGAGCCGTTCGACTGCGGCCCATAAAACTGGGTCAGTCAAATTTAGAACAAAAGGCGGTATTCCAACATATGATCACCTTACAAAAAAACCTTGTTTTCAGTCCTCAATGGTATCACTGCCAAAATATCGAATGACAAAAGGCTAGGAAAACTTTTTGGAGGAAAATCAGTAGTCATCTTTTATCCATAATGACGTAACTCTATACTTTATGGGCCGCTAGGAATTTCATTTTGGGCCTTTATATTTTTGACCACGCAGTCCCCATGGGGAGTGAGGGGGTGAGGTATTAGGAAGGGGGAGTGTTCTTTATCGTGGCCATTGCGGGCTCTCTCACGTACGCATATTAGGAGAAAGGTCCTTCTAAAAGTCGTAAAGAGGTCGAATAAGGTCGGTGCGCCTATGATGTGTCTGTAAGCTTCTTTTTTATTTCTTCCGAACTCAACAATTCAACTTTTCGGTTTGGAGTTATGTATGTAAATATAAAGGTGGTGTGTGACCTTTTTCTATTATTCCATGATAGGTAAATGATATTCTAGGATACCTTTCATATTATTACATTATTAACAATAAATATGGTACAATATCTGAGGAGGCTCTCGTTAGGCAGCTGGATCAAGGGCTTGATCCAGAAAGCGGTACTTGTGGACACGGCGCGTATCGTTAGGAGATGCCTCTCTCAGGAGCCCTGAGCACCGGTAGCTTGGACCCTGTTCCCGATACCGGGTGGGCCGATAGTAAGCTACAATTTTTTATATTTTTAAAGTGTTTTTTTTTCGTGTTTATAAAAATATTTGAAAATGTAAATTATATGTATATATATTGAATACAGGAAATAATAATATGGTACATTACTGTCACGGCCTGCAACAGGAATTGATCGAAGAAAGTGAAAATGTGGACCTAGGCAAAGCCGAAGCACACATACGTGAGTCCATCAATGTCTCGTTGCGGCCCGCTTGTATAGGTAGTACTTTTCTCAAATAATGCGCGGTAATTCAAACTTAGTAAATTAATTATACATTCCAGTCAATGCCGAACAATTTGTTTCATCTTTATCTTTACCTTATAAAGCTCTATTTGCAAGACATCGAAATTTAAATAAAATCTTTGGTTGCCATGTGTCAAAGTAAAAAGTTCATTCCATTTTTAAATTACACGACATGGGATAAGCTTTCATAGAAATTTATTAGGCCGCTAAACACGACGGATATAGATTTTCATAGTTACATTGCCGGCCGACAGCTCGCATGTATTTGACCAGTACCAGCATATTCGATTTATCTCGAAGAAGGTTGTTTAAATATACTCGATTTTCCAAGCATGTTTGAGAATAACACATTCACAATAATGTTCTTGAGCATAAATTAGAACTGATTACAATACATATATACCAGCAAATCCATCGAAAAAAAAAAAAAAAAAAACAATTATGTCGGGAAGCAGATATGCGGGACCATTGTGGTTCAAGAGGCTCTACAGTCACAACACTAGCGCTGTTCAATACCGTGTGAAGTTTTTTTACTTGCGGCCCTATCTTTGTAGGCATCATCACGATTGTCTCCCTTATAGAGTGATCTTTAACATTCCACGGAGACTTTGACATGTTCCGGGATTTCAAAACCACGTAATGTAAATAAAATATTGTAAAAAGATTTTTTTTAAAGAGAAACTATTTTGTTTGTTGCCCATTCTTCTCCATACCATACATATTTCTGGAAGGGGCAACCAGATTTAATTCTTCTTTTTCTTTCAAATGTTGATATCCAAAAGCATCTTCGTGGTAAAATTTAAATAAACGATTTGTCTTTGACTTTACGTTGAGTATTTGATTTTGTATTAGAAAAAAAAACTACATCCGTAATTTATTTTTGTTTTTTGTACGAATGTCGTTGGCTATAAGGGAACAGTAGTGTGAAAGGTGATGTGGCTGGAAAGAGTAAAAACTGAAATATCGGCTGATATAGACGAATGGAATAAGAAGACGTGTTGCATAGACATAGTTATATGGAATAACGTCAGAAAGATGTAGAGGTATAGTGCCTGTAATGTCTCTGCTACTAATATTCTGGTGGTTGCAGGTTAAAGCCAGTCTCGTACCGAGTAAAGCATAGTGGAAGCTCGTTTAACATTGCCCCATGCTTAAAATTCTAACAAATGCTAGTGAGACTTCCTCGTTGGTCTATAGGGGTGCAAGCGCTACTGCTTGAACATAAGGTCCAATTCCCAGGTCGGGCAAACTGTTATTGGGTACAATAAGCATTTCATAGGGCAAAAATAAAATCGACTTCAAAAAAAAAACAATAAAAAAGTGAAAAATAACTTTGATTTCGGAAGTTGGTGTCTTTGGTTTTGTATTTTCGTTTTTTTGCCACCGGCTTCCGAAATCAAAGTTATTTTTCACTTTGTAGTGTTTTTTTTTGGAAGTCGGTTTTTTTTTTGTAAAAAAAGTTTTTATTTTTCTCTTTTTAGTTGTGGTACCTACACAAACCCCCCACAAAAAAATGAATACCACTAATTGCTATGTAAATTACAGTGACAGGAACTATTAGACATCATCCACATAAACTAGGCGGGAAAAATACGTATTATTGAAGCTAATTCAAAAACCCTTCATCAGATCTTGACCAAACTAATATGGGATTTTTCTGAACTAAGCCCTACCAAAAACAAAAAGAATCACCAAAATCAATTCGTAATTGGCGGAGTAATAGCATAATAAACATACAAAAAAACATACTACCGAATTGAGAACCTCCTCATTTTTGAAGTCGGTTGAAAAGTGCTTCAGTATTCTGAAATCCAGTGTAACCTACACGTACGATACGGATCAATAGATCAGACTGCAGACCAGTTGAGGGACTTGCAAAGAGCAGTGCCTAGACCTGAATTCATTTCTCGGAATTGGGTGTAAAGGCGGTTCCACACGATTCTTGGAAGTGAGGAGCTTTGCTCGGACAGGCATGAGATCACGTAATTGCTAGTTAGTATTAGTTGTATTAAGGCTAGTTCTAGGAATCTGTTTGCATAGATTTTGTTTGATATTGCTCGTCACAAATGTGCATTGATCTGTAATGCTAAAACGACTGATTTTATTACAGCTGTGATTACAATGGTTTGGGTGAACCAGTTCAATAATTGCCTGCTATGAGATGAGACCTATAACAGTAGGTACCTATATTTCTACCTATCCCTATTTCAAAACAGACTTATTAAATAAACAACGATCCTAAAATTCGGCACACTTACGTTGTATTTAGTCCGTGAATACATCACAACATTTACAAAGTTCCTTCATCGACTTACATCGCGCAATATCTACAGAAAGATATAAAACTTGAAATATCTCGTTTTAAAACTGGTGAAATTCCGTATAAATCGACAACGTCTTTACGTATAAAATTTATAGTCTAATGAAATATTGTTTAGCACTCGG
Organism: Xanthia togata; assembly: GCA_963853775.1. Lineage (NCBI taxonomy): Eukaryota > Metazoa > Arthropoda > Insecta > Lepidoptera > Noctuidae > Xanthia > Xanthia togata. The sequence continues at coordinate 22,592,656 of OY970794.1, read as the reverse complement.
CGCCGGTATTACCACGGGTTTACGATTCATCTCCTCCATTTTTTTTCCTGGAGTTTATTTGAAGACGCATTGGAGTGTTTGAGGTTTTTTTCAGTATTAGAATGGAGTGTAAATATTCATTTTAATTTTAAAGTTATATTTTATTTATAGCAAAAGCAACAGGGTGGTGTGCCAAATTTGAGGTGATGGAGGCACTTGATCTACTATTTTTACCGTGGTTTTTTCTGTGGTCTTCAAACAGGTTTCTCAGTGTGGTGACAATTATTTTTTTCATTAGTGTAGGTAAATAATTTGTCAGGAAGATTCTCACAATTTTACATGATTGTGAGCAATGTGGCTCTTTCTCTATGTAAAAATGAATTGATCTTCTTCGTTCTTTCTTATCTCTACTTATGTTAAGACAAGCCATTTGCCTTACGAGAATTCCTGTATCGGAGAAATGATGAGCTTGATACGAATTTTCATAACAAAATTACATTTTCATAACATTTTTTTTTTAATAGGGGATGATGATCATATCATTTCATTTCATTATCAACTTTCTATCGAGAATCCATAGTATCAATACTTGGTCGAAAGTGCGAGGGGTGGGGGGCGGCGACATTTCCGACTCCGAGCCGCCGAGTTCTCCTAATGACGCGAATATTTCCCGCTTGACGTTTAATTAACTATCAAAAGAGGGTAGTTTGAATAGCCTCCTCTAATGCGACGGTGCCAATCCTCGGCACAGCTTAGGAATCGCTTTTTAGTCCCGTTAACCTAATAGTTGTACTGACTTTTGATAAGTAGTGTTTGATTTATTGGCAGCATTTAAAACGAAGTACTTCTAAAATCAGTAAAGTTTAAGCATAAATCAATATTCACTGAAAAACCCGTAAACTAGTTCTCGTTAACTTTTACCAAATCTGCTGGAAAAACTTTTATCGATATCTAAAAATAAAGCAAAACATAGCGTGAATTAAATTTCCCTTAGGAGATGAAGTTTAAAAATTGGTTTGGTTAATTTTTTATCTATTGAAAGTCACGTCTGAGCACTAAATATAAAGGTTTTAACTAAATTTAAAATTAGTAGTAGGCATTAAACTTAGCACTAAAAATTTCGATTTTAGACTTATCTTGGTGAGATTACGTGTTCGCAGACATTTTTTCGATACTTTTTTGTAACCTGCGGTTAGCAGTTTCAGTTCTCAGTAGCAACGACAAATCAGGGTAAAATTTCTCACAGTTCTATTTACAATGCAATCATCTATAACCGCACAATCAGTCTTTGTGCTCTAAATAATTCTAAATGATAGTTTTGTGGGTGCTTCGGTGCAATCGTGCGCGACGCCGGCGCCGTTCGACATCCGATCGAGAACTTTACAATCGCTTTTTACGAACAAATGGAATAAAAACTGTTGAATTTATATACTAAGTATTGTGAATTTAAAGAGGCTAGTTTAGATTGGAATTCTATGAAAAAAATAAATGGTGTTCACAAAAGCATGCTTGTTGAAGCACGATTTGTTTTGTTCGTAAGAGCATTATTTTAAACGTAGGCAGATTTATTTATTGAAATTATCTTACTTTCACTGTTTATTTATGGTTTTACTTTTTAGAACAGTCTTAGTTTTGTAAGAGAACCAGATTACGTTCAGTGTGGTATTATCGGACAATATTATTGAAAAAATTAACAACTATTTACAGGTCGCTGGAAATTACACTACAGAACGAATGCCTACAGAAGTATCTCTACAGACACTAATTCCACGTGTACCATAACAACTTCTACAAACATTTGCTTCCCCTAAAAGTTTCAAACAATAGTTACCACTACTTCTCCATTATATCAAGCTCGTAAATTACATTTAATTTAACCTTAAATCAAACACTTAGCACGAATGCTAGTAATACTTAGGCAAATAGTCCTAAGTCAACAACTTGTAAGTTAAAATCGCCCGCTGCGAGCCCAAAGAAAATAAATCAGATGAAATCCGCTCAAAGCTACTGACTTAAAAAGGCATTTATTTAAAACTGCCTATGTATGTATAACGATAGCATATTTATTGATTCTTTATAGATACTGCTTAAAAGGTTCTTATTTTTATTAATGCAGTAAAGTAATAATATATGCAAAATATTAATTTAAAAATTCCTTTTGAAAACTGGGGAAAAAGTATGGATTTATGTCTAGCGTAGAGGTGTAGCTACATTGTGACCGCTTAGGAGATTTGTGGCATTATTTATTTGTGCTATTAAGTTTTCAAACACTGGTGTCATATACCTCTTAATAATACGGAATTTCTGCTCTTAAAATCACGGGAATGACCAACATTTTAGATGAAAAATCAGGTGTATAGCTAAGTTTTTCTGAACCTCAATTATTGAGTCTAACACACGATCATCAGGATACGCGAGTAACCAAATATCGTCTTTAAAACGAATAAAAGCCATGTCTCGCACACAATCTTAAAATAAAGAAGGCCATTCATATAACTACGTCCGCCCGACTGAAGCCACGTTACGAATTCGACGGCAATTTTTTCACACCGTCGCAATACGGTCTACAATTCTTTGAAATATTGCCTCGACGCGTGCAAATTTCGCTCGCGTACTTTTGTACAAACTTACTGAGCATTAAAAAGGACCTTAGCACGACTGTTTAGGGTGTATTCTCGCTTGTATTAGCTGCAAATGAAAATTGGCGTCGAATATAAGTTACATACGGTTGCCTACACAAAAATAACGAACTGCGCCGTCGAGACGGCTGTAGTAATCACGACGTGAATGGCCGACCATGGACTATATTATGTAAAGGATCTTTTGAGCTTTTCAAAGGGATTCTGAAGCGTTTTCAGGGCGGTTAATTACACGATACGGAGGCCATAAGCCTGAAGTTTGTCTTCAGTACTGAAATTCGTAGCTATAAAGCGATTTTATGCTTCTTTAGGAGTTTCTTGACGGCTTGTGGTTTGTTTTTTCTTTGTTACGTTCGGAATATTTTCCCGTATTACAGTTTTGTGGAACATTGGTCAAAATTGAAATTGTTTAAGACGCATTTGTGTTTTTATAACTACTGTTTGTAATAGGCCTGTAAAGCGAAGTAGATTCTTATAATACTATTAAAGTTTTGTGTTAGGAAACATCCGCTAGGATGGACTGGGAAATTGAATCACGAGTTATGAATCATCTAAACAGTATGAGATTCGCAACTATAACAGTCAGGTAATGGAAATGACATTATTATTCATACACAGTACGGAGAAATATGATATACCTGTATTTATCCAAATAAAATATTCACACCAGAAAAAATCACACAAAGGTCAATGACCTACACAAAACTATCCAGAATTGAGTCAAATCCTGCATATACCTTTTCGAAAAAGGTGTTCGCATAATGGAACATAGCGGCACACTAATTCGCAATACAATTTGTCATAGTCTCACTGCATTGCAGTTTCCTACTGCGACAAAGAGCCATTCTGATACATCAGAACGACAAGCCATTGTCAGAACAAAGTATGGGCCACTACATCAGAGTTTAAGAAAATATTCATTGTTGTTAGTATCTAAACTTTAAACAAAAATGGTTTTAGCTACTAAAACGCATTTTTATGTAAGTAAAGTCTAAAGAGTACCAATATTCCTTTAAGGAGTAATATGCTATAACAACATAGAAGATATTATAAGGCAGCAAGTTTTCTGAACAGTATAATAACAATATACTTGAGTTTTACAACCGCTCTTTGTTTCTGTTAACGCTTGTTTAAAACTGTCGTAGGCGTCAAAAAAATATCAAATGCCTTACGATTATACTAAGTTAGAAAGTGGTAATTTCAAACTGTAAGACCTAGTATGAAAACGAGGATCCATTTTGGACTTGGCTACATTATACTCGTTACTTGTCAATGGTGAAGCTGTCTATAGCATTTTTATTTTTTATTCTTAAATTTTATAAGAGGCTTTTATCCAAAGGATGCGGGAGGCGGAGGACAGGGTGTTGTGGCGCAGCTTGGGAGAGGCCTATGTCAGCCTCATCATAACTTAAACTGTTCTAAACAAAACAGTAAGTATGTTTGCTATCTCAGATGGAGGCTGCGCTAAAACTTTAACATTATGGACCAATACAACATAATCATTAACTTTTACCGTACTCAAAAACGTCTATCTTTCCTTCTTTGTCTTAGTAGATTCTATAAGTAGATGAACATCTTCAATCGCATCTTTTTCCGTATGTTTCACAATTGGGAGTCATTGCATCTTTTTCCGCATGTTTCTCAATTGGGAGTCATTGCATCTTTTTCCACATATTTCACATTTGGGAGTGATCGCATCTTTTTCTGCATGTTTCACAATTTGGAGTCATTGCATCCTTTTCCGCATGTTTCACAATTGGGAGTCATTGCATCTTTTTCCGCATGTTTCACAATTGGGAGTCATCGCATCGTTTTCCGTATGTTTCACAATTGGGAGTCACTGCGTCGTTGAAATATGACAAGGTTTTAGAACCTTGTCATATTTCTAAACCCAGCCTTAGTTAGGCTGGGCGCAGACTGAGTCAACAGTCTCATAACCCTGATTTACATTTGCATTAGTTAAGAAGCGAGTAAGGTTCATTGATGTCTATACCTGAATCTTCACAATTAAATCGAACACTTTGAACTGACGCTTTGTCTCAATTTTTCCTCTTTTAACTTAACTCGCTACCTTCCTATAGCTGTACAAGCATCATTTGTCGCGTGGCCAAATCCGGAACTAGTGCCGCCATCTTATTTTGTCAGAACAATATCTATGTCAATTTCACAAATGGTTACCAACGCATGGGGGCGCTCAGGGGGGGGGGGGGCGCCCATGTCAATTCACCAAAAAAATGTAAATCATAAAAAAGCAAATAGACAAAATGTTCAGAAAAACGTGTTTTTACAAAACATGAAACTGTACGTCAGTGATTAACATCACTGGCTTATTTCTACTCTGTGTCTATATATGGCCAAAATATTCAAAGGCCGGCTGCACTAGGAGCGAATCAATCGCTAGTTTAGGGGCTTGAACAGAACGTGTTAAGCTGACAACGCATCGGGCAGTGTTACGATTGCGAATGTTCGATTTATGTGTTGTTGGCCTGTATGTGCCCGCTTGTGGGTCATTTAGCACTGGACGCAAAGCGGATACCGACGAATTTTAAATTAAATCTCGGTTTGGAAGTAAACATACAACTGCAGATAGGTATGCATCGAAGTACTTTTTAGGGAATCGTAAAAATAGGATTATGTCAAGATTATGAATAACAGCAAACTTGAACCGCCAAAATATGGGAAAACCAAGCCGTCTTCCAGTCGCGGTGATTGTCAGACTTAGAAAGTTCACTGTTATACCTATTTCCTAAAAAGTAAAAGAGGCGTTTAAAAGATATATCTACAGCTATTTTAAAATAAAATATAACTTCAGCATTTGACTCAAAGCTTCAACTTTCTGACTCTTTGACAATTCAAAAGTGCCTGTAAATGATTTAATTGAAATAAATGCTTTGAGTTTGAGTTTGAGACTCGAATTAAATTTTAATACACAGTACCTCGAAAGAGGTATCCATGGATTGCAGGCACGTGGCGCACTTGTTTATGTCTGCCCCGTGGGAGAGAGGCCATTGTCTGTATATGTGTCCACACAACACATCCAGTCCGGGCCACGATAAATAAATAACAAAACAGACTTCGGCACCAAGAGAGCTAAATTCTGTACCGACAACGTGATATTTAATAATATAACGTTTAAGGTAGTAAATCTACGAAACTTGAAAGCTGTTCGTTCAACAAACTGTCGGGAAGCGAACCTGTACATTATGACTTACATAAACTGCCAGACTCACAACTTTTATGCCACCAATAAATCCTACGGTGCCCACTGGTTATTTCTAGAAATATCTAGAAAAATACCTTTAGTGTTTTTCCTGGCTGCGCTTTATACACTACGTAACGGCGTATTTCTTTCAAATTAGCGCAATAAAAGTTTTATTGGTCGTAAATAAAATCGAGAGATGACTGTAGCCAGTACTTTGGAGGCACATGATCATGCATAATATATTTGTTTTCGGTTTATTTTATTTTAAGACTACGACTCCAAAAGTCATTGACCTTTAAATCATAGAAGGTTACAACTCAGTAGTTATAGTGACCTTTAATCGTATTGTGTATTAATAGGTTCGTTTCTCCAAACAAATTAAAATATAATTAAATATAAATTCAAACTGTAAGCTAGGTAGGGCTAACAACATTATTTATTGGGATTTAATACATATACCTAGGTAAAAACATAAACAAATATGTTTAAGACTTAAAATATCGTTTATTTCAGAGCCTTTTTTTGTATATTAAAATGACATACCATAATTCAATTTAATTACTAACAATAACTTGAAATGACATGATTGTAACTATTATCTATTTTTTATACTACCTACCTCCCTTCTCATACCATCTGACTTAAATATGACTGTATCTGTGTTATTGTGCGTCATTGTGTATTGTCAATTACTGTTAATTGGACATCTTAACGACATCTAGACATAATTTTTGAGATATTGTGATTGTCCACAAACTTAACAGTAAAACAACATTTTGTTCAGCGCCCCGACAGGGTTCATGTGCAACAATCGACAGTAATATACTCGTATTGTAAAAATATGTGATGTGCATGAGAAAAAATATAACATAAATTAAAACATAACTGGCGAAATGTGCGTGTACCTACTACAAGCACCTACACCTCTGCCAACCCTCCGGGGAAACAAGGCGTGATGTTATGTTATTAATTAAATTTAATTAATTTATTGGCATATAAACAAGACATTTACATGGTTGTGAATCACTGATGCCTGTGGTAGGTAGTGAAACACCTGAATTACAGGTCACCAGGTTTCCACTCAGAAAGCATTTTACAGTATCATTGTTGTACCAATGTTAAAGGTTGATTAACAAATTAAAAATAAAGAAATAAAAGTATAAATAATTATTTATTTACTCAAACTCGTATTTTGTTTGCGATAAAATAACACACATGTACCTACAGTATGTTGCAAAAAGCAAACTCCAAAATCAATTCTCTGTAATTCGTCATATCCCCTGTCAAACACCGAAAATCGACCGAACTTAACGAATTAATCTTCAAACGTCGACATTGAAAAGCGTCTGCTGAACACATTTCCGTGTACAAAGAGATTAAAACTGTTTGTCTGTTTGTTTGTTAGAAATCCATGTTTGTACGGCATTTAATGACGCCAGGGTAGGCCAGGGGAATATACGCCAATGTTTCGTTAATTACAATCCGGTTTATTCTATAGTAATTCTGAAGGTATTGTCGATCGTAAACGCATAAAGTTGGAAAATAAAGGGGTAGGATTCGGGATTATTTGACTGTAGAGAGTAATAAAAATGAGTTAAAAATTCGTTGAATTCAATTTAATATTTGAAATGTATTCCTGAAAATATATATGTTTCACTAAAACTAAAGAACACAGTATTATTAAAAGTTTCTCTGAAAGTTTATTACGTACCGGACGCGAAAACCTCACAAAAATTCACGTCCCGGAAACACTGTTGTATTTATAATTTTAAATGCCTTTTATTTTTTTATCAAGCCTTGCTTTTTGTCTGAAAAGTTTCTTTAGTTCAACGAGGGTCTAATCATCAAAATGCAGTCTGACAATATGTAGATACACACATACACACACTGTAACCTGGTACGCAATAACCCGCGGGCGAATTCAAGTTCCGTAGTTTAGTGCGTGAACGCTACGATGCTACGCCGCTACGCCGTAGGCTATTGCTACGGACCTACGCTACGTGCAGGTTATTATATTGTGAAATTCATTTTAGAATTTTGCATTTACAGATTGCGCTTTGCGAGGGTGAGATATGACGTTTATTTTGTAAAAATAACATTTATTTTTAGGCGGTACTATCGATACTACAAAAGTTTTTAAAGGTTATTTATTAATATCAACACAGTTTTCACAGACTAAAAAGTTTTGTAAAAATGCCATTAAAAAAAAAAAACACCGTTCACCCTAAAATAATACCGACGCAATACAAATGAGTTGATCCACGCAGAATCCCATTGTTATTAATACGTACAATAACTGGCGGTCCAAAACGTTTGTCCCACAAATAAATTGTTCGCTTAATCATTGTGCGTATGAGCGATGTCCTCCATCAGTTATGAGGTTCGCTGTTTTTTGGTCGCGCGACCCCGTTGCCTCGCTAATCGACGATATTACGGGTCTGACGTTTAGCTCCAGGCTGCTGATGCGAGCCCGAGATTTACGGGTCAGGCAATGAGGTATGTGTTTTGGTGACGTAGTTAGGAGATAGCCTTGTAGTTGTCATCTTTAGGGCCAGTTTCTCCAACGAAAATTATCGCAAAATTTATGTGACAAAATTGTCAAGCGCGCGTTATCTGCTGCGATTGGCTTTTTATAAATAATTCAACCAACAAGACACTTGACAAGTTGTCACATTCATTTTGCGAGTAACTGACCCTTAGTGTTTCTAGTATTTTGTGAGGCAGCCATTGGTTGAGTTAAGACTAGCCTCAGGAAGGACAGCATGTCAATCTTCTACCGCAGATCCCGCTTCTATGAAATTATCATTTTCTTGTTTTTATAACACCGCGTATTTCCCGAAAGGTTAGGCAGAGGTGTACCAATACTACACCACATTTCGCCAATTACGTTTAAGTCCCATGTAATAGGGGGCGAGCCTATTGCCATCAATCGAGCAAAAATCTAGACTCCATGTTTGTTTGTGTTACATGTTTTCAGTTTACCTTATCGACACTATTATGCGCTTGACGTTTAGCTCCAGGCTTGCTGATGCGAGCCTGAGCTTTACGGGTCAGGCGATGAGGCATGTGTTTGAGTGACGTAGTAACAAGATAGCCTTGTAGTTGTCATAGGCAGTCTCACAAAAACCTATCTTGACTCTTGCAGAAATTGCTCTAAGGAGAGCGTATCTGCGCTGAATGTCAGCAACAACCTGTAAAAGTAATGTCATTCAAGCGCCAAGAGATCCTAGTACCACCCTACATGTTTTCTATCTACTCACATAGTACTGCTTTTTTGCACTACTTACAAAAAGTCTCGCCCGTGTTTCCTCGGCTTACCTAAAGGTGCCATTTCGTACCCAACCGCAGGCAGCAACTGCACGCGACACTTCGCGGCGTTATGTCACTGCCGTCATGATTCCGAACGCGACCGCAGGCGGCAGCAGCCCGTATTCTAGTCGGTAGATAGAAGATAGAAAAACGTGTTATCGTTCGAGCGTTGGCGGCACTACTGGTCTGCGGTCGGGCTGCACGTGTCTCCTGTCACTCGCCCTTAGCTGCCAACGACGTGTCACTAGCTACGGAAGGTATTCCATAGAAACCAGTGGTGTCGCAGCAACTCGTCGCCTGCAGTTGCCTCCTATGGTCGGGTACGGAATGGTACCTTAAGACTTCTATGTTTTTAATAATATTTATTGTTATTATAGATTCCATCATGTACACAATATTCCTAGTCAATAGGCCAATATTAGTAGGTATTGTAATTGGTTTGTAGGAGGAAGCCAAAGAAATGGTAACGTGATATTGTGAAGGCTAACAATCAGAATGGGAATTAAAAAACAATATGGCAAATACTGAGTATTATATAGATGCTAAATTCATGATGATTTTTTTCCGAGATGTGTTAAAATAATGTAATTTATTAGGTACATAACTTTTTGAGAATAACTCACGGTATCTGGTACGTGTTAGGTGAAAAAAAAAATTGCAATGCAAAAAATATGTTCGTAATTGGGTAATTTTATAATAGCCTGTATATCAAAAACATCCAGTTTGTATTTGTATATCAAAAAAAATCCTGCTTGTAACAAAAAACCTAAACATAATATAAAAATAAACAAACTAACAATAAATGATACCTACCTGCTTTTACGCACACAGCAAAAAATAGTCAACAATTAATTCCCAAATGGAGTTAATTAAACAATAAATTCGTTGTCCAGCAGACGTCCGCGCACTAAAAGCCCGAAAGGGTGTTACAATCCGATCGATCTCCTTATCTGCAGGTTCCAGTTAACGTTTTAATTGCTTTATAAATAACTCGGCTAACCCTTGCGCCCTAAAATACGAGAAATTATGACCCTAGGGTGGCACATGCTATATTAAACATGGCTAAATCTTTAGAACAATGCTTTGTGGGCTTAGGCTTTTGAACAATGAGTGTGATTAAAATTTTGGGATTCCATTTTCATGTGTGGGACGCAAGTGATTTTTTGTCTGTTTTAAATAAAGGCCGAATAGGATTAATGTGTCTGACAACTTTAATATTATTATCTAGGTGGCTTCTATGTAGTTGGTTTTCCAAAGAAGTGTTAAAACCATCTGTCAAAAGATACTGTGAACAATTTAAGTCTCAACCAAAATTTTCTCTACATTAAATGAAACCCTGAAGTTCACATTGTTTGAAACATAGATAGATTAAATTAATATTGAAGCGTGTTACGTGGGTTTTAATTAAGTGTAACTTTTTATGAATCACCCTTTTAGTATAAGTTGTCTTGTTAAAAGCCTTTTTATTTTTTTGTATTGTATTATATCGTATAGAAAACGTTTTGTTAAAAGATTTCGTTTGTTTTTAAATCAGTTTCGTACAAAAATGAACGCTGTACCTACTGACTGTGACGGTGACCGAGTACCTACTGTAAAAATTTCGGGTTTTCTAAAAAAAAAAGACATAACTTTTGACCCGTTCTACCACTAGAAAATCTGTTTGCATAATACAGATTCGAAGTCTCCAAAAAATCTGATTAGTTTAACTTTAAAGTCATAGAATAAAACGAAGTTTCCAAGTTTGAAAGTTCTGTTTGTTATTCCGAGGCCCTGGCACGAACGCGCTACGTAAACGTAAAGTAAATTCGAACGATTTTTTATTCGTAAGTACAACTAGCTGTAGCATTTTGGTTTAAATTTTTGTGACAATCACAAAGTATCACCCAGGGATAAAGTTTTAAAACTATCTAAATTAATATTATACGTAGCATAATCAGCCTATAATGTTTCCACTACTAGGACTCTGGGACACGGGCTTCCTCTCTTCGATGGTAGTCGGTGGTTGGTGGTTGGTTGGTGGTTGGTGGGTTGGTTGGTGGTTGGTTGGTGATCTTCGATTTTTTGGTTCTAGTACATGCTGGTTTCCTAACAATGTTTTCCTTCACCGTTCCGAGAGCATATAGGTATAATACTCATGACTCATTATTATTGTGCGACACGAGTATTTTCAATTTTATAATCATTCTAATTTACGTTGCTTACTCTGCACGTTTGTGGTAGGCCCACCGGTCTCTAGGAGGGTTAGGTCTAAAGTTTAAATTCTTACTACTACATCATTACCAAGTAACAAACTTAAACTTATAACCTAGTCCATAAATCCTCCCAAACGTAGACCATACATTCTAAGACCCAAATCAAACGCGTAACTTCGACCCATTACAGTTACTACCTAATTCTGCGACGGATGCCGCTAACTGCGGGGAATTTCTATCGTTATGTCATCACTATAACTGTTAGTTGCTATTAGGAACCGCGGGTGGGAGGGATATTGTTTAAGAATCGTTTATGACCGGGCTCCGTCTTTATCGCCGATCGTATCTTGTTGTGGATTGGCTGAATAATGGCCTAGATTTTGTGTGGCAATTGTGGTATTGGACGAGTGTTTTCAGGTTGATGTTTCAAGTGATACTTACTCTCTTGATTATTTGCACAGGTGGGTCAAATATTAAAATGCTCTGGTATTTAGCTAAAATCATTGCGTGGTTTTATACTACTTTAATAACCTCCTCATATAAATTGTATTAAATTAGGCTGATTAAAATTTAATTACTTACAATCTCCTAATAGCGATTTTCTCCTCCCGTAATAGCGATTTTCAACTGACCTATGCAGATGCATAGGTCAGTTGAAAATCGCCATTACTACGAATCTCAGAAATGCTAAAATAACGTTATTTAACCTAAAAGTTTGGAATAATCAATTAATTACAGAGAAACGTTAAATGTTCGTTAGCAAAAATAACAGATTGTGCCTACACAATTAAAATCATAACGAAAACACATAACGTTTGCTTCATGACGCGTAACTTCAAACAAAAACTAAATTATGAGGGTGGGTTGGCATTTGTTAGTATCGAACGGAACCCTCGCGAAATATTGTATCTACTCGCTACTAGCTTATTAGACAGCGGTTTCCAAATAATTGGAATTGTTGCCCATAACCATTTAGGAGATAAAATATAGGACAGTGTTAGGTTAATTGATATAGCTGTTTTAAATATTCTAGTACTGAAATTAAGTTGACTATAACTATACGACGGTATAATAGCAAACACATTTTGTTGCTCAATATGCCTATATACCTACAGTATAACCAGCCTAAAATATTATCTCTGCTGTTGGGACATAGGCCTCCACTTGGTGACAGGGAGTGGGCCGTAATCCATCACGCGAGCCCAGTGCGGGTAAGAACTTCATATCGAAGCAGTTTGAAAACAAAATCCCGTGAACACGATGACCACATCTGCTACCACCCCGGTTCTATAGCGGCCGAGCGCTGCAAGCAGAAATAGTCCTTACGGTGTATAGATATGAACTTCTTCGATGTTACATGCCGGTTTCCTCAATATGCCTAATCGACCGAAATTCTCTTTGCGAGTTATATACGCGAAGGAAGCAAGAAAAACCTGGTTATGTGGAGATTTACAGATCACTCCGACCTGGAGTGTAAATGTGGTACTGTCCCACAAACAATCGGGCACTTACTATCGTTTCCAGCGTATCCTGTTACCTGCACGTTGCAAGCGCATGATGGACGCAACTGAAGTGCCCAACTCGTAGCCAAATTCAGGGCTGGCTCTATATAGATTGTCATAGACACGCTGAGAAGAAGATAGGGCAGATATGTCCTTAGCTACCTTTAGTAGATACTAAGCATAAGTTGCCTTAGGTTTGTATGTACACATAGATACTCACTCAGTATAATTTTTTACAATTCTATTGCAAAATAAAATTGCTGTTTCTTCTATTCTACGACAAACAAATCACTAACGAAGCAACTCCGAGGTGCTTGAACGAATGACATTGTAAAGAACTCGTCATTAAATGCATGTTTGTTGTGACTGCACTGCAGCCGTCACATTTATACCTAACGAGGTTGTTACCTATCACGATTGTCATGTCGATAATTATAAAGCACCTGTTCTATCGCCAGCGGTTGGCGAGTAGCGAGTAGAGCTAGTAACTAAAAACTAGTTGGCGAGCAGTGAGTGCGCGACGGCGACGAGCGATTACTAGCTGGTATGCGTATGTCCCAAACGTGATTCCCTCGACGATTTTTCAGCTCGCCAAGCGAGCGTCACTGAGCGAGTACACTCTTTGAAAGCTCTTCTTGTCGCTGCGCAAAACGAGTACTAGCTAGCGGTATAAGCAGTCGGCGATCAACTATTAATATATGTTCCTCTTTAACTTACACAGGACCTAGGATCTCTTGTGCGTTGCTTGAGCAAGAAAATCGTTGATAGCTAGTCGTCGCTTCCTCGTCAGCGGTGGGACAGGCGTGTTTTTATGTGTTTAAGTACTTTTACACACGTTCCAATTGCATAACTACCACTTGTAGAACCATAGATATGAGCTTAGATATCACACGCGATACGTCACCGTGAAATGTTCTATTTTTTTTAAATTGCTATTGTTTTCTGTTACAACTGAAGTTTCGTTGACAAATAATAGTTAGATTGTTTTATTTGAATGTCTGGACTTTAGATACTGCTCGATTGACTTTGAAACTTTGCGATACTGCCACTATTGCATGGATATTTTGATGTAGTGCTTTCTTAAAGTGACATGAAGTGACTGCTGGAAAAAAGACTTCAACACGTCATCCGAAATTATAAAGTCGATTTCCCTGAGCGGCCGAATATGTTTTTTTTTTTGGCACAGACAATAAGTTTGGAAACCATTGTTCTACACAATAAATTCAGTTCGGAGAGACATACGATTGCTTTGCATCTTTCGCCACCCCATTGAATAGGTTTCGACGTTTGATTAATGGTATTGAACTAGGGGACGAAATAATTTCACATATCTTGACGACACCCTTATGTATTCTAGTCTGACGTTCTTTCCCTCGAGTACTTTTGTGACATTTTTTACTTAATGTGTTTTGGATACACATTAATTAATATTTTGAAATATGGTGTCAGCACCATATTCTGTTGATAGACTTTTATTAATATTGATGATGAAATCTCGTAATGTTTGAGAGGGAATTGAATTGAGTTATCGTATTTTGATTTGTTTGATTAATGGCAAAACGGGGTACAATTGACATATTTATATTACCTACTGACTAAACAAAGGGAACCTTAAAAACTATGTATCTGTTGGGGTAAAACGCTTAAGTGATTTCGTCCCACATTGAATGGCTAACGAAACGTGTATACAACTACGTAAACGAAAAACCTAAAACAACGAAAATATGTACATCTTCTTTTGAATATAATGAACTTCACCAGTTTTCATTTGTTCAATACCTATTAAGATCACTTACAAAGTTATTTCATATACTAAATTAACGCCCTAACATAAAATCAACGCCGTGCACTAACGAATTGGACAAACGATTGATCAAAGGAGCATGGTCTACTAACGACCAAGCCAAAGCAAAGGCCACTAGAAAACGTCAAGGGAATGGCACGACCATCGATAGAATTTCACTTGTACGCTCGAATTCGGACGAATAAAATTTTAGCCGAAATTGAATCGGCCGGTAGCCGGCAGTAGACCGTAAAATTGGTCGGCACGCTGACCGTGCCGTGCCGTATACGGTATCTTCTTCGGCGTTTGGTCGAATTATGTGTGTATGTTGGGTGTCGCGTTCAGACTCCTGAATTATACATGGGCCGTGGCGACCTGTGATTTAGTACACCGACTTCCGACCGGGACGCGCCGTTTAAGAGGTATATTCGTTTCCCGTGTTATAGATATTGTAACGCGGATTTTTTTTGTTTGGCGTTGCTTTTGTTTTTTGTTTTTAGGTTATTTTCGTATTGGGAACGTAATTTATGTTAATGTGATACCTGCTTAAATATTTGATTTAAGTAGGATGCTGAAACTAGCAAATCGTATTTGAAACTACAGTTGTGTAAAAAAAAAAAGTTTTTTATTTGAAAATACAATATACAATCTGATATTTGGCCTTAATACTGAATTAAGTTTTCCAACTGTTCGTTGGAGTACTTTGCTGTTTTTTTTCCATATATCCTGTACAAAAGTGCAATTTTTTATATCAATCCCGGATGCGGAAAAATAATCTGCGAAAAGCATGCTAATGTAAGCGTTGTACTATTATCGAGAGCTCCATAAAACCCATTGGAAAATCAAACAGTATAGACATTAGTAAAAAAGCTTCCTATAGGAAAGCTTTTAACAAAATTATTTGTGTAAAGGGAATGTTTTTTTAAACTTGTCGATGTAGAGCCAGTATTTATTTTCGTCGAAAAGAGGAAAGTAAACTGTGTGCAGAGTCGTGTACAGGTCAGTCCAAAAATTACATCAATTTGTAGGATGAACCGTATACACAAAGGTATGTACACTTACGTTCGTATACTTATCGGAGGAGGGTATTCATCCCTTTCGTTATTATCAGCCATATTTTAAGTACTGTGGGTAGTGTTGGTTATTGCGCAAAAGAAAAGCCGTTTGCAATTCAGATCAAACACTGTAGGTACACCACACAACTAATCGAAATGCACGACAGTTTCTAAACATCTTCACTGCTTGACCGCCACACATGAAGTCTGCTTAGCTCCTGCCGGTCTGAGCGCGGCGACTATCTTGCATCCCGATTAGTCAGCTCAGTAACATATTTCCGACATACATATACTACGCTCATGACCAACCTTCATCCCAGTAACCGTGTAAAAATATTTTAAAATTAAAATACATTCGAAATTTAACTTTGCGTAAAGCCAAAAATTGGATTAAAAAGCGAGTAGGGAAACTTCCGGAACCTTTCACACGTGAGCTAGAGTGAGGCAAGCTTTTAAGCTAAAATTATTAAGCTCAGCTTGCACCGCCGTATAATGCTTAAAGTAAGCTAGCTGACGTATAACACCTCCACAGATTATCGACGTTTTGTTGTTTAGTTTATGAAGAGTGTAAAAGATATGCGGTATAGTATAAACCGCTTTTAAGGTCCCGACATTATGAACCTAACTATCGTTGCAATATAATATAATTTTTAATTTATGTCCGTCTCGTTGGTTTAATAATCACAAGCGTGACTGTAGAGCGGTCTTGGGTTTGAAGCTCGGGTCGGAAAAGGTTTATTAGGGTTTCTTTGAGAATAGGTATAGGTACATCTCTGCCTAACTCTTTAGGGATTACAGGCGTTATGTTATGTTCTTAGAGAACACTTTCAATGGTGCCCGGTTAGTGAGAAAAAGCTAGCCCTAGTAAATTGCACATTTAACATATCTAATCGGCCAAATGTTGTTGAATTATACAGTTATACATAACATCACGCCTTGTTTCCCCGAAGGGTTGGACAGAGGTGTACCTGTACCTAGTAGGTACATCCAAATTTCGCTAGTTATGTTTAAGTCCCATGTAATAGGGGGCGAGCCTATTGCCATCATCCGGGCACAAATCCAGACTCCGGGCTGCTACTGAGAAATTCCAGATAGAAAAACCCAATAACACTTTGCCCGACCCGGGAATCGAACCCAGGACCTCATGCTTAGCAGTAGCGCTTGCGACTACTAGACCAACGAGCCAGTTATACACTTCTGCAAAAACAAAAAGAAAACAGGAGTACTGTTTCGTTATTTATACTATAGATTTTCGTGGCTGCAAGCAAGTTTAATCGTCCGATTTTTCTACAATCTATCCTAGTACCAGAAGTATGGCAACCTTTCGGAATAAAAGAATGAATATGAAAGAATATGGAGGATTCACAATGTGATTCGAACAAGTTTAGTCGGTCATAATTTTTAAACATAGTGGGAGCCGAAGTAGCAAGTTTTCTAAAAATTGTGCTCCATGTGCAGACAGAGATTGCACATAAATTGTATATGAGTCTCGTAGTTACCATTTGTAAGGAGAATTTTTGAATTAAGTTTATAGAAGACAAGATTTTTCAAACTTGAAGTTGAATTTTGAGTCTTTAAAGTCTTCGTAACTTGAATAGTTTTATTGATGCAATATTAATCATTACTATATTACATTCGACTTAATGATTAGATTTATTATAAAGTTGACCCATATTTAATTTATTTTCTTATGTATTTACTATACGTACACGTCTGCCTAACCCTTCGAGGAATACAGGCGTGATGTTATGGTATGTGTGTTATTTTATCTCCCCATCTTTAATAACCCTTCAATTGTTCTGACAACAAGAAACACGCTACCAAACGCCTGGTTTTATCCAGAAACAGGAAAAAAGCAAGAAAATCGAACCTTTTCACAATAACATCAACTAAAACAACTAGTGGCCCCTCTAATTCCCGTTAATGCGAAAGTGGGGCTGCAATAACAAATAGTTATTGTCGGAACCCGGCTAATAGATAAAGACTGAAGAAAAATAAATTGCGATGCGACTTCCAGCTTCGGAAGAATTCTTGTAACGGTTTTCACTTGTTTTTCTCATGTTTTGAAAAGATATTGTCACAGAATGTTTCTGCAATTGGAAGGCATGGTGTAGAGAAGTAAAAATGAGTTTTAATAGAAAACCTCAGGTCTTATGGATGGAAACTAATCGCTGACCCCTTTCAAATTAAATCTAGAAAAATAAAAGTAAGTTCGCAAAGAGGATCTATTTGTTGCACTAATAGGGATGATGAAAAAAAAATCTATTTAGTCCGTCAGTCAAATAACAAAAAATATTAGACACGTATTTTTTGCTTTATCATATTAATAAAAAATGACTCAGATACAACGCATTAACGTTGGGGAGTGGGGGTTGATACGTCACAAGTATGTATAAAATCTACATACAAGTGACGTCATGGCACATTATACCTCAATGTATCGCCGTAATCTTTAGATAACGTAAAAAAAGAAAAAATACGTGTACGTTATTTTTTCATAATCTACATTACGGACAAAAAACATTTTTTTAGTCATCTTCCCTATTATACACGGATTGAAAATAACATTAAATATCTGCCTCAGTTTTATTTACAACATGTTGGATACCGAAAAACATAAACAAGAGAGCTTAAAGTAACAAATTACAGGGGTAACCACACTAAACTCTCTAAGAAATCAATGTAATCATCAAATTGATGGTAAAGAATAAATACTATGTACCTACATACAGTAGGATATTTTATTTAACCCGCGCACTGCTTTCTGATAAATGAACGGGTCTGTGCGGCCACTGGGTAGGAAATTGATATTTCACTCGAATCGTCGTGTCGAGGGAGTTTGCCGTCTGGAAATTCATCCGACAGATAGACAGCCGCGGTTTCAAATTTTGTATATAGATTTTCGTTACTAATAATCATAGCAGATGTCGTCCTTTTATTTAAAAAAAATTGCAAAAATAATGCTGGCCGAATTTTTTTCGGATCCAAACTGCGATTCGTGTTCGGTGTCTTGTCTTGTATTCGAAATATGAATGGATTTTATTCCAGAAGGGCGGAAGAGAAAAATTTGAGATGTTCGTTTGATTTGCTTACAATTTAGTTATTCAATGAATACTCAGATCAGTGTGTTATTTTATTCAATTACATGTTCGTGACATCCTTTTCTTTTTAGCGATTTTTCAATTCTCAGCGAATAATTTCAGAACTTAGATCATATTGCTAGAAATGCACAAAATGGCCAAAAAGTAAGGATCTACATGGTTATAAACTTTGAAGTAAGTATTTATAAACTAGTTTCAAGGAAAATTTATTTGAAGTATTTTTTTTATAATGAGAATTTCTCCTGACTAATAAATAAAACACACTACGTTCAAGTGCACAAAGTTCTTAACTTTATTTTTTTGTAAATATATTCTTTCTTTATTTTAATTTTCATAGACAGCATACATTATGATTTGTTCTTCAATGTTTACATAATCACTACTTTTACTAAAGCACCAATTTTGAAAAGGCAATCATACAATCACAAGTTCAAAGTTCAAGCTTCTTTGGTTCAAACTGAAAAGTTGACTCCAAATGATGTTTATATGACGCTACCATTGAGTAAACAATATATGAACAAGTTTAGAGGAAAGAGCATTATAGTGAAGAGATTTACGTCCACTTCACACGAATGGAGACGAATGTGGTGATTAAGCTAAATGTAACCTTCTTTTAAGCCAACCGTATTTTCTAATGCTGTGCAAATATTTTAATACAAGAATTATTTAAAAAGTTATTTTTGCTTACGCACCCAAAACTCTTTTTTTTTTTTCAATAGGTACCATTAAATAAGTTTTAATCATCAAATTCTTCATCATAAAACCGAGTTGCTTATTCAATAATGCGGCGATTATTGGAAAATTCTTTCGATGAAGCCCGTAGGCCTTTCAAAACGCCCCCGATTCGCGGATAAATTAAATATTAAGTAATGAACGGAACAAATAAATGAACCGCTCTTTCGGGAATTCCTTTCATGAACTCCTTTTAGGATGTCTAAGAGTTTTAATGAGACCCATTGAACCGCTTTTCAAACTCAAATAAAAAGATCATAAAAAATATAACGAAGTTCGGGTACGTATTAAATTTGGGAACACCCTTTGAACGAACTAATTGTGTGAGAAGACCTATTTAATATTCAAAAAATGTACGAAGCCATTTCTGTAAGATTTCCACAAGAATTAGGAAAAATCGCTTTCTTTTTACAGACGAAATCTATTTGACTAATGTTTCCCTTCTGATTTAACACTTTGCGGGACACTAAACGCCTATAAACGTGATAACAATAAAACTTTTATTGTGTCTCGTTCAGTGTCCCGGAAAGTGTTAAGGAATAGAGTTCCATGAAATCAGAAAGAAAATGAAAGATCATAATTTATCAAATTCCGATTTAAGCGAAAATGCCTACAAAACCGAAATATTTCATAAAACGTTTAGTTTAACGTTTTTTGTAAGCAAATAAAATTATTATTTAAAAAGTCACTACGCTAACGAAAGTCTATTAACTTTTGCAATAACAATAAATAACCCTCCATTGCTTCCTTTGGACACTATGGGATCATAATGAAGTTTAAACTAGTCGAAACACTCGAAACTAGCGTAAAAATTCAAATAGCCGACGTAAATATCCGAATATCCGATTTTATTCATTTGAATCCCTAGGCAATTAGATACAAACCGCGATCTGCATATTTACTTTAAAGTTAACGACACGTGACATCAAGTTTTATTGCAATTAACTTTACGGTCGTGTTATAAACCGTATGATTGCTTTACGATGCTGTAAAATCCGTGGTTTACAATTGTTCGCGTCCCTACGGTGTGACGCGAAACTAAGGAGCGAAACTGTTTAAAATTGTATTTGTTATTGTTTTATTTAAGCAAGGAATTCTTTTCCAAACTGATTTTGTGTATGACTAAATCGTGTACCTTACTATCTAAAAAAATACTGAATTCAAAAATAAAATGTATGGTAAAAGTATGTTAACAAGCTCTGTTACTTTTCAAATTATATTAATTACAATTTTATTTTTTTTGCAATTTTTTTTTTTAAATACTTCTGCTCCTTCAAAGAGCAAAATACAAATAATCGTAATACAAAAAATGTTGACGTATGTTTTATTAAATAGTTATATCTTGTTTTGTATGTATGTTTACATAGCGCGGTCTATCCATCAACGCAGACCACGCAAGCTCTTAATTTATTACTTGTTTACTACTTCTTGTGCACTAATATAAACGACATAAAATAGCAAGTTTTCCAATAAACAGCCCGCTAAAGAATTGTCGGGGATTTTTGACCCATCCCATATATTTAAGTGTTGACAGCTTATACTGCCCTTTTTATCCGCTTTTTCTTTTTATGTATGTGTGTTATCTATAGCTTTTATCCTATGGCGAATTGTATTGTGTAATCCCATTTTTTTGTGATAAAAAATATTAAATTAATAAATAAATAATAATTAAATAGCTGCAGTGATCAAATCGATTTGCACTTTGGGCAAATTGAAGGCCAATTTTTTTAAGCATCTTGCTGAATAGTAAGATAGCTTTTCCTTTTCATTATCTCCCTTGAGGGGTAATGTGTTTAGAATAATAAGTACCTTATGTTGTTATATTAATTATTTAGACCCTTAGACTTTTAGACTTCCAGATAAGTAATTATTAACTCTAGATTAATATCTTAAATTGTACAACTTCTTTATGCATGCGGAGTTTACGTGTAAGTGATTGTTGCACTTACATTTGTGCATGTTACTTTTAGCATTCAACCTGTGTAAATAATCGTTGGTGAACCAATAAATAAATAAAGTTTTGCTGACGCTAATTTCTATAGTAATCTAGTAAATTATTTGGCTTACATAAATTGTTAAGTGGTTACCAGCCTAGTAAGTGTGAGTGTAGGTATGTGAAAAGTTGGAGGATTCAAACGACCAATGAACGGCAAAAATCGAAACGCACAGAGACGCTGCACTCGCGAACTAAAGACAAAAAAAATGAAAACGATTTTGCGAAATGGCCGATTTAACTTTTTCAATTAAGCGAATACGGGCCGCGCGGGTATATTCTGACCCAGATCCGGAGTCAGGCGGCTCTGTCCGATTCGGACTGGTACAGTCCGGTTCGCGCCGGTGCGTTGCCGAAATGAAAACCTTTTGATTGTGTTTTGTGGCACAACTCGCGTGGAATAATAAAGAAAAACAAAATTCTACTTCCAAAACGGTTTGATCCTATTTGATAGTTCACTTTTATTTTCTACTTCCCTTTAATATTTGACTGACGCTTTTTTGTGTTATTATTTATATGGCTGCCTGTCAAATATATATAAACAACAAAAAAACTGTTCAGTTAAAAAAAAAAACTTCTGTGATTTTTATGGCTTTCTATTTACATGTTGGTAAAAGTTTTTATTATTCGTGCATATATAGTTTTTATATATTTTAACCAGACGCGTCGTACCAAAACGAGAAAATATCCATGGTCCAATAAAATATTTTTATGAAAATAAATAAAACCTAGATCCAGCTAGCTTATTTATCGACAAATAAAGTTATAGCATCAACAAAACACTTTTTTTACACAGTGGGCACCAAATTGTCCTATCTCAATAAAAAAAAGGTCACGACGAAATGTCAATTCGTTTGGAAACCTTCTTAGATCGAATTGTCTGCAAGCTACCTACACAACAATATATTTGCATGAGTTGACATGGCAATCTTCTTATATTTGAGCTTATCAACGCACGATTCTTCGTCATTCAGGCCTAAATTGTGTTTGGTATCACAGAGGCTTCGGCGCAAATAAGCTTGCGAATATTCGAACCTGTAGGCTCGGATTGTGCGCACGGCATTTTGTAGAGTGCCTACAGCCTTCCGTGATAACGTTTGAAGGCTGATCCGGGAAATCTAGGCTGAATGTGGAAATAGATTTTTGAAGTATAACAACGTTTTTGTACATCAACGATTGTTTTTTTTTTTTATCACCCCGAAATTATTTGTAAAAGACGCTTATAATTTTCTTAATTTAGAAGTCACTTACTAATAATATGTAATTGTTTTATGTAGAAAAATAATGATGATCTCTTTAACTACTCAAATACCCAAGTAGGTACTAAGTAATTAAATATTTACTAGAAATAAAATATCCACAAAGTCGGCAACACTATTATTAACATCAATAATACGTCGGATTATTCTACTAATAATTCAAACAATCTACAGCTGTAATGAAGATTCACTGATGAGACCTTGCCCTATAAATATTATTAATGTTAAAATAATCATTAATTTTGAACATCAACTGCCATAAACATCGGTTCTACTCAACACGATAATCATTCCATGGAATTTGACAGTTATTTAATCAATATAGAGTCAAGAAATAAAATAAACTAGCTCACCGGTAAAACGTTATGAATTCAACGGATAATAATTCAACAGTATTTAATTAAAAACATCGCTTTCAAATTAAATATAGGTTTATATTACGCAGTCCAAATTAACAGGTGGATTTAAAATAATCAAACATACTCGTACAACACAATATTGCGAACTGATTCAAACTCAATCCAGTAACCTTGTCCTAATTAAAGTTCCAATCATCTTGATGCCAGTAAAGTTGACACGCCAACTGACCAAATAGTCGGCGGACTGTGGCTGCACCAAGTATGACGACCCTCAAGTAAAGCCGAAGTCGGTCGAACTTTGCCGAGGGAGTCCGAAGTGGGCCCGAGCATCCGCGATCAATACCCCACACTGGCACCCGCGTTTCGCGTCAATTCCGGGGGCAAAAGTCACGCTTTCGGGATAGCCGTCGATTTCGGCCGGTCAGGGCCCGTTCGAGTGCGTCCTGCCGGTAGCTCTGTGACTAACGAGGCACAAGACACTTATGCAGAATTTAAATCTTTTAAACTCCGATCTTCGGGGCCATTTCTTAGAATTTGCAGCATTGCAGTGGGAGTTTTTATTTGTATTTATCTTATTCCTCATCATGTGTTTACTGATGTGTTTTCAATCAGGAATATTAGACCTTTAGTGTCAACAAAACCTTTCATAGAAAATCACACATCAATAAATTACGACCAGCAAATATTTGCAGCGACTAAACAGTTGTTTATATTAAAAGGTACGGAATACAGAAAAATATCTTGATATATTTACAATACAAAAAGTGTAAACAAGCCAAGAGAACGGAGGCGGATGTACACAGAAATGCCGAGATAAAATTGTTGGTCCTTTTTGATAAATAGGTCACGAAAGCAATGTCAAGTAACGCCGTGTTGGGGCGTTCCGAGACACTTCGCATGGACTTGAAACGTTTTGATAACTTGGAAAAAAATAAACAACTTTATTTAAAGAAACTGCCTCAACAACTTCATTGAAATATCTCTTAGAAGTGACATATTAATGTAACAAGGTACTGAAACAGTTTATTTTATTTTATTGGATGTAATAAATCCATTGGTGAGCAGCTAGAATATTTCAGTTATTTCAATATTGTAGAGTACGGCACTGTTCTCAAAGCACTTGCTCGATAATAAAATACTACAGACTATTTGTATAATAAAAAAAAAATACTATATTAGTTGATTTCTTAAGTTAATGCTACCACTGAAAAGAGGAAAAACAGAAGTTTTTCGTCTTTTCATAGAGGCACAGCTGAAAACTTCGTTTCTAAACCTTGTGTTGATGTAGATTCAGAAACAAGGAGTGGTAGTTACTTAAACATGGGTACCAAAACAACCCTTTACCCTTACTCAACACAAATAGGGCGGGATAGCAATCAGCTGACTCACGAAACATGCATTTTTCTTGCCAGCCAGTTCATCAAAAAGTGTTACATGGACGGAGATGAATGGGATGAATCAATATAATCGATTACTCGACGTACCGATTACAACTTAAATGTCATTCGAATCTTTGCAACTTTTTTTGCCATAAGTAGGTCACGGTCGGAACATTTCGAAGAGAGTTGGAAAAAATACAGTCCTCCCCTTCGAAGCGGAACATTTCGAAATTAAAACGTAGCTGTAGGCAAAACTAGGGCTTTCACTGAATAAGGATGTCATTATCCCAGCATACGAAATCCGAGAGGAAAAAAAAAATGTTTTCGGTGTGTTGTCGCAGTTGAAAAATTAGACGTTTTCCTTCTCAACACCGGCCTAATTGTGAAGATGGAATTAAACGAATTGTTTTCATAGCGGAAAGATTTAAATAATACTGATAATTAAGAAAAAATATGTTACATTTTATATTCAATGAAGTCATCATCTGCCTAGTTTTTTCCCAACTACGTTGGGGTCGGCTTCAAGTCTTACCGAGTGCCGAATACCAGTATTTTACGTGGAGCATCTGACCTTCACAACTCAGTTACTGGGTAACAAGATACGCCTTGTTAAGACTGGTTCTTAGACTTTCGGACTTCTGACTACTATATTTAACGAAGTAGGTAAAGTTTCTTATTACTGAAATAGTATCTTGAAACTAACTAATTTAGTCTCCATTGTTTTATCTATTGGAATGTGAGCATATTTTGTTAATTTTTAAGTACTTATATAACAATCTAATGATGCAAAAGTGTTCTATATACCAGCTTATTATTACACTACCCCAGCTTATTATTACAAACACAAGCCTGCAGAAACTCCCAGTACATTTATTCCCAAAGACTTCCCTTTGTATATCAAAAACCGATTCCAGGGTGCATTACCAAGTGGAAACGATGCATGTACTCCTGGACGTGTCCACTTAAGGCCGAATGCCTAGACTTCGCACGTGCGCGTCCATGGATTAAGGGATGTTAACCTCTCGTAGGACGTACTGAAGGCGACATGTGTCATGTTTGTACTTCGAAGTGGTTTATACAAATGTTTTTGTGTAATTGGGAAAATGGAGAAAGTAAGCAAGTAAATGACTTAATGCTTAAGATTTATATATAGAAGAATACTATATATAGAATTTGTTTGTGTTTAGTCAGGAAAGGCTTTGTTCACTACATATAAAGCTTCTTAAGGATATGGCCTACCTACGAGTAGCTAAGCCTAAAAAGTTTTACAACAAATGCATTTTCAGCGAATTACATAAACCTCTTAAGAATATTGATCACACATCCATAATAATATTTGACAGATAACAGCTGATCTGATATCATAAGCCCAGACAACTTGTTGGTATTTGAAATTCCCCACGTAGATACAGGTGGGACCGGACTAAAATAGGTTGATGCGATGCCTGCAAGCGAAGGGCTCAATTCACAGCTGTTTGTGAGTAATTGCCATTTATAGAGTAGGGTTTATTATACCCTTTCTATATTGAAATTGAGAGGATAATACAAAATACTTATATGTAATATTGAATCGTGGTAATGATAAGTAGCTAGTTTTTAGTGCTTGATGGTTTTTATGGTATTTTTAACGATTCTGTTGCTGGGGAGTTAGATGAGCCATTCCTTCCTCCTTGCTAAAACAAACAAGTGGAAAAGGCGGGTTTTTGTAAGGTCTTATATAATTTTGAAGTTCAATAAGTAATGATTTTCAGCCTAGTTTGAATAAATGATTTTTTATTTTGACTTACGTTTCTCGTCTTGGCACAAGCTAAAGGTGCGAGAATAGCCCGTGCTGAAAAGAGTAGTAAATCAGTAAAGTTGGTAGTGGGGATTATTGACCAGGGTGTGCAGGATCGAAAATGGGTAACCTTTTTAAATAAGGTATTTATTATTTTCCTGCAATGAATGATTTTGGAAGATGGAAATTCACTATGTAAAGAGTGTCCGTGGAGTTTCTTGCCCGTTCTTCTCCATAAGAACTTATTACGCTTTGGAATGAGAAGCTTTAGCTTTCTGACTGACCGACCCCTTGACAATTCAAATGTGCCTATAGTAAGTAATTGGTTAATTTGAAATAAATGCTTTGAGTTTGAGTCTGTTATGATTGATGATTTTGGTAACCGAAGGCATAGATACATGTCGGGACCCTGTCAAAAGGGTTACTAGTTCAATTAACAATATCCATAGGTAGAAATACTACTACTATGACTAAGCTTGGACTTTCCCTATGTGATCGAATCAGAACTGAAGAGATCCGCATCAGAACCAAGGTAACCGACATAGCCCGAAGAATTGCCAAACTTAAGTGGCAATGGGCAGGGCACATTGCTTGCAGAACAGATGACCGACGGGGCAAAAGGTTCTGGAGTTTCGACCGCGTATCGGAAGGCGTTGCTTTGGAAAGCCTCTCACAAGATGGAGAGGTGACCTTATGAAGGCCGCAGGAATCCGCTGGATGCGGGAAACACAGAACCGGTCGAAGTGACGGTGCTTGGGGGAGCCCTATGTCCAGCAGTGGACGTCTTTCAGCTGAAATGATGATGATGATAGCTGGACATGAACCTCTCATGATGCATGTTTTGATCGGCTTTTGTTTTTATGCCATATGTTTGGGCATGTGTTTTCAAGTCCCAAGATTTCCTAGGTCTTACGAAAAGTAAGTTCGTGCTAGATCCTTTAAGACGAACTTACGCTACGCTCACACTCGTAGCTTTAACTTACAGAATCAGTGTAGAGTTTTAAGTGTTACAGATGTGTGGTTTTAAGCGAAAAGATAAAGTCAGCGGCCATATTGTAACATTTTGTCTCACTCAGTCTAAATGAAAAACTTTTGAACGGTTATTTAACTCTGCGAGGTTTAGAAGGATTTAGATGACGTTTCAATGTAAGTTTGGCTTTGAATAATATATTTTAGTTTATTTAACGTGAATGATATTATGTTTTAATACCTTTGCACGACCTGTTGGATTAATTTCATCTGTCTGGCAGCTAAATCCGGTAAAATTTTAAGCACACTAAATAATTATGTTGGTAAATTTAATATGATGATTTCAACTTAAAACGTACCACAAAAAGCACTTTTAGAACTTATGCAATATCTAACAGAACAAGCACTGACCAAAGATTTGACACCTGCTGCTGCAGCGATAAAAATCGTTGCACCAAGTTCACACTCGGTTAATGGAAACCAAATATAATTTCCACAAAGCATCATATTATCACAAAGAAGGTACCCTTATTACAAACTCACACTACATTATAACAAGCACAATGACAAATATGCTCGTAGGAACACCAAATAGTGCTGTTTCAACTTACACCACATGCCAAAAAACTCAATAACCATAAGCAGCAGTGCAAAAAATCATTGCACGAAATCCACACTCTGTTAATGTGAAACAAAATATAATTCCCACAAAGCATATATTATCACAAGGCACCTTAATCGCACTTTAACATAACAAGCACAATGACAAACATACTCGTAGAAACACCAAACAGTGCTCTTTCAACTTACACTAGGTACATGCCAAAAAACTCGACACCCCTTCTAACCCTAAAGCTGCAGTACTAAAAATCGTTGCACCAAATCCACACTCGGTTAAGGCGTAACAAAATTCTCACGGCGCATGCATCGTAAATTTACAGTACACCGGAGGGTAAGTTGTGTACTTTACTGCGGTAAGCTTTTACGATATGGCTTAAGTAATAAGCTCAGCTCAGCTTAGCTTCCACGTGAGCGCTATAAAACTTCGCGTTTAAGTGTTATTGGGAGTCGTGGTGACATGTTAATAGTGATGTCCTTGAGACGCGGTTTTCGATCTAAGAGAACTCATTTCGGCTTTGTTCGATTCGTGTTTTCCTGTCGTTCTGTGAATAATTTTGAGGGTTGTAAAGTTTAGGATTTACTGTATTGTATATTTTAGAAGGCTGTCGATGGTTATTTAGATTTTCTGCTGTGGAATAGACCGACGTTTTTAATGTTAACCCGTTTCATTGAATAAGAATTGCTACCTCTTCTGAATTTACAATTTTTTTATTGTACAAATTAGCATCATAAGAGAAGAAGAGGGATCGTTAAAGAAGAATTATCTGTTTTGTAATATGACTAAGTTCTTATTAGCTAGTAGTAATACTAAATAGTTAAAGACCATTGTGGACCAATACATGACATCAAATGAGTTTATAGGTGAAAGAGACCAAAGTACCTATTAATGAAAAATTGTAGACGATAAAAATACACTGGGTTGATAAGTACATCACAAAAATATCAAGAAACTGTGTCTATAAGACTTTTTCTTGTAACTTGTACCATACGCTCGATTCACAGAACATCGACCGCGGTAAATACCTACCTAAACTATTGGATCACAAATTCTACGTTAAATAAAATAGCTGTTACTTAGCGTGATTACCCATTTCTACATAATTTCTATGGAAAAGTTGGATCCAGAATAATGTAATAAACATGGGGACTACCGACAGAAGTGAAACTTAAAATTGGTATTACGAGTAGCGCTATCTATATTCTACAGTTGAACACTGCGGCGCGCGGTGACGCAAATCTATAATTTTACCCCCTGCCACAAATCCGCTCAACGCGCCTAAAGCAGTTTTCACTTTAAAAAGGTTTCAGATGGCAAAAAATAAAATATCAAAGTAGCTTTAAATACTAGATCTTTTCTATTACCACACCGGTCTAAAACTGGACGATATAAACAGAGATCCTTTTTTTTTGCTTGGGAAATTAGCTTCTGCCGCTCTGGGCTCTTCTGCCTCCACGGGGACACGGGCTCCGCCCAAGCCGTCCCGACCTCCACCGAATGCTCCACCGTATCCTCCGGGCGATTCACACAATGATGACACATTCAGCCTACGTACCGCCACTCTCGTCTCTATATACTCAGAGCCTTCAAGATAGGTACAACAAAAATAGCCTACCGTATAAAAAAGTTACAAGGAAAAACTAGATAATAGTTACACCAAATGAAATACCATCCACAAAGTTTATTCGCTTTGGTGGCGTGTCACTTTAGTCCGTGCACTTAAACGGGCTATCCGTGGCCTCAAGTGTACTCGCTTACTTGTAACTTGATATTGAACACTACATACACTGGCGGCCAAGTTAAGTGGTAAAATCCTAAGGTTTTCGCATACAGTTTTAGAACTGTAGTGTGGTGTTTATTTAATCATGTTTTCCCTTGTTTCTGGTAAACAAAACAGATTAAAGTGAAAGGGCCAGGACAGCCCGCGAGATTCAAATTGTATTACCTTTTATGCAATGTACAGGTCGATATTAGATTTTATGTTCATCAATATATGATTTGCGACCATACATAATTTAGATAATTCAATCTGCCTAGCCTTTTCCCAACTATATTGGGGTAGGCTTCCAGTTTAACTGGATGCAGCTGAATACCAGTATTTTACATGGAGCGACTGCCTATCTGACCTCCACAACCCAGTAACTGGGTAATACGATACCCCTTGAGCGGTTGTCAGATTTTCGGGCTTCTGACGACCCGTAACGACTGTCGAAGACCCACGAATGACAGCCGGGACCAACGGCTTAACGTGCTTTCTGAGGCACGGAGGAGTCTCGCTATGTAAAGATGGTCACCCGTCCACTGACCAACCTCGGCAAGCATAGCTTAACCTGATGAATCGACCCGTGCGGCAGTTATAATTTAGCCACGAGCTCCTAATTTATATAATTATAATCATTGAAGTCATCAATACAACTCTCTCACCAACAGATTGTAAAAAAGTAAGAAAATTTGAATTTCGCGGGCTAGCTTGACGCATCCCCCTTACTAACAAGGTTGTGTCCAAATTGCTACTACTATGTTCATGGCCCGACATGGGTCAGTGTGTAAAGAATAATGTCGATCGCTCCATTCTCCTATAAAAGAGATCTATCGTAGTCCCCAGTTCGTAATGGAACGATGGACGTCATTCATAATCGTTAGCCAGGGTTGTGCGAGGCAGCGTTATGTGCAACTAGGAGAAATGGGTTACGTTGACACTCTTCGGCTATGACCATCTGTTACTTACGACATTTAAGAATTAGGGAATATAGTTTCTTAAACCTCGTGGCTACGTGTGTCCTAATGTGCCTTCAATTGTTTTTTTTTAGAATGACCCAATACAGAAATGTAGATAAGAATTCCGGATTCAAAATCTGTATTTACAGATAGAGGTTAGCGGTAAATATAGACCCGAAACCGGAAAGGGCAAGAATACCTAATTACATAAATGTTATGTAGAACATCACATGTGTCATTATGTTCAGCGGTTGCGAACGGAATACCTATTTAAATATCGGAATATTCATATCTCATTTAATAACAAGGCATGATAGGCAGCCCTATAAATATTTTCATAGGTCGTATTACGCATTATTTCCGTGGAATCCGATATTAATAAAATTATGTGCGTGGTTTTAGTACAATAATAATTAATCTTCAATAATCGAGAACGCGGTGTTGTTGGATTCGCCTTTCTGTGAAAAGGGGCTTTTTAATTAAGGCTTCACTGTAGAAATGGAAATGTATCGCTATATTGTTTCAGTGTATGATGGGATATCGTGTGTTTGCTTGCTTGTAAACTCCTTCAACTTTTGTTAACACTCATTTTACTGCGCTAGCCTTACATCTATTTTTTTAATGTTTGTTTCATGAATTATTAGTAAAAACACGTGTTTGGCTGTTTGTGTATGTAAGTTTAAATGTTTGTAAACGCACCCACATTACAGGAGAAATTCCTAGTGTAGGCAATGTTTAAATAAATAAAAAAAATCGTGTAAGTTATCTTAAACCAGTGATAATAATGAGGAGATCACTTCATGTATTTAATTACGTAACATAAATATCGAAAAAAAATATTGAATATACAGTGGATTTTATAATATATATATATATATATTTTAAATTTTCAAGATTTCACCCACTTAACTTTATACGATTTCCAAATCGACCAAATACTGTGACGGCAGTTCGAAGGGGCGTGAAAGAAAAAAACCTTAGCCAATATCGCACAACCTTCAACTGAAAACGAGCTACTAAAGATAAGGATCGTTATGTAAAACCAGCTATTTAGCTGCAACCTCAGTTTGCGCTGATTAAACCGCTAGAGCTTAGATGAGATAGCAAAAATCCAATTGCATTCCTACAAAGACAAGGTGAAGATAATTTCGAAGAAACTACTCTCGAAAAAAAAGTAGGTAGTTAAGCTAACAATAAGTATAAAAAAAGTATAATTTCTTGAAGTGCGAAGACAAAAAGTCTGATTTTTTGTTAAAAATGTAGGTTAAAGAAGAAAAATATTTTTTTGTTTGTTTTTACAGAGATAAATGTTTTGTATTTTTTTTTACAGCGAATTAGAGGTTCTTTAACAAGCTTTTTTCTAGAAAACACAAAACAAGGAAAGTAAAAAAAATAACTTATTTTACCTTATCTAAGAAGTGATGAAAGATTTGTAGCAGAATTGTTAGTACTAAATCAAACAACTTCAATGAAAATAAGGTCATAATTCGATAACGTTTTACATTAAGGACAACCAAAATTAGTACAAAAACAATGTATCTAGCACATGGAAGCAATTACACTTTATCTACAATTCACTTTGATCATTACGCGGTACAAATGGGGCCAAGTTAATGGCTCACTTCATGCTGCAGTAATAAATATTTTATTTTTGTTTCACTTCCCGCTCCTGGCGATTGCTAGCCTCAAAAATATTAATGTAAATGGTAGCTTCAATGTGGGTATATTATTTAGGCAGGTATTCGTATGATGTGTATAGTAAACAGGACGAGTTTCATACATACCTACTATAATATACTACCTATGTGTGTGTATATTCATCATTGATGCAATCAAAAATATATATACTTGCTTATATCGTAAATGAAAGTCCCTGACGTAAAAATGTATTCCAAAATTATAAACAGCATTAATCATTTAAAAAAAAACATCCAACAAAATGCTATCAAGGCTGTCTACGTACATACTTAATTAATTAAATTGTCTAAATTTAATTTTAAGTACTGAAATAACATCGCAAGTTTTCATAAGTATCTTAGCACAGACATGACGAATGTGAAAATTTTCGCTAAAACAAAATGACAAGCGAAACAATTTCAAGAATAATAAGACTGAATTATAATTTGACACCTTCATCGTCTTAAAATAATTTCGTTTAAGTTGAAAAGACTTTCAAATAAACAGTTTTACGTATAAATTATTTCTAAATAGGAATGGCTAATACATTTCAGAAAGATATCAGAACTAAATGAAAATTGTTGAGAAGATTGTTTCATAAAATGAATCTATTTTAAGCTCTCATTTGTAAATATGAATATTTTATTACCAACACCGAAGAGTTTTTTTAAAAATGATTTATCAATAAAAGGATTGTAGGTAACTACAACCCAAATTACAATGAATTTTATATTTAATGAAAGCATGAATTTATTATTACAGTGTCTGGCTGATAGGAGCCCAATTACATAAAATATCACTGTTATATAAAAAAAGAATTGAATAACAGATCAATTCCGTAATTGGTTTTAAATGTGCGTGAGATTTAGTTAAATCGACATGTCTGTGAAAGTGATCAAGTTTATCGCGCCGGCACTGTAATCGTTATTGTTAACGACTGTTTATCGTATACAACTAGCATTTAATATGGCTAATGGGTTTAAATGTAATCTCTAGTAATTAATGTATATTTTAAATGGCATTGATCCTATTTTTTGCCAGCATGCTAGAACAGAGTTGAAACACGTTTTTTGTGTCGTGGTACTTTACATAAAACTTACCTTGTTTATTATTTTGCCAATATATTATCTGAGTATATAAACGTATTTGTCTACATTTTAGACTGAACGGAATTAGAAAAAATATTTTACAAACAAAATATTAATGAATTTTGAGTCTAAAACAGTACCAATGCATTAACTTTTGATAAATTCCACGAAAACGACTTCCGTAAAGAAGTCTTCAAGATGGTCAAAGAAACAATTGTATTTCAATTATACCCTCCGAAATCCGAAGCTCAAGCGGCCCCTCTAGCAACGGGTTCCTTAAATAAACAAATGCCAAAAATCTTAACAGGCCTTTAGAAATTCCGTCCGATGCCCAAATTCTTGATGGACGGTGACAGTCCTTGCTATCCCTAGAGAAACCACTTAATCCCGTCTGAAATAATAACTGAAACCCCTTACAGGTTGCGAACTATAGTAAATACAAGGTCGTGTACGTACGAACTTACTGTGGAAACCGGTTTTTTTCTCTTTGTAAATGGACAGTAGATTTTTATGTAAATTAAGAATGAATTGTCACCTAGAATATTTATTGACGTACCCCTTGACATCATAACTAGAATTTCCTAAAACGTCGCTGCGTTATGTAAAAGATTTGTCTATTCTTGTGATATAATCCTACAGTCACGTCTACGAAAAGCGTAGAGCTGCTACGATATTCGTAGCAGAAACTAACTTCGTAGACTCTGATAGTTCGATTTTCACGCATTCGTAAGTAAAAGCTTTGAGTGGACTTCGTGAATAGGCACAAAAAAGCGTAGCGTGGGATTTTTCGAAGGACCGACAGTCGACCTTATGCCCAAATCTGTCCACTAGGTTTTCCATTCTTTGAATGGGTCTACGGGACTACGCCCATGAAAGGCTGAGTTATGCTCCATCATGCTTCACGCATTTCAGATCCCATTATTCGGAATCTCAAAGCACAAGTAACTTAAAATTCAGTTATAAACAACACACTACACACATACAAATAGGACGTAAAGCGAAGTTGAACAAGTTTAAGCTGACGAGCCGCGCACGCACGCAAAGTTGTTACTTTATTATTTTAAGTCGTGTTTAAGACACACTGCCGTGATAAGTGACGCGCATGTGGGATTATTATTGTTATTACTTGCGTCAAGATATCGGGATGTTGAAGTTAAGAAAGGATTAAGTCTATTTAGAGAAATGTTGCGTTCCTTAAATATAATGTTACGTTTTGTTTACATGACTCACCGAAAAATCATTCATAAATATATTCTTACTAAGGCTTATTGGTCGATTCGCACAAATTTACTCGCGGGAGAATCGTCACTTTAAAATAATAGATATTGTTTTTTCTATATGCGACTCGAAGTTAATTTATTTGTGGGTGAATCGACCGGAAATACGTATTAGGAAACTGGCACATTTTGAAATTTATAAAATAAAATAATTTGCAAATATTGTAGGTTCTAGTTTTTTTTTAAACTTTATTGCATAAAAAAATCCAGTCACCGATATTATATGTATTATGTTTTTTTTTTTTAATGATAGCATATAAATCCCGAAAAACAAAAGACATCATGTAATAACTCATTCAAACGAGAACATAAACTTACCATAATTATTTCACCTATTTGCCGACGGTTAATAAACTACCCAACGTCGGAAAGTCACCCGCATACGAAGTGTGTCGCCACAATAACATAATTAGACCCAGTAATGAGCTAATGTCTCGAATATTCCGCGCAAAATTTGTTTTGAAAGTCATTACGGCTTACTGGGTGTCAGTTTGTCTCGGCTTAAACGCTCTTCTATGACAAATTGTGTTGGAATCGTGTCACCGATTGCCGACGATCGATATGCTTTGAGGTTGCTTCGTTCCTGGTAGAAAAAAATTGTGGTTGCAGGGATTCATTTAAGTTAGGTATTATATAACTAGACGTTGCTTAACTTGACGTTAGTGAAAACGAGCAGAAGACTGATTATATTTATGCCTTGATAGAGGTAGACACTGAAAATAATATTGATTGACTAACGTCGTTCATTTTTGAGCGGCCCTTGATTTAAGATGAGCACTGTATACTATTGTAGTCATGACGTTCTTGCTATTTGATTAAACTAGAATAAAACCGAATTCATTTTAAGCAGTGATGGCCCAGCGGTAACGCCCCGACTTACGAATTGTAGGCAGGCGCTTTACTTTGTGTAATAGTAGATTTTACAACAAGTGCACAAAACGAACCATTTTTATCCGAGACTTAGCAGCCCGAGACGAAGGCGAGGGCTGATAGTAATGTCGAGGATAAAATGGTTTTGTGGACGAATTATGAACTTTTTCTGAATTTTACGACATTGATATTAGGCTTGGGCTGCGATACAGCCTACTATTAAATTAATTTTGTACTAATAATTTTCTTAAATTAATTAAATAACGTACCGTACTTGAATTTAAATTTTAATATCTTTTATGTCTTAAAAAACACGCAAATAAATTAAAGTAATATTATAAAATAACAAATTATATCTATGAACTTCTTATTGTGTTCAGCTGTATGGCTTATTTTCTTTGCCTTAATATACATAGATACATTTATGAGTAGATTTTTTAACGCACTTGTGCACAAAATTCGATTTTGTGCAGCCTATATCCTGCACAAATAAGCACTTTCAGAGCATGAGAAGTGGAAATAATTTTATCACCACTGCTCTCAAACGGTGAAGGAAAACATCGTGAGGAAACCGGAAGACTTGTGACATCTATCAACCCGCACTGGAACCACGTGGTAGATTACAGCCCACTCCCTATTGAAGAGGCCTGCGTCCCAGCAGTGGGAATATTATAGGCTGATTATGCAATATGGACTGTGCCTTTTATCTGGTTGAAACTAGAGACCACAATCAATGTAGTGCCCTAAATTCATCCATCACTACGTACCGTAACATATAACGTTAAGCTATTTATAGCCAAAACGATTAATTATGAAATGCCTACATGTAACATTTATACCTATATCCATTAATATACAGTATTGCCTGTAGTAGGGCACACGTTTTGGGAGTAGCCCGCATCGCATTGTTCGTCGGACGGCAATTGTCAGACCATAATTTTGTATGAATTATCGCGTACGGGAGATGGACCGGAATGGATCGCAGGCGGCCGGAATTTTTGGTAATATCCGACAAATTTCAAACGGCTTTCACTTGACGTTGTTGCTCATGTCATCTGTGAATTTACTGGTAAATATAGGCTACTGAATGCACAGAGCTGTAAATCTATTTAGCTTCATACAAAAATTAACATGCATGCAAGAAAAAAACAAGAAACCCAATTCTGAAATAATAAAAAAGACCGTAGAAACAACGGACTTAATTTAGCTTAAAATAGTGACACATTTTTGTACAAGCGCCCAGAGCAAGATTTTAATTCGGACAACCGACTGTCCGACGTTATCGCCGTCCAACTGTTTGAACAAAAAAAAATCTAGTAAATTCTGGGCGAATTCGGGATACAGAAACACGAGTAGCATTAGTGAGGGGACGTTTCGGACATGCGGCGATACGTCCGGACAGTTTTGATAAACGCCCCGCAGCATCGGTACGGGGATTTTTTTAAATATACGAGTACGTCCGTGCTATGGTGGACTTCTTATTTTTTTACGCTCTCTTTTCACGGTGGGATTCTAGGAAAGACAAAAACTGGAGGCCGGTTCTGCCCGTTGAAGGTACGTTCTGAACAAATTAAAGTTAAATTAAATTATTTATTACGTATGTCATGCTCACTTAATGTCTCGCTGATGGTGGCGAGTGTGTTGGATCATTCGGTTCCCTACAAAATGGTTGAGCTGGATGGTGCTGATCCACGCGTCATGTCCGTGAACGGGCGCCGTCAGTTGAGACTGGTCATCTCTTATCTGCCAGGGCTTATTTTTAATCTTATATATTTAATCGTTTTTGATTTTTATATTTTTTTACATTGATCTCACATCTAGAAGCAACAAGAGTAATGTATCCAGGATTTAATCAGTAATTTCTATATTTAAAAGAGTGTCCTTGGAGTATCTTGCCCGTTCTTCTCCATAGAGATCTACGTTTTGGAATGGGCAACTAGCTCCAACTTTCTGAATAACTGACTGACTCTTTGACAGTTCAAAAGTGCCTGTAAATGGTTTAATTGAAATAAATGCTTAGTTGAGTTTGAGTTATTAGGAATGAGAGGCAACGACCACTGCTGGCAAGATATCCCAAAAGGTATAACATAAAATGCAGAGCTACAAAACAAATTGATAGCATTCTGTTTTTATGTTGCAATTACTTATAACTACAAAATCATGAAATACCTACCACAAATTAATAAGAAATGAACCCCATGTAATGAATCTGTATCCAACTACGGAGCAATATTTTTTGTCTTTTTTCGTCATGAATCGTGCTGAATGAAATAAATGTTGCTATAAAGAAACCAATTTTATTGTAGTTCCGCGTTTCTATATTAACTGTGCGATGGACAGAAGTATAAACAGAATCCATTTTAAACAAGGTCTGCATTGAATACAGCTCGCTTCGGTCCATTACTCTTAATCAATGCCGCAACAATAGTTCAGATTTAGAGGTCTTATCCTGACTGAATGAGAAGCACATTTGTTTCTTTAAAACTTGTGAGACTGTACGACATCACAAATCAACCGTGTTGTAGCAAAGGTCAGGGCACGCAAGAATTGTTAATGTTCGCGCTCTCCTTTTCTTTAACGTTATATACAATCATGGATCCATTAGTAACCATTAAAGTCATATTTCTAACTTTATTGCACATATCCTTAGGCATCAGCCCAGGACTAGAACTCTTCAGTTTTATGATAACAAACCTAATCGTGGATAAATAAGCTTACTAAAAATCATTTAACAAACAGTATAGTATGAAAGTGCCCAGCTCACTATCATTTTCTTGAAATATCAAGCGACACTATTGAATTTGATTTGATTGAAAATGAAAATCCCTGAACTGTGTTGAACGTGACTTCTCAATTCGAAGTATTATTTTGTATTTGTCACACTTTCGACGCGGTTCTTCACTTATTGATCCCTACTTTAAGCTCTTGCATTCATGAATGCGTCTTTAAGTACTCACATTTGTAACTGTCACCACGATTGGTCATCATACATTTTTTGTCCAGTTCGTGTCACTCCTTTATACGGATTATAAGCTTTCGAACTTTACATAATTCATGTACTGATATGGATGGGTATGTCATACGATTAATGTTCTCCTCGAGTTTTTCTTATGTAATTTTTATGCAAGGCCCTTCACCGACCTTAATTGAGTGCATCATATTAGGAGTTTGTTTCGTAACTGTGCAATGATGCATTGTTTATTTTTATGATTGAATATTTTTATTACAATAACTTACCTACATCTCTTGTGGGCAAAATCGATTAAGGTTTTAATAAACCCAACAATAGCAACAAAGATAATCCTTTTTAATAAATTATTTGTGTAGTTGTATATGATCTTCAACACAAAGTACCTATACGAAGATTAAAAATTGATTAAATCCTAACTACGATTACATTGTAGAACCCACATTAGGCGCATAACAATACGTTCGCGCCAAAAGGGCGGCCATTTTGTCGTATCCCAAATCCCTCTCCACCGCCGGGTTCAAGCATGTGTGATCGTCTCAACGCAAGGGCTAGGAACAGTGATTGACAGCACACGCGTTGCTCCGGCTAATCTCTAGTGTCACAGCCTGCAGATTGCCGACACCAGAGCCCTGTGACACAAACCATTTTCACAAGACCTTCCCACCCCCTCCCACATCACCCAGAAACGTTGACTTCGGACTAAATGACGTGTGTTACAGAGGTCATGCTAAATTTGTCATGCAAGAACCTCATATCTTGTGCAAGTTTAAATAGATCTTGTTGGTCTTAATTTAGTTTACAGCTAACTGACCGATTGGTAAAAGATATCGATAACAGAGTTCAATGTAATTCCGATATTGATCACCAAATTACATATAAATAATTCCAGCAATTTGAATAATTATTTGGACTAATTATTTGAACTAATTATTTGCACTAATTATTTGGACTAATTATTAGGACTAATTAGTTTGTAATAGTGTCCAGTATAGGTGCTGTAGTCAAAGGGCGAGGAACTTTAAGTATGTTAATACATACTCAAATAAAAATAATGTACCGAGGTACATTATTTTATTCCATGTTACATTTTAACAACACTGGTTTTCTAACAATGATGCCAAAAAAATAAATCTTTTTTCTGCTATCTCATCTGATTCTTATCTTTATTCGTTCTAATTTCAGATAACGTACCTATTCGAATAATTGAAATTACTTATCGAGCCGAAGCACCACATTACAATCGAGTTATTCTAAGATGGGCGTCAAACGAAGGCCATTAGGCCATTTGTCAACCGCCACCGTCAACAGGATGTCAACGAGAACGAGATGACGGTGCCGAAGTAAAGATACATACATTTACTATGGCCGCGGGTCAACCGCACGTCCGTTACCCAAGCGCCGGGATCCCGGCCCCCGAATTTTCGAGTACCTAGTTCGGCGCGACCGCTAGAACTCAGCCCGCAATTGTGACGGGCCGAGCGATGTGCCGGCAATACAAAACACGTTTGATCTTGTCCACACACTGCCGTCGCACCGGCGGCGCCGCCGTTCGCTCGACTTTTGTTTTATCTATCCTAACATACTGAACCTCCTAGTTCGGTCGTGGTGGACCAACGATCGCCGTCGCCGGAACGTTACGTTCGATTCGAATAATCTCGTTTCTCGTTGACGTTCCGTTGACGTGGCGGTGGACAAACGGCCTTAGGCGTCTAGCAAATTTCCTGGAAAATGGCAATATCTGTTCATTCCTTTAACTAAGAACAATCGATTATCATTTATTTGGCTGATTATAAAACAATACGAAGTTGACGGCATTCTTATGAGTTAGATTGTAGTAGGTATTTACTCTTTAAATTAATTATTTATTAATATATTATATTATATATTTATTTATTTATGGTTTTAATTTATTTCCCATCAGAAGATGGCGCCACGATTACTAAATATTTTAAAGATCGCCAGTCGCGGAGTTCATTGTCAACATTTACCGCTACTCTCCAATAGATGGCGTTACTTGTCACAATTTCGTTTCAGTCCTTGTTAATAAAATATCGCTTTTGCGTTGTACAACGCAAAATCGATATTTTAGTACATATATAATTTAAATTAGAGATGATATATTTGTAACATTCGTTCTAGCTTATGATGATGTATTAAAATAAAAAATAAAATAAAAAGTCTTAACCAACTTCCGCAGACGCGTAACCGATACTCTTTCATTCATACTTTTTTGTCCATCCAGCCCAATTTAATTCTTATATCCGAGAATAATCGTCAAAGACGCCGTTCGAACGAACTAAAGACGTTAGTGCAGTTGAAAAAAAGTCGTTTACAGCTACGTTTATAGTGTTATGATGCGTTTATTATTATTATAGCCCTTATTGTGAGAATTCTATCTACGTGAAGTGGGAATTGGGAAGTTTTTTCGTTTTATCACCGTTTCGAATGAATGTTATGTTATTTGGGATTTCACTGTTGCGTCAGTTTTGTTGTGAATGAGAGTAGGTACTGTTATAGCAGCACTTCCATTGTAATAACATAAAAATAACATGGGAAAGTTAAAGCCAAAGATTGATACACGAAAGCTAGCTCGTGTGAGTTTGTATTTGCAGCCCACACCACGGTCTGATGACGAAGAGCTTTAAAAAACAATTCAAGAGATTCTAATTAGGCGGCTAGGTCAAAACTCAAGAGTTTGGTGTAAAGACCTATCTTCCTCGCATGACCTAGCATGGATGGAACGTTAATTTTTCTGCTAGTTGATATAGGTAGCCGAACATCATTCAAATTAGCATTCGGGTTATAGGACGTGATAATCTAATCTATCAAAAAACATGCCAACAAAACGCTTTTCGAATCTCTTTTATAGGTTTTTCACATCCACAATAAAATTGTATTATCAATATAGAAAGCGAACACATATGGTAATGAGTTATCCATTCATGGAGCCTATCGTCACGGAAAATTGAAAAATAGTAGAGTACGCTTTTATACGATTCATGTATTCATAGAAACACATGTACCTCGCACCGACGTGTGAACAGTAATATCTTAGTTTTATTTCCTCAAGAATCTACATAACTACATCGCCTATTTTCTGGTACTTCCAAACTGATTCTTGAATGAGGATAATGTGAGGAGAAAGTTTTAAGTAAGAGCTGGGATGTAATAAATATTCAATTTCAACGCTAAATACGGAGAACAAACTACATAATTAAAGTACCTTAGAGTTCCCAGGTTAGTTAGATGAGTTTATCTACTATCCTAACTTATATAATAAATGCGAAAGTAAATTTGTTTGTTACCCTTTTACGCTGAAACGACTGAACAGATTAGAATAAAATTTGGCACATGGGTAGGCCATAACCTGAATTAGAACATAGAATACTTGTTATCTCAACATTCATACGGGATCGAGAATTATTCGGGTTAAACCGCGGGGCGCAACTAGTATTTTCATAACAGCGAAAGCACATTTAAACGTACAGAATGATGAGTTAAATATCACACTTGTAAATTCAGCTATCACATTTG
The DNA here is from genome assembly GCA_963853775.1 of Xanthia togata. NCBI lineage: Eukaryota > Metazoa > Arthropoda > Insecta > Lepidoptera > Noctuidae > Xanthia > Xanthia togata. Next base: position 22,550,672 of record OY970794.1, on the reverse strand, counting down.
TTGATTGTTTAATATAGGCCGCAGAACTTGTAGCCACCCAAGTGTCATCGTCATCACTGTTACGCCCAAATCACTTGAGACCACCTACATGATCATTGTTGTCAACTTTATCCCGGTATGTGACAGGTTGATGTGTCACCTTTACATATTATACTAACTACTTGTTTATAATTAATCGTATCAATATGCATAGGCGAAGCTTCATCAAACCTGGTTAAGAAGTAGGCAGATGAGTACATGTACATCCCAATTTCACCAGTTATTAATAAGTCTCATATCCTCATTAGTATCTCATCGTCTCATATCTCATAATCTCATTAAGAGGTTGCAAGAATATATCTACTGTTATTAACGTGGATGCAGAAGGCAATATAATTTATGCTTACTTAGAATAATGTAGATTTCTTAGTAAAAAAGAAAACCTACTGTACAAACAATGAAGTGTGGGCTCTTTTAAGTAAAAGAGGGATAAGTTGTTCTAGATATAAAAACAAAACTATTTACTCAGCAAAATTAATTTTATTCTAGTACTTAGACAACTTTCTATATCAGCATTAGTTATGAGATCTAAAATGAAATAGGTCAGGGATTCCGCAGCTGGCATCGAGATTGCACAGTTCTGACATACTGTCCAAGATGCTAACGCACTAAATTAGAACAAGAATAATATACCAACATGTATGAAATTATTATGTTTCAAAAAACGTTCTGAGTGAAAAAAAAGCATGTGAAATAAAACAGCTGTCTATCTCCCACTAGAGAAGTAGAATCATCATAGGTTGACTGTTTATAATTGGGTAAACTAAGTGTCTTACTTTAATTGTCTCATCCATCAATCTATTTTGGGCTGCTCATTTATAATTTTGTAACTGCGGGTCGTAATAATTTCCATGACTCGCATGTCTATCAATACAATGCGTCCGATAAAGTACAAATCTTTGAACAAAATATTGCTACTGTATGTCGTTGGGAGCTAATCCAAATCACTCGTTGAACTTGGAGTTCCAGCTCCTGTGAAAGGGAAACAAAAACAATTTATGCTCCCAAATTATTGGCCCCTACAAATGTGTTCAATGGACATTTAATTAGTCAACGATTTATCTGTAAAGCTCCTAATACCAATGAATCCAAGATGGCGGGTAATCCTACTTGGTGATAATTAAAGCCCTGGAGACGATCGGGAATTCTACGAGCTAGCGGAAATTATCACACACAGACAGCGGTAATAAACTGAAGTTTGAACAACATATGTTCAGTGATAATTAATTGAAAGGCGGATCAAATTATAGAAGCTGAAGATGCAAGGACTCGGAAGAACTATAAAATAGATTATGTTAAGCCTCTATTCATCTATTGTAGGTAAATATATACCAAAATAGTTCCAAAAAGTCTAAAGATATATCTATGAAAAGCTTTAGAAAAAAATTGACCACATCGACTTGTTTATTTATACTTGATACTAGGCCCTTTTTATACTCAATCAACATTTACATACGTATTTGACGAAGGTAGTTTGAAGTTATCAACGTTGTGTAATGGAAGCTATTAAACCAATATTATGACATTTATATGTGAGGATGTTATTAGAGATGTTGTAAGCTCGTAAGAGGTTGCACAGGTAATTAAGATCGATGTTACAACATCAAAATATTGTGTAATAATATGCTAAAATTTTACAGAAAACACTTCTGAAACTGAAACAAGTGAATCACACAGCCATAAAGATAAAACGTATCCTCAATAACAATAACGAACTAAAAAAACAAACCCAATCACCGGTAGCGAACAATGTAATCGATGAAGATGCATCCAATTTAAAACAGGAAAGAAAACAACAAAAGCCGGATGATGATGCAGTTTTACACGCGACACATTCGAACAAAAACCTGTCCCGTGGAGATCACAAAACGAAAACAAAATAAGAATAAGAATAGAAGAGATGTAAATTACGTAAAAACTGAATACAAACGGGCGGGTCCAACTATCTTTTGATAGTATAATGGGGACGTTCGTTCGTGCCGCGGATGAAGTTGAACGGATCGCGCGGGTGGTCCAGTGCGGTCGGACTATTTAAATATTACTTTTTTATTATTTGCCAGCACTATTTGGTGATTTATGTTGGTTTAACACGAAGGTGTTTGGGTAACATAAGTGTGATTTGTTTGCTCTTTATTGACTATCGATTTCAAAATGCCCAAAAAGAGAAATATGTCTTAATTTTTTTGTAGTTTTGGATGAGTTATTAACGTTAACTTTGAGGTTTTACTAAAGTAGATGATGAACGAGTTATTGATAGCCATAAACATTACAAAGATAATAAAGTAGAATTGAATTCATGATAAAAACTATCAAACGTCAAACAACACAAAATTCACACAAAAATACATAAAGGAATCGCTTCGTCCAACATGATCATATATAATTCAAGCAAACTGATTCATATGAACTCTCTTGGAACTGTTGACCAGTTTAACTATGTTTATATATACTTTACTGATAAAATTGTCATAAACATATTCATACGAACATGTTTAACATTAAGCGATTGGAGGAAGACTCTTTGCAAGGGGTTTTTTGTTTGCTATGTTGACATTTTATGTTACATGTTTTTGAATCGGCCTTTTATTTTTTTAGACCTTCATTGTGTTACCAATAAAGCCATGAAAATAAACAAACAAATCAATTAATGCAATGCCAGTTCACTTACTTTTAATAATGTAAATATGAGCTTCTGTTCAATCAGAAAGTAATTGACTATGATAAAAGTGTTCTCATAAGTTTCCATAAACATCATTATGTCGTGCATCAAGCAATTCTTTCATTAAATCAATTACTGTCCAAGCATTCCTCAAATCATTTCCAATGATTTCACAACAAGCCATCCTGTTTGTACCATCGTTTGCCCTTTCGTCTTAATTGGACAAATCATTACCAATTTAACTGGTACTTCGTGTTCGTGCTCATATCTTAACAAAATAAAGCTGTTGACTCAACAATCGTTAGTAGTTATCTTATTGGATTTAATAAATTCTCAAAGTTCATCCTTTTCGGTTCAATGTTTAAGTGTTCTGTAACAGCCAGTTCATCTATGATAAGAATGCCTATGCTTCCGTTTTATCTATCACTCTTCGAATTAGGCGCAACTTTTTAGTATTTCTGACATTTCAAGAATTCATTAGAATTTACTCAGAAATGTGTACATAATTGCGGTTCTTTGCGGACTTTGGCAAATTCTTGAGATTTTCTTTATCATTAAGTAGTTACATGATTATGAATAATCATGGATTGTTTTACACATGTTGCATTATTTCACTCGAATTCATTGTAGGATCTTTCACTTGTTATATTTTAATATTTGTTTTCATTTAGCAAACTGGTAGTACTTGTTTGTTTATTTTTTGATTATGAAATTCAATCAGAACTTCCCTTTCAGAAATATTAAATTATGAAATTTCCAAAACATCAAAAACTCGTGTAATCCTTACTTTGAACTTGCAGTTTAACTAAATAATAAACGAAACTCATCTCAAATTTAATTAAAAACTCACTGGAAAGCCCAGCTATTATAATCACAAAGTTTAAATTTAATGTTTACATTATGCAAACCTAATTCCCTACCCACTCGAGAAATTGAAAGAGAATCTTAATATGAAACGAATTTATAACACTTTAATAGTTACGTGACGCAAGTCGCCGCATAGCCGCTGAAAATGCTGAAATGCCGCAACGCACGTCCCATTACACGCGAATAAAGCCAACGCTAACCGCAGCTCGAACGAGGCAATTTACGAATTTCCGCCCAATTCAGCATTAACAAGAACCAAACATAACCAAAACACAAACTTACGTTGATCGAAGAAGCAGCGGTCCAAACCATTCATAACGTTGTAAACAACCTCATAGTGCACTCAAAACACCAATTTTATGCGTTTACGTTCACAGCTTGCACTAGTGACGTCACACTCAAAACAAATCACAACGTATTCGTTCCCACTACGGTTAACACAACGTCGGGGCGGGTTCGGTTTAGGGTAAGTTTATAGGACGTGTTGCCCATGCGGCGGTCGGCGCGCGACTGGTGTGCGCGGCGCAAGGAGCAAGGGGCGCGGGGTCGGGGGGGTGGAGCGGGAGGGGGTGCGTGCGTTCGGAATTCACTTCCCACGTGCTAGCCACCCGTCCTTTTCTTGCGGGACGGGTTAGCTTTTTAAAAGCGGCGAAGCAGGGCCCGTCGACGCATCGATACGGCCGGAGGCGACGTTTAGCTGTAACCTTGTTTATATGCACTGCAGCTAATAATAACGCGAATAGCAGTGAGCGTTTGTTGTTATTTTTTTTTATATGAGCTAAGTAACATTGTGCGTTAGTTGAGTGGCCAGTTGAGTTTGTTTATTCGAGTTTCCGATACTCTCGTTCCGTTTTCGTGTTTCCTGTTTGGTGTTGAATGAGTGTTGTTATTGTTTTATATTCGATTATATTGTTGTTCTTTTTCATTCTCGAATTAACTTTTACTTTTTTATCTCTTTTTGGTTAATGAAGCATTGCTGTACCTACATATTTTAATGGGTTACTCGGTATGTCTGTCATGTTAATGTTTTTAAACGGAATTTTGAGATTATTTCTACCATAAAATATGTAGAGCGGTTAACAAGAATTGTATCATGCTCTAAGAATTCTTAGATAAGCTCCAAGTTGGGACCAAAAAATGTAGTTAATGTGGATTGAAAATATTAGGGTTCTGTATCAATCGATTTATTATTTTTGAACCGACAACATGTAAAAAACCTGCAATAAAAAGATTTTTGAACTCAGTATCTAATTTTAGCAGCAAATCTTTCTGCATGTGCGTAATTGTTATTGAACGCCTTTTTTAATTTGGTATAAACCTAGACTGCTCCTCTTCCTACTTTGTTTTATAACTATCATCCACAGATTTAATTAATTGACGTTGTACAACACATTTCTTTTTGACTTCTTTAATAAATTCTTAAATCAATGAGCTACTGACGGATTGCCCACAACAAACGACCCATTTCCAGTAAACAACGCGCGTGGGTAGCAGCTGATAAATTTCACCTTTTTTAAATTCCAAGATCAGCATTAAGATTTGAGGAACCCTAAAAATAGTTAATGCATTTCTTAGAGCTGTTCTGGTGGGCTGCTACTCGTAGACTCCTTATCGACTTGTCATTCAACAAGGGTTTTTAGTTTTTTACTACTATTTAGTCCAGTGATGAAAGGGGAGACTGACGGGTTAAAGACAAAATGGGTGATGGATTTCGGTTGTGCATTACGCATGCATAACGTATGTTAATGAAAACGCGACGTATTCTTGTCGTGATAAAAAAATAAGTGCACTTCGTATAGAAATGTTGATGTGTTTGTTCGTTTTTTTGACTGAAGGTTTCAACGGGCCGTAAATAGTAAACGCGTGAGCGTCAATCATAGCTCGTTCAGCCTGCTCCGACACAAGTACTATTGTAACTGCTGTCTCAATTTATGTATGAAACAATGTTTCAGTTGAAATAAATATTTTTCTTTTTTTTAATGATTTTGCTTTTCCAATTTTGTTGCTTATTAAAAACATATTATATACATAAAATATATTATATCCTGTGACAATATGGACATGTTACATATTCTAATGTGTAGCATGGTCTGAAATAAAGATTTATTTGATTATTAAGTTAGTCCCCATTTGTGTTCAGACGTTTTTAGATCGGATGGAGGGAGACATATGGAAATAGCCAGCGAAAAATGATCTAAGACTACACTTACATCTACTTTTACAAGTTGCGTCTCCAACCTCAATTAATTTAGTTTAGAAAACGGATTAATTTTATTGAGGTTAGAGATCATGTAGGTACAATCAGAAATTTATCAATTTTAATAAAAATGGAATAAAAATATTTCCTAGAATAAAAAAAGGTTGCAGTTAAAAGAAAAAATTTAAAACGCAGATTTATCTTCGGTTTCAATTCTGCTTAGTAATAAGGTTAGGTAAAAAAGAAAACATAAAAATTGCATAAAAACGCAAAAGTACCAACTTTTTACTTAAACAGAGCACCCAGTAATAATATCTATCAGCTGATACAAAAGTTAAAAGCTAAAGTTTTGATTAAACAAGCAAACAAAAATTCACATTTAGTAGTTGAGTATTTAAAATTGAATACTTATCTTTATAGATGTTACGATTAAAATGAATGATTTACAATGAAATTTTGAGTGGGCGAAAGAAAAGCATCATTTGAATTACTTACTGATGAAATGGATAGCGTTTTAAAACTTTGTTATAATTTAGACAGTGGGCAGGTCATATGATGAGGAGTAACAAAGATAAATGGCCTAAGGACGTAACCGAATGGTGTCCAAGACAAAATAAAAGAAAGAAAGGGAGGCAACGTCTTAGATGGGAGGACGATAATTAAGAAAATAGCTGGTGTTGCTTGGAAGAGGATGACACATAATCGAAAAGTATGACAAGCTTTAGGGGAGGCCTTTGCGGAAACGCAAGACAATCGCGATACCGGTGTCAAATAATAATTATTTAAGTTTAATTAGTTACTATGACTGCAGTTTACTTTCATTCATGTTTTATAAGATTGTTGAATAAAGTCTAATATTATTATAATTTAGACTTTCATAAAAGCTAGCTCGGGCACCAAACTTACAAGGGGTATCATGTTACCTATGTAACTGGGTTGTGAGGTCTGATAGGTGATCGTTATGTAAAATACTAGTTATCAGCTGCATCCGGTTAGACTGGAAGCCGACCCCAACATAATTGGGAAAAGGTTAGGCAGATTGATTGATAAAAGCTAGCTCGGTTTAATATGCCTAAACGTTACATCATCATTAGATTGTGGCTAATGCAGAGGAGCCCTGAATTTATAATTGTGTTCTATGTTATGGGGTTTGGTTTCCGCACTCAGTCCGTCAGATGGACCATTGTGCGTGCCATTATAGCATTTATAATCATAGAAACAGAAGTGGTTCCGGTAGGTATATGGCTAGCTTCCTACCTGTGCGAGGAGGCATTGTATCAATTCGAAGCATTTTGAATATGGAAGCAACTTTATTGGTGGATTTTTACTTTGCTCACCGCTCCGCCTTTACTACAGGTATGCTAAGCTATCCTCAGAGTGAAGATCTTCACAAAAATTTAAAATAATCTAATAAAAGGTAGACTTTTTAATATTGAGATTTCCAGTAATTGAAGAATCGAGAAGATTGTTTGGCGGGCGATACACACCTAGAAATATCTGTGATATTAGCCTGTTTCAGTCTAACTTCAAACTCAACTAAAACACAGTCTATTATTATCCCTTTAATCAGTAGGCGCGAATGTCGTTTTAGTGTTTATTTATTCTATTAAACGGAGTGGTAATGTATTTTCCACTCAACGAGTAATCCTAATGGCTGCCTCGATTGTACCCACGCGTGGTTTTAATTGAATCAAGTTTATGGAAGTGGTGAACATATTATATTGTCATTCCTGTTTCTGTGGGGAATCGTAGCATTCCAAGCTGTGCTAATTGAGCTATATAAGTTGGTTTGAAGATCACTGCTATAGGAATCTAAGCAATGATGGCGCTAAAATAAGAGAGTAAAAATTTTTTGTATATTTTAGTACCGAGTGATTAGTTATAAACAATATGGGTGAATATACCCTATCTAAAAATAACATCTGTTATTCTCATAATAAAATTATTCAAGTCTAAAATAGATTGTACAGTATAATATTAATTCTCGTATTTTGAATTGTATTGTGGAAATGTGTTTTAATTACTACGTATATATTTAGGAATAATGGGAATTGTGATCGGAGTTTATTAAAATATAATCCTAAAGATGGAATTAAATTATGCAGATAAATGTACATTATAGAGAAATAATAACTTTATTTCAGCCAACCTAATCTGAGCAGTTAACATGACAATGTGTTAGTTGAATTTATTAGCTTTGTAAAAAATGGGTGCTAGTTAGCAAAAGGTAGCCTGATACAGAACAGTAAATCTAATGTTTCACAATACTAGTTTCTTAATGCAAATCTCGATTTATGTAATTTTTTTTTCAACGTTTTCGTCGAGAAAATTCAATCAATATTGGATAACTATGAGTCCTTGTGATTCACAGGAATTATTATTTATCATCCCTGCCATTAACTGAACGTTAGAACTTAATACAAGTCACCGCTTTGCTCTTTTTTCATCTCAGTAAGTATCGCCGAGTAATGACGTCGAAACATTTATTGCCCACACGTAATGCACAAGTCCATCTATTAATAAAATAACTTGTTAGCACTTAGCCGGTACTAACAAGGCAGTAAGTAACCGATTATACGGTGTGATAGTTTCAGGTAAAATTATTATGCTTTTAGAATATGCAGCATTATTTCTGGAAGCTGTTCCTCGTGACTAGGTATTGAGAGCTCTATTTACGAGACTGATTTAGGATTTAAAAAAAAATTGTTTAATTATTTAACAGCCTGTATTTTTTAAAAGGATAGACTTACATAACTGAGGTGAAGAAAGCACGTTAAACCGTTGGTGCCAGCTGTCATTTGTAGATCTTTGACAGTCGTTATGGGTCGTAAGAAGCCCGAAAGTCTGACAACCAGTCTTACCAAGGAGTATCTGGTTATCCAATAACTAGGGTGTGGAGGTCAGATAGGCAGTCGCTCCATGTAAAATACTGGTATTCAGCTGCATCCAGTAGAAGCCTTAGACTAGAAGCCAAATAAGTGAAGAGTTTTTCGTCATATTTCTTTCACCAACACTACGATACGATACGATAAGTAGAATATTGGGTGATGTATGAGATTGGCGTTTTTTTCTCACAAATAGAGAACCTCTTCACTTCTATGATTTAAAATATTCATCAATTGCTTGATATTATATCGAATAATGACCATTATAGACAACTACCAATAGTAAAGAAACCTTATTACTTATAGTTTTCTAAACATAAAAAATACCTTAAAAATAACTCGTCTTATTGTTAGCAGAAATGACCACTATTTATTTTAAAACTTAGTCAAAACTTATTTTTGTCACTTAATCTAAGTGGCATACGTTATCTTAGTTTTTAAACATCACTAATTTTTAAAAACTACGATAACGTATGCCACTTATGCATAAAAGTTTTAAAACATTAATGTTTATGGTTGTTAAATAAATTAAGAAAATGTTAGTATGACAAATGCAACATCTTTAAAATTCTCCATACAAAACGATAATTTCATAGGTTTGATTTATACCAAATATTTATTATATCATGTTTCGTTCAAGGATTTAATGAATAAGACTGTAATGACTACCAATATGGGAAGGTTCAATAATAGTTATTTGTTATACAAGAGTGCAAAGTTGCTTTTTAACCGCGTGTTCAATTTTGATGACCGAGCAAGCGAAGGATTCTAAAATTGAATCACGAGCGCAGCGAGTGATTCAAAATTAGAATCCTGAGCGTTAGCGAGGGAATCAAAAGAGCACGAGGTGAAAAATCTTTGCACTCGAGTGCAACACGTAACTTTTCATTCCACCTCAGCGAGGAAATGACTAAATGCAAAAAAAAAAACGTTTGCGCATTATTAACAGTTTCAGTCAATTCTGTTGGCGTCAAGCAAACTTCCTCGTCGCTAGAATCACTCATTTTAGTTTTTTCACTTGTTTTCAAGTTTCTTGTTTTTAATATACCTAAGGTTTAACAATGACGTGAAAAAATGCCGCGTAAAGAACCGCGTACAAAGCAAATTGAAAAAAGAACACCAAGAAGGTTCCGAGTCTGAGTTTTTAACAAATTAAAAAAAAGTTGTATGATATATTCGGCACCATAGAGGTAGCAGTAAATAGGTTTAATGTTTTTTTTAATTCACAAACTTAGTGCACACGATGTTCTAAATTCAATTTACTTTATCCTCTAGAGAATAAAAACGGCTTTTCCACTCAGATACTGAAGATTAAAAATACTCTTTCCGAGATGGTGGGATGAAAAATATATTTTATTTTCCTCACACAATATGACTGCCTCACAAAAATAAGACGTAAGTTTTTCAGTTCAAAATCCATCAAATACGATCGAATGATTTTCGCAAACAGCGTTCACCCTAACTATCGCATGTTACAATGCGAACGATACATCATATACGTCACGATACAATGTATAGTGTATTTATCACAATTTGTAGCCTAATGCGCCGTATCGTTGCTGACAAAGGGACTGCCCTGCACACTAGACCGTGGCGGACGATCAATACAAATGACGTATCGATCGAACCGTTATTTTAGGCGCCAAAGATGACATAATTATGTCGAAAGGGATCGTTATAGTTCGAGATTTGAAAATTGTTTGCAGAATAAACCACGTTTCTTGGAAGTATAGCCTGATGTTTTAAATTAAATAATTATTTTCATGAAATGGTTTAAATAAAGTTGCCCATTTCTTAACATAAATTTTATTTGAATTATTTTTAATATTTTCACTAAATTATAAATAGGAAATCATAAAAAATCTTGTAGTGCACATGGACGTATAAAATGTTCTGCATTATTAACACTCACATAAAAGGTTCCATTTGCGAAATATAGCAATAAAATTAATACTAACTTCATTTACTTCTGTATAAAAATGCAGCTGGTACAGAATTTTGTTCACATTTCAATTAAAAGTGAAAGCGTGCAACACAACTTTTTTTCTTTATTTTTTAAAGTTGCCATTGACATACACTTGTCAGTTTAGGGGCATGAGGAACAGGGTGTAAAGTTCACTCATCCACCATAGAAAAGGGAGGATCCTCCAACCAGACGGGTGTTGTGTCTGGCGGGCCGACTGCCCAACTGTTGATTTCGGATAGTCTTATCTATGTCGTTCGCGCGGTAAACTCTAATTGCGCGATGCAGGATTTGTGTGACGTCATGTCTTTGATGCGTAGTTAGTATGTGGAGGTGTAACCGCTACATCAGTTATAAGTTCATAACATAACATAACACAATGCAGCTCGCTGAAGCGGTCTCTTTTCTTTGAAGAGCTTTCGCTCATTGCTCACTTTGTAAGAAAGTATCGCTAATAGTTCTTTAATTTTTTTTATTTAGAACATACAATAGATTTTTTTATACGGGTTTATTTCCTTCAGAAGAAAAACATTTGATTTATTTTTTAATTTAATATTAAATTAGCGTTTTTATGCAAGCCCATAGGAAATTTTTATCTATGGAATAAATACGAGAGTAGCCATCTGTCACTATCACTTTGATGCCGGCCATCGTCTAACAAAATATCAACAGCTCAGACAAGAGGGCACCAGTGTGAATTGACATTCAAAATTCGTTAATTACCCTTTACAGTGCCGCGTGCATCCTTTATTTCATCAGCTCACAGATAAAGAACAATAGCAAAACGTTACAGAAACGCGCGTCACACATCGTCAGGCCTAACCCCACACATTAGTGCAATAAACTTGACAATAACTTAATTCTGAGCAATGAAGGGCGATTCCCCCGTGGTTCCTTACAACTCCGTTAGGGATGACAATACGAGTAGTTCGTAGCTGAGTTGAATTTAATTAGAATTATCGATCGGCCGCTTTTCAGTCCTAAACCAACAATTAGGTAAAGGTATATATCTGTTCGTCGGCTGAAATATTTGTGGGTTAATCTAAAGTTAAAACTCAATGTATTTACATTGTTAAATAGGATAGTGTAGTGCTACCCGATTGTGGTAAGGTTGTGTAACTAAGTCTTGGTAAACTAAAAAGTAAACGGACCGAAGTGAAGCTCTTTGGTAATAATTACGAATGAACCTTTCTCGTACCTATACATATTTAACTTATTTATACACAGTCAAGTAATTTATGTGTATATGAAAATAAATTCTGGAATATAATTTGCTCAGAAGCCAAAAAAGTAATTTCCGACCATATTCCAGAAATTAAATTCAGATTTCGTGTGAATGTTGTTACCTACCAACATTTACTTGAATAAATCTAAAAATGTAAGCGTTAGGTAAATACATTTTTGGGAGGTTTTTTACTCCGATATAACGTTTTAATATAATCTTGTTTATTAATAGGTGTAAATACTTACCCTTATTTTAAAAAAGGTCAGTAGCCGCAAACAAGATCCGATAAACAACAATTTATTCTCAAGTTTTCTTCGTGTTTCTGAAGATATCAATCATCTTATAGTCCTCACAAAGATTTGTGGAAAAAAGACTTTATTATTAATCCTACAAAGATCAATAGAACAGAAAAATAAGCAAAATTTTTCCATACAAATGTTACACGGCCTATGAAACTAGGTTTCCGGACTAAACATTTTTCGATATGGCAAGACCCAATTCGTTTTCAATCTGATAGTGAGATTGAAATCCCAAATCTCTTCTAGATTAATGAATCATTGAACTATGATCAGAATTATACTGTTGCGGTCTGTGAGTGGAAACAAGGACACTATATTCATTCATGAATTCATTTGGCAGTGGTCCAAATCACATTGAATGAATTTAGACATGTTGTCAGTGCCGCTGTGGAAGACTCGAAGACGGACGGAGATTGTAACTTGAAAATGAAATAAAATAATTGTAATTGCTGGGACGGACCTTATTTAAATTAGAGTTTTGGTAAAATATATGGCTGATTACATGCCCCATTTATGTTGTCTTAATCCAGTTACCAAAATGTTAAAAATAATCTAGCAAACTCAAACTCAAAGCATTTATTTCAATTAAACCATTTACAGGCACTTTTGAATTGTCAAAGATTCAGTCAGTTAGTCAGAAAATTGTTGCCATTCCAAAACGTAGATCTCTATAGAGAAGAACGGGCAAGAAACTCCAAGGACACCCTTTTAAATATATAAATTACAAAATCCTGGTACATTACTCTTGTTGATTCTATATGTGAGAACAAAGGAAAAAAAAATATAAAACCAAAAACGATATGAAGTTAAAAAATAAGTCCTGGCAGATAAGAAATGATCAGTCTCAACTGACCGTTCACGAACATGACGCGTGGATCAGCACCATCATCAGCACATCATAATGATCCCACTACTGGGACAAAGGCCTCCTCTCTTCAAGAGGGAGTGGGCTGTGACCTACCACGCGTTTCCCGTGCGGGTTGGTAGTTGTCATGTCTTCGAATTTTTGGTTCTAGGAGATGCCGGTTTCCTCACGATGTTTTCCTTCACCGTTTTGTGAAAAGTGGTGATAAAATTATTTACACAAAATAAAGCGCCTGCTTGGGTTCGAATCCACGACCTAAAACTCGTAAATCGGAGTCGGTGCCACTCGGCATCATTGCTAAACTACATATCTACCAGAAAATTTGTCATTCTTGCTGCAGAATTAAAAAATCTTTAGAAGCGTAAAGTACTTGAGGACCTTTTCACGTTTTCAGTTAGGTATAACAACGATAAATATATTATAAAACCATCAGCCAGCATTGTAACACATTAAAATTTAAATTATGAACACAGACAAGCTAAGCTGCGATTTAGCAAAGAAAATGTTATTTTTTTTGTTTCTTTTTTCGCATGGCAACCAGATAGACGGTTTTCCTGGGAATCACGCTTGACTCTAAACTACAGTGGGGTCCTCACTTAACATCACTTGCAGGGCGGCTAAGTTCAGCCGCTTACGCTGTTTGGAAAATCCGCCAACTAACAGACGTGGATACCGCGAGACTGGTCTATTTTAGTTACTTTCATAGCATCATGTCTTACGGTATTTTGCTGTGGGGACGGGCCGCAGATATTGACTCTATATTTATTCTGCAAAAGAGGGCTGTTAGAGCCATCTACAACCTCCGCAGACGCGAATCTCTTAGGGAACTGTTTAAGAAAATTAATATCATGACGGTACCTTGTCAGTATATATATGAAAACATTATGTATGTTCGAAAAAATCTACATCTCTATAGTAAGATAAGTGACAGGCATAATTTTAACACAAGAAATAGGAACAAATTAGATCAACCACGTTTCAGATTGTCTAAAGTACACACTTCTTTTATGGGGTACTGTATAAAATGTTATAATAAAATACCACTCGATATTCTTCAACTAAATGAGAAGAAATTTAAAACTTGCATTAAACGCACACTATGTAGACAAGCATACTATAAGTTGGATGATTATATCGTAGATAAAAATGCTTGGCTAAATGCTGGTCCTGCTCCACAGCCACTTGGGCTCACTAGTTAAAAATGAAAAAATTGGTAGAGTTGCTTCCCCTTTTTTATTTTTTCTGACTACGAACTTATTGTTTATTTTGTTTTTTTATTTTTATTAAACTAAGTTTTAATTATTGAATACTCCAATAGATAATATTGATTTTCTTTCTTTTGGTGGTAAAATTCTTGCAAACTATAGTTTTGTATAACTTAGACGCATTTTTATTTTCAATTTTTGTAAATGTGAGTACCATGGAGTCGTTTTACTATGTTATTATGTTGATTTTGACTTGAAAGAGCAGGGTAGTTGAGAGTATGTCATGCTCACTTAAATGTCTCGCTGATGGTGGCGAGTGTGTTGGATCATTCGGTTCCCTACAAAATGGTTGAGCTGGATGGTGCTGATCCACGCGTCATGTTCGTGAACGGGCGCCGTCAGTTGAGACTGGTCATCTCTTATCTGCCAGGGCTTATTTTTAATCGTTTTTGATTTATATATATATTTTTTTACATTGTTCTCACATATAGAATCAACAAGAGTAATGTACCCAGGATTTTGTAATTTCGATATTTAAAAGAGTGTCCTTGGAGTTTCTTGCCCGTTCTTCTCCATAGAGATCTACGTTTTGGAATGGGCAACTAGCTTCAACTTTCTGACTAACTGACTCTTTGACAATTCAAAAGTGCCTGTAAAGGGTTTAATTGAAATAAATGGTTTGAGTTTGAGTTTGATAGCATTCATTTTTGCTCACAACACCGGGCGAGGCGGACGTCACATGCAAATGTTGTCGTGAAAAATATATAAGAAAATGCAACATCAAATTTCATTTCCTTCACCGGATTTTTATTATACATTCTCGATGTGCTCGTGACGCAACGTTGATTGTATAGTCGATCGTAAAATTCGAACTTTAAATTTTGTTGTGAAAATGCTTTCTAAGTTCTAGAGCGAGGGGTGACATTATTTTATTTATACAATACGCGGCGGGAACCATTGCACTTTATTGAATTTAGTACTTTAAATCGTTTTGAGGTTAGTACACTTGCGATTGTGTTACAGAATTTAAACCTACGATGTTAGATTAAATATTTGGTCTATTTTAACTCAATTTTATATGGTTATGCATTTTAGTTCCACATAGGAATAAAGCTCGGATTTAAAAGTCTTGTACTCACGCGAACTTGAATGGTGTGCTCATAAGTTACCTGTGAACAAAAACAAAATTTCATTAGTATGTTACATTTTAGATTTCTTGTATTAATAGATGTAAGATAAAATAAACGACTGGGAAAAATAGATCGTAGCAAAAATTCAGAGAAAATTTATAGAGTGACAGACATTTCACTTAACAAAAGTACTAAAGACACTAAAGTACTAATATTAATCATTTTAAATTCAAAATTTACTTCATAAGCACAGAAACATTTTGGCATGATCAAAATTTTTCTGTAAGAATCTATTATTGGATATACCAACTTTGTGTATACGTCTTATACACAAAGTTGGTATATCCAATAATAGATTCTTACAGAAAAATTTTGATCATGCCAAAATGTTTCTGTACGAGTCTATTACTATCCTGATGAATAATAAAAATATCTTAGGTAAATAAAATAAATATTGCAGAATTACTCTAATATTGTAAATTAATGAAATAGTTTTAAATTAAAATCAATTTATGAACATTAATAAATTTAATGATTTTGAACTATTCACATAATTCAAACCGATGCAGCGATGGCCCGTTTTCACTATTTGTTTTAAACAAATAATTTCAGTTGTACTGAAATTTAGAGTGATTTAGGCTATGTACATAGCCTAAATCACTCTTTGACAGTTAGGGTTACACAGACTATCGACGAAACGGTTATGGCGTGGCAGTGGCCCAACCGGGAATTGTAGGCGACTTTGCCAATAGGTTTACTCTATGGCAATCGTGTGTGAAGCATTCTAGTCACCATAAAAGTCAATGAACGTGGAAGTGTCTGTTTTGATCTAGGAGCACTAAAATGCCGCTGACCACATTTTTATAGCAATTTTTCTTCTCCCAAGAAAAGTGATAGGAAGGAAAATCTACTTCGTTGCAATAATACGAGCTAATGTCTCGTCAATACGAATTTTCAGTCAGGAAAAGTAACTACCTACATGTATAATAGTTTTCCGCAGTATCGTAACTTTCTCCCTCAGCACCTGGGTGATACTGCATTGAATTTAGCACTGCATGCTAAATAACAAAGAGGAGCTTGTGGCTAAGTAATAACAGCCGCACAAGTCGATCGATCTGATTAAGTACTATTGTATAGAATCAAGTTTTTCTAACTGAACAGACATATGTGCTGCTGGGCAGTTTGTTGACCTTTTTCTTCTTCCCAGATAAAGCACAAGGAAGTGGTGAAGGGCGGGCATTTTGCACTCTGTTATTTAATTTTGACATTCAAAAAGCTACAAGCTACGCTTGTTGCCGTTGGCCCGTGGATGGGTGACCATCTTTACATACCCCTCCGTGCCTCTGAAAGCACGTTAAGCCGTTGGTTCCGGCTATCATTCATGGATCTTTGACATTCTTACGGGTCGTCAGAAGCCCGTGAGTCTGACAACCAGTCTTACTTAACTGTATCGTACCTATTACCCAGTACCTGGGTTGTGGTGGTGAGATAGGCAGTCGCTCCATGTAAAATACTGATATTACGCTGCATCCGGTCAGACTGGAAGCCAACCCCAACATAGTTGGGAAAAGGCTAAGCAGATGATGATTCCAAATAAAGTAGTATGAGGTCCAATAGAAGTATTCTAGATTTCTTAGAACTTAATTCTTCGAAAAAGATTCGACAAAAGATAGCAGCTTTAGTCCCATTATTCCGACAAATCCCAAAAAGAACATAAGTTGTAATAAACTTTCCGATGTTGAACTAACAAACTAAAAGTCATTAAAATTATCGTTTAACTTGTTTTCGTACTTAGGAATTGCAACACGGACCAACTATAAGGGGGCTGACCCACTTTTGTTATCGCGCGTATCTGCGAACAATCTATGGACGCAAAAAGTAAAGATATAACTACGGTATATAATTAAGTTGAAGACTTGGAGTTGCCAAGCTGTTTGTTTAAGAGCGGGGCGACGCATGAATTGTCCATACAAACGTAATACCCAAATCATTTACAATTTGAGCATATTTCTACCATATTATATTGATATTCGGATTTAGACAGTATTTATCTAGGCTTGTACGTCTTTTTTTTTTCAAAAACCTTACCTAAAAAGAAGTTTAAGTGAATTGAATTTCGCAAATTTTTACTGCGTAAATGACATGTTTTCATATTGTTTTTTCTGTATTATAAACAACAATATTTATTATATTGTTTCAGCATAGGCATAGCTTATATTGTCAAATTACAAATTATCGAAAAAAAAAAAGGAAAAACATTGAGTTTTCATTCATCATTTTGGGTATTACGGAACACATCCAAATTTATCATACATTTTCAATGGCTAGTAGTGCTATCGCGTCAAGCGATTGTCAATGTGTGCATGGGTGGTCGTTATGCTCACGGTAGCCGTGTGTGCTCACACTAACGCAACGTGCTTGTGCGCCGGGCGCCGGGGGTTGGGTGGGGTTCGTTCAGGATATTTCATCAGGTGTTTGTTGTTGTTGTCAGTGTTAGACAATTACTTTACACTGCTGTGCGTGCGTACTTATTTGTTTGCTAAATTGTAATATTTCTGACACTATTGACCTATGCTATGAACTTGGATTTTGATTTGCCTTTTGATTTGGTATCGAGTATCTTACATTTTACGACCTTTGTTTTGTTTACGGACCTGGAATATTATTTAGGTTCGATTTTGATTTGGTTGAAGACATGGACTCTGAACGTTGGGATGTATCTCACAGTAAGTATTACTCAATGATATTATAACTTTATAAATTACGAGTACCTATCTACTATTTTTTAGCTACTAATTGTTAAAATTATTTTAAACCCAGCCCAAGAAAACAAAGACGTTGTTTTCTTGGCCCGAGTTTTATACTAGTAGGTACCATCGAAGAAGTTCATATCTATACACCATAAGGACTATTTTGGCTTGCAGCGCTCGGCCGCTATACAACCGGGGCGGGAATAGATGTAGTCGTTGTGTTCACGGGATTTTGTTTTCAAACTGCTTGGATATGAAGTTTTTCGATAGTACCTAAGTACCTATATTTTGTATAAATGAGTATTTACCTACCTATATTTAGATAACATTTAGATCTAAATTGAAGTGTGTTTACATCTGTATACCTACGGACAAACGAGTAGATATCCGTAATCCGTTTCATTACTAATATTATTCGATAAGTACCTACCTACTTATGTGTCTAAAGAGTGTCAGCTGTGGCCTCAGCGAGTATTTTGTAGTTTGTACGTTATACAATTGACATAAAGTTCATTATACTTTGACCCAATTTCGTGACAAAAACTCGCTTTTATTCCGTTCCGTGGCAATGTAAATTGAGCCATAGCGTGAGTATTGGCCGAGCCGGTATAAGCTAGTTACTCTACGTACCTACGCGACGAAGCCGCCACGTGATGGTTGTAGTAGTGTACCTCTACCTACCTATCATAGCGCACTTGTATGAAGCTTTGTCATGTCACTGTTCCGATTCTTTACTTTTGTGACAGAGCGGGCGTAATTATAATTATCTCAAGGACACTACTGAGAACATTGCTCGCTCTAGGGCCTTTGCTGATTTGTTGGCGCAGCAGCTGTGCGACATCAGCATGTTCGGATGCCGAAAATATACCGCGTCGCCTGCACCTACGCACATGTCGGTAAAAAATTATGCAGCGCCGCTTAGCCGTCGCGAAATAATGTCGTCTTCTAGTTCGAGTGATGAAGATACTTTAGCTTGTTACACTTGTGACTCGGCAGAATGCAACGGCACAAGTAGCTCTGCATAACTTTTTACCGACATGTACCTACTACGTAAGTGCAGGCGACGCGGTATGTTTTCGGTATCCCAGCATGCTAATATCGCACCGCTGCTGCACCGACAAATCAGAAAAGGCCACTTGTACTGTGATGTTTATCCAGCGTACTCGGGGTAGGGTGACCATACAACCGGATTTTTATGGACAAGTGCGGCTTTATGGCCTCGGTCCGGTTTTTGCTCGGAATTTTTTATGAAATTCCTATTACATAAAACATTGATTAAACTACCTACAGTGAAAAGTTCAAAGTCGTTCTAGTTTATTTAATAATTATGCGATTTTTATCTGGACTTTGGTGTCCGTTACCTTGGGGTGGCAGCTCCAACAATAACTTAATAACTAACTGGCAAATATTTTTAAAACGACAGGAGCTATTCGTATACAGCTCGTGTCGACAAGAAGAACTGGTAAATCAACTTCATTATAAACTGCATAAATATTTACAGAGCCACGGCGATCAACTAAAACACGCTTATGGCCATCAGTTCGCAGACGGAAATACGTAACCAAAAATAAAGAAAATAAGCGATTTTTGAGGTGAGTAATCGAGCGTAGTCAAAACTGATTGTGAATTTTAGAGTAGGTACCTATATAAAAATACCTCATAATTATTTACACTTTATTATCACGTAGGTACCTACTGAATTAAAATAAATATAAAATATTTTTGTGAACATGATATCACACCATACATGTTACTTACTCTAAGTTGAGATTGGCCGTGGTGACAGAAATCGGTCAGGAGGACATTTTTTATTTTGCTGTTCGATGCTATGAAATAACGCAATGCATTAATTTTGTTGCATTGCGTTAAATTACGTTTTTGAACAGATAAAAAATCTGCTCAAAATATTTGCGTTTTTGAGCAGATTTTTTTTTCGAACTTTTGAAGCAATAGATTAGCAATTTGTTTTAAAACGATTCAAATTCCGATTGATCGTGTTTTACCAAATTAGGGTAAAATATAGGCAAGATCTAAGATGGCGAATTGTAACTAGGAAACGGATTTGTATTTATCAAGGAATGACGCCAAAAGGACTGGCATATGAAAAAATTGAAAAAGACAACGTATTCTGGAATTCTATAGTCATAAAATTAGAAGAATTTTATTTCAAATGTATATTGCCTGAATTAATAGATCCCCGTTTGCCTAGAAATCTGCCTATCAGAGACAGAATTTAGTGTGTTTATTTATTTCACAACGCAGTACATTATGTTGTGAATGTGAGAACTATGTGGGTTTTTTTTATTTAGAGTCTGCAGATAACCTATGGTAACAAGCAAATCTTATAAATCAGCGTATTTAGTGTGTATCGTGCACACTATGTATTCTGATTATCATAATTGTATTTTTTGTAATTGGAACGAGGTCGCTAATATTATGGTCACCCTACACGAATTTATTACGTTTAGACTCATACATATAACTAAATAAATGGTCATTCAAAATCCTTGTTTTTTATTATTCTGAGCTGGGAACGCTGTTATTTATCTGAATTTACGGACATTGCGTAAACCTAATTGGAATATTTGTGTTTTACTAATAGGTACTTTGCATAACACTTTTATTATCTGACTTGTATTCATTATTTAGTAATAACAATATTTGAAGTTCAGTAAAAAGGAATAGGTACTTACTGAAATAAGTCAAAAAAGCCTTAGTTTTTTTAAATATGAGACAACCCTGAAGGAAATAAATAAACATAAACAGATTAAAATAAATAAAGACAATAATAATAAATATCCCAATAATTTATATTTACGCGACGTGTGTGACAACTCTAGCACCGTTTGTCGGGATTTGCCCCCAAGGCCACGCTCGATACGTATAACGTGTAAAATATGACGTATCTACTAGATAGGTTTGCTCTACAAATCCTAGATCTCGAGATTAGTCGAGATATCCCCATTATGTTGAGATATCGGCATGGTAAGGAAATTTCCAAAAAACCCATTACTAGTCTGTACATTCACTAACGATTCCCCAAAGAAGTCAACAAAAATAAAACAAATAATGAACATACCTACTTACTAATAATAAATATAAACGCTGTCGACTCGTTATGAATGAACGGCAAGTACTGCTAATAAAAGCTATAGTATCTATCCACTCACACAAACACACACGGCTACGCAGCGTGTCCGCCCCGCCTTCTTTTGTCAAACAGAGATAGCAATATTCCTAACGAAGTTTGCGCACATCTCGAATTCCAGTTTCGAGCCGAGCTCCCCGTCCCCTTAATACAATTAAAAGGAAGGGAAACTCCTTTAATACGTTTAAGGAATAAACGAAAACGTCTATCGAACGAACTTAAGGTACCTGCTCAGTCGACATCCTGTCCTATAATTTAACCTGTGTATTTTTTAGGGTTGACGAACCGTTGGACTCGGAAACGTTATTTAAAATAACGTTTTTGAAATGCTTCTAACAGTTCTTTGTATAAACATCATTTAGTTCGGAACGAAAACGAAATTAGAACGTTTTCAAAAACCGTTTTATTCTGCATTTATTATTCGTAATATTCTTTAATTTTGAATTTTGGATGTAATTCGTTTTATTTGTAGTTTCCATAATTTTGTTCTTCTTAAAAAACGTTTTTATAACCTTCCGTTCGAACGTAACTGAAACAAATCGTTACTTAGGTTTTTAAGACGAAACCGTTTTGAAAAATATACCGTTACCCGAGCCCTGACTGGCTGCCCTGATAGTTACATGAAAATTGTTTCATGAACTGGTCCCATTTTACTTATCCCATTCGGAACAACAAATTCTGTCAATGCAGGCCTTGGAGGTTTCCCTTGACCAGCTCTTTCTTAAAAATCTCTTTGTGCGAATTTCACCAATGACACTGAATGCGATCAGCACATCTAAACCGAGTTCAAGAGCTCAGTCAGTATCAATATTCCAAAGAAAATATTGACACTGACCGCTCTTAAACGTGGATCATGTTCTGATCGCGTTCAGTTTTATTGGTGAAATTCGCCCTAAGTTTATTTCTATTTTTATATGTAAAATCCAATATTGCATTGATATTGCCCAGAAGACTAGATAATCTGTGGAAAAGTTTAAAGAGGTAACTTTGTCTATTAGAAAAGTCACGCGATTTTCTCTGAGACTTTTCTTTGAACTTAACAGAAAGCTGCAATTATATTAAAACATACAATTCTTAGTTCCAGAACTCGTTCTTACTCACTACAGTTCCCTCGCTTAGGGAACTGTTTTAAAAGAAGAAATAACTAAAAATACAGAGAATAATCTAAACATACTTAGTTACAGCAGTTATTAAATTAGATTTGTTACAGCTGTAGCGGCATCATGTCATTTGGTTTAAATAGGTCTTTATTTTTATTATTTTATTTATCTTTTACTAGCTGTGCCCCGCGGTTTCACCCGCATAAGTAACGATTCCGTAGGAATATCGGGATAAAAAGTATACTATGTGTTAATTTAGGTTATAAACTATCTGTGTGCCAAATTTGATCCAAATCCATTCAGTAGTTTTAGCGTGAAGAAGAGTCATACATACACACTCACAAACTTTCGCCCTTATAATATTAGTGTGATATAGGTACCTAGATTCTTTTCTTTTAGATTTTGTGAATAATGCTCTGTCGACCATTTTCTATTTTGCTAAGTACCTGGTACATGTTGATAGGCTAACACTGTCCTCTCATACCTATTAACACTGTAATTTGAAAACATTTTAAAATCAATTTACATTTAAAAGAGTCACCGTGGAATTTCTTGCCGGCTCTTCTCCATAGGAAACGACAAATTGTAACCGTGCACCTAGCTTCTGACGTTTCATAAGTGCCCATGTAGGTTTAGGTATGTGAAATAAAATGTTTTGAATTTGAATTTGACAGCAGTAAAATCAGCTTGCACTGTTCTCCAAAGTTATTCCCGCTTTAGGGGTACGTAGTTTTTGTGCAGTACCGTGTTTAAGTTTTAGTTGCAACGCACGTCTTAGGAATGGTGGTCACATATTGTTGAGGCGATAGCGAGTTAAAATCTTACTAATATTATAAACATGAAAGTTTGTGAGGATGGATGGATAGATGGATGTTTGTTGCTCTTTCACGCAAAAACTACTGAACGGATTTGGATGAAATTTGGCACACAGATAGTTTATAGCCTGGATTAACACATAAGATATTAGAGAGATAGAGGAGATATCATAGAGATTTTTTATCTCGAGATTCCCACGAGATCGAGACTTATGCGGGTGGAAACTCGGGGCGCTGCTAGTTCTAAATAGGTTTGATTTTGGTAGACAGGGCGTGATGGTCCGCCCTGATGTCTTCCGAGCGAATGTTTTCCTGCTAAAATTGTAATTGTTAGGCCGAGAGTTTATTAGATAAACATTTTCAACAAAATATTATAATCTTCGTCAGATTTAGACTTAAAGTCCCGGGTTACGTAATTTTCAATTCTGACATCAAAGCCTTACTAAATAAATTATTTTATTTAGACCGAAATTTCATTACTGGATTGCTAAACCGCTCAAACTTCTAAATATTGTCAAGCTTTTGACATAAGAACCTTATTTTTATTTCATCTACAGCTCCCGCTAACGCAAAACAACATATGAGCTTAGTATTATCTTTTCAGAACTGGAACAAACTCGGAACAGAAAATCTAAGGAGATTCTACGCTGAAGTTGGTATTGACAAAACAAAAGTTATTGTTTTAAGTTTCTCAATGTAAGTAACATGGAAAGAAATGTGTGTAGCATTTGTTTTGGTTAAAGCTATTCTCGGCCGAGTGCTCGGTACGTATAAACACATCACCGAGTGTTCGGCCGAGTACTCGGTACTTATAAACACATCACCGAGTGCTCGGCCGAGTACTCGGTACTTATAAACACATCACCGAGTGTTCGGCCGAGTACTCGGTACTTATAAACACATCACCGAGTGCTCGGCCGAGTACTCGGTACTTATAAACACATCACCGAGTGCTCGGCCGAGTACTCGGTACTTATAAACACATCACCCGAGTGCTCGGTACTTGTAAACACATCACCGAGTGATCGGACGAGCGTTCAGCAGAGTTAAAGGGTGAGAAAGTCACTCAGACCCAGTTCTATTTACTAGACCGAGTCAATGCGGGGAAAAGCGGGGTTGGGTCCCCGCGCTTCCCCGCAGTGACTCGCCCGACCACTCGGCAGGTATGAACATAGACAAAGAGAACAGTGCATAATTGTAGATGATGGTGTATTATTTTGCTGTAGACTAATGAAGACTGCGTCTGTGGTTAATAACAAATGATCAAAATCGTTCCATCGGAAACGTATGCCAATGTAATGTGGTACATTAGTAACGGAACGATGCCTGCTGCTAGCAAACTTTTTGGCCCGGATCTCGACCCAAGTTTGATTCTGAACAGTTCAGGATTCAAATCTTCCCAGAGTTTCTTCCAGTTCTTTGATATTGAAAGACATCTTGCTGTGTGTTAATATTGTTATTACAATAGTGTCTATATTACACATATTTGCAACAACAAAAAAAATTGTAATGACTACAATATGTGATTTTTTCTGAAGAGTTTGACTAACAGATACGAAAATATTATTGACCCTTCACAAAAACATAGATGTTTTGTTTAATCTCAACATTTCACTTTAGAACAAGTACAGATACTTTTTCACAATACAAGGATCTAAAGAATGACTTAAAAATAAAGATTTAAGAGCCAATCTGCCAGACCAGCACACTACTACATAATGAGGGCCTAGTTCAGTGCTCATAAAATAATAAACGCGTAACCGCTTGTTGCTGTAAAAAGCAGCTTACTTTATGCTGTTGTTATTACTTTTCTAAGATTCTCATTTTCATAAGCTTTCAGTTTCATGAAAGTGTTATGAAGTGCTCTAATTGGTCAGACTGTAATATCAAAAAAAAAAAAAAACCAGCCTATAACTATTACTAGCCTATTATTGTCCCACTGCAGGGCAAGTAAAAGGCCTTTAGTGGCATGAGGAACAGGGTGTAAAGTTCACCCATCCACCATAGAAAAAGGAGGATCCTCCGACCAGACGGGTGTTGTGTCTGGCGGGCAACTGCCCGGGTGTTGGTGTCGGATAGTCTTATATATGTCGTTTGCGCGGTAAACTCTAATTGCGCGATGCAGGATTTGTGTGACGTCATGTCTTTGATGCGTAGTTTGTACGAGGCGGTGTAACGGCTATAGGCCTATCGTCATAAAGAAAAGGTATGAGCATTGGTGGAATGGCGATTTCAGACTTATATTAACTTCAAGAAGCTTACAACAGCTAAAGCGTGGTCACTGTTGGACTGCATAGAAAAGAAAGAGAAGCGCGATGGCACAACGCAGGTAATTTATTGCTAAATATGAAGCAATTATTTATTTACAAAAAATCTATTGATTGGACTTAAAAATTAAAACACGGTAATATGTTGCTTGTACAATAATCTGACAAAAAATCAGAATGATTGATTGTATGATTTTTAATTGTTAAAAGAAATTTTTAGAAGTATCTTCGTGATCTTTTTCTATCGTATCAATAATCAATTGTATTATGTTTTCAACACATTTTCATTATTAGCATATAATATCCTGAACAATATATTTAATTTTTCTGATTTTGTTTAATGCATGTTTAGGATAGACTTTTCATTTTCTTCTTTATTTATTTTTCCTTAATTCACTTCTTTTTCTCGATAAATATCTCTACATAAATAGATAGATTAACTTAATTTTGCTGTACAAAAATATTCTACTGCTTATTATTACTTGAATTGTTCCAAAAATCTTTTGTTTTTTTTTCAAATCCTTGTCACAGTTTTATAGGTAACTTTTTATATATATTATTAGCTAAACATTTCATTTTGGATTTTCAAATTTCATTCACTGTAACAATAAAAACATGAAAACTTTGGATTACAGGTTTTCATGTATTTAACAGTCCACTATAAACTATCAAAACAGATTAGTTCTTTTCATTCAATAAAATCCAGCCTATTGCTGTCCATCGCTGGAGCAACAGCTCTCAAAATTGGGCATAACATGATTGATGCGCTGCACCGATTGATACATATTTTGAATGGACTTACAGGTGGTTGTACCTCCCGGGTCTACATGTTTTTGCGTAGGATTTGTATATGTACAAATATACAGGGAGTTTAAACCGTGGGGTGAAAATCTAAAGCAGTATTATAATTTTACGTGACGTATTAGTATTTGAAAAAGCACTGTTTAGGTAATTTTCGTTTATTTTTATGTTTTATGATAAATGTGACAATAGTACATGTGAATGCAATCTTTATTTCTTTGTTTAGTAACGTAAGTTGTTAGCAACGTTGAAGAATAAAGCGTCGTGCAGACTGGCGCGACTCGACTCTAACAAAACAATTTCTAAGAAAACTTCACGGTAAAACAATTATTACCGGTGTCGCGTCACGTGTCAACTCGTGCTAGTCTGCACGAGCCTTCAAGGGGGATCCACGATAGGCACCAAAAAAACAATATTCTAATAATATAGGTACTAAAATATAGTTTTTGTAGAAGTATGTAGGTCAACTTTCAGTTTACGTTATGCCACGCGCTAAAATAAGTACCTATTTAGCATTGTGTTGTATCAAATATTTTAAAATGATGTGGGTGAGAATTTCTTTCATTTGATTTTATTATAATCTGGCAGGCACGACTTTTACACCTTGCTAGATCTTATCCTTAATTCAAAATAGTAAAAAACACTACCACCAATTACCAATTATTAAAACGTGAAGTATGATTCCCAGTCGTATAACAGGAATATAACGATGTAATCGCATTTGATAGCCGGGGGCGATCGCGCTTTGAACCCGCGGCCCGTTTGATGTTACCGCGAGAGCGGTCAGAGGAAGCACACTCAATGTTGGCGGCGATTATACCGTACTGTAACTGTAACGTTTGGTGAATTTGACGTCCTAAAATCACTGCGTTCTTTGAGGAGGATCAAAATATGAAGAACAGCTGAGTCCTCTTCTAAAAGTTGCAATATATTGCAATAACTATTGCTTGAAGCTTCTGCAGCTAACGCAATTCATTACATAACGAACGGTATTTGTGTATTCTAAACTGCAGTAATAACTAACAGGTACGAGTACGAGTATACTCAGCTATTCTTTGTTTTGAGTGTTAAGTTACTAATTTAAAATCATTTCGCACAGAACAAAGAACTAAATTAAATGAAGGTGTGAATGTAATACCAGCTTCGGTGTAAGAGGCGTCCACTTGAAGCTTTCTATTTTTACACTGTCAGTTTGAATGGGCCCCAAGGTGCATAGGTCTCTTGGACTCGAACCACGTTTTTTTCTAATTAAAGCCCTGGGATTTCCGGGTAAGTACTCAGATTTTTTGCGAGTCAAGAGGTTGGCCCGGCTATCCGTTTACCTACCGATTTAAAGCTATCAATACGATTGGTTTTTTACTTTAGGGACAGTTGGGTACATGATACCATGAGCCAATTGGATATATACGGAAAAAATAGTGATTAAACTGCGACGGAAGTTAAAACTCTAGATTTTATTAAAAATATTAAATATTATATGCCTTTTTCTAAATACTGACTGCCTCGTTAGTCTAGTGGTTGCCAGCACTACTGCTGAACGTAAGATCCTGGGTTCGAGCAAAATTTTGTTGGGTTTTTCCATCTGATATTTCTTAGTAGCAGCCCAGAGTATGGAATGTGCTCGTTCGATGACAATAGGCTAGCCCCCGATTACATGGCACTTAAACATAAGTGACCGACATAGCCCGAAGAATTGCCAAACATAACTGGCAATGGGTAGGGCACATTGCTTGCAGAACAGATAGCCGATGGGGCTGAAAGGTTCTGGAGTGGTGACCGCGTATCGGAAGGCGTTGCTTTGGAAGGCCTCCCACAAGGTGGACTGATGACCTTGCCGCAGGAATCCGCTGGATGCGGGAAGCACAGAACTGGTCGAAGTGGCGGTGCTTGAGGGAGGCCTATGTCCAGCAACGGACGGAAATGATCATGATGATGAAACATAACTGGTGAAATGTGGGTGTACAGTACACTGTACTATAGGTACCTACTAAACCTCTGCCTAACCCTTCCAGGATTACAGCCGTGATTTTGTAGGGCGTCATTTATGGGCTGAGGCTATATATATATTTTTTTAATCCACAACGGGGAATTTCTTGGCTTTTCTCATCTGATGGTAAGTGATGATCAGGCCGAAGGAGGAAGCGGGCTTCACCCAGAATCCTCAACCACAGAGGAACTGTCTATCTTACCTCCAGCTGTCGAAACACAACAATGCTGTTAACATTGTTGTTATGGCGACATATTTGGATACGTTGGTGGTGGGTAGCCAGGTGGACTTAGAAGAAGCCCTACCACCAACCAAACCGAGCAGATTTTTTTTCTCCCACTGGGTTTGAGACAAGTGGTCTATCTAATCACTAGAGCACAGAGGCGGCTATGTGATTTGAGATACCTAATGTAACTAAGGTACTATAGGTCTATTTTTTTATACACTGCTGAACAACTTGATTATTCATATGAGCAAAACAATTCAACTCACATCAGACTAAACTAGTTCTTAACATAACAACTAGCCGCTTATTGTGTTGCACGAACAGCTACAGCAACATTATGTGAATCACGTATTGTAACGTGTTACACAACAGAGCTACTGGACAGACGACCTAACAGTTATTAACGACTGCGAGGACAGGTGTGATGCACTTGTGTGCATACAAATACGAAGTATCTACCTACATAGTTGTATCGAGGTAGGTGATGGTTCACAGGTTAAGATATCCGCAAGGATTCCGTGTTTGAATCGGGCAAATGGACCTAATCTTTTTTTATTGCTTAATTTATTTATGTATACACAGTAAAATATATAGCTATATAACTTTTCAGTACAATGGCAATGCTTATTTCTTAAGAAATTTCTTCCAGCATATCTGCGATGACGTCGTGACGCCTTAAACTAAAATACCAAATACACCTACACATGAAATGCAACAAAATTCCTTGTGATAAGTTAATGGTTGGTGGATGTTACTGTTTGAAGGAGAAAGAAAACATTGTGGAGAGAAAAAGCTTTCAGAAAAACTTGATATCGCCAACACTCGTGTTGACCAATGCTCGTGTTCCGCGTGAGAAGGAGATTTTGCCCAGTTTTTTTCTTTTAGTCTCAGCGGATAAGCTCTTTGCCTGCATCTTACTTGATGGTAAGTGATGATCAGGCCGAAGTTGGAAGTGAGCTTTGCCCGGAATACTTAACAATAGAGAAACTGGCTATCTTACCTCTAACTGCCGAAACACAACAATTCTGTTAACATTTTTGGTATGGGGGCAGACTTAGATAAGATGGTGGTACCTAGCCAGGCGTGCTTAGAACAGACCCTGCCACCAACTAAACCAAGCAGAAAATTTTGCTCCCACTGGGAATTGTACCCGGGACCTCTGGATCTGAGACAGATGGTCTAACCACTAGGCCACAGAGGCCGTTGGGGAAATTGGCTGGTATTATAATAGTATTTTTTTCATTTACAATTATAGATCAGCGCCCAACTCCGCTCCGCTCCGTACTAAAGTACAGCTTACAGTACAGTAATCGCGGAGTGGGGCCCGTCGTCGTGGATTGCACCATCTGTATTATTATATCAGAACTATACCTACACCCGCTCGTCTGTTCTAAGAATTTTCTAGTAATTATGACTATATGTAGGATATTCGATCTCGCCAGTACTCCAAACAAACGATGATTGATAAGATGGATGAGGAGTATGTCTAGTCGAAAAAAAATGTTTTTTATTTTTTATTTTCACATTTCAAAGATGAAATGTCCTTGCCCTTTCAATTGATATCCAAAATAAAAAAATCATATAGATATATGCGATATATATTTATATTATTACCACAAAATAATTTAAATAAAAAAAAAAGTTATACTAACTAAAACCCAACTACGACAAAAAAGTCAACTAAAAAGGTATAAACAAGAGATCATAGACAGACAAATAAAAAATCCGGAGTCACACGTAATCTGTTTGATTTATGCTCTAACACGTGTGACTCCGGATTTTTAATTTGTCTGTCTGTGATGTGATGTCTTGTAAATATTATATTTATTATACACCTTTAGGACTAAGCATTGTTTTTTTTAAATTGTAATTGCATTATGCTGCAGCGGTTGACGTCATCACGTCAACGCCGGCTGTCTCTGTAACTGAGCGCTGAGGTTTTGTCTCTCATAGGGTCGCAGCATTATGCTGGGCGATGGCCGTTTTGCGTGGATGTGACTCTTATTTTCCCCAGTTTCAGTAGTAGAACGTCAGATTGAAGCTTTGTTTCATTTAATTTGTGATGGACGTGGGTTTTCCGTATTTCGCGAATCTGGTTTCAGAACTATTTTGGGAGAGACTGATAAATTCAATTAGTGAACCACTGCACATTTGAGAGCAACTGTCAGCGGAGAAAAATTGAATTAGCCGTTCCATTTTTGATGATAACTTTTAAAATAAGCCACGATAATTTCGAAAAAATATCGGGCATTTAATTTAGTTTTTGCAACCTATTGCAAGTAGGTACTTACAGCTCAGCGCCGAAGCTACTTGAAATTCTAGTCGCCCCGAGTAGAATAAGGATTCAAAGAAGTTATCTTATGGATCTTTATTCCACAAGGGTTGTAAAATATTGTTGTTATCAAAATCCAATATTACATTACGAAATTAGTGACATGAAATGACATAAAATTATAGGGCGACTTTTTTGCTGGTAACAGTCCCATGGTTCACGCGGGCGAGCTACTGACGCTCTCGCCAGGCGTTCCCAACCGCCCAAAGATAGCAAAAAAAAATAAGAATCTTTAGATAAGAATGCTTGGAATCATGCTGGTCCTGCTCCATAAGACAATTTAGAGTCTAGACAAAATCAAACTGGTTGCTAATTTAATGGTATAATATTATTTTGTATTAAAATTATTAGTATTACTTATTAAAATGTTAGGAATATCGTATAATTTTACAATGTTTGTAAATATGTGAGCTCGATGTATCTATCACATAATTAATTTATTTATTTGTCATTACTTCGTTTTTCATTATTTTTACCTAACGTGATATAGTCATCTTATTCTAGGTGCATCGTCTTCACATATAATTATATAATTAATGTATACAAGATAATGTGAAAACATGTTAAAAGAGTAACGGTGGAGTTTCTTGCCCATTCTTCTCCATACGAAAACTACCTTTTGGAAGGGGCGATTAGAATGAATTATGTTTTTATAAATTTGACGTTCAAAAGTGTCTTTTATGTGCCTAATTGGAATAAATTATTTGACTTTGACTTTGCCCACACAAGTACGAGAAAGTCACCTATAATAATTTAATGTCACTAATTTCGTAACGTAATTTTAGCTTTAGTCATGAGACGATTAAGTAACTGATGTTATATCACAAGGGCTAAAATAAACCCGTGTTACAATATGAAAATAATTCATCACAAATGTTGATCAAGGCGTATAATAAAAGCCATAATTTGAAATCTCTTAATTTGAAATCTCTTGGATTATTGCTTCCTTATTCTTATTCTTGTGCTTTTAACGTTTAAATTACATCCAGCATCTCCGATCATATCACAATAAAGTTGTTACGAAGAAACTTGAAAACTAATCGAATAATTACAAGGGATCGATCATATGAACAAAAGACGGACAAGGATAACTGCTCCAAACAAAGAGAAAATATTATTAATAACTTACACGCATATATACCAAATTATCATTACCGTAAATACATATAACAATACAGCGATAATGATCCTTATTACCGGCAAGTTAGAGTTGTTTAATGGGTTACAGGAGTGAAGAATTATATTTGGAGTTAATAATGAAAAGAATCTCGGGACTATTAGGGCGTGTTCAGGCGCAACTGACTATTATAATTATTATCTGTCAATGTAAGCATTGATTGTTTATTACACATTCCATGGAATTGTTCGCAATCGTGTTAAGTTTGTGTCGTAATTCTCTAATAATTAATTAATTAAGTCTATGAGTCATTATCGAGAGGTCGGGGCTTTGACACTGGTCAATAAATCTTTTTTATCAAAGCGTTGGACGCGCAAGACTCTCTAGCTAGGAGAGGTTTAAAGCAGTATTAATGATGTGCAAAACGGTTCAAAATTAATCTGAATTTATTGGTTTTAAGGTAACATTGCCAGTACTTAGCTATTACCTACTTATAAAGGTTTTAAACAGACTTAATATAAATTAAACTAAATGCTACTCGTAATGCTTTTAGAAATTCAAGTTCATAGGTAGTAACTACGATAATAGTCACATTTTATAAAACGATTTTTTTTTCAATAATCTATAGTAAGTCTGTTGCTAGGCCCAGCATAATATACCTATATAAATTAAACAGTAGGTACGTCACCGCATGTTGTTTCCACCACAGTTTGACCAACTGCGCATGAGGTCAAAGAATACATGCAACTGTTTAAAAGAAAAGTATTAAAGCCCACAGCTCCGGTTTACAAAGCGAGGTAGCTTCCTAGATAGCTTATCTGGTAACATACATCTCGACTGAAAGAAATCCTTGAATGAGCAACTAAGTTGCCTTTTAAATAGTGCATTTATAAGAGAAAGAACCATTTCATGTGAAGGAGAAAAAAAAACAATCAAGTTTAATAAAGTTTTCGACGATGCTACTGGCTTAAAAAACCGTTGATATAATATGAAATAGAAACAGTCACTAATGCGATATAAAAGATGGCCAGAATTTTACGACAAAAATGATTACTGACGAAGTACATTGGCTGAATGAACATAAGAATAATAATGCATATATTTAGTTGTGTGTATTTGAGAGACTTGGTGACGTGTGATCTAGAAATAGCTAAACATTCAATTAAATTGTCACATACTTAGCTGTTGCAAATTGATGACGCATGAATGCAAAAATAAGGATGTTAACTGAGGAAAAAAAAACTATTTAGTCCGTCAGTCAGATAATAAAAAAATATTAGACACGAATTTTTTGCTTTATCTTATCTTGGAGTGGAGGCTCGCTACGTCACAAGTCAGTATAAAATCTACCGGGGAGTGACGTCATGCCACATTTGAACTCGATGTATAAAAAAAACTATAAACTTGTATTCATCCCTATTTGATACTCGCTTCTATGTTTATGTGATATTCACCTACGCATAATCATTCTTCTTCCCACTGCTGAAACCTTTGAACAACCTTCACAGACGCTTCTAATCCCCTTAGGGTTAGACAGAGATGTATCCATAGCAACCCACATTTCGCCGTTTAATGCCATTTAATTCTACCATTTCATATTATTATTTAGCAAAAACCTTTAGTAGAACATTTTAACCTAGTCGATTAATTACTAACATATTCCAACTATGCTAATAACTGTTTGCGTCTGAACGCGCTCTTACGTTGTATGTGTAGCGCAGCCCACACGTCCGATGCCGATAGAGAATAAATGGATGCACCTATTTTTGTTTAAGACGATCCCTCATTTTGATTAATAGTTGTTACCGGTACCGTATTGTTGGACTATCTTGTTCTGATTTAGTCGTAATGTCGTTTAAAGTGCGGCCTAATGTTTGTACGTAACGTTGGGAATGTTTTTTAGAACGAGTTTTTGAAGGAGTTCTCATGATTTTGAATTTATCGGGCTTGTTTGGGTTCCTTGTTTGCGTTTTAGATAAAGGATGTGTACCTATGTGATCATTTCATGAATTTTTACTGGCATTTTCGAGATGCAAGGAAACAAAATAGACATAAGAAAAAGCCTGTTTCAGCTTGAATCTATGTTTACATCTTCCGAGTCAATAATGCTGAACTTTCACTAGTAAATGTTCCTAGAGGGACTAACACCTGAGATGTTTTTACCCATGACCACAAGCCAATATTTACTTCGACTGTGAAGTCACCAAAATCAACTTTGGCACCATTACTCAACCTCCACATTTGTAGAATAGTAATGAGTGCGTCACAGTAGACAGTTATCAAGACATTCTCAGTACCGTACTTTTGGAACCAGTCATCGGAATTTTCTCTTAGACACTTCGCGAGCATTTAGCACATTCCGCCAACTGTTCTACTTAGGCAATGTGAAAGAAACAAAATAGAATTTTGAATCAGCAATTCACGATACTCTAATGAGTTTCCAATGCAATTAGGAGGAAACATTTTAACAAGGTTCCGTTAAATATATGAGAAAAAGAAGTAGGTAATGGAACATTTGTACCGGATTTTTGGCAAAAGCTTTATAAAGGTTGGTTTTTGAATTACTTTCACGTAAATTGTAATTTATTTGTACCTGGTTTAGGTAGATTGTTCTCTGTTTCGTAGGTAATAAATAGGTGACTAAATCTTTGAAAAAAGAATCGTTGTTCATTATGTATGCAAAAAATTGTTGCTGGACACTTGAAGTGATGGATCAATGAGGCACTGACTTGCATATTAAAAATGCAAAAACGCGCCAAAGAATAAAGGCATGCCAATAGAGGATGTCGTTTATCAATCCGAATACAAGGCGGAAATCCTACAAAAATATGGTTCGTAGGTAGTTGCGAAGTGAACGTTCCATTTTTTGTCAGCATCTTCCGTTAACTTAGGATTACAAACTGCTGATACTCCATTCATTAAAGCCTTATTGTTTGTAACATTTAAGCATATCTTAAACGAATATTCGTGCCTCGTTCATCGGTCTAAGCTTTCCTTATCTGATTTTTTAACAATAGACCTTTACTTCGGCTACACCATTTGTCACTAATGGTGTTGCGTAAAATTGTAGGAAAAAATGTTCTGGGTGGAATGTACCCAGTGCTTTTTTATAGTGTTTACATATTTAGTGGCGCTTTATAATGGTATGCTAACATGATTTAATTTTGTTTGTAAAGCAACTAGTGTGACACAGTTGTGTTGGGAATATATTTATGGTCGTTCGCTTTTTTTTGGCATTAAATTTTATAAAATGGACGGGTTTAGGCGAGTTATTTTGTTTGTAGATTTATTTGGAATTTTGTTATGTTTGATGTGTATAGTTTAGTATATAGGCCATAGAATATGGCAATGAGGCTTTTATTTAAATAAAAATTAAGCTGTACTCGTACTTTCCTACAATTTGATTATACAAGCTAGGTATTGCACAGGATTTTTGGTAGTCAGGGAATTTAATTGTTCTGCAAATTGAGTAATTGACTACTAACTTAAATTGTCCGTATATTCAGATCACAACTGTAATTCCTTGGCAGTTATATTAAATGGCTACAACACGAGCCAACCTGAATTGATTTTGAAGGATATTGCAAATCCATTGCTTCATACATTCGAAAAATTTGTTTAATCAACCACGTAAATACCGCAATGAATGTTGTTAAACTGTCAAACTGAAAGCCATTTCTACTGTAAGTATGTTACGCAACTACCCCACAGATTGAAAATAAAGCGAGATTGAACTGTGTCTACTACTAATTTTCAAGGAGATACGCAGAAACTTCAGTATATCACATTCCCAAGCCACGTTCCTTTTAAGGTACCATTCCGTATCCGATCGCAGGCAGCAAGAACACGAGACGTGTCGCGGTGTTATGTCGCGGCGTCATGTCGCTGCAGTCATGATTCCGAACACGACCGAAGGCAGTAGCAGCCCATATTCCAGTCGGTAGATAGAAGATAGAAAAACGTGTTATCGGGCTGCACGTGTCGTCTGTCGCTCGCCCGAAGCTGCTAAAGACGACGTGTCGCTAGCTAAGGAAGGTATTTCACAGAAATTCATAGAAACCAGTCGTGTCACAGTTCCACGTCGTCTGCAGTTGCCTCCTGCGGTCGGGTACGGAATGGTACCTTTACATAGGTACCTACTACTACTCCTTTTGTTTCTGCCACATTTCTGTGTGTATACTCACACTTACTCGTGTTTGTACATGTGTGAGTTATTTACTCATTTATAAGTGCGGTACCAAACGCAGTGACCCAGAAGTTGGCCGTTTAACATTGAATGGGCATTTCACGTCTCGTTAGAACAAAAGAATTACAAACGCTGGCCGCGCACTTACAAAACAATGCTAAATGATGCGAGTGGAATTAGTACGTATGCTTGTGGTTCATTTCAAAATGGGTTGGACAGAGGTCTTCGGGTTCTGATGTTACAAGCCATTGATCTTGGTGTTTATTTAATAACATCAGCTTGTTACTTTTGGTCCAGTTGAAAACCAGTGTCAGGCACTACTTCGTTGTCGGGAATCACAAGCCGATTCCCGGCCACCGTAGGCGCGGGCTTGCGGACGGTGAGCAATGGGTAGCTCGCCGCCTGGTAAGGACCAGGCCCGGGTCGACAGCGCGTTGCGTTCCACGCGCGCCTCAAAGAGATGTCAGCAAGTGAAGGGATCCGACAAGACCATTGCTTGCCGGGGTTCCGGGAAAGTCCGAAAGGGATACCGTGGCCCCCTGGCATTGCACAGGCAACATAAAGAACACGGGTGGGTTTTAGTCAGTAAGAGTCTGACACGCCCTCCCGCTCCACCCAGAGCGGGAGAAGTCATTTAATGATTTCCCATCCAAAAAAAATATACGGTCTAGATTGTGGAATTGAATAGCAAAAGTTAGGTACTTAGAGTAGCGTAGATACATTATTTGTACCTACTAGAGATCCTTATAATAGATTCATTTTCTAATATTTATGTTCCAATTACGTGCTTGCATACTTCTAACTTGAAAAAGTTGTGTTCAAAAGATACATTTTTAAAATAATTTGGATAAAGATCTATTGATGTAAGCTCCATTGGTTACTTGGCGTATTGTTAGTCGAGTTGTATTCTTAATTAGGCGTCTTGTAGCTGAACAGGAGTGGGCGGCAGTGGCCCCACAAGGATGCGTTTTTGTTAAGGCTCAGTCGAATGATCCTTATCTGATTACTTGTTATTTACCATTTCGTACTATATACTATATAAGTCTAACATTAGGAGGATTTGGCTTTTAACTATTAGGTATACATTAATTAACATAACATAACATCACGCCTTGTTTCCCCGAAGGGTTGGGAGGTGTACCTGTAGTAGGTACCCCCACATTTCGCTAGTTATGTTTATGTCCTATGTAATAGGGGGCGAGCCTATTGCCATCAACCGGAAAACCGGAAATTCCAGATAGAAAAACCCAATAACACTTTTTCACCCGGGAATCGAATCCAAGACGTCATGCTCAGCAGTAACCCTTGCGACCACTAGACCAACGATGCACTTGGAATTTCATGGACACACAAATAATGAAAAGGTTATGAATTTTTTGCATAAGACTTATTATATTAGGTCTTTATCTATGAAATTGGAGATTTGTATGATAATTTTAAAATATATATTTATTTATTTTTTTATGCTAATCAATGTACTGGACGGGAGGCGATGAAGTCAGCGAAAGCGTTTTGTACTGCCTCTCGGGTGGTGAATTTTTTCCCACTTAAAAAATTGTCTACATTTTGAAAAAAGTAGAAATCTGTTGGGGCAAGGTCCGGTGAGTACAGTGGGTGACGGAGAGCTTCCAGCTGTAACTCTTGTAGCTTTGCGATGGTCTGTCGTGAAGTGTGAGTTCGCGCGTTGTCGCGGAGAAGCAATGGGGAAGAGCGATTGACTAGTCTTGGTTGTTGAATTACGAGCTTTTCCATCATTGTTTGCAATTCTTGGCAATAGACATCTGCCGTCACTGTTGTGCCATTCGGTAAGAAGCTGTGATGTACAAGTCCGGCACCGGTCCACCAGACAGTCACCATAATCTTCCTATGAGTAATCTTTTTTTTAGCGCACTGATTAGGTACTGTACCCGAGTCCACCCACTGAGACGAACGCTTACGGTTGTCGTACAGGATCCACTTTTCATCGCAGGTAACAATTCGATTAAGAATTCCCTCGTTTCTATGCCGATTCAGTAGTGCTATGCTGGCTTCGACGCGTAAATCTCGCTGTTGGTCGCTTAGTTCGTTTGGCACCCACTTATCTAGCTTTTTTTATCTTTCTGATTTGACGCAAAGGCCCGCAGGAAGCTCAGCCGTAGATTGAGTTGGATCCGCTTCCACTATCGCCTTCAATTCGTCGTTGTCGACAATGGTTACCGGCCGACCGCGAGGCTCGTTCTTCAACTCAAAATTTCCAGATTTAAAACGATTGAACTAATAATGGACCGTGTTTGTGTGCTTGCATAAAAGCAGTGTTAGGCCCGATCACGTCTTTAATGTTTCGTGTTGTTTGCGCAGCGGTATTTCCACGTAGGAACTCATATTCGAAAATTGTACGAATTTTCAGAGTGTATCCATGGCGCCAAAAACTACCACAATGTCACAAAAACAGAAAACTATCTAAAAATAAATGACTGAATTTGAAATTAAATTAACACGTCTTTCGAATAAAATTCATTTGAATTTCGAATTGCGCGCCAATCCACAGATAATTAAATCTGAAAATGCTGGTTATAGAATATCCATTTACATAGGTAAATACCTATTATTATGAGCAAACTCATGATCCCATCCTTTGCGGGAAGCATTGTATTTAAAAGTTACTTACGATTTGATTACGTTGCTCTTCGACACAAGAAACATACAAATTAAATAAGTAAGTACTTCGCTTTATTTATATAAAAAATCAAAAATAATAATGTTGAATAAAAGCACACAGGAAACTTAATTATAGCAAAAGTTATTGAACACCAGTAGTGCAAGTTGACGCTCACGATATTCGCAGAAATTAATATAAGATTATCCGCAGAGTATTCCCCTTAACAGTTTCTTTAGTAATTAAACAGTATTCGAAATAAAATCCTTTTTTTATCCCAGCTATAGTTTATAGCTAGTTATTAGTTTTAATTAAATATCTTTGTACAAATTATACTTTTTAACTTTATTTTTAGTCTGAGGTAACAAGTTTACTTGCTATAGTTAAATTACTTAGGGTGAGGGTATATTGAGGCACAGATGGATACAGATGGGACACTCTGCAGTTTAGGTATGAAGCTACAAGTACGTGGCGGACCCGTCTTGCTGGGCCAATTCAGTGAGTGTAACGTAGTCAGAAGATCTAAGTCAAGTCACGCGATAGAAAGAGAGGCAACTTCTAGGTGAATATAACTGTAGGTGATTAGCGCTGTGCGATCTGAATTGCACGTTATTGTGTCGAAGCAAGAGTCGCTTTTTATTTAAATAATTTTGCGGAGTGTCCCATCTGTATAAATATGTGGTTGAGGTAAAGTAGGACCTAACTAATTTTATTTGAATGTTCTGAAATTTATTCTGCCTATCATTCATTGTTTTTCTTGATTCTACGAGATTGTACTCGTACTTGGAAGAAATACTATTTCTATGTTTGGTATGGACAAATGGTGGACAATTATGGTCATAATCACTCTTGTGCTTGTTAGAATAAAATATTAAGAGGGCACCGAGCTTTTTTTTTTTTACAAACAAACATGTTTTTATTAAGCTTGTTTGAAATAGTAAACAATTATAAATTAAAATAGATATAAATTAATGAATTATTAAAAAGATATAATTTATAAATAATAGTAAATTAAAATGTAGGGAAATATATTGGTATTATTGGGGATATATACTAGAAATTTTGAGCGATCGAAACCCGATTTGATAAAGTTGCCTCGATAGAATAAATAGGCAAAGTTACCTCTTATCGAGTAATTTTGTCCTCTATTTTACTACTTGTTTATATAAATAAGTAATTTTATATTATGATTAATTTACTAAAATAAAGTTCATAGATGACTGGAGCTTTTATGCGCGATTGTTTTTTTTTAAGAGCAATATTATGAAAAAAACAACGAAAAGCATTGAAAAAGGCAAGCATTTTTTCTTTGTTATGTATTTTTGTGGTGTACAATAAAGTATATACATAAAAATAAAGTAAAAAAGTTTGGTTATTTTCTTTACTCTTTACACGTAAAGAAAAAGAAAGAGACAAAGGAAAATGGTCGGTACGCTCTTAAGAGTTAAGAGAGTCAATAAAGTACGTTTTAAGTCTTTTAACACCATTAACCTTTAGGCCCTTCGAACAGACGTTTTTCGCTGTGAAAAACTACGGTTTATTCGCCGTGTATAGACACGGTCGTCAGTGTTGTATGGATCACTATGGAAGCTTGTTGACACGTTTTTTCTACGGCGTGGTTTATACGCCGTACCGTAAAGGAACCTTGCCGTGAACAAACGGCCTGACTCATTCTATTGAGAAACAATGAAAACATACATAAGTGTTGGTAGCAATGTGGTACTAATTTAAAAGAGTAGGTACAGTTAGAAAAATGAATAATTATACATGTTATCAAATTGCAACGCTACTTCATTTTTATTATTTACCGTGTTATGTCAGCCATTTAATATAACTGTCAAAGAATGACAGTTATGATTTAATTTGATATACGGACAATTTAAGATGGAAGCTAATTTGGTAAAGAGAATACATTCTCTGGCTTTACATAATATAGCTAAAATACATACATACATAAACTCGCGCCTTATTCCCTGAACAAACCATCTAAGCGTACACTTTTAAATGTTTGTCACTACAAAGTATAGCTAAAATATTGGGTCCCCCCACCTATGAAATTGGCGTTTTTTTCTCACAAATAGAGAACCTCGGCACTTCTATGATTTAAAATATTCATCAATTGCTTGATATTATATCGAATAATGACCAACATAGACAACTACCAATAGTTAAAAAACCTTATTACTTATAGTTTTCTAAACATAAAAAATACCTTAAAAATTACTCCTCTTTTTGTTGGCAGAAATTACAAATATTTGTTTAAAAACTTAGCCAAAACTTATTTATTATCTTAAACATTAGTGCATAAAAGTTTTAAAACATTAGTGTATAGGGATGTTAAATAAATTAAGAAAATGTTAGTATGAAAAATGCAACTTCTTTAAAATTCTCCATACTAAACGCTGATTTCATAAGTGGAGACCTAATACTAACGGTAAATTACCAAGGGCATCTTATCTGGCCTTAAATAGAATTAAAGACGATTTTTTCTTATTACTCCCAAACTAACTGTACCCAAGACAAACCGTCAGGTTAGCTGGCTCGTCAGCGGTTATCTATAAGATAGCATCTCTACGTGTCGATGCGAGCGATACCGAGCCAAACAATTAGACGCCATTACTCGGATCGATTCGGTACAGTTTCGTTTTAACGAACACAGTTGAGTGTTACACCGTACTGTAACACGGCGTTCAGTTATTTCTGTAAAACTTGTATGACAATACCTCCATATGTACAGACGCCAGCACATCAACCTATTACTATCTGTCTTTTTTAAATTATATTTTCATCTCTATCACTAAAGGATAAGGTTCAAAGTTGATTGGGAAAATTTGACAGTTTCGGGTAGGTTGACCTGTTGGTGTACCTACATATAATATGTAAAGTCAAGAGACTTCATTGATAAGCAAATTGACGATAAATATTAAGCTTTGTGCAAATTAGCGCGATGCGACAAAGCAACACGACACCGGTTATTGTCATACCGTGAAGGTTTCTTAGAAATTGTATTGTATTCACAACTTAAACTGTTATTCTTTGTCAGTCATAAGAAATGTCTACAATATGTTGACTACACACGTATGGCAATTGGCACGCTACGAATTTAAGCTGTGGTTTGGTCAAACAAAACAGCTATATAACAACACCCATTAGGAAAAATAAAACCGTTTCTTTTCTCGAACCTGAGGTACTAGTGGCTAAGTAATAACTGCCGCACGGGACGATCCATCAGGTTAAGCTACGCTTGCCGGGGTTGGTCTGTGGATGGGTGACCATCTTTACATACCGAGACTCCTCCGGGCCTCGGAAAGCACGTTAAGCTGTTGGTCCCGGCTGTCATTCGTGAATCTTTGACAGTCGTTACGGGTTGACAGAAGCCCGAAAGTCTGACAATCCGTCTTACAGGCGTCTTAAGGGGTTCGTATTACCCAGTTACTGGGTTGTGGAGATCAGAAAGGCAGTCACTCCATGTAAAATATTGGTACTCAGCTGCTTCTGGTTAGACTTGAAGCCAACCCCAATATAATTGGGAAAAGGCTAGGCAGATTGATTGATCACTTCTCGAACCTATACTTACGTCTGTTGTTGTCATAGGCAGAGAATTGGACTGAGCGTTAGCCTCACAAAAGAGACCACTATCTAGAAAGAGACAAAGCAATCGTGCGGCCAATATCTATAGTACCTACTAATAAAAAGATAACTTCTGGCCGCAAATTCGCTTTGTCTCTCTCGTACAGTCGTACTCGGTCTGTATTCACTGCACAACTGGATACGGAACGTTCAGTCCGTTCTATATGTCTATGGTTGTTATATATATGTCTAGCGTGCACAACGGTGTGACTGCATCCACCTTCGCCGAGGTAGAGGTTATACAGTTCATAGTCCGATCGTATCTATAAGAGCCGGTATTTTTAGTGCCTTACCGAACCTTAAGTGACTGACTCACATACTTGAATAAATTCTCTCGATGTTGTTATTATTTTTGTAGTTCATCTGAGGTTAAGGAGCAGAATCGATTGATACTGTGTGTTTTTAAAGAAATTATTTAGCAAAATATCTAGAAACGACACTAATTGTTCCAAACTGAATCCTGACCGATTTATTCAGGTGATAATTTCATCATCATTTTATAAAAACATGTGAAATTCATGTCGTATTTTACAGTTTACACAATTGTGTAAGCTGTTGCCATTTTGGGAATCTAATTGTAATTAAGTAGTTAGATTTTAGTCACAGTTTTATGTATTCTATATCTCTGAAACAAATAATTACGAAAAATTCAATTTACTCAAACAAATTGTACCTGCATTATTT
Source organism: Xanthia togata (assembly GCA_963853775.1). Classification (NCBI taxonomy): domain Eukaryota; kingdom Metazoa; phylum Arthropoda; class Insecta; order Lepidoptera; family Noctuidae; genus Xanthia; species Xanthia togata. The sequence goes on along the minus strand of OY970794.1, from coordinate 22,507,660 downwards.
TTATAAATAAACTGTTCACAATTGAACCGATCGTACACACGACTACATATTATCAAGCTATACTTTTCCAATATAAGCTGCCCTCTCATTGTACAGATATCCTATACAGTGCTATATCAGCTTATACTGGAAATGTGTGTACAATATGTGGCAAGTTCGAATCCCGCACAGCCGTACGCAAATACTGTCAGTAAATACCGAACAACATTAACGCAGCGGATAAAATTATTTTTGTTGAAATAAACCTCCCGTATTTCGCAAAAACGACATCATGCTACTCTACTGAAAACGAGCCATTCAATAATCCACTTTACAGTTCTATAATTAGAGTTCAATGTTCGATGGAGGTGAAAATTGATACTATAAATATCATTCATGGAATCAATGTTGTAGAAAATATGACTCAGTTTCGGTCGCTGTTAAATGTTTAAAAAAATCTGATAAATGATCGGAGAACGGTTTCCTTTGAAGTTCCTACGTGGGGTGACTTCCGATAATCGTGTGAGATATCTTATTTTACTTGATTCAGAAAACTGTGACTGAGGTTTTTCAAGAATAGTTTCATAGCTTTAAGAGGGAACAGGGCCTGCAAGGAATTTAAAAAATAGGTATTTGAAGAAGCTATTGCCGTCGTATTACCTCAAGTCTGCCCCCGCAGAGTGCGATAAGGACAGTTACAGCTCAGACCGATTATATCACAAAAAAAATTGACGACGTTTCGTATTCGTCTTTTTTCTCATCGAAAACTGAGCCGATTCAATTATTTTTTACATTTAAATTTTAAGAAAGAGTATGTCTAGGTTCCCAACCTTTTTTTATGTTAATAACTTTTCGAAAATGTCTGGTAGTTCTCTAATCACAATATTCATATCTTCTTTAACGATACGACGATGATTACGACGTGTCTACAGCAGACCTTGATTTTATGAAAAAAAAAAAAATGATTTCTCTAGGCATTATTCAGGAAGAAAAAAGAGGAATACATTTGTATGGAGAATCGCGGGCCCTGCTCCCGCTTAAGTACTTGGAGTTCTGCTGTCTCGGCTCACTTCTGCCAGTCTTAAAGCTACCTATTCAAACCTTCAAACATGACATTATAATTTATGTATTTTGGATTACAGACCGTGGACCTATTCAACTTTACACGTTATGCGCTATTAAATCTATCTGCAGCTACTAAAACACTGCCCGGAATTTAATTTATTTACCACACAAAACATTGCACAAGTAACTAATAAATGGCATTTAGTGTGCTTTTAACTGACCATCAAAGTGCGTGACATAACTCAAATTTTAAATAAACGCCAAATAGGGTGACAATCAAATCAAATTAGTCGAGACTGTCCGTGAGCGCGGGACGTGTAAATTGTGATGTAATTGCACCTATTACGGGGCCCGTTGTCCGGCATTTCACGGGAGTGGGGTTGCCCTGTAATTAGCGTGTCTGTCCATATGTAATGTGCCAGTTGTTTGAAAAAAAAAAGTACATAATTTTTTAATGGAAGGCGTGTTTGAACTTTGACATGGCTGAGTGGTCTGTGTTTAGTAGACATGGCATACTTTGTTTTTAAATAAAGTGTTAATGTTTTGTTAATCGCCTATGAGTCTACCCTCTTGAATCGAAAGAGTCTCGTGATATTAATAGATAATATGTTGAAGGAGTTAAAATTGAGATGTAAAAGATTAAAAGGATAGCTCACTTCAATATTTTTGTAATACAAGTATTTGTCGGTTCATGCGTAATTGTGGGGACTTGCATATTTTTTATCTAGTAAAATGGCAGGCAAGGAGCTTAATTCATAGCTAAGTCGACAGTCAATTTAAATTGTACGTAATTTCCAACCACAACAATTTCCAATGACATTTTTTGTCAGTCATGATCTGATCAACATGCCAGTTTCCTGACATCACAAATCTGAAGATGTTTTTAGTTTTAGGTATCCTACTCCATTTATTATAATATTAGAAAAATAACGGTAATCACCCTTTCGTTATTTCGATTTAATCGTATATTAAACTTCGTTATTTCACGATAAATACAAAGCAATGTAAATCTATTTAACATTTACATTAAAAAAACCGACCAAGTGCGAGTCGTACTCGCGGACGAACGGTTCCGTACCTTTATCTATCAAAACAGCAAAAAAATCATGTCTGTTGTATGCCCCCCTTTAATATTTATGTTATTCTGTTTTTAGTCATAGCGGCAACAGAAATACATCATCTGTGAAAATTTCAACGTTCTAACTATCACGGTTCATGAGATACAGCCTGGTGATAGACGGGCGGACAGCGAAGTCTTAGTAATAGGGTTCCGTTTTTACGCTTCGGGTACGGAACCCTAAAAATAACTCTATTGTGCAGTCATTTCAACAATATTACACAATATCTGTCGTTATTTGTCGAATGCCTTAATAAATGGAGTATAGTTATGTTACAAAAACTTATGACTAATGGTTAGAATTACCGACATTTACATGACTGACCATCGCTCATCTTAAACTTTTTACCGCTTAGAATTAGTCACTTGAAACTTTTTGCGGACACCATTTAACATAATTATTATTCTAGACATTCTTTGTTCACATGAAGATTTTGAATAAGTGCTGTGAACATTTTGAGCATCAATGCATTTATTATTGTTTCACTAAAGTTCGGCAGATATGATTAACAACATAACCACAAATACATAACCAGGGCCTCAAGTCTGCTATTACAATAGTGTCAGAATGGTCTATCATTGATTTCATAAATGTAGATTTTGACAAGTTTGGTAATCTACTAACATAATGGCGTCATTATGACTTTCCAATGGTCAGCCACTGCCACTCCATTGAAAGAAATGGCATCTGTTGGTAATCTCGTACATAATGAAAAATGAATGTCTGACTTATGCGGTTATCTGCTAAAATTTTGACAGTTCCTTTGATCAGTGACATACCATGAGAACGTCATTGTGCAGTCATTTCTTTTAATTCGTTACGAGCATCGTGTTTGTGGAATACAATTATCAACCAATGATCGACCATTATGAATTTAGCAGATTACGAACTTTTAGCAAAATGACAATGGGATCGTGTTGGAATGACGAATTTATAAAAATAGCAGACTTGGGCCCCAGTAATATAATATAATAATATATTCTTTAATGCGGACTACACATACAAGTACATACAATCCATATAGTATTGTTATATAGTATATCCATAAACACGTGCCTTCATACCCAGTGTCTTATAAAGATACTGTCCCCTTTGTCTAATAATGTGTTTAGGATACTGTTGGAGCTTCCGCGCATCTTACCCATGTTCTTTACCTCTGGCATGAAAATGTTATGTTCCCACGGCCGGGACTTAGGCCTTCTCTCTGTAAAAAGTGTGTGAAAGAAAGAAAGAAAATAAATTTATTTGACTCAGGTCAAGGCACACAACATTCACACAAAAAAAAAACCGAACAAAAACATATAAAAATAACTTAGAATAGTACTGTGTGCCTCACGGCTGCGCCAAATAGGGCCAGTTCAGCATAAATGCTAGACAACTAGTGTCTGACGGTGGTTTTCAACTGGAGGACGTCTTACTTACGTACCTAAATCAGTTTTATAGTGTGTAAGTGTTTTATATTTAAATAAAAATAGATAATGTGTAAAAAAAAATATATTATAATATTGAACTCGATAAAAGATACAAATATAGGTAATTATATACTGTGACGTAATCCAACAAGCCCATTGAAGATGGGTCTATCAAAAAATCTAAAGACATGCGTCCTTAACGCATGTTTTCAGATTTTTTGTTAGAATAAATACATTGTACAAAACACAAAACAAAGTCAATACCTAGGTCCGAAGCCACACTTAAATCGTGGCTTTTACCACTGTGCCAGCACTACTCACATCAATAAAGCGATCAAAAACAACCACAAAAATGAACCGTTTCACACCAGCACGCGTTATCTCCATAAATCACAATTATTAGCGCTATCATTACTCTACAATAACGATCATTATCTAAATCGCTGTGCAATTATCACGTTAGCGTGTCACAACTAATATGTTAAAACGCTGCATCTCATTATAACCGCTATTTAAATAATGAATGCTATTTCATTGGGTTATTTAGATGTTCCTAGATACTGTATTTTGGTGGATAAGTATTTTGTATTAGTAGAAAGATCAGCAGACTAGTCTTATTTTTAACCGACTTCAAAAAAAGGAGGAGGTTATCAATTCGACGGTTTTTTTTTTTTTTTTGTATGTTTGTTACGCGATTACTCCGACAATTATGAATTGATTTTGATGATTCTTTTTTTGTTTGGTAGGGCATACTTCAGAAGTGGTCCCATATAAATTTGGTCAAGATCTGATGAAGGGTTTTTGAGTTAGCTTCAATAATACATATTTTTCCCACCTAGCATATGTGGATGATATTCTAATAGTTCCTGTCACTGTAATTTACTTGGTATTCAAATTTTTGTGGGGGTTTTGTGTAGGTACCACAACTAAAAAGTGAAAAATAAAAACTTTTTCACAAAAAATAAAACCGACTTCCAAAAAAAAACACTACAAAGTGAAAAATAACTTTGATTTCGGAAGTCGGTGGCAAAAAAAACTAAAATAAAAAACCCAAGACACCGACTTCCGAAATCAAAGTTATTTTTCACTTTGTAGTGTTTTTTTTTGGAAGTCGGTTTTATTTTTTGTGAAAAAGTTTTTTTATTTGACTGCTCCGTTGATCTCATGGTCGCGACAGTCGAGCGTGTGGTCCTGGGTTCAAATTCCTGGGTCGGCCAAAATGTTATTGGATTATTTCATTAGGAATTTCTTAGTAACAGCCCGGAGTTTGGAAGTTGGCGGACTGATACCCCCGTGCCACGGAAAGCACGATAAGCCGTTGGCCCTGCCCGATCTCTGTCCGGTCGTGTCGGATTGCCGTCCCATCGGACTGTGAGAGTGAGGCAAGAGAGATTGCACCTGTGTCTGCGCACACACTTGTGCAATATTATATCTGTGTCCGCTGAGATTCGTTGCCATGGCCAAAATTCGGTCTGGAGGACTATTATTTTTATTTATTTTTACCTAGTTTGGGTTCGTCTTTTTAACTAGCTGTTAAAACTTTATTTATGATGATAAGTAGCCTATGTCATTCTCCAGACCAGATCGGGTCAGTGTGGTTAAAGCGTGAAAAGGTAAGTCTGTCTGACTTCGCATTTGTAATATTAATATTAAGTAAGGATTTGGCTCATCAGCACTCAGTTTTAAGGGTTTCATACCGAAAGGGTGCCAAGGGGCCCCTATTTTAAAGGCTACAACGTCTTGTCTGGCAAGAGGCTATATCAATGTAACTGTGCCGTAATAGGTGGCCATTTGTTTGTTTTTCACAGACATATCGTCCAACTATTTCCTTGACCCTGACTCTCAGATACCTATAAGTAACCTGAGGACCTATAAGAAACCTTTCGTTTTATGTTCCTACTAGCTGTTGTGTTGCCTGTGACTTCATGATCCAGGATGAAAACTAACCTATATCGTTCCCCAGATTATGATCTTCCCCTGTGCCAAATTTCATCCAAATCCGTGGAGCCGTTTTAGCGTGAAAGCGTAACAAACAAACTCACTTACGCATTTATAATATAACTTAGGATTCTATCTTAAGTTACAGTAACCATAATCGTGTGAGTCCGTTTCGCACTTGTACGGTATTTTTCCATTACCTTTCATTTCCCCAAACATCAATTAATTCCACCTCTACATAAGGTATTATATTTGGAAGGAATCGTAACATATCTAAAAATTCTATGGCGCCAGTTCGGGGCCATTTTGCCCTGAAACACATAATTTAATTTCCTCCTAATTAACGTAGGCCGACCGATATTACGGGCAACGCTAATGTGTGCACTGAACGAACCTTTAAATTTGCCGACTGATATAATATAGATACGGCATCGCAAACAGATTCTAATTAACTATGTTTTATAGCATAATAATTAGGATGTGGTTTTCTTCCTAAACATTATGAGGGTTTTGCAAGTTAAGCTATATTCAATTTGATGCTCACTTCTGAAAATGGATCTTTAAGAAGGTACTTGAATTAATTATTTACTACTACAATAAATAAGGTTCTTTTAAAACCCGTGCCAGGAACATAAAATTCGATAAGGCAGAATTTTTCAGCTATAAAAAATGTTCATTGCCTTTAGCATAACCAGCCTATAATTCCCACTGTTGCATTGTTGGGACACAGGCCTCCTCTGTGGGCTGTAATCTACCACGCGGGCCAGTTTAGGTGTATAAATGTCACATGTCTTAAAAAATTTAGTTCTAGGGGATAACATTTATTGAACTGTTAGGGTTTAAAGGGGAGACCAAATCAAAGACCGTTCTAAGGATTTCAACAATACTAACCTGGTGTCAGAATTTTAAAGCCGCTCATGGGACGCTGACCTGGCTTTACATGCCATCGAGAAATATCTCCCAGGCATGCCGCTTTCCTCTCGATGATCCCCTTCACCGTTTTGAGAGCAGTGTTAATGAAATTATTTACAAAAAGTAAACAGCCTGCTTGGGTACAAATCTTAACCATCTTTACCATTGGGCCACTACTACTCTCTTCTCTTTTCTGCCATTAGCAGGAATTAATACACGTTACATTTCATTAAGAAGCTCCAGGATCAAGCATTAGTGCCAATGATTGGCAACAAATGTTATCATACACAACAATCTTTGTTCTATCTGCCAAGACACTGGTTGCCAAGCTATCACCTATTGGCTCGACAATGACCCTTTCGATCTATCTGCATTTACATTCCTTGTTATGGTGCTACATCCGCAAAGACTGAAATCGACACTGTGTCTTTAAATGATTGCAATAAGATAGTTTAACAGGCGCAGGCGACGCGAAAGTGAGGGTGGGAGCGAGATTAAACACTGGATTTACTCAATATTTACATACTGTATTTTTTAACATATTTATAATACACTGGATTTATTCATATTTATTTACTGGCTTGATTTCCGTACGTATTTTTACCATAAAAATACGTACGGAAATCAGCGCTGTGCTATGGGGGCATAGCACAGCATTATGCTGAGTGGAAGCCTTCTTGTCACAGTCATGATATGCAGCTAACGAACATTTCTGTTATGTTTATATTGTTGTTTTTTTTGTATGCACGTGTTTTTGTGACAAATAAACCTATTTTTCTTTATTTTCTTCTTTTTTAATTCTCAAACAGGGCATGTTTTTTACGAAACTGCGAAGTTTAGTGAATCAAGTAGGTACTTATAATGCCTATAGGTAGATAAAGAGAGACATTAGTCACTGTGATACATCAAGCCAAAGGAGGGTATTGTGGTTATTGTGGTGTCGGATCAGACGGGTGTCGGGTCTGGCGGGCAACTGCCCGAAGATTGATGTCGGAAAGTTATATATCTGCTGATCGCGCGGTAAACGCTGCTTGCGCGATGCAGGATTTTGTGTGATGTAATGTCTATTGATGCGTAGTTCGCATGTGATGTAGATGCCACCACACATATGTAAAATATTTTTCTGATCTAGGCAGTTTACCCTTAAACTGTCACAGCATTTCGGTTTTTTTCATTTTGGCGAAGAGAAAAATAGATTCTGTAGGAACCTTTTTTTTTTGGTTGGAGGTTGGCTTCGTGTTATATACAATGCTAAGAATATCCCCCTGCATTAAATACCCCACACTGTCGCAATCCATTCCCAGCACATGCCTTATCCAAGCATCGATCATGATCCCTGTATTACCAGTATTATTGAGCGGCGGAACACTATCGGACTAACCGAGTTAATTACAACGCAGATTGATATGTTCTCATAAGCTGCTGTTTGCAGTGGTTGCCTGATATTATGGCATATATGCCACTAGGTATATTGGACGGGCTAGATCCTTTGAAGGCTGGCTGTGGACTAAGGATGGTTGTCATTTTTATCGCCATAGAAAAATATTATTTATGGGATTTTCCACTTCCCTACTGAAGGTATATGGTATTAATCCTTCTGTTTATCACTATTTTCATTAGCATATACCGATGTAATGCAATGTTTTCCTATTGCATTTGTTGATGTACTAGCCTAGTTTAATTCCGAATCAGAAGATCAAGGTTCGACCAAGTGGATGTTAACAAAGCCGTTTTTTTTGGATTAATTTACTATAGGGATAGCAACTATTCAATGAAGTATCGTTTGATTAGATTGAAGTACTACAAAAATTTTTAGAAAGAGGTTAAGTATTATAATATTAAAATGTGATATTATCTTGTAGGTATGCAATATTCATCAACACTGTCTAGGGATATTTCACGTTTATTAGCGTAAGTTTAAAAGTACTGGACATTTAAAAAAAGAGTTAAACGTCAATTTTTTCCTGGCACATTTAATATATTTAAAATAAATAGAAATTTAAAAAAAAATAAGGTAACGGCACATTTTCTTCCATATGTGTGTTAAAGATAAAGAAGACAGATAGTATTTAAATGATTTCGCAAGTTTGTTTATTCAATTAATACTAATTGTGTTTTTTTATACCATGGAACGCCGAAATTTTAACAGAGAAGCGATGTTTAGAGTAATTGGCATGCTGCAAGCGGGCGGGAGCCAGTGCAATGTTGCTGATTCCATTGGCACCAGTCAAAAGTGTAATATCAAGATTGTGGCCTCACTACCGGACCACAAGCAAGGTAAATGAGCCACAAACTGTGAATATTCGAGTAACCACCGCTAGACAAGACTGATTTTTACAAATTACGCCGAAAAGACAAGTTAACGTTACGACTAGGCAATTAAAAAAAAAAAGTTTTAAATTTCATTCGGAAAACCATGTCCTTATTACCGATCAAATAGTCAGGAGGAGACTGCACCAAGTCAAGCTTCATGCTCGTAGCCTTCTTCAGATTCCAGCACTACGACGTGCCTTGTCGAAGTGCTGGAATCCGGAGTCGCAAACGAATAGGGTTTTTCTATCTGGAATTTCTCAGTAGCAGCCCGGAGTCTGGATTTGTGCCCAGTTGATGGCAATAGGCTCGCCCCCTATTACATGGGACTTAAACATAACTGGCGAAATGTGGGTGTACCTACTACAGGTACACCTCTGCCCAACCCTTCGGGGAAACAAGGCGTGATGTTATGTTATGTTAAGTATAAAAAGTTTCTCGTGACCCCAAATATAAAAAAGTCACTGAATAAATGGGTTTTCTATAAAATACCTATAAGTAGAATTCTAACAAATTAATTAATCGCCTTCAACAAGTAAAATTTAAGGTCTAATTTAGAAATTTTTACTTACAAAACAATATAGATTGGCTCCAGAGGTCGACGACAAAGGGTGACCTTGATTAGAGATGTATCAAATATGGATAAATATTGATATTATATTTTTATCTTGATATTTAATTACAGCTCGTGGCCCGTGGCTAAGGTTAAGCAGGTGCAGGTTAAGCTACGCTGGCCGGGTTTGGTTCTTGGATGGGTGACCATCTTTAGGTACATACCGCGACTCCTCCGTGCCTCTGAAAGCACGTTAAGCCGTTTGTGCCGACTGTCATTAGTGGATCTTTGACAGTCGTTACGGGTCGTCAGAAGCCCGAAAGGTACCCAAGGGGTATCGTATTTCCCAGTAACTGGGATGTGGAGGTCAGGTAGGTAGTCACTCCATGTAAAATACTGGTATTCAGCTGCAACCGGTTAGACTGGAAGCCGACCCAAACATAGGAGAAAACTAGGCAGATTGATTGATTGATTAAATTACAGTTATTCAAAAAGAGCAAGTTAATCAAAAAAATGTATTGTTTTGTTACAATTATTGAGAGCATGGTTGTAATAAGAATAAATAAAATGTATTTTTTTGAGTAGGTACCTTAGTATATTGCATTATTTTATGGGCATGTATGTACCTACCAATAAATTTGACTGAAAGACAATCGAATCACTGCACTTAAAAGGATGCCCCTTAGTTAGCAATAAGTAGTAAAGTTATTTTAGTACATTCTCCATCAGGAAAACCGGCCCGATTTATCCCAAGAACAAACTTAACATTTTAGTTGAAAAAATGTTTTTCCCATAATTCCTCAACTGCAAATGTAAGTTTGTAATCGCAAAAAAATGTATGTGATGCCACTTCACATCGCTATTCGGTATTACTACTCTATACTATTTTATTCGGCTCTATAGTGTTTTATTCGGCCATATAGTGTAGAAGTCCGAATAACTCGAACACACCGCCCTCGTCATTATATAGTGAATAAGCCGAAAATTCTAAAATATATTTGCTATATTTTTGCTAATCTGAACGCAAAGACGTGACGTCTGGACGGCAGCAGCGACTTATTATTTCCTCTGTGTTTATTACCAATACATGTTAGGCGTACCAACATAAAACACCGCACTCTACTGAGCAAGCCACGTGTGGACGGTAAACGAACTTATTCGATCTATTCGCAATCCTTTGAAATGTGACCAAAAACCGACAACCGGCGGATAAGAGTGTTCGTGTATCTGCGTATTCGTCTTATTCGTGAAAAATAGGCAAATATAGTAACTTCACATCGTCGTATCTGGGCAAATAAGACGAATACGCGAACACGATTAGCGATGTGAAGTGCCACCATGATAATACTAAAAATTAACGATTTTTGGAGTTTTTCCTTTACTTGTGCTGTGAGACCTTGCTTCTTACCAAATTGCATGATCCTAGGTCAACGGAAAGTACCCTATAGGTTTTGATTTATTTATAGTATCAAAATATTTCGCAGAAATGTCCGCATTTTTTTATTGCGTTGAATTACAAATTTGATTCCAAGCTCCAAGGGAACGTAGACCTAGTATTTGATATTAATTTCAACTTGATACCTCCACGCATTTCTGAGAAAAAGGGTCTTGACAGAGAGACAGACGGACGGACGGACAACGAAGTGATCCTGTAAAGTTTCCTTTTGAAGTACGTATCCCTAAAAATAAGAAAAACGAATAAGTCAAACAAAGTATTCTAAACTTACACAGTGTAGAATATTTTGTTTGACTTATTCTTAAATTTTTATCGATATTTTTTTTACGCTCGGTTACATCTCTATTCAGTCAAAGGTAACACAAAATTAAGGGAGGCCAAAACTCAGCTTAATCTTTTAATACGAACCCTAATCATTCATTTCACATCAAAGCCCTGCGCGATACGGACTGCATAAAAAAATACAAAACATCTAATTATAACTGCCAGTAATTAAGAAAAGAAATATTTTTACTGAACAAAAGCGTGCAACATTACATTGAACAATAAAAATAATTCTGTCCAAGATTTTTACACAATATGCTTAGCATTAGAGGAAAGTCGGGAACAATGTTATCTTTAAGAAAAAAAGTTAAATTTGGGGAGAAAGGGCTGTGAAGGCAAGAAATGAAACTCGTAATGAAGTTTATTATTTCCATGATTAAAGTTGAAAAGTACTGTTATGCAAACGTGGAGATACGTTTTTCACGGTGCACTTATTTCTAAGACTACACTAGAAATGGTGTTTACAAAAAGATCTAAGTTAAACTTCTTATGGTTGGCATAACTTAGACAAGGAGCTATGTGTATATATAATCTAACTTAGATTGTAATAATAGAACATTCTGTATACACAATACAATTCGGTAACTCAAAGTAAAGTTTCGACGATGTAATAACTAAACTTGCGGGTCTTGGAACTTGTAACCTGCTTAGAACCGTAAAACTAAATACTACAAACTATACAACCTCAATTATTATTGATTTTGGTACAGACACTAAAAAGATAACTACAGAAGGTCGGCCCCAAATATAAGTCTCAATACAAAGGTTAAAAAAGCACGCAAACTTAGGTCCAATTTCACCAATAGAACTAAACGCGATGAGCACATTTTTACCGCGTTCAATCGCTGTCAGTGTCATCATGTAGTGGAATATTAGAATAGAATATTATAGAATATTTAGAATAATATTTATTTCTAAGTATTTGGTACATTGAGATCTAAAATTAAATATTGATTCACATATACTACCATTGCTGGTGTAGAAAAATTAAATAAGCTAAGTGCATGAAAATCGTAGACATTACAATAAAAGTTATATTCAATTAATAAAATTGATTTTAATTTATTTTTGATACAATAATATTGATTCAGATTAATTGAATAGGATTATTTTTAATGTTAAAACATTAATTATTATGTCAAAAAGCATAGAATATTAATTACAATGTCAAAAGGTATGATTTAAAATTCATTAACGGAATATAAACACATGTCTAAGAGCCAAGTAAACATTTTATATTTGAATTTATTAATTGGTAACATGCTCAAGCCAGGTGGTAATTTATTATACATTTTTAATGTCATACAACTGGCATTTCTACTGTATAGTTGCAATCTCTGAGGAGGTACTAGCAGTTTCCCGACATTTTTTTTTCAGCCTTTGGGAGACTTGTTCATTTAATACGTATAAATGTGGGTATTTTTTTTACAAATAAGCAATCCTCAAAAAATATACAGGCGCGGGAGTGGAAGAATTTTTAATTCTTTAAATAATGGTCTGCAATGGTCCACATATTCTGATGCTATTGACACTGGCACCTCTTGAACGTGGCTGAGTTGTACTGATCGCGTTCAGTTTCATTGGTGAAATTCGTATTTAGTTTCAGCTGTTCCTTTGGGATTTTCCTATTTTAATTTTTTTCCTCAACTACCCCAGTAAGTATATGCACGCACGGCAATACATTTTAACCGACTTCATAAAGGAGGAGGTTCTCAACACGACTGTTTTTTTTATCTTTGTTTTCTAAAATAAAAATTCAAAAGTCATTTAATCAAACTAGGCTGAGAATCAGCACTTTTCGAACAAACTCCCCCGCAGCACAGCTCTGTTCAGTTAGAAAGAATTTATTCCATATAAAAGATAATTAACATTACGCAACAAAAAAAAAATTAAAACAAAATATAAATTGATAGCCATATGACAGCTAGCACACGCCAATATACCAACCAAAAACATCGCGAACTATACTCAGGCAGAAATAAAAATAACTAAACGCAAACAATGTCAAAAAAAAAAGCTTCCAGGCATAAAGGGCGTACCCGCTTACATATAGCTGTTACTAGAAGTTATAATTGATAAACTAGGACCATCGAGGTAAAATAAATAATTGTCGAGGTCGCTAGCTAACCACATATTGCAATACAACTCATAAAAAAACACTGTGATGAGTAGATTAAATGTCATTAATAAATTAAAATAAATTGACTTATAAAGTAAAATTATAAACAATTATATAAACTCATATAACCTGTCAGTAGGTAAGCTAACTCAGGAGAAAGAACATTTAAACATTGTATTGAGTTAATCACAGCGACCAACTATTCTTATCATTTAAGTAGTCAATGATAGAATGCCTTTGAATAAAGGTTGGATTTTACTTTAGTTTTAAACGCATTAAAAGGCAAATCTAGCAAAGAAGAGGGTAGCTTGTTATAAAAGGTTATACCAAGCCCTTAAGTTTATATCACTTTTTTTAGTGTATGTGTATATTTTGACTAATATATAAGATGTTGGCGAGGATGAATTGTGATGCCACTGTTAGGATACCGATATCTTTGAAAAAATCTCTCAGAGAAACTCTGGCTGGTAAATTGCTCGAACAGGTCGGTTTTGTAGCACAAATATATTTTGAATATCAGCAGCTTTGCCCTACAGCAGAATACCGTTGGACAAAACGCTGTGAAAATAACTAAAATAGACTAACCGAGCTGTATCAACGCCAGTGTATTGTCTTACTTTCCTGACGGCATAGGCGGCTGAACTGAACCTTCCCGCTAGGCTCGATATATGTTGGCCCCACTGAAATTTGGTATCTACTGTTATGCCCAGAAAAACTGCCGAGTTTACATTTTCAAGCACCTCTTTATATAAGACGATGAAGGGTCCTAGATTTCTAACATTTGGTAGGGCAAACTATACACATTTCGTTTTCTTGGCATTGAGAACTAGGTTATTTGTCGTAAACCAATCCGAAACTATTGAGAGTGTATTATTTACATCGTCAAAATCTTGTCTATTTCTGTCTACTTTAAAAATAAGAGAAGTATCATTTACAAACAGTGCAACTTCACAGATACCCTTTAAATATAATGGTAATTCATTGATTAAACACTAAGAACAAGAATGGACTCAGTATTGAGCCTTGAGGTACACCTAAATTAACTGGTAGCCCGGAAGATTTCACACCATCAACACCTACACATTGGGACCTATTATGTAAATATGACTTTAAAACGTTGAGAGCCTCGTTTTGCACACCTTAATGACGCAGTGTACGCAAAAGCTTGTCATAGTGCACGCAATCAAAGACTTTGGAGAGGACACAAAACTCCAATAGCATTTTGAGAGTTCCCATGCGTTAAATATGTGTTTCAGCAGCAAAACCCGCATCTGTCGTCGAACGACCCTTTGTAATGCCATGTTGTTCAATATGCAGGAGGCTATTTAAATTAAGTAGTAGTAGAAGTAGTAGTTACGCAATTACTCCGCCAATTATGAAATTATTTTCATGATTCTTTTTTTGTTTATACGTCATACTTCAGAGGGCAATGGAACCCCATGTACAATGTATATGGGACCTCATATATATTTTATTAACTTTGCTTGGGTAGTTTTTGAATTAGCTTCAATAATAGGTATTTTTCCCACTTAGTCTATATGGATGATGTGATAAGTTCCTTTCACTCATATTTACATAGCAGGTAGTGTTATTCGAATTTATACCACAACTAAAAAGTAAAATTAAAAACATTGCAAAAAAAAAAAAACAACTTCAAAAAAAAAACACTAAAAAGTGCAAAATAACTTTAATTTCGGAAGTCGGTTGCAAAAAATGAAAACAAAAAACCAAAGACACCTCCAGTAGTTTTTTTGATGAATCACATTAGTAGTTAATTGTAATCGAACACTCACTGTACCTACAACCATTAGGTTGTACGTCATTCAAATTTGATCTTGAATGATCTGCTTTTACCACGCTTCACGTACAACACTGTCATTCGTGTAAGATTGCTGTGTGTACGCATCCTGTGTCCGTGCACCTGTTTTCTCTCGTTGTATTAAGCTGGGCTTCTGAACCTATTATATTGTGTGGTACATGGTTCACCGTGTGATCTTCTCGCTTAATAACATTGTTAAATGTTTGATGGTACTTGATAGGTCGAGATCTGGGTTCGGTACTATTATCATGCAGGGCATTCTGTGCGCGACTTGGTTCGCCTAAAATTGTTTGTTTAAACATAAATTTATATCCTATAACTGCCTCGTTACTGTCTTTATTTTTGCTCGACTCCTGAGGTTCGTAGCGAGATAGCACATATGTTAGATAGCTTAAAACCTTCCCTAAAAATATTTTTTCAAATCCGACTGGTAGTTCCAGAGGTTTTTTTTGTATGTTTGAACGCGGAACTAGCACAAAAAAACTGTTCAGCTTTATTTTATTAGTATAGATGATAATTTAATGGCTATTGTATTATGTATTATATATTAATTTAATACGTCTTGAAATTATCGAAGATAAAGATGATAAAGTTGCCACTAAAAAAACAGTTATACAATAGAATTTGGGCTTATTGATTATGGCCTTCACTTACAACTTTTAATTAAAAACACACACTAATGCAGAGGAAGTAACGGACCGATTAGATTTACTGCTAAGCATGGGATCCATGGGACCAACCCGCACGCGTTTTGGCCCGCGTGGTGGATTACTGCCCACGCCCTCTCACAGGGGCTTGTGTCCCAGCAGTGCGAATGTGGAATCTACAACGCCACATGCGAACTACGCAACCCACTGACGTAACGCAAAATCCTGCATCGCGCAAGCAGCGTTAGCGAGAATACATACAATATCCTAACATTAATCGTCGGGCAGTTGCCCACCAGACAAGACAACCGTCTGGTCGGTGGATCCACCCTTTTCTATAGAGGATGAGTGAACTACACCCTGTTCTTCATACCTCTATTTTGGTGACTCCGAGTATGAACGTCACCGCAGCCTTCGGATGTGTCAGCATCTACAAAGCCACATGCGAACTACTCAAAACACTGACGTAACGCAAAATTCTGCATCGCACAAGCATCGTTTACCGTGCGACGAGAATACATATAACGTCCTGACATCAATCGTCGGGCAGTTGCCCACCAAACACAACACCCGTCTGGTCGGAGGATCCTCCCTTTTCTATAGAGTATGAGTGAACTTTACACCCTGTTCTTCATACCTCTATAGGAACATTATAGGCTCATTATGCAATGCTTATGCTTTATGGGATCCAGAGGGGTCAACATCTTAGTCAATACAAGATCCACCATGAATGATGCAAGATACCGCAGTGCAGATAACATTAAATGGTTACCAATCTGAAACGACGAAAGATGGGTGGACACATTTACAAAACAAGTTTCGAAAATACACAAACTGCAACAGTTAACATTTTGCCTAAACTGCAAACATTAAAGGCTCTCAAAGACAGGCGTGACGCGACACCGGTAGAACAATTTCCGTGAAGTTTTCATAGTAATTGTTCCAACAGAGTCGTGTCGCGCTGTCGCGTCGTAATTGTCTGCGGGTTCCTTAAATAGGAATTACTAGTTTGTAGATAAGCCGGCAATCTTTTGCAATTTATGCGTGATTGTAATCTAGTCATCTTCCAGGAGCAAAGAACTTCATGTTTATATTATACTAGCTGGCTCCTAGTTCATAATTATTACGTCAACAGGTTTTATGATAAAAAAATAAGTGGCGTTCAAAACTGTACTTACATGAAGTTAGTGATTTCTGTTATTAGTTTGAACACGCAAACTGACAGAAGCAATTATTGCTTTTTGTTTGACAAGCATTGCATAGGTGGGCTTTTAATTAGCTGCAGTAAAATGACACTTCAGTCATTCTTTTAATTCTTACTATCATTTCGTCAATAACTGACTTTTTTTTCTAACGAAATTACTGTAAAGGTACAAGTCCGTAGCCAACTGTAGGCAGCAGCGTCTGCAGCAGGCGAAGTGTCGTCGCGGCAACACGTGGCCTGCTGCTGCTGCCTGCAGCCGGCTACAGATTTTATCATTTAGAAGTGTCATTTTACTGTAGATAATTAAAAGTCCGACTGTAGTTATGAATTAACTTCGTAAAATGTCAGAAAACATATTAAGAATCATTTATTTAAGCTTAAAAAGCTTAAAAGCTTTAAATTTTGATCGAAGTATTTAATGATGAAATCTATGTGAGTATTTGATGTAAGGAAACAAGACGCAAAGCCAGCTCAATACTAAAGTAAGATATCATAGAACACCTTCCAAGATTTTCTCGACAGTGCACGCAATCACAACAAGAAAACCGCATTACACTTTTATAAAAATGACGCTATCACCGCGCCCGTCCCTCCGACAAGGTGTTGGGGTACAAATAATTTATCGTCTTCAAGCCACAGACAACATAAGCCGAGAGAAAAATAAGCAAACTACCCACTTAAAAAGACGTAACGTTTCTTACGGAGCGGGCGGTAACGAAAGCGAACCTTGTGTCAACGGTCCAAATTCAAAAATCAACCCGCTCCTTGCGACCATCGGTCTTTTTTACCCTGCAGAATCATAGTTTTCTACAAAGGGGTATAAATTTCGAGTTGAAGCGGGGGAGTCGAGTCGACCTTATTTAATTTCATAATAAATTGCAATAATTGCATTAGCGGAGCGGGGAGGAATAAATCAAGAAATACGGAAGATTTTCCTTGAAGAACACTTCTGTCGAATTATGAAATTTGTTGTGGTTAATGTTTTAAAAAGCTCTTGAAATAAATAATGGAAAATGCTTTTTTTATTTATGAGAGAAGGGTTTCTTAAATTTGATTTTTCAAAACCAGCTTGGTAAAATAATGGTTATTTAATTCAAATAGATACTTTTTGGTTTGAATGTGAAAAGTTTTTTATATCTTGAAAGAACCGATCACGTGCCCGTGCCGTGCACCTTGATGAGGTAATTTTTAGATTCATTGGAAAACGTTTCGTGTCGAGTAAAGGTTAGTGAAAAGTTTGCCTCCACAAAAGCCCTTGAATGCACAAAAATAACAATGAGGCAACTAGACTAGAATACAAATTCACTTAAGACATTTTCCCGAAACAGTACTAATAAAATTAACATAAAATTCCGTAGCAGACTTCTAACCCTGTAATTACATCCATATATCTCTCCACGACGAATAACAGACTAGCATTGTTCAACCCCCCGAGAGTGTATTATCGGCCCAAAGTACCCCTGGACTTATGAAGATTCGATTAAGCCAGTGTTAGATTAAACCAACCCTGATTACGAGTGAACATGGAAAAACAATTACGGAGAATACTAAAACAATGACATACTATAAAGTTCGTCTTTGTTTTCTGTATCTTAACGTTCGCTGCGGTGGGCGGGTCTGTAAGACCAGGGGTAACTCCGGTACCTCGGTGGAAATATGCACGGCATTTTGAGGGTTGAACGTTTAAGCCGTTACAGCAAATTTATAGTTTTTAGATAAAGTGTAATGGAGAATAACTTAGTTTAAATGCTGAAAAGTTTTTCTGTGATTGTATGGAGTTATGGGAATACTTATTTTTTATTGCGGGTCTCTAGGTCTATGTACAGCGGTTTTAAGATATTGACATTGCAAAATACCGGAAAAGAATGCAATTAAAAATATAAAGTGTAGATAAGATGTTATACATGCAATGAACTAAAAATTCAAACTCAAAGCTTTTATTTCAATGAAACCATGTCAGTCAAATAGTCAGAAAGTTGAAGCTAGTTGCCAATTCCAAAAATATAAAATTAAAAATCAGCCCTGGCAGATAAGAGATGACCAGTCTCAACTGACGGCGCCCGTTCACGAACATGACGCGATGATCAGCACATTCAGCACCATCCAGCTCAACTATTTGTAGGGAACCGAATGATCCAACATACTCGCCAACATCAGCGAGACATTTAAGTGAGCATGACATACTCTCAACTGACAAGCTCTTTCAAGTCAAGAAATAAGTTGAGATATGATCTAAAAATTAGTCATATTTTTTATCTTAGAATAAAAAAAATTTGCTCAATTCTCAATCTGGAAGCTGAGAAATAAGCGAAAGATAGTTTTCGTGAGATTATCGATTAATTGAGTAATCGATTACACAATCACAAAAATAAAACTTACTAGGTAATTAACTCAAAGTAATTAAATGCACTATAATTTATATAGGTACAATAGTGCATTTAATTACAGTCATATTAATAAATAAAATATTAATTCATTACTGATAAACGAATATAATAATTATCAATTTCATACCGATTAAAATCAGTATATTATTTTTAGTCTATGTCACTGGCATGAAACTGACTGATATTGACACTAGACAGTTGGCGACTGCTTCTTGGTTGCTCACTCGTTTCATTTTTTTCGATGCATTTTGAGTGCTTTCCCGATTATTTTTCATTTTCAACGACCACTGCTTTTTCAGTCACGGATTCTGACCCTGTCGTACAAGGTAGGCATTGCCCTTGCTTTCACACTGGACACCGAAGATCGTTCACACGTTTGACTTGGAATGAAACGCCGCCTGAATTTGGATTGGATATTTTTGAAATTATGGATCGCGAGGGACTGATAAGTTTAAATCTATTCATTCACATCATTTTCATCTCGTTACATTCCGGCCCAAGATTGTATGTAATCGTTTCCGTCTCCTTTACCTAGTTCTGTAATTTTTATGGTGTACAATAAAAAGTATTCTATCTATCTACAACATAATAATTGCTTCGTTTATCATACGATATTAAAGATCACGATCATTTCTTCAGTTCTTACACAATTTTAAAAGTCTGTTTTTATTGATCAACTCTTCTTCCACAGCTAATATTCAAATGTTATTTTTCTTATTTAAAATAATGAACACTTACAACCAAAAAGCGTAGCTCATAGTTAGCTCAAGGCATAACATAAATAAAAAAATAAAACATAATCATAATTATCTCCTGAACATGTTTAACAACGGATAAACCATAAAACATTATAAAACAAAAGATTACCTATCTTTTGTTTTATAATGTTTTATGTCCCAATCAACAATACTTACTTTAAATAGTAAAACACAATAAAAATGTCTATAATTAACAAATGATGCTATGAATCATATGAAAGTGGCGTTGTATATGGAGCAGATAATAAAAAAAACTTGGGATTTTAATTAGTACGGAGTTAACGACAATACGTTTATGCATGTATTTGTTGAGAAAAAGCCTTGTTCAGATGTTGTAAATTAATAAACGAGTGAATGAGTAATTGTTTACCAAATTTTAATATGAGTTTAATATTTTTTGTTAAAATTTAAAGGCATGAAACGAGATTGAAAATGGCTCTGATAAAATTAATTAAACTTTTATGTTTTTATTAAAAATTCCTAGGTAGGTATTTATTAATATTTTGATCAAGCTTATGTACAGACGCCAGCACATCAACCTACCCGAAACTCTCAAATTTTCCCAATCAACTTTGAACCTTATACTTTAGTGATAAAGTTGAAAATCTTTTAAATAAATTTGACAGATTGTAGTAGGCTGATGTGCTGGCGTCTGTACCAACTTATTTTAATAATACATTATTAAAAATGAGATTAGTTTGCTAACTAAAGCATCAATGGGATGCTACCATCCTATTCATCATAATTATACACATATATAATAAAATTGTAAAGAATAATTTTTGTGCAAAAACGGTTCAAATTCAGCATAGGTACAGATAGTTTATAAGTTTATAACCTATCGGATGAACACATTAAGTACTTTTAATCCCGGTGGTAGGTACGTTTCGCGCATATTTGGGAGTGGCGCGAGGAGGCAAAACGCCGGGGCTTGACTCCGATGCCGCGAGAAATCGCGGCACAGCGGACAGAGCTCCGACGGGATCTCATGGCGTCATGGAGAGTGCGATTGTCGCAACCCAGTGCTGGGCACGCCACTATTGCGGCGATAAGTCCCCTCTTTGAGGAGTGGCTGGAGAGGCGCCACGGCGTCCTCACCTTCCGCCTGACGCAGGTCCTCACCGGACACGGCTGTTTCGGGAGGTACCTGTTTCGGATAAGGCTGGAGGAAACGCCCGGGTGTCATCACTGCGTGGATCGCCCGGAGGACACGGTGGAGCATACGATGGAGGTATGCCCGGCTTGGGCAGAGCACCGCCGTGTCCTCGTGGAGGCGATCGTTGGCGGGGATCTCTCGCGTCCGGCCCTGGTCCAGGCCATGGTACGGAGTGAGAGGGTATGGGAGGCTGTCACCTCCTTCTGCGAAGCAGTAATGCTCGTGAAGGAGGAGGCGGAGCGCGTGAGGGAGAGGCAAATTTCGCGCCCTCACGCCCGTAGCCGCCGCAGGAGGAGACGCCCTGGGCGTCGGGAATCGATTGCCGATTCCCGGCCACCGTAGGCGCGGGCTTGCGGATGGTGAGCAATGGGTAGCTCGCCGTCCGGTAAGGACCAAGCCTGGGTCGACGGCGCGTTGTGTTCCACGCGCGCCTGAAAGAGATGTCAGCAAGTGAAGGGGTCCGATGAGACCATTGCCTGCCGGGGTTGCGGGAAAGTCCGAAAGGGATACCGTGGCCCCCTGGCATTGCACAAGCAACAGAAGGAACAAGGGTGGGTTTTAGACAGTAAGAGTCTGACACGCCCTCCCGCTCCACCCAGAGCGGGAGACGTCATTTGATGATTTCACACCCCAAAAAAAAAAAAAAGGTACGTTTCCGTGGGTTATTTTCCGACACCCACGCGGCGACGTGACGCCGCGGCCAAAAGCTATTCCTTAATGAGGGAAATATTACTTACACTGAAATTGCTTTCATATTTAAATGAAACTGAACGACTAAAAACCATTAGGTATAAATAATGATGAAATTTTATCAACTAGAGCTGTCTAAACCCCCATTAACCCATTGTATACTGTGTAGTTCCTAACACTAAATAACAGAGAAGTGAGACACTGACCGGCGCGCGTTAAATTATGAGTTATGAATATCAGCTTTCGACAAGTAAACATTCCAGTCGACTCGCCAGACGGCTAGCCCCATGTAGATACAACCTTTGTATTGAATATTGTAATTTTGATTTAAATATTTTTTATTCCAAAAGTAAACCCATCAAATCGATCTTTTAGTTTTTTTTTTTTAATAATGCGTTAATTTCACTTTCATACGGAGACATGAAGTCGATACAGTAATGGTCAGATGTAATTTAATTAAATATAATTAATACATTAAAAAATAACATAACATCACGCCTGTATTTCCTGAAGGGTAAGGCAGAGGTGTACCTACATTTCGCCAACTATGTTTAAGTCCCATGTGATAGGGGGCGAGCTTCGGGGGGAGCCTCATCAATTGGGCACAAATCCAGACTCCGGGCTGCTGCTACTGAGAAGTCCCAGATGTAAAACCCAATAAAACTTTGCCCGACCCGGGAATAGAACCCAAAACCTCATGCTCAGGAGTAGCGCTTGCGACCGCCAGACCAACGAGGCAGTCAGTACATTAAAAATAGCTCTATTAAACATGTTTAATGGACTTATGGTGAATAATTATCGTGAAAGTAGTCCTATTTATAGCCCTCTGGCCATTGAAATATTTATAGCGATTCGCTAAGCAAAATACGGTTCGCAGCTCGCAAGACCTCAAGCATAGTATAAATAAGTAACAGTATTATATCTTCATACATAATGGTCGAAAGGAAACGCTTCGAAAAAAATAAACTCGCAACAGTAACAGGCAGGTTTATCTACCGAGCGGTCGTAGGTAACTATTTCAATGTCACTGCAGAGATGTAATACTGTTACTTATTTATACGTTGCCTCGAGTGACGTTCCCTCCGCTTCGTCAGTGCAAGTCAATTGTCACGTACTTCCTTGAACATAGTACTTAAGAAAATGTTAGTTAAACGAGCAAACAGTACACAGCCTATAAACCGAGTTCAATAACTGGCCGCCCGTTACACCGTCGTGAATAGCCGGGCGTCGTGCATCAACTGAATACTGCCGTGCATACTAATCCGCCTTCATACTGTGCCACAATGACGGTACTGTTTGCTGGAAGAGCCTTCACTTCAAAACATGTATGTAGTGGGATAGTATCTTGTAACATCTTGGTTAGATTTATTATGTTGATGATGGTGCAGAGAAAAGCTGTGTTTTTCATAAGACTGCAATAGAGAGCCTTATTAAGACTCATTTACATGATGCAAGTTTCTGACTGTAACAATAAAATTCAAACTCAAACCATTTATTTCAATTAAACCCCATTTACAGGCACTTTTGAATTGTCAAGAAGTCGGTCAGTCAGAAATATGAAGCTAGTTGCCCATTCCAAAGCGTAGTAGGTAACTATGGAGAAGAACGGGCAAGAAATTCCACGAACACTCTTTTAAAGCAAATATTTTTGATACAGAATATTGGTTACATCATTCATTTTGAAATTATGCATGTGAGAACAATGTAGAAAGACGTGCATGTTCGTAAAAGCGTTCGTAATAAAAATAAAAAAGAAAGAACCAATCAATTTAAATGGCCAGAAACAAATGACATGACATTGAAGCAACAAATGACCTGCATCGCTTAAACACTGTTTAGACGTCCATCATCTTTCCTTGAACTTATGGTATGCTAATTCAATCGCACCGTTTTAATCTGACTGCTGATGTATAAATTGGGACAATACGTATTGAGTTGACATTTACTCTTTCGGTAGGCTCGTTCCAAAAAGCCATCAATTTAATCATACAGTTATTTGGAATTAGATTAAACGCTACATTAACACAAACTAATTCGATTACAACAAAATCTTATAGAAAAGATTGCTTTGGCTCTTTTACAGAACCAACGGCGTTTCTAATAAATTAGTTTTAACCACATCCAGTCCAAAAGAATCAACGCCACGTATAAAAAGATCGTATGTTCCAACCATTGTTCTTGTAACTTGATAATCGATTTATCGGAAAATATCTAACGTCTGTGGGCGTCCTCACTCGATACCTATTGATTGTATCTCAGCGGGTTTCTTTGATTCCTAAGAAATCCAAATTGTAAATGTTTGTGTGTAAACGTGATCATTCACTGTTGAGAAAGAGAGTTCTGGCATTGTTTGGCTTCATAGATATGTTAGTTACGCGTTTTTACGTCGATAAAGGTTTATACTTAATGGGAGTAAAATGTAAAGCATTGTTAGTTGGATATTGTAGATTTGCCTTGTATTATTATTCTAGGTATGTCAGATAGTTTCATTGAACTTAAGCTAATAACAGCGACCATAAAAAATGTGAGATTGTGCATTGAAATACTAATAATAATTTATAATAAAATATGTATTACCGAAGGAGTTTTGCCCGTTTTACTGTTTATCTGGATGTAGGTTCCGGATTGGAGTAAAATTGGCTAAACGGATTTCAATGAAATTTGGCACATAGGTAGTTTATAACCTGGATTAATACATAGGATACTTTTATTCGCGGTAGTACGTTCTCGTGGGATATATTCCGACATCCAAGCGGGCAAAGCCGCAGGCGAAAGCTAAACTAAATATAATTATAAAACAATACCTTGAACGATTTATTTACAATAGAGAGAATATAGTAAAATGAGTTTTGTAATTTTCTTCTATTTTGTTACTAAAGTTTAGTTCTGATTAATTAATTCTTCAATAGAGCCGTCAATAACTTATCATTTTACCCAGAAACTCAGTTAAGTAAGTGTAGTTTTAACTTAAGTTATTAAAGGGAATCGGCCAAGCGTTAAGTTTCTGGGGTACAAAGATGTAAACAAATACACCTACTATTTAGTTTTAAGATAGCGAAATAAAGTAAAATACCTAATTTATAGTACATTCCTGTCGCGGCCTGCAACAAGGGACTCACGTATGTGTGCCTCGACTTCCCCTCGGCCCACATCTTCACGATCGTCCATCAATGCCTGGATGCGGCCAAGTCTTGTATAGTAATTTTCTCAAATAATGCGTGGAAATTCAAACTAAGTAAATCTATACTAATAATATTATAAAGAGGAAAGATTTGATTGTTTGTTTGTATTGAATAGGCTCCGAAACTACTGGACCGATTTAAAAAAATATTTTACCATTAGAAAGCTTAGTTTTTAGGGAGTAACATAGGCTACTTTTTATCCTGGGAAAATAACGGGTCCCGCGGGAAAGACCACGGGAGCGAAGCCGCGGGCAAAGTGCTAGTTAATTATAAATTCCAAAATCACACTAATATTATAAAGGCGAAAGTTTGTGAGTGTGTATTTTTGTCTCTTCTTCACGCTAAAACTACCGAATGGATTTGGATAAAATTTGGCACACAGATAGTTTATAACCTGGATTAACACATATAATACTTTTTAAGCCGATATTCCCACGGGATCGAAACTTATGAGGGTGAAACCTCGCGGCGCAGCTGGTCAATGATAATTTTTCACACGCCAATATAATATGTTCATTTGTTTCTTCTTTACTTTAAACAGCTATATTAAACCAAATCGAAATTAAAATGAAATCTTTTATTATACATTAAGTATGTATTAATTTACAACTAACTTTTAAATAAGTATATATACTTTATGTACAAATATGTAAAGAAAAAATAAGAAAATAAACTAATGAGAAGAGCTCATGGGGCATACAAAATTCGTTCGCGTCGCGGTCAACGGGAAAAGTGCCCAAAAGGCTGGCAGCATTGCCATTAAGAAATATTATTGGAATAAACTAATAAATTTTGTTAAGAGGGGAAAAAAAACTTAATATCTATAATAACCCTTATAAATATGACGATACAGTTTATTTACTAAAATTATAATAATAATAATCCATACTGTACATTGCCATGTGTCGAAGAAAAAAGTGTAAATTACACGACAGATATGAGGTTCCGTAGTAATTTATTAGGCCGCTAAACACGACGGATATGGATTTTCATACTAACATTACTCGCATGTATTTGACCAGTACATTTTCAATTTATCTCGAAAAAGGTTGTCAAAATATTGCTCGAATTTCCAAGCATGTTTTTTTTAGAAGTAGATAAGAAAGTGTTACATCACTGGGCCCAGGGCCTATAAAATTGCTCATTTTCTTTAAGGATATATTTTAAGATTACATAGCTACATTCAAAACAGGAATTGGAATTATTGAAATGTGATATAATTATGTAAGCGACATTTTGTTTAAAATAACCAAAAAGCTTTGCGTACTTATACATTATTTCTCGTCGGTTAGTCATGATACGAAAACAGTCATTTTTTCGATTCCTTTTTGCAAGTTAATCGTACTCAATTTGTACTAGACAATCATTTAATGTGAACCTGTTATCCATTTGATGTTACAGTATAAAATAAACTAAATATAGTGAGCAGTAAATGACAAATATATTCATGACACGATTTTGAGCTGGTATGACTAGTAAGCGGTGTTAAAACATTTAAATGAACTATCTATATTCTAGATGTAATGCGAATTATTCATTAATGTTAGGTATATAACACGCACAAATTATACGTAATGAATTAAATCCATCCGGGCCGCATGTCTTTGCAGATTAATGGCGACTATCAGTAGGCACCACAAGATAGTGAATTCTTAGTACATATTAATACCGATTGCAATCTTCATCATTTGTCCTATATCTGCTATTAAACGAGCAATTTTTTATTTATATTTTTTAATGATACTCGTAATATACAGGCCATAAGACATACGAAGATCTCTCTTAGGAACCATGTCATCGATTTTAGTAACAAGTTAAACTGCATTCACACATTAAAAAACAAACTTACTAAAATAAATTAAAGGACATGAAAACAATGCATTTTATTCATTTTAGACATCATGTTTCATAGTAACATTTACTGCTTAAGACACAATCAATATCTAAATAAAAATAGTGTTAGTTTTATTTTTCAAAACGTCCGGGTTCGATTCCCGAGCTGTGTAGGTACAAGTTTTAAAAAAATGTATGAATGCAATTTTTCTTGTTACTAAAATTGATGACTTGGTTTTTAAGAAGAAATCTTCGTATGTCTTATAGTTACAGACTTTCCCATACTGACTGATCTAAATGTGCCACCCTGTATATTTGTAATCTCAAATATCTAATATTGCTCGTTTCGAAACGTCAGTGAAAACGGCTCTAACGATTTCGATGAAAGTTGCAATACAGGGGTTTACGGAGGCGGAAAATCGATCTAGCTAGGTCTCATATCTGGGAAAATTCGTTGTCTCCTAATTTTCCCCCCGTGCTCGGTCGCCCAAAGTTTAGAACAAGACTGCTTCCTTAGAATAATGATATGGCAGCATGGAATTAGTAAGTACCTACTGTCATGGCAGCATGGAATTAGTAAGTACTTACTATCATGGCAGCATGGAATTAGTAAGTACCTACTGTCATGGCAGCATGGAATTAGTAAGTACTTACTATCATGGCAGCATGGAATTAGTAAGTACCTACTGTCATGGCAGCATGGAATTAGTAAGTACTTACTATCATGGCAGCATGGAATTAGTAAGTACCTACTGTCATGGCAGCATGGAATTAGTAAGTACCTACTGTCATGGCAGCATGGAATTAGTATGAACTATCCTGTACTATTAAATGAGACTCTATTTTACCAGAGCAGATCTCGGTCGCCCCGGTACTGAATAATTGATGAAAGCTTAGTGCAATCAACTAAATTCTAGCGTCTATTTTAAGAGAATTCTAAACTTTTGGATAACTTCTCACCAGAACTTTCATGGACACTTTTTTATTTTTTTTATCCAAAACGGGTAAGCCCTTGATGTGCATCTCATCTGGTGGTAAGAGATGATCAGGCCGAAGGTGGAAGCAAGCTTCACCCGGAATCCTCAACCACAGAGGAACTGGCTATCTTACCTCTTACTGCCGAAACATAACAGTGCTGCAAAGAATACCTTTTCACTACATGACAATTATATTTTGCAGCGCAATTTGGTAGGGACCTATAAAAATCATTGTTATCCAGCAGTTGACTGCGATAAGCTGAATTGATTTATTGATTACTTGATTGATTATTATTTACCTTGCAGAAGTCCTCGAAGGAATTCTTCAGAGTTTCACTGTCATATCGAGAGGTTTTATTGAAGTAGATGTACCAATTTACATCTACTTCAATAAAACCTAGGATAGGATAGTGATAGGATTGTCCAATGGCAATCCTATAACTATCCTATCCTGCAATCTCCGAATTCCTTGTAAAACTACAGCAGTGTTTAAGACTAGGTTAGGCTCAGTTATTGTATCACCATCACCATTTTTGTGTTAAGTCGTTTAATTGCAGACAGCAACAACTTTGAGCGAATAAAATTACCAGCCCACTTACCTAGGCTCAGTTATTGTATCACCATCACCATTTTTGTGTTAAGTCGATTAAATGTAGACTGCAACAACTTTTAGCGACTAAAATACCACCCCACTTACCTAGGCTCAGTTATTGTATCACCATTACCGTTTTTGTGTTAATCCCTAAAAGTTGTTGTTGTCTACAACTGTAGACAACAACAACTTTTAGGGACTAAAATCACCACCCCACTTACCTAGGCTCAGTTATTGTATCACCATCACCATTTTTGTGTTAAGTCAATTAACTGTAGACAGCAACAACTTTTAGCGACTAAAATCAACAATCCCACTTACCTAGGCTCAGTTATTGTATCACCATCACCATTTTTGTGTTAAGTCAATTAACTGTAGACTGCAACAACTTTTAGCGACTAAAATCAACAATCCCACTTACCTAGGCTCAGTTATTGTATCACCATCACCATTTTTGTGTTAAGTCAATTAACTGTAGACAGCAACAACTTTTAGCGACTAAAATCAACAATCCCACTTACCTAGGCTCAGTTATTGTATCACCATCACCATTTTTGTGTTAAGTCAATTAACTGTAGACAGCAACAACTTTTTGCGACTAAAAACAACAATCCCACTTACCTAGGCTTAGTTTTTGTTCAACCATCCGATATTTCCTTTAGCTCCTAACTTATACCACGCAGCTTTCCCCAAACTACAGTCATCCGAACAAAATTAGCACACACTTGAGAGGCTGCTTAAGAAACTGCCTTTAACTCAATGTTTACGCAAGCAAGAGTTTCTTATACTTTGCATCTACAACCCTTTATTAAACATTTATATTCACGCCTCTGTTAAAGGGCGAAGGGTAGATGCCCCCTTCAGTCTGTTAAAGTACGTTAATGAATTTAGATGATTCAAGTGCTGAAATGACTGCAATTGTAGCATTTTGGAGTTCTTTACTGTATCTTCAAGTAGGGAAAGAAAATAAATAAGAGAAGTACTCGAAAAATGTCATGCATTAAGTCCGCCTTTGTACTTTTTTTTTGTGTGAAAAGTTTAAATAAATAAATAATAAAAATGTAAACTATGTACCTTCGATCAACAAGTTTACTATGATCAAAGGATATGAAGATAGAAATAGCCGTTACGACAACACATGGATTATCGAATTGGTAGATGTTTGAAAACGTACAATGCTATGGACGTAAAGTATTATGTCTACTGGTAAGCTAGAGCTACATCTATGCCTACACCATGACCTCGATCAAGGTGGTAAGAAGGTGAATGTGTCAATAATCAATTGCCTATTATATTTGGAGGATATTGAATTTTATACTTGCACTTATGTGGAGAACAATGAAACCCATTACACTTTTGCTGTTATGCAAATACGCTCACGATGATAGCCACAAACACCGCCATTTTTTCTAGTAAGATTTACTCCATGTAATCTGTTTTTTTTTGGTCGTTTGTAACCATATCAGCCTATAGTTTGCAACTGCATCAGCAGGACATAAGTTACGTCAACTAGTCTCGTCTACCAAGCGTGGTGAATATGAAAATTTCTCCTTTACCGCGATCTTTGTGAGGCCTACATTCAGTAAAGAGTTTTCGGGTTGATATTTTAGTGTACATGGATAGAAAAAGGGTGAATTCTGAGATGACAGCTGATAGAGATAT
Organism: Xanthia togata; assembly: GCA_963853775.1. Classification (NCBI taxonomy): domain Eukaryota; kingdom Metazoa; phylum Arthropoda; class Insecta; order Lepidoptera; family Noctuidae; genus Xanthia; species Xanthia togata. The sequence goes on along the minus strand of OY970794.1, from coordinate 22,477,567 downwards.
GCTGCCCTCAAATAACTACGGATTATCATCATCTGCTGTTTCCCAACTATGTTGGGTTCGGCTTCCAGTTTTACCGGCTGCAGATGAAGAGGATGATCAGGATACACAATTCAATTAAAAGAAAGAAAGAAAATACGTTAATTTGTGTTAAAGATGACGCAAAGAAACACAAAAATAACAAATCAATTCAATTAATTTTTCCTGTCAATTTTGACTTTTCTGTCTAATCATAATAAATAATTTGGGTTAGACATGATTTGAATTTAAACTAGTAGCACTTATTGGGTATACCTTTATGTCGTTCAGAAATCCTGGCCATCATATACTACATGTACTTTAGCAAACGACTCAACATCGCAAATATGGACATAAATATACCCAGTGATCAGTGATTCCTGTCATCGTCAAACACATGTAATACTCATTTCATGTGGTTTTAAACCGTTTAATATTACAGTCAAGTCTTTTCCGAGAACGTTTGCAACGTAAACGAGATGTCTCGACCATTCAATGCAAATTCGCGATGACACATTGAGACATTCAATATCTCGATCGAGATTTCATAAACAACTTGATTTTACGGTTGACTGACTGAATTCGGTCGACATGTTTTTTCAACGATGGGAAAATGAAATAGTATGACTACTAACTTGGCCGGCTTGACGGCCGATGGGGTAGAAAGGTTCTGGAATGGAGGCCACGTACCGGCAAACGCAGCGTAGGACGTCCACTCACAAGGTGGACAGACGACCTATAAAGGTCGCTGGGGGAGGCCTATGTTCAGCAGTGGACGTCCCATGGCTGAAATTATGATGATGATGATACTTTATAATACCGTTAAGACTTTTAATTGTGTTTTTTTTTACAAACGCTTATTTTGCCAGAATGTTGAATTGAATTTACTGACACAAGCGTACACAAACTGATCAGGGCCACTCAAATCTGTGTGGTTCTTTCCTCAAAAGACCATCCCAAATACCAACCTCACATGCTTCTCACATGATCTGACCAAGATTAAGTCTGGGCTTTGAAAGAGACTTGAACTCTGACTTTGTTCGGTTTTCTTCTCAGAGTAGTCCTAGTAAGATAGAAAACACCGACCTCATCTAGATTTTAAAATATAATTGACGTGTAAATTGTGTTTGAACTAAATAACAGAAATAAATGTTATTTACCTTTTGAAAGGGGCATAGGCACTGCAACAACATTAACTTTTTTTTTTTTTTTTAATCTTTCGAAAATAAAAAAAAGTGATTGCTATTTAAAACCTATTAAACATTAGAAAATTTTCAACAGGGGTCATATTTAATGACTTTTAGACACCTGCTAAACGACAGCGCCCAATGTAATAACCCGGTAAAATTCCACATTGCAAAAAATGTGCCTAATATATTTTTTATTCCTGAAAATTTCTACATAAATAAACTCTCAGTACGATACCTATCAACAACCTGACGGATCGGACAGGGTTTTTTTTTATATGTTGTAGAAGATACCAGTAGCAAAAATGTTATATGATATTGATAGCTTTTAGTGACAAGATTGTGTCAATAACATAATAAACACAGTACAATGGACATAACAAGTGATGCAGCACACTCTTGAATAAACAAACCGTCCGTGAGCGCGATAATATCCATTACAAGCCTTCACTGTTGACGAATGATCATATTAGAGCCAAACACTATACACACACGAATCAATACAACTCTAGAACAAACTAAAAAACCTCTATCACAAACGAATAAGGTTGAATATCGCTTGGTAGGTTAATTATTGAAGAACATACGAAGTTTGTCTTGGTGAATGATCAAAATGAACTATGAAGTTGTAAAATGGTACCAAGCAGAGATGTATAACAATGTATGTGAGATAACGCATAACATGCGTTTACGTGGGATGCACACGATCGGATAATAGTTTTTTGTTTGCATGTCGCAGGCGATAATCGGAATCGGATGAATTGTGAGTTGTCATGATGCTTTGTGGCTTTCTGTGAGCATCGATTTAGTTTTGAATAAATATCTGAGGTTATAATCTTTGTCAGATTCTGTTTAGTTTTTTTAACTTTATGTAGATATTCATAGATATATGAGTGGTTTCTTACTTATTAAGTTCTATATAAAAAGTAGCCCAGTCAATATCGACACACAAAAATTCAAACGTTGCAAACGCCCGTAACTATGATTATTTTATATGTTGTTAGGTCTCCTGAGAGTAGTTTATAACCAAGGTTGCAACCCTGAAAACCTTGTGGTACACTATACTCCCATGGTACTCGAAAAACTGCGAAATACTGGCACTTGTTTCAGATTTTTTCGAAAAATATACCTTAAGACGCCTTCTTCGGTATCTTTGTTCATCATTTTTGTAAAGCAAGCTAAATTTGATACAATTTGAGTCCAACCAAAGCACTCTAGATCAATTGGTTGCGAAGATACAGCTTGTCAAAGGTGAGCATTTTTGACCAAAAAGTAAAAATTATCGATTTTGGGTCATTTGCCAAGACACGTACCTACCAGCTGAACGAATGGTCCTTTTAGAGATAGTGTTTAATCAGAGAGTTGATGTTGAACCTTTTACCATATTCTAGAGGGTCTGCGTGACAACAAAACAATCAGATGAACAATTGAAACAGCATTTTTCGTATGAGCTAGTACCGTATTCCTTGTCCTAGTTCACTGAAGAAGGAATGCGCAAGGGCAGGAAGTCTTCCTTCTTCTCAACTACAGCATTACAAGAACTACAACACTTTCTCTAGGACCATTAGCTCAGCCGGTTGACTGGGCTATAGGCGTCATTATTGCAGGATTAGTGCTAAACTTTTATATCGAGAAACTCAAAGTAAAGAACCACAAAACGAATAAAAAGATTGATCAAAATCGTGGAAATATAAAATCCAAAGCCACCAATGTAAACTGAGAAGTAATAAAACCTACATCCGAATTTTACGACTGATCTAATATCCTGAGAGGACAAGTCACTTGATAAAAACCCCGATAGCTAGGTCTAACTACGGCATTGTCTATCCGACGTTTCATCGGACGTGGGTGTCCGGTATCGGATTTTATGTTACGTTTGTCTGTTTTGGTACAATAGTTTTATTTTTTTCGCCATTTTATATGCAAAAAAAATTGCGTCACATCAACACATTTTATTAATGAAAAATAATATATTCACAACTACCAACAAAACATAACTGGCGAAATGTGGGTGTACCTATTTACACCTCTGCCCAACCCTTCGGGGAAACAAGGCGTGATGTTATGTTATGTTAATATATTCACAACCTCATGTTTTTTTCTAAACTAAAAATGCAAGCACAGTAACAGAACACGTTATGTCATGTATATTTTCCATACTTGGCATTAGATATAAGTCATCCAAAATTAAATTAAAACACGAATGACAGGTACATAAAAATACATTTTTCATTGGACCGTCGTTCAACAGAAAATCACAGTAAAAAAAGCTTTTGATTCTAGTCCGCAAGGAAATATGGAGAGTTCATAAAAAGTCTGCTAGTGTGAACTGACCGCAGCACTGTGTATCGGACATAACGTGGGACATGGGTGTCCGGTATCCAAGTCTTCTTTTTGTTGGTACCGTACCATCAATGTCTTGTTTTGTTCCAATCCAAGCTTGAGGTGATACATATAACACAGATAACTGTTATGATACTGATCCATACAAATATGTAGATAGTTGGCGAGAATTTTCAAATACCAGCTAACTAAATCTGAAAAAAAGGAATTTTTAGAAGTGAGCAGGATTGAGAGATTTTCACCAAATTACCTCCAAGAAATTACCATCATAATACAATACCGTATTCCTTACTTAACTTGTATATAGATAGTGCCAACCATGAAGACGCGCCCCACTCCGCTCCGTACTAAAGTACAGCTTACAGTACTGAGTACAGTAATCGCGAAGTGGGGCGCGTCTTCATGGAGACGTGGATGGCACTATCCATACCTACCTCAAATACCTTTATAATCTCCTAAAACGCAAACTGTCATCGAAACAAAATAAAAAAATAAACTGACTTGAAATCCCGTTACTAAGTACATTCAAATTATAATCGGATAAAAGCAACATCCTTACATTTACAAATATTATAAAAAGATAAAGAGTGTGGCTAAGCTGTACGCGCTAGAAAAAGTAAAAAACCGTCTTGTCCCGCTATTCTCTCGCACCTTACAACTCAAGATAGACTAAACGAGAATTGATCACCAAATTAACTAGAAACATCACGCGTTTTGTATTGGTCCGCGGGGGCGGCGCATGGGAACGGGGTAATAAGTCTGATACAACGAAAAAAGGATTATGTTTGTACATGTTTTCAAGCGACATTAAGGTGAGATTATTTTTATTGAGATGTATTTGGAACTTTTTATAATTAAAGACAAAATACGCACGGTAAATATCACCTACATAGTTTAAGGTCAGGCAAGGATTGACGTAGTTGCTGCAACTCAATGCAAATATCTGATGGCTCAGATATTGTGACATATCTAGATCATTAGGAGATGCAAAACATACATACTGGGATCCATTAAGATGAAATTACACATTAACCGACCACCCAGCCATAACAGCAGCTAAAGACTCGTGCAGACGACCAGACAGAACTGTTATTTGTACGCAAAACGTCAGTTTAATTGCCTCGATCGTGACCATCCAACGGGCAATGTTCGACCCAAAATCAATCGCGTGCTCGTACCCTAACATCATCACAGTATCCATCGATTAGATGCCACTTTTTGACAGGACATGTATAATCAACCCAATTTAACTTTAGCTACGTCATCATCAAACAAATTGCGAGAAACCGCTTTGATCTGCCGCACTTCGATTTTGTTGTCTGTGGCAGAAAATATATTGCGAGTCTTGTTTATTGCAGAAATGAAATGTAAGGGTGTCTGTCGGATTATTTTTATAGAAAATATTTATCTAGAAATGCGGTATAACATCTTTGTTTGGGTTCTCACCGTCGCTGAAGCGAAGGGACAGGAGAAGAGACAGGAGAATCGGCAGCAACATTTTCTCATGTCTCACTAATGTGTTAGGTACTTCAATCAGCAATAATTTTGTCTTGCAGAAACCAGATGAAAGTTACCTGCTTTAATATAGCTATATCTAGTCTCGGTGAGACTCCGCGCTCTAATAACACCCCGCTGACTACACAGCTAGGTAGGTATACTATATTGTCGTAATTATTTCCATTTTAATCTAAGTACAAGTTTAGTACCGCGTCGGTGGCTTCCTAAGCGATCGCTCACAGCCTAAGTTCACAGTTTAGTTTCTCTGTCCCGGTACCCCCAGGTCAACTTGTACAAGACGTAGTTTCCAAGGTTGGTAACTTACGGAATAAGGGCAAACTTGGAACTTCATACATCGAAAGTAATTATTTTATTGCAGTTTATGTATTAGGTAAGTAATTTCATAGTGATGATTATAAGTAGACCTATATATTTAAAAAATCATTTACCGTGCACTAGTCTCACAAAATCTCGAAAATGGCTCGAAGGATATAATTGTTTTTTTTTGTTTTGTTCGCCTCATTACTGGAGTGGTTTAGGTTTTTAAAAGAAAATGAGGAAATAACCCAAAGGAACAGCCGAAAAATCGAAATTTTAACCTGACAACGTCTGACGTGTCAAATAGTAAAAAAAACCATTTGAATTTGTACAAGATAATGAATAACAAATTCGGCAATAAAGCTGCCTAACACAAAATAATTACGATAGAAATCCATCAAAAAATTGAAATAAACATCAAAGAATAAAGTTTGCTTCAATCGTGTTTTGAATTGTAAAGCGTTTATTTATAGACGACCAATCTAAACTTTACTAATAGTTCCAATCAAGGCTGAAATGTCTGAATCTTTGAATATTTAAACTTCAAAGATTTTGAATATCAAGCCTTTATCGAGAATACGGTTCAATCAATCATATTTTTTATTAGAAATTCTCAAGCAACAAATTTGACAATGTTTGGATGGATTTTCTGAATATTGAAACACAAAGCCTTGTTGAGCCCAGTTGATTAAAATTTGTGCAATAATAATGGCCTATGACTATAATACATTGCACATTCCGACAGGGCTGACCGACTATTTGAAACACAAACCGAACGAATCATAGACCACTGATTTCCTAGAAGAGAGAGGCAAAGCTATTGTTGGTATATTATCAGAAGTGCCTACATCTGCGGTTCAAAATGTTATCATTCCCTATATACATATACGTTAATGTCGATATAGTTGCGTTGTATCACGAAGTTGGAACAATACGTTTCCTACATGCTATTGTCTTTGTGTTGAAAGTAGATATGAGTGATATTTACTTTGTTATATTCGATGAACATTCCTCTTTTCTAGATTTCTTGAAAGGACACAAATATGAAGAAAAACTCTGAGCAGTATTTTATTTTGTTTTATTGGATATTGCTGAAGTAAGGAATTCAGAAGGTTATGGACATCTATAATCAATTACGAATTCATAATAAAAGATAAAAATATGTTAAGGGATCAATACAATTAACCTTTATATCCAATTATACCCTGTCTCATCTGGGAACTAAATTCAAGAACTCAAGGTCCGTATTCGATCTTGTTACCACTAAAACAATGGTGCGACTCTGCACTAATTAGGGGACCTATTCATTGTCTTGCCCGTTAATAGGATAGGTATAAGGTTTTGTTGTATTGTTTATGTTAGCCAAAGCATGTAACACAGTCGTTTTGTTTACGATGACTGATGGCTTTAAGGCTTTGCTTTGATTTAAAGGTTATGTTCCCGCAGCTGAAAATTTGTTTCTTCCAGCATAAAATCGTTATTTTGTATGGGACATAGTCGTCTTCAAATTTTTCCATCCGTTGTGAGATATTTGCAGAGCAACAATTCTACTTCATAATTATGCTTTGTATCTACCACTGCTACTACTTAGATGATAATAAAACAATGATAATATGCTACAAAGGACATTGCCAATACCACCATCTTCGAATTTAATTTGTTACTCCACCATATCACCTTTCTATATTAACCCTCTAAACTTCAGAACAAAATTTACTACTAATGAGTTTCAAACAGCGATCGTGGTCCACATACACTCGATCATTGTCAAAAATGACAATCGTAGTGCGATAGTGGATGACTTTCAAATAAATTCAACGTTCATTAGATTCGCTTACAGGGGACACTAATGTTTTAGATTCAACCATTAACGCGATCCAGTTCGTGATTTGAAAGAGACACACTGTTTAGATGAACAGTCAACAAATAGTACAAATATAGTCTTCTGGACTAGTGATAAATTTGGTCTACATTCCCTCTATGTCCCACATCTTCTTAGTCTTTTGATTGAATTCTCAAACATTTTGTTGGTTAACTGATTCATCTCCATCCTACTTAGTCTTTCTATTTGTGCTACCAATACAAACATTTTTGGATCTGAAGTTAAAGTACAGCCGTGCCCAATGCCCAACAACACAGGTATCCGAGTCATTCGTAGTAATGACTCAAATCAATGTCTTTCAAACTGTTATGTTTACTTTATGTTGGATGATATAACCGTCTGTCTGTTCCACAATTATGATGATGAGTCAGCAATCTAAAGTAATGCGTGTGTGGATGTATGGGGTTGCGATGTTAAATTTATTAAAGTACGTAATTAAATGAATAATATTTCTACCGATCTGTATAAGCTTCTCATCTTTACGTAGGCTGTATTACATGGGTTCATTCATTCCCACATATTAGAAAAGTAAAAGGATACAAGGATAATTCAGATTCGTATCAAAATATTTGCGCAACCCAGTGGTTATCCCTGTTATAGTTACAAACATTTTAATAGTATTAAGACCCACGTCGGGGATCGTACGAATATTGTATTTATAAATAAACGTATCGGTCCGACAATAGTAAAAACGAATACAAAACATTCAGAACAGTTTGTTCAGTAACACTGAACAAACTTACGTTAGAATAAGAATCGTATAGACCTATTATTAGGTTTTCGTTACATTTTTCTAGAATAACTTTGTAGGAACAGAAAAAAAAACCGGCCAAGTGTTGTGTGCACAATGAAGGGTGGCGTAGTTAGGATGAATTTATCCCAAAAACAAACTTAACATGGTAGTTGAAAATAATGTTCTCCCATACATCGATATACGTCACGATCAATTCTTCAACTGCAAATGTAAGTTTGTAAATAAAAAAAAAATTGTATCACAACTACAAATTAACGATTTTCGGAGTTTTTCCTTTACTTGTGCTGTGAGACCTTGCTTCTTGCCAAATTTTATGATTTTAGGTCAACAAAAAGTAGGTACCCTATAGGTTTAGATTTATTGGCGAGTATCAAAATATTTTATGTCGCATAATTAGCCGTATTTTTTTATTGCGTTGACATAGAAGCTTGATTTTTAAGAGCTCGAAGGGACTGCAGACCTACGTTTTCGATATTAATTTCAACTTGATACTGAGAAAAAGGTTCTTGACAGACAGACAGACGGACAACGAAGTAATCCTAAGGGTTTCGTTTTTTCCGTTTGAGGTACGGAATCCTATAAAACTAACAATAGTCTAGTAAACAAACGGGCTTCATTGTTTTATTTTTAAAGTTGCCTTTATTAAATTTGAGAGTTGCAGCAGCTCTTGAGATAGAGGGGTGAGGTTTTATTAGGGGCGACTAACGAGTGCCGATAAGGAGGTATAATGCCCCTCTGTGTCATTGTTGGTACAAACTGCAAGATACAGCGTAGTTATGCGTATGTGTAAAAATACAACACAGCACCTCTCCAGTTATACTTACAGCTCGTTCACACCACCACCCATCATTGACGATTCGTCAAAAAAAAAAAAAAGATACGTCATGACGGATGCACGTTGTCATTGCACACGGAAACGAGTTTTTTCGCGATTCGTCATAATATCCGAATAGATGTTCACACTTGTTTAGTGATTCAGAGTTTAGTATTGGACGAGCGCTTTATCGGACTGGTCACAAGGAAATCACGATCACGAAAGTGATTTTTAAAAGACGATACGTGATTTAAGACATGTCCATAATTTTTCACGATTCGTGTTGAGCATAGCAGCAGTAAAAAAAACGAATCGTGAAAAAAAACGATTCGTCAAAGAACACGAACCGTCCTCGTGTCACATGCCCTTATCGAGTCCAGGGAATATCTTCAAACATTCTTTCTTAATTTAGCGATGGATATGGAAGCGACTATGGACTTCGCTTTTACGTTCGTTTTTTCACCTGAGTGCGGCGAAGCCCGAGAGTTAATGTTTTTAAATGTAGCAAACATCATCTGAGCTACCAAAAATAATAATAGACTTCCAGACCGAATTTCAGCCATGGCGACTTATCTCCGCGGAGACTAGCCTTCGGCGCGTGAGGTAGGTATGTCTCAAGTGTATGCACACTTGCACAGACACAGATGCACTCTCTTCCCTCGCTCTCATAGTCCGATGGGACGGCACCCACACTCTTAGCTACCACACTGCCTACGATTACGTTCCCTAAGAGTTTTAACTTTTGAAGACTATATTGACTGCCATATTCATCTTCCGACTCTTAAATTACCATGTTGTTTATTCATCCCGCTTCATCTTCCCAAATTGTACCATTTATACATCCTCACACAGAGGGGGAAAACCATCCACTGTTTAATCTCCAGTTCAATCTTGACTTAAATGAACACCTAGATGTTCCCCTGTATCGATTGTAGGATAGTGTTAAGCCACTGGTTTTGCTAATGAATTGATTTGCCGCTCTCGTCAATTTATAATGGTATTCATTGGATTCTGCGCAGGGATTTCGACGAAATTCAAAGGGTTAGTACGAAATAGATGTTGATAGGAACGTATATCAATTTAAAAATAAATAAGTATGAATGAATAATCCAGGTTTTTACGCTACAGTCAAATAAATTATTTGTGTTTGTTTCCGGGAAATATTTTGTTACCATGATACGAGTTTAACATGCTAATTTTTTAGCAAAATATTATTGTCGTATTTCAAATAAATTTATCATTTTACATAAAAGTTTATTAAATTATTAAAGTAACAAACTAGTTTTACACACGGTTTGGTCGATGTCACATTCTATTTTGGCTCGATATCCGAATAATTAATATTTAAAAGTTTCGATTCGCCCGTTTTGGACGTGTAAATTCGTGCGAATTACCAATAATCCCCTATGCCTTACTCGACCTTTGATGCAATATTATGAGATTATTGAGAAGACAAATTCATACCGACCATCAGGTTCTTTAAAAACTAAGAAGTTGTTCGTTCTTTGCAAAGAAATTGATTAATCCTCTGCAGATAAGAAAATCAATGTTGCTGCACAGGATTTAATTAAATCCCGTTGAAGCGTCCCATCCCCAAACATCAAAATAGTAAATCCAAGTACAAATGGGTCGCAAGCCATTAAGTTTTATATCTAAACAGTTTCTACTTACTCCTTTATACAGACGATAAGGAGTTCTATCATATTGATTGGGTATTGGCAGGAACTAAGCCCCGTTGCATGGCAAATCCACATTCACAACCCCTATACTTTATGATGGTATAACACTAAAAAGCCCTTATATTGTACCCCCTTTCCTATCTGTAATGGCTTCTTATCATCTTTATATACGTAAAGCCTGTCTTTTGGTACAAAAACACGGCAAATGCATTGTCCTTCCCTTCGCTAAAAAATAAATCCTTCGCCGTATCTCTTTTGAAGATAACGTTAGATTTATTCGTATAAGGATGTCAATCTACCTTTACAGGGCGAGACGATTTTTTTTCTTTATTGAATTGGGGGCTAAAAAAGGTAAGCGCTGATAGTGAACGATTGGCGGTTTATTATTCTTAAAAAAATGCTGATTCGTATTTCAACAATTCGTCGTGATATCAGTACCAGACCGATGTAAAGATTGCAGTCACATCTCAAATATGAATTTCATGACATGACAGGACATTTGTTATTATAGTCTTTTACTCAATCTCACTTTTCGTTTCCGAGAAGTAAATACGTTTTTTTTTTTTTGTTTTCCTAAGCCACCCTTAAGAAAAACACCTAGACCTATTTAAGTGGCCAATCCACAGCGGCAATACAGAGACGTACCATTGCCATGTCAAATTGGTTACCCCACATTGGTCTATATCCACTGAATTGCCCAAATCTGGATTGCCTAGTGCGTTATCTTACGGAGTCGGCACGTGCATTACCATATTGGGTTACAACCCGATTATCTACGAGACCAATAGTTTGTTTATTGTAAAATATGTGCCAGAAGATAAGCTGGTGTTAAGTTCTCTAATATTGGTATGAATATTATTTAAATTTTTATTCATAGGGTGACAGTTACAGGCCAGTCTTGCCCGGCGTAAACAACGTGAAAACTTTTTTGTGTGTCAGGGAAAGATGTTGATTTTTCCTGAATACGCTCTTACTGAAAACTCTAAGTAAGTTCTTTCAACTGTTAGCAAAATCAGCCTATAATGTTGGCACCTGCTGGTACCATCGAAGAAGTTCATATCTATACACCGTAAGGACTATTTCTGCTTACAGTGCTCGGCCGCTATAGAACCGCGGCGGTAACAGATGTGGTCATCGTGTTCAAGGGATTTTGTTTTCAAACTGCTTAGGTATGAAGTTCTTCGGTAGTACACGGGCGTCCTGTCAGTGAGAGGGAGTGGGCTGTAATTCACCACGCAGGCCCACTGTGGGTTCATAAATTTTCATGTCTTCGAATTTTTGGTTGTAGTTTCCTCACAATGCTTTCTTTCACCGTTTTTGAGAACAGTGGTGATGAAATAATTTACACAAAGTGAAGCGCCTGACAGTGCTCGAACCTACGACCTACAACTCAGTGAGTCGCAGCCATTAGCTCTGAGCCACCACTGCTCCATGCTAGTAGTGTTAGTAGCTACCTACTATTTATTTACTTTACGCAAAATCAGGGAAATTAATTGTTTATCAAATTGATACACTACGCCAATTCGGTATGTAAAGTAAAAATTAACCTATGCTGATTCCAAAACCATTTCGAGATTTTAGGTTTGTAAGCCTTATTTTTCTATTTTTAAGTCTTTAAGACTTAAAAATAGAAAAATAAGGCTTGCTTATTTTAAGATCGTAATTATTTTCACAAAAAATCTTATAATCACTTGACTTTTACTTGACCTCTAAATGACGTCATAAAGTACCCTGTATAGGAAACTTGCAGTGCCTCTTGTAATAAAATTTTGTACACGGTGTCAAGCGTCAATGTCAACGTCAAGTTTACATGAAGCTGTATACTTTCGTTGAGCGTACCGTGTCTTGATTTTTTGATAAGTTAGCTAATTATTTTCACTATAACCCTTGCTTTCTCTTCGGACTTCGATACTTACTGCTACATTGACCATTTGCTTGTTATAAGGAACTTCTTGCCTACCCTTTGTATTTGTTTTAAATATGGACCTCAGTACACAAACAATTTGTTTTGGCTATTTCTTGTGATGTTTTTACATGACGGTATGAAGCATTTAGCATAAGTAGTCTTTGATCGATTAATAAGCTTTATCTTTACAATAAGGTACGGATACTGTAACAATAAAAATCGCTCTGTTAAGACAAATTAATATTAACTGTCAAATTTGACAGTTTGACTTTACTGAATTTTCAAGTTTAGTTTTAATATATGTATTAAATTTGGCAAAGATCATAAGGTATTCAGCCTACTTTATGACATCAGCACGAACAAAACTTTAAAAAAATATAAAAAAATAACTAGGTACAGCTTGGAAAAACAAAAAGTTGAAATTATATATTTCAAATACTCATAGGATCTATAAAATAAAAATATAAAAAATATGCAGTTTTTTTTCTGATGAATACCTTCTAACATCATCCATAATGGACGGATTTGATGACCCCTGTAACACAGGTTTTTCCTAGCATAGGGGTCATTGATCAATATTTTTGGACCAGGCTATTTCCATGTTTAATTAAGTGTCAAGTCACTGTACGTGTACTTTTTACGTCAAATAAATAAATCTAAATCTAAAAATCATTTTTAGTAAAAATATGAGTACCTATTTAACATTAATTCGGTTTTAAAATTAACTGTAACATTAATTATGTTTTAATGTTAATATTTTCTAGATTTTACCAAAGCGAAAAGATTTTCATGTAATCTTCAGTTTACATTAATCCAATTTGGGTAAATGGATTTTATGAACTGCTAGCTGGGTAGGTAGCTATAACAAAAATATTTTTCTTGTTTGTTCGTACGTAGGTTAGAAACAAGTATAACAAACTGTTTCCAATCTTCTTACAAGTACTTGTATACAGGGTGCGTGGGGTTGAAATTTTTAGAATTGCATTTGTGGATTTTGAAAGTAGGGATGTAGTTAGTTCTTTACTTGGTAATGGTACGAGTAGTACAGCATTCTGTTTTTGATGTGTAACATCTTTCTTCTCGCTCGCGGGATCCTGCAATCTGTGGGAGTGATTTCGGAAACAGGACGGAAGTGGGTTGCAGGATGCCGGGGAAGCGCGGCATAATTGGTTTGACCAATGCGCGCGCGGTGCTAGAGTTGGCCGTCAGATAGTACCAACCACGGGTACCAACCCATTTCCTATGAGGTTGTAAACAGCATGATGATAATGATTAATTTTGTTTTTGTCATATATACGACAGCTAAGATGTCAGACATCATAAGCGACTATTATAATTATAACTTTTTCTATTTTCGTGTGCTTAGTGAGTAACCTATGTAACTGGTACAGCCCGATTCAAACTTAATGGCGGATCGGAACATGAGGCGAGTCGCTGCGCAGTAACGAATTCATGGGTTAGCGGGGGTGAGGGGTGGAGTACTGCGCAGCGAGTGGCTAACTTCCGAGCCGCCATTAAGTTTGAATCGAACTATATATAATTATAAAAGTGTATCGTCTGGTGGTGCAGGTCAGCGAAAAGGTAAGGGGAAGGTCACCGATGAGGTAGACCAATCAAATTTAATCCGCAGCCAGACTGCTATCTAACAGAACCAGATGGATCACGACAAGAGCGAAGCGAAGATGAAGAAGTATATATCTAGTACATGAGGTGTGTTTTACTATTAATGATTTTCGGGCTTGCTTATCAACATTTCATGATTTTTAAAAGATTAACATTGATTAATGTTATTTTTCTATTTTTCACAGACTACAACTGGACTGGAACAAGAATTTATGTTGGACTCACTTATTTTCCTACTGGATTTTTCCATCTTTTCCAGACTCACCCTATATCCTCCGAGCAACAACAGCCTGTTCCAGCGGACTTCACGGCACTAAAACTGCGGGAGGTCATAAAATAAAAACTGTTTACTTGCCCCGCAGATAACCAGGAACAAAGTTCCTTGATAACTTTTTATTTCCTCCGGGGATAAGCAGGTAACACAGCCCAGTGTAATCCGAATAACTTCAGAAGTTGTATTTGTAAAGAGATTCTTTTAATTTCTTTGACGTTTGAATTTGGTTGGTTATCTTCACCTAGTCGAAGTGATTTGTTGAGTCAATAGAGAGAAAAAGTGTAATCGGTACGGTTTGTTTGTCTATGACCATGCTCATCCAAAAATAAATAGGAATGACATAAGTCTAAAATTGTGGCAATAGGGCCTTTTTTAGATTCAAAATCTTTATCAAGTGGCTATCTTAAACATTAATCTGTGTTTAAACATAAACCTTCAACATACGATAGTCGATAAGGTTTATCAACTACATCCATTAGTTAATAATTAAGAATGCATTAACTCTACATTATTAAGACAAAAAATAATCCCACAGCCAAAGGACATTCCTCATGCTTATTAAGCCGTAAGGACGTGAACAATGAGAGATAATTCTTACCTGCGGAGATGAATCATATTTACTGTCCCGTCGGAACGCCCCGGCACCCGACCAACTTCTTACAATGACCAATAAACACGCCATAAAATATGAAAAGGCCGCACTAAAAATGCCATTATTGTTTGCAAAATGTCCACCTTTTGTTAAATGAACCTGTCAAATGTTCGCAACATGCACATCCGTGTCAAAGGCTGTCGATCCAACACTGCCATAACTCTTTTATGACGCAATAAAAATCGAACTTGAAATCCACCGTATACACATTCGCACTCCATAAACTCCGTGACACGTTAATTGCGTGGTATGACTTACGACTTTCATGAAAAATAGTTCACAAATCGCTTTTGGCTGGTGTAATTTATTCCTCTTTTTGGGAATCGTTCCCGCGATTAAAGGCAATATCGAACCTGGCCAGCCGTTATTAGTACCTACAATAGTTGCCAAGGTGTTCCACCCCTCTATAAATCTTGTCTAATTTGTGTGTAATTACAGAGCGGTACAGTTCCCGCTGTAACAAGGAGTGCGTAGCAGCGGGGAGCGACCGGCACGTGCTTACGCGTGCTCCACTCAAGACCGCTGCAAAAAGAACATATCACACAATTTGGTAACATCGAAAGTTATGCCATAACTGGTTCAAATTATGGATCAAATTCCAGTGAAATTAATAGTCAAATATAATTTGAAGACGTTTCCAATAAAGCTTCAACTAATTTCGATGCTACGTTGAAGGTGGAAGGTATAAATTACCCTAGCAAAATAATATTTATAACGACCGAGGCTCAAGTTTTGATCACTATTAAGTAACGCTGCAAACGCGTGGAAAGGTTGATGTTAAAATTTAGTAAATGTGTTCTTTGACCCCTCGGTGAGATGATAATTTTAATATGTAAAGTACGGGGGTGCACTATTTCAACAATAATTTAAGTTCCGTTATTATTTTCTAAGCCCTCGTGTTCTCAGCAGGAGCTCGGACGTTGTAAAGTCACATTTTTATTCATAATTATTTATTCAAGAAGGGTAGTTTGTTACGTTTGGAATCGCCGCTGTTGACTGCACGTGTCGAAAACGTCGCTTCCTTGAAAATATAGTTCAATTCAAATACAAGACTCGGCGCTTCAGAATATTTACTGCCAGATGGCACAAGTCTTTTAATCCGAATGATCCCTTCATAATTAGCGCAGTAAACTCTATACAGCCAAATAAATCCTTCCTACAATTGCCATTTCAATACTACAAATAAATCTACGTCATGTACTGCATTCGTCGCCAAAATGCGTGTGCAGCACTGGAGTGTTTCGATCGCAATCAAAAACATATCCAGCCAACATTGTTTTAGCATTCAAAATGGAATGCACACAATTTTTACAGTTGCAACCCCAAAAAATATCGTTTCGAGTGTCGATCCGAAACTGTACACCATTTACGAGCTTGATTGAAATTTTGCAATCAACAGGGGGAGTGGTATGATGAAATTATTCGTGTATATTTTTTTCCCTCAATCCCGCTGACATTGTTCCATTATAATGGCCCTTCGGAATAGAAAATTTACGGGGGATTTAAGATTGTAATCACGGGCCACTCGGTTGTTCAAAGTGATTATGGTGCAGATAAGGGCCTGGAGCGAAGCTGGTCGTCCCACGCGCGATGCATGCCGCTATATGTATGTCGGGCTATCTGTGATGTTAGCTTGTACCTGACCTGGCTTTGTCTTAGTTATAGCTTTTGGCAAATTCGTAGGTGGCTGGTATAGGTACAGTTGTGGATTTTCCAGGAAATAATATTTCGTGAACTGAAATCTGAATATTTTGTAAAAGCGAACCGCATATTAGCGGAAGGTATAATTAGTGGCAGGTGTCGTTTGCTATTACTTTCATTCTTGTTAGATCTGAATTTACATTTTTCTACTTCAAAAAAGGAGGAGGTTAATGTTCATCTATGTATGTTCATCGATATTGTCGTCAATTGTGGATCGATTTTGAAAATTATTTGGTAGATTTAGCTTACGCGGTGGTCCAATATAAAATTTTATTAACTTCAATAATATATACGTATTTAATCCACTTTGTGTATCTTGATGATGTTATAATACTTCCTGTCACTGTTGTTTACATAGAAAGTAGTGGTGTACGAATTGGTAGGTAAGTACCATAACTAAAAAGTGAAAAATAAAAAAACTATCGACTTCCAAAAAAGATTTAAGTTTTTTTAATTTCCTATGTTTTTCTTTCAATATTATCACTTTCCAACTTAAAACTAAATGTAGCAAAATTTTCCGAAGATCGAACGCTACTTACTTGAAGAGCTCGCATCAAACACGAACAATATATAATTTGAATTGCATGACCATAGGTCGTAAGACCTCACTTCTTATGCGACCTACTAACTGAAATATTCATATAAGCATTCAATATGAAAATAAACGTGGTCCCACCAAGTGCTGCACAATTCAAGATTGATGTTTAAATCGATGATCAGGAAGTTGTTTATTTCCAGTGGTTCCTTGCGACTTCGTTAGCTGCTATTATGATGACACTTCACGTAAAACTATCTTCATAATACATATTATGAAAATATATTTCCAATAGGTATTGCAATTTAAATCCACCGTAATAACTAAACCTTCTAATCTGATTTTATTATTATTTAGTGAATAAAAAAACAATCAGTAGCTATTAAAATGTAACATAAAAAGCAGCATTAAATAGAAAAATAACCAGTTTGCCCACACTTCATATAACATTCTTACTCTGATGACCTGAGATAAGAGGGCAGATCCCAGGGCAGACAAGTTTAAATTATTATGAGACGTCAGGTGTCAAATTGGACATAAAATACTGATGCAATGTGCTTACTTCCAATGCAAAGAAATCTCTACAACAAATGATGCTCGATCCTTATCAATAATAATAATAATACTACCAGTTTCCGTCACAAATAGCTCGTGTGGGATGACCAACTTCGCATTCTAAATTCTTGCATTCAAATCTGGATATTTTCTTTGAGGAAAATAAAGTAAACTCTTCCATACACAAATATATCTATGTAAATTAACATAACAAGCAGTCCATATTTAATTTTAAGGACGAACAAGTTTTACGAGCCATATTGAGTCGCACTAATATTCAGATTTCTATGGGGGCACGCACTACAACGACAGATATTGTAATTTGTTTGTCACAACGAGATTCCTTTCATTATGCGTTCGTGCTCCATAAAATATGCATCTGAAATGAGAAAAATGTGTCGCAGTGTCGCGAGTTTCGGTTTTCGTTACAAAACAGCTTATAACAGTACTAACATCCATCCCAATTTGGGCTATATTCGGTTCGTGTAAAGTGCAAAGTCCAGTGTCTCGTATATCTCAGTTAGGATGTCTTCCACAAAATGCGTCAAAGAATCATAATCTCGGCTTCCAGTGAGTTATACACACGTCGTCTATTCACATTAGTTTTAGAAATATACAGTAAACACACTTTCGTGAAAAAGTAAGCAATGGCATCTGTTATTACTTTCAGTCAGTTCTATTGTTGCCAGAGAAAAAGTGTCTGTGTAGTGAAAATGATGTCTAGTAAAAGTTTTTACGATTTTTCATGTCATTAGCAAAGGTACGACGTAGATATAGTGCTCGTATCAACTCGAAAATAATGGCTTTTCAGATTTTATATCTTGACTGGTTACAAATGGTTTTGAAATTACAAATGTAACTCGGGGCTATCAACGTTTTACTCAATTTTTTTGTTTTAAGCAACTGTTTGAAGGCCCTTGAAACTTCTAACAAACCATTATCCGGATTTGATATTAAATAAATTAGAACCAGTGTAAAAGACGACACTTGCTCAAGTATTTCACACGTAATCCCACACAATGTTCATAATAACTTTTAATGTGAAACTTGGAATCGAAATAGCGCCATTACGAAGGCTTAATGCCGCTCCACATTCAAGATTAAATACTCGGTAACTTGGTAACCGTTATGTACAAGTATAATCGCAATAAATTTGGATAAACCCTGCTTGTATCGAGAGAACAGAAATGGGAGTAAATCAAGTCAGATTAGGTATCTCTTTTTGTTTTCAATATTGGTAAGGAGGTAAGAAAGACATGATAACAGTATGAGCTGCTTATCAGCCCCCGTAAGTTGTGGGAGTAAAATATGGGAAGCGGTTTACTTCTGTGCTCGGTAAGTCTCATCCACAGAAAACTGGTTGGGAGCGACGCTGGACTATGTTGGGAGTTTATGGTCAACTTGGGGCGACGTCACAGTGATCTCGGCACAGTTGCAAGCCTGCTAAGGCTAATGTGTGTTCAAGGAGTATGGAGAAGCTGCAGTCTCATTTTCAAATTGGCGGATTACTTCAATCAACAACACATAAGATCACGCCTGTATTCCCCGAACGGTAAGGCAGAAGTGTTCCTATAGTACACCCACATTTCGTCAGTTATTTTTAAGTCCCATGTAATAGGGGGCGAGCCTATTATAATTCAATCAAATTGGTAAAAATCGCGATCAATTGATAATTTAAGGTGCATATTGCAATATAGTGTATATAGTAATGACATTAAAGTTTTTGGATGGCAAATAAGCTATCGCCGCGGCTGATAGTCACCACCAACAACTGCAGTGCCAGTTGTATAACAAATTCCTCGCTATCCCAGAAAGAAAGTAGAAATCTTTAAAAGGGATGAAGACAATAAAAAAAAAAAAAAATACGTGTATTTTTTTTTTATTATTGTTGACTGACTAAATAGAATTTATTTATTTTTACCCAGGCATATTCCTATTTCCCTGTAATTACACCGGCAGCGCACATGCCATGTTGTACATGGAAATAAAATCTGCAAGTCACTTTGGAACCCTTTCAAATAAACATTAGGTACCTACACTACTAACATTCCCTAAAAATGTAACCCCCTAACATAGATATAAGTAAGCCAAAACTTAGTCTCCTAAATAAAATATAAATCAGTCGATAAGCGTAAGTGGTTTTATTTTTAATGGGTCATAAAAGTTTAGCCGGTACCACCGATAAATAATATGTTTATCCTTAGAAAGCGGCCATAATGATGGCCGATGCATTATTATAATGGCCGTGTTGATTTGTAAGTACGGGTTAAACTCGGTTTAAGCCCAGGAGCGGTTAAGACATTTGGGCGACATACGGGTGGAGGTACGGTCGAACATTGAAAGTATTTTTATGGTTTGGTTAGAGAATTTATACTTAAATGTTTTAATATTTCATGTGCTTACAATAGGAAGTAAATTTTTAGTAGCATTTTCTATCAAGCAAACTACACAATAATTAAATTGAATGACAGACAAAAACAATTTTTCTCTAGTTTAGTGAGACGGATTTTATTTGCAGTTTTAATGCAGTATTTTATGTCCGTCTCAGCATTCAGTTACATTAATAACATTCAGTATTCAGAACATACTTATCTAAGTTACTTTATTTAGTTTTAGTGAAGACTGTGTCGTTGATGGTTTTTGAGATAGATTAAAACCAACATACTAATCTTCTTCTTCCACCAATCAAATGTTATTAATTGAATTCTTAATGACGTCAAAATTATTATTTATGTATCTACATTTAATTATAATCTATACATATAATAAAACAGTGACGAAGTCAAAACTGGCAATTGAATTATTTATGTTTTTTTTTTTTTTTACGAGACTGGTGTCGTAGATA
The DNA here is from genome assembly GCA_963853775.1 of Xanthia togata. NCBI lineage: Eukaryota > Metazoa > Arthropoda > Insecta > Lepidoptera > Noctuidae > Xanthia > Xanthia togata. The sequence goes on along the minus strand of OY970794.1, from coordinate 22,456,987 downwards.
TAATTTTTAGAAATGTTGTCCATTTTCTGGATGTATGTTCTGGATTGGCTCAAAAAGGGTTGAATAGATTTGGATGAAGTTTCGCACACAGTTTATAAACTGGATTAACACATAGGGTACTTTTAATCCTGGTAGTACATTTCCGAGCAGTGATAGCCTAGTGGTGTGACCGTCGGACTGCCAAGTCTCGAGTTCGAACCCAAGGCACGCACCTCTGACTTTTCGGATTTATGTGCGTATTGTATAATTATCACTAGCTTTAAAAACGGTGAAGGAAAACATCGTGAGGAAACCGGCATGCCTGAGAGATATTTCTCCACGGCATGTGAAGCCAAGTCAGAGGCCCATGGGCGGCTTTAAAACTCTGACACCAGGTTAGTCACTAACCACACGAAAAGAAGATTTCCGTGGGATATTTTCCGCCATCTACGCGAGCTAAGCCGGGAGCAAAAGCAAGTTATGAATAAATATCCAAATAGTAACAAAACAAAAACATACCACAACAACAAAATCCACTTTTCTTGCATAAAACCAGACCGAAGTTCGAAGCAAAGCTTTACAAAAACCTCATCCGTATGTCCTCTTATTCATAAGCTTGTACTTATACATCATTCAAGGCTTCTGTTCGACTGTTCCCCTACATACACCATAACTGAGCCACTGAGCCACTGTGCGGGTTAATTTTAATTCAGTACTCACAGTAGTTGCTACTTGTCGTAAAATATAAGCTCTCTGGAGAGTCTGACATCTTTTGTGAACTTTATTGTCTTAATACGATTACTAGCTTGTGTTCTTGCCGCTTTGTAGTTGTAGTGGGTTGTAGGAAATTGTGAATGTGAAAATCAACTGGCTGTATAAGGACTTTATAAAACAACCGAAATCCTAAATTCAAATTATTGTTCACTGTACTGTTTTTTTTTGGAAGTCTAACGTTCACTTTTTAGTTGTACCTACCCCACACAAATTCGAATACCACTACCTGCTCTGTAAGTAACAGTCACTTAATATAATATCATCCTTATAGACTAACTGGGGAAAATACCTAATATTGAATCTAACTCAAAAACTACTTAAGTAAAGTTGATACAATCTATATGGGACCACCTCTGAAGTATGACCTACCAAACAAAAACAGAATCACCCAAATTAATTCAAAATTGGCGGAGAAGTCGCTGTGTAGTAAAGATGGAGACAGACGTGGATCTAGACAATAACTTGACTTGAATGATGAACGACACCGTAAAAAAAATCACTAGAAGTGAATGGCGATCATACTGTTTTTATGAAAAGCCTGTGATGTCCTCCTGCAAGACAAAGGCCTTTCTACTCTCTTACCACTTATCTCTATTTAAAGCTGCTAAGGACCAGTTCTTGTTGAAGGAGTCCAGCTCATCCCACCTTATCCATCTTGGTCGTACTGAATTGTGATTTATCGTTTTGTTAAATAAGGCCGAAGGAGGAAAGCAGCAGCTTTGAGAGCATTCATTCTAAAAGTTGGCAACGTCGCCAATAGATGTCAAATATTTAGCTGTTTTGATTAAATTGACAATATTACTGTATGGAAATATGAAATATGGGTAACTAGTGAACTAAAATATTGTATTGTAATAACCAAAAATACTTGCATTGGAGACTGCAGTAACAAGTAAGGTTCGACAGGGCCTGTATGCATTATTCTACATCTTGCAAAAACTTCACTTCTAAAATTAAATAAGTACCATGTTTTTTGTATATTTTTTCTTTGGAAAATTATTCTTTATGGCATTGCCATGTCCGAAATAGTAGACATCAATCAAAATTCACTTATTCAATATCCACATAATCTGTCCGTTGACAAAACGTGTAATAAATAATAAATCAGGCGTCCGTTTGTACGTTGTTTGTTTTTAATTAGTGGCTGCAGTAATGCCGAAACAGCTGTTATGTTCAGTGTTGCCAGATTAGTGATATATCGTCGTTATGGTGGCAGTAAATTAAAAAACTTCCAGTGCGGGAATGAATGGTATAGTGCTTCTGAATAGTTTTTTTTTAAAGCACTGATATTGGTTTGTACTAAAAATTATTTGTGTATGTGTGTTAGGTCTAGATTAAAAAGTTCTCAAATCATAGAGCTGTAATTTAATTTGAAAATTACTAATGAATGCTGTGGGGTTTAATCCGTCCATTGACGTAGTATGAGTTTGGATAATTTTAAAGATCGATATGTCCTCACACAAGGTGAACCAATGACCTGGTGAAGTCCACGGGAATCCGCTGGCTGCGAGAAGTCAAAGTTCAATAATTTATAATTTATAGTACAACAATTAAGCACATAAAAGGCACGGTTGAAAGTCAAAATTTACAACAAAAAAAAAAATAGAAACAAAATAATAATGGATCTTTAATAATTGATGCTAATCGCCCCTTCCAAAAGATAGTTTTCTTGGGAAAGGCCTATGTCCAACAGTGGACGTTTTTTGGCTGAAATGATGATGATGATGATGATGAAGGACAGATAAGGCAGTAAGAAAATTCCTATTGTCACCGTATTTTGACTACTTCTTTATACATCTTAACAATCTTTGCTTCTTCTGCCGCGGGCCTTCCCTTCCGCTTTCCTACAGTCGACTTGTACAAAAGGTGGGATGTATGTCTATAAGACAAACTTTCGTTCTGCACACAGTCCTCAAAAAGCACTCGCAGCTGGTCTATGACTCGGATCTGTTGAAGAATAAACGAAGAAAGGGTTCTGTGTGCAGAACTGAATATTTCCAGGCAAGTTTTTTGGTTACTTAGGAGATTATCTTTATAATATTATTAACAAGAGTCAACATATTTATCCATTACATAAACCCAGTTTTAAGCAAAAAGTGACTGAATATTTGCCCCTTTGCTATGATGACACAGAGAAACTGCTCGACCCAATTAAATAAATATCATCCCTCTTCCACGTCTTTTTTACGTATTTCGATATTGTATGCTCTTATGGCTCCATAATTCCAATTTGCAATATTCACACAGACACTTGTATTCAAATAATTACCATTCACCTTCACATTCACCACTATTCACCTACACTTTCACCACCATTCACCTACACTTTCACCACCATTCACCTACACTTCCCCACACTTCACATACACATTCACCACACACCCTTTGACTGCTTTTGTTATTACTTTTACTTTTATTTTCATTTATATAACTTTTTGTTTTGTTTAGTAGAAATACATGCTAACTGCTTGTTCATTTATATGAGGCCACTAAGTGGGCCCTGGTGACCTGTAACACAGGTTTTCCTAAATCTACATCAGGCACCAGCTCTCACAATTTGAATTCATATTGGTAAAAACCGTTAATGCTATAAAACCACTGTGAAAGATTTTTTTTGTTTTTTTACGTCTTTGACATTTCTTGGGACCCTAAGGTCCCGGATCTTTGGAAGGCGTACGAGGGGCCGAAGCCAACTCGCAGAGGCCCGTTAGACGTGTTTAAAGAAACGAGGCACCAACCTACGATTATCCCTGTACGCACTATGCTCCAAGGACACCCAAGGACAACCCCCGGTTGGTGCAGGTTTATTGCAAGATATGGAAACAAAGATATTGGATTATGGGTTTGGGTGGCTAAGTGAACTGTTTATCTAGAACTATGAAAAGACTATGGCCCCTGCCTGACCAATATTTTATATAAAATACTCAGGTAAAATGGCAGGAGGTGACTTACACACTCAATAATGGGCCCCCGAAAACGGTCGCTAGCACAAAGTGTCATAGCGACATTTTTTATTATTATTATTATTTTTCTTTGAAATCGTCCATGGATTAACCGTAAATCTAATATTCACTAAAGGAATACAATATGCCATTCGACGCGTCAAAACATAAAGGTGTATTAATAACCCACTTGCTGGAAACCATACAGGTGCTAAATTGATACCTGATGCAGTTAAGTGGAAGTTGCTCTGAAATTGGCGTCGTAAGTACACTGCCCCTTAAACGATCGCTACTGAACTGTTTAAAGTTACTAATGCACCGTTAACTGCAGAACTGAAGTTTTAAATGGATGGAACATGCATGTGGTTGCTAATTGCTATTGACTTTTGTAGTCATTTATGTAAGAAGTTATTGTATGTACACAATCACTTACGAGTACAGAGCAATTAGGGTTTCCTGAAATGACTTTCACTTAGCAGCACTGAGACGTCAGGTCCGGGCACCTGTCAAAGGTGTCGAAGCGTCTATATTTTCTTTACGTCATCACATGTTTTATATTCATTGTCGAAATGGGAGACCTCTTGTGTGTGGCGCTAACTGTTGGCGTGAATTTTTATTGAAAACCCTCATTAATTGATGATGTGTTTCATTTGACTGATGATTAATATTCACACATGGTCTAAAAATAATAGAGCTCTCAGTGTTATACTAACTAATGTTGATGTACGTTTGTAACATTTTCAAATACCCTCAAATGTTGCATGCTATGTTTTTTTTTTATCTTAGCTAAACATGTTTGTGCCATTATAATTATATTTTAACACCATTTTCTATCATGTTTTATGCAAATAAATGATTTATTAGTATTATTACAATTACTTAGTTCACTAAGATTCTATAGTTAAATATAACCAATAGGCAGAGGTTATCGCTATGTGTGGACCAATCCACAAGTTTTGTCACTTATTCATGTAGAATAACAGATTAAGGGATCTCGCATACTAGGCGGTCTGTCGCGGTCCGTGGTCCGTGGCCCGTTCTGTGGCTAGTTGGCCGTTGCGACAAAGTGCGTGATTCGTATCGGTTTCTATAGTTTACCTGGTCGCGACCACTGGTCGTGGCCGTCCAGTGCGCGAGATCGCTAATAGCTCTTTCTTTATTCGGTGGGTGGTGGTGAATGTCCGTTCTTAGTTGGTGGAGCGATTTATCTGGTTAATTCTAGCCTAATAAAAAGGCAACGTCTGGTATTGCCTGGTTTGCGCTCTTTATAGCAATAACTATAATACATTATGTAGATAATATTATGAAAAGCAAGAATATCCTTGGTTACATTTTTTATTTGAAATACTCCATTACTTCACGCATCGATTTTACTATACTATTTATACAGGATTATGTTTCGTGGTTAACGTGGTTATTGTAACCAAAGCACTCAATTTAAGTTATCCTTATCAATTTTATTAGTAGTTACCAAATCCATCAGTTTCATAAGCCATTAAAACTTTTATGAAAATTTACATACATAATAATAATGTCCCTTCACTATTGTTTTCAATAAGCCTGATATAGTGGTGATAGATCGATTAGTACGCCGTGAATTGATAGTCGATAAATAAACAACATAATGTCACTTCAAATCACTCCTTCTACCACATTAACTTGACTACAAAACTTTCGCTCATAGAAATATGCAAGCCGTACAATATTAACTGGATATAAATTCTCAATTATCTGAAGTCTATACCGAAATCACGGTCCGCCATTACTGCCAGTGTATTTCTCACGGGGAAACTAGCTCCTTTAGTCCTAACATTGAAATAGGAAGATGGGGCGATATGGCAAGCTATCAAGTCACTAATGTTTGTGCCTTCGCTTTATAGTGTCCTTATTTAGCTGTGTGCAATAAATTAAGTGTGCGAAAACTTAAGTGGAAGTAACCGAAACCGAGTTTTTAATAGCTTCATGAGCTTCCTTATTACTAGTTCAAACAAAATATTGGCGAACAGTAAATGTTAGGTGAAGTCAGGGAAATTAATTGTTAAGCAAATTGACTACCTACTTAGATTGTCCGTATATTCAAATCAGTTGTATAAAATGGCTACAACACAGCAAATTGGCGTAAGGAGTAAATTTGCTTAACAAATAATTTCCCTTACTGTGCATCATTGGAGCATCAGTAACAAAGAGAAAACAAGAGTTTAAAACAAACATCTGGCTAAATAATTTCAGTGTGGCGACAAACTGACCTCGCACCTCGCACATACATTTTCTAGTAAAACATGTAACAAAACCTATCCACAAAAACAGTTTCGTAGTGACATGTTTGTAAGCAGTAAATTCTAGCCTGAGGGCCGCAGAAAAAGTATGCCTAACCCTCCAGAGGCGCGTGATCCGACAATTTACCGCCGACCTCCATTGCGATTGAGTCGCCATTTTGGATACGTTTAATTTTGGATTTCGAAGAGGTTAGAGATATGGATTTAAAAAGCGAAGTGCTTTGTCACGAGTACTAAGGCCAGGCAAAATAGCCAAAATAGTATATTGTGTTGACTCTGAATAGTCTGGAAGGTATCATTTGCATTTATTGGCCGGTAAATCCATATATGTACCAGTAATTTTTGTGTTTATCTTGGGATATTACTGACGGACTGATCGGTGAAGGATAGATCGCAAGGAAACCTGGACTTATAGTCAATTTATGTCTGAAATCGACAACCCGTCTTGAGCAAGCGTCGTGATCAATGGTCGTGCCTTCTCAGTATGAGAAGAGGCCTTTGTCCTGCAGTAGGACAATAATAGGCTAGTATTATTATATTATGATTATTTATTTTTTACATTGTTCTCACATATAGAAACAACAAGAATAATGTACCCAGGATTTTGTAATATCTATGTTTCAAAGAGTGTCCTTGAAGTTTCTTGCCCGTTATTCTCCATAGAGATCTACGTTTTGGAATGGGCTAGGACTAGCTTCAACTTTCTAACTAGCTGACCAACTCTTTGACAATTCAAAAGTGCCTGTAAATGGTTTAATTGAAATAAATGCTTTGAGTTTTCCAATATAGTTGCATACCTTTTACCTACATGGCTAGTGGCCAATTCTTCTTCTTTTCGTTTGGTTAGTGATTAACCTGGTGTCAGATTTTTAAAGCAGCCTTGGCCTCTGACTTGGTTTCACAAGCCGTCGAGAAATATCTCTCAGGCATGATTCCCCTCACGTTGTTTTCCTAAGCAAGCAAGCCAAGCAACAATACGCACATGAATTCGAAAAGTCAGAGGTTCATGCCTTGGGTTTGAATTCGATGTAGAGGCCGCTAAAATGATAACTTGAACCTACTATCCCTAGTTTTTTTTTTTTTTTTGCTTAGGAAATTATCAAATAACACGCCACGGGAGGGCGTGTCAGACTCTTGCTGACTAAATCCCACCCGTGTTCCTTCAGTTGCCTGTACGTTGCCAGGGGCCACGGTATCCTCGCGCATATTTGGGAGTGGCGCAAGGAGGCGAAACGCCGGGGTTTGACTCCGACAGCGGACAGAGCTCCGACGGGATCTCATGGCGTCATGGAGAGTGCGATTGTGGCAACCCAGTGCTGGGCACGCCACTATTGCGGCGATAAGTCCCCTCTTTGAGGAGTGGCTGGAGAGGCGCCACGGCGTCCTCACCTTCCGCCTGACGCAGGTCCTCACCGGACACGGCTGTTTCGGGAGGTACCTGTTTCGGATAAGGCGGGAGGAAATGCCATCACTGCGTGGATCGCCTGGAGGACACGGTGGAGCATACGGTGGAGGTATGCCCGGCTTGGGCAGAGCACCGCCGTGTCCTCGTGGAGGCGATGGGTGGCGGGGAGCTCTCGCGTCCGGCCCTGGTCCAGGCCATGGTACGGAGCGAGAGGGCATGGGAGGCCGTCACCTCCTTCTGCGAAGCAGTAATGCTCGCGAAGGAGGAGGCGGAGCGCGTGAGGGAGAGGCAAATTTCGTGCCCTCACCCCGCTCCCCAGGAGGAGACGCCCTGGGCGTTGGGAATCGCAGGCCAACGAAGGCGCGCGCTTACGGACGGTGAGCAATGGGTAGCTCGCCGTCCGATAAATACCAGGCCGGCCCACGGCACGTTGTGTTCCACGCGTGCCTCGAAGAGATGTCAGCAGAACTGAAGGGGTCTGATAGGACCGATGCCTGTAATTGAACTATCCTGTACTACAAAACCTCTGTTTTCACAAGAGCAGAGCAACTATTTACATGTATGTCACATTTCGTTTCAATAAGTTTTTGTTCCATCAAGGTCTCAATTTCAATGGTACAAACTCGAAATACACTTACTGCTGAAGATCTGTCACCCACATAAGAGGATGTAGGCGTAAATGTAACACCTAAGTTAACGACTGTAATTCCACTCATTAGCTGCCTTTGAGAGGCCCTACAAAACCAATAAGGACTCGCTAAGCTCCTTGCCAAACCTATTAGGTACCTACTCATGAGGCATACGTAATTGAGGTTGTTTTAGCATTGTAATGTGTTTGTGTTTTCATATCATAATTAATTAAGTAGATAATACAATGGAATAGTTAAAGGATTAAAAATTGTATGGGTGACTGGAATTTTGGTCAGGGAAACGATACTGATGTTCAGTTGTGATGTGGTGTAACAAATATTAATAGGTGCTATTACGAAGAGCTATAACGTACACACACATAGTCAAAGCTTCCCCAATTTCAACATTTGTTAGATTTATATAGATGATTATCATATCCGTGGTGATTGACGGCGTATTGGAAGAGAAAAACCAGGAAAGCCTACCCCACTACCATGTGGGATACATAGCCAGGAAGAGAGAGAGAGATCATATCCTTGTCGATTATGCATTCGACTAAATCCAGCAATACATTTTCGACTCTAGAATGAATATAGATTTGAAAGATTAGGTTAGGAAAATATCTAGTTATCAGCGCAAAATACTATACTGTGTGTGCGTTTCATTAAACTTTCATTGAAAGCTCACCGTTTTAGTTTTAGGACCAATAATCAAGAACTAAGAAGAAGAGTCAAGAAGAAGTGAGTACTATGTCTTTCATTGTCTCACTCAGATGTCTCGCTGATGGTGGCGCGTGTGATGGATCATTTAGATCCCTTCAGAACAGTTGAACTGAATGGTGCTGATCCATGCGTCATGTTCGTGAACGGGTGCGGTCAGTTGGGACTGGTCATCTCTAAGCTGCCATGGCTTATTTCAATTTATTTTAATATTTGAATTGTTTTTTGTTTTTATCTTTTTATTACGGACGCTTTTAACATGCACGTCTTTCTACATTTTTATCACATGTATAATTTCAACATGAATGATGTAACAAATTTTCTGTAACAAACTTTTTGTTTTAAAAAAGTTTCTTGCCCGTTCTTCTCCATAGGTGCCCATTTCAAAACGTAGTAGGTACTACGCTTTGAAATGGGCAACTAGCTTCATATTTCTGACTGACCGACTCCTTGACAATTTAAAGTAAATGGTTTAATTGAAATAAATGCTTTGTTTGCAGAAAATACAGGTGTTACCAACTGTAAAATTTTGTGGTTTATGTTCACTTGTACAGTGCATATTTACGAGTATCCTTTTGTATGCATGCAAATTTATAAGTCGGTACTTTTTTATAAAATATACATAATTTGTTCTAATACATCTGAAATAAATATTAAATATATATATCTAAATGTTGCTTAGGGCCGTAAGATCAAAAGCAGTTTAAACTATGGATATCGGAATCTACGTTTAAATTTAATCGATGGTTTAATCTACTGTCATAAGATCAAAAGGAAAAAAATAATGGATTAGTTAAACTTCGATTAGTCTTTTACACATGGCAATATTCTCTAGTTTTTTCGAAGTTCGTTCATTCATTCACCAAAATAATGGCAACAAATAGATCCATTTGACATTGACACTCACATTTGACGTATCTGATGTGAGTTTGTGACGTTATTATTTAATATTATTCATGTCTTCATGTGGATCGTGGTAATTTCTTCGAAAAGTATTGCTTTTTGTGTGTTGTTTGTTTTTTTTTTAATTTTGTTGTTTTGGGTGCCTAATTTAACAGGAAAGTAAAATAATATCTAACACAAAAATGCTTTTACTCGGTCGCAGAATTCCTAGAACATAATATTTAGTATGATAGCTAGATAAATAACTACATACATATAAAACGCACACATACTCTAAAATAAAATAATTGTTATGATGTAAAAAATATTATTATGTTAAAATTATTATTATTATTTTAAATGTATGATTATTAAGTTAACATTATTATTATTATGAAAAAAATATTATTATTATCTTAAAATTATTATTATTATAATGTTGCCGTGCCGTAACCGGGTTTCATGTTGGAACTTACTTATATTGTAACAACTAAATGTACATATGAATGCAATAAAAAATTGAATTAACTTTGCGTCATCCGAGACAGAACTACTAACAACATTAGTGAAAAGATACGCCAATGTCTTAGAAAATAAAAAAAACAGACGATCCATTTTATTAACCACAAAACAAAGCTTCAATGATTAAATAAGTACGTAGAAATGTTTAAAGCAGGCACGCACGCACAGGCAGGTAGAAATGAGGATACGTAATATCTCTATGTTTTTTTGTGAAATGAGGGGTCCATAAAGTTTCAACGTCAAATTATGCCATCTGGTCACTTTACGGTCAGTTTAATCTATACAAAGGAGTTTAACCATCCCTTTGGGAGAGTTTAAACTAATCGATGGTTTAAACTTCCAATAATCGATCAACTACCGTTGATCTTATGAAATAATCGATGCCCAGAGATTAAACTCTCTTCTGTGGTTTAAACTACGATTGATCTTACGGCCCTTAATGTGTGCTACACACCATAAAACTATAGAAACCTTAAAATAACATTTGTCATTATTTTGCATAAATTCTTGAAATTAACGCTAAAAAAAAATCTATCAATAATCTAAATTTTGGTTTTTATTCATTTAAGAACTCTTATTTTGAATCCCTTATGGTCTTACGTAATATAGACGTTTATAATAAACATTGTTTTTAATTATTAATGTTGTGTTACAAAACGGAACCAAAATTTTTGTTGAACATTTAAGTATATCCCTTCATAAACTGCATCTGAACAGACAACAATAATAATATAATATCGTTAATTAAACTATATCCCAGGTATGTTAGCTTCTCATATGAATAACATTCCGAATCGTCCTTGTAGTCCCTTGCGAAATCGTCCAACGATTCAATTACAGAGAACGGACCAACAAAACACTGTTATTATATAATCGGACGTTCACAGAAATATGTGTTTTATAGAAACCATACACTGGTTGAATCGCAAAAGGGAATTTGACTGTAGTGGTTTGGATCAACAGTTTTGTGGAAAATATAATAAGTTCGTTCATCGTAGAGGCAGCAGCACGGGTTGATCGAAGGTTAAGCTGTGCTTTCCGTGATATTTCATGGATGGGTGACCATCCATTACATATCGAGACCCCTCCGTGCCTCGGAAAGCACGTTACACTGTTGGTCCCGGCTGTCATCTAAGGTCTTTGACAGTCGTTACGGGTAGTAGTAAGCCCAAAAGTCTGACATCCAGTCTTACCAATGGGTATCGTGTTACCCAGTTACTGGGCTGTAGAGGTCTGATAGGCAGTTTCTCCATTTCAAATACTGGTATTCAGCTGCATCCGGTTAAACTGGAAGCCGACCCCAACATAGTTGGGAAGGCAGATTGATTGTTCATCGTAGAGGTCAAAATATACTTAGCATTTGTTGCTGTTTATGATGATCACACTATTAGCCTGCTTTAGTTTAATCACATCGTCGTTTTCGACAGCAACGGGCTCGATTCAAGGACTTTCCCTGAACTTAAATGTTTGTTTAACTTCCCCTATACGTTGGTTTTTCCTATTTCTGAGGGTACGACAGACTTATCTTCACACTGATCCGGCCAGGCATAGAATCTGTATTTGTTAAGTAGGTAGGTACTGTTTTAATTCGAAAATATTTTTCATACAAACACAGTCTAATAAAGTAACAGTAATATATCGCGGCAGTGACCTTGAAATAAATACCTACGGCCGCATGGTAGATAAACCATCCGCGTCTATGCATAATTGCATTCGATACTGTTGCGTACTGATATAGGTACTGAGATTCGAAGCGCGTCGTTTCTTATGAAGATATAATACTGTTACTTATTTATACAGTAGCCGAAGCCTAGTCTAAGTAAAGTCATAGGTACCTTTTAATATGTTTCTTAGATCAGGAGTGCGTCCTATGATATGTGATTTCAAACACGTATGCACGATACTAAAAGTAATGTTTTGAGTTCTATTACTATCTTAGCAGTAAACCACACTATTTTATAGAAGTATTCATTAGCAGTATTGATACAGTTCATGGAAAATAATGAGTCATCGGATTATTACGTTGTGATGTCGCAAGTTGAGTTTACACGAGCTACTGTTTGGGATCGAAGGATGAATGTATGCGTAGTTCTAAGAATTTTATGTTTGTTTCAGAAATAAGGTTAAGTACTAGTGGAAGGTGGAAGGTACTTTGGCATTTGTATGAGTAAATCCCGTTTCTTTTGACGATAATAACTGGAATTACTTATATTATTATTATTTAAAGCCTGTGATAGTACAGGGCAAAGGCAAAAACCACTCTGTTTCTACTTCTCTCTGTTTAAAGCTGATAAGGACCAGTTCTTGTTGAAAGAAAGAAAGAAAATACATTTATTTAGCACAGACTAAAATTTACACAACACAACATATTGTACTACTAGCACTTTGCCCGCGGCTTCGCTCCCGTGGTATTTCCCGCGGGACCCGTTATTTTTTCCGGCATAAAAAGTAGCCTATCTTACTTCCTGAAAACTAAGCTTTCTAATGGTAAAAGAATTTTTCAAATCGGTCCAGTAGTTTCGGAGCCTATTCAATACAAACAAACAAACAATCAAATCTTTCCTCTTTATAATAGTAATAATATAGACAAGTTAAAAAATAATTAAATAAAACAATAAAAAAGTGTAAAGTTCGATTGTAAGTTTAGCAGGAATGTGTGCCTCGCCACTGTGCCAAATAGGCTCAGTTCAGAAAATTTAGCGTACCTAACCGTAAATAGCCTGAAGTGGACCTGAAGAGACCTGAAGAGGGCCTGACGTGTGAGGTGATGGATGTAAATCAGTTTTATACTGCAATGTGTGTAGGTATGTATGTATAATTAAATAAAATAAATCTGTGTAAGATAATAATAATAACGAATATTTCAATCACACTAATATTATAAAGGCGAAAGTGTGTATGTTTGTCCCTTCTCACACAGATAGGATTTAACCTGGATTAACACATAGGATACTTTTTATCCCGATATTCAAACGGGATCGAAAATTATGCGGGTGAAACCGCGGGTGCAGCTAGTAGTTAGATAAATTAAATTAAATTTCAAAACAACATAACACAAAAAACTGACAAAATAAAGAGTCCGGCTCATCCCTGACTCCTTCAACAAGAGCCTGGCGCGAAGTCGCTTTCCAATAAGAAGCACCCTTTAAAGCACTCAAATTACTTACGAATAATTTTTAAATAAATCAGCAACTGTTAGTTAAACTAAAATTACATTAAAAAGCTTACCTTCCCCAAAAATTTCAATAACTAGGCTTGTAATCTTAACGGAGCACACAAAACATTCCCGACTCTTACCTGAAACAAAACAAAATAAAAACATGTTATTACAAAATATCTAGAAGAAAAATCAACCGTATAATACCCTGACCAAACACAAAAACAGAAACAGTCGCAAAACGGAAAATCTTCGACAAAACTTAGCGTAGCCTTAAATGAGCAACGGACCAGAAAATGAGTCGAAATCAAATATGAGCCTCCACGAAATGAGTAAGACAAACACGGGCCCACATTGTGTATCGCACAATAGGGACGTAGGCGAACAATTCTTGACCCTTTTTATTACTAAGTACAGCCGACAATGGCCGCTTAGACCGATTACATATTCTGATGCAAATATATCACGGGCCGCAAGCGGGAATTAATTGAAAAGACCCTATGTGACTTTGATTTATGGTGTACGGTGCGATACGGGACAACGTGAATTCTTAGGTTGTGTCTTGTATCATCCGATGGCTAGTGTAAAGATGGATGGTGTGGCTATTAATTTAATATGCGTGAGAATTAATTACGATTGTTAATTATGATAGGAATTTAAAAATTTAAAAGAAGATTACATTATATCATTGGTATATTTTGACATATAATTCAGAAATAATATAAGAAAAAAATTGTAATTGTAATTGGCATTGTATAAAAAATTACCTATTTCATTTCAGAACTAATTTATAATTAATGGGGATTTTAATTTTAATTGTACTTTAATTTTAATATTTCTACACCGGTAACGGTAGTATATGTGAACTTTTATTAATATTAAGATCTTAATGTACCATGTACTGAGAAATAAATTATAAATAAATAAAAATGAAGTCCAAAACATTGCAAGAGGGCTGCTAAGATAACCCCGTTAAATATAATATATTATATAAATCATAGATATCCAGAGATATGCCTTCATTGCGGAATAGTAAGGAATCCTAGTGCGGCCGCTTATCTCCCACCAAAATAATTACAACATTAACAAATAGTGTTCTTACGAGACACACACTTAAAATTTGAACTCGCACACTAAGAAGAAAGCACCTACACAAAATCAATTTCTAATAGCACACATACATAGAATGGGCGGGGCATTCACTTGTAAACACTTGCTATTTGCGAACATTCAATGCACACGCATGCAATTAGGGAGTCGAAAGCGATGGTCGATAATTTTTATCGATATTTACTTTAGCACATTCTTGTATTATTATAACTTCGTTTAATTTTCTTTATATAATTTATTTTGTTTTTATATACCTATCCGAAAATATGGGTTATTTTTACTAAAATAAAATGAGTTTTTTTTTTTTAAATATTGTATTACCGGGTAAAGGGAACACTCTCTGTTAAATATTATGCTATACACGAGTAACTGTATTGAAATAACAATGTCTTTATTTGCTTCAAACAAAATTAAATTAATAACAAATTTAACTCTTATACTATACATGTAATACGAGAATATCCATTGACATCTGTAAAAAAAGATTCGACTGCAATAATACGCATGTCGATAAAATCAGCCGCACGCACTCGATTGCACCTCTCTAAATCCAAAACGTTCGTTCCGTTCGGAAAGATTCGGGCTAGTTCGGACTAGTTCGTATCGCTCCGGACGTAAGTTAGTAAATGATTTAAAAATTGATTTAAAATATTAAACAGTGACTTAAATGTTTACTTACCGGTCGTAGAACACGACATTTGTCTTCAAGTTGATGGTACTAGACCTATTTTTACAAATTATTACTGCACAGCTCGGCATTTTGGTTTTTTACGCATCAATAGTACACTGTACGCAGTTGCAAAGCGACTGAATGAAGCGTACAGCCGCCGTTCGAACATAAGCCCAATTTAGCAATGTCGAGGCGCCACGTGCCACGCCTCCAAGGCATATCCCTCGATATCCGTAATATAAATATATATATTTTTTTAATATTTTTGTTCATAATTATATGAATATATAAAAAAACCGGTCAAGTGCGAGTCGAACTCGCGCACCGAGGGTTCCGTACAAATCTTTATTAAAAATATTTTTATTATGTGATGTAAGTAAAAATTTACGGTTTGCGCAATTTTTCCTTTATCTGTGCTATAAGACGTTGCTTCGTACCAAATTTCAAGATTCTGAGTTCACGGGAAGTACCCTGTAGGTTTTGATTACCTTGCGAGTGTCGAAAATTTGCGGCATAAACGGTATCTTTTGATTGCGTTGGCTTAGAAGTTTGATTTTTCACAGTTTCGAGGGACAGTAGACCTGAGGATTTGAAATAAATTCCAGCTTGATACCTCCACTGCTCTTTGACGGACAGCAAAGTGATCATATAAGGGTTCCGTTTTTTCCTTTCGAGTTACGGAACTCTAAAAACCGGCCAAGTGGGAGTAGCAGACTCGCACACGAAGGGTTTCGTACCATCGTACATTATTTAACATATAAATGAAAATACTAAATGAATAATATTATTATTTTTCATCTTAAATTTTAATAATCGCGAAGATAAATTTGTATTTCATAATGATACTATGAATTACAAAGTTATTTTTGCACTTGCAGAAAATCACCCATATTTAAATAAAATACCTTATGAATCGTCGTGTTTAGTATTTGTTGATTATGGTACATGGTACACATGATATATATTTCTAATTTTTTAGTTGTTGGGATAGATCTCGTTCAAAAATGGTCTAAAATTGACAACTTTTTATTTAAAAAAAAGTTCGTTGGGGGTGTCGTTATCTAGAGCTCGATGAGCTCTAAACAATGACACCCTACATTATAGGGTTAGGTTTTTTTTTTAATCAAAAGTTTTATGTATGGAGACCCACCCCCTTAATTTTATTTAATGTTTATTATTTTTTCAAAATTCAAAAGTCATTTATTCAAACTAGGCTGAGAATCAGCACTTTTCGAACGTCAATATTACATAAAACAGTCCCCCAAAACGCCCAGCCTTCACCACTTCCTAGTGCTTTTGCTGGGAAGAAGAAGTGACGCAACAAACTCCGTGTTGTTATTGCGGCAATAGAAATCCATAATCTGTGAAATTTTAAATTGTCTACCTATTACGGTTCATGAGGTACAGTTCGCTGACAGACAGACAGACAGATGGACAGTGGAGGCTAGTTATAGGATTACATTTGGTATCTTTCGGTCTTTCGGGTACGGAACCCTAATAATCAATTACCGTGCGTTAGTCTGGCAACAACTCCAAAATGGCTTGACCGATTTTTTTTTTTCTTTTGTACCTCTTTTTGCTGGGATGGTTTAGGAAAAACTCAAAGGAACAGCCGAAAAATAAGTGATAAAACAGTCTCCAATAAAAGTTAGTAAAAAGTAATTAAATTTAAAGTCGAAGTAGAAGTAAAATTAAAAGTCTTATTTATTTCCTCTCCAGCAATTTACATCGAAAGGCTAGCCAGTTCCGAATAAAACATTAAACAACTTACATTTAATTATCAAACCTGGAGGCATCTTTCCCCAATTTTCAACGAAGCCAATAATTTCAGCTACAGTGCCTTTACCTTCCCATATCTGATCACTAGCACATGAATATTAAAGAGCCTCTAGTATTTCTCCATCGTAACAAAAAGGTTTTTTTAACACACACATTATTTACGTTTGAAGCGACCTCGTAAAAGGTTCAGTTAAGCTCCATTACATTTTAGCCTTAATGAAATATTTACATGCGTATTATTTTCATGAGAATATTCGTATTAGAAGAAAGGATGAATGAGTAGGATAAACGTAAGACTGGTTAGTCAATGGAGAAATTGTATTTGTAGTGCCGAAGGATAAAACTTAAAGTAAGCAGAAGATTAAAGGTCCAGATCGTGATAGTCAAAAAAACTAGATTGGCTATAATTAGACTGGACGTGGTAGGCGGAAAACTCTATAAAGTAGCAATCTATTATATATATATTAGGTACGAGTATTATGGTATTGGTTGCTGGTATTCAATGACCTGATGATGGCCGCATCCCGCTAGATGCGGGAAGCACAGAATCGGTCGAAGTGGCGGTGTTTGGGGGAGCCCTATGTCCAGCAGTGGACGTCTTTCAGCTGAAATGATGATGATAATTAAGGTATCGGAACTGATTACAAAGGATAGGTGTAAAAAAGGAGATGAGAATGTTGAGGTGGATGTGTGGTGTGACAAGAATGGATAAAATAAGGAATGAGTATACGAGTATTAGAGGAAGTCTGAAAGTTGCGCCACTTACAGAATAGTTGAAAGGGAATCGTCTGTCTTGGTATGGGCATGTGATGAGGAGGGAAGAATCGCATGTGACTAAAAGAGTGATGAATATAAATGTTGTGGGATGGAGACCAAAGAAACGATTGATGGATTGTGTGAGGAGTGATATGAAGGAAAAAGGTGTAGATGATTGCGTTACGGTTGACAGGGGAGAATGGAAGAAGAAAACGTGTTGCGCCGACCCCAAGTAACATGGGATAAGGGCAGGAAGATGATGATGATGAGGTGTAAAAAGGAGGCAGTAAATTTTAAATGATTCATACGACGACGATGATTTGATTTACTCACTCTTTCCAGAACTACGATATGTAGTCCACAGCAAAAAGAGTTCAAATGGCTTATATTTAGCCGGGGGCCATTTCACCTTACAAAACCACAACACGTAATAAGTCGCTCTTACCACTTGTCATTAATACATTCAAGGGTATAATAAGTGATCAAACGAACTTACCTGTTGTGAAGTTCGATCATTATTATACGAAGGGCTTCGTTCGAAGATATAACATTTACAATGCAGCTTCGTCACGTAGTCGACAACCATACGCATATTTAGAGCTGAAAGCAAAAACTAAACGCACAAGTATAGCTACTACACTCTATATGTCATCTGTCATTATTTTAGAGTAAGAAGAGAATCTCAATTTTTCTGGGGTAGGGTAGGGAGGGTTCCTTATATCTTCGAACGAAGCCCTTCGTATAATAATGATCGAACTTCACAACAGGTAAGTTCGTTTGATCACTTATTATACTTCAGGCTTCGTTCTCGATATAACATTTACAATGCAGATGTTAAGAGATTATGAGGAAAATTGAGATTTCCAATATGAAATTATAAATAAATCGTATTTCAATAACATATTAAATCTTTTAGTTTTTTGGATACAAATGACATAATAAAAAATAATAGATAAAGTCTCATTCATCTTAATAACGGACTTATTATCCAACTTATAAACAAGTTTTAATCAAATATCTATAGATAAACAATATAACATTATAGATAAATAATCAAATTATTCATCCTATTATTGAACTTGTCAAATTTTGTTTTAAGTATACTTTTTTAATAAGATACCAATTTATGTAGATAAACAATCAAATTATTCATCTTAATATTGAACTTCTGGTCTAATTTAGATTTATACTTTTTAAGGTACGTTATAATGATTATTCGCATTCATAATACTCAAGTATTTTGTTCAGTATTAAGCACAGCATGAGTAAATTCGTTTGTATTATTGACAATTGCTCTATTAAAGTCTACCGAAAGGTGAAAGAGCTATTTGTCTAGCCTGACGTTTGCCATTATTACATCGAATGACGCTCCCTTAGCGTTAGTACCTACTCGTAGTGGATGTCGAGGTATGTCTAGTACTATGTCCTGAAAAAACACTAATATCTATGATGCAAACAGAGAGTTGGTATATTACCTATATTATAGAAACCAAATGATAGAGGTGGTGGTGAGAGAATGGTAGAGGCAGAAACTGGTTTGTGGGGGCTTATACAATGAAGGTATTAAGTGAGTATTATTTCCTTCTAATGCCCTGAGTACCTACCTATAGTTAATGTAATCACATAATGTACTAGCTAGACTTTCGGACTTTTCAAAGAAAGGTAATAAAAAAGGTTCAGTTGGCTGTGACCAGGACCCAGGACCAGACCTGCATGATTTACTGTGCAGTTAGGTATTTTTATAATTATTTTTAAAAAGTCAAAGTTTATTTTTAAAACATTTAAGACTTAACTTGGGGTCCCAGCTAGTTTCATACTTGGCCCCATAGAAACCTTTAAGTAGGTAGCCTCTTGATGCGGTCATAACCCCCATGTTTGAGTCTACTGCGATAGCAAGAGCTGACTTAAGTTAATTTAAAGACCCCATACAAGGCCCTTATCTTGAATTGCTTGGTTAAAAAAAAAATAATTTTGATTTAGATTGGTACCTATAGATGTTGTAAATGGTAAGTACTTTGTTTTTGACAAATGGCCCACCATAATTTATAGGTAAAATTGTATTGTTCCATGGTATTATTTAAAAGAGAACTTAAATTAACTACAAAAAAATTAACTTAGATAGCTAGTCTTAGCCCTGCCTTCCGGATAATATCCCAGTGGAGATGTAGAGGGTGATTCTGTCAGGCTTATGACGGCTAGTATGCCATAACCATAATGCCTGTCAATTTTCCATTCTTAATTTTTTGTTAATATCTTAATAATAGGCAAAATGGGCACAAAAACGCGTAGTAAAAATGTAGTTTGACCAAGACATGGTAATAGCATAGACTACAGTCGATGCATCAGGGCCGGTTTTCAGGATATGTAAGATTGACGTTTTTGCATTAATTCTTGAAGTAAAAGTCAATACCTATCAGGTTGACCAAACTGATTAAATGAGTCACAAATTGTACTGGAATGTGGAGGTATTTATTTTCTACTTTATGTCAGTATTGGCTGTATTTAAGAAGCAAATAGCCAAGTTGCTTCATGTAAGAAGCAAATAGCCAAAGTTGATCTTCACACCATTGCTAAATAGGCTTCTGGCAAAGTTATTTAAATGTAGGTACTGAATACCTCCCATTTGGTTAATATGGCACTTATTATCAACATGTAACAATATATGTGAATATTGTATATTTTTAACACTAATTTTTAAGGTAAAAATATGACAAGTTGTTCTAGATGATTTATGTGATAAGTACTTATAATTTTTTAGTCTCTTTCCAGAATCCATAAACCATATTATCATTACAAATGGCCCCCCACCCACTTCTTGACCTGTAAATATTTCCGAATCATATATTGAGTATGCAATACTTTTTATGTGTAAACTATTGATATTATCAGCCCACTGCTGTAGATCTAGTTTAATATCTGGGTGAATGATAATCTTTTTATCAGCCTTTACTTTAAAGTAAAACATGATATTTATGATTATTATGGTGTAATAGTATTATGGTGTAATAGTTTTGTGGTCTAACAGTTTTGTGTTAAGCCAAACATATGTACTTGCCAGGTATCAGGCATGTGGCAGTCAATGTTCCTATTAACTGAGTACCTACGGTCTAATTAACTTTTTTTTTTTTTTTTTTTTTTTTTTTATTTATATCAAATCTGGAATTTTGGAAATTGCAATTGTTTCATTAACATTTTTCCAAACATGTTTTATAATCAGAATCAATGCACAAGAGGTCATCAAAGTCTTGTACTGATTTTTAAATTGTTTAACCACAGTTCTCATAATTTTAGAGAACACATAAGGTGCAGAACACAAGACATATGGGGATGCATTAAATCTGTATAATTTATCATGCTCAAAGCATCAATACTTCCGGTGAACTGGATTACTATTTACCATTAGATAGCATTCTTTTAAATCAATAGTCTCCTGTAGAAATTACACAGCATTATTATTACTGCAGTTACAAATTTGTTAGCAGGCTTAAGGTTTATAATAAATCTTTTGCTACCCTTCAGTTTTTGGAAACAAAACACATATGGTGCAAGGAGAAATTGCACCTAATGCCAGCAGATTATTAATGGCGGTATGCATATCAGGATCATTTATAATATCATTTTATAATGACTGTTGAGATTGTGACTTATAAGGTGTGTCAATAAAAGGTATTGAGTATCCATTGACATGTTTCAATATTGAAATATCATCAGATGCTTTGCCAACAAGGTAAAAAATATTTAATCTTCCAGCATGACTAACTCTAGTATCGAGCACGAGTCTTGTCCTGTGGGGCTTTGGGCTTTGTCACAGCATGCGGGGGCTGGTACTGGTTGTATTGTTCTTTGATATTTCCTTGCTTGATATGAGAACTGTGGTTTCTTGTGTCCCAGCCTCAAATTTGTCCTCTGTTGGTTGTATGTGTGTAACCAAGTGAACTACTTAAGTTTCCCTGACGGGTTGTGGTAAAAGTAGTTGGCTTGTTTATAGATTGGCCTGTTCTTTGGTAAGCTTGTAGGACTTTTTATCTTTTGAAATAGGCTGTTACCATGAAGGTAAGATTACAATAAAGGTGATTATCTGTTTCTAATTATTTGACGATATCTAAGCATTTTTGGCCAGGACGGGGAAAATAAGGTTTTTTCCACGGTTTTGATTGAGTGAAGTGTAATTCTAACAGAATTCAGAACATCCTACTAGCGTCACTGAGCTGGTTGATCTCTATCATTATTATTGTTGTTGATTAACATAGATAATGCAACACCTAAAATGGTGAGTCCCTTCTTCAAAATTGTATTTCAAATACAGGTTAAGTCGTTGTTTAATGCTCATTTGTATGCATATTAATGCATCAAATCCCATAATGCTTGCAGCACATCCAGGGATAAAACATTAGTAGGTGCAGTGTCTAGCACAGGTGCTCGGTCAGGCTCAGTTAGAGCGTCAATTACAGTCATAGCTGTATTTGTAGCTGTATTTGTATGTGTGCTGTTAGAGTTATCCGGATTTGTGTCAAATAAAACTGGTGGTTCGACACAGTCATCAAGTACCTAGATATCTGCAAAAAGATAGATTTGACCCCGACAATGTACCATAATATACATACCTAAGCGTAGCCTCTCGGACTACACTATTAAAATAGGTAAATGATAAAACTCGTGCGTTTATCTCGTAAATGCCCCGAATTATTTGTTCTCGTCAATGCATCTCGTACATTACCCGCGAGGTACAATAAATATCGTATACAAACCATGTAAGATACTTAGGTTTTACTGTTTATAACTTTTAAGACAATGATAAAACTCGTGCGTTTATCTCGTAAACGCCCCGAATTATTTGTTCGCGTCAATGCATCTCGTACATTACCCGCGAGGTACAATAAATATCGTATACAAGCCATGTAAGATACTTACGTTTTACTGTATAAAACTTTTAAGACAATGATAAAACTCGTGCGTTTATCTCGTAAACGCCCCGAATTA
Source organism: Xanthia togata (assembly GCA_963853775.1). Lineage (NCBI taxonomy): Eukaryota > Metazoa > Arthropoda > Insecta > Lepidoptera > Noctuidae > Xanthia > Xanthia togata. The sequence continues at coordinate 22,434,406 of OY970794.1, read as the reverse complement.
TTTGTTCGCGTCAATGCATCTCGTACATTACCCGCGAGGTACAATAAATATCGTTTATAAGCCATGTAAGATACTTACGTTTTTACTGTATAAAACTTTTAAGACAATGATATAATTCGTCCGTTTATCTCGTAAACGCCCCGAATTATTTGTTCGCGTCAATGCATCTCGTACATTACCCGCGTGTTACATTGTTTTATCTTGTGAAGAAAAACTGATGAATCGGTGTTGTACCGGTGTCGTTTCATGTAGTCTTCGGATTTTTTGAAGATAATATTCTTTTCCTTTTGTTTTCGTTTCGGCATGATAACTTATGCCAACTTTAAACACACTTTAAACTAGTTTTAAACACTATAATTAATATTCTTTGGGAATTATAACGTATTGGTTGCCGCGCAAACGTAAAGAATGACAGATGACATATAGAGTGTAGTAGCTATACTTGTGCGTTTAGTTTTTGCTTTCAGCTCTAAATATGCGTATGGTTGTCGACTACGTGACGAAGCTGCATTGTAAATGTTATATCGAGAACGAAGCCTGAAGTATAATAGAATGCTCTGAAACAATCCGAGTGAGTATTGCGTTATCATCAACCGTTTTCTCGTAGCAGCAATTACATACCATCGCATTATCCATTTGGAAACAAAATGCTAGAACATTAGGTTTCACAAAATTTCCGTATTAACAGCGAGTACTAACAAGAACACACGAATGAATGCACAAGTGCTTAATATCTGGAATTCCTTGCTGCCAACCACCAGTCTAAGTTGAACCCCTAACTTTGGAGTTGTTCCATCTCTCTCCCATAATTTTGGAAATTCAAGGAGGGGAGAGAGATCAAGGTATGTTGGTAGGACTGTACCTACATCGGGGCTCCTAGTTACGATCCACGATAAACTTTGAGTCTCGTGAAGAGTGAGAGCGTTTAAAATGTCGACGCTCAACGCTGCTAACCGTACATTCTTCTATGGTTTGTAATGGCAGCAGAAAAGTCATAAGAATTTCCTTCATTTCGTTTAGTTTCTTGTTCAACGTTTTATTATGAAAGTTTCTTCTAAATGTGGTTTTAATTGTTAAATCTCCATTTTTAGCTTTTAACTTAGTGAAATGAGGTACTGAGAGTGCCATGATTTGTAGTTGAAAACTCATGCAAAGGGGACATTATGCAAATTATAAAAAATACATCAGTATGCATAAAAATGTTACAATTATAACTTCAATGCAACATTGTAACAACAGTGCTCAGCTTGTAAACACACAACATTGTTTCTATTCGCCCTAACACCAATATACTATGAAAACAACAGACTGACAGCAACGGTTTCACTCACGCCAACACACGACATCCCTAAAAACAATTTTACAAAATAAAAAATAAAAATCCCAGCGCCACAACTCGCAGCGACAGCAAAAAAACCACGGCAATCACCATTTTTGCCGACTGTACAATAAAAGAAGTATTTTAATCAACAAAATAAATGTTGCAATTATATAAGTGATTAAGGTGCACTATACCTATCATATATTACGTCGCAAGTGGTCGGGTGACTTCTAGGGAGATCCCTCCCCCTATTTGGTACCCTCGTAGGGTAGATGGGGGACGAAATTAAACATTTTGGGGGCTCTAACGGGTTACGTGTGCGACGATCTTAACACTGTGTGTGGAGGATAGAGACACTGGAAGGTACAACGGCTGATAAGAGTAATCTTACATTATATTTATTCTTTCTACATGTGTAAGACTACAAATATCATTGTCGAGATAAGAAAGTGCATACATGACACTTGCAGCCAAATGAAAATAAAATGCAAGCGTTCCGTTTTTTTTGTTTAAAATATAATGGGAAGGTCGTTATTCTAAATATAACCCGATTAAATTTATCAACAAAATCTATGGCAATTGTGAAGTTATTTGTTACATAATCTCCTCTATTAATTTTAATAAGCTGTAGTTTACGATAATACGCGTATAATGACTCATTCTCGTGCCAAGTTTTCAAGAAATTCGTCGACTCGTTACATCGCAGTTTAATAACCATAACATGGGCTTATTATTCAATTCAATACGTAAATAGACGCATTACACGTTATTCAGAGATAGAACAAGACAATTAGCAGATACTCACTGACCATATTATTTTATTATTCTATTACTAGCTTGCATTTCTAACAAAGAGGCCTTTACTGCAGTGATGGTTCTAGAAAACTTTTTTGTATTTATGAGGATTTCTTCACCAACAAAAAAGTCGTATGTCCAGTAGCAAGTAGTGCGCTCAGTGACAGCTTATTGTTTAAGATCGTAATAATCATGTTTAACTTGGATTTTTGTACCGTGTTCACAGGTAGGGTTATTCTAGTTCAAAGGGCTCGGCTTCAATACGTACCGCATCTAGTATCAAAATATCCTTAAAAATTAATGTGTACGCTATATTTGCATGTTCATTTCGCTCCAGAGATGTTATTAGAAATTCAGATTTTAGGGTATGTATGTAAGCATCGCTTAGTTTTTACGGTCCTCATGTAACCGTCATGGGTTACTTTTATGAAGCCATTATATGGTCTCTTGATTAAATATAATGCTCTTACGGTCCTCCATATAAATAATGCCAGGTAATGTGCCGTACAATTTGTTTTGTACATGTAGTGTGACGGGACTAGTTGTAAAATTCAGTCGCTGGATGAGTTCATTAGTAGAGTCGCTTATTGCCTTACTCAAATAAACAGTAAAATAAGAAAAATAAAAAACTTATTCTTCACCATAGCAGAGCTTTTGCTGGAAAATGGCCGAGAATGTAGGGTCCTTTTGTAATGAAGGGGGTGAGCAACAGCATAATTATGAGCATATTCTTTTCACACCATATTTCGAAAACTCATTATCATCATCATCATTTCAGCCATGGGACGTCCACTGCTGAACATAGGCCTCCCCCAATGATTTCCAAATTGGCCGGTTGGAAGCGACCTGCATCCAGCAGCTTCCTGCGACCTTTATTAGGTCGTCTGTCCACCTTGTGGGTGGACATCCTACGCTGCAAAAAACGCTGCTGTATTAAACGAAAAAAATCTGATAAATACAATAGCTTCTGTCCGCGGCTTCGTCCTCGTGACATTTCGGCCCCCGACTCACTGCGTCGCATGCGCACCCCATCGCCCGCCCTGCGCTGTTACTTCGTTTTCGCTTAGCTTCCTTCGTAGCGTGATGTTACACAGCCTATAAACCTACCTCAAGAATTGGGTTATCCACTGCAAAAAGAATGTTTCAAATCAGACAGGCAGTTCTGGAGATTACCCTCTACATGCAAACTTACAAATAAACTATTATTACATTAGTGTATAGAATAAAATTACGTTGTGGGCTCTATTTGTAGCACCAAATATGTTAATGGTAGAATTTACGGGCAGATATGATGAGACATTTAATTTAGTATAGGCAGTGTAATTCATATGGATTCCATTTAAATTATACGTTACAGAAACTCATTACTAATATTCTAACAAATGAGATCGCCCAAAATTCATGTGCCCAATGTCTGGTTATTCGTGTGGACAAAAGCCGAGTTTAGCCGCTATAAAACTACCAAATACAATATCACACGAAGAGATAAGGATCGGTTTAAGCTTCCACCACCCAAACTTGTTCGGGTAAACTGGGGTCTCAATACAATTTTCCGGGCGGATGCATTTTGAATTTATAACTAGCAAATTGGTTGAACCAATTTATACGTTGAATATCTTGGAATTAATTGGTCGGTGACCGTGACAGTTTCGCTAGGCCTTAACAGTGTACTAACTACGTAGTTTATAGTTTAATAAAACTAGAGCCCATTGCTGGTGCTTAGGGTTGATACTCAAATACTGTGTTTCTAGTAATATTCGACAGTTTATGTGTCCTAATCCCCAGTCTAAGCTCACTTGTGTCAGTAGTGCCTGTTTTATGCTACGGTTTGTGCCACCAAAGGCACCAAAGCCAGCACTTAACAATAAGCATTATGTAACAAAGATGATTACAGCCTTACTTTGATGTGCACATCCCTAACTAAAATAAATTGTCACGGTTGAGTTGCTGTCCCATCTAGCAAGAATTCCGAAACTTTATGTACATATTAATAGCTAGACTCTTTATTAGAATTGACGGAATTAAGGTCTTGTGGTTGGTAGTAATAGACTAGTACCTACTAGACACGTAATGATGAGTGAGGATCGTTTTTGTATAAGTAGGTATTTTAAGAAATGAGTTTAACACTTGCTCTCCAAAGGCAGAGGTGTACCTTCATTAGGTACACCCACATTTCGCCATTTAAGTTTAAGTCAACGAGCCTGTTGACTTAAACCTTTGACCCCGGGCACAAATCCAGAATCCGGGCAACCACTTAGAAGTTTCTAATGAAAAAAACCCAATAATACTTTACCCAACCTAGGAATCGAACCCAGCACCTCGTGCTCAGGAATAGCGCTTGCTTAGCTAGCTAGACTAACGAGGCAGACATACTTATCAATATCCATAAGTCACACATATGACGGCAGTACCTTCAAAGTTCTTACACAGGGCTTACCTCATGGGTGCGTAAGATTCCAAGCATGATAACATCTCAGAAGTCTTTCAAAAATGTTAAAATCTGTTTATGTTTACGAGGCTATGAACAAAAAATTCGTAATCCGGAAATACCAAGTGTACAGCTGCGTCCGCGAAACAAAAAAAAAAAAAAAAAACAACTGTAAACATCCGGTGACGCAAATTTTAAATTGTTTTTCTTGTTAGACAAGTTGCAAGGTCGAGGTCTATATGATGTCTTACAAAACCCAGACGAGATTGAGAAATAAGGAAAATGGAAGCCCTTGTTAGAGACTTCATGTTCTTTCAAGCGATACACCGTAGAAACTTGTTTATCTCGGACGAACAGTAATGTCCTGCAGGTATTGTTCGACATTAGACTCAAGTTACGTAAAAATTGTTTTAAAATTGACTATTTTTTGATCTGATGAAAAAAGAGGACATTATAAACTTTGCCCAAAGCTGTTTTCAAAAAGAATACTCGTATTATACAATTTTATCATTCACATTTTTTTTCGAAAACTACCTAAACAATTTAAGTAGGTTAAAAAAAAAAAAACATCCCAGTAACAAAACAGCGGGTAAAAAGGTCCTGCTTCTGACTAAAGATAAGAAGAAAAGAAATTATACCGGCTTGAAGCTTAAGGACAAACTTTGTACGCAAGTGGAACTCGACACACTATCTTCCAGGATTAAGTTTGAATCTTCTTTTTTTTTTTTGAATTTTGATTGTAGTTTGATGTGGGTGTCCAATGTATGTGTAGGATAGGCATTGTCTGGCTTTAAACTTTTGGTTTACTAGTGCAAAATTGACGTCAAGAGCAGGCCCGCTCTATAAAAATGAAAATGATTTGTCCCAGTTATTATTATCGAAAAGTATGGTACTAAAATTAATCAACGAAAATAAAAAATTTGTTCCCATAGGTATTTACCATTTACTCTTTAGCTTTTTGTTACAGTTCCCTTGTACCCATGCACCTGTTAAAATTGACTTAAGCAAAGATTAAAGAAAATCCGACCAAATGAAACGTAATTTCGTTCGAAACAGTTATTAACCAGCGAAACCAGGCCGCGTTTAAAGCGGCCACAGTGTTTACAGACGTCACCTACTGTGCAATTATTATAATACAAACAATAGGGCGTCCTAAGCCGGCGTTCGGTCGCATTTCTCTTATAAAATCACTTAGTTAAACCGATGCTGTCACTTCTGTCCAACCCAGAGACGATTAGGACAACAAAAACAATTTTCTGGACACACTACATTCTATAATCAAACGAAATGACACCTTAACTTTTCATGTCTAAAGTTTGATTTCATTTGATGGAGAACAGCCACATAAAAGTAATGAAAATGAGCTTTGTGTGAAAGTAGTAAGGTTTATAATTGATATTAAAAGTGAAGGTGATGTAATATTGAAAATTTGGCGCCATTAAGAAGCGGAAAGTGACCACTGCTAATTTGCGAGGGTCTTTGCAGCCATAAACTATTGTTTTATACGTAGTTTTATTGTAGGCCTAGTGTCAGTTATTTCAATTGGATGGCCGGTTGCTATCAAGGGTACCATTATTTTGTTTGCCTTGATTAAAATTCAACTGAAATGGTTTAGTCACACTATTACATTGGAACTTTGCCCGGTGAATGGCTCGGCTCGCTATCACGTTGGTCCCTAATATCGTTATTGGCGATTGGTGTTCGAAAGTATTCGACTATTTCGTGGAATGCAAGCGATGAATAAAATTCAGATCTTTAACGGATGCAACAGTATACTGTCACCTTTACTATCATTCTGTTAGCATTTTTATGAAGATACAAAAGATATAAAAGTAAGTGAAATCACAATAACCTCGAAGAAAAGCTCCGTTTTCTTAGAAAATCACTCATGATTTTATATTCTCTATGGATTAGTGGAGAATCAGAAATGACAAGAAGCTGGTACTTACTTAGGTAATCAATATAATCAATCATAGTTAGAATTTTAATTGATCAATCGATGAGATAAAAACCACTATCAGAATCCTGAGCTTAGAAATACATGAAGCTGTTTAGAATAATCAAATCATACCCGTATTTAACTCATTAGAGATAAATAATATAGTAATACAATCGCGGAATTATATCCGGGTTACGGCATGTAATGAGTTAAGGCCTATCATTGCACGCTTCAATGTTGCGATAATAAGACACAATACGCCTGCGTGTGATCACACCTCAGTGGACTTCAGTAAAGCTGTACTGTTAAACTGCGGGTATGTGTTGTGTCCTTGTTTTGGTTTGAATATATTAGGGACAGCTGTTGTGAGTATATTAGTCAAGATTTTACTGTTAACAAATTACCTTGTTCATAAGATTTCGCTGACAACGAATTACCTCTGATTTGATGATTATCTCGTTCTCTTGAACTAGGCCATCGGCCTGTAGAATTTTCTTTACTGATTTGATTGATATTCCATTATATTTCGATGACTATAGCTTAATAGCTGTATGAAATACACGCGAGGAGTTTAACGTTTTTGGCTTTTCTGCACTTTATCCAGACTAAGATCTCTCCCATAATTATACGGTACCTCCTTAGTGTGCATCTGACAAAACCAAAGGGAGCTTCTGGAGTTTATCCACCCAAGGTAAATTCTCAGATCTTTTGTACCCCAAAATGTTGTCGTTCAAACAAGTAATAAGAGAACTATCGGCCATAACACAGCACACGTGTTACCGCAGACCACCCCGGTGTCTCCGAGACTGACATTTTTTACTAATTTCTCCCTCTGACATGTGTTTGCAGATAAGCTGGTGCGTTTTGAACTGACGGCACGAGTGCGTGACGACTTTGGAGAACTTTAATCACAAGTACCTATAGACAAATGTATCGAGGTAAAACTTGCTTTGTACAAATAATTTTAGCATGAACTCTACCTCAATTCTACTAAATAGTACTACATAGGAACATACATCTAAAATAATAAAAAGATCAGTAACTATATCAAATAAACTTTTATTTGGTACCCGTGCCAGAATGGTACTTTACTTGACATATTGAGTAAACAAACAAATGAAAATAAATGATCGGTATCTACCAAGAGTATAAAATCATTGATCCTACGCATAGAACAGCAAAAAGTCGTAAGCTCTAAAAACTCGCATGTCTGCCGGAATCGAGTTTTAAGCAGGCCTGATTTATGTGTTCCAAGTTATGGTGTCGTGAGACAAGTGGCCCTACTCCTAAGATTCCATACGTCACGTTCGTATGTACCTAAACGTTTTTGAGAATTTCTCGAGTGTTTAAAATATCGCGAAATGTGAAACCGACGGGTACAAGGACGCTTATCTTGAGTTTTGTACGATAAAGTAGACCTCCAGGGTATAAATAGCAGAAAGTTTATGAGCATTTGGTAAAAAGACTGTGTCTAGTGATGAATGCGGTGCGCAAAAGGGAATGCTGAGTGATTGAGTGATTGTCGACGGTAAAATGTGCACCGTATGCAGGCTATCGATTTTTGTAGCGCAAGTGTGAATAGAAGGAAACGGGTTTTTCAGTATGGTAGGTTTTATCAACCCGTCACTTTGTTCGTGGTGCCATTTACAATGGCTTTTCAATAAGGTACTCGTATAATAATTATTTACAAATGCAAATCACGAGATCAATTCTGCCTTTGGTATCACAATTCAAGTCCAACAAACTTAAAAGTTTCTTATTTCTGTGTATAAACTTGTATAAGAACAGCTATCTCGTCTAAGCTTTATCGGCTTTAAATATATCTTCACCAGAATTTACAGGATCAACAAAAATAAATCCAAAAGCGTGTATAATTCCTGAATCTGCACGACAATAAAATGTCTTCAAAGACAACATTAATGTCGCATTAACTTTCTTAATCCTATTAACTGTAACATTCATATAATGTTGCTGAACTTGCAAGTATATTCTGAAATAAACACGAAACAAAGTCACATCTGAACTGCAATAAAGGATGTACACAATGATAATCATTCACTTAAATAACATATTACGCCATTCTCTGTTGGACTGATATAGTTTCTCCTTGATATAAATAGAATTAGACCTCTGTAGTAAGTTTGGCCTGTGACGGGCCTAATATTTGAATAAGTACTCGTACGCCCATACGAAATGTGGAAAAGAAACACTGGTGTTATACGCGAGAGAATAATGACGTCATGAAAAATTACTTTTATGTTAATGGTAGCGTTTCCCACTAGACTTATTCGAGTTAATGATTGTAAGTTACATAGCGATACAGTGTTTAGCCAGCAATACTCTTTCTTGTGGGTGTGTCAAGGTAACTTTCTACGTCATTACATTACATGCGCGGGCAGCATTCACGTTTAAAAATACTAGCACCACCAAAATAGCTGGATTAGGTTACACATTGCATTAAATAACGACTTCAAAATTGGATTCAGTGCTGGAAGCAACTCATAAAATACATGTGTCCTAAAGTAGAGAGTCACAAACAAAACACTAAAGGACTAAAAACATTTTACCAAACGTAAACAGCAAAATAGACATCCTAAATCAAAACGTTTCTCCATCGGAACATAACTGCCTCATACATACGTTCGTACTAGTGATAAATCTTTTCGTGCCATCCAATTGTCCACAAGTAGGTCATCTGATTGTCCCCTACCTATTTACTGTCATGTCTTTTGTGTTTGAGTTTTTTCCTGTTTCAATTTTCTTTTGTGGTCCCCGTTGTATTAAGTTGTTTCGTACGATTTTGTGGACGACCAATGTATATGTTGGTTTTGTTATCTTTCGGTTCGAAGTATCTATATATCTTTCTATACACTGTTTAGATGAGTTGCGACAAAGCGGTTCTGTACTTTCATCTATCTATTCAGCTCACATTTTTCCAATTCTGAATTCTGTATTTACTGCTTTTTCATTTGCTTTGATCCTACAACGGTCTTATTTTTATTTTTTTTACTTGCTCTGGTTTGGATTTTTGAAAATAATATGTCATCATCTAAATAAAATTTTGCTTTGACATTAGAAGTAGGTGCAAAACATCTAAGTTTAGTAAAGACTACAGCTCTGTGGACTAGAGATACATCCAAATTTTTTAGTTAGCATTTTTCATATACATTTTTAACTGACTCTAGAGGTCTAGAGGTCGCAAGAGCTACTGCTGAGCATGAGGTCCTGGGTTCAACATCCGGGTCGGGAAAAGTGCTATTGGGTTTTTCCATCTGGAATTTCCCAGTAGCAGCCCGTACTCTGGATTTGTGGCGGTACATGATACTTAAATATAACTGGCAAATGTGGGTGTACTATAGGTACACCTATGCCTAACCCTTCGGAGAACACAATCGTGATATTAATATTTATTTTATTAATCCAAACAGCTTTTATTCGTATTGCAACACAAAATATCGCTGATATTACCTCCGGGACTAGATAAATATGCTTGCAAATACATCATGGTAGTCCTGTCAATCATTTACAATTGAATGGTGAACTAATACGCGGAACAATTGATATTTGAGGTGAATATTAGCTGATCAATCTATAAGAACAGTCCATAGACGTCCGTTGCAGAACATGGATCTATTTCACAACGCCATGTATCTGTGTTTGTGTGAAATGGTTGGTAACAATCTTGATGTGAGGTTATTTTTTTTTTTTTTTATGCTTGGGAAATCATCAAATGACTTATTCCGCTCTGGGCGGAGCGGGAGGGCGTGATAGACTCTTACTGACTAAAACCCACCCGTGTTCTTTCAGTTGCCTGTGCGTTGCCAGGGGCCCATGTATCCCTTTCGGACTTTCCCGCAACCCCCGGCAGTGATGTGATGCATCAAGTGATAAAGATTTAGAAATGTTATAACTAACATAAATATACTGTAAACAGAAAACAAGTAAATAACTCACCTCACCTTCATAACATAACCTTTTAATCACAGCTTACGGATGAACTGTCATTCATAGCTGTGACAACATAGCACCAACCTCCAAACAGAAATTCAAATGTAAACACAATTTGACAACGCTTGAGCCAAGCCAAGTTTCGAGAACAGTAGTTTGTATAACTGTGATCCCTGTAACAAGGGCCAAATGAGGTAGGTAGGCATTTAGTAGTGTGCCGGTACAAAATACAAATGAAACGCCCGTTCAATCTGGGCAGGTTGGAGTTATGACGGCCGCGAGTCCATTTGATGTCCGAACGTGGGCTAAGCTGTAAAAGGCAGCGGTGTAAATATTTCAACGTATTATATATTATTTTATCTATAGCTAAATAAGCTTAGATTATTTCTTTCGGGATATCGTCAAGTAGAAATAGATTTTTGCAAAAGTAAGTTATTAATTTATATTATCAGACTAGCACTTTGCCCGCGGCTTCGCTCCCGTGGTCTTTCCCGTGGGACCCGTTATTTTTCCCGGGATAATAAGTAGCCTATGTTACTCCCTGAATTTTTCAAATCGGTCCAGTAGTTTCGGAGCCTATTCAGTAAAAACAAACAAACAATCAAATCTTTCCTCTTTATAATATTAGTTTAGACTAGCTACGCCCGCGGCTCGCCTTAGCATACAAAGCACCTGAAGTGCTAGTATCCTCATCAAGCTATGAAAACCAATCACTGATTGCATTTTCCAAATAATCTGGGTCTCAATACCGAACAATTAACTTCATTACTGCATACCCACTGTCGCACTATCAAAAATATTCAGCGAATTAATGATGTGTTCATTTCAAAACGATTAGATTTTTTTCATAATTTACCGGGATTATTAGAGTCGCTCACGTCACTCATTGGACGCCTGAGGGAGGACATCGCCGTCGAGGTAGACTACGGCGAAGATGATGTGACTATCTGATAATGTTTGCAAGGCAAACATGGCCAGATATCGCACAAGATAGGGAGGTTTTTCGGAAAAAGAGGAGGCCTTTGCCCAGTTGTGGCTGGGACAGTCCCACTGCTCGGACACAGTCCTCATTTCTGTGAGAGGGAGTGGGCCGTAATCCACCATGCGGGACACAATATAGACTACTAGTTGCGCTCCGCGGTTTCACCCGCATAAGTCTCGATCCCGTAGGAATATCGGGATTAAAGGTATCCTATGTCCATCTCCAGGTCATGGTCTACGCATGTGCCAAATGTCATCCAAATCCGTTCAGCCGTTTCAGCGTGAAGGCGTAACAAACAAACTTACTTTCACATTTATAATATTACTTAGGATTCTTATTTATAGAAAACACACCATAGTAACTACTATCATTAATGAGTTGGTTGGTATTGACTTTACTTTAATCACAAACAGAAGAACATATCGGCATAGGTAGGTACCTTGGACTTCTTTTCTAGAACTAAAGTATACCTATTAAACCTTTAGGGAATGAAATTCAACCGTTAGAGTAATATATCCGTCTTCAAGGTGTACTTCATGTATCGCCTGCTTCTTATAACTTGGAACTTTTACAACAATGAACAATACGAGGGTCCAGTTTGAACCCATTTCATTCGGCATTAGGCTTGATGGCAAGGATTTCTTGCCTTGAAATTTTCTCGTCAACCATAATTAATAGGGTGGGCCGCCCATTAGTATGCCCCATTGAATGCGTGACCCTGATAGGACATCTGGATTCGCCATCTGTCTATTGAAGATTGGATGAAAGGTTAATCAGGGGTACCTCGCCATTGTTTTGGTATTTGTCAAACGAATTGAGGTGGACATTCAGTGGTTAATCAAGAGAACCTAATGCATTGTCTTTTCTGGGACTATGTGGTCTGCTATGTTTAAAAGTTTTGGTCAAACGCAGTGTCAAATAAAGAAGGTATAAAGCGTTAAATCCCCCAAATGGTTATTTTTGTGTTTTGTTCTTTCCTTGCGTCATTTGTACCGCAAATAAATGTATTTTCTTTCTTTTCTTTCCTAAACCCCACCCGTTAACAACATTTACATGGAGATATTCTGATTTTAAGCTGAGTGAAGAATTTTCTAAAATGTGAGATGGTAAAAAGTTGTCAGTTTACATGTCAATAGCTATCCCTCACCAAAGTTCTTCTCTTGTGTGATTATATTAGGACATTGGTTATGAGTTACTATTATTCTTATACCCTTAATAAAATAGGAAAATCATCCTTCTTATTAAAACCTGTTCTTCCTTCTTTTCTTTTTCGTGTGGTGTCAGACTGACCTGTTGTCAGAGTTTTTATGCCGCCCATGGGCCTCAAGCTTGGCTTCACATGCCGTCGAAAAATATCTCTCAAGCATGCCGGTTTCCTCACGATGTTTTCCTTCACAGTTTTTGAAGCCAGAGATAATCATACAATACGCATCGTCCGAACAGTCAGTGGTGCATGCCTTGGGTTCGACCTCGAGACCTTTGACTTGGTAGTCTGACGGACACCACTACGCTACCACTGCTGTTAAAACCTGTCACCACCCTTACTCTCCCAAATCGCCTTATATGGAATGAAATAAAATAAAACCAAAAAAATACTGCCAACTTTGAGTGTAAAAGCGAGTGATAAACAAGTCTTCTTGACCGTCACTTTTTCTGTACTAACTAGATCTGAACTATTTATTACCATTCCCTTTCATTCGCTCGTTGCAAAGCTTTGAGATATAACAACATGCCCCTCGTTCGATTTCAAAGAGCCTTTAGTTAGTATCGGGAAATAAGAGGAACTTTCGCGTAACCCAGTTAAATTGTAAACTATTAAAATACGACTTGAACTGGGAAAATTTAATGAACTGAACCAATAAATCTAAGTTGAATTGAAATGGAATAAAGAACCAACAACATTATGCAGAAGATCATGACAATGCTTTATATACCCACTTTTATTTGCAAAATCTGCATGTCTGGTTAACTCAAAACATTCAAAATGGAAAATACGATTTAAAAATCGAGAACAAAACCTGCAGGTATTTTTTCTTATCAGCCTAAAATTTTTGGGGATCCGCACGGTTACCCAAAATGGCAATACAGATCGTACGTGAGATGTTTGGGACGTAATCATCTAAGTTATGACTGAATTTTAAAGCAGTACCCCATTGAACGCGATAGGATAGGTCAGAAAGCTTCCATAAAAAATATTTTATCGTATTTTTGGTACCGAAAATTTGTAAAAGGCTGTGTTTGTTTCAGAACAAAATACATTTTTAATAACATTCGAATATAAACGTATCTTCATCGTAGCGTAACGTCATTTCGCAAACCATTTTTTTACCGTGACTACGTTGCTACTTACCCCAAAATTACGAAATTTTCGATATAAACTGTTCTAAAACTCTTGCAAACCTCTTGTACCACGTGACACTTCTCATCAAACGTGTCGCTACGCAGGACTATAATTAAATTTTCCTCACATTCGGTGATTCAATTAGGGTTTAATATTGACATTCGGTAGTGAGATCCGAAACTCGGGGATCAACACCAAAACATTAGCATAGTTGATTAAAAGGCCTCCCTAGAACTGTTAACTCGTAAATGTCATACATACAACATCATAAATCATCTTAAGATTATGCCTCACTTGCTAAATTTCGTACAATTTTGGAGCGATTGTAATGTAGTTTAGAAACTTTCCAAAAATTCACCTTACGTCTCAGTATTATGGTTCAAAATCGCAATGTTTTGGGTCGAGATTTGGAACGTTTCGGTAATTTAAATGATTTTGCAAGTGTAGGAAAGCCAGCAAGTACTGAATCAGCATCTAGGTGGTTCTCATATAATGAAGTAGAACGGGAGCTATGATTTATAGTCCAATTATGAGCTCATCGATTATTTCTTATGAGGCTAAGTAGGTAATACACTCGAGAGCAATGAATCCGGGTCACTTAAAGAATGTTAAAAATCTCGGAAACTAAAAATGATAGGTTAATGCAATAAATTGTATTTAATAGACAATGTAATACTCCTTAAATGAAAGTAAAAAAAATATGAGTCACCATACATTTTATTAACACAAAATTACATAAAGAAAAAAACTGCTGATCTCTCCTTAAAACAAAAATAGGAAACATGAAATTTTTGAACTTTATTACAATTTTCTTGAATTTTAATACTTCGTATTGCCTCCTCGTGCTTCCATTACTGCGTTTATGCGGTTTGGCATGCTGTACACCAAGTTCCTTATACGATTTTGGGGAATATTCTCCCATTCCTCTGTGAGAGCAATTTTGAGCTCACGAAGCGTGATTGGGGGAGGGTTTCGTTGTTTTACGCATCTGCCTAGCTCGTCCCAAGCATGCTCGATCGGGTTGATATCCGGGCTGCGCGCTGGCCACTCCATACGAGTAATGTTCATCTCTTGAAGGTAGTCATTCACAATCCTACCTGTATGAGGTCGGGCATTGTCATGCATAAATATAGCATCCTCACCTAAATTGACCATAAATGGACCAACGTGATCATTGAGGATTTCTTCCACATATCTTTCGCTAGTTAAAGAGCCGTTTTCTATGATCACCAGCTCTGTGCGACTTTCAGAAGAAATTCCGGCCCACACAAGTACAGACCCACCACCGTAGGCTACTTTTTCTTCGATGCATGCTTGCTTGAATCTTTCCCCTGGTCTTCGATACACTCTGTGTCTTCCATCGTGCTTGTAGAGCATAAATTTTGATTCGTCGGAGAACATAACTTTTGACCAATCTTCAATACTCCAATTTACGTGGCTCTGGGCATATCTTAGTCTTGAAATACGATGCCCACGCTCCAGTTTAGGGCCGTTTGCAGGTCTAAGGGGTTTTAAGTTAGATTCAGCAAGCCGACGTCTTACTGTCCATGCACTTGGGTTACTTCCTCCGAGGCGTCGAAACTGATTTGTGAGTTCAGTTCCTGTAAGAAAGCGATTTCGAAGCATGGTGTTCACCAAGTATCGGTCTTCTCGTGCTGTGGTACACCTGGTTCTGCCCGTTCCTGGTCTGCGTAGGTTAGAACCAGTTTCTTCGTAACGTCGGAGAACTCTTTGTACTGTTGACAGCGGCACACCGACAGTCCTGGCTGTATCGCGCTGACTCCGGCCGGTTTCCAGCATTGTAAGTATTCTGGTGCATTCTTCAGGCGTAAGCGACATAATTGCAGCTTGAATAATGAATATAGAGCACTATCAACATGGTTTATGTACCCACATAAATGACAGATTACAAACAAAAGCAAAACCAAATGCTGTAATTTCGTAGTTCCATCTTCGAAAGTGGCCCTTTTTCAAATTTGATTTTTTTATGATATAACTTTACAATAACTAAGAAGTTTTAATACCTTCATTTAAGGAGTATTACATTGTCTATTAAATACAATTTATTTCATTAACCTAGCATTTTTAGTTTTCGAGATTTTTAGGATTCTTTAAGTGACCCGGATTCATTGCTCTCGAGTGTAGTTGGTTCTTCAGTTCTCGTGTTATTGGAAATTCGGATTAAAGATGATAGAAGATCAGATGGTTGTTAAAGCTCCGTGTAAAATCACAGGAATCCGATAAGAAGAAGTATTCATAAAGGACGGGGCTGGTCTAGATTTACGTTTTCTGCGTTTCGTTAAATGTCTGTCTAAAAATTAAAACAGCGCAGTGCCTCTTACGTCACCAGCAACAGTTGATGGAAAATTCTATTCTTAGCCAGAGACCACAAGCACAAACAAACAGTCCAAACTGGTCCTAACTTAATTCAGTAAGCTAACCCGGCAAAATGAAATAAACGTGGTTATAATTAATATTTCATATGAGGTCGCTCGGACGGTACATGTATGATGTATCGCGCTGAACATCAGACTGAGACCGACTTGCATTGTGATATTGTGACCTGATTTTGTCAGGGGTTTTTTAGAGGTGACGATTTTTGATTGGGTCATTTTGGAATCGAAATTGTTAGGCGTACGCTCATCCTTTCTAAAGTATTCTACAGTGATATGGATAAGAGAAGTGACGTCTGACGTCGTCTTTTCATAGAGCGAACCCAGAACAAGAAAGTTTTTTTATAAACTGCAGCATTTTCAGCGATTAGTACTTTGTACATCATATTTTATGATTCTCTCTCATTTGATGATAGAGTCGGTAGGGTGAAATCTGAGGTCTGTTTAAAAACCTACGCAACTATCAAATTACCTTTGTAATTTTTCGAACTATTTTCATCTTAGACTGGCTGAACCTAGAGAGGATATATCTTCTGCCACGTCACGATTCGATCGTATCGTATAGTGTAAATGATATAATATGTTATGAACTGTGCCGTTCCAGCGGCCGTCAGTGTCACAGATAACGAATGCGCCCTTTGTGATAATATCTCAGTATTGTGAGTACCTACTTGTCCTGTTCGCCTGTATATGTAGCCATAATTTTTGACGTGGCAATATTTTTAGACTCGTCTACATATGCTCTCTAGGAATTTGAGAGTAAAAAGATACATGTTGTGTCTGTATCGGCAGTTTATCACGCCACAGGAGCTGTAATGCCTCATTGTCTTTGTAGGCTGACTGGGTAGTTTATGAAAATAAATACTTTTCTCAACTGTATAGAAAACCATTAGAAAAATACTAGTTATGTAACTGTCTCAATACGAGGTGTAACAGTTTCTTTTCGTGTTTCATTCAAATTCATTTATTTTCTACCAAGTCTGCTATTTTTATAAATTCGTCATTCCAACACGATCCCATTGTCATTTTGCTAAAAGTTCGTAATCTGCTAAATTCATAATGGTCGATCATTGGTTGATCATTGTATTCCACAAACACGTAACGAATTAAAAGAAATGACTGCACAATGACGTTCCCATGGTAGGTCACTGATGAAAGGAACTGTCAAAATTTTTGCAGATTACCGCATAAGTCAGTCATTAATTTTTTATTATGTACAAGATTACCAATAGGTGTGCCATTTCTTTCAGTGGAGTGTCAGTGGCTGACCATTGGAAAGTCATAATGACGCCAATATGTTAGTAGATTACTAAACTAGTCAAAACTGAAATCAATGATAGACCATTCTGACACTATTGTAATAGCAGACTTGAGGCCCTGTAAATTGGTCGCTTCATTTTCCAATTTATCCAAGACATTTTAGTATGGCATTTAACCTTACCCAGTATCAAATTTTACCAGGCTGCCATAACCCCAAACAGTTCTCTAAATGCCAGCACAAAACAGAGCCACGTGTGTTTGCTCGGGAGAACAACGGGTATGTTCGGAACACTAGAGTACCGCTCGTATGAAATATAAATTCGATTATACCATCCGAACGCGGCCAAAGATTTGCCTAATTAAACAACGTTGGTTTAAATGATTCAATTTTTGTTCTCGTGTTGTTTTATTTGGTATCGATTAGAGCATTTGAAACGGTGCATAGTTATGCATTATTTACTGTATTTTTCATTTTCTTGCCCTGGTTCTTTATTTTTGGTAACTTACTATTTCCTTAGTACTTTCATAGGTCGTTGGTGTATTTCTATTGTGTCTACATTGTTCTTCTGTTCAACCTTCAAGTCCTCAATATTTTGGCAAGATAAGAAGTATATATGCTGTTCCAGATAATTAGTTCTTCCTGTTCAGTAGTGGACTCAAACTCAAAGAATTTATTTCAATTAAACAATTTACAGGCACTTTTGAATTGTTAAAGAGTCAGTTAGTCAGAAAGTTGAAGCTAGTTGCCCATTCCAAAACGTAGATCTCTATGGAGAAGAACGGGCAAGAAACTCCAAGGACACTCTTTTAAATATAGAATTTACAAAATCCTGGGTACGTTACTCTTGTTGCTTCTATATGTGAGAACAATATAAATAAAAATAATCAAAAACGATTTAAAATAAGCCCTGGCAGATAAGAGATGACCAGTCTCAACTGACGGCGCCCGTTCACGAACATGACGCGTGGATCAGCACCATCCAGCTCAACCATTTTATAGGGAACCGAATGATCCAACACACTCGCCACCATCAGCGAGACATTTAAGTGAGCATGACATACTCTCAACTACCCTGCTCTTTCAAGTCAACATACAATATAATAACATTAGTAAACGACTCCATGGTACTCACATTTACAAAAAATTAAAAAACGAATGCGTCTAAGTTATACAAAACTATAGTTTGCAATGTATTTGTAACATTAAAAGAATTTTACTACCAAAAAGAAAAAAAACTCATTATTATCTATTGGAGTATTCAACAATTAAAACATGGTTAAATAAAAATATAAAATAAACATTAGGTTTGTAAAGTCACACAAAATAAAAAAGGGGAAGCAAATCTTCCAAAATTTTATACCGTAACGATCTAATTTACAGTCGATCAGCAGTCAAGTATGGATAAGATTATAACATGAATCAATAGACTTCCACAAAAAGGGGCACTATCAGCAAACTATCCCCTACACCACTACCAATTCAGAAAGCTAAGTGCTAACTAAAATCAGCTTTTATGTTATCCCGACTTATTAGTTCCTCCTTTCCAATAGAAGCCGAAGCAATAAAAAGACGGTCTGGATATATCCGTAAATAAACAATACGAACTGATAATTATTCTCATACGTTAGGGTTGCCATTGTTTTAGCCTCCCCCTCGATTCCTCCCCTCTACTTAGACTATACTCGATACGATGGCCCTACAATGTAGGGTTATTGCTTAATTGAGCGACCATTTTTTTTTTGTTTTTATTGCGAAGTTATTGTCAGTCAATATGTTATGTGTAGTTTGTGCTTAAGACCTTAGGGTTACTCTTTGATTTCGAGTCGTCATATTATTTAGGTACCTACAATTAAGTGAATAGCGCATAAAAAGAGGGATGTAGGAGGTAGGGGACAGAGCGAAATGAAACCTATAATAGAGATATGAAACATTTAATTTAGAACTAGCTGCGCACCGCGGTTTCTTCCACATAATTTTCGATCCCGCGGGAATATTGGGATAGGAAGTATGTATGGTCTACCCACGTGTCAAATTTTATCCAAAACCGTTCAGCCGATTTAGCGTGAAAAAGTAACAAACAAACTCACTTTCGCATTTATAATATTATTATAGTTAGGATTAAAAGGTTACAGAATGAGTCAAAAACCACTAACATTCCATGTAACCAAAAACATTATTTATAAGATTAAAGCCTTTAAAACCTGCACTTTAAAGCCCACCAACAATGTTATACCAACAATAAATTAACGAAAAATCTTCCCTCGGATCGTAACAATCGTAGCTTCAGAGCGAAATTCGCCGAAATAGCCTAATTAATGTCAAAATAAACGTTTTTACAGCCAAACTTCGCATAAACATATTAAGTTTATTCGACATTCAATTTTAACCGGCATATAATGGTGTGAGGGAAAAATTATCGTATCCATATTGCGAATCTGTTTAACGATTATATTGTTTTTCTTAGAACTGAGATGCGTCATAGAGGGAACAGATGTGATAGTTCGTTTATTGGTTGTAAAAAATTAAGAGCTTTTAGGTGCTACGCGGATTTACGAGAAATCGGAATCAAATTGATACTTTTAATGTTATCAAAATCAAAGTAAGAGATTTAACTTGTGTTGATGAGACACAGTTGAAAATACATCGTTGTACAGTCATCGAAGTTAATTTTTAAGCAAACTGACACCTTACGCCTATTCGCTGTGATATAGACATTTCAAACAACTGCCAAAGAATGACAAAGTTGTGATTTAATAGGTATACGAACCATTTAATGTAGCCAATTATCTTACCAATTAATTTCCTGACTTCAGACTAAGGAAATGTTAAAATAAACACAGCAATATATTTACTACATTAACATTTACTACCGCAAAAAAAATGTAAAACATTATGTTTATTCGCCTTAGGTGACCGAAAAGTCACCAGACATTACTTTCTACATTAGTTGCTGAATCAGCCAAAGGACAGATTTAATATATTTTTATTAAATTCCGATTTCGTAATTAAAGTTTTCTATAACTAGATTTTTCTTAGTATCGCTCTGAGCATCTTATTCTATGTCAAAAATCGGCATCGTCAGTTTCTGAAAAGGTTGCCCATTAAGCTGACAAGTTATTAAGCTAGATAGGTTCTATCTTTTAATAACACTGACGGGTGTAACTTGTGAGTCAGCTTAGAAATATGTTTGTGCTGATTTTACTTTTTTTTTGCTATCTTTTGGGAAGGGAACGCGGCGATCGTTAGTTCAAAAGTACGACTTTTTGTAGCAACAATATTTTTCGGATTTTAATACTAGGTGTTCTACATTTTTTTTATGAAAAGGTTAAGTGTGTCTACTAGTCTAGTCAGCTTACGTCAAGATTCGTTGCGAAAGGATTTGGGGTTATTTTTGTGATGTTCACAAATAGTTGCTCCCGTGAGTCCCAAGTGTTGCTTAGTTTGTGTACCTACCTACATACTTACATTGGATGTTTTTTTGCCAGGCCAAGATCTATTTCTTTGCCTTCTATGGAGAGCGACACCAACATCATTCTTCATGGCATGATGACGGACAGGTGGAAGTAACTACCCATTCCCAGCATCTGATGTAGCAACATCTTTTTATACTGCGAGATAGTTGTGGAGATTATCTATATCTGGGACCTCATTGTTTTTTCCTTCATAGAATTTTATTTGGTTTTCCCTTCTTCTTTTTCGCATACTGAAACACTTTATACGTTTACCGCTTTCGATTTTCCAGCACAATATAGTGAAGATTTACGTTACAGTGGGTAGCTTTAGGAATTTATTCCTAGTGGTGGGGGGTTTCATTGTTCGTATAAATGAGTGTTATTCTTTTATTGTCGAGACAAAGACGGCACTTGGCCTCAAAGCGAGGCGCCAATATTTATACAACCTTCGCCCGCGCTCTCTTTGAAATAACGCTGTGTAGACTGTTTGATGGGAGGTAGCGGGTCGATTAAAACCTGTGAAAGGAAAAATCGACATCATCATCATCATCTCTTACTTAATGATCTCTATTTAATTAAGTCCTTTTGGAGTGTATTCATAGATTCCAGAAAGATCACCGCATCAAAATATTACGTCATAAAAGTTTTGAACACACCGAATTCAAGCTCGTCACGTCCTGTCGCTTATCATGCTTAACATGGTGATTTATAAATGCTTGATTAACAAACAACAAACAACAAGACAAATCGTCTCCAATTACGTCATGCTCCCAATCTCACTTCCAAAATACGACTTCAATTGCTTGAAGAAGGGGTATAGAAAATCTTGTTAGTCACGCAGTGCATTACCGCTACCTCTCCCCCAATATGTGATCCCCTTAACTTCAACATCTGAGAAGCGGCTCTTGATTATATAAGAAAACGTTCGATGCTCTATTGTTGGATCAGGGGTGTAAGTTGTTCCAAGTGTTAGCCAGTTATGTTTTGCTTACAGTGTGTTTATATACGGAATATGGGGCGTACATCCAGTTTGATTTTATCGCTGTAAGCAAAGTTCTAAGGAATGGAAACTTAATTTCAGATTTGGAGGAAATGGGGGTTGATTGAGTCATATCTCTGGAAGGGGGAAGTCAGTTAAACATGTTGCTATTACAAAATCTTTCTTTTGCATACAGACAGAAGTTTCATCTTATTCTTTTGTATCTATCTATCATAAGATATATACATACAAAAAAATAACATACAATACATTAGTCTTCACTAACGTAAGCCAAAGCAAAAAAAAAAACTTAGCTGATTATTCACTCGTCATCTAAAAAAAAAATATGGCGGTTTGACATATTATAAAACTGTAAAACATGAATTTTATATTTCTCAGATAACAGTTATCTGAAAATAAAACCCTTAGAACTATAACTTAAAAAAATAAAAGTATGACAAAAAAATTAATAAACAACAAGATAAGCTTCCACATTAAATTTAGTAACACTAATTAAGATAAGGCATTTATTTTCCTTCCAATTCCCGGATCAAAAGACCTCACCTTTTATACGGGACCCTAACTAGACATTTCGTGTTAACAATAAAATTGTCACCTTTACAAATGTTTTAATGGCACGCCATTTACGTTTTGACATTTTAATCAAAGAAGGGTGGAATTAATAGATAGAACAGAGTGGGGATACAATTACCTACTACTTCCCATGGGTTTACTACTGTTTTGAAATTATTGTGGTTAGGGCTACTTTTGTCGGGGATCTATCGGCCGGTGGCCTATGCCCTATATTAAAAACTTTGCATAATCATAACTAATTTCATAAATGCGAAAGTGAGTTTATTTGTTTGTCTATTTGTCTGTTACGCTTTCACGCAAAAACGACTGAACACTTTCGCATTTATAATATAATAAGTTAGGATATAGGTTTGAAATCACCAATTGATCAACCGTGGTAATCAATGCACCTCTGACTTTTCGAATTCATTTGCGAATTGTAAAAGAAGAAGAGAAAAAACCCGTAACACATCTCGTAACATAAGGTCCAGTTGAAAACCAGCGTCAGGCACTAGTTGTGTGTTATGAACTGAACTGAACTGCCGTGAGGCACACAATATTATTTTAAGTAATTTTAGTTTTTTTTCTGTTTTTTTTTTTTTTGTGAATATTGTGTGCCTTAACCAGAGTCAAATAAATTTATTTTCTTTCTTTTTTTCTTTAGAAAATAAACATTATATTAATAAATAAAATGCTGGCATCACGTTTGTATGTACTTTTTCTGTTCTTTTCATCTTGTCTGTTTATGTATTTGTGTACAAAAATGGTTATAAATAAATAAATAAAATAGACATATCTTACTAAATAAAAGCTACTACTCGGTAAACGAATACCTAAGTGATAGACTTATAAAGTCATAACTTAAGTACCTGAGACTTTAAATTAAAATGATAAAATAAAATAAAAATGTTACTTATATTAATATGTTTGAATATAGATGTTATTTGATTTATTAATTATTATTACATCTCTCAATAGATAACTTTTTATATTTTGTATTAAATCTAGTAGTTAATCTCGTAAAATACCTACTTACATCATTATTATAATTTAGTAGTTTGCTAAGTAATGTTATTATAATTAAAAAATGCTTCCTCTCTCCCAACTCACTTATCTTGCTATGCCCGACATACTAACTAATTCTAAGTTTACCACCTAAGAATACCTAC
The DNA here is from genome assembly GCA_963853775.1 of Xanthia togata. Classification (NCBI taxonomy): domain Eukaryota; kingdom Metazoa; phylum Arthropoda; class Insecta; order Lepidoptera; family Noctuidae; genus Xanthia; species Xanthia togata. The sequence goes on along the minus strand of OY970794.1, from coordinate 22,410,825 downwards.
CTACATGTGGAATGCAATAAAAGTATTGAGTATTGAGTATCACTTGCTTCGAAAACGGTGAAGGAAAACATCGTGAGAAAACAGGTATACCAGAGAGATATTTCTCGACGGGATGTGAAGCTAAGTCAGAGGCCCATGGGCGGCTTTAAACCTCTGACACCAGGTTTCCATTCTACCATTTACCGGGTATTACGTCTTTCATTGTCTCACTCAGATGTCTCGCTGATGGTGGCGCGTGTGATGGATCATTTAGATCCCTTCAAAATGGTTGAGCTGATGGTGCTGAACCATGCGTCATGTTCGTGAACGGGTGCGGTCAGTTGGGACTGGTCATCTCTAAGCTGCCATGGCTTATTTCAATTTATTTTAATATTTGAATTGTTTTTTGTTTTTATATTTTTATTACGGACGCTTTTAACATGCACGTCTTTCTACATTGTTATCAAATGTATAATTTCAACATGAATGATGTAACAAATTTTCTGTAAAAAAAATTGGGTTTTAAAAGAGTTTCTTGCCCGTTCTTCTCCATAGGTTCCTACTACGCTTTGAAATGGGCAACTAGCTTCATATTTCTGACTGACCATGGGCAGCATAAAAATTGAAACCAGGTTAATCACACAAAAACTTTTTCACAAAAAATAAAACCCACTTCCAAAAAAAACACTACAAAGTGAAAAATAACTTTTATTTCGGAAGTCGGAGTCTTTGGGGTTTTATATTCGTTTTTTTGCCACCGACTTCCGAAATAAAAGTTATTTTTCACTTTGTAGTGTTTTTTTTGGAAGTCGGTTTTATTTTTTGTGAAAAAGTTTTTATTTTTCACTTTTTAGTTGTGGTACCTACACAAAACCCCCACAAAAATTTGAATACCCATTACCTGCTATGTAAATTACAGTGACAGGAACTATTAGAATATCGTCCACATATACTAGATGGGAAAAATACGTATTATTGAAGCTAACTCAAAAACCCCTCATCAGATCTTGACCAAATTTATATGGGACCACTTCTGAAGTATGCCCTACCAAACAAAAAAAGAATCATCAAAATCAATTCATAATTGGCGGAGTAATCGCGTAACAAACATACAAAAAAAAAATACAACCGAATTGATAACCTCCTCCTTTTTGAAGTCGGTTGAAAAGAAGAAAGAGTGCCCATGCCTGCTCTGTATGAGAAGAGGTCCCACTATACCAATTACAGACACAAAGCAGAACTGCGATGGTTAAATTATAGGCACGTGAGATTCCGTAACACTGACTCTTATGTAGACTAGCACATAGACTGGTGCGGGTACGGAAACATCTTAGGTAAATGACGTGACTTTCAATGTATAGCCATAGAATCTACCTAAATTCAGGTGTTCCAACTGCCAGGTTCCCACAGACAGGTGCGACGCGACTCTAGTAGAACAATTTCTATGAAAACTTCACAGAAATTGTTCTACCAGAATCGCATACACCGTCATCAGCCTTAAAGTAAGTTCTGAGTTATTTGTTCGATTTTTGAAATAACTAATGACCTTTTTTATTCAATTAGTTTACTAGCTCAAACAACAACTTACAATAATGTTCAGAGAAATTATTATTTCTAAAGAACGTTTCAGTAATATCTCACAATAATGTTTGTCGACAAAACTCAAGTACTAAGTTATTACAGATTTCCTTGAATAGTAATAAAATTAAGGATATAAAAGAACCATCGATTTTCCTTTTAGGCTTTTCTTAATACCTACCGTACTACCTCAATCCACAAATTGTGTTTAAGAATAGCTGGTAACGGAAAAAGAAGATATTAAAATTTAATTTAGTAATAAGTTGTAGGCACTTCGCATCAATGAGGCTAGGAGATTAAATTAGGTTCGCCAGAAAATGTATAAGATTTAAACCAGTTCACTGAGCAATAAATTGCCCGTTATTTTACAGAATCTTCATCAGCCTATAGCTATCTTCTGCTGGCTGGACAGGTCCATTTAACTCGACCCTCGCTTACTCTCGACTAGCTGTTACTAGCCTCCCTGCGAAGACCATCGTTCCACCCAGCCTGAAGACTTCCACAGAGGTTCGATTGTCAAAATGTTGTATACCAAGTTACCAAAAGATCTAAATATCCATTAGAAAAATCGGATCAAAATCAGAATTATTTTTGAAAGATGGAAATAGGTAACAAGCTTTGTTACTGAAAAAATCTTTATAAACATTTTTCATAATTTAATAAACAGTTAATCACATTACTCATATGATTTGCAAAGTGAAGCGGCGTGAAATTGTGTGTTAAATGAAAAATAAAACGGGGTAAAATCAGTGATGGTAGGGGTTCAGAAGGGCTTCCGAGTGCACTGACCTTTAAGGGTGGCTCGGAATTGGGGAACTGATCAGCTGGACATAACAGATAGCCTTGTGTACGGGAAATTGGGTGCTTCCTACTATAATAATTTCAGTTTTATGTGTAATGCTATTGCTGATTTAGTTTGCAATGATTCGTACTTATTCTGAGGACAGCCAACTGCCTGATTTATGAATACATGGATTATAAATTCTTGGAAATATTTTTGTAATTAAAAGGCATTGTAGGCATTTTTTTATTTTTTTATTTCGTAATAATCTGTTGGTTACAGGATTGGTATTTAAAAAATGTTCACTTTCGTTGGGCAGATATTTCCAAAATTTTCTCTACAATAGGAAATGGACCAATCGATCAGTAATGTGGCATTTTCATAGCTGCAAAACGTATAGTAAGCCTTCCAATATCCGCAAAGCCAAAACTTACATTCAATATAGAAATGGAAGACCGCAATCCGTGCTTGCAAAGTAAATCCTACCACCTATATAGGTTAGTCGATCGTTCCAGTTATCTGGACGTCGCGCCAACCATCTGGCCCATCTGAATTTTTCACTTTTACCTTTTCCTACCAAAAAAACGGTATTCCTAAAAGTGGGTCGCGCAAAATGAATGCACAACGAGATTTATAGCCCGAGACTGGTTTTTAAATTTTATAAAATCTTATTTGGATGTGTCGCCCCTGTGATTACGTTATCTTCATTGAGTTAGAATTTTCCTGCTTCTTTTTTAATTTATTTATTTAGCGTGTCAAGTTTTTTACCTTAAGTTAAAATGTCCTGTTTCTTGGTAGGTACTGTGCAAAGTTTAAGGTGAAGAAGAGCCTGGTTAATATCTGCCTGTAGCTGTTCATAGAATAGACCTCTTTCCCCTATAAAGCTTGTTGCATATAGGTACTTAAAAGTGCTCGTAAGGCTTTTATCTATCAAAAAATATCCAAAGTTGCTCAGCAATGAAACAAACATTAGATAGAGGTGGAAACTTGGTTGTTTCCCGATCATTAACTTTAAAATGACAATGTTCCCCAAGAATACAAGACAATTGTATCATTACGTAAATGATGTTCAACCCTCACGACTTCATAATTAGGTAGCCACCATAGCTTAGTAGCTCAATTTTCCCTTCTGCCAAACGATCCGAAAATTAATGATTTATTCAACATTCTCATTGTTATTCAACGATATTCCTATTCACGTATTAAGATGAAGTATTGAGTAAAAAGCGATTTTATATTAAAATTTCATGGTTTAGCATTACAAGTGAATGCAATATGGAGCGTGCCATACGTACGTACCTCGTATCTATAAGGCTATTAGTTATGGTCGATGGTATTTGATTATAATAATACAAACCGACATACAAGTAAATGTTTTGTTTGTAAACATATGAAAGGATGGCGTATTGGGTTTCCAAAGGTTGTGGAGGTCAGTCCGCAGTCACTTCACGTAACACTAAAAAATAACATAGATACAGATAGATATTCTATCCTCGAAAAGATAGAAGAATATTCTATTACTACTCAAATTTTTTGATAGTAGGTCATGCTCCTTTAAGTGGTTGAGCGACTGACTGATACGCTACGTGTGGCGAGTTCGATCCCCGCACGGTGAAAATATTTGTGTGACCATTATTTAATTTTGTAGTTGATTCTGGTATAGTTGTTTGTGTTTGCAAATGTGCCCACGATACAGAAGAAATTTCTAGAAAGAAATGAAAAAAATCTTAAAAGTAAAGTTTTCAACACAGTGCTGTGTAGCACTAAAACTACTTGTTTATTAAACTGCACTCAAATTTTCTGAGGATTTTCATGTTATTAAGTTTCCATAAAGTTTTTTGGAGATTCAGAGACATTAATTAGCATTTCTTGGAACAAGTCGTGTGTACAATATTTCTGTTTTAAGAAGCTTTGTAGATAACAGGTATGATATGAGATATTATATTTATGCTCAAAGGAAATCGCCGGGAGTGTCGGAGAATTTATATAAAAAAACCTAGTAACATTTTATCTTACTTCAAATGAAACTTAGGTGATTCCGTATACATTTTTATTAGATAACTGAATCTAGGCTTCTTAACTTAAGAGAAGAAAAAACATTTCATTATTTTTATTAAATAAAATAATATTTCATCCATTACGCCACTGTCTCAAGGCATCAAGTATAAAAGCTAAAATATGACACACAATGCTGAGAAGATTTAATCAAATGTATGAAAATAAAACAATTACAGTATAGAAACTCCGATTACCTCAACAAACGTAAAACGTTCACCCAATTTCTTTTATATTAGTAATTGCTTCAGACGGAATTACGGAACAACAATCTCTTGCTTATGTCGAATGAAATTCTATAGAAATTGCTTATAGAAATATTATGTAGGTATTGAGGCTATTGTTAAAGCTAAACTATGCAACGATATTTAATCCTAATCCTAACTTAAAGTGAGTTTGTTTGTTACACTTTCACGCTAAAACGGCAGAACAGATTTGAATGAAATTTGGCACATGGGTAGACCATGGCCCGGAAAAGTACATAGAGTACCTTTTATCTCAATATTCTCATGGGATCGAGACTTATGCGGGTGAAACCGTGGGGCGCAGGTAGTAATGATAATACAAATACGAAAGTTAGTTTGTTTGTTACGCTTTCACGCTAAAACGGCAGAACAGATTTGAATGAAATTTGGCACATGGGTAGACCATGATCAGGAAAAGTACATAGGAAACTTTTCCAGACATTCCCACGGGATCGAGACTTATGCGGGCGAAACCGCGGGGCGCAACAAGTAGTCTATATTGTGTCCGGCATGGTGGATTACGGCCCACTCCTTCTCACAGAGATGAGGCCTGTATCCCAGCAGTGGGACTGTCCAAGCAAACAACTGGGCAAAGGCCTCCTCTTTTTCCGAAAAACCTCCCTATCTTGTACGATATCTGGCCATGTTTGCCTTGCAAACATTATCAGATCGTCACGTCATCTTCGCCGTAGTCTACCTCGACGGCGATGTCCTCCCTCGGGCGTCTAATGAGTGACGTGAGCGACTCTAATAATCCCGATAAATTTAGAAAAGATTCTAATCGTTTTGAAATGAACACATAATTAATTCGCTGAATATTTTTGATAGTGCGACAGTGGGTGCAGTAATGAAGTTAGTTGTTCGGTTTTGAGACTCAGATTATTTGGAAAATGCGATCAGTGATTGGTTTTCAGAGCTTGATGAGGATACTAGCACTTTTCAGGTGCTTTGTATGCTAAGGCGAGCCACCTCGACAAGTTTGTTAAACAAAATTAAATATTTACTTAAATAAATCCTTATGAATATGATCGCTCGGCAATCACTGGAAGTTTACCTCAACATACAGTTGGAGGGAATACGCTTTGCATACATATAAGACTGATTGAAATTTTACGCTCGCAGGAATTTTTACGCATATATTTTAGGGCCGTTTCGCAATTTCACACCCATTCTAATATAGTCGTCGGTGAACGAGTATTTTACGTATACATTTTCACTTTCCTTATTTTTTGCGTATTAAGAAATGTGTACGAAGAAACGTATACAGGGGAATGGGAATTAGAAACACTGTTTGTCGGAATTCGGATTAGATTTTGTCAAAATTTGTTTGCCTTCAATCTCGAGATGGAATATTTGATCTACAGATTCGTAGATATTTTGGCAAATAAAGGTTAGGAATATTCTTATGAGTACGTATTAGCCTACATCAACAATATTCGATCTGTAATTTGGTTTTATGAGTTTATCTTTATATAATAATGTACAGAAGTATACCTACATAAAATTTTGTTTCATTTACAGTAGGTCGAGAAATCTGCAAGTTACACAGGTGTACTGAAAAAATGCCAAGTCCTAGTTCATCTTACTAAGGCGCTCCTTGATGAAAAGCTGACCTTATTTTCCTACAACATACAAAAAAGTATGCCACACGACAGTACCTGGAACTAAAGAAACTGTGTCACTTAGTTTACGTAGAAAAACTTCACTCTTTCTTCCATTAAACTGACTGATCGTAAACGATAAAGGAGCCCTAAGAGTTTCTAAGTAATACAGACCTTAGTAAAAAAGGCCAAGATAAAGAAGATTACTTATATAAATACTTCGCCCCTCGCAGCTTTGTTCACTTCGTAGAGTTAAAAGAGCATGAAGATTTTAAGCAGGCGAAGTGCAGTTCTTGCCAACAACAGAGCTCGCTAAGCAATTCAACAAATGCAAAGGTAAAAATACAGAATGGGAGTCAAACATTAACATTTACATTGTTTCGCCCCCAGCAACTTATATTAAACCGTTGAGGGACATTAGAACTTATAACACTTGAACGTAAACTTGCTACACAATTACAAACTTAAGTCTGCCGCTGCACAACAACAACAATGACTTTAGTGCTTAGAATTTAGTGTTGGTTGTTGTGTTTCGAAGTAGTTTTCGAGCGGTAAAAATAATTTTGTGCTTTGTTGGAAGAAAGCATTCATTCATATAGGAGGGATGCGCCCTTATTTCTTTCACCCCACATCGGTTGTCGACGTAATTTTTTTAATCATGTTTTATACTCGTATTAATTTACTTAACGACCGTCTTAGTCAGAGGTTTTTGAATGCGTCGCTACGTTTTCGATGAATAACGAATGAGCTCGCAGTATTATAATTAAGTTGGTGATTCTTGAAGATTGCTTGATGAAGCATCGGTGCAGAGGATTCTGATCTTGATTTTCATTTTAAACTGTCATTATAAGTCTGCTTTGATTTTAATTTACATGTTAGCGTTGAATGTACTCGTAACAGATACTGTTAATTAAACGAAGCTGATTTAGAAAAGCTCCTAATTAGATTAAAACGGTCCCAACTCAGAGAACTTTAAAATAATAAAATAAAAGCTGTTTGAATTTCATTAAGTTGTAGTGGCGACCTTGAGGAAAATAAAGAAATTGAATTAATTAATTCTCGGTAAGTAGCAGAGGTTGTTAGCTGCAAAAGTTTTGAAACCTTCGTATCTGTTTCGTTTATCTAGAAACAGATACGAAAAGAATATCAATATAGACTGTAATGCTACCAACATTGTAACAGGAGTAATACTTTTACAATTGTTATTTCTAATGATCCACTTTATATTTCCCCATAAATCCATTAAGAAAACAAATAGAGGGGAATTTCAGATATGATTTCAAAGAATTTCAGCATCCGAATCACAAAAGGCGATATAAAATTTACAAATTGTAGCCATAAAACGAACGCGGCAAACTTAGACTGGGAAATTATGTACGAGCCAAAGGTAATAGGTCTTTGAAACAATGTAACTTAACATTTATTGTTATTCGAGTCGTCTAGAGGAAATAGGGAGGCATCAAGGGTCGTAATGTGATTTTTATTCAATACAGACGTGCAACTGTGTTAATTCTAAAGAGGTTTACAATGTATGGTCTAAGTGATAGAAGAAGTGTAGGTACGACGGGACTTGCAACAAACTGCTTAATTTTTTCAGAGGCGTTAGAATTGCTACGTTGCTTTTCTACGAAAATAAGTAGGTTTACGTAGCAAAGACACAATGTACACTCGTGACACCAATTATGTTTTTTGTAAGTGGTGTTCTAATACATGTAGGTAAACATTGTAAAGATGTTTACCTATATATATTAGAACACCCATTGTGAAAATAAAAGAACTAAGTACGTATCACTAGCACGTAGCACTTTTTATTTGTTTTTTTTTTATCTGCTGTATATAATTATATTGTGTGCCTTTTAGTTAGTGCTAAACTTTTCACACTCAAAAAAGTACAAAGGCGGACTTAATGCCTTAGGCATTCACTACCAGTCAACCAAGGGTGGTGAAGAGATTAGATGGCAGGTGCTCTGTTTGAGAGGAACAGAGAAAAAACATTATTTATTAAAATATATCATTAGAAATTATTATAATACACATACATACATATTTAATAAAATATATACCTACATTACATAATATACAAATTTAAGGAAGAGGTGTTTAGATGACTCTACTCTATTTATTTTGAAAAAAAAACTCTGCAATTTCTGCTTAAATGCATACCGACTGGTGGCCGTCCTGATACAAGAGGAAGCGCTTTCCAGAGAAGAATGGACTGAATATGAAAGGAAGAATGAACAAAGTCAGAAGTATGAGAAGGACAAAGTAGGAGAAGATTGTTAGAAGAACGCAGATTCTTAGTGTGTGAATAACATAGATATTGGAAGTGAGACATAAGATAAGAAGGAGGAGTGGGAGAGTTGAGAAGGGAGAAAAGCGTGGTTAAAGCGCGCAAACTTCTTCTTTGGCGAATGGACATCCATTTGAGCTCAGACCTATAGCTCGACACATGATCATATTTCCTGAGGTTGAATATGAACCGGATACAATTGTTGAGCAGTCTGTCGAGCTTATCCAGCAAAACCGAATTCAAGTCAAAGTAGCACACGTCACCATAGTCGATGATAGGGAAAATCAAAGTCTGCACAAGCATAGTTTTTGTCTTAGCAGGTAAACAGTTTCTCAGACGATACAGGGATCGTAGAGTACCGTTGACCCTTTGACTAACACTAGAGACCTGGCGTTGCCAGCTAAGTGTCGAGTCAAGATGCAAACCGAGATCTTTCACAGTAGGGGTAAAGGGTATGACGGTACCATTGAAAATAAGAGGAGGAAGAGACCTAAGCGTCACCCTACCTATCATGCGTGAGCTCCCAATTACAATGGCCTGACACTTTGAAGGGTTTACTGACACCCCAAAACTATCAGACCACCCCTTGATAATGTATTTTCATCTTTCTTTCTTTACCTTTTTTTCTAAGGAACTGCTATAATGTAGTAAAAATAGATGGTTAAACCTCTCGGCTTTCTTAAAACTAACATACATTATTTACTTGTTCTAAAACGCTCTCTCAACTCCTCTCAATAAGTCGCTACATCTTATACATTCCACCAATCACTGGTGAGAACACGGGAGGTAAAATTCTTGAGGTGTTGTTTGCCCTAAAGGCGATTTACTCCAAGTGTCTGTTAAGACGATAATTACAAAAGTTTTTTAATTAGTTTAATTTTGCCGTAAGCCGACGAGATTTTTGAAGCTTTTAAAGCATTATGCACGATACGTTTACGAAGAGAAAAAAATTGCGAACTTTTCTTACTTTGTGTGTGTGAGATACTTTATTAGGTTTATTCTTTTTTATTTCCTTATTAGATTCTGATAAGATAGATAAGACATACGTTGTAAGATTTTAATAAATGGTTTCTACTCTTCATGGTTTGATGTGGCAGCTGAGCGCGAAGTCCTTCATTCAGTGGGAACTGAAAAGCTAAAGCCAAATATTATTCGGATTTATGAGTGAAATACGATTGATTCTTGGTAGTGGGACTAGTGGGTCAAGACTGTCAAACGTTGCACCAGTGAATATCATATGTATATGTCGGAAATACGTTAGACTTGACTAATCGGGACGCTAACACCTTCTAGCGGCGCTCGACAGAGTCTACAACAAACCGCTCGGACCGGCCGCACCTAAGCAGACTTCATGGGTGGTGCTCAAGCAGTGAAGACGTTTTGAAACTTTCGTGAGTTCCAAATAGTTTTGTCTTGAACCTACAGTGTGTGAATTGCTAGTGTGATTAATTTGATCGAAAGTTATAATTTAGTCTTAACTGCAAACGGTTTTTCAATAGCACAATAACCAACATTACCCTTATTACGCACACAGTTATTACACGATAATCACATACTTCTCCTCAGGAAATTTACTGATCTATCTCGACCTAGTTTAAAAACCATACAAAATCTGATTCTACAAGACTACATACCAACTCGACACTAATCCTGGTACCTCGCAGCTTACGATATTCACTGATAAACTACATAGAAAATCAAATCCAACCGCTATTCATCTCCTCGGCCACAATTACGCAATTAGGCAACATTCAAGCTGAAGTCCTCATAATTACATAATGCTAATAACTTGGACTTCGGTACCGCTAATCGCTTTTCCATTTTTAGGTCTGGCAAACAGTTTAGTATGATTAGGTACTTTTTAAGCCTGAGGTTGGGCATTTGGGACTGTGTCCATTAATATTAGATGGCTTTATAATCTCGAGGTTTTAAATTGGTTTTATAGGTATGTAATAGTTAATTTAAAGATATTGATTGACAAAAAATATTAAAGAGCCTAGCTTAATCTTGTGTGGGTTTTGAATTATTAGGTTTGTTGAAGTCTGACCGGGTGTTTTGACGCAAGCTTAGCTGATTGAAACCTCAGTTCAAGGAATAGTTTTCATTTTACATAGTTCTTCTATCTATAAAATACATACGCATTTAGAACCCAAAACTGGAAAGTTATGTTCAACTAATTGATGTAAAATAGCACTTTCCGGCCCTCGAATGGGCCTTTTTCAATTTGTTTTTAAATTATTACGTTTAGACATGAACCTATCAGACAAACGAGATATAAAATAAACCTGTGCTTGAGTAACATTATAAGGTCATCGCTAAACGATTAGTTTACAATAACACCTCTACAGATGCTGCCTATCCCTGGGATTAAGAGCGTGATGCAGCTGAAAGCCAACAGGGCAGAACAAGTTGCGACCAGCCCCGGAAGAGATGCACGCGTAGCCAAGCACGGGATGACGTCACTGCCAAGTTTTAAATTTAATTAAAGACAACTTTGGGGCGAGGCATTGCGACTGTAAACAGATTATGTGTAGATAGACGGACGTTTGTTTGGGATGGTTAATTGTTTGTATAACAATGTGTTACAAATTACTTATGACAATCGATCTGAAAATCTTCGATGAAATTTGTAGCTGAACCAAAAAATGAAAAATATCACGTCGCAGATGTAATGTCAAATAGTGCCAAAATTAATTATGTATGTACACTGTGTATCGTATTGTATACTAATGTGGAGAGAACATAAAAAAGAGGAGTGGTCAGGAGGTCGAAAGTCTGACGTTCAGCCATACCAAGGGGTATCGTGTTACCCAGTAACTGGGTTGTGCAGGTTAGATGGACAGTTCTATGTAAAATATTGGCCCCAATATAGTTGGGAAAGGGATACGCAGATAATTATGATTAAAGTGGAGAAAGCACGGTAAAATAACATATGGTCAAATTATTGTAAGCGTTCATCTCTAATCGTAGTAGAATCAATCTGTGTATATACAAAATTCAGATCTAAGTTGAGTACGGAGCTCCTTGTATCGTTATCAATCAAATAGTTTTTCAATTATTTTGGGCGTGTCGTTATACGTAACTTTACCCGCCAACTGCAGCGTTTGAACCGCTCGTCTGCACAACAACAACATTCGCCATGTGTCGCCACGTTACAGATGCACAAAGTATTGCAACGCGACATCCACGCACTTTTGCATAAAGACAACATGGCCGACTCCCTTGTATGGGGCTCTGTTATTATAACTGTTTTTATTTTTGGATGACTGAGGATGTTATTAAGTGGATGATACTGTTATATTTTTAGTATGTGGTATGATAAGGGCTGAATTTTTAGTCAGCGTCCAAATTTTTTCTAGGCATTAGGTATGATTAACCAAATCCATTAAAAAAAAACGATACGTAAAATTTTCATATTAAATCATTTTCTCGAAAGAATTATCCGGTCTGCGTGATAAATAATAACTTTGTGATGTGATATCTCAATATTTTTGTATTGAGTGATACTAAAAGAAAAAAACACGTATTCTATGATTTTCGCCACAGATTAATATATCAAAATTTGGACGGTGACTAAAAATTCTGCCAGTATAACGGTTCTGATTTACGAAGTGAACTTGAACTTAATGACGAACGTTATTTTCTTGTTTAAATAGCTGACTGTTAAAATAGCACACTGTTCTTACTAAGGTATAGCTAAAAATAAATTATGTTCATAAGAATTATTTTCTACTTCATTTTCAGCTAGCCAAACAATTACCAGAACAAAACTGTACAACGAGACTTCTGATTATGACAGGTGTCTTCATAGCATCATGTACTGCACAATATTAAGTTGAGATAAAAGATGTTTCATTTAATTCTTGTTCAACGACGAGCAATATTACAAAGAATCTAACTGATACTGTAGCTATACAACAAGTCCTCAACAATCTAGCAGGTGAGAATAGGTTTCATCCACGAAGGTTTAACGTAGAGGAAAGCTGGAGCATACATACTACGAGAACCCGCTTTAACGCGGTAGTTCGCGTTAATTTAAAAAGGGCCTCGCCTATTACAGTTTACGTGAAAGCATAAAACTCACGACCCAATTTGGCAAAAAGAAAATTTCTCGCAAAATTACCTATTTGGAGCCAAGGCACGTGTTTTTGAAGTTTTAAAAATAAAAAAGGGACGTTGGTTTTACCGAAGCCAGAATGTAAAATGTAAAGAATTATTGGAACATAACAAAATATGACCGGACGGGTTTACCTCTATAAATCGTTTTACATCTGCTATAATGTAATGAGATTTAACCCTCCCATTCGCGTTTACGACATACCCGGGCGGTCTAAATAGATCAAAATATTTTTTTTCTATAGAAAGTTATTTTTTGTAAATATACGCGTCTATATTGAAAACGTGATCGCTAAATTGACTGTTATTCGATGATTGATCTGGATGAATGATAAGAAACCTGAGACCATGATCACGTTTTTATTAGCTTGATCGAGTTTGTTCACTATCTCATCGATATTCTCATGAAAATATACCTAGGAATGTCAAATCGTACTGATGTACTTAAGCATGACAGAAACTGAACAAAAATGTATTCACTCGTCGCCCCCCGACCCACCGCGTCGCATCCCATCGCCCACCCGCGCTATTATAACGTTTTCACTTAGCGATCTTTCTTTCTTTCTTTGCTCGGCTCTTAAGAGTCGTAGCGTGATGTTACATAGCCTATAACCTTCCTCAAGAATTAGGCTATCCAATGCAAAAAGATTTTTTCAAATCCGACTGGTAAAATTCAAAATTCAATTCAAAATTCAAAAGTCATTTATTCAAACTAGGCTGAGAATCAGCACTTTTCGAACGTCAAAATTACATAAGACAGTCCCCCAAAACGCCCACCCTTCACCACTTCCTAGTGCTTTTGCTGGGAAGAAGAAGTGGCGCAACAAACTCCCCAGCAGCACAGCTGTCTGTTCAGTTAGAAAAAAATAAAAAATGATTCTATACAACAGTATGCAAGACAATTTACAATATGCAAAAAGTAATTTAAATTAAATAGCTATAATTAATAGCCATATGACAGCTAGCACACGCCAATATACCAACCAAAAGCATCGAGAACTATACTCAAGCAGAAATAAAAATAACTAAAAGTAAACAATATCTAAAAAAAAAAGAAAAAGCCTCCAGGCATAAAGGGCGTGCCCGCTTACATATAGCTGTAACTAGAAGTTACAATTGATAAACTAGGACCATCGAGGTAAAATAAATAATTGTCGAGGTCGCTAGCTAACCACATATTGCAATACAACTCATAAAAAAAACATTGTAATGAGTAGATTATGTCAGCACTAAATTAAAATAAAATTAAAATAAATTGACTTATAAAGTAAAATTATAAACAATTATATAAACTCATATAACCTGTCAGTAGGTAAACTAATTCTGGAGAAAGAACATTTAAACATTGTCTTGAGTTAATCACAGCGACCATCTATTCTTATCATTTAAGTAGTCGTTGATAGAATAGTATGCCTTTGAACAAAGGTTGGACTTTAATTTAGTTTTAAACGCATTAAAAGGCAAATCTAGCAAAGAAGAGGGTAGCTTGTTATAAAAGGTTATACCAAGCCCAACAAATGAGTTATGAACCTTATGAAGCCGGTGAAAGGGAGCACGTAGTTTATCCTTACTTCTTGTATTAACATTGTGAATATCACTGTTTTTAGTGTATAAGTGTATATTTTGCCTAATATATAAGATGTTGGCGAAGATGAATTGTGATGCCACTGTGAGAATACCGATATCTTTGAAAAAATCTCTTAGAGAAACTCTGGCACCTAGCTGGTAAATTGCTCGAATAGCTCGTTTTTGGAGGACAAATATATTTTGAATATCTGCAGCTTTGCCCCACAGCAGAATACCATAGGACATAACGCTATGAAAATAACTAAAATAGACTAACCGAGCTGTATCAACGTCAGTGTATTGTCTTACTTTTCTGACGGCGTAGGCGGCCGAACTGAGCCTTCCCGCTAGGCTCGATATATGTTGGCCCCACTGAAGTTTGGCATCTACTGTTATGCCCAGAAAAACTGCCGAGTTTACAGTTTCAAGCACCTCTTTATCTAAGACGATGTTGGGTCCTAGATTTCTAACATTTGGAAGGGCAAACTTTACACATTTCGTTTTTTTGGGGGTAGTTCCCGAGATTACCCCCTACATACAAGATTACAAACAAACACATTTTATATTATTAGTTTATATAGTATAGAATCTATACTATAATATTATAAAGAGGTAAAATAATGTTTATTTCTTACATACATCTACTATAGACGTAAAAATAAACTAACATAGGTATGCTTTTCAAACTATCTTCCATAGCAGTGATTAGTTTTCAAGTTTGAATCTTGTTGAACTTTGGTAAAGAATAGTTTTGATTGACTTTTCTTAGAATAGTTACGCCACTAGTTATGGAAGGCCTGCACAAAACCTAGTCCCGTACATTTCCACTCCTTATCTTTTTACTACAATCCCACAAAAGTTGATTGACGTATTCGAGGAGGGAATTCTTTTCTGAGAATTTGTTTAGTCCTCTCAATGGCCGACAGAAATATTAAGAAATGCCTCCCGTTCTATTGATGCCCGATTTTTATTCGCCGTCATCACAAGATTAATTCCAAGAGGAGTATGGCTCTGTATTTAGATATGGCTATAATGGCCCTTTTGAATTTCGGCTAATATTCATTATTGGATATTTGCGAAGTGGATTAACTGACGTTAATAAACATTTAATGTTGGGCAATCACATTAAGATTTTGTATTGATGTCTCCAACAGTTGAGATGAAAAGTGTTTTGATGTATTTAGAAGTTCTGCGTTAAAAGGAAATACGAAATTACAAAATGTGTTTTGTGATTAGACAATGATCTTCTCCAAGTTTCTTTGCTTGAACTCTTGGTGGACTTAGGTTTTTGTCAAAGTAAATTGATTAAGTACTTATTTGTAGTTAGTCATGAGCCTTACAACGCCAAATCCGTCTTAAAAAAAGCTTTCAGATCCCACCTTTTTTTTAAAACTCATATTATGTACTATACTTTGTCCGCGACTTCGCCCGCGTGGGTGTCGGAAATATCCCATAGAAACGTACAGTCTGTTGTCAATATTATCTGACCCACCCTAAAAACAAACGAATTTGGACCCTCTGACATTAAGAATAAGGTTTATTCAATTTAAATGAGGTTAACAGACAAGCGACGGCTTGATGAACAAATACAATAATAATACAGACACGCAAATTTGATCTTTAAAACGTTATCGTTAGGTTATATGTTATAACTACTTGTTATAATATAATTAGTGTAATAACTTATTTTAATAACTATCTTCAAGTAATTCTGGTCTCGTGGTCTGAATATAAGACTGGGAAAAACAAGTTGCGAGATCAAATCCTGCGACTAAATAATTGTTTTGCTTTTAATTTAGAATTTATTACAAAACCATTTCTTGTTTATTGTAAAGAACTATAGACGGATAACCTAAAACATAAACTTTCTAAAATGGTAATATTTTCGCATAATTTGTAATAAGTGGGTAGTTGAAAAATAAATATTCGTATTCATTATAAAACCTAAGGGTATGCAGTGACTACGCGCAAACATATTTTACCTTGTCTTACTATATTGCAAAAACAACGTCTCTTTAGAATTTTTTATTTTCTGTTTTATGTAGTTTTTTTATTATCATGTGTGTTTTTATTTATTAAAAAAGGAACTGATAATAGGTGGACTGTGTTTTTGAACCGACATGTTGTTCGTCGCCAATCCAGCATCAAACCGCTAAGCCACAAGAACTTGTTAGAAACGTGCGAAAATAAAGATTGGGTTGTAATTATGTAGTGTGACTTAAAAGCTTTTCAACTTTAATGTCAACGAGATAATGATTAAAATAGCATAACAAAATGATACATAATGCCGGTGGCTCCGACAATGTTGGGTGGGTTTACCTTAACGTTACGTGTTAAAGATCAAATTTGCGTGTCTGTATTATTATTTTATTTGTTCATCGAGTCCTCGAACACTAACTAGTCTGATATGCTCATATAAATTGAATAAACCTTAATGTTACAAGCACAGGGTCCAAATTCGTTTGTTTTTAGGGTGGGTCAGATAATGTTGACAACAGACTGTACTACCGGGATAAAAAAGTATCCTATGTGTTATAAACCATAACTTTTGATTATGTTACAAGGCAGATGAGAATGGAAATGAAGGGAGAGGACACCAAGGGGGGCACCTAGGAGGAAATAATATACTGACCTTATTAGTGATGTTCTTCAGAAAGGACAGGTGCGTAGTACTCGCAACCGGCGTGCGTGTATGACCAGATGTATGAACGTAAAGGAGGTAAAAGGAGTATGTAACGATCGTAGCAGGTAGCATTCTGTAGTTTCTGCCTAACCCCATGGGAAGAAGGCGTGAGTTTATGTATGTATGTATGTTTTGATTTTGTTGCTCGATTTTGGTGACATAAACGCTAAATATTACTGACATTAAAGCTTCTTATCTTTCAGTAATTCGATTTTGGATAAAATGAGTTGCATTTACGCGATGCGCGCAAACACGAAATTCTAAAAAATTTTTTTACGTGTGATTACTTATTTCTCAAAAATCTTTAATGTACAGACACGGAAAGTTTATGATTTTATTTTATGTATAGATATGATTGGTATACATAACACGAGCATGGAAAACTGGTGGTTTGAAAGTTATCCCACGTAAACCTGGCCAGGCTTTCCCTGTAAATAGCCTCGTACATACAATTTATAAAGAATATAACACAAATATTATGTAGTGCATAAATCGACAGGTTTTTGGCTCGCTCCCAGTTAACATCATGGTAACCTATTTCCTTCTGCTCGTTGTACAATTTCCGCGGGATGGTAAACAGCTGATAACTTTATGTTTTTCTTTTAGTTAATCATTCTGGTTTTACTTTATGAAATGAGGAGGAGATATGAGAAAGGCTGAGTTCCATTTGGATATTGGATGTAGTAAATAAGCCAGAGTTCATGATTGATGACGATTTTTGCATGTTCCCTGGCTCTTAGACTACACCTTTCGTCTTTCTATTGTTAGGCAAAAGAATGTCAAAAGGCAAATAAATAGCATTACCTACATCATCATCATCATTTCAGTCGAAAGACTCGTCCACTGCTGGACATAGGCCTCCCCCAAGCACCGCCACTTTGACCGCTTCTGCGCTGCAGTCCTGCGGCCTTCACAAAGTTATCAGTCGGCCTTGTGGGAGGCCTTCCAACGCTACGTCTTCCAGTAAGCGGTCACCACGAAGCCACCTGTGAGCAATTTGCCCTGATCACTGCCACTGTCACCTAAATACTACTGAGAAATAAATTACTTAAAAAGAAGAAGCTACAAGATACGATGAACAAAATACTTATAATAATGTCCAAATACTTATAGTAAAGTCCATAAAATCTAATAAATCTATAAGAGCAATCCAACATTCCCGAGTGATAAAATCGATACCTGAAGTTCTTGACCTTAAGAACAAAAGCAATGTTAAGCTTTAATCGTAACTCAATAATTTATATCGAGCACAACACATCACTCGA
This sequence comes from Xanthia togata, assembly GCA_963853775.1. Classification (NCBI taxonomy): domain Eukaryota; kingdom Metazoa; phylum Arthropoda; class Insecta; order Lepidoptera; family Noctuidae; genus Xanthia; species Xanthia togata. The sequence goes on along the minus strand of OY970794.1, from coordinate 22,392,666 downwards.
GCCTTTACATAATGCACGAAGGTAGCTAAAATTGCGCTTCCGAACTTTCGGATGGATTGGTTCAACTCGTGTGGTAGAGTAGTACTAGTCCTTAGAGGCTAGGAGGCTACATACAGTTCCGTATGAATATTGCTGTGAGATCTGCGGTTTTCGGAAAGTATTTTAAATGAATTGGAACAAGCAGGAAGACATAAGATATCTATTTGGGCTTCAGAAAAAAAAGTGAGTGCGTTTGCACCATAACGATGCCTTTCAGTGCAAAGTGCCTTTCTTCATGTGAAAATCTTCACGAATGTCCTTCGTCTAGGGAGAACGGAAGGTTTGACCATATAAAAGCTGTCCAAAATATAAACTTTCAAAAACGATTTAATTCAAAGATAAAAGTCAGATTTTTATTTAGACATGGCAATCATGGTTTCAGGGCACACCAAAACTTTGTCTTTACACATACGTCAGTAAGCGGCATTTTATCAGCCCAGTGCGCGGGCGCCTCCTATTATTTCTATCTGAATCTCTTTTATTGCATCGTAAATAAGTATAGTGACAGTTTTTATTGCGCCAAACTCAGTTCCGGAGTTAGTTGGGGTGAGATTAACATCTCTGAACGAGTGCAGAATAAGTATGAGGATTGTCGGTTTTAGAATTACTCTCGTCTTTGTTCTGCTCCTGGTAATTGCTATTACATTTTCTTGAAATGTTTTAATGATTAGCTGGTAATTGTTTAGAGGATTTGGGTTGAGCTTGGAATCCTGTTGAGGATTTGTATTTCTCCTTTCAATTACTGTTTAAGGGTTATTTTATTTGATAAGTACTAGATTTGCTTTTTGATTTAAGATACTTATGTAAACATGGCTGATATTTTCTCGCAACCTATTTATGTGCAATAGTTAGTGGGTCCGGGGTAAATAATAAAGCAGTACGAGTCGATTGAAGGTTACACTGCCCTTGCCGAGGTCGGTACGTGGATAGGTGACTATCCATTGCATATCGAGACCCCTCCATGCCTCGAAAATCACGCTAAGCCGTTGGTCAAAAGTCTAAAATTCTGACAACCAGTCTTAGTAACGAGTATCGTATTATCCAGTAACTGAGTGTTGGAGGTCAGATCGGTAGTCGCTCCATGTAAAGTATATAATACTGGTATTCAGCTGCTCCTATTAGATTGGAAGCCGACCCCAACATAGTTCAAAAAAGGCTAGGAAGATGATGAATTAAAGTTCAGGAGGAAGTTCAAAGAAGAGATGGATGGATTGTCCGAGGAATGATTTGAAAGAGAAGGGAGTGAATGATAGCATGACGGTTGACAGGGGAGAATGGAAAGAGGTCAGGTGTGCGCCAACCCCACATAACATGGGACAAGGGCAGGAATATGATAAGTTAAAGAACCCATATGCTTCTTTACATTAACGATTATATAATTACAACCTATATAAATAGAGTAAGGCAAAGGACAGCTACCCAATACACTCGTATTGAATTTACAGATTAACAGAAAATCCCTTGAAAAAAGCACCCCAAATCCCGCACCAATTTCTTACGTTACCTATACAATATAACTTATACAAGTATACATAAAAACCCCCAAATGAGAGACATTCACGCTCGAATTATCACTATTTGTTGCGAGTGCAAACTTTGCTCCCCATGCAGGTACAGAAAAAACGCGAATCCATGAAAACTTTTACGTAAATAGTAAGGTATGTTTAAAGTTTGTGTCGAGGGTGAACTGATTGTGTTGCAGGCTTTGTTTCTCTTGCAGAAACGTGTATTTGAGTATCAAAAACGGTTTTAGAATTTTTATTTTTGGGTACGGATTTTTTATTTTCTCTTACGTCACATTCTATAGCATCTGGATCATCATTTACAGCATTTGTTGAGTTGAGTAAAAATTTACTTTACTTCACTCTTTCTGATTTATAAGTTTTGGTCAGATTGGCAGTTCGCTATCAACTTTCAGAATTTGAGAAGCGGCTAGGTACATTTGTGATATAAACCGACCTCTCATTTTACGGAAACTTTATACAATGCGAGATCAGCTTATACTGGAACTGTATAGCTTGATATGTAGCCGTGTTTACGTTAGTGTTTTTAGTATTTAACTAATGCAGAGCAACGTCGACGTTAACGTTAAATCATTTATTTCAAGTAGGCCATTCGAAGGCATTATTTAAATGTCAAAATGTACAAGAAAATAGAATTGATTCTTGGCGCCCCTAACAAAAGGTCTAAACTCCAACGATATCCCCAAACCCAAATTCATCTATGACTCAAATGCCTAAGTTACTTGATCATTTTGTACTATCATCATTGTATGTACCTACTCAAGACCGGAACATATACGATTACTGCATTCTCGAAGGTGTCAAAATATTTTATAAAAAAGTAGATCATTTGTGCCGTGAGAACAGCGATCGTATTGTCGGTAGATTGAATTACCGTCTTGTGCAAGTTATTTAATTTGTAGTTAAGGCGAAGCTTCGGTTCTTGTTTCTATTTACAACTTAATTTTTTACTTTTCCTTGTGCTTGAACGAAAAAAAAATTCGTTTGCCAACGTTAATAACTGGAATTTCAAAAGTAAACCAAAGGCTACAAAAATCATGTTTACCCTTTGCAAAGCATTCTCAGAAACGAGGAAACGGTAATGAAATTTTATGAAAATGAATGTTCAGGAAATTTGAAGAAACCAGAACAACCCTCCAATTTTTAATAGGTAAGTACATACCTACTTATTCCACAATCATAAAACCAAAATTGAGTCGAAGATTTGACACATAAAAGGCTTATGGGTGATTCGTCTGAATTTATTTGTAGGCGAATCGATTTCTGGAGTTGTTGATTCGCCTACACTTACTTAACTTTGTGGGAATCACCTCAAGAATATAAAAATATTTCAGTGTCAATTCGCCTGTTTCAGGCGAGTAAATTCGGGTGAATCACCGATAACCCATATAAAAAATCAAAGCACTTGCCTTTAAGAGTTGATCACAGTACCATAACAAATCGAGGAGACGGTTGCATTGAATACATTTTGGTTAATAAAGTATCCCCTCTTATTGTTTTAATAAGATTCGTGTTGAAGATAAAACAACATGAATTCTTGTACATTAACTTGATTTCATGGTCAGACCTTTTTGATCGTAATTGATACTCAATTAATAATGGTTCACGTGTTTAATAACGAATATTTATCGTTAATGTTCTTAATTTTCGCACTTAATAATGTTCATGGTCTACTTAATTTATGTGTTATCTTATTAGTGATTCTATGGTTTTAAAATGGTACTTTAATTTATAATTCATTCTGACTCTTAACGTTCTCATTTTCGTCAACGATTATTTGATTCCTCTCCGCTTTGATGTCGCAGTTCAATATTCAAAAATACTTCATCATTAATCACAGTTCCACCCGAGACAGACATTACAAATCCAAATGAAAAATAATGCCCCTATCTCACCGATTCGAACGAACTTAGTATGGAAATGAAGTCATCAAGCTAAAGCCCGCCATTCAGTACAGGACTCAATCGCTAGGGTGACAGTGGTGACGCTCGTCATTCCTGCAAATCATGTTTACTAGTTGTCCGAACAACGCGGGGACAGACTGTCAATAATCGTGTATTGCACCCTTCTGTCTGTGGTGCGTTTGGTATGCTGGATACAGTTTGCCATTAAAAGCGAGGTTTTATGAGAAAAAGTTGTCAAAAAAATTGGGATGGAATCAATTTTACAAAGATATTATTTTACTTTTTGTGAAAACTTAGGTACTGACAACTTTTGCCATTAAATTATAGTGGTAAAAGAACTATTGGAAAAACCACAAGCTCTATTTTGGAATCTTGTCTCAAGAGGCTTTCAACTTGAAGACATCAATAAGAATAAGTTATGAACTCATTCTTCTTACGACCTACTTTTTAATTTTGAATAAGTAATTAGGTCAACTGAACCGTACTTATCAAAATTTTGTTTCAGTGCCGTTAGTGGAGGTGATTCGGACAAGTGCTGTTGAAATCAGTGTTCTAAGTGGAATACCTCAATAAGACTAAAAAAAATGTGTAAGTTCAAAAAAACTGTAGTAATGGCGGATAGTTAACAAGCTGCTGCTGGGTGACCTTTACAGATACCCTGAAAAAAAAAATGACATTCGAACAAACAAATAAAAACCGACTAAGTGTGTGTCGAACTACGCACAATGAAGGGTTCCGTAGTTGAGATGAATTTATCCCAAGAAAAAATTTACATTGTACTTAGTTGAAAAATATGTTCTCAAATACATTCCAACTACAAATGTAAGCTGTACGCACAATTTTGGGAGATTTCCCATGTTATTTCAAGACCATAAACTTCTTATAGTTTTTCCTGTAATCTATAAATACAGAACAATATACTGTATTTAAAAAAAAATTGGCTCAGTTGTTAGATAGGGGATGGTAAATTTTCGTCTATTTTCTTAAAAAACTTCAAAACAAATTATTTTTAAATTATAAAAAAGTATACTTGAGACTCTCATATTAAGCTTTTTTATTTGATATGAGATCTACACAGTGTGCAAAACTTTATTTTAATTTTCTTATGGCTCCCAAAAGTGACCTCCACATTCAAAATTCATTTATTTACGCAACACGTCCGTATCTGGGTTCCATAAATTGATATGTGTACCAAATTTCAACTTAATCGGTCCGTTAGATTCGTGGCAAATTGGCTGTGACAGACCAACAGACAGACAGACTGACACACGAGTGATCCTATAATGTACCGTTGTTTTATTCGAATATACGGACCCCCAAAAACAGATGAACGAACAAATCTTGACACCGGACATGACAAGCCATCTTCCACTTGACTCGCTCGTGCACCTAACTGAACGGGTCACGAATCGACTCACCTGTTAGAGAATCTCGATGACTCGGCGGAAAGCTCTCGCGTGCTATACAAGTCATTCTATTTGTTTGTAACTGGTTTATACCGGTTACAGGATTACTATGTTTTTGTTGTTGCTCTACAATGAATACAATAGGTAGTAATCGTTTCTGTGTTTGGGCTTTTTAATTATTGTGAAATTATAATGGTATATACTTAAGCTATTGCTGGTCGCAGGTTGCCTTATTTCAAATAGGAACTACCTATAGCTGCGGGAAGGTATGAAAGGGACACCGTGGCCTCTGGCAATATACAGGCAACTGCAGTAACATGAGTGGGTTTTAGTCAGTAAGAGTCTGACACGCCCTAGAAGTTATTTGATAATGTCCCACACAAAAAAGGGATACTGGTGTACAAGGGTATATAATACTTATGAAAGTTTAGTGTTATATTTACCACTCCAGAAGATTCAATTGAACAAAGTGAGGGTCACATACCTGAAACAAAAACATACGAGTATGTATTAGTTTTAGAATTAATGGTGTAATGTCGTATCGCATTTGTGTTGTCACATTGCCTGACCGAATCTAACTGTAATTGTAGCTAGTTACTCATAGCAGTCATAGCTACTAATATTAGTTTTCTAAAGCCTCTAGGCACAGTAGAATAAAATAACAGTATTATATCTCGGCAGTGACCTTGAAATAATTACGTACGGCCGCTCGGCAGACAAACCTTCCGCGTCGCTACGTCACTGTTGCGCACTCGATATTGTTGCTTACTGATATACACTGAGATTTTGAAGCGCGTCGTTTCGTCCGTTTTCTATGAAGATATACTACTGTTTCTTATTTATACTGTGCGCTAAGGGTCAAAGAGCAGTCTTAACTCCCGAGATAATTATGAGTTACTTCCTTAGTCTGAGGTTACAGCACCTACAACGACAACGACCTCCCACAGAAAACTGACTGAACTATCTTCCGTTGACACACAATAAACAACTGCAATTCTAATTATTTTTCTTTCAAGCCCAGATGACGGTCATAAAATATAAACAAACAAACTGAACTGAATCAGTAAAACTAAACTAGCTAGTGACGAACTACGTCTCAACAAAGACAAACAGTAGCTTTATTCGCAACAATAAATAAAGCAAGCAAACACATGAGAAATAGTGGGTATACCCTTAGGAGCCCTCATTATTTTAATAGTGTAAACCACATTATCCAAACTAAAGTTAACTTTATTCGCTAAACATACAACCTAAATTCGTTTAGCACATCGCTTGAGGTATTCAAAAGTTGTTGATCACTACATGCCAGCTGAAATTAAACCTTTTGGTGAAAATGTTAGGGTTTATTTCAGTGTTTTGTTTTCTCTAGCTTAGTGGTTGACCGGTAGGGACCGCACACAGTGTCTTGACGCCTACAGTAGAATCGAATACGCCTTCGGATCAAGGGAAGACGAATAATTAACGTGTATCAAAGTTTCTGAACTTGGGATGCTAATAAAATATTTGCATGCGAAACTTTTATACGACGTGGTAGATCATTGAGTATGTATGGCGGAGTTGGTGACTTCATTCTTGGAAGACTCACGTACTCCAACATTCTTAGAAAATGCTTTCCGTTAGGAATGCTTTTTGTTTGAAACTAAAGTACCTACCGTCGTGCCCTAATGAGTGATTAATTCATATTAATTTGGGTATGTTATTATTGGGTAAGTCAATGAACAAAATGTGGACTAAGTATGATGAATAACTAATATTATAAATGCGAAAAAGAGAGTATGTTTGTTGGTTTGTTTGTTATGATTTCACGCTAAAACGACTGAACATGTTTGAATGAAATTTGGCACATGGGTAGACCATAACTTAGGTACATAGGTAACATAGCATACTTTTTATCCCGTGTAGCGTAGCTAGTATTATTATAATTTTGTCATCAGATTCTGCAGAACGCGGCTTTTCGATTGACTTCTCACCATCTTCTAATTTCTCTTCTAATTAAAAAGGGGGAATCGTATAATTCCCCCATCAAAAAGGGCCTTTTTGCAAACACTCCAAGACTTCTCTAATAACTATGTGACGACAACTACAACGCCACATGCGAACTACGCATCTCACTGTCGTCACGCAAAATCCTGCATAGCGCAAGCAGAGTTTACCGCGGGACCAGCATATATACAACGTCCCGACATCAATCGTCAGGCAGTAGCCCACCAGACACAATACCCGTCTGGTCAGAGGATCCTCCCTTTTCTATGAAGGATGAGTAAACTTTACACCCTGTTCCTTATACCTCTTTAAGTATTTCTTAATTCCACAACTAAACGAATACACAATCTCATTACCTAATAGGTCAACAGTAGATTAACCTCATATCGATAACACTTCAAATACCAAATCGCCTACGTCCTTACTAAAACACAGATATAAAATCACTAATAACGATATCAGAATGAGACGTAAATAGGTTATTGATACATTAAGACCACCCATCTCTTTCGTATATTTTATTTCTTCGACTAAGTAGTGGTGACCACCGGTAACGTAATTATTCGGTTTTATTGTAAACAGCCGGTTTGTTTGTATGTATAGTGTCGGATTAAACCGTCAAAACACAGTTTAAACGTAATTAGATTTAATGATGTTGAATTTGGAGCTGTAGCGTGCTAGCAGGATTTAGATTTCAGCCATTTATAGGTTGATTACGGTTTTGGATGACAGTAATTTGATATTCGATCGACACGAGTTTTTATATGTTCGAAGGATTTAATGGTACCTACTTATTGGTTTTATTTGACATTAGATTTCCGGTGTTGATTTCCTCAATTTTGTATAGGCACTTATTAGACGAGAACATAAATACTCATTTACTTATAAGTATGTATAGTGTTTCTTTGTGTAGGAGTTTTTATTGTCATGCAGGTAATGTAATTCGATTCCTTCGTCATCATTATCATCATTTCAGCCGAAAGACGTCCACTGTTGGATTTGGATATGAGCCTCCCCCAAGCACAGTCACTTCAACCAGTTCTGTGCTTCTCGCATCCAGCAGATTCTTGCGGCCTTCATCAGGTCATCGACCCACCTGGTGGGAAGCCTTCCAACGCTACGTCTTCCGGTGAGCGGTCGCTACTCCAGAACCTTTCGGCCATCTGTTCAGCGAGCAATTTGCCTTGCCCACTGCCACTTAAGTAGGCAATTCTTCGGGCTATGTAACTGACATAGCCTTTGTTCTCCTACAGATCTCTTCATTTCTGATTCGATCACATAGGTAAACTCCAAGCATAACCGTCCATTGCCCGTGGGGTGACTTTAAGTCTTCTAATGAGACCCATTCGATTCCTTATTATATTTTTTGCCTATTAGACGGTGCTACATTCTAAATAGCAAAACTAAGAAATAAATATTATTTTATAAGCAGACTACAATTTCCTGCCCTATTAAGAATAACACAATAAAATACAAAGACGGTGGTACACAAAGAAATTCTAATAAATTCATATGTACCTCCTGTGTGTAGTTTCAGAAACGTAAGTCACTGGTTATTGCGGTGTGCCACCCGCCTTATTCGCAGTGTGTCGTTAGCAAAACAATAAACATTTTAAAATATATCAAATAATTTTATTGCACAAGGTTTGCTGTGTGGTCTTGAAAAGTAATGGTATCTCGTTTCTTTAACTAGATTTCCATATTAAATAAATCTGAAAGGTACACCTGGAATACGTAACTACTATGCTTCTGCAAAATATGGTAAGACTAGGTAAAAAACATAGACCAGCAAGAATGATCAAATCATGCTTCCTAAAGGAGTGCATTACCGTACTTACATTTTTATTCATATTATCTAGTACATGGGTTGTGGAGGTCAGATAGGCAGTCGCTCCATGTAAAATAATGGTATTCAGCTCCACCTGGTAAGACTGGAAGCTGACCCTAATACGGGAAAAGTTTAGGCAGATGATGACTCCTTAAAGGAGCGCCCAGGACATAATCATAATTATGCAATCAAAAGCTGTATATCCATTTTTCTTGCGTCTTCTTATTTTTTTTTTGTTTAGTGACTTATTTGGTGTCAGGGTTTTTATGCTGCCCATGGGGCTTTGATTTGACTTCACATGCCATCGAGAAATATCTCTCAGGCAAGGCTCTTTCACCGATTCCTCCTCCCCTCTCCTCACGATGCTTTCCTTCACCGGGGGCTTTGATTTGGCTTCACATGCCATCGAGAAATATCTCTCAGGCAAGGCTCCTACACCGATTCCTCCTCACCTCTCCTCACGATGCTTTCCTTCATCGTTTTTCATTTTTCTTGCTTTGCTACCTTGTAGACTTGCAATATTTTTACCACAGCAGGAGTTAAGAAAAAGCATCAAAATGATAATAAATAATTTTCTGCTGTCTGTACTGAAGTAGCTCACGTCGTCAAGGAGGAGCCACCGATTATGGTTATCGGTTCCGAACATTGTCATTGTCAGCAGTTAGTAGATTATGTGTAGGTACACACTTATTAAAGACTATGGAGGGAAAATTTACGCATTTTTACTAAGGTATATAGAGATTTTTAGAGGTGTCAACCGCGTCACACCACGTCATCGTCACTGCGTACTAAAGTTCCAAACACCCTTGATGTTTTGAACTTTAGTTCGCTGCGACGTAAGCATAGATAAATCAAGAAGTAATTAGGTACAGATTGAGGTTCGTGTACTTTCAGTACCAAGAAAAGTACACAGTGGTTCCTGAACTCGAGAAGATAATAATTAATTATGATATCTAAGCAAAATGCTATCTACGTGTTTTTAGCAACTTCAATCCTATAACATATTTCTTTTTTTAACAGATCTTTGAACGTAGAATCAGATTGTCTTTCTTTGACGCCAAGTATCCTTTTGTTTTGTATTTTTTTGTAGTTAGACATTTTAATTTAGTATCTAGTGTAAATAGTTGTGTAATAATAGTACCTAAATCAATTTTCCGTCAATTCTAGCTCTATCATAGCTAATTACTTAAATACTTACTTATGTACTACTTGTTCACTATTTACATATATTTTTTCCTTTTTTATAATTATACTTGTACATATTATTATTTTAAGTCTGTAAGATTTTGAATGACGTAAATATTATCTTGATTTATTTGAAATAAATGAATTATAATCCTACACTTAAAATGAAATATATATATATATATATATATATAAATGTTCATTAGGAACAATACAATGTTGGTATAATTTAACAAAAGACAAAAAGATATCTGCAATAGTAAAATACTGTGGTGCAGCTATTAACGCCAAACCTAAAATACGTGGAAGACGTTTGTTCTAGAAATTTTTGGTGTACAAGAAAGAAAGAAAGAAAGAATAAGAAAAAAAGAAAAAAAAAGAAAGAAAGAAAGAAAGTATATTCTATTAATCTATCTAGTTGTTAAAAAAAAGATCTTTTGGTGAGTAAGAGAAATCGATTAGACGAACTATGACTCTTTACCATATCGTGTATTGTAATTAAACAAAATCGCTTTCTATATATGATATTGACGCATCGACTCCATCCTTCTATTGTTAACATTAGTGAACGCACAACATCCTCGCGAGGTGTGAATTAGGATTACCATAATCTTGCTGGTTAATATCAGGACGCAGGACTTTTGTTTGCTTTGGAGTGACTTTGAATAATGTTTGCAGTTGAATATCAAAGATAGAAAAAGAGGCACAAATGAATACAGACTGTTCACTCCGCAAAATCATTTAAATAAAAAGTGAATCTTGCTACGACATAATAAAGTGCATTCAGGTCGTACAGCGCTAATTACCCACAGTTATATTCACCTATTCACTAAGTTGCCTCTCTTTCTATCGCGTAATTCATAGATCTTAATAATGATTAAGTTACACTCACTGAATTTGCCCGACAAGACGGGCCCGCCGCGAACTTGTAGCTTCATGCCTAAAATGCGGAGTGAACCATCTGTATTTCTGTGAAGGAAGCCAAAATGCAAGAACAAGGATCAACCGGTCAGTTTGCTTTGATAACGGTAAGTATCTCGTACTCGTATTTTTTCACATGTTTTTATCCTTACCAGACGAAATTGTGAGGCACACACAACCTTGGATATTATTTTTATTTACCGTGCCAAATAAACTTTAACCTTTTATTTTTCATAAGTTTTTTGAAACATTGCGACAATAATCTTTGACACAACTAATTCGATATCTTTCATTATTATTTTTGGTTCATTGTATTAACTATAGAAAAACCAAACACTGTCGCTATGTCCCATCATAATTCAACCCTGGCAACCCTACTAAGCGTGACTTGCTACCTTCCGCACGATAATTCTCGCTTCCTGCGGTCACTGCAAGTCATCGTAGGGGTGAAATGATTAGAAATTAGTGCCTATTAGTAACCTTTTCTGTTATTAATGCAGTCAGATTTATTTCATTGAGGGTAACTTTAATTGCTCTGTTGCGGACGTCGACCTGTATCTAAGAAAAATTGGTCGAGTTATTTTTGTGTTAACTAAAAGTCTTTTCTTAGAAAGCTCTTAAAATAAATTGGTTATTTATTATAAAGATAGCTTTTGCCCGCGGATTTGCTCACGTGCAGGTCGGAAAATATCCCACGGGAACGTACTACCGGGAAAAGAACCCTTTGTGTTAATCCAGGTCAAAAACTATATCTGTGCCAAAATTCGTAGAAATCCATACAGCCGCTTTTACACCAATCTGGAACAAACATCCAGGCAAACACTTATACGGAAAAAAATCTAAAAAATATATTTTCGGTAACAGACTCGTTCGTACACCTGGTAGCAATTACTTTTTTTTCAAAAATATTTAATGTATAGTTTTGGCTTCGTTACTCTTTTATTATACCTACGTATATGTAGAAGAAATTTATGTATCTAATGTAATAGACACAATAAGACAAGCTTAAACAAGACCGAGACACAAAAAAATCGCGTTGCCTTTCAAATGTTCTGAAAATATCAAAACACTACTTGTCTATCGTGTGTGTTAATAGTAGAAGTTTAATATTTCAATAATAATATTTTCCATTTTAATATTTGTTCAACAAAGAAAGATAGTTTAAGATTGAAGTTGCTAAAAACACTTAAATAGCATTTTGCTTAGGTGTCATAATTATATCATCTTCTTTGAGTTCAGGAACAACTGTGTACTTCTCTCTTTATACTGAAAGTACACGAACCTCAATCTGTGCCTAATTACTTCTTGATTTATCTATGCTTACGTCACAGCGCACTAAAAAGCCTTGGTGTTTGGAACTTTAGTAACTACACATTACATTTTCAGCTGAATTCGAAACAGAGGAAACTTTTCATTTGAAATAGGCTTTTGCAGGCACTTACTTATGAAAGATCATGAATTTAGTAGCCAGAAAGAGATATTAAGAGACTGAAGTTGGTACTTCAATCTTATCCATCAGCCTTTATATTTGGTCGTCTACAACGTCTACTTACGACCTTTAAAATTTTATTTGATTTATGATATGGAAACCATTGAGCCAAAAACAAGTCGTATTTGGCTTATTAACCACCCCCAAACCCAAATTATTTAAATTTCTTTAAATATTCAAATTCAACTTTTCCTTCGAAGCCAACATTACTAACGACGCGACGATCAGTGACCACTACTAATTGCCTAACTAATCACCCGGGGTATCTCGACTTGCGACACGGTGCACTGATCAATTAAACAGAATGCGAAGCTCGCTCGACTCACAACTCGATTACGTCGCATCCCAGCCGCGTTTTAGAAAGTAATTCGAGTAGACTTTCGCCACTACGTAACTGTGTTAAGGGTTGATTTCGGAATTTGAATTTTGTAGTGCATTTAGGTGTCGTAGTGTATAATTTTTATTGGTAGTTTTGTACTCATGAAGTGAAAGCCTTTACAATAGGTAGTCCGTTATTAATCTTGTGAATATTGAAAGCGTCGTCGGGGAATACCAGCAGGTATTCCCCAGTAGTTCGCAGCGCTTCAAACCAAATATAACAAATAACATCATGGATATTGGTCGTTCCATGGAACGCTCAAATCAATCAAAGCAATCGAATCGGAGAAGCTCGCGGCAAAGTGTTAACAGCCACACGGGTCGATCCAACAAGTAAAGCTTCACTTGCCGGGGTTGGTCCGTGGATGGGTGACCATCTTTACATACCGAGATTCCTCCGTGCCTCGGAAAGCACATTAAGCCGTTGGTCTCGGCTGTCATTCGTGGATCTTTGACAGTTGTTAAGGGTCGGCAGAAGCCCGAAAGTCTGACAACTGGGTACTACCCAGTTACTAATGGGTTGTGGAGATCAGAGAGGCAGTCGCTCCATGTAAAATACTGGTATTCAGATGCATCCGGTCAGATTGGAAACAGATCCCAACATAGCTAGGAAAAAGCTATGCTAGCTAGATTGATTGATCAATCAATCAATGCAAAATAATCAATACAAAAACAAAAAAATATACGCGTTCTTTCAGAGAAAGTAATTCATGAACGATTAATACTTTGTCTTATTCGGTTTATAACAGTAGCGGGAATTCTGTCACCGCAGCACGTAACCCGCTCGCAGTCTCCCACTATAATTTACATTTCCCTCCAAGAAATACAAACAAACAAGATAACAGAATAAAAACAAAAATAGCACACAGAGGAATAGAAAGGAACGAATTTATCGAGCCATTACGACCACGACTGGCGGCATTCATGTGTCATAGTAGGGAATAACAATACAGATGCATGCTCGAAATAGTAACGAAATTGAACCATCTGACTTGCTATTTGATTCGCCACTTTTAACTGGTTACTGTCTAATTGTTCTGGATTTTATCACTTAGAAGGTTTTTAGGTGAAATTGTCAGGCAAATTGGAACAGCAATTTCCTTCAATAATTTTTGCGAGGTTCTTACATAATTAGGGAACAAGATCTAATCTTCAAATAAAGTTAACCTCTTTTATCTATGCCAAATCGTTTTTTTTTTTTTGAAAATTTTATTAACTTTAGTCCTGAAAACAAACCTATTCTTAAGGCACATGTACCCGGAAAAAAATTGTTAGATAGGCACACGACACTTAGTATCTTACCATCACTGCATATGGAAAATCATGACCTTTATACCTCAGCCAAATGTAGCTCCTACCCTTCCCGGTGTTGACATCGATTTACTGCTCACTCTGTTAAGGCAACCAGCACTAAAGATAAGTAGATAAACAAACTCCAAGTACCCGTTAATGTCTCGCAGATAAAAGGCGGCTCCAAGAACCACATTCTCTTAGAAGTGGTTTCCAAAGACAAGCCAGCTCCTGCAGAATAACCAATTTAATTCACATTTCTCCATATTTGGCCGCATTATAGCCGACCAGTCGACAATACTGCATTGTACCAGTAACTTAATCCGATAGGAGGAACTCGTCCAATTCAGGCCCTTTAACCACTAAAAATAAAGATCAAAGTTAACTGAAGGGTGGACTCGGCGGCGCCTACGCAAGAGTGTCGTATGAGTATTTTTAGCGTCGCCCAAGAAGTTTTATTTGATTGCTACACAACACATAGTTGTTGGGATTTGTGTTTCAAATAAGTCATGTTTAAAAATAACAATGCGATAAATTCCTGAATGGGAAAAGCTACGAATAAAGGTAAATGTAAGCATTAATAAATAATGGTATCAGCGACTGACTGCGCCAGAAACGACACCACATTTTGCCATACTAAGCGACATCAAGTACCATAATCCAATAATAATTGTTTGGGTACCACTAACTAACTAACACGAACGGCACCGATAATCGTATACATACTATATCGATCAATTTGTCTATTCTGGCACCTAAGTCTTTTAGGCCATATCTCGATTTCATGTCTCAGCTATACCGATTAGTGTTATCTTCGGGCTACTTGTACAATTCGCACGAATGTTTTGTCAAATATGGTGATCGTGGAATATAATTTGCAATCATTTATCGCAATATTGTTGAGAAACAATATTTTGTGTGAATGCCTATAACATGGTTTTTCCGCCGCACGGAGTCATAAGATTAAATTCCTTTATCTTGTATACTCCTGGATACATTATAAGTTTTCAGAGTAACGTAACGTCTTTTTGGAAATTGGATGGTGTCTCTCAAGAGCAACAAGATCAGTTTTATCCGCCAAAAAATCTCAGCTCAAGTCCCAATCCATTTTGTCTTCCCAAAATCCGTACGTCACTTTATTATTCCATAGGAAATAATCTCCACCTGGGCCGGTCACATCCGGCGACGGGATTTTCCATTTCCACCCGGTGTGTGCCACTTCCGGGGGGGTAGTGGTGAACATGTCCTTACAAGTTCTCCTATTCTTGTGATTCTATGCTCACGTTAGCAATCAGTCGGTATTGTCCGGCCACGTTCGATAATTTTCGTCGCATGCATTTCAGCATGAGCAGTGAGCACTCGTTTTTATGTTTTGGGTAGGGACGGTCTGCGTGGCAATTCGATTATGGATTGGGCTGTAACCTAGGAATAATGTATGTTCATTACCTGTACTTTCTTTTTTCGCTGCGGTATGTACGAATAAATACTACTTGGTATGGGAAGAACAAAGGTTCTCATAGTTGACTGGACCGCGACCCACATAACAAAAACTTCCGAATTCGGGACTCACCTGCCCCCTTTTTATTCATGCTGTCATGAATAAAAAAGGGGCATAATTAAATGAATGAAGGACTGTTTAAATAAGAAAAAAACATTCAGTTACAATCGAACATTTCAATACTTAAATACAAGGATCACTATTTCAATGAGACGGATGTATTTGTTATATAAGCGACCATAGTTTGGGAGATCCTGATTTAGGTAACTAAATAGAATGGCCGTGACCAATTACACTGTTTAAAACTGCTATTGAGATCTGTTAAGCATTTAAATTGCATGAATGCACCTTAAGCTGCAGAAGCATGGTTCTTTCAAGCTCAAGTTTTGTTTATTTCTTAATTGAACAAAATAAAATTATAACGTTATTAGACGCTCGCTGTGTTCTAGCTAAATACAAAGGACTTTCTCGGAATTTGAATCTAAAAACGGACTACAGTATTATGAACTCCAGTTGTTAACACAAGAATTCCCACTGTTCAGCTATTCTCGTAACATCATAAAAGAAAGAATCCACTGGCAAGTGTTCCGAAACATATTTTCTTTAGAAAAAAAGAAACGAACGTAAAAAAGGAGGGAGAAAACTAGCAAATAAGCCGGCTGGCTTCCGGAGACGTAAATATAAAAATAAATGAAAAATATATTATATAAACATTTTCGGGGGCGTTAAATTTGCATTTTAATGGAGATCCACGCGTAGGTAACAAGTTTAACTAATAGCCGTGAAATGAGGGGAGGCGGAATGGGCGGCCGGGGCACAGTGGTGCCTTTGTTCAGCGCCGGGCCAAAAATGTCATAAATTCAAAAAGGTTTACTGTCTTTGTCTTATGAGTTCACTGTTTATGAGTGTAAAGAAAACCTGTGTGGACAATCTTTATCCTTTATGAGCATACTTTGTTTTTAATGAATATCAAAAGCAAGTAATCCAATCAAATTTTATACATGCGAATGGAGTCTTAAGGTTTTCTTTCATTTTAAAGTTTTGGTAACGTTTAGTTTATTTAACAATATTTGAAAAAAAAAACAAATAAATAGAGTAGGTACCCCATTTTATACAGTTATCGCTTAAACTTGTACAAGCAAAACAGCTTACTCTTCTTTCTATATTATTAAATAACTATAATTAAAAACCAGCTTCAAAATATATAACACAAAACCAAGTTCTGCAAACCGAATAGCGATCCTGCAACCACAACAGCCCAACGGGTCAAGTTTCTTTTCAACGTAATTTTGCTTCATATCCTACGAAATACAAAACATTGTTGGGGTAAAGTTGGTATGGGGGACAGTGGTACACTGGTAATCCAGGCTGAACAATCGGCCACCGCTCGCTCCGCGGAATATGGTACTAAATAAGAAGCGAGAGCGCTCTCTTCGTGTGTCAAAGACTAACTTGGTGGACAGGTCAACGGTGAACAGATTTGTTTTATGCCTACATTGGTTTGAGCGTTGTGAAGACAGACCCTTGTACCTACGAACCGATCAAAATCATACCAGCTCTTTTAATTAATTACTAGCAACTAGCCGCGGTGTACTGCCGGGATAAAGAGTGTCCTACGTCCTATTATGGTCTACCTGTGTTTCATAAATATCCTTTCGGCCGTACAGGCGTGAGAAGGTTCACATTTATCCAATTTGTATAAATAGTGCAATCCACGACGACGCGCCCTCCTCTTCGCTCCATGCCAAAGTATGTACAGCTAACAGTACAGTAATCGCGAAGTGGGGCGCGTCGTCGTGGATTGCACTATCTGTATGGAAGTAAACATAGATTTATCTTCTGCCTAACCTCTTTCCAACTTTGTTGGAGTCGGCTTCCAGTCTAAACGGATACAGCTGAATTAGAGTAAGGTATAATGGGTAACACTAACTAAAAATCAAACTTAAAGCATTTATTTCAATTAAACCAATTACAGGCACTTTTGAATTGTCAAAGAGTCAGTCAGTTAGTCAGGAAGTTGAAGCTAGTTGCCCATTCCAAAACGTAGATCTCTATGGAGAAGAACGGGCAAGAAACTCCAAGGACACTCTTTTAAATATATAAATTACAAAATCCTGGGTACATTACTCATGTACGAACAATGTAAAAAAAATATAAAAATCTTAAACGATTAAAATATAAGATTAAAAATAAGCCCTGGCAGATAAGAGATGACCAGTCTCAACTGATGGCGCCCGTTCACGAACATGACGCATGGATCAGCACCATCCAGCTCAACCATTTTGTAGGGAACCGAATGATCCAACACACTCGCCACCATCAGCGAGACATTAAGTGAGCATGACATACTCTCAACTACCCTGCTCTTTCAAGTCAAAATCAACAATCAACCCCTTGGTAAGAATGGTTGTCAGATTTTCGGGTTCTGATGACCCATAATAACTGTCAAAGATCTACAAATGACAAACATGACAAGTATGAACAGAATTTTTTAATTCGTTCTTTTGTAGGCACTGCGGTTCTTGTACCAAATAAATAATTCAAAGTTTTCTATTAACTCAGCTTTAAGATCCATCAATTTGTTGCGGCTTACTTATTCATGTGATAATTTAGATATTTTTTTAAATTTAAACATGATACCACTAAATATTACGCTTGTAAACAGGAAACTTCAATATTTGCTACCAAACCGGTAATTGACATCGGATCAGATTTACATACTAAATTATTACTTCCGTTTGCAAGATAATCAGGACACAATCATGTAGTTAAAACCATTTAAACATAAAACATAGCAGTTATAGCCTAGTGGTGTGACCGTCGGACTGCCAACTTATAGGTCTCGAGTTCGAACTCAAGGCACGCACCTCTGGACTTTTCGGATTCATGTGCGTATTTTATAATTATCACTTGCTTCTAAAACGGTGATGGAAAACATCGTTAGGAAACCGGCATGCCTGAGAGATATTTCTCGACGGCATGTGAAGCCAAGTCAGATGCCCATGGGCGGATTTAAAACTCTGACACCACCTTCGTCACTAACCATACGAAAAGAAGAACCATAAAACACCATATAGAACCATTTTTTATTTAAATCTCAATTAAAATTCCTTTACAGACTCAGCTAAGGCAATGTCATAAGTCAAATGTCTATACAAAATTACGTAAAATAAAATGACCTGTAAGCAAACTTTCAAACAATAATTATATTAATTAATAGAACAATTATAAACATGATAACGTTTATAATTCCAGACCTCTTACAATTATTATTTGTGCCATTTGAACGAATCTAGACAGACTTAATTTAGCTTTGCCGAAATAATAATATAATAGTGAAAGATTTAATCCAATCACAAACATAACATTATCATCATCTTTATGCTGACGATTTGCAGCTTTACTGCCAGGCAAGTGTGGACAACATATCCGATGCGATTGAGAAGCTAAACCGGGATTGAGGTATGGTTAAAAACTGGTCTGATCATTTTGTTGTCGGTTAATCCTACCAAGTGTCAGGCTATCATTGTAGGGAGCACCCACAGTATGTGAAAGCTGAATGGATCTCCTGGATAAACTTGACCGCCTTCTAAATTACTGCATTTGATTCGTTTTCAATCTTCGTAAGTATGATCATGTGTCTGCACATCGATTGTTTTTTAAAATGGTTTCCCATGCGTCAGCGCAGAGAGTTAAGGGCTCTGTCAATATTGTTCTCCTTCTTACCTAACTTCCCATGTTAAATATCTATGCTCTGCCCATAGCAAAAATCTTCGTTTTACCAACAATGGTCTTCTACGATTTCCCTCTCACCGCTCTGGTTTTATT
This sequence comes from Xanthia togata, assembly GCA_963853775.1. Lineage (NCBI taxonomy): Eukaryota > Metazoa > Arthropoda > Insecta > Lepidoptera > Noctuidae > Xanthia > Xanthia togata. The sequence continues at coordinate 22,373,394 of OY970794.1, read as the reverse complement.
CACTCTTCTTTCGTGGTTCAGGCAGTATTTCTTTGGGATGCGCTTCCTCTGAACATCAGGATGGTAACTAGTCGGTTATCTTTCAAGTTGAAGGCACGTGAACATATTCGTGAAAATATGGCAGAATCTTTGCAGCGCTGATTTCCTGGATTTGTTTTCTCCTCTGCCTATCGTTATTTCTCCTGACAGAGTTTATTCAGACCTGCCATGTTTTGTCTCTGCACCACCCTAAGGTTGACTGGTAGAAAATATCTCAGACATTAAGTCCGACTTTGTACAGTATTTTTGTTGATAAAGTGCATAAAGTGTTAATAAATAAATAGCATGTAAAAATGCCAAGTTGATTTGCGTGATTGCCAAATCATTCTATTTATTAAAAAAATAAAGATGACAAATAGTACTGAACAAATTAATAGACTTGGTTTTACATTAGATCTCACATCTTTTTACGGTAGAAGAACTGCGTTGCGATGTTTTGATGGGATCTCATTTCATTTTGTAGGTAGATATCCCGATACTGAAACTGAACCTAATAAATAATTCCAAAAATATAATAGTGAAAAGTTAAATCCATACCACCCCAGTAAAGTAACCTCAATTTTCCATGCAATAACAATTATGCGTTGATAAATAGTACCAAACATTACACAAGTATATACATTTAATTTCAAAGTGACGAAGCGTTACAAGTCAGCGAGTCATTCTATCCTTAATTCAAACCCATCCATCAAAGCTCTGTCAGCTCTGTTCCAATAATCTACGGCTCGTCGCCACATAAAGCTGTCCCAGCGTTATCTTGGCATATTGCATACCGTGCGGACGCATATGATAAGTGCATAACCCGAACGTTTGTTGGAAAAACACACTTTCATCGCGGAAAGCGCCCCGAGACAAACTTGTTTTTCCACTAGATGTTTGTGTTTACATTGCTTGGGTGAATTTGTCTTGTAAGGAAGGGATGTGGGATGTAATATAAGGAATATGTTAGTTGTTAAGGATTTTATATTGATGGTTTGAGTTATGGTGTTGGGATATATGAGGAAGTTAAGAACTTAGCGCTGTTTCTAACGAACTGATATTATTCAAGGCGTTTGCCCTGCATTACTAGATAGATAGATTATATTGGTATTACGTTGTTGCAGCCTTCTTGAAGTTTCAAAACGGGCCATCATAACGTCCTTACTGCAATCAAACAGCGAGGAAAGTAAGAAAATGCTGTTGCTATAAATTGACTATATATCTGCACTCGCGCTCTTTTCAAATCCTTCAATAATCTTTCTTTCTTTCTTTATTTTCGGGGCCTTCAATAATCTAGCACCATGCATACTCCTCTCAAAACAAAACACAGATAAAATCTACACTCAATAGCCAAATCAATTCAAGTTCACAGTTTACATAATCATCATACCAGCGATAAATTCTCTTAATCTTAAACACGGCGCATAAATAAGACAATTCGTGAGTCACGTGACCTCGCCAGTCCGCCACAAAAGCTAATTGTATGTGTGCGTTTAAGAAATTCGCAAATAAATAAGTGTCCCCACCCACTCGTTTTCCGTGTGGTCAGAATGAAACACTCTGTGCTTTTTTGAAATTATTGTGTTCCAGTAATGATGCTATGAGATAGATAGTCTTTTGTCATTGTGTGGAGAAGAAGAAGCTGGCATTAGAAGCTGGTTGTTCCCAACAAGGAACTGACTCATCATGTGCCTAGCCTTTTCCCAACTTTGTTGTGGTCGGCTTCTAGTCTAACCAAATGCAGCTGAACACCAGTATTTTACGTGCAACGACTGCCTATCCGAGCTCCACAATTCAGTAACTGGATAAAACAATATCTCTTGGAAAGTCTGGTTGTCAGAATTTCGGTCTTATAACTAACAAGGTTACCAAGGTTGCCTGGAAGAGATCGCGGAAAGCGATAAGGCCACCCATTGTATATTTTGTAGTGTTTAATAAAAAAAAATGTTATGTGTTTTTGTGGTGTACAATGAAGTATATATAAATAAACAAGGAACAAACTATAAGCCTCCGATTCTGGGTGTCATTGAAGGTTGACGTGATTTGATATGTTTATGATTCAAGTGCATATTTCAGGTATGGCCAGCCTTTTGCAGACGTTACCAAACCCCTTACCTTGCATTGCCTATATATGAACCCCTTGCATGTAATTTTAGAGACACGACAGGCCAGACGTGCTATGATTTGATTAGCAATAATTTGATTATGGTGTCCAGCTAACCTCTGCCTAGACTTTTGACCAATATAGACGTGATAATAGGAATAATTATTCTATGCTTGATCTATAGAAGCCTTTTATACATCCCGGTAGCGTATACTAAATTTAATGTCTATAGTAACTATAGATAGTGCAATCCACGACGACGTGCCCCACTCCGCTCCACTCCGTACTAAAGTATAGGTTACAGTACAGTAATCGCGGAGTGGGGCGCGTCGTCGTGGATTGCACTATCTGTACTACATAATTTATTAATATTAATACTTAGGATACTAGAACTACTTGTACTACATAATTTATTAATATTAATACTTAGGATACTAGAACTACTTGACTTATCTACTTATTTTACATTAATAAGAGGGACAGATCATTAGTACAATATTTCTAAATAATGGGGACTTGAACTCATTTTTTTAAATGTGTAATGTATTCCATGTTCACATTTTCGTAATGAGAATCGAAAAGCTATGTTTCATTTAAAGAACCATTTTATTATTGTTTAATACAACTAACTTCCTGGTTATAAAAGTTCTACAGCATTCAACGGAGTCATGCCAATGCGTGCCTGCATACATTAAAGGTAACTAATAGGGATTTTAATATTGCACTAAGTTGAAACCGGTACCGGTAGCCGTTACTTAAGTTTTCCGTTGATAATATTAATTATTTTTACATCTCTTTCAAGTTTAGTTGCACGCAAATAAGTAGGTTTTGTTATCATTAAATTGTGTTTCGAATTAGTTTCGTCATGCAGTCTTTGAATTATAATAACTACCTTTGCATAGTTCAGTTAGTTACTCAGTACCTCTAATTAATTACAGTCGTAAAATTAATCGCCATTTTAAAACTAAAGATAAAATGTAATGTTAAGTAATACGGCTAGGTCTGAAAATAGCTTAGCTTCTCAATAGTTTCGCTTCAGCTACACGTCTACAGTTTTAAGCACTGACAATTTATTGCGCACGCAATTACAACATGGCGGACAAAAATTGCTGCGCGCACGCGCGACAAAAGCCTGTCAACCGGCGCTTGCGCTCCGGTGACATATTTACGATTTTCTTGTTTTATTTAATTAGATATGCCATTTCTGTTTAAATGGTTTAAATCCTTTGATAAAGGAGGGGACAATTATTGTTTATAGTTTTCAATTTAAGATAATATATTTCGCAAAAAACTGTCAGTGAAATCTGTTCGATTACTATTTTCCTTTCACTGAAGACGTAGACAGCAGTAATTTGCAGTTACCTGGTAATGTTTCCAGATTCTTATCTGAAGAGGAATAAAGAACCTTAACACACTTCAAGACGTGTAAAATAGAAATAGTCTGCAAGTGTAAACTGTAGACAGAAATTGTGGTTCTGTCTACAGTTTACACTTGCAGACTATTTCATTTTCTCATTTTACCAAAAACAGAGAAACATCAACATTTCCCGCAATCGAAATCAAAGCTCGTTTCCACGAAGTAGAGGCTTTGAATAAGATAATACACCTAGTATTTTATAGCATATACCCTGTAATACTCATAAACCGTGTATTGGTCGTTATCTGCGCGCGAGTCACGAAACAAGACAGATTGTTGGTAGGAGATGATCTAGCACACTTGGACAGGAACAATGTTGCCAGCTTGATATCTCTAGGATTTATATGCTGCTATTCTCCGTAATATTCAAATAGAAGTTTATAGTTTTATGTGCTTATTTTAGTGTACACTTTATGTTCAGTGATGCTCATTAAAATAATTGGATTAGACATTTTGTTAATTGAGTAATCAAAGGCAGGGGTTCTGTCAAAATTGAGAAGGTCTACAACAAAACGCTATAAAACATAACGCAATTTGAAATTACTAAAATTTCCACCGGGTTCTGAAAGAATGTTTCTAAATATGAAGTTTATAAATAAATCTGACGTACAATTCTTTTCAGTATTGACCAGTCGCAACAATAAAAAAGTTAAAACAGTTTATTTATAATGTAATACAAAGCATTCTATATCCCCCTCAAAGTTTACGACGCCACTTGACGTAAACCAGATGGTTCCAACAAATATGTATGGTTTAAAGTGGCAAAACAGACGTTTAGTCAGGGCGGATACACTGACACACACATCAAACCGACAACATTTTGGGAGATTTTTCACCCATTTATTGAATGAAATGAAAAGCGAATACGACATACAAGTTGCAAAAAACGCCGAAACAAGATAGTAAAAATTAGTTTTACTAATCAGAACTTAAAAAAAATATGTTCAACTTTTTGCTACCGGGTAGATAAAATTATGAAAAACTTAGTTTTTTTCAAAATTCCAATTCAAAATATTTTATTTCACATAAACCTACAAGGGCACTTATGATACGTCAGAAGCTAGGTGCACGGTTCCCATTGGTCGTTTCCTATGGAGAAGAGCCGGAAAGAAACTCCACGGTTAATCTTTTAAAAGTAAATGGTATTTACAATATTTTCAAGTTACAGTGTTAATAGGTATGAGAGGACATTGTAGGCCTATCAACAAGTACCAGGTACTTAGCAAGATAGAAAATGATTGACAGATTTACAAGTCGGTTAAGCCTACAACGTTCTAACATTCACTAAATCTAAAAGAAGAGAATCTATATTAAAAAAAACCTATTTAAACCAAATGAAATGACTGCCACTAAAGCTGTAACAAATCTAATTTAATAAAAAATATAGTATATTGAAGTTATATAATGTCAAGTAACGAGAAGATTATGTCAAAGAAGTATGTAAAAGAAAAAAAAAATGGCATAATAAAATAATCATCTTAATTTGGGAGCAGTTAATAGACATTTACATAGTAATGCCGATAATGAGGTACCAGGGAAGCCACATGTGCAGAAGGAATTATTGCCAAACTTTCTTGTCTTCAACGTAGTCTTTAATCTTATAATATGCTTCACTGCTGGCGTATTATTCTTAACCTTCTTGCTGACTGAAACTTTTCGCAGACATAGGTAAAGAATAGCCCAGGTACGCTTTTGTTTTATAGCATAAGATAATAATAAAAAAGGTTGAACTAAATTAAATAAACTGCATCACAAAAAACTAAATCTACATAAAAAGAGCCCAATTTCTCTAACTGAAAGCCTTCTCAAAGCCTGAAATCTAAAAATGACAGGGAAAAATCATAAAGTTTATTAACGTAGTACTTATTACCGCCGTACTACATCACCGCATACTCATATATACTTATAATATCCCTACATAAATCATACTCAGCCTAATATTTTGGTAGTCGCGGTACAAAGCAACCACAAGTTGGTCAATCCGAAGTAGAACTAGGTTCGTTTATTTACTTAGGAACCGTTTGGAAACCACATGTTGTGTTGTTTAAGAGCCAGCCAACTTGGTTGGACGAATTTACGATGTCGTGTTGGCTTTAAAAATTACGGGGTTGGCAAATAATTAGAAGAGGTGTACTCAACCCAAATTTCGCCAGTTATGTTTTAAGTCCCAATCTGGACTCCCGGCAGCTGCAAGAATTTGTTTAATGGTAGAAACCCAATGACAAATTGACCGAAACAAGGACTGGACCTGGGAGCACATGCTCAGCAGTTGTACTTGCAACCACTACAAAACCAATGAGTCAATCAATAAAAAAGGTTTTTTTTGTTATTAATTGTACACCTCACGAAGTATATTATAATGTACCAAATCTTTCCGATATCATCCGAATATTTCAGTTAGTTTTCGTGGTTAAGTAAAATGAATCCATATTTATGAAACATTTTCCGATAACCGTAATTTGTTTTAAAATACCTACTTAATGAATAACAAAGTTTCGCTGTAAATTAAATACAATCCACAACAAATAAAGCCAAATTATTTACAATATTATTTCTGGTATTTGAATCCAATTTAAACAACCGCATAGTATTAACGCCACCATGTATTATTAGGTCGGTAAAACGTATTGTTTTTAAAGATCAAATAAAATAACAGTTATATCAGGTCAGTAATTCTGAATTAATTTGTCGAAAATATTTAATCCGCAAGCTCCTGTACTATAACTCGTTTCCCCCCTGACTCACTTCATGCCAAGGTCGCGACTTCGATTGAAGATAAGCAGATTAAATTCCCATGATTCACTTACGTAATTATAAAATAAGACTTCATTTCTTAGAAGGTAGAGTCTATTTTGGGATGAAAAAGAGCATCTGCCAAATTAGCTGGGAATCAGGAAACCATGTTTAAAACAGCTGTTTACTATAGTATAAGTTTTTAATAGACTTTATTTTGACAGTAGGAGAGTTGAGAGTTACATTTGACATTTCGCACGCTCATAAAGTTTTATAACAATCGTCGACTTAATTCTCAGTGTATGATAGTTTATGGGTTCATTGACATACCACCCAAGGACCATAAGTCCATAATATTTACATTACGGACTAGACTTCGATAATTGAAACGTTTTATGGGCGATCAATTTCTATAGTATAGTTGGAACATAGAAGTTGGAAATTCTGTGGCACGGTCACAGCCTGTACCATTATTAAATTTTTGGTTATGATTTAGAACTCAGATGCCATTTATTGAAATTCGATGACACTATGATAACTGATTTCATAATACCTACCTGCTTCCAATCAACGGTCAGTCGTGGAATCATGGTAACTTGATTAGGCTGCAGACAAAGCACTCATTTTTTTGGATTTAATCTAGCTCAAAATGGCAAGGTTTACTTGTGCTTACTTTTGCTCAGGACTAACCTTAAACCAGGACCCAACGAACAAGACCTTAGAAAGTTTTGCACTTGAATCTAAACACCCTCAGTTTTGCCCTTACTGCCTAAAACCCAAAAAATATTAAAAACTTGGTCCCTATTTCTTCCGTTCCGCTCGTTACGATTCCACGCCCGTAAGAAACATGTAACTGATACTCGTCAAATCGTGGCCGCTAGAGCGAGACACAGATATCTTGTTCTATTACCGTCTTCCCAAATTGTAATATGAGACCTGATGCTTTGTTTGTTTCTAGTTTTCGTCATAGATAGTTGGTTTGTGTACGCTGTACATCACTGGTTTTCTGTATAGATTTTCTAATGCTTAAATGTTGCATGGTGATGCTTAAATGAGGCATGGTGAGCCTTAAATGTGGCATGGCGAGGCTTAAATGTGGCATGGTGAGGCTTATTTCTGGCATAGTGAGCCTTAAATGTAGCGTGATGATGTTTAAATGTGACATGGCGAGGCTTAAATGTGGCATGATGATGGTGAATTGTGACATGGCGAGGCTTAATTGTGGCATGATGATGGTTAAATGTCGCGTGGGTGATGCTTAATTGTGGTATGGTGAGAATGGTGGTAAAACTAGCTGCTGTAGTGTAATTTGAAGTCCTACACCCTAATTGCGTAACACAAGATCTCAATCAAATCACAATCTAAATCATTTTGAAGGATATTGCTAATTCATTGCTTCATATGTTTGAAAATTTTGTTTTCTTAACAACGCGCAACGTAAATAACGCAATGAATGTTGTTGAATTGTCAAAATGGAACAGATTGTGATTGATCATGTGTTACGCAATTAGGGTGCTGGAATATCTGGAATATGGAGCGAAATTCTTTGGTCCGAAGGCCTGGCTCACAATTAAAAGCCTCCTCAATATACCTACTCGATAAAAAAAATTTGACAAATAATTTAGGACATCATCTAAATAACTTTATAAATACCGCGCAATGTATTGTCAACACCCAAAAAATCCTCGCATACTGAACACAAAGGGATCGGTTTCGATATAATTGTATTTGAGAACAAAAAAATTGGGTTGACATGCATCAGCGATTTAATATACCCATGTTATGCTGTCCGTCCGTTGTTGTATAAAATTTATTTTGACATTGTTTGTGGTTGCACTTGTTTGTTTACCCAACTGTACCTACAACGGTGTCGCGCGGGCTTGTAGTTTTTAAATGTAGGATTTTGATAAATTTCATCGGTTTTTTTTTCTGGTTAAAAGTAGATTATATTTTGAAATGCCAAAATAAGTAGTAGATATCCTCGAGATACTGCTTATTGGGGCATACCAAATAATATTAACTTTATATTTTGTAAATTAAAAAAAACAAATGCAGCTGAATACCTGTATTTTACATGGAGCTACTGCGTATCTGACTTCCACAACCCAGTAACTGCATGTGTAATACGATTATCCTTGGTAAGACTTGTTGTCGGACTTTCGGACTTAAGACGACCCGTAACGACTGCCAAAGATCGTCGAATGACAGCCGGGACCAACGGATGAACGTGCTTCCCGAGATAAGGTTGAGTTGAGTTATGTAAAGATGGTCACCCATCCACAGCCCAACCCCAGCAAACGTAGCTTAACCTGATAGATCGACCCGTGCGGCTGTTATTACTTAGCCACGACATTTTGTAAATGCAATAAATAAAAAATAAAATAATTAGATACTAAACTGTAGAAGAGGATATATTAACCCAACTGATCTGATGACGTGTTAACGTGGATGTTTTACACGGTAGTAAAAACTCATTTACGCAACAATAAAATTAAATAACCATAGAAACAAACATAAAAAACTCCAAAAACCCAGCATTTAAACCATTTATTGGTCAGCAAAAACATGAACCCAGTTCCCAGGGGTCATAAATAAGCGATCGGGCTCGACGTTGCGCGTTGCCGCGTCTCATTTCGCCACATTTCAAAATTAGCGCACGATACCGCTCCAATAAAACATGGCCGACCATCGCTCCAACATAAAACAGCCCTGGATTTATGTATGGTGTAAAATTTTATATTATTCCACTCCATCTATGAATTGGTGGATATTTTGTTCTGATTGCCTGGTACAGGAAATGATTTTATGTTTACGGAGATATGGAAATCCGAATGTACTTTGTTTTCAAATCTTTAAAAGGTTTGACTATATCCTTCTTTTTACGGAATTACCTACAGTTACAGCGATGATACAGCAATGTTAGAAGCATCTTGATAGTTAACAGCGACGTTCAACAATAACGCATTTACCGCTTGCACTCCTCATCCAATTCCGAATGTAATCGAGCAAATCTCGACGACAAATGCAACTAAAAACGGCTACTCTCTCTCTTTCACTCGCACAAATACGTAAATTAAACGTAACTATATGCAGAAGTTGACCATTTAGTAGCAGGTGGGTGCAAGTTTGTGAATGCACTATTGTAAATCCGCATCCGCATTGCAGCCTCCGTGAATACTTCTCGAACAGGACCGTCTGCTCACCGCAGCCGAATAATTTCCAAACTTGCTTTCACTGGCGCCGAATGTTGAACGTTTGTTGTAGATTTGTGGTTGTGCTGTATAAATATTAGACAAGTAGATCGTTACGGCTGTTCGTTGGTAGGTGATTTTGGCGTGTTGTTGCCATGACTTGGTATTGGGTTTTTATATAGATCCAAAGCTATAGGGACGCCTATAGCTTTGGATCTATATAAATACCCAACAAATTAAGAGTAAAATAATAAAACCGGCAAAGTGTGAGTCGGACTCGCGCACGAAGGTTTCCGTACAAAATATTACCTATTATTATCGGGAATGTTATTTTTCTCAGCTCTTAGGCTGGTTTTAGCTACATTTACGGGCCAAAGCTAAGTAAATGCAGCGTGTGGTGTGTATTTAAGATGAGGTACTTTCGTCTAACTGCATAAATTTCCTAACGATTCTGCATGTGTTTAGGATGGCTGCTTTCTGCAGATTGATGTAAAGGGATTCTTCTAGCTCTATTAATTTCAGGCTACGGAGGAGATGGTTAGGAATAACACCTGTCGTGGAGAGAACTACAGGAACAACATAAACTTTTTCTTGTCTCCAGATTCTTGTAACTTCTTCTTTAAGCTCAGCGTATTTGCTTATTTTTTCAGCGATTGTTTTTTGTAGGTTATGAGTGTTGGGGACTGCAATGTCTATTAGGTAAGTTATTATTATTATATTATTATTATTTTTATTATCTATTAAAATGGCAAAAAAATCATGCTTGTTGTATGGGAGCCCCCCTTAAATATTTATTTTATTCTATTTTTAGTATTTGTTGTTATAGCGGAAACAGAAATACATCATCTGTGAAAATTTCAACTGTCTAACTATCACGGTTGATGAGATGCAGTCTGGTGACAGACAGACGGACGGACGGACGGACGGACAGCGTAGTCTTAGTAATAGGGTTCCGTTTTACCCTCTGGGTACGGAACCCTAAAAACTAAGAACGAACTATATAACTATTATTGCTTTGCTATTAATTTTTGGCCCGTTCATAAAAGACTTTTCGAAAATTGGCTCGCTTTTTCACAATTTACAGCCTTCTTTTATATTCCTATGCTTAGGTGCTTAAAAAAAATCTGTCACCAAAAGCTTTGTTCATTCTCCATAAATAAATAAACAAAACTGGTCTCCAGTATTTTACATCGAAAACTTATCTCCCAAAACAAATGTTAGAGACAGCCTAAAACAGAATATCGTCGGCGTCGTTACAAATTTTCAGGCGCGAACAAAAATCTAGCGAATGACAATGAAATAAAATTTCAAGCGGCACCGTAGGAGGTAAGTTATAGCGTCAAATAGAAGCATTATGTGTACCCAACACGAGCTCGGATGTCGTTAACTGTAATGTAGTTTAAAGTACAATATTACTGTTTTGTAAGTCGGCTAAACTTCGCACTTGTTCTTAAAGTAAACTTGGTGTTATAAATATCGTGTAGCCACAAAAGTTTTCTATGGAAAACCTAATATTTTTGGCTTCAAGGAAGCGCGTTCAATGTATGACATTTCTAGCGCTGCAAAAACTTCAAAATCACTAAGAAATAAGGATTTTTTTACTTACCACTTTCATTAGCTAAAATCAAATCAATCAAAATAAAGTATCCATGCGGCTATTTCCAACTCACTACCTAAAAAAAAATCATTCTTAAAGTCCATTACGTTCATTTAAGCACTAAAAAACACAACCAATGTTGCTATTCATTACTAAATTAGTAAAAATACTTGACATGTATAAGTAAACTATTTTTGGGGGATTCCGTGGAAACTATTGACGACATTAAAAAAGCAATTTCTCCTCATTTATTTGACATTAAATGTAAAAATAAAACAGGCATTATATTTCTCGGTTCTTAAACCGAAAGTGATGCCAAAAAAGGAAGCCATCAATTTTAAAAGCGTAACTTCTCTTTCTAATTATAATGCTAGAAAGGGATAGAGGAAAAGAAAACTAATGCGACGTCATAGCTAATTAGCGTCAGTTAGTTTTAAGGCGAAGCACTTCGTTTCGAAAACCAAATTTCTTTTTCTACGTTTGGTAATAGCAAATTTTTACAAAATTTCCGTAAAATCAAATTTTTAGCTTTCCATTTATTTAAATCACAATAATATTGAAGACAAAAAAATGGTATTGGATTAGCCTTCCAAGTAAATATGTATAACCTGCAACAGGGTTTTTTTTTTGGATGGGAAATCTTCAAATGACTTTTGCCGCTCTGGATGGAGCGGGAGGACGTGTCAGACTCTTACTGACTAAAACCCACCCGTGTTCCTTCTGTTGCCTGTGCAATGCCAGGGGGCCACGGTATCCCTTTCGGACTTTCCCGCAACCCCGGCAGGCAATGGTCCCATCGGATCCCTTCATTCGCTGACATCTCTTTGAGGCGCGCATGGAACACAACGCGCCGTCGACCCGGGCCTGGTCCTAACCGAACGGCGAGCTACCTATTGCTCACTGGAATTGGCTATGGATTTCCGACGCCCAGGGCGTCTCCTCCTGCGGCGGGAGGGCGTGAATTTTGCCTCTCCCTCACGCGTTCCGCCTCCTCCTTCGCGAGCATTACTGCTTCGCAGAAGGAGGTGACGGCCTCCCATGCCCTCTCACTCCGTACCATGGCCTGGACCAGAGCCGGACGCGAGAGATCCCCGCCACCGATCGCCTCTACGACGACATGGCGGTGCTCTGCCCAAGCCGGGTAGACCTCCAACGTATGATCCACCGTGTCCTCCGGGAGATAACTTCCCAAAACAGTGTGACGCAGGTGGTGGCACAGAGAGGCGCCACATGGCGACCTCACCTTCCGTCTGACGCAGGTCCTCACCGGACACGGCTGTTTCAGGAGGTTCCTGTTTCGGATAAGGCGGGAGGAAACGCCCGGGTGTCATCACTGCGTGGATCGCCCGGAGGACACGGTGGTCTGCCCCGCTTGGGCAGAGCACCACCGTGTCCTCGTGGAGGCGATCGGCATTATCACCGATCAAAGCCCATAAAAACGAAGGGCTCTGAATTCTACAATCTATTAAATATTCCTTGTCAATTGAGAGGTCTGGCTTTTTTTAGATTGATACTCCTAGTGCAAGAGCCAGGGCTACACAGATGTTTGTCTCTGAAGAAAAAAAAAACATGAAAAATAGCAGGGCTAACTGAATATTTAAGATTTATTTTGGCAACAAAACTATTACAAGCAACGTTCTTAGTTCAGAGTTAGTTAGTATTCATTTGTTAATAAAAATATTAAATAAATGTGATGTATAAGAACTTCTCCTTAAACAAAGGCCACTTCACACGGCAAAGAGACAAGGGGGACACGCATCGTTAGTCACGATCTTAACTTTTTTCTTCAGTTAAAATGCCTTTTAATTGAGCCCACATGTTTTCAATATCTGATAGATCGGAGATTTTCAGATTGGATAATACACGCCCGCAGTTTTTTGTTGATGCTCAGAGAAAGGAACGAAAAAAATCCTGACTAGGTGGGTGAATAAAAGATAAACAACACAACACAATGTCTGATACGAATCAAGTAATTGGTTTTTAATAACAGTAGCTGGTTATATTATGTAGGTAATCTATCTAATGTTTAAGTCAGCATTTATGACTACTAGAGTCATAAATGCAGACTTAAACATTCCAAGAATATTTAGACCATAAATGAAATTAGTTTTATATCCATAAAACAAACAATTAAACGTAAAAAATGAAAATTCACAACACTAACAAACCAATTTCCCAAACAATTAACACGCTTTATATCAAACCCTTAAATGTGACGAAACATCCATATTCCATGGTTTTTATCATTTTTATCACAATTACCTTAATTTGACAGTATAGTCGTGTAATAAAACACGTCCGAAGCGACACGCGCCCAATAATTATCAACAAACCAGTAAAAAAATGGTTCAAAGAAAGATTTTATCACTAACCCACTACTATAAGTCAAATTTCACACAGTGTAAATCAAGCAAAAGTCAACCTTAAGTCATTCAAATACGGATGTTATAAGTAAAACCTGGTGGCATAGTATTTTGGTCGATAGCCCACACAGCAATTTACGAGAATCACCGAGTCACAGATAATTAAATAACAAAAAGAATCAAAAAGTAAAAAGTGTTGATTTATTTAGGGTTCAAATCGGATCCCAGTAAAGTTTTACTTTGTAATCACTAAGACTTTTGCAAAGGTTAAAAGACAGACCAAAAAATCGCTCCAATAGTTGCTAAAAAATAGAAGGTTTACTTAACAAGGTAAAAAAAAACGTTAGACTGGGCTATAGGTATTAAAAGAACCTAAACGAGAGGCGATACTAAAGTTTGTATCTTCACTCTGGATGGTTGCGAACCATAAGACTTTGGTATTCTCAAAAGAACATTAAAACAGGTTATGAAAATAAGCTGGTATAATAAATAGACTTTAAGTTCTTGAAATTAATTAGTGGCAAATGCTACGTGGCAAATGGTAGTCGTTACAAATGCATGTAGCATTTGTAACAGAAAAAAAGAAAGATTTTTTTTTTATTCTGCTCAAACAAAAATGATCATGCTGAGATAGGAGCCTTTTTGCCTCGTACATGACTTTCTGTCTTTATTTTCATTTGACATTGTTTTTTTTAATGTTTCTATGAGTGTTTAGTTTATTTGTTATCTCTTGTGCGAGTCCCAATAAATACTTTTTTATTTCTTTCTTATCTTTCTTTCTAAACGCACATTACAAAAACAATACATAAATACACATTTACAAAGTCAGTAGCCTCGTATTCAGGTAGTAAAAGTTTGACAATTGCTTGATGTCAGGGCCAGGGACCAAAAACAATTTATATTGCGTAATTAGGTACTCTGTGTTGCGACACTGGCAAATGATATCAACCAAACAATCAAAACAAAAAACCGGCCAAGTGCGAGTCAGACTCGCGCACGAAGGGTTCCGTACCGCTATCTATAAAAACGGCAAAAAATCATGTCTGTTGTATGGGAGCCCCCCTTAAATATTTATTTTATTCTGTTTTTAGTAACAAAAATACATCATCTGTGAAAATTTCAACTGTCTAACTATCACGGTTCATGAGATACAGCCTGGTGAGAGACAGACGGACGGACGGACGCACGGACGTACGGACAGCGAAGTCTTAGTAATAGGGTCCCGTTACCCTTTGGGTATGGAACCCTAAAAACAAAATTCCGATTGCAGAGTTGAAAAATACCTAACTACTTTTGTAACAAGCACAACAACAAAAATTACATGAACAAATTTTATCTGTGCAAGAACAGTTGCTCAGCAAAATGCTGAGTGATTTCGGACTAACCTATAGTAAGCAGTGCTGATTTTCAGCAACTACCTCTTGAATGAGGTAAAGCCAACCCCTGTATAAGTGTGTGACATAATAAATTGTGTTAGTAAATTTTTTCCCTTTTTTTCCATTCCATTTTATACATTTTTGTAATTAGATAAACATTATAAACTACTTGCGTTCCGTCCTTGCTTCGTATTGTTTTTTCGACTTAACAAAATTTCGAGATATCTACTTAAATTAATTATTTGGCTTTTTTTTTTGATAATAAAGATTTGTTATATAAACCTTCCGGAAATTATATAAATTCTCTAAATTATGATGAAAAAGGCATCAAAAGCAGTTGCGTAGTTTTGAAGAACAACCTGGCCACACAGACAAAAACGAAAAGCGACTTTAATTTATAATAAGTATAGATTTAAAATTTTATTGGTGTATTTTTCTGCTATATAATATACGTAGGTAAGTGTACCATAGCCAATAAATTGAGTTAAAAGCCGGGGCGCCATTGTTCCGATTCGATACGATTCCGGACAAACATTGAATATGTCGTTATTTGATATTCAATTATCGGAATGACCCAACATACGAGCTAATGGGATTTTAAATTAGTATTAATGTTTTAATATTAATACCTGTTTTTCTGCCCATTTACCCTCATGGGGTTGGTAGACGTGGAAATAGCTTTATGGCTAAGAGAGTTATGACACTGATGTGGAGGAGCTCGTGGCTAAGTATAAACTGCCGCACGGGTAGATCCGTCAGGTTAAGCTACGCTTGCCGGGGTTGGTCTGTGGATGGGTGACCATCTTTACATACCGAGACTCCTCCGTGCCTCGGAAAGCACGTTAAGCCGTTGGTCCCGGTTGTCATTCGTGGATCTTTGACAGTCGTTACGGGTTGTCAGAAGCCCGAAAGTCTGACAACCAGTCTTACCAAGGGGTATCGTATTACCCAGTTACTGGGTTGTGGAGGTCAGATAGGCAGTCGCTCCATGTAAAATACTGGTATTCAGCTGCATCCGGTTAGACTGGAAGCCGACCCCAATATAGTTGGGAAAAGGCTAGGCAGATTGATTTGAGTGTTATGACACTGACGATTTGCCAGCGTGTTTCTAGTGAGTGATCTGTGAACGTTATCTCCGCGGGTGCGAAGCGAGATAATCGTGACGACGTGACATATATGTTTTTCACAATACTGTACATTCGCATCTCGCTCTCTCTTGTACACTCACATCAATCGCTCGCGTTACGCAAACGCGGCGAAAACGTTGCGCACACGTGGCGTGCTCGCTACGCACACGCAGCGAGCGCGTAGACCAATCGCCTGACTGATAACTCGTTCAAAAATCGCAAGTGTAATAAGACCCCTAAGTTTCGACAAGAAATTAAAACGTAGTTATCACAAACATTGAAATACTAACAATATATCAAAGAGTTAAAGACCTTACAGAAACTATTATTTTTAAGCCCCAAGATTACTATTAGTTCTATTAGCAATGAATCTTCGAACACTAAGTTATTAAATGGTTTCATTACACACGCAAAGCTAACTTTCATTAAAAGGAAAACATTTTTCTGTAGTTTAATAAAAACAAAGCCCAGACAATATTATTCTCGTATCACTAAACCGTACAAATTCGAACAATTTTCTGAAAACATCAGACACTATTTTGGGGAGCATCACAACAAGAATCCATTTGCTACATTTAATCCAGTTGTAATCTCGCGCGGTATAAAACGACCTGAAATAACAATTGGAGAAGTATTTATATTGCCCAAAAAAGAACTAGTGGAATTTTAAGCTTGGAATGAGGGAGATGTTGTAACTGGGTCCTAAACGGTACGCCATTAGGTCTATACGACCGACATCAGTCTTCAAACGTTCGGGAAATAGGGCGAGACGTGACTCGAAGTGTAGGCTTCTTCGTTCCAAGTCGGCGTGAACGAAGGAATTTGCGACGCCATCTATCCGTAACGCTAGATAAGTCTTTGGTAGTGGTATGATTTTTGGAAGGGTCACGGATTTAAATTGAATTATATAAAAAATATGTAGTTACTAGAATTTTCCCACGGCTTTGCCTACTTTGAGATTGTACCGGAATAAAAAGTATCCTATGTGTTAATCCAGGTTATAAATTATCTGTGTGCCAAATTTCATCCAAATCCGTTTAGCCATTTTTGCGTGATTGAGTAACAAAACATACAAACTTTCACATTTATAATATTATATTTACAGAACCTGGCCGACCGAGCTCTGCTCTGGTGAGTTCATACTAATCCATGTATAGTTCATACTAATTCCAGGCTGCCATGATAGTAGGTACTACCATCCACGCCAAATTCCATGCTGCCATGTCATTATTCTAAGGTAGCCACCTTGTTCAAAACTTTGGGTGACCGAGGTCTGACCGCGTGAAAATACGGAGTAAATGAATTTTCCCAGATATGAGACCTAGCTAGATCGATTTTAATAGTATAGGATATCGATCGATCTAGCTAGGTCTCATATCTGGAAAATATATATATATATATGTATATTAGTGGAATTGATGCCAATTAACGCTGTTTGAAGTATTTGTGAAGCAGCTCTGTTTCACACTTGAAGTTCTAACTTATATAGAGTTAGTTACCATCCAATATAAGCACAAAAACATGGTGTCTCCCAAACCTTGGCTAGGTAAATGCAAAAATCTTCTGAACATGATCGCTGTTATTCTTAGTTATGATGACTTTTCATTTCTACTGATGCATTAATATAGGTAAGTATTGGAGTAAATACCATAATATCTGCCGAACAATGCTCGTTTTTCTAATCTGAAAAGCAGCCCGTTAAGTAATCTAAAGAACAACATTTAATTAAAATAAAAAATAACGTCGAAAGCCTACTTTAATTACCGAAGATTCTAGATAACTGAGTAATACGAGCTTGAAATACACTCTAACGAATTGATGACAGACAAAAAAGATAAAATACAAAACAGTAAATTCTGTTCTTATAGATACAGATGTATCACCACGTAATAAAAGTCAGAAATTAATTTGTCCCGTGCTAACAAATACGTTTTAACGAATAAAGCTTAATTTGATTAATCTGTGGTAAGCACAATATAAATCTTGGGGCAACTGTACAGGTACTTACATGTGTGTAGAAAAGTGTAAAGGATGTTTGAGTCAAAAGTTTCGCATAATCGATCGAAAGTTTCACGAGTTAACTTACAAAAAAAAAACAGTGGGTACCTGGCATAGTGTGATTTATGTTTCATTTTTAAAAGCCTAAGGCACATCAAGGGATATTTTCTTAGCAAAGTTTGAATGTACTTCATTACTAAGCTGTCATGCTTGTCTAGCTCTTTAGAGACCGCAGAAAGATTTTTTTGGGTTCCGTGTCGAATGAAAAAACGGAACCTATAAAGGATCAGTCGTCTCTCTATCTGTCTCCGTCTGTCACAGCCAATTTGGTTCGAATTTAATTGACTGATTGAGTTGAATAACGTAAATAAATGAATTTTAAATATCGGAGTCACTTTTGGGAGGCAAACAAGAAAAATCATAAAAAAAAACACTTTGGTTACATCGCAAATGAAAGGGACTAGCAATTGAGACTCATTTTTTTAAAAATAATTTCAACATCGTTTTAAAATTATTTAAAAAAAAAATGACCATTCCCCCACCTTAGGTATATCAGAAACTACTGAGCCTAAAATTTTGTACAGAGAATAGTGTTATACTTAAAGATTACAGGAAAACTAATAAGAAGTTTATGACCTTAAAATAACATGGTAAAACTCTCGATATTGTGCGCACACACTTACATTTGTAGTTGGAACGTATGGGAGGACATATTTTTCAACTACTATGTTAAGTTTGTTCTTGGGATAAACTCATCTCAACTACGGAACTCTTCCTCATTAGGCCGGTTTTTATGCTTTGTAAAGTAAAAAGTTTCAAATTAAAACTCAAAGCATTTATTTCAAATAAACCAATTACATGCACTTTTGAATCGTTAAGGGGTCGGTCACTCAGAAAGATGAAGCTAGTTGCCCATTCAAAAACGTATATGTCTATGGAGAAGAATGGGCAAGAAACTCCAAAGACACTCTTTTAAATATAGAAATTACAAAATCCTGGGTACATTACTCTTGTTGATTCTATATGTGAGAACAATGTAAAAAAAAACATAAAAATCAAAAATGATTATAAAATATAAGATTAAAAATAAGCCCTGGCAGATAAGAGATGACCAGTCTCAACTGACGGCGCCCGTTCACGAACATGAAGCGTGGATCAGCACCATCCAGCTCAACCATTTTGTAGGGAACCGAATGATCCAACACACTCGCCACCATAAGCGAGACATTAAGTAAGCATGACATACTCTCAACTACTCATATGGACTTACATACATAATATTCTGTTGGATTACTTCAAAAGGATCAGAACTTCCCAATCTGACCTGAGCCTCGAATTGGCCTCAAAGATATTTCAACTATTTCGTTATTGACTGTACATTTTCAAGTTTACAACGTATTTAACTATGTAGTGGCTTAATACCAATCTCCGACCGAAACTAATAAGGTGAAGTCCTTTATTGTTCGCCATAAAACTAATTGATGTCCAACAACCTTAGTTAGAATTGGTATGCCAGTTTTATGGGTTCTCACCCGCCTTAGATTGTCAGATTCAATTTATTAGTTGAGGTTTATCTAAGTATATCGTATCAAGTAACAAGTATAATAAATAATTATAAAAAATTATAAAAATTATCTTAGAAAGAAAGGAGTTGCGACATCGAGAAAATCCTAGGAAAATTTAGAATAAAGACATATTTTCCTAAATTAAAAAATAACTGTAAATAATCCTAACTGACCTAACGAATATTCTAAACTAGCTGTTGCTGTGACTCAAACTCAAAGCATTTATTTCAATTAAAACATTTACTTTTGAATTGTCAAGAATTCAGTCAGTCAGAAATATGAAGCTAGTTCCCAATCCAAAGCGTAGTAGGTACCTATGGAGAAGAACGGGCCAGAAACTCCATGGATACTCTTTTAAATAAAAAAATTGATACAAAATATTGTTTACATCATTCATTTTTAAATTATGCACGTGAGAACAATGTAGAAAGACGTGCACGTTCGTAAAAGCGTCCGTAATAAAAAAAATAAAAATAAAGAACCATTCAAAAACTTAACATAAGCCATGGCAGCTAAGAGATGACCAGTCCCAACTGATGGCGCCCGTTCACGAACATGACGCATGGATCAGCAACATTCAGCTCAACCATTTTGAAGGGAGCTAAATGATCCAACTCGATCCAAGGAGATCGATCGATCAATCGATCGAATCCAAGGAGCTAAATATCAAAATACTGACTTCATATGCAATCCTGGATTCAAAATGCCTTTGTCCTTCTCCAGGTCATGGTCTACCCATGTGCCAAATTTTATCCAAATCCGTTTGGCCGTTTTAGCGTGAACAAACAAACAAACTCATTTTCGCATTTATTTAAGCTAGGATGCGAAAGTGCGTTTTTTTGTACGTTTTTTTTTTTATATTTGCCACATCGGTAGACCAAACTGGAGAAGGACATAGGCTATTATATACCCTGGATCGCAGACAAAGTCGCAGCCAACAGCTAGTAGGTAATAACACGAAAAGAAGCGTAGGGAGGGAACGGTAGGAGGGGTTCACATCGGCGTCGAGTCGACGATGAAGTACTTGGGACTCGTCCTCGAAAGTCGGTGGAACTTCGTGGAGCATTTCCGACGTTTGGCTCCCAGACTGGACCGGGCCGGGGCTGCCTTGAAGCGGCTCCTGCCCAATCTAGGGGGTCCAAACGCCTCCTGCCGGAGGCTATACGCGGGGATCGTGCGGTCCATGGCCCTGTACGGGGCACCGGTGTGGGCGCATTCGTTGAGGCGGCGGCCTGCCCGCCGGTTGAACGCGTCCCAGAGGGTCATGGCCACCCGGCTGGTCCGGGGATACCGCACGGTCTCCGGTGAGGCGGCGAGCCTCCTTGCCGGATTGCCGCCATGGGATCTGGAGGCAAAAGTCCTCGCGCATATTTGGGAGTGGCGCGAGGAGGTGAAACGCCGGGGCTTGACTCCGATGCCGCGAGAAATCGCGGCACAGCGGACAGAGCTCCGACGGGATCTCATGGCAGCATGGAGAGTGCGATTGTCGCAACCCAGTGCTGGGCACGCCACTATTGCGGCGATAAGTCCCCTCTTTGAGGAGTGGCTGGAGAGGCGCCACGGCGTCCTCACCTTCCGCCTGACGCAGGTCCTCACCGGACACGGCTGTTTCGGGAGGTACCTGTTTCGGATAAGGCGGGAGGAAACGCCCGGGTGTCATCACTGCGTGGATCGCCCGGAGGACACGGTGGAGCATACGGTGGAGGTATGCCCGGCTTGGGCAGAGCACCGCCGTGTCCTCGTAGAGGCGATCGGTGGCGGGGATCTCTCGCGTCCGGCCCTGGTTCAGGCCATGGTACGGAGCGAGAGGGCATGGGAGGCCGTCACCTCCTTCTGCGAAGCAGTAATGCTCGCGAAGGAGGAGGCGGAGCGCGTGAGGGAAAGGCAAATTTCGCGCCCTCACGCCCCTAGCCGCCGCAGGAGGAGACGCCCCGGGCGTCGGGAATCGATCGCGGATTCCCGGCCACCGTAGGCGCGGGCTTGCGGACGGTGAGCAATGGGTAGCTCGCCGTCCGGTAAGGACCAAGCCCGGGTCGACGGCGCGTTGTGTTCCACGCGCGCCTCAAAGAGATGTCAGCGAGTGAAGGGGTCCGATGAGACCATTGCCTGCCGGGGTTGCGGGAAAGTCCGAAAGGGATACCGTGGCCCCCTGGCATTGCACAGGCAAGAGAAGGAACACGGGTGGGTTTTAGTCAGTAAGAGTCTGACACGCCCTCCCGCTCCACCCAGAGCGGGAGGAGTCATTTGATGATTTCCCACCCAAAAAAAAAAAAAAAAGGGAGGGAAGAATTTTGTCCAACTGTAGTAAAAAATATAGCATTATTTTCCATGACAAGCTAAGAAAAGACGTTAAAATCGGGTTACAATATTTTTCCACCCAGTTAAGTTCTATTGCGAATCTAAAATGAGTTTCCTTATTGTTACATAAGGGAGGTATTTAATTCTAAAGCTTCGCATATAAATATCCCATATATAACACTGTTTTTTTTTTTTATAACGTCACCATTTTTTGCCGCCCACTTTATGTTTGGACAGCTCAATCAAGCATTCCTTGAAAAATTATAAAATTGAAACTTATAAACCCTCATTGGCCGACATCAAATTGATTATAGCTAACAGCGTACCCTCATTAGACGTGGACCGTAGCTTTTTTTGACAGACTCATTAAAGCTCCACCTATTTGCCAGTTTTTTTTTTCTTTTTATATAAAGCTAAAAAATCTCTCCTCGAGCCTTCCGCCGTAGAATGAGAAATATATTTCGTTTCTGCATAATTAGTTTAAACTTGGTCCGCGGGTCACTCAACTGAATTATGTTCGTTTGTTTGTTTGTATTACGAGGACCAAGTTTGATTGTTTGTTCAGGACGCTGTTTTATTTTTCTGCAGTGTCTTTATTTTGAACATTGTTTGAAGTTTCTGGATTGGAGTTTACTGTTTATTTTAGGCTGGTCTTCTTCTTTTTATGAAATTAAGTGTAGGTACCTAAAAGAATAGGGTATTACACCCATTTTTGAAAAGTGTCTCAATTAGATTCTATAAAATTCAGTTTGTTTATGAACTAAAACTAACGTTTTCCGACTGCTTTTTGCCTAAGCTATCTCAATAATTTATTTTTAGTTTTTTTTCTCATATAGAGTAAAACACCTTATTTACAATGGTCATGATGGTACATGAAATAATCTGAAACGCTGCAATTAATTCGAATAATCGGAGCATTCATTAAGAGTGTAAGCTATTTAACATATGATTATCTTGTTATGTAGATTTACTAAAGTCACTGAGACTAGATACATCTCTAAATGACGTCTTGCATTGTTCTCTTAAGTTTGCAGAGGAGGATGATGCTTGTTCCTTTTTCAAATCGACGCACGGAGTTACTGACATTTGAACCTTTTGTCCAGTATTCGTTTTTCTCATTTGCAGAGGAGGATGATTCTTGTTCCATTTTCGAATCCACAGATTTAGTGACAGTAGTAATATCCTCTTTTTTTGGGCAATATTATTTTATTTGTGGCCAGCTCTTCCACCGTCTCGATCATTATACCGAAATAATTGGTATCACATCCAAATCGAGATGCGTAGTACGTAACTCGACTAGTTGAGTTTGGAGGCAAGTCATTGTTAGAGCGAACAAAGAGTGCGGCTGGAACGTCGGGCATCTGCCTTCTGTATCGCTGGCTTATTGTGAAATAGACAACTGTTGGGCGGCCAGTAAGGCAGCGAGTTCGACTATTATTCTCGTCTGGTCTGCATAAACTACAGGATCTGATAACGGTGTCCTATCGAGAAACGGTGTAAACCGAGGCTGAGGCTTTACCTTACTGTCAAGTAGTAGGATACATCTTACTAGAAAATACAACGCTTCTAACATCTAAACTAAGGGGATGTGTAGAACGGGAGATCTATCTCCCTAAGTTCCAAGTTCCCCAAAGGTTTTATTATAAACTAAAAGTTGTACGACTGTCTTGAATGAAATCCTGAACGGTACAGTCGCCGAATCAATGCTTACGTACGTATTGTTTAAAGTTACTTGAGAAAACCAATGGGGTAAAAAAACGTAATCTTTTAATTGCAATTTACGCATAATTCATTAACATTACAAACTGTAATTGTCAAAGATAGTTGCAATGTGTTTCACATGCTGTGATTGTTATCATATCGAGAAGTACTCACCCAGATTTTCCTAGTTGTGTTTTAAGCCCAATTCCCGATGTCAATTATTAGCCCATGTTATAGGTACAGCCTATTGCCACCACCCAGGCTAAATTCTGACTACGGGCTGCTACTGAATAACTCCTAATGGAAAAACTCAATTAGGTACACATTCCCCAACCTGCGTATCAAACCCATGCTTACCACATAACATAACATCACGCCTTGTTTCCCCGAAGGGTTGGGCAGAGGTGTACCTGTAGTAGGTTCACCCACATTTCGCCAGTTATGTTTAAGTCCCATGTAATAGGGGGCGAGCCTATTGCCATCAACTGGGCACAAATCCAGACTCCGGGCTGCTACTGAGAAATTCCAGATAGAAAAACCCAATAACACTTTGCCCGACCCGGGAATCGAACCCAAGACCTCATGCTCTGCAGTAGCGCTTGCGACCACTAGCCCAAAGAGGCAGTCATGCTTACCATTCGCCCTTGAAACCACTAGACTAACGAGAAAATCATGTTATCTCTTTTTATAAAAAAGTGGTATTTAAAGTTTAGAACAGCATGTCGATTCCCGTAACCACTTCACCGTGAAAACATGTGAAGTGAGCGTGGAGTGAGCTGTCAGTGTCATCTCACCCTGTTGGAATGACAACTCACTTCACCTAAGTTTTCACGGTGAGGTGGTTACAGAATAGCACTGCTTATTTAAGCTTATTGGTGATCTTCTTCAGAAAGGTTAGGTGCGTAGTACTCGCAAACAGCGTGCGTGTATGACCAGATGTATAAAGAAGTATGCATGGGCATTCTGTAGTTTCTGCCTACCCCATGGGAAGATAGATATGGATCTATAGATATTATGTGTGTGTATGTATGTAACTTTTATCAGCTGTTGCCAATCAAATATCAAAACCAGCAGATTTCATGGCCAAACCGAGGATTACGGTAAATATCAGAGCGCCATCTTCTTATTCATATCTGAATGGCAAATATCGAGAAAACCAGTAATCTTTGAGAGAAATAAATATATTTATCCTCCAATTACGTGACTGTCTAGCTCAAAGAATTCAGTTCTACGTTATTCAAATGCTGAGTGTTATAAGTGCCTAACATAAGGCGCGTACCCGAGCAAAACGACGCGCCATCCGTTTTTTCTTGTGCAGTTTTTTGGAGCTTTCTACTTGTTATTTAAAAAAAATATCAACTAATAAAAAATACATTAAATATCTACCTAATCTTGACTCCATAGTGGTAGATACGATTTTTTTTTAAAAGAGTACATGTTTATTTAATTTTCTTACAAAAAACCACAGAAATGAGAAATAATGATTGTTATCTATATGGATATCTCCTTGTGAAGCCTTTCGCCTTTTTTTTTGCGACTAAAACTAATGGAAAGATATTTTAATCATGAACATTTAGCGCGATTGAATTTTTTCAAAACCTCTTTTTTTTTTTTTTCTAAAATCTGTGCGTATTCACTACTGTAACTCATTCGCATGGTGCTGTGCGGCAAAGAGAGAACGAATGTTCAAGGTTATTTGCTCAGAGAACCGCCTTAATAGATCGTAAAAAAAAACAGCTGTTTCATAGAAAAGTTCAATAGCTACGCGGTCAAAATGTATGGAACAGCTGATTTTTTTAAAATAACTGACGAAAGATTTCAACGGAGGGAGTTTCAGAATCACGTACTGATTCCATGGTATCAGTTTTCGCGTCTAAGTCCCTTCCACCCTGTATAATTGGTGTTGTACCGTTTTAATTTATATTAGAAATGCGAAAGTGAGTTTGTTTGTTTGTTTGTCACGCTTTCACGCTAAAACGGCTAAACAGATTTTGCAAATAAATGAATCTTTATCTTTATCTTATCAGATTTGGGGTTAATTTGGCACATGGGTAGACCATGGCCTAGGTTAGGATATAGGATACTTTTTATCACGATATTCAGAGTTGTATCGATCTATTTCGTCTCATTATGTAATTATTACGTCTCAAATAAAGGCAGTGAGTGGTCGCCCAGGGATAACGGGCCGCAACTTACGGCTTGTAGATCATAGGTTCAAATCCAAGCAGGGGCTTTACTTTGTGTAAATTATTTCATCACCACTGCTTTCAAAACGGTGAAGGAAAACATCGTGAAGAAACCGAGAAAATGTCCTTGACCACAAAAATCGAAGACATGTGACATCTACCTACCCGCACTGGGCCCGCGTCGTAGATTACGGCCCATTCCCTCTCACCAAGTGGAACTTTGTAGGCTCATTATGCAGTAATGCTAAGTCATTTATGGATTAAATTTTATTGTATGCGTATGGCAACTTTCATTGTGTAAATGGGGCTTAAGTTGCATTACCTGGCAACATTAATCAATTATGCTAATTTATAATATGGTAGTAAGACTATTACACTAGTTACTACGCCTACTATACTATATCTATTCGATGGTGCGTCACTCTTGATTTCTGGACATGCGGTCGGCTTTGTGCCCGAAGACAGCTCATGTCAGAATATGATTGATGATGAGCAAACGATTGATCCGATGATGAATATAATTGCATTGCTTTAATAATAAGTAGCCTGTAGAGTCAATAGGCGGGTGACCGGCGGGGTAATTGCGTAATACACTCAAAATTACAATTGATCACATTCATTGCATTATTTATGTTGTAGAGATGACCTATTTGAAAGTGTGTTATGCAATTAGGGTGCGGAAGTCTTTGACAGTTGTAATGGAAATAGAAACTGACTTCTGCCACGTCAAATATCCTTCATAATTATTCACCTGTCACCCATTTTTTTTTTAAATTAGTTCCTCATTCTGTGTAAAAATTAATGGGAATTGTTCAATAAAACCAAAAAAGTAATTTATTCGTCAAAATTTATTTTGTCGCCTTCAAATTAGGCCCTTTTGCTTGCAATACAGCTACGCTAGCGCTTCACCCAGTACTCCATACATTTTTGGTAAGCTGTCTTCAACTCATTCAGCGAATTTTCTTTTAAAGCTTCTATTGACTCGAAACGTCTTCCTCGAAGAAGTAATTTTAACCTCGAGAACAGGAAAAAGTCAGACGGAGCCATATCAGGTGAGTAGTGAGGTGACTGGTCGTCTTGCTGAGCATGGTTTGGTTATTGTTATTAGTAATTAACTGTTTATTTATTTTACCTTGTGGTAAAACCTGGAGTTTATCATTTATAAATTCCAGTTACAGCTATATAATATCTACATATAGCTATAGCGTATATGTAAGCGGGCACGCCCTTTATGACTGACTGGAGGCTTTTATTTAGATATTGTTTACGTTTAGTCTTTATTTTTTAATTTCTGCTTGAGTACAGTTCTCGATATTTTTGTTTGGTATTATTTAAATTATGTTTAGTGTTGCGTACTGTAAATAATTTTGCATAAGTACTATTACATAGAATCACTTTTTTTTCCTAATTGAACAGACAGGTGTGCTGCTGGGGAGTTTGTTGCGCCACTTTTTCTTCCCAGCGAAAGTACTAGGAAGTGGTGAAGGGTGGGCGTTTTGTGGGACTGTCTTATGTAACTTTGACGTTCGAAAAGTGCTGATTCTCAGCCTAGTTTGAATAAATGACTTTTGAATTTTGAAGTACGGCGCTTGGCCGATGACATTCGCTGAGTTTATGGCTAAGAAATCTTGCACAATGATGGCTTTGTGCGATGGTGCAAAATCTATGAATTGTCGTTCCACAAATCTAGGCCGTTTTCAGCGGATATTCTCTCGCAAACGCCTCATGACGCCTAAATATTACTCTATAATCACCGTTTGTCAAACACGGAAAAATAAAATAAAAAATATTTATTTAGCATAATATACATTGCGTTCATATTTTCACCTACTTTTAGTAACTATATTAAGATATGTTTATTATTTTTATCATAAAATACGTGATTTAAATAAAACCGTAACTTACCGATAAATATTTTACGGCAGAGAATTACAAGCCAGCCATAGACAAACTAGACAGCGTGAAGTCGGTCAGAATTACGGATGTCACAATACGAAATTTAACCAGCCAGTGCCTGGAACTTGCCTGATTTTTTTAAAGTTCGTAATAGGCTCCTTAAATGGTTTGAAAATAGTATTATTATCTTAATCATGCTTTCAATCCGGAAATTGACATATTCGGTTCAAATATAAAATCAGAAACTTTTGTTACCTACTAAAGAAACTCAATCAATCTGCCTAGCTATTCCCAAATATGTTGGGTTTGGTTTCCAGTCTAACCGGATGTAGCTGAATACCAGTATTTTTCATGGAGCGACTCACACAGGGATCTGACCTCCACAACTCAGTTTCTGGGTAACATTGGTACTGGGTAGACTGGTTGTCAGACTGTCGGGCATCCGAAAACCCGTAACGACTGTCAAAGATCCAAGAATAACAGCCGGGACCAACGGCTTAACGTGCTTTCCGTGGCACGGAGGGGTCTTGGTATATTAAGATGGTCAACCATCCACGGAATGACTGCAGCAAGCGTAGGTTCACCTGATCGATCGACCAGTGCGGCTGTTATTACTTAGCCACGAGCTTGCATTAAAGCAACTAAACTGAATAATATTGTTGGTAATATCATCATCATAACTACCTATCTTCTGAGCGTGTCGAACGTAATTTAAATAGATTCAACCCAGAATTTGGCTACGAGTGTGTGTACCTTCAGTTACAGGAACTAATGGACGCTCCATTAGTTCCTGTAACGTACAGGCATAGCGCGCAGAACTAACGGCCGATGGGGCAGAAAGGTTCTGGAATGGAGGCCACGCACCAGCAAGCGCAGCGTAGGACGTCCACCCACAAGGTGGACAGACGACCTAATAAAGGTCGCAGGAAGCTGCTGGATGCAGGTCGCTTCCAACCGGCCAAATTGGAAATCATTGGGGGAGGCCTATGTTCAGCAGTGGACGTCCTATGGCTGAAATGATGATAATGATGATGATGACAGGCACAGAAAAAGCACCACATTTCACTCTAGGGCGGAATCATCTTTGAATCTCCTTGGTTTCCTTGCTTCAGCCTACCTGGGTCGGAAGTCTATTTAAAGACTGCCAGGTAAGTCAAGTCTCACTGTCATGCATAATCAGCATTATTTGCGGTACATATGACGCAAGCACAGGAACAAACACTAAAAAACAATTTGGGGGAAAATGTGCGTCACATCCACGCAAAACGGCCATCACTCAGCATAATGCTGGGACCCTATGCGAGACAGAGCCCAGCGCCGGTTTTCAGTGACAGCCGGCGTTGACGTGAGGATGTCAAACCCAGCTGTGTATTGTAACCATGGAGTTTCTTGCCGGATCTTCTCCATAGGAAACTACTAATTGGAACCGTGCACCTAAGTTCTGACGTTTCAGAAGTGCCCATGTAGGTTTATGTGAAATAAAATATTTTGAATTTTGTTTTTGATGTGAAAACTTCTTCAGCGGCGTTGTGCTTTTTTTTTGTGATGCGTAGAAAATGTTAAACTCGCGTCAGGACACGTGACCTGATCGAAAATTCGTAAGAGGCTCCAGTAGACCGGTGCAAAATTATTCCCTAACCATTTCAAAATATCAAAAATGCACAACGTTATTATTCAAGTTTTCACTTCTGCCGGCACTCCCGGAGTGCAACCCGTTTGTTTTTTTTTTTTTCTGTGTTCTACACCGCGGGCGCAGTACGGGCTGGTAGATGTCACATGTGTGCGAATTTTTGGTTCTAGGACATGCCGGTTTTATCACGATGTTTTTGTTCACCGTTCTGAGAGCAGTGGTGATGAAATTATTAACTCAAAGAAAAGCGCCTGCCAGGGTTCGAACCCACGACCTACAACTCGTAAGTTCGCTACCACTGGACCACCACTAGTCACTCAATCTGCCTAACCTATTCCCAACTATATTGGGGTCGGCTTCCAGTCTAAGCGTATGCAGCTGAATACCAGTATTTTACATGGAGCGATTGCCTATTTGACCTCCACAACCCAGTAACTAGGTAATACGATACCCCTTGGTAAGCTTTCGGGGTTCTCACGACCCGTAACGACTGTCAAAAATCCTCGAATGACAGCCGGGACCAACGGCTTAGCGGTCATCCGAGGCACGGGGGAGTCTCGGTACCTTTGTAAAGATGGTCACAAGCGTTGCTTAACCTGGCGGGTCAGCCCTTGCGGCATGACGGAGGTATTAATTAGCCACGAGCCCCTCACCACCACTACTCACTGTCATAACTATAGTAAATTACGACCCACTTGACCCATTTTTTCCAATAATTAACATTACTTGGATACTAAATTACTTCTAACGCTCTTTACGGACATTTACTTTCATTACTCAAGCCTACTATATCGTAAGTACGTACCAAGCTAGGTAGGTACATATTATATAAGAACTGAATTGTAACAAAATCTATTATACTTTGTACTACATAAACCCAAGTTCCTGATGAGAAAACGGCCTTGGCTTGCCATTGAAAGGTATATAATGTACTTCGTCAGTATATAGTATGTACTAGGGTTAGTGAATACACGAGTTGTGTAGCTGTAGGTAGGAAGGCTTGCCAGATTAACTGAAAGGTCGAAGGTTAATCAAAAGTTTCAGACCTTAATGTAGCCTGGGTTTCTATCTATTCTGAGCTTATTTTTGACGAATAAAATTGGATATCGTAGCCCCTATGGCAGTAATTTAAATGTTGTAATTGGTAGTTTCGATAGTTGGAATAATGCTTTATATTATGAAATTGCTGCGCCCCGCGGTTTCACTCACATAAGTCACGATCCCGTGGGAATATCGAGATAAAAAGTATTTAAGTTCTAATCCAGGTCCTGGCCTACCCCTGTGCCAAATTTCATCCAGAACCGTTCAGCCGCTTTAGCTTGAAAGCGTATCAAACAAACCTACAAAAAATTAAATCGTTTTTATAATATATATTAGTTTAGAAAAGAAAGACAAGAATTCATCATCCATACGGATAAATAGTGGATGGATATACCTACAGTCAGCAGTGACAAAGTCAAATATGACCATTGAATATAATAGACTAATCTTCAATGTGTCTTTGTTGTTTTTTTTATCTTAATTATATGTTTTGTGTGTCAAATTTTTGCCATACAAACCCGAATTTTATAAAAAAGAATTTCAAACTGATACGAAAACAAAAACCCTTATACGCCCACAATAAACAATGATAGGATTACTACACCGCACAGCGGTAATAACCAAAATTTTGTGACCCAGAAACCGCAGCGGAACCAAAATACTCATTGAGGGGGAAAAAATTAAGGGTCCCCCAATTAACAATAATGAATTGGAGCTTTAAAGTATTAGGCTTTCGACCTATTTGTCGTCTCGTCGCCGCCTTGTCCCAGGTTCGAATCCGCTGACATTTTGAAAGATGGCCCCACTAATATTTACAAGGCTTAATTTGTTTGAGAGCCTCTCCCCTTTGCGAATTTATTGCTGAAATTTGCCACTTACTTTACGGTTTTTTGTTGTCATATTTTACATTAATATCTTATTGTTCAATTGCCGGTTCTTACCTGGAACAAAGAGAAAAAATGTTTCATTAGAAAACGTATTTTACAGGGTATAAAGCCTTACTAGTAAAAAAATTACCAAAATATTTTTCAAAGTTGCACATTTAATTTAATTTAAATCATGCGTGGGTTCTACTAGGTGCTTTTATTACACAAAATTCATTATTTTCTAGTACTTTTTATAATATTTTTCCTATCCTAGCCAAATTTAATTTATCCTTTGATTTATTTCCAGTTGATAATGCAACCAGTACCTACCTAATGTTTAAGACTTGGTATCCCTGTTTACTTGAAAGTTACTATCCTCGGATCAGATTTCGAAATCGCTCCACGTTTATATCGAAGTGTTAAGTTATGTAGGCGTTACAAACAACTTCACTCACTAATAAATTCACTGACCTATCACAATCGCCTGTCATGAATATTATTCCTTCACCCTACCCATCCGAGTCACCGACGTAATAAATATGTAACGCACGCGTAAACGTTACTGATACGGAGTAAACGGCAAGCTAGTGTGACGGTAACCCGGTCGTGTGACAGGTCAAGGTATGAACGGGTTCGATGGACTCGCAGTGATAGTGGCAATGCACTTCGGGTACAGATAGCAAATAAATAATCCGTATTATCTGCCTATTATTTAACAGTAATATTTGGATATTTATGTATTCCTTAAATATTTAAAAAGTGTATGCGGTTGGTACTTAGAGCTTTATTTAAAATTTTAAACTCCTTATTCTTGCCTTCAACCACAATTTTTTTATCAGCTATGAGATATTGTAGATTAATAAAAAAAAGAAAGAAAATACGTTTATTTGCGGTACATATGACGCAAGCAAAGGAACAAACACTAATATACAAATTTGGGGGAAAATATGCGTCACATCCACGCAATTTTTTTTTATTAAAAAGCCTTTATTTTGCCATTTTTTTTAACTTATAGGTAAAAACCTGCAACATTATTACTTACCATTTAAATTCTACATCCAAGCTCAAAACCTATTTCACATAAGAGCGTTTATATTCTGAAAGTGAGCAACGTCGCAAATAGATGTCAAATATTTCGCTGTTTTGATTAATTTGGCAATATTACTGTATGGAAATATGAAATGTGGCTAACAAGCGAACTGGAACATTAATAATGAATTGCAGTTAATTACTAATAACAACAAGGAAAACCATGGTCAGCAAGACGACCAGTCACCACAAGCAGCACTCGTTCACGAGCATAACGCAAAAATCAGTCATTACTCCTCTCGCCATATTTAAGGGGAGGAGGCAACCCGACCCTCGACGCTACCGCAAGCAGTGACATCTAAGGGAGCACTTGCTGAGCACGACGAACTTGCTGCCGGTTGCTCTGGCAGGAATAATTATGATCAATTTTAGAGGTCACTAGCTGACCATATAATACAATACAACTCATAACAAAAAACAACAGTGTAATGAGTAGATTAAGTCAATAATAAATGAAAACATACAGTCAAATAAAATACACTAAAGAATTAAATAGTATGGAGTTAGTCCCAAGCCTTTTTGTCGTCTAAGTAATCTTTAACTTTATAGAAACTTTTTTGACATAGTTTGTGTTTAATAAATGATTAAAATATATTGAGGCTCAGTTCTTTAACATGGCTTGGGAGTTTGTTGTAAAAACGTATACGTTGGCACTTAAATGAATTACTAATTTTTTGGAGCCTAGTCCTGGTCACAATAAGTAAACCTTTGTTTCTAGTGTTTATGCTATGAATGTCGCTGTATTTAGAATATAGATTAATATTCTTTTTTACATAAATTAGGTTCTCAAATACATACTGAGATGCGACTGTCATTATGTTTATTTCCTTAAATTTATCCCTCAGTGAATGTCTACAACTTGGTTTAAAAATTGCTCGAATGGCTGGTTTCTGCAGCACAAATATAGCCTGAATGTCGGTTGCGTTTCCCCACAACAAAATACCGTACGACATTACACTATGGAAATAACTAAAATATACTAATCGAGCTGATTCCTGTTTAACGTTAGGTGTCAGAAATCTAATACATTTAGTCTTTTTATCGTTCAAAAGTAAATTATTAACACTAAACCAGTGCACTATTTTAGAGAAAGCATTATTTACATCGTCGGTAACTGTCTGTTGTCGCTTATGCTTAAATATAAGTGAAGTGTCATCTGCAAATAACACTATTTCATGACTGTTCTTTATAAGGCAAGTATATACGGGAAATAAAAAAGGACCAAGAATTGAACCCTGAGGAACTCCCATAGTTACAAAAGAACCTGGGGATCGCTTGCCGTTAACGTCCACTCTTTGGATCCAATTATCCAAATAAGAAATAAGAAGATCCAAGGCAGTGTTTCTAACACCATAGTGATGCAATTTCCTGACCAATGTATCATGAGAAACACAATCGAAAGCCTTAGATAAGTCATAAAAAATATCAAGGGCATCATGTGATTTCTCCCAGGCCTCAAAAATATGTGTAATAAGCTCAACACCAGTAAGTTTTTTTTAAGCTTAACACCAGTGTCGGAAGTCGAGTGACCCCTTGTGAAACCGAATTGTTTACTGTTTAATAATTTATGTTTATGATATTATTAATGTCTTTTCAATTTGATCTAGCATAAATTTTTCAAATATTTTACTAAAGGTGGAAAGCACAGAAATTGGTCTAAAATTCGTGGGGTATGATGTGCTGCTCGATTTAAACAAAGGTATTATTTTACTAGTCTTCATTAAGTCAAGTTTTATTTTCACTATTTTTAATTTTGGAGCTTAAATATAGACAATTAGCTTTGCTACAAACTTATTAAATAATTTGGAATAGTTCATAACATATTTTACTTTTATTATAATATCTTTCTTCGTACAGTTCAAAGAGTTTGATTCTACTCTTAAATATCTCTTTAGTTGCCCATTCACTGAAAGTTGCAGAACCATTAACTGAGATATGCTTTGGTATAAATGTTGAGTTAAATTCTGTACAATAATAGGATTATCACAATAAGGTAAATAGGGTAATTTACTATTAAGTTTGTTTTTAAATTTCTCCAAGCGACCTGCTGTTTTTGGCACTATAGTGATATGTTTATCACTTAGCTACTTTTTTGTCTTATTTAAACTTTTAAATACTTTTTTTTACATCTAAAACCAAATATTTGGTGTTACGATATTCATTATTGCATTTCATAATCAATATTTTAGTTCACTGATTAGCCATATTTTCTATTTTCATATAGTAGGTATTATTTCCAAATCTTCAAAACATGTAAATATTTGACATCAATTTGCGACGTTGCCAACTTTTAGGATAATCTTAAACTTACATTCTACAATAGAAAATTTAAATGATTAAAACTACTTAACTACCATAACCACCACCCTCACCACCTCCACCTTCCTCCTGATCATCACTCACCATCAGGTGAGGTGAAGGCCAAGAGCTTCACCGTTGTGGTAAAAAAAACTTTAGCACTAAACTATTTTTGCGGACGCTACAATAATCGGCACACACTGTG
The DNA here is from genome assembly GCA_963853775.1 of Xanthia togata. Taxonomy (NCBI): domain Eukaryota; kingdom Metazoa; phylum Arthropoda; class Insecta; order Lepidoptera; family Noctuidae; genus Xanthia; species Xanthia togata. The sequence continues at coordinate 22,338,695 of OY970794.1, read as the reverse complement.
CGATACTCCGCTGTTAATACTACGATATAGGGCCCATCCACACGATTGATATTTGCACGAATCACTATTTATTTTGGTCGTTGGTCAAAAGTTATTATGTACAGCCAATTTAGTTAGGTACTGTGTAGTGTTCAGTAATAAAAATGCGAATAATGCGGTTTATTGGTTTATAATTATTTTTTTGTGAATAAAATATTAATAATAAAAATTACTGGAAAGCGGATATTGTAAACTAATAATTAAATACATACTTAGACATACTGGTGACCAAGTCCAAAAACAAAGAAAAAAAATCTTCTATTATATCTACCTGTCCAAACATCGATCCTGTATAACTAACTGTTACTAAAATGGTCGGTGTGACGTCATAAACTTATTGGTCTTCCCCATTAAGAAAATGTGGACACAGCTTTCCTTTATCGCAGCTCCAAGTACAAAGTGCAAAGTAAACACAAACAAAAACTAAATTACACAAAAGTTATTATGACAGCTATATATTCAAGCCATAAAAATTTCAAGCCAGACGTAAAACATTACACAAAGAGCTATATTTCAAAACTTAACAAGGACTTCATTGCGAAAGAAGACTAAAGGAAATCGGGTGTCTTTTCCCCACCTTAGCAGCTATTCTAATCCCTGGAGGAATCCCCCATTTCACCCATTTGCAGGAAACCCGCACTTGCAGGATACTTGCAGGAATACGTGATGTCTGCACCTTGCATTTTATTATTACTGGCCACCCCTAACGCTGGGGGAGTGGTAAGTGCCTAGTAATTGTGTAGGATAACTTAGATTGGGTTTTTAATTCGAAGAACTTATAGGGTGTGGTAACTTAGTGTACTTGGTGCAAGAAATTCATAAGTTGTACTCGGGTGTGGGAAATGTTAATGTGATTATGAATTTTATTTTTTAAGATCGTTCATTCAAATTCAAATCAAAGTAGGTATGTACTATTTTATTTTCAGCCAAGCACTAGGTCGTTGTTATGGATAGGTAAGTATGTATGCTATTTTTTAAAAGTTATTTAGGTATTTACTCATAAAAATTTACATATTGTCAATTATTTTCTATTTGCAGTATTACGATTAAATATTTTTATTTAGTATAGAGTAAATGTTAAATAATAATTATAAAATACAACGTGCTTGGCTGAAAATAAATAACAATTTGATTTAAATTTAATAAAATATTCACGAAAAACCTCTAATAATGCGACGATGACAGCTCGCGCGAGATGAACGCTCTAAGGAGATGGTGGTAGATGTATAATGTATGTAGATTTAGATTAGTAAAAAGAGATGTTTTAACGTTTTCGCACATTATTATTAATTTATTATTCTTACTAATCATAACAAGTACACTAAATGTAATAATCCATTACATTTAGTGAACAATTTTTATTGTTTTTTTTTTACTTTTCGCTTAATAGAGATTCGATATTCTTTTCGATCTACCATAGATAGGAATTTGAAATTGAAAAGATACCTACTTCCTACCTATACCCCTAGGTACCTACATCTAACGTTACTAAGCCTACTAAAATATTAAAATAAATAGCAGCTTCCTTCATGATTCGAGTAGCTTTATTAAATTCTTCATAGAATTCTAGAATTTATTGCTTGAATACCAGAATCGTTTCGCTAGAATTTATCCTGGGTATAAGTGCACTTGCACTCTGGTAAAAATATTAAACTTTCCTTTAGAAAAGGAATTATATGTCTCATCTTTGCTAAACGCGAAGGTTGGGTTTATAAATCTTTATACAAATCTTAGGAAAACTTTCATATTCTACTTATTTTGAAATGTTTGTATGGTCTGAGATACTTAGGTAGGACTAGGTTCTGTCAAATAATAATAAAATTAACTAAAATGAGCAAATTAGTATGTTATAACCTAAAACAAATAAGCATGGTCTTTTATAAATCTTTTTGAACAAAAAATAAACAACTGACTTCCAAAAAAACACTGCAAAGTAAAAAGTTTTTTACTTTGTAGTGTTTTTACCACTCCTTGCTATGTAAAGAACTGCCGAAGCAAAGTTAATACAATTAATTAATTAATTTAATTATTTAACAGTTTATGTTTATGTACACACATATAAAAAGACAAGAAAAAAAAAAGGAACAGAAAAATACGAACAAATGTGATGCTTATTTCTAAAGAAATCTGCACCACCTGGTTTATATGGGACAACCGCGTAAGCTTCCTCTACCAAATGAACGTTTTTATCAATATTGGTCTACAACTGACGACAATATCGATGAACATTATACCTATTACAAAAACATACACACAGACGAACATATAAATTTCGGTTGCACATTTGAAGTTGGTTAAAAATAAAAGAGGCTATCTTGTTACATTTCAAAATATACATATTTATTTGTATATATATGTATATTTATTTCTTTCAAATAAGTGTGATTAAAATGCAATTTCTACCATTTGTAATCCCAAATCTGTATTCGATTTCATCTGCAAGCTTTACAAAATACCCTTAAATATAATAATATTTATTTCGATCAGAAAATAAATAAATCTCCAGACTAGCAACCCATTTCATCTTATAAATACATCAGTCAACGGCTAAACAATCTCCTTGGATCGTAGGCCTCATTGTGAGAAACAACTTTATTTTGCACTGACGTGTACAAGATTCGCTCGCTGTCCCGAATTTATGGGCTCATTGCTACACCCGCCTCTTTATACCACTTTTCATGGGTTGAAAAACAAAATATCTCTAATACTGTATTAATTTAAAATGCCATAAAAGATGAAGTTATGTATTAATTTAGGTGACTAGGACTAGGAGGATGGGTCTCTACTTTATCTTCGAACCCCGCTGCACGCTGCAGTGCCGCGTCACGCGTCCCCATACATTTCCTATAGGTTTATATGAAATTACATTCCGAGCACCGCAGCAACACGGCAGCACTGGTAGTGCGCGGCAGTGTCGCCCTGCCTCCAGGTCAGACCAGTAGTGCGGCGTTACAACTGCGAGACACCACTAACAGCAGGTGGTCGGATCAGCGGCCAGTGGGAACAACGCCGCGGCAGCACTTTTGCGTGCAGCAGGGTTCGGACCTTACCTTTTCATACCTTAAGGAAGTATGAATGATTTGAAAACTTTAACTTTTTAATTCAATAGGGATGTTAACTGGAAAAAAAACTATTTAGTCTGTCAGTCAGATGATAAAAAAATATTAGAAACGTATTTTTTGCATTATCATATTAATAAAAAATGGGTTAGATAAAACGCATTAAAGTTGGGGAGTGGGGGCTCGTCACAAGTCAGTATAAAATCTACCGGTGTGTGACGTCATGCGAAATTTTAACTAAATGTATTGATAATCTTTTGATAACGTACCCACAAAAACAAAAAATAGGTGTCCAATATTTTTTAATAATCTAGGTACATGACGGAAAAAATATTTTTTATCAACATTCAACATCCGTGTTGGTTTCGATCTGTACAAAATCAGGGCATTAGAGTAATAAACAGAAGTAGGTATATATTCTTCCTTGCTTCTTCTAGGATTGCTCTAGTCCACTTATAACGATATCTAAGGACCTACATATTCCATTTATAATTTTCTCTTAGAATTTATAAGGGAAAACATATTATTGCAAATTGAAGACTCTTCGTGCGGATAATCTTACACGTTACACGTGTCCATAGTCTTAATAGCTTATTATTAAACGTCAACATTTTACCCATACCTAACTGACATGCTTATCTACTTCCTGTATTTACATTCCAATTCTATAAAAGGGAGATTAAGGGAACTTACCTACATACGATAATACCCCCAAAATAAAACCCCTAAATATTATGTAATTTTTCCCAATATATGTGAGCTTTTTATTTTCAAACGTGACGATTTACTATCGAGAACATCAACGTTCTTAAAATGTATGGAAATACGTGCACATTATATCGTTATCATCATCATCAAGATTCTCTTGACCTCCTCTCAATTTATTCGTGGTCGTCGCAACATGTCTTTTTCTTCCATACATTCTCTATGAGTCGTCATCTCGGTACAGATAGTGCAATCCACGACGACGCGCCCCACTCCGCGATTACTGTACTGTAAGCTGTAAGCTGTACTTCAGTACGGAGCGGAGCGGAGTGAGCGCGTCGTCGTGGATTGCACTATCTATAGTCACCCCATTTCTAGCCATATCATAATATATATAACGTTATCGTGGACGGAAAATCAAAAGCGCCTTCATAATATATTTACATATCTACATTTTACATCCCTGTGTTATCTATCACGATGACGTCCACAATAATATTGTCTCGTTAGAAGTTATAAAATCAAAAGCGCCTCCATAATATTTTTTCATACATTTTACATCCCTATGTTATCACGATGACGTCCACAATAATATCGTCACGTTAGAAGTTATAAAATCAAAAGCGCCTCCATAATATTTTTTCATACATTTTACATCCCTATGTTATCACGATGACGTCCACAATAATATCGTCTCGTTAGAAGTTATAAAATCGCACAATTGGCGCACGACTGCCTCTTTTTGTGAATGTTGTCCAACCCGCTACTGTCTTAATTTAGAGAATCTCAATTCAACAAAGTATTCAACAATGCTTTCAAGTCTCAACATAATTCTGACATTAATTTTATTCTATTCGGAATAATAAATTACTAACGAGAGAGATTTAATAAAAAAAATCTTTGATCAGTTCGAACGTAATCCGATCAAAACCCGTAATCCTCGTTATATAATGATTTTTCGAGTGTCATCGAATCTTTTAAAATGTTGAGGGTCTGATGCAAAGGACATATTTTTGGAAGGTCTTTTTAAAGTTCCGTACGTCCGAATGAAACAACGAAACCCATAAAAGATCACTAGTGTGTCTGGCTGGCTGGCTGTCTGTCTGTCTGTCCGTCTGTCACAGCCAATTTGCTCCTAATCTACTGGAACAATTTTGTTGAAATTTGGTACTCATATGAATTTCTGTGACCCAAACACGGACGTGTAACGTAAATAAATGATTTTTGAATATGTGGGTCACATTTCGGGGGCAAATTGGAAAATTTAAAAAAAAAGTTTTGCAAACTGTACCGTGTGACATAATATCAATGCAAGGGCAATAGATAAGACCACATTTTTTTAAAAATTATTTTAATGTAAGTATATACTTTTAAAGATATTTAAGAAAATAGATGAAAATTAACCATAAAACCAACATTTTAGGCTCTGTAGCCTAAAAATAAAAAATAAAAACAGAGAATGGTTTTACTCATAGATTAAAAAAAAAACTTTATTTATATAAAACAGATTATAGTGCAATGTAAAAAATTTCACAAAGTGGGTACTATAAATCTCTGGCAATCAAGTAGGTGACGTGCTGATCTCTTTGCTAAGCTATGAAAAGCCTGTATTTAGGCGTAACAGTGTGTAAGAAGTCTATAGTCTTAAAATAACATGGTAAATCTCACAATATAGTGCACATTTACAGTTGGAATGTATGGGAGAGCATGTTTTTCAACTACGAGTACAATGCTAAGTTTTACTTGGGATAAATTCATGCTAACTACGGAACCCTTCATTTTGCGTGGTCCGACACGAACTTGATGATGATGATGAATGATGACACGAACTTGTGGCCGGTTTTTTTACCAGATGAAACCAAGATTTACTAAGAAATCAATAAATTTAGGTAGTATTAGACTAGTAGCTGCACTAGTATTAGGATTTGCCTTAGAATAGAAAGAAAAAAGAAAATTCACCCATAATAGTTTTGCTTGACCAATGAAGAGTCTATAGATAGTGCAATCCACGACGCCCCACTCCGCTCCGTACTAAAGTACAGCTTACAGTACAGTCATCGCGGAGTGGGGCGCGTCGTCGTGGATTGCACTATCTGTAAAATATTACCTAACATGTTTGTAAATTATTGATTATTTATGGATGTCCTCCTCAATTATTTATTTACATATTTAATACTTCAAGCACAGAAATGTACAGAGAGGCGGACCTAATGCATTTTCTACCAGTCAACCTTTGGGTGATGCAGAGACAAACAGTGGGACGAGTAAGTGCAATTACGAGAAATTGAGGAATATTTTTTTTAAGTAAATATAAAGATACACATATCAAACTATGACAAACTATAAATATAATATATATGCCTAATTATATATATATAAATAATATATGCACAAATAAATATACATAAATACACGAATATACTAAAACAAATAAGACAAGCAATGGGAAAACATTAACGTTGTGATGATACTGCCTGCTTCTTACGAATGTGCTCGCGAACTTTAACTTTAAAGGATAGACTGAACGAAGAAGGAAGAATGAATGAAGTTTGTGCGGTGACTGGGACATTGAAAAACGCGATTATTTTATGACCGTAGATTTTTACTGTGGCTGTCACAAATTTAGTAAGTATGTATGTATTTATGTATCTATTATTTAGGATATGTATATATCTGTGTATCTATTCTAGTATATTGTATACTTTTTATTTGCACCAACGACAGCCCCATTTTATGTCCACGCAAATCACTGTCCATTCCAAGGTTGCCTGGAAAAGTTCGCGGAAAACGATAAGGCCGCCCATTGTATATTTTGTAGTGTTAATTTTGTTTTTTTTTGTTATGTGTTTTTGTGGTGTACAATAAAGTATATATAAATAAATAAATTTACTGAAAGTGAGGGGCTAGATAACTAGGGGAAGTGGAAGAGTCAAGAAATGAAAACAAGGTGGTTAGCGCCCTTTGCTCTCTGCGCTGGCGTATGGGCTAACTTTAGAAGCGATCGTACATATTCAACGAAACAACAACAATCAATCAATGTCTATTAAACATTATCTTCATTATATTAATATTTATTACTCTAAACTAAGCCAACGTGCGCAGTATTCTCGTTTGCCGCATGCCCAATGAGCGGTGGGCCAAAGAGGAGGAGTGTGGAGCTCTAACACAGCTAGAAGGCGTCGCGGTAGATCCCATAGAAGATGGCGGGTCGAGCTGGACAAAACAAATGGCCAATGTTCCACATTAGCCTTGGACGGTAAGAGCTGGAAGTCATGGGGAGCGGCCTCTTTCTAGCAGTGGGTTGATATAGGCTAACAGCAACTAAAGAACACATTAATATTATATCCCTGTTTTTTTTTTTTTTTTCTTCTATTCTCGCTATTGCACCTACCACTGTTTGTCTCTGCATCACCCAAAGGTTGACTGGTAGAAAATGCCCGTGGCATTAAGTCCGCCTCTGTACATTTGTGTGCTTGAAGTATAAATAAATAAATACGCAACCTACATACTGATATTTTTATTCCGGTTGACAAACATTGACCGTTGTTATGGTTCATTATAGTAAAGGATAAAGGACTCGTTGGGTACTAGGGAAAAAATGGTTGACAAAACGTTTTGACATGTTGAGATAGGGCTGCTACCTGTGTGGACGGGAAATGAAATATTGTTCAAATGATTTTGAGTTTTCCAAGCGTAGAAAACATGGTTACTTTCGACAGTATAGTCGCTTCCTTTACACCGCGTTTTATGGTCTGTATAGACGTTTTGATTAAATAACGTTACAAATAAATGAAATGTGAGTAGGTATAACTAAGGGGTGTTAATTTTTTGGAGCTAAAATGTAAGGTCAAATGCATTTCATACATTATAATATTATCGCCTAAAGGAGCTCATAAAAATTTTGACATGTCTGTATAGGTGAACACATCAATAGGTTAGATAGTGACATCCACGATGAAGCGCCCCACTCCACTCCGCTCTGTACTAAAGTATAGCCTACAGTACCTACAGTAATCGCGGAGTGGGGCGCGACTTCGTAGATGGCACTATCTGTACCCACTCTTATTTACGTACGGAAGCATGTGAATACTTAATATTTGCCAGCTATTATTATTAGCTTACCAAGTTTTAAACTTCAACAACCCTACATTTAAACCCGCTGCTCCAGCCAAGCTAAAGACGCTGATCTTATAAAATTATTTACAGATTGTATACATTTAACGCACTGGCAACTTTCAATCAATGTCGCAGGGGCTTCTAGAAAGAATCAAGTTTGCAATAAATTACTATAAACTTTAATGCTCGAGTGAATTTTGTGAATTTCTTGACAAAGTTTTTGTCGTTAGTTTAATGAATTCAATGCTATGTATAAAAGGGAAGGAGGGTGAATATTTTTTATTGAGTGGGCAAGAAGAAATGATTCTTTTGATAAAGTTTTGTAACGACATTAATCCGTCTCGGTTTGTTGAGTAAGAAGGAAAATACTGTATTTAATTGGGCTTGACATTTTATTTGGTCTCTTTTTGTTTTATTTGTATTGCTTATAATAACAAAAAAAAAATATCTAAGCGAATTAACATTGCCTTCTCGAAACACACAGCCAGGTCAGGTCATTCTGGGAAAAATACCGGAGCCCTAAAGTAAAGCAATCACCTTTTAACACAGAATACCGTTCATATTTGAAACTCCTGCAAAAACCGTGTAATTACTGTCACTGAACATAGCCGTCGGCTTTTGGCGAAAATTGTATGGAAAAAATGTCGGTCGGGAAACGTCGAGTCACGATCCCAGTCACCTTACTGAACGCTCGTAAATTACGGTAAAAATTGGTAAAAAAAAACATCACTGCAGCATTAATATGAGCCGGTATTTGCTTCGGGCGCTCGGTGTACTTGTTACAAAATATTGTCGGATTTTATTCGTGTATGTGTGGAAAAACTCTGAATAAATTGATGAATTCGATTTGGAAAGCGCTTTCCGATAGCTATTTGTGAATGTTTCTGGAGTAAACAAGAAACAAGAAGAAGAACTTGTAGTACAAGAGATTTAAATTTTTCGAAGTGATCATACTTCAAATAGTCCTGCACAGCAGTTGATCGTTTCTTTGCTCATTAATTAATCTTTTCACCATAACATAGATACCTATTGTATAGTAAGTAGTAAGTATACGGTAGGCGTATACTTAAGGGTCACTATATTGTCGACTAAGTTTAGAAAACTGTTTAAACATGCCATTTCATGGACAAATTAGTTTCTAGTGTAACTGATATTATAATATGTAACTCCAACGTTTCGTATTGCTCAATTATGACATGCGCGAAATTACACTACATCGTCAATTTACCATCAGTCCAGATGAAAGCTAGAAGTTAAGTTGGGTCAGTGGGTCGTCTTAGGGACGGATTTGTTGAGGCCAATGTGTCTATATTATACTTTTGAACCCTAGATCACAACATCACTCATAGATCGCTTATAGGCCAATCGCGCACGATCGTTCGCCATAAAAGCCGATAAAACGTTTCCACCAAGGCTCATTGTTACCGGTAATGCCGGTAAAGTACGGTAAATTACCGTAAGGTTACTGCTATACAGTTATTGTGTAGATGAACCTTGATTTTACGAGGTGCCCGTGGGGTCAGAAGTAAATGGGACAATAGAGGACGAGGTATGAAGCTTGGGATATGGTATTTTCTGGAGACCAAGGTTCTGTCTCTTTGTTGAAAGAGCCAAAACCTTGAACATCGAGGGTCAACTTCACACTATGTAGTAACAATGGAAAATGTTAGATAGAACCTTTTTGTGAGACTCTTCTGTACTCCGTCATTTGAAAAATATTTCCCTATAAAACCACCCACCCTATTATAATAAATTGAATATAATTGAGCATATCTTGTAATATCGACCCAATGCTTCTCAATAGAATTTATTACAGATGATAGTTCCAATAGATAGTTCCATAAGGAGTCTTTTACAAACTATCTTTTGGAAGGAGCAACTAGAATCAATTCTTATAATTCTTTCTTGTTATTTTTAATGTTCAAAATTGCTTTAATAGTCAAAAGGTAGTATGAGATATAACCTAGTCTCTGACAATATATTGAATGCCGCTGTCCAAGGACATGAAACAATTTATTGATCAAAAAGGTCAGGAAACTACACATCATCGCTAGTACAAAAATAAACAAAACACCACTAAACCTAAATGATTAGCAATTCAGACGGTAAAAACCAGTAAATTATAATCACTTGTCCGTTTTTACTGGCTCCAGTGAAATGTCAAGTGAAAGTTGACAGTGACGAGTGGTAACGTTGAGAATATCTAGGCTCTCATCAAGGAACTAGACAAAACTGTAGTTTTTGCTAGCAATAGAAAGCTGTGTTTTCTAACTTTATTACTGCTTTTTATTGACCAATCGTACGAGTATAATGCTTGACGACAATATTTATTATGAATAATCAATGGAATCGTGGAATTTTTCCCTATTTATGTCAAATCTAACCAAGAGTAAAATGCCCTTTTTATACCTTCAACTTTAGTACTTACCATAATACAGTCAGCTGCGGTAGTCAAAGCAGCCTTGCCACAGAACCAAAGGACCACCATCACATAAATAGGTCATGGAGGTTTTTGCCAACAACCTTTAAGGCCTTTTAATTAACACACGACAACCTTTAAACCTAAAAGGCTAAAAGACTATTAGCCTTTTACTAACTATGTTGGGGTCAAATTCTAACTATCTGACTTGCACAGCCCAGTTACGAGTACTAGGTAACGCGATACCCCTTGGTAAGACTGATTTTCAGACATTCGAGATTCTGACTACTCGTAACGACTGTCAAAAATCCACAAATGACAGCCGTGACCTTACCGAAGCACGGAGTGGTCTTCTTCTTTTCGTGTGGTTAGTGACTAACCTGGTGTCAGAGTTTTAAAGCCACCCATGGGCCTCTGACTTGGCTTCACATGCCGTCGAGAAATAACTCTCAGGCTTGCCGGTTTCCTCACGATGTTTTACTTCATTGTTTTAGAAGCAAGTGATAATTATGCAATACGCGCATGGATCCGAAAAGTCTAGAGGGTCGTGTCTTGGGTTCAAATTTGAGACCTATGACTTGGCAGTTTGACGGTCACACCACTAGGCTAGTCATTCCACGTTTAGTCTTAACCACGAGCCCCTCTATCTTCTAGTAGCACCATACTACGGAATAAGATTGCAATCACCAATCCATCTAACAGGCGATATGATTCCTTTCTCCATTTTTATCAACGAACCATTTTAAAGTCAGGCTCTTTTACGAATCATTTCATAGTAAAGGCACGATCTCTTTTTAAAATTTAATACATAAAAAGTCGTTAAAATGGTAAATTAAACACACAACCGACACTTTCATAACATTAGTTATATTAAAGGCTTATTAAACCGCAATATTAACATGTTTTCTGGCTGCTTTACGTTGTTAAATTAATGTTTGTTTTTTTTTTTATAGTAAAACATTTACCTCCTGGGTATTCAATAGGGTAAGCAGATATGGTCATTCGTAGCTTGATGATCAAAAAATAAATGACAGTGTAGAATAATTGAATTGTAGAATTTATTTGAAGAAAAAGAAAGAAACATTGTTTAATATGCACAAACATGACGCACATTACAAAAAAAATATAGAATCATCATTATCGCTCTCCTGCCCTTATCCCAATTTATTCGTGGTCAGCGCAACCTGTCCCTTTCTTCCATACTTCTCTATTAGTTGTCATCTTGGTAGTCCCCCCTTTCTAGCCATATCATCTTTCACACAGTCCATCCTTCGTTTCTTTGGTCTTCCTCTACTCTTATAGCCATCGACATTCAAACTTAAAACTTTCCTCTATACATTTTCCTCATACCTCCGCATCACATGCCCATACCATGACAACTGATTTCCGCACAACTTTTCGGTCACCGGTGCCACTTTCAGATGTCCTCTTATGTACTCTCTATAATACCTTTTAAATATAGAATATTCTATTCAAATCTTACCCGTAGCACTATTGTAGTAAAACAAGGGTCGAGCGGGGTACGAGTAAAAGCTTGTAGTAATTCTTGTGTAGTATGTTATTGCCCTTGCCTTGCTAAAATTATGATAAAGACAACTGTTCTGCATAGCTTTTCAAAAAAATATTATTCTCTAAAGAATTACAATAGCCTGAGTCATTAATATTGTGAGGTCACACGTGAAAATAAAAAATAAATAATTTTATTTATACTAATGCACGGAATCTATACAATGGTGCTATATTCCAAGTGTTCAGACGCTTTATGAGATAACGCCCATGTCATAACGAACCGATGTGAGCGATGCCTTATAGTCAGGGCAACCGTTAGCAAAAGCACCCTAACTAATACGCTTTCTTTTTTTATTAATAAATTTATTTTAAAAAAAAAATGTCTACGAAATACGAAGATACCTACGATGAAAAATATGACATGCCTCCCAATTGGGTGTCATATTTTCAATCAACATCCGAAGGATTTGGAATAAAATAGCTAATCCATTGCTTATATTTTTGAAAAATTTGTCGTCTGGACAACGTAATTGACGGGATGAATGTTGTTGAATTGTCAAAAGGAACGGCATTGCCATTGTGTGTTACGCAATTACCCCGTTGTAGACCACTCTCCATGAGAATAAAAACTAGGTAAAGGGTAGGCCTTAACTGTTGTGACTGACTATAAAGCAGTTTTTGTTTTGAATTACTGCTAAAAATAGGATAACAATTTTTGTTTTGATTTTTGAAATGATATTCATGAATTAATTTTAAGTTCTTAATAACACTAGTTTTTTTATTTATACATTTTAAACACGTTTTTCTTTTATGCAGGTAATATTGATATTCAACCGGCGCAAATATGAAGGATGAATTATGATTGAAATAATTAAAACTTAGCTTGCAAGGAATAAAAGGCTAAAATTAAATTTTATTCGTCGCCCTTCAACGTGCTTAGTTTATACTTTATAAATATATATACTTAGGGCTATATAGCAGGAACAAATTTTATTTTTAGTTAAATGTTAGGTATGTTTGTAACTCTGATGTCATGTAAAACATTAAGTTCAATTTGTGCATATCATTGACTGTAAGGTAGAAAAAAGGTTTTGTACCTTTTTCAACCTTATTTTAACATTCATACGTATCATACGTTATTTAAAAGAACAACGCGGTCGCACAAATAGACACGAAAAGCGACTTCATTTAGATTAGAAAATATTATTCTTTCTAAGAAACCATTAATATTATTTTAGTAACTTAAAAAAAAAAAACTAATTTGTAATAATCCTTTCTGCTGACCGTACCTGAGGTCGTCACTTGTCCGTGCAGCTATACACTTTTTTACTTTTTTGCCCATTAGTTTCTTAATTAATATCCCGAGCTTGGCATGTTGAGGGACCCGGGTTCGAATCAATCATAATTATTTGTTATAAAATATTTATCATTATTTTACTAATAGATTTACCGCGGTTATTTTTGTATGAAAGACTTAGTGCCTTCTATTGTTAGATGCTTGTCATGTTACGTATGTTACAAGTCAATAGAACGATGGGTGGATAAGGGTGAGATAGAAGTATATGTGGTAAATGGGACTTTAATTAGTGTTCTCGTAATAAATCATTGGACCAAAGATAAGATACGAGTATATCGAAAACTAGGTAAAAAACTTCTCAATAGGAAAAAACGGAATCCTTGCAGGACAATTTAGTTTTCCGTCCGTCTGTCTGTCAGTCTTTCAAGACCCTGTTCTCAGAAACGCGGAGGTATCAAGTTGAAATTAATATCAAATTCGTAAGTCTACGGTTCCTTGGAGCTCTAAAAAGATCAAGCTTCTAAGTCAACGAAATAAAAAAATACGGCTATTTGTGCGACATATTTTGATACTCGCAAATAAATCAAAACGCACTGTCCGGCACACACTTGGCCGGCTTTTACTCATTATAAAACAATAAATTCTATAAACTTTAGATAATAGCACAACCTGAGGGCCTAGACGAAGTGACATTCTAACGAAGATGGAAATGTGAAAAAGATATACATATTGGAGATACATATTGGATAGACAAAAGCTACTGAAAGAATTTATTCACATGTTTTAAGAAACATAATAGGTAATTAATACAATAGCGGAAAGCTTCGACCAACACCTCTCGAGGCTCGCGTTAGGCGGTTGTATCAAGGCCCTGATTCAGAAAGCAGTACTCCTCGATAAGGCTCGCATCGTGAAGATGTTCCTGTCTCTGGAGCCCTACCAACCTGGTAGGTTGGATCTTGCTCCCGATACCGGCGGAACACATTTTTGAATTATTTTATTAAATATTTTTTAAGAAAACAAAAAATATGTAAAAAAAATACATTAATAAATTATTACACAACTATTTACTAAAGAAAATAACGTGTGGGCCCTCTGTATGCAGTTACTAGGAACTACCAAAGGTCTCGTGATGTCATGAACCGCTGGAGAGAACATGGTTTTGAAGGCTCATTAAATCAGCTGGTTTATACAGCACAGTATAAGGAAATAGTATGATTAATTAAAAATACCTTAAACAAAACTTTGCAAAAAATTAAAATGAGTAATGAATTTCTCTACTATGATTCACGTTACTTAGATCAGCCACCACCAATAAGATGTCAAGTAAAATCATTCATCAAAATGACGACGGGCCGACAGTTGGCGGCCTAACTAATAAAACTATGCATGATAATTAATTCTGATTCATGTAAAAGCTTGCGTCATGTTCTGCGAATCACTTAATGACTGGATGATATCCAATCTACTTTAATATCGAATTCATTTGGGTGTGTGTAAGATATGATTGCAATGGTGATGAGCTGTGATAAAACTGTTATAAATCAACGGTTTTATTTGTTAAACATAGGTGTAAAAATAGGTGTTATAATTAAAATAGGTAAAGCGATATCTATGTTTTGCTGTTAACAGCATACAAACATAAAACACGTTGTAAAAATCAAATTACAAGCAAAATCAAAGCTAAATTATATCTTAAAAACAAAGTTAACAATAATACAAAAAATATATATTTGAACTTATAAATTGTTAGAAAAATACTTTATGTATATGGAAAGAATAGATATTAAATTTTAAATATGGAGAAATAAAATTATTGCAAATTAAGTAACTTAATTGAACTAAAATATATATAATAAAGACTTTTGAATTGTTCAAACGTCAACGTGTAATATTTTAGTCATTTCAAGACTGACTTTAAAATCCTTGGGTTTTCAGGGGGTGGCAGTGCTTGTGAATATGAACTTTTTTTTTGACGTATAAACGTGTTTTTATAACTTACTAGCGACACGCCCTTTGCTTCGCATAGTATTTACAAAATGAGACGATAAAATAACTTAGCATCTGTTCGCATTTACTCTATATACAACTTGACTATACAAGTCAAGTCGAGAGGCGTATAACCTCGTATAGATCGTAATCATTGAATCACGATGCACATTATTCTCGCTAGATGCAGATTGATGCTGCTAATTGTGTCTTCGCCATTACAAAACTTGTTCCAGATGCTTACAAGGCGTACATTTTAATGAGGGTTTACATGGGTCAGTTTTCACAGTATGACACAACATAATTACAAAGTAGATTATTGCTCGGTTAGTTCATTCAATCAATTAATCAACTCAGCCTATCGCAGTCCACTGCTGGACATCCCAGGCTCTGGCTGGCCTCTCCCAGGCTGCGCCACAACGCCCTGTCATTCACCTTCTATATAAAGTCTGTGCCAGCCACCTGTTTTAACTTGTCTGATGAAGCGCCAGCCCGCGCCGCAGCTGAGCGCGTAGCTTTAAATTCCCCGTCTAATAATAATATATCCATGATCCAGCCTGTCCCATCTTGCTGTCCCCCCCTCAGCGACGCCCTAAGCCGAGGTTCGTACCCCACAGGGGGTGCCCTTAGCGAGCGTTCGCCTAATTTTAATTTAGAATAGTTGCTCCTGGCTGGAGGCTTTGAGTGTAGTGCTTAAGGCAGCCACAGGATTGTTCGGTTGAGCAGTAAATACCTTAGTGGTATACCTGCGAGATGCCATAGTAAAAAAAAAAAAAAAAACCTGTTTTAAGATTGTCGGTCCATCTAGCTGGGAGGCGACCCACACTACGCTTCCCGATACGCTGCTGTCTCCACTCCGGAACTACTAACGCTTCGTACTCCGTCTCACTTACAGACATACCGCAAGTCAGACGGAGAACGAAGCGGCCGTAACTACGGAGGTCGCTTAGGCAGTAGTACCCCAGGACTCGTCTGCTCCACCGTTCTTCGGTCCTTCGACAAACAGTTCATTATTGTTGTTAATTTTCAGCAGAATACAGATTCTATCTCCTTCATGGTTTCTACCGCATGTGACTTGCCTCCGTACGCAGACTACAAGTAGTTAAATAAGGCACGGTCGATTTCAGTCCTCTGCGGCTTTTGCGAAGTTTGTTGAAATCTACTTGAAAATTGAGCCGTGTAAAGCCTATATAACTGAGATGACATAAGCTAGCAATCAATTGACTGCACGCACTTAAGTGTTCATATACTTAAGTGCGTGCAGTCAATTGATTGAAGAGGTTATTAGCTATTAGCAAAGTTGATGACTTGTAACGTGTCTTTAGTAATTGCGATATTTTAACATGACATATTAATGCATCTGAGTGGGGTTAATTGGTCAAGTGCTATAGGTAAAAAGCTCATTATGGGGTCTAAAAGTAGGTATATAACACATTGGATGTAACACTATCAATTGCTTTGTTCGTTAGGTTAAAGGTATCATTCCGTGGCCGACTGCAGGCGGCAACTGCAGGCGACGTGTCGCGTGTTGACTGGTTTCTATGAATTTCTATGAAATACCTTCCGTAGCTACCGGCACGTCATTTGCAGCTACGGGTGAGCGACACGTGTAGCCCGACTGCAGACCAGTAGTGCCGCCAACACTTCTGCGATAGTATTTTTTTCTATCTTCATCTACCGACTAGAATACGGGCAACTGCCGCTTGCGGTCGGGTTTGGAATCAGGACTGCAGTGACATGACGCCGCGACGTGTCGCCGTGACATGACGCGCCTGCAGTTGCCGTCTACGCGGCGGTCGAATACGGAATAGTACCTTTAAAGGTATTTTTAGAACTAGGTACGTCTATTGCTAAGGATATTTAGATTTGAACTGATCCTAGAATTGATATAAACGAACAATACATTTTCATACGAATTTCTTTATTGCCTTTTTATTAAGTGTCATATTTCTGATAGAACATGTTCAAACCAATTCTGCGAAAGACTGCTTTTTCTTAGAGCTTTGTTATATTTCTATTTCTTTTGACCTCTGCTTTAGCATACCTTTAGAGAATCTCTATTCTACTGTCGATAAAAAAAACAGACACAAATCCTTTCTTCATCATTTAAAATTAAAATCCTACGTTTACATAAACTTAATTTCCATCCAGTACATAAATACTTTCTCCATCTTTCCCATCATAATGAATCCTTAATTGCAGTTAGGGTGTTTAGCAATAAATTTTAATGATAACCTAAAGTTATTCATTACCTAATCACGCCAGAGTGTGGCCAGTATGATTGATGAACGTTTCCCTAAGCTTCTCCGTAGTGAATGAAGGTAGCTGAGCGGAAATATTCGGTCAATCATTCGTGTTAGGAGTTTAATGACGGGTATAAATGTATTGTGAGAGTGAGTGTGATATTCTTTTTGGATAAGGTGTTGTAATGTAATTAACAGTAAACTATAATGGGAGTCATTTATACTGTTTTTATTTGAAACCTTAAAGCCCCTGCATTCGTTGCAATGCCTTTTTATTTATTTATTTTTGTTAGGAACCTTCTCCGGAGTTTCAGCGAGACTAAAGCACTGCAATTGATTTATATATATATCTTATTATTATTCAGAGAGAAAACTAGATTTTTATAGTATATTTCACGCTTGTAATCCCCGAAGGGTTAGGCAGAGGTGACTTATAGTACCTACACCTACATTTCACCAGTTATGTTTAAGTCTCATGTTATAGGGGGCGAGCCTATTGCCACCAGCCGGCAAAAATCCAGACTCCGGACTATAACTGAGAAATTAAACCCACTAAAATTTAACCCGACCCAGGAATCGAAACCAAGAACTCATGCTCAGTATCATCAATAGCGCTTGCGCGCACTAGACCAACGAGGCAGTAGATATTTTATATCACCTTAAATTATCGCTCCTATATAAGCAGTGATAGCCTAGTGGTGTGACCGTCAGACTGACAAGTCATATAGGTCTCGAGTTCGAACCCAAGGCACGCACCTCTGACTTTTCGGATTCATGTGCGTATTATATAATTATCACTTGCTCAAAAAACGGTGAAGGAAAACATCGTGAGGAAACCGGCATGCCTGATTTCTCGACGGCATGTGAAGCCAAGTCCGAGGCCCGTGGGCGGCTTTAAAACTCTGACACCAGGTTAGTTTACTAACCACACGAAAAGAAGAAGATCGCTCCTAATCCTGAGAATTGCCTGATTACTCTGATAAGGACGAAATCCAAAAACATCAATTCCTTGTTTCCTGACCCAAAATAACACAGGTTCAAATCAAGCCGCATAATTTGTCGGCGCAACAGACTTCTGTAAGATTGAGATACCATGTCGATATGTGTGGCCGCCCCTGTAATTTGTACTGGGCACCGCTTTCACTGTATACTTATGTGTGTCCTCATTTGTAACTGAAACTTAATTACGATTTGATAAATATTTTGTCGTTAAATAAATTTTTCACTTCTCATGCTCTGAAAGTGTTTATCTGTGCAGGATATGCTGCACAAAATCTAATTTTGTGCAATAACGTATCTACTCATAAATGTATCTATATTAAGGCAAAGAAAATGAACCATACAGCCAAACACAATAAGAAGTTCATAGATATAATTTGTTATTTTATAATATTTACTTTAATTTAATTGCCTTGTGTGTTTTTTAAGACATAAAAGATTAAAATTTAAATTCAAGTACGGTATGTTATTTAATTAATTCAAGACAATTATTAGGTATAGCAAAATTAATTTAATAGTAGGCTGTATAGGTCTGCAGACCAAGCCTAATATCAATGTCGTGAAATTCAGAAAAATACCGTTAATATGGAAAAACAATTTCCTTCAGTATTCAAAACTGTACTAATTTTACTTTGAATTTTAATTAAAGAAATGTAATACTACTGTTTTACTTCCTCGCAACCGAACTGAAAAGCAGAGTTTATAACTCATCCACAAAACCATTTTATCCTCGACATTACTATCAGACCAGTCTCGGATAAAAATGGTTCGTTTTGTGCACTTGTTGTAAAATCTACTAATTTTTATTGGTAAAGTGTATCAGCTGTACATTAAGGCATAACATAAATATAGGTATGTGTATAATTGGATTGCCATAATTATGTAGGCACGTGATAATCTAGTGGAGCTAAACCACGAATTGCCACATACATTAGATGTAGCGCACATTTATAGGTACAGACAAACAATTTCAACATGAATAGGTAACATTTTTAAGAAACGTTTCCATAAAATAAATTAATTTTAGAACTTAGATCAATCAATCAATAAACTGAGCCCATCGCAGTCAACTGCTGGACATAAGTCTCTCCCAGACTACGCCACAACACCCTGTCAGTGCGCATCAGCCTGTCCCAGCGACAAGGTAATTGGTCCATCTAGCTGGGGGGCGCACCACTCTACGCTTGCCGATACGCGGCTTCCACTCCAGGTCTCATCTCCTCCACCGGCCATCGGTCCTTTTACAAACATGACCAGCTTTTGCCACTACTGTGTCCTTACTCTGCAAGCTCTGTCGGTAACTCCGTTTGTTAAATGTTCACTGAGGAACTTAGATGTTACCACCATAATGATTGGTACTTCTAGTACCACAACTATGTATGATGATGATAGGTCTAATCTGCCTAGCTTTTCCCCAACTATGTTGGGGTCGGATTCCAGTATAACCGAATGCAGCTGAATACCAGTATTTTACATGGAGCGACTGCCCATCTGACCTCCACAACCTAGTTACTGGGCAACACGATACCCCTTGGTAAGACTGGTTGTCAGACATTCGGGCTTCTGACTACCCGTAACGACTGTCAAAGATCCACGAATGACAGCCGGGAGCCGTTGCTCCCGGCTTAACGTGCTTTCCGAGGTACGTAGGGGTCTCAGTGTGTTAAAATGGTCACCATCCACTGACTGACCGCAATCGCAATCGAAGCTTAAAACCTGGTCAATCGACCCGTGCGACTGTTATTACTTAGCCACGAGGTACATGTACAAAAACAACCCATTGGGTCTTATCTTTTGAAACAGGTACATAACAAAGGATCTATTAATAGAAAGTACACTAGAAATAAAACTAACAGCCCTTAACTCGTTAACGTATTTCGTATAACATCCTATCATTACCTCTTCCGCCATATTGGAGAGACAGCTGATGCGTTTGCGCCGTTACAGTGTTCACCTGTTACTCGTGGCCGGGGGGTAAAAGAAAAGGTTTTTTTAAAGCTTTTTAAACTCCTCTTCATTCGATTTGATGCTACGAATTTGCATCTGATATTGTGAGCGGAAAATTATGGGACATCAAAGATATTAAGAAAGGAATTTGCCATTGGCAATAATTTTGGCACCACTACCTCTGTTTTTAAGCCTGTTTAAACATTCTTCCGGGAATAAATCACATCAAATCTTCGAAATAACTTTGAATGCTTCTTTCTCACTGCATTAGCGGCGGATATTGTGGTGTAGTATGTAAGCATGTAACAGTAAGGGTGTGTGTGTTTATATTGTCATTGAATGGACCAAATATACACAGTGTCTAACCAGCATTCGAGATGTTTCATAGTCTTTAAATCTCGTCCAAATATGGCGACCCTGCCATTCGAGCGGGGAATCAACTCATATTCGTATTAAGTTTGGACTGTGCTCTGAGTGATACTCATCAATTTGCACACTATTTGCAAAAAAATGTCATCATATGCATTGTGTTAATGATCATATGCACGATATTGTTTCTTGGGACCATCTATATTCTGTACCGGGAGTATAACAGATGGATCTAGCAAGTAGTTGTAGATAAGTTCCGACTTTGTAGCACATGAACAATATGTTGTATGTGTAAATACTACAAATTATTTCATCACCACTGCTCTTAAAACGGTGAAGGAAAACATCGTGAGAAAACCGGCAGGTCCTAGAGCCAAAAATTTGAAGACAATTTGTGATATCCACCCGCACTGGCCCAGCGTGGTGGATTAGAGCCTGAGAGAGGAGGCTTGTGACCCAGCAGCATTATAGGCTGATTATGCAAATACTGTAAATAGCTTTGTCTGCCAGTTATATTTTATTATTACAAAGACAAAGTTAACATAAGAATATCATACGAGTATATCAAAATTTCTTGAAAATAGATATGTATTAATGACTTAAAATGATTTGTTTAATTTTATTTAATGTCTTTATCTTCGAGACTTTTCAACTTAATTATAAATGTTATGCTAACAACATACAACACAACAACAGCTAACATTTATTCCTACTTAACTTTTTACAAATTTCTTACCGTAGCAATTTAATTAAAAATCAAAATCACATTCCCGAAGAAATAGTTTCATATCAAAGTCTACGAATTAATTAAAAATGTATTATAAGCGTTAAAACGTGCTATCTCGTGTGTAGTTTATAATTGCATAGAAAATAATGTGCCAGGCTTTCATTATGTCTGCGAGCCCGCTCCGCAGTCCCTGCCTCGTTAGGCCGAATAAAAAAACCAGTAATTCCTTTTTCATTTTATTTATCGGTTCGTTAAAATGTTCGTTTTAGAATTGCGTATAATTTACTTTTGCTCGGAGAAACAGTTTAACGATTTGCGGCAACGTTTTTGTGATCGGATTTGTGTTAGTATTTTTGAGATAAAGTTGACTTTTTTACAGACTGACGCGTATATTATTGTCACTGGTTTTAGATACAAGGATTAGCAGATAAAATAGATAAAATGGCAGTAGTACCTAAACTTGTAAGTAGTGTCTCTGCATTGTACTTATTTTTTCTCATACCTATTAACACAGTAATTTGAAAACATTGTAAAAACTATTTACTTTTAAAAGAGTTTAACCGTGGAGTTTCTGGCCCGCTCTTTTCCATAGGAAACGACCAATTGGAACCGTGCACCTAGCTTCTGACGTTTCATAAGTGCTCTTGTAGGTTTAAGTGAGATAAAATATTTTGAATTTGAATTTTTGAGTGTATATTATATATATATCTAGATTATTCCTTTACGATGCTGGCTACGATATTTTAAGGCCTTTAAATTTAATAACATCTAGATAAACATTTTATGGCAGTAGGTTCAAGTTCTTAAGTACATTCGCCTTTACGATGCTAGGCGATATTTTTTAGCCTGGCTGGTATTTTTTAAATCTGTTTAAATCTTGAAGAATGATCTTGACCTTGAATTTGGTAAGGCTTAACATTAATATTCATTGATTTAATTAAAACATGAACATGGGCCGTTACTTAAACTTTTAATCATAATAATTATTGTACGTTTACATTAAAAAAGTATTTTTCCAGCTATAAATTAATATTCGCCATACCAAACCGGCACTTGATTCGCGTGCCGCGCTCGCGTGACGGCCTACCAACATTGCTTTTATGCGTTTTCATACTGTAAGCTCTGGTACTCCTTCTTAACCTATATAGAGAATGAGTGGTAAGCGCTTAGCTAAAGCAGGGTTTATAGTGATGTCGTACTTACATGTATATTGTGTTTGAGAAGCCATTTGTTTTTTTTACTTAATGTTCATATAGAAACAACGCTTAAAGGCTCGTGTAGCCCATCGCGACGCGACTCGAACAATACAATTTCTAAGAAAACTTCACGGTATAACAATAACCGGTGTCGCGTCGCGCTAGTCTGCACGAAGATTTACGCATTGTGAAATGTGCAGATAGCACGTTTTTCTCTACATTTTTTGTAATAATATAATTTGTTGCTTTTCCAATCTCCGTCTTGCAATCCATTAGAATGTCTTTATTTAATTTCATTTTATTAAAACGTCTGATTTTCTAGATAACTCATAAGCACCTCAACGACTTATAAATGGCTTATAAAAACAATAATTGTGTGAGAGTTACGCTAAAGTAGGTAGGTACAACAGTTATATTTGTCTATGCCTCAACCCTACCAATGCACTTTATATTGGCATTACTCCACTAGCTCCAACAGAGCCGTACAGACAAGTATACTTTAAAACTAAAGCACGTCACTCTAACTACGTCACAACATTATAATATGATCGAACATACTCCGTCCAATTGAAACCGTTGCATTCAAATTCTTTTCAAATTCAAATTTCGAATTCGCAACGGACAACAGGCAACGACAACACTGTCCGTTTGTATAGTGACGGGAATCGGGCGCTTGAATCGATTATTCGAATGAGCTGTCTATCTGATTGTAGTCGGCAACGGGACCGTCTCATTCTGAACATATGTTCAACGAGTGAATGATGTTTTGTTGCGAATGTTTTGGGAATACCTTTCGATTTTTTTCACACTTTTGTGCCCTTTTTGTTATTTTTTCGAGTATTTTTAATCCCTTGTACGATTTATGTTCTAATCATTTACACTTTGCTAGATCTCATGACATCTAAAATTGCGCAAAAGACAAAATGTCTTGCAAACCTCAGTTCATCACAAGCCGTGCTAAATTATCTTTATAAAGTACATCCGATTCTTTATGTATTCCAATCATGCCATAAATTAGCATGGAAATGTGCACACGTGCGATCTTCAATGCATTATCAAGAGGAGAGCAAGCTGATGCCTGCAATTCTCATAAGTGAGCGGAACGTCGCGTCGAACAAAAGGACGCGAAGATAAATATCAGGTGGAACGAGGAATGATATAATCAAACCGGCCATCAATAATATCGGCAGAGCAATTTCACACAGATTATCATGAAAGTCAAATTAACAGCGATCAGATTTGCTCAAACACACGATTTTAAATGTTCAAATGTATCAGTGACTGTATTATCTCATCAAACGGCCGAGCAGTTAGAGATCCCATTAGGATAATGGTCGGCTGTAGTTGACTAATGGCCGTGTGTTCAGAGCTCTTTCATTCACTCGTTCGCATTCCATTCAACTCGTTCATACGGTCGCTCGGCTATTTACAGCTTTATGAGTTCGCGCCGAAGATCAAATAAGTCTTGATTTATTTAAATATGTTTTGAAATTTTGTGCTATATTGAAATCGTTTTGATGGAAATTGGCTCTTCGTTTCTATTTCTATACCAAATTGTACACATTGAAAGATTTAAATGCTTCTTGAAGTGGTGGGAAATGATGCACTTTCAGTTCACTTCTACTCTACTTGCACTGTTACACCTATTGTATTATGTAGCTTCTGACCTATTCAAATAAGAAAACAATTTAAGACTAGGCCCTACTTATTCGACATTAGTTATCATAGTACCGTCCAAAAATATACTTAAGTAAATCCAACTAAACCTAGTAAATACAACAGTTAAAACAACGCATTGAAATCGATTATATAGATTCGAATGGAATAATCGGTAAGTTTGAAGAGTCACTCGGCTTTTGAAAATCGAATCGTTATGCTGCAACCACTACAAATTAGGATCTGAATAAAAATTGTGCACCCATTTAAATGTATATATTAGCTTAACATAAATAAAGTTGAAAATAAAATACGAAGGGAGGCTTTATTTTATTTCTTCGGACATGTATTTTTGCAGTGTCGGAGTTGCCTACATTTTAAACATTGAAAATATAAACAGAGCGATACGTATTTCGAGATTTAGGCTATTGTCTAGCTTTTGCTGAATTCAAGTGATTAGTTTGAGAGGATTTAGAGTTATATTTAGTGGATAATGCTGATATCAATAACCGTTAGAATTGTTTGGGGCTTTAGGAACTGCCTTCATTAGTATCGAGGCTAATATAATTAGAACTAGTCGGAAATCAATAAACAACAAATGAATGAGATAATCAATTAATGTTATGTAATAATTCACACATCAAAATTATAAATAAAAATGAAATAAATATAAAATATATTTTTAATGAAATATTATTTACAAATATATTATTTGCGAACGTTTGTTTTTTTTTTCTATAAGCAAGAATAGCTTTAATTTTGTCAGTCACTGCCACTAGTAAATTATTAGACACGGCATACACTTTCCAATTATGGTTCAAAGAGAAAATATCACAACCACCGTGTTGGGCAGATATATCACATTGGTGACCGCGGTCCTTTTCCACCAAAAGTGACATAACCCTTTTTAAAACCTATCTGTGTGATATATTTACTGTTAATAAAAATCTCGCAATATTTTTTTTAGAAACAGGACAATTTGAAAATCGGAATGAAAACTTAAGTAACGTTTAACAAAACAGTCATGAGGAAGAATAAAAAGTTATAACAACAGTAATACACCGGCTATTAACGTTAACTATATATCGTTAAACATACAACAACGTTACAATATGGTACCGCAGTAATAAAATGAACAACTAAGTCTTTCAACTAAAAGATGCCGACGACGATTAATATTATTTGATAAGACCACAAAATAATCTTTTTATAACAAGAAAAGTCACATTAAAAGGTATAGCCATAACAAAGCGTTAACTTAAAACAGTGTGACTAGGGTTAATAAAGTTCCCCTACTCCCAAACTATATTAACCCATTCGAAATTACTTACACGCCATACATTGCTCTATTTTAACACACGGGCATAAACGGGTGTAGAAGGAAAAGTGGTAATGAAACGCATACGTTATAGGTAAGGTCGTAAAAGGAGAGTTTTATGAGATTATGTCTTATACGAAGGAAGCGAGGGCAAGCGATAAGGTATCACAAGAGACAAATGCTATGGACTTAATAAAGATATTTCCCTCGTAATAAAACGTATGTGCTGAGTTACGTTGAAATTATGGGAGTAATAATTTCTATATGAGGAAAGAAAGGTGACATAATAATAATAAACAAATTTATGAGCGCTGTTGTATGAAAGGATAAACAGTCGGTGCGGAAAAGTTGGGTCCTGGAGAAGATTATGCAGTACTATCACGTTTATTAAAAAAAGCCCAAGATACATAGCTAGCATACCTCAACGCTTGGTTCAAGCGGAAACGAAAAGGGTCAGTTAAATTTTTGAGATAGCTGTCGCAAACAAACATCAGAAAGTAATTTTTTTTTACTCAAATTCGGCCATACTGCAGTGTTTTGCGAGCACACTGTACTGCTTGTGTGTGAATCTCTGCTGCAAGCTTTCCACATCGATGTTGTGCTCGTAGCAGGGATTCTCTTAACTATAGGGCAGTTTGTTATATAGTTGAAAAGAAATATTGTTACTAACATATTTAATCCATTGTTACTTGTCAATTAAACAAAAATAAAGCTAGAGTTTTCTAAGACTGCGGTGGCCGCCTGCGTCCGCAATTAAACGTCGAATGACGTCACTAAAACGTTATTTATGAAAGTAATTTGGTGTGTTTTCCTAAAGAGCGTTTTTTGACACCGTAAATTCAAACCCCTGTGCCATCATTTTCATGGCGGCTGTCACTGCGGCCGGTAGGTGGCGCCCACCGCAATTCTAGGAAATGGTAGCTTTAGTATGCAATTAAGTTTCTGAAATTCATACTTTGCAAAACAACTCACTAAAAAAACATATCACCACAAAGTTTCATAACATCGTGAATAACAAAATCGGCCAGGTAATCTGTGCAACGCTAGACAGTAACAACAATAGCCGCGATGGATCAACCGAGGCGAAGGGTCGCGCATGCGTTGTTGTAAATTATAATCCTGTGCTTTGAACTTACTATCTGACGAAGTACGAATGAGCTGAGAAATGTTGGAGGTACGAATCAAGTGTTTAGAGTTTTGATATTTTAAAATTAAAATCAAATGCTTTTTATGATTATTAAAATGACACTCTTATTATTGAATAGGCATGATGCCTGGGTCAAAAAAAAAAATCTATTTAGTCCGTCAGTCAGATAATAAAAAATATTAGACACGTATTTTTTGCTTTGTCATATTAATAAAAAATGACTTAGATACAACGCATTAAAGTTGGGGAGTGGGGGTTGATACGTCACAAGTATGTATAAAATCTACATACAAGTGACGTCATGGCATATTATAACTCAATGTATCGCCGTAATCTTTTGATAACGTAAAAAAAGAAAAAACACGTGTACGTTATTTTTGCATAGTCTACATGACGGACAAAAAACATTTTTTTAGTCATCAACCCTATTATTAAATTTCAACTGATTAGCAAAAGAAATAATAAAATTGTTTGTTGTACCTAATTTGGTCAATCAATCAAAGTCTGCTAACTAGAATTTGACAATAGTTTTACTGCTCAGAGACATCATGATCAGGGCTCCTGAAACTAGTGGTTGAACAGTAAGATACCGCTTCAAAAGATATTTTCTGGAAGGTTTTTAACTCGAAAAGATTTTTCATAGAGTTTCATGTATGTTGTTGAACTGCCAAAATGAAATAGATTAGTCGGAATCGTTTACGAAAATATGTTACGTAATTACATAGCAGGTCATATCAAGAATGAAAGTTTACGTAAAAAAAATACCACAATTGATGCTTGTAAAACATTCAAATACGATCAAAAGTAAAGCCTAACTGCACCAATACTAAGGCGAGTAATACCCTCTCTACTTTCCTATTTAATAATTCGGAACTTGCAGAGAAACAAAGCTGAACTATGTTGCTCCAAGTCGAACGCATAAATCTGTAGCTAGGCGCGGTGCCCCGGGCAAGTCGCGGCCCGGCCATCGAACCGAGACACCTTTGAATTAAATCCAACGTATTACTCTTTAACTATTATTTCCTGATGTCGGTGGGAGCAAAATTTTAGACTGGTTGGATACATTGTCATTGGGTTGTGTAAGCTGAGTTTATCGAGATGTTAGTTATTGTGTTTATTCTTCTTTCAAAGTTCTACAAGAAGTCTTCCAAGGTGTAAACTTCTAGATTTAAAAATATCGATATTTTGTCTCTTTTGACAGAGCAAATGGCCTCTTCTTTTAAGGGTACGCTAGTTGGTCATTCTTCCATACAAACGTAGTATGGTGATTCCTCGTCTGTTTGAAGGTGTATGTTCAAAAATAAAAATTAAATCAATTTTTCTTGTTATTGTCTAGCCTTTATGGAAGCAGAATGATAAAAAAAAATGGTTTGGAAGTTATGAGCGTCGAAACTTCCATATTTCAACACTAATTTTAACTCGTCTTTAGGCGTAAATAAATAACTTATATAGTAAGAAAATGGCAAAATAAAACCGTACGGGGACAGATAGTTTATTCAGTAGTTCAAATAATTTTATTTTGATTAAATACATTTAGTAGTTTTTTCATAATAATCTATATGCCCAAATGTTTGTTTATAAAATTTTAAGCGCTCTTTTTTATTATAAATCATCGTCTAAAGTCACTAAATAAATAAATATATATAGATATAAAAAATAAAAATAAAATACTAATTAGCATGCAAATTAGTAACGCCCACCAACGAGTTCGAGCCGTCGACTAGTGTACCCTTCGAAGGAAATAGCATTCATCGGTCATCCCGAATGAAAAAAATATTGACCATTATCATACTTCACAATCAAACGTCAATATATAATAAACTAACAAAAAGAAAGGCTCTCTTTAAAGCTCAAGTGAGAAAAAAACACATATCATATTCCATCTTCGTAAGAGAAATACCTTCAGGGTAAAGCTTTTGCCAATAATTAATTATGTAACCTTGTTAACCCAACACGTAGCCATAAACGTGATGTAACTTTATACAGCCATTTAAACAAGCAGAATTTAGTTTTATATTCTTAACGAAATAGGGGAAGGGAACCCCAGCGAGTTAATATGAATCAGGTGGACGCGAGACCCCTATTTCCAAAACCCACGAGCCCTATTCGGACCCCTTAAAAATTTATCAAATGCACCGCAAAGGAAATATCTAGTATTCTTATATCTATATGTACACGGGGAGGTCCAAAAGTTCGTGGAATGGAGGGGATGGAGTGGGGATAGGGGCGCTCGCTTAGTTTCATACTAATTGGGTACTCATCATTAGTATATAAATTGAGTTTCAGCCCTGTTGCGTCATTGGTTTACGAACACTTGCCTGCTAAACAAGTCAATCCGGAAGAAAACTGAAACTATGGAGAAAATTGAACACCGTGCTGTGATAAAACTCCTTACCAAGCAAGGAAAGAACGCTCAGACCATTTTTAATTAAATGGAAACCGTTTATGGGAAACGGTTCCTTAGTAAATCAATGATTTACAAGTGGTATGGTCTTTTTAAACATGGTCGGGAGTCGATTGAAGACGACCCCCGCTCAGGAAAGTCAGTTGAGGCCAGCACATCAGACATCGTCAAAAAGTAGAAAAAATTATACTGGAGGACACCCGTTTGAAGAAAAAACAGTTATCTGCATTAGTTGGACTATCAGATACCACCATTTTGTGAATCCTACATGACCACCTGGGTATGACAAAAGTCTGTGCAAGATGGGTACCGAGAATGCTCACGCCGCCTCAAAAACAGCAGCGCGTCGATGCGTCAAAACAATTTTTGGAGTTGTATGGAGACGAACCTGCACAGATTTAGGAGCTGATTTTTACCGGAAATGAAACATGGGTTCATCACTTTGAGCCTGAGTCCAAACAAGAGTCCATGCAATGCCATAAAAAGGGGACACCACCGCCAAAGAAATTAAAAGTGTCGGAGTCGGCTGGAAAGTTGATGGCTACTGTTTTTTTGGGATTGTGAGGGGATAATACTGATTGATTACAAAGAAAAGGGAAGGACCATAACCGGAGAATACTACGCAACAATATTAGAAAAATTAAAGGAGGCCATCAAGGAAAAACGTCAAGGAAAATTGACCAAGGGTGTGTTGCTCTTGCCAGACAACGCGCCGGTTCACAAGAGCAGAGTTGCAATGGCTGCTCTGCACACGCATGGCTTCGAATCACTAGTCCACCCACCCTACAGTCCAGATCTGGCCCCAAGTGATTTTTATATGTTCTCCAATTTTAAAAAAGACTTAAGGGGAAGGAAATTTTCCGACAAAAATGAGGTAAAGGAGGCAATTTTGGCTCATTTTGAGGCAAAAGATGAAAAATATTTTTACGATGGTTTAGAAAAATTAATTCATAGATCTAATAAATGTATTCAGCTTAAGGGTGATTATATAAAAAAGGAAAAATAGATTTATTGTATCATTTTATTTAAAACCCTTTCATTCCACGAACTTTTGGACCTCCCCTCGTAGGTGCGAGTGAAAGTTGTAAAACAGGAGAGTTGGGGGATCGCTAGAGATTTACAGCGTTTCAAGTGAAGGCCCTAATAGACGTAAATTACGCTGCGGTCCGATTTATAGACTATATTTCTTTTGTTTTCCTTTTTTATCGATTTATCGGCAGGTGTGGCGGTTTCACTGTTTGGCTATTTAACGCGATTGGCAGGTGCTCCGGAAAACATGATCGAATCGCTATATTTATTCAATATTCACAAGTCTGTATTACTGCTGATTGGTACCTGGAAGTTGGCACGTGAACGCTAATTGGGGTACTCGAAACTGCTGGTAACAAGAGGCTAAATAGGCTCGACTATGTTTTTGTTGTATTATATTATAGAGTCAAGTATGCTTGAGAAGTCGTGTTCGTGATTTGTTTGAGGTCAAACAATTGCGCAGTTGTTCAACACATTTTATTTATGAAGGGCTAAGAACTGTAACCATTGATTCAACCATGGTACTATAAATTATAGGTATTATTAAGTGCAATAAATGTGTCCCAATAAATTAAACTGAGGTATGAGGAACGGGGTGTCAAGTTCACTCGTACTTAGAAAACGGAGGATCTTCCGACCAGACGGGTGTCGTGTCTGGCGGGCAACTGCCCAACGATTAATGTCGGATAGACATGTCGTTGTGTGACGTCATATGTTTTTGAGTAACGTCAGGTCTTTGATGCATAATTCTCATGTGGCGATATATATGCCACCACAACATTACATCACGCCTGTGTTCTCCGAAGGGTTAGGCAGAGGTGTACCTATAGTACCCATATAATAGGGAGCGAGCCTATTGCCATCAACTGGGCGCAAATCCAGACTCCGGACTGCTACTGAGAAATTCCTGATGAAAAAACCCAATAATATCTTGTCCGAATGGTATTCAAACACAGGATCTCATGCAGATGCTTAAATATTTATAATACACTTGTTTTTTCCCGTGGCTTGGCTCGTGTGGAAGTCGGTAATTATCCTATGGAAACGTACTACCGGGATAAAAATTATCCTACGTGTTAATCCAGGTTATTTAAAACTATCAGTCTGCCTCATCGCCTCATCCAAATCCTATTAGTAGTATGATTTAATACTATCGTGAATTCATGCATGCCTAGTAGGTACTTTCTGAAATTGTGCACAACGTCTAATAATTGAAATACTATCTTCAATTTATGCAAGCCTAGTACTTTTTGTGCCAAGTTTCAAGTTTATTTAATAACTCAAGGAATAAGATTTTTCATACAAACAAAGTCGTCCTTTTCGCCCCCTTAAAGATGGAATTTCCAAAATTTCTTAGTGCTCCCCAACATTATAATAAAAAACCGGCCAAGTGCTAGACGGACTCGCGCACGAAGGGTTCATCATCATCATCATCATTTCAGCCATGGGACGTCCACTGCTGAACATAGGCCTCCCCCAATGATTTCCAATTTGGCCGATTGGAAGCGACCTGCATCCAGCAGCTTCCTGCGACCTTTATTAGGTCGTCTGTCCACCTTGTGGGCGGACGTCCTACGCTGCGCTTGCCGGTACGTGGCCTCCATTCCAGAACCTTTCTGCCCCATCGGCCGTCAGTTCTATGTGCCCCGCCCACTGCCACTTCAGCTTGCTAATTCGTTGGGCTATGTCAGCGACTTTAGTTCGTTTGCGGAGGTTACGAAGGGTTACGTACCATTATTTATAAAAACGGCAAAAAATCATGTCTGTTGTATGGGAGCCCCCTTAAATATTTATTTTATTCTGTTTTTTTGTATTTTATTATGTCTAACTATCACGGTTCATGAGATACAGCCTGGTGAAAGGTTCACGTTCCTAGTCCCAGTAGTTTTGGCTCTGCGTTGATACGAGTATGCCAGTCAGTCAGTCAGTTTCTCCTTTTATATGTAGTAATAGATCATATCACATACTCCATTGACTATATCAGCCTACCTAAAATGACCACAGCATACAAGGTAAAGGCAAGTAGAATATCAAAGGTAAGAAGCCTGCATGACCTTTAACGACCTATACTTACTTATCCGTTTGACTCAGTTGACTTTTGAAACTTTCCTAGACAAAAGTACTGGCTACACCGTGCAGTTTGACTGGATTACATTTTCATTTCAAATGTCATGGTTTTCGTTTGAAATTATATGAAATGACATGACCGCCTGGTTGGTCTATAGTCCAGAGGACGCAAGCATTACTGCTGAGCATGAGGTTCTGGGCTCGAATCCCAGGTTGGAAAAGTGTTATTGGATTTTTCCATTGCGAATTTCTCCGTAGCAGCCCGAAGTCTGGATTTGTGCCCGGTTAATGACTCGCCCCTTATAACATGGGAGTTTAATGTTAACTGACGAATTATGACTGTACCTACTATAGGAAGATACACCTCTGCCGAACCCTTCGTGGAAAATAAGCAAGAAGTTATGTTATGTTCTGTTACGAGATCGTCCTGAAGTGATCTGTAGTGTTGCGATTTCTTGTCTTAAAGTCTAAGTACATACGCGTTGAAGAAACTTGATATTGATTTCCACGTTTTTTTTCATGATTCAGTTATTGTGGCATGTCAAAGCATAAGATTTCTCACAATGTTTGCTATTACCAATCATAATAAATTCAACGAAGTCTTAGATTATAGAACTTACTTGTGAGGGTACCTCTTCCAATTTTTATTGGTAGAAAAGTCCTGTGTTAAAATATCATTACTAGTTTCTATGTATTTCTATGAAACCGACGTGTCGCTAGCTACGAAGGGTATTTCATAGAAATTCATAGAAACCAGGACACAACAGCGACACGTCACCTGCTGCTGCCGCCTGCGGTCGGCTACGGAATGGTACCTTTAGGTTATCAGATTAACCAATTATTATAAATTTAAAAACTTATAAGACCTATTCGTAGGTATTATATTTCATAACTCAAATTGACGACTCAAAATAAATAAATCATGATCTGAAAGCTGTTCTTTTTAATAAAAATCTCATCGCATAGTTTAAGGCAAGATCCAAGTTTTGTTTTCATTAAAAACTGATTTAGATAAAGTTTAAAACGAGACGTTGAAGTATTTGTCTTGACATTTGTCTGTAGGAGACATCTGTGAGTTACGAGTTTACTATGAATAAGCGATAAAACTCCAAAATAAAAATAATTTATAAATCTAAAAACAGATTAATAGTTTAATGTTCGTTGTTTTAAACATAGTCTTGTGCATTTTTACATGAATATTATTTTATACCTAAATCGAAAAGTAGATAAGGCAACGTGTGGACATAATTATCTCCATGCATTATAGGTAATATCTGATTTAAAAGGGCCTAATAAGTGGTACTACACCAACTGAAATATCGAATTACAACATGAACTAGAGTTTTATTTCACTAAAAGATCAAAGGTACTAAATCAATCTTTGAACCTAAACTAATTTAGTAGCAACAGTCTAAATTTTAATAAAGGTTGACTAACAATATTGCAAGACACAGTATAAATAAGCCTAACTTTATTTACGTATTAACTTTATTCTTAAGCTAAAGTAAGTTGCCAGTGATGAAAATTTAAAATGTCATCATGACCTTTTAAGGGGCGCAGATGTTGCCAAACTTTTTCTTTTAAGAATACAAAATAAAGTTTCTTAAAACTTGATATTCAAATACTTGTACTGACATAATACGTAAGTTTGTGTCTTTTCAAAAATGGTAATGATACTTCTTACACTGTAGTGTATTGAGTTGAACAGTCAATTCTTGTGCCCACTATGTAAAATACAGTCAGTACTTTTTCACATTAAATTCTCTCGGGGCTTGAGGAAAGCTTCGCACTACTTATTTTTTTTAATTTTTTTTTCAGAATTTTCATCTACCTAGCCTTTTCCCAACTATGTTGGGGTCGGTCGGCTTCCAGTCTAACCGGATGGAGCTGAATACGAGCGACTGCCTATCTGACTTCCACAACTCATACCCATACCCGACCCGTTGGTCGTTAAGCCGTTACTTAACGTGCTTTCCGAGGCACGGAGGGTTCTCGGTATGTAAAGATGGTCACCCATCCGCAGACCAACCCCGGCGTAGTTTAACCTGATGGATCAACCCGTGCGGCTGTTATTACTTAGCCACGAGCTCAAGATTTTTACATATTTTTTTGATGAATGTAATGATATAATGGTGATGTATCACGATTGTAGTCCCCAAAGGACTATATATCGTCAGGTATGTTTAGGAACTAATCTGTAAGTCGTAGGGGATCGTCTGTAGGAGCCTATTGCCATCAACTGGATCCAAATCCAGACTGCGGGCTTTTTTTTTTTTTTTTTGGTGGGAAATCATCATATTCAATTCAATTCAAAATATTTTATTTCACATAAACCTACAAGGGCACTTATGAAACGTCAGAAGCTAGGTGCACGGTTCCAATTGGTCGTTTCCTATGGAGAAGAGCCGGCAAGAAACTCCACGGTTACTCTATTAAAAATAAATGGTATTTACAATCTTTTCGAGTTACAGTGTTTATAGGTATGAGAGGACACTGTAGGCCTATCAACAAGTACCAGGTACTTAGCAAGATAGAAAACGATCGACAGATCTAAAAGTCGGTTATGCCTACAACGTTCTCACATTCACAAAATATAAAAGAGAATCTATATAAAAAAAACAATTAAAAACCTATTTAAACTAAATGGCATGACTGCCAATAAAGCTGTTACAAATCTATAAAAAATATAGTATCGTGAAGTTATATAATGTCAAATAATGAAAAGATTATGTCAAAAAAGTACGTAAATGAAAAAAAAAAAGAAAAATAGGTAAAATCAAATAATCATCTTAATTTGGGAGCAGTTAATAGACATAATTACATAGTAATGCCGTTATTGAGGTACCAGGGAAGCCACATGTGCAGAAG
The DNA here is from genome assembly GCA_963853775.1 of Xanthia togata. NCBI lineage: Eukaryota > Metazoa > Arthropoda > Insecta > Lepidoptera > Noctuidae > Xanthia > Xanthia togata. The sequence goes on along the minus strand of OY970794.1, from coordinate 22,303,592 downwards.
GAATTATTGCCAAACTTCCTTGTCTTCAACGTAGTCTTTAATCTTATAATATGCTTTTTTGATAAGGACACGTTTAATGTGGGTTTTGAACTTTCCATCACTAAGTTCTGTAACCGACTTTGGCAACATGTTATAAAATCGAATACTGTTTATAACAAATGACTTACTAGTTTTAGCTAACCTAAATTTGGGTATCACAATTTCATGTTTTCTACGTGTTTATATTATGGATATCGCTTCTAATTTTGAAAAGTCCTAAGTTTTTCCGAACATACAAAATACTTTCTAAGATATAAAGAGAAGGCTGAGTTAGTATATCAATTTCTTTGAATTTATTTCTAAGGGACTCACGAGGACCCATTTTATAGATAGCGCGAATAGCCCTCTTTTGTAAAATAAAAATGGAATCTACGTCAGCTGCCGATCCCCACAGCAAAACGCCATAAGACATAATACTGTGAAAATAAGCAAAGTATACTAACCTAGCTGTGGCTACATCAGTCATCTGCCTTATTTTTCTTACTGCATATGCAGCCGAACTTAATCTACCTGAAAGAACTCTAATGTGGGCGCCCCATTGCAATCTCGAATCTAAAGTAATTCCTAGAAATACGGTTTCCGTAATAGCTTCTAGTTTCTTACCATCAAGTTTTAAATTTAGACCTACTTGAGGTACATTTGGTAATGAGAACTTAAGACATTTAGTTTTGTTCGCATTAAGTAAAAGATTATTAGCTGCGAACCATTTCGAAAGAACTGCTAGACTATCGTTGACATGTATAACATCCGTATCTTTTCTATCAATTTTAAAAATAAGAGTGGTGTCATCAGCGAATAGAATTATGTCTGATAAGTTAGCCATCATGTAAGGAAGGTCATTAATATAAACTAGGAATAGAAAAGGGCCAAGAATTGATCCTTGAGGCACGCCCATCTTAACTAGAGACCCCAAGGATGTCGCCCCGTTAATGTTTACTTTTTGCTGCCTGTTTGATAGATAGGAAAGAACAAGATCACCAGCTTGCCCACGAATTCCGTAGTGGTGTAATTTACAGATCAGTGTTTTGTGGTCAACGCAGTCAAACGCTTTTGAGAGGTCACAGAAAATGCCAATTGCATCCTGGGACTTCTCCCAGGATTCCAAAATGTGACTGATGAGTTTTACTCCAGCGTCAGTCGTCGACCTACCTTTCGTGAAACCAAACTGGTAACTATGTAAAATCCCATTTGAATTAAAATGTGACAACATCTGGTCTAGCATGATTTTTTCATATATTTTACTCAATGCTGGCAGCACAGATATAGGTCTATAATTAGAGGGATCACTCTCAGTACCTGATTTGAAAATTGGTACTACTTTACTATGTTTCATTAAATCAGGAAACGTACCGCTATCTAAACACTGATTAAATATGCCTGTTAGGACAGGGGCAATTGAGTCAATGATATCTCCAAGAACCTTAACGGAAATCCCCCATAAGTCTTCAGTGTTTTTTATTTTAAGACTTTTGAATGCTTTTGTAATTGTGACAATAGAAATAGGCTTGAATTCAAAACTTGGAATGTCCTTACTGAAGTTTTCTTTTAGAAGAGATTCAGCTAATATAGATGATGAGGGGAGAGATTTCGTAACCTCTATTGGGATGTTCGTAAAGAAATTTTCTAGTGCCTCAGCAACTTTTAACTTATCTGAAATGGTTTCATTATCAATTTTTAAAGACAATTCATTCTGATCTCGCTGTTTTGTGTTCCCAGTTTCTTTGTTAATTACCTGCCACACAGCTTTTATTTTATTGTTAGAAGTACTAATTTTGTTACTTATTAATTTAGATTTAGCTTGAGCGCAGACTCGTTTGAATATTCTAGAGTAGTTTCTGACATAATTATGAAGGGCTTGATCAGAAGTCAATGATTTCTCGTTGTACAAATTATATAAAATATCTCTGCTTTTTCTAATGCCAGCAGTAGCCCATTCATTAAATTTTGGTTTAGCATTGATTGTTACTTTTTTTACAGGACATATGACTCCTTCCGCTCTGGGTGGAGCGGGAGGGCGTGTCAGACTAAAACCCACCCGTGTTCCTTCTCTTGCCTGTGCAATGCCAGGGGGCCACGACATCCCTTTCGGACTTTCCCGCAACCCGGGCAGGCAATGGTCTCATCGGACCCGTTCACTCGCTGACATCTCTTTGAGGCGCACGTGGAACACAACGCGCCATCGACCCGGTCCTGGTCCTTACCGGACGGCGAGCTACCCATTGCTCACCGTCCGCAAGCCCGAATCCAGACTCCGGGCTGCTACTGAGAAATTGCAGATAGAAAAATCCAATAACATAATTACCTAATTATAGTATTGCCCGACCTGGAAATAGATCCCAGGAGCTCATGCCCAGCAGTAGCGCTTGCGACCATTAGACCAACGAAGCAGTCAGTTCTGATGAATGTGTTTGTGTTAAATAAATCCATAAACAAAACATAGCGAGTGTATCCACTGTTATACATAAAACGCGTGAGCTGTGAAAGTCAATTGAGGGAAAGTTATTATCGTTTACGTTGCCGATAGCTATAACTCCTACTATTTATGTTTTATTGCAATCTATAAACTCAGCATGCCATTGCTCTTGGCTTTAGGAGAACCGAAATATTTCGTGTTTTTATTGCAGGTATTCGGCTAAGTGGTTTTGTTTAACCAATATTAAGGCGAAGCGGTTTGTAAGTATAATGTTATGAGAATCTTAGTTAGATGCCTATTCATTCAGTCACCAACAAACTTGTAAAATGTTTTGTCGCAACATGAAACTATGTTAACTCTGGTCCGCGCAGTCTAATTTACTATACTACGAGAACTGTGCCAAATCTTAATTTTAATATTGACAAGTTTTCAATTTATTTTCCCTTTTTAGGATTATGAAATATTTTAATGAAAACGTAAACGATTTCGGTAAAGATGGCAGACACTCTAAACCTGATAATATCAAAGACATATTTTTCAATTTCAAGACCACTTTCGTCGAACCCAAGCTTGTCGTTACGAATAATCTACGGCAGGTAATCTCCTGTAAGTATTAAATTTTATAAATTATATTACGAAAATGGTCTAAATAAAGCTCCCTTCGTAAGTAAAAGCGATCGTATACATTGCTATCAAGACTGGCCACGTACCGAAGCTCGTTTACTAAAGATTTACGCAACAGATAGATCTTACTCGAACCCTTTTCAGTCGTTTTATACCCCTAATTCTACCTACGCAACGTCAAAACGTAACATGTCTTTTAGAAGCCCGAAGCGAATAAGTTTTTACCGAATTGATTCGGGATTTTTATTCTGCAACATTAACACAAACCTATACAAATTTCCATAACACCTTACAGGGCATGAAATAAGGTTTCAACTTGAGTAACTTTGTTCCAATACAAATGTATTGTATAAAGTTGCTGTGGGATGCGTTCAAAAGTTAGGCGTTCGTTTTGTCCATTTTTCTTCTCCCCTACGACGGCCATAGAATGCTATTTTTAAAACATTCAGCGAGCTATCTCAGTTGTGTTATGGGAATTTGGTTTCAGAATGAATACTTGTTGATTTTTCAGGTTTCAAGCGGTTTTAGTAAAGTGCACTTATGGTATGCCTTAAAAAATTATAACGTTTGAGCGAATAGTGATTGGATTGAGACCTAAGTACATGAAAAGGCCCAGGTATTTATTCTTCATTAATTAATCTCAAAAATGAAATTTATGTACTCGTCAACACCTTGAGCACTGTAATAGATTGCTATGATAATGTTACTCATATATACTAAAATCACTAGGTACTTTTTGAGAATTAATCTCTTAGAATCCATTTAGGAATGAATTCTACTGCCAAGTTTCATGAAAACACACTTTAGTACAAAAAAAAGTGTCAAATAGATTTAGAATATCGGTAAAATGGGAAAAAGTTGCGTTGTATTCTTTGTTTTGCTGAAAAAGCTTTAAAACAAAAACATTAAAAACTGTAACCAAATAATAAAAATGCCCAATAAAAAACAGTATTCACGCAAAACCAAACGATCACAATCACCAATTGAATGAAGTTGAACGAATACATGACCCGTTCGTTTTCGTAATGAAATTAATCGGCGTCACCAATTGAGCGTACGCGAATGACCGCCTGACGGAACACCGAAATGATTGCCGCCCAAACTTTAATGTTACTAGCCATTTTATAATTATAATCACGTTAATAATGTTTCCGAACACCAATTTAATGATAAACTTTGATTGCACGGTTTTTTCGGTTCATTGGGCAGCGGGAATTTATTTATATTTCGATGCAATCCCATGGGATTTTGTTCAGTTGGGTATTTTGTAGTGATAGAGTTGGTATCAATTAGTTGCTGGCAAACTCGCCATTATATTCCTCTTAAAGAGTAAATGTGTAGTGTTATTAGTATCACCTTGAAATAAATCAACGTTTATACACAACACACACGTGTGGATTTTAAACCTCATCAAACAACGATTTTATATCATTTACAAACATTAGTCCTAGGGACTAAAAGTGGTGTGGTTAAAAAGCTATTTTAGTCCCTGTTTACGAAGAATAAACTAGCGCTTTTTGAATCGATGTGATAAAAAACGCTATTTAGTCCATCGGGCAGATAATAAAAAAAATAACAGACATATTTTTTTCTTTATCATATTAATAAAAAAATATGTAGATAAAACGCATTATGGTTGAGGAGTGGCGGTTCACAACGTCACAATTCAGAATGAAATCTACCGGAGAGTAACGTCATGCCACATTTTAACTCTATTTATTGCCGTAATATTTTGATTACGTAAAAAAAAAATGTAATTTTTTTTTAATCTCTCAGTCGGACATGAAAAAATCTGACAGCATCCCTATGGTCAATTCATCTGTAAACTAGCATATAGATTCAACTATGACAGACCCTTGCTAGATACAAATGATTAACAGATACCTTCTATCACCCCTGCAATGTTAACACCCCGCTATCTTTGCCCACACTGACATACGTTCCATCCTTCTTCGGACGCGGCATCGATCTTGGTTCAGTAATTATTAGTGCCAGTCCCCTGTAATTGGCGCAATCGGTCATGGTGTGCCGTACACTCTTCCATCATTGGCAGAAGTCATTTAGTCGATGTGTTGTGATTGGCGGAAACAGGGCATGATGGTTTGGACACCGAGCTGTGGAGTGAACGTGTGTTAAGTCTGCCGATGGATTTTTCCTCTAAAGCTAGGAAATTGTTAGTACGCCTATAGTTGTCGTCACGTAAAAAGGACGCTGAGCGACACTGCAGGGGATGTGCCTGCGCACGGGTACAGTCGCGTTATAATAGTAATTGTTTTATTGTAGAATCATAATGGATAATTTATTAGCAACTTAGTACTAAGAATGTGAGCAGTGATAGTCTAGTGGTGTAACCGTCGGACTGCTAAGTCATAAGGTCTCGTGTTTGAACCCAAGGCACGCACCGGACTCCTGCCGGGGTTGCGGGAAAGTCCGAAAGAGATACCGTTGCCCCTGGCAACGTACAGGAAACTGATTCCCACGCAAATAAAAAGGCACGCACCGAACTTTTCGGATTCATGTGCGTATTATATAATTATCACTTGCTTCAAAAATGCTGAAGGAAAACATCGTGAGGAAACCGCCATGCCTGAGAGATATCTCTCGACAGCTTGTGAAGCGAAGTCGGCGGCCCATGGGCGGCTCTCAACCACTCGGCGCACTTGGCTCTAACTCTGACACCAGGCTAGTTAATAACCACAAGAAAAGAAGAAGACTATGAAATAGGCTAGAATCGATAAATCGCTCAGTGCGCAGGTAACCGGCCAGCTTTTTTTTACCAGACGGGACCAGTATTAATGCTGATTTATCCAAAGTCAGGTCAAATCTCTTTTATTCGTAGAATAAAATTTAAGTGTGACAGTTTTTGTATTCACAATTAAATTACGATAAAGATATTATCTGGCGTTGGAAAAATCAGACCTTAATCACTTACTTTATGTTATTAAGTACCGATATTTTTGAAAATCTAAAGCATAGGTGTTACATTTACAATAGAAGTAAGGAAGTATAAACGTATCATACAATCATGATAATGACAAAATGCTCAAACTTGCAAACATTACAATTTAACTGCTAATTTTCAGAGTAAATTATTGGGTGACGAATAGAATCTAATTTCTCGATATAGGTACTACAACGGAGACTCCGTGCTAATTTGCAATAATTGAACCATGGCGATTGGATTTGCAATGGAGACGTCTAGACACTAAGCAAGCTGAGTTAGTAACGCCTGGAAAAATTGGTGAATTTACTAGAAAGAAGTTTTTAGGTACAATTAACGATTGAAAACCAAAGCCAAATAATACATTTGAATAAAATTTTTATTATTTAGTTACGGGTATGACAAAAGTCTGACAACCACTCTTACCAAGGGGAATCGTATTACCCAGTTACTGGGTTGTGGAGGATAGGCAGTCGGTCCATGTCAAATACGGTCCGCATCTGGTTAGACTGGAAGCCGACCCAACATAGTTGGGAATAGGTTAGGCAGATTGATTGATTACCTAGAAGGCGTGCGCCCGCATCCTATGTCCAACAGTGGACTGTGACAGGCTAAGTTGATTGACTGATTGTGCGCCCTATGGATTTTCTCATCGGCAAAACTGACGAACTACTTACCAAATTTTCCCACTTAGGGCCAATTTTACGAAAAATCCTGCCTTAGGGCTCACCTTCGTCATGCAAGGGTCTCCCTTGTGCAAAATTTCATGCTTCTAGCTAGACCCAGCTGTTCAGGCTGTGCGTTGTCTGTCAGTAAATTTAATTAATTTTAAAATTTAGATTATGTTTTAGGTAACCTTTCGAATAGTCAAGTTTACAGAAATACCTACATCCAAAGTAATGTGCGTTATAATTGATGGTACGAGTAAATAGAATTCCAACAATCATTTACATTATCAAATCAAACACTGCTGTATTTTTTTATCGCTCTAGACTCTGAGGAGTTGAGAGAAACTATATAATATTTTATACTGATCATCATACTCCAGTGTAAAATGCGTAGTATCCAACATTGCAACACTACCACTATTGAATGTCAAAGTATACATATATTTGCTATGTGGTCTGAGGTTTCATGGGGTGGCCGCGTTAATCGGACAAATTGATTGCAATTTGGAAACCAACCCCCATGATTACGAAACGTTATTTGCTACTGATGGCTATGGTGGCTTTCTTGTGGTGCAAATGTATTGGGAACTGTCATTTTGATCTTTAACAAGAATAAAATAAAGGGTGCAGTGGTTTTTAAGTAGTGACGTGCAATGTATTATAATGCGGCCAGTCTCTTGGGTACCAGTCGAGAGAAATGCGGATGAATTTTTCGACGCTAGTTTGTATAATACTTAGTTAGTTGTATACACATATTTGAAATAGTCCCTAATTGTTTATGTTACTTAAATTATTAATTAAAAAGTACCAAGAAAGACTATAAAAGATAAATAAAATAATAAAAATAAAGTAGTGCTGAGAAATAAAACTGATACTTTTAGACATAAACATAACGAATTCACCTTTGTGAACAAATTAATATGTAAAGGTTCTTGTTGTTATAGCAAGTTGCCACTTTTCTGTCTAGAATGAAATAACTTCAGAGCAATCGACATTGCAAAAAACCTTCAAGAAGTTGTCTACCTATAGGATTTAATGTCAGGAAGATACTGTAAGCTCCTTTACACACATTTTATTTGTGGTATTGCTGATCAATCTGCAAATTGATTGACTGATGTGGAGCAAAAATATATGTAGGTAGCTATAGAATTATAGATAGTGCCAACCACGAAGACCCACCCCGCTCTTCTTTCTAAACACGATTACTGTACTCTAAGCTGTACTGTAAGCGATTAGGAAGAATAGTTAATGGCACTATCTATAATTCCATAGCTACCTATCCAAAACTAGGATAGTCTGATTAACAAAAGTTAGTACGAAGCCATGCAATTGATCCGTCCTATTATCATTGGCAGCCTAGTATTGCCACACAAAACGCTTATTGAATACACCGCAATTTGATGTCCAGAAAACATTGATCCGTAGAACCTTTGCTTCCCAAAACATTTATAACTAGCCTGGAGGTAATATAATGACGTGGATGGGGTCTAAATAAATTGGCTAGTCTATCGGTCCCAATAGGATTGAATATTGATGCACCAGATGGCGCCACATTCGACACATAATTAATTTCTCAGTCGCCCACCGTGGGTTTGGACAGTGTTGTTCTATTTACATATTCGTTACTGTTTGTCTAGTTATAAAATGATAGTGGATAATAGTTTGTTTTTTAGTTTTTAGAGTTCCGTACGCCCGAATGATAAAACGGATCCCTAGGATCCGTTTCCTGATCCGCTCGTGTGTCTGGCTGGCTGCCTGTCTGTCCGTCTGTCACAGCCAATTTGATCCGAATCTACTGAACCAATTTAATTGAAATTTGGTACACATATGAATTTCTGTAACCCAAACACGGACATGTAAAGTAGATAAATGAATTTTAAATATGGGGGTCCCTATTAAAGGGATAACTAGAAGAAAAGAAAAAAGGTTTTGCAAACTGTACCATGTGACATATCAAATGGAAGGACTTGTTGTGAGAATCTCAAATATATTGTTTTAATAATTTTTAAATAAATATTTTAAAGATATTTAAGAAAATTGATGAATATTTACCATTCTCCGCCCATAACTCTGAAACTACAGAGTGTAATTTTTTTTTTAAATATTGAGAATCGTTCTTTACTCATATATTACAGGAAAACCTATAAGAAGTCTATGATCTTCAAATAACATGGTAAATCTCTCAATATTGTGCGTACAAACTTACATTTGCAGTTGGAATGTTTCGGAGAACATGTTTTTCAACTACAACGTTTTCAAGTTTGTTCTTGGGATAAATTCATCCCAACTACACGCACTTGGTTTTTTTTTTGTGAAAAATCCAGCATTTGTCTATCAACAGACTATGTAGTGTGTCGTAAGCAGAGCATCGAGCATCTTCTTCCCAGTGTGAATGATGTGTAACCGACTGAAGTCCACTAGAAGGGTTTTTATTATATTTGATATCTTATTACAATATCTATCAAATCATGGTCATCACGTTCCTACTAACACCTAAATTTCCTACAAGCAATAACATCCGTACACTCAAATTCCTAGAAACCAATAAATTACGCAGTACTTTCCACAAAACCGCAAGTATAATAAGTGTAAACCTCTGTCTATTAGTGAGTGGTCATGCGAGCAAGAACAATGAGTAAGCTACGAATGAGTCGACCGTCCGTTACCAACATGCGGTCAATTGTTTGACGATCTACGGACGGACGGTCGACGGTATGTTACATGAGTCAGGATTTGATTGACATCTACACGAGTCGGTTACTTGCGGTTTTTGCTGGTTTTGTCAACGTGTGAAATACCTATAGTTTCTTGTAACTCTATCCAAGACTTATTGCTAGCATGTTTCTTTTAGATAGAAACTTTTTAAAAACAAATTGGACCAACTTAAAAAAAGAACACTTTAACAAAATAACTTTAATTTTGGAAGTCGATATCTTTGGTTTTGTATTTTTGTTTTTTGCTTCTGTTTTGCACTTTCAGTGGTTTCTTTTAAGTCGTTTCAATTTTTTTAGTTTTTTTGAGGAGCTCGTGGCTAAGTAATAAAATCCGCACGGGTCGATCCATCAGGTTAAGCTTCAGTTGCCGACGTTGATCCGTGGATGGGTGACCATCTTTACATACCGAGACTCCTTCGTACCTCGGAAAGCACGCTAAGTCGTTACCCGGCTGTCATTCGTGGATCTTGGACAGTTGTTACGGGTCGGCAGAAGCCCGAAATTCTGACCAACCAGTCTACCAAGGAGTATCGTATTACCCAGTTACCGGGTTGTGGGGGTCAGATAGGCGGTCGCTCCATGTAAAATACTGGTATTCCACTGGAACTGGTATACTGGCATCCGGTTAGACTGGAAGCCAACCCCAACATAGTTGGGAAAAAGCTAGTGTGATTGAAATAAAATAGTTTTAACATCATTTGGAATACCTTGTTGTTTCAAAATTAAGTACTTACCCATGAAAATAATAAAGAAATTGTCAGTTAGGCCCTGTAAACATTGAATGAGGTGCTTGAGTGCCATATATTTTGCCTACTGCGTTACCTAGACAGTTAGTTCTAAACAAATGTGAGGCATCAAAAAAACTTCTTCTGAATTTGCCTACTCGTACTACGCGATATCGGCAAAACACATCGAACAAAAATTCATCGACTCATTTTGAGCAAAACCCAACGAACGGACCATTACTTCTACAGGAAGCCAGTCTTCTACAATAACTGAACCAGTTATTTTCCTCTCTCCAAGATCAATATTAAAAGTTATTCAAAACCGATATTATAAGTAGTGACAAAGACGTAAAGAATGACGCATTATACATGAATATATTTGTGTTAGTACATAATATGCAGGCTCATGCATTATGCATCGGAGATCATCGCGGTAAACGTTTAGATTAAAGTAGGCTTCAGACGACCCGAGCGCCGGAGGGTAACCGGACGAAGACCGGAGGAGTCGTTGATTTCATTAACTTGATACTCGTGTGGGCCCTGTCGATGCAACTTATACCTACGTCGCTCCCGTGTTTAAATAAGCAAGAAACAACAGTACGCTTAAGTATTTAGTTACACGAGAGTTATGTTATATGGAACAAAGTTGCAAAAATCTTATATTATTGCTATTACGACAAAAAAAAAAATTGTGTCAGCTTCCAAAATCTGTATACTAGATTAAAGATCAGAACACAATTAGGCTCGATTACCGCCTTCATTATACATAAGACTTCTGCTTTTAAAGCATTCTAACATTGATCAACTACCTCGGTTGGCCGACAAATGGCCGGCATTAATAACCAGACAAACTAACCGCAACCGGACAGTACTAGTGGAAACGCTTCCTTACCCATAGCATGCGTCGCTATGGAGAAACGCATCCGGTCATATTTCGACTGGTATTAGGAGTTATAGCCGCATTTTTATTCATAGAGCAATTTTGGAAATCCTTTCTTGGACACTCCTAGGATTTTTAGGGGTTTCAATGCAACCAACCCTTATTTGGGGGAGCAACTGACCTTTTATACCGGTCATAAAATGGGGAACGTAATGGCATTGCATATACATATCCGTATGATGCAAAATTTAAAGTGCTCTGCGTTTATCATGCTTAATGTGGTGGCACCTTTAAATGTGTTTTTAGGATTACGAATTTCCTATTCTGCAATATTCCAGTAAACGTTTCCATTTACCAAATTAAAACGAAAATGTACGACACGAAGTGTTTTCCTAGAAATATGGTTTTAGAAATGAAGCTTCACTTCACAACTCAAAGATTTGCGGATTGCTGGGAAAACCGCTGAAAGATCCTTTTCAATTTATTATTATGAAAATATGAAATCTAACTCTTGACTGAATAGTGAAATATTCTTTGCAAAACAAAATCCAAACTACCCATGGATATACTTGAACTTCAATAAAGATTTTCATTTGTAACATTTAACCGGATTGGAGAAACATTATTATCTGTTTGTACCTCCGCAACTTACACAAGGAGATAAACAATTAATACTCTTTTGATCCTTTCTTAAACCACACTTGAACGTTCGAGCAATATAAATTTAAACTCCAATAAATGTTGAAAGTGCTCTCAGAATTAATCAAAATAACCCTTCGAACGCTTCGAAAACTTAACAGAGCCATCGAGATCTTAAATCGTTTAGAAGGGGCCCCATATTGAGTTATCCGGCGGTTAGACATAAGTAATAATGTATGGCAAGGGTGTAGTAACATCGGCGCTTTAGACCCCGATACCGGTTTGATAGAGACTGCCTCAATGAGAAAGGGTTAGTACCGATAGAATATTAGGTTGCTATTAATTTCGGAATGTCAATTATGTTAACAATGGATTTGACGTGGAACTTGAAGAAGAGCAAACTTGAGTAGAATTATCGAAACCGCGAATTGACATAGCTTGTGGTACGCATGCCTACTTATGTAGATACTTAGTCATAAATCGCAAACAATACAGAACATGAGAGTTTCTTGCCCGTTCTTCTCCATAGAGATCTACGTTTTTTAATGGGTAACTTTCTGACTAACTGACCGACTGTTTGTCAATTCAAAAGTGCCTGTAAATGGTTTAATTGAAATAAATGGTTTGAGTTTGATACGTAGTGTTAAAGACTGCATGGCGCTCACAATGCCAATATTTATATAATTCAGATCTGTTAAAGATGATTCATGGTCCCACATTTACAACAAAACTGTTATTTAAATCTTCGTGAAGATGTAATTTCTGTGACATGTTCATTTGAAGTATTGCCCACAACTCGTCAAGGTTCAGATTAATTTAAATGACTCAGTCAATTTTATGCTAAAATATCTCTGTTGACGCTACTAACCCGACGAGCAAGTATCGTATATGCTTAGACCGTAACTTATCGAGATGCGTTAAAGGCCCTGCCTCAGTAATTAATAATGATTGAAATACGATGCATATACGGAACACAGTTTAAGCATTAGTGGGCAGAACACATTGGGTACGGTAATGTATTCGTTGGACGATGGCTCTGGCCATAATTTCTCTTTGGCTACTTTAGCATCTTTATAGTTCCATAATGAGTAAATTAAGAAAACGAGTCTTAAAGTAGTCGCATATACGCTGGGGCTTAACTCCGATGCCACGAGAAATCGCGGCACAGCGAACAGAGCTCCAGCGGGATGTCACGGCATCATGGAGAGTGCGGTTGTCGCAACCAAGTTCTGGGCACGCCACTATTGCGGCGATAAGTCCCCTATTTAAGGAGTGGCTAGAGAGGCGCCATGGCGTCCTCACCATCCGCCTGACGCAGGTCCTCACCGGACATGGCTCTATCGGGAGTTTCCTGTTTCGGATAAGGCGGGAGGAAACGCCCGGGTGTCATCACTGCGTGGATCGCCCGTAGGACACGGTGGAGGTCTGCCCGGCTTGGACAGAGCACCACCGTGTTCTCATGGAGGCAATCGGTGGCGGGGATCTCTCGCGTCCGGCCCTGGTCCAGGCCATGGTACGGAGCGAGAGAGCATGGGAGGCTGTCACCTCCTTCTGCGAAGGCGGTTGCCGGGGTTGCGGAAAATTCCGAAAGGGATACCGTGGCCCCTAGCAACGTACAGGCAACCGAAGGAACACTGGTGGGTTTTAGTCAGTAAGAGTCTGACACACCCTCCCGCTCCGCCCAGAGCGGGAGAAGTCATTTGATGATTTCCCACCAAAAAAAAGAAGTCGCATAAGATGTGTAACTTCTGATATTTTGGGTGACGTATATAAGATATAAAATTCATTATCATCACCATCACCGTCACCGTCATCATCGTCATTATCCTCTTTACAACCTCTCGGAAAATGAGTTGGTACCATCTGACGGCCAACACAGGCACCGCGCGCGATCATTGGTCAAATCAATTAGTGCGCGCTTCCCCGGGATCCTGTTACACACTTCCGTCGCTTTTCACCAAATCACTCCCACAGATTGGATTATTAAGATTTTTTAGATTTAGATTTTTACCCGTATTTAGATAGGTGTTTGAAAAAAAAACAAAATTCCGGATTTTAGGCGCGAAATAGTAAACCAATAACCTGAAAATATGGTGTTGTCCGCCGCCTGCAATACCATAAAATTCTGTAGATTTTTCTCTTTTCAGTTAGGTGATTTTGCAGTTGGGTTTTTTCATTATTTTTATTATTTATTTTAATTGCAGCAAAGTGAAAAAAAAGATGTTACACGTAAAAAAATTGTGTAACTCATTCAACTACTAAATCATTTTCTTTTATTGGATATCTTTGACGTAATTACAATGTTGAAAAATATATAACATAACACTACGCCTGTATTCCCAGAAGGATTAGGCAGAGGTGTACCTATATTACACTCACATTTCGTCAGTTATGTTATGATGCGGGAAGAGTTCTTGATGAATAAATCAATAACCTTCCCATATGAATAAACTAACTTGTCGAATGATTTTATATTATGTAGATCCTGTTAAGTGATCTAAGTGTTAAAGCCAGTACAGTTTTTCCCATTTATCATTTTAGACATACATGCAAGTCATGGTTTATGGAGCTCGTGGCTAAGTAATAACTGCCGCACGGGTCGATCCATCAGGTTAAGCTATGCTTGCCGGGGTTGGTCTGTGGATGGGTGACCATCTTTACATACCGAGACTCCTCCGTGCCTCGGAAAGCACGTTAAGCCGTTGGTCCCGGCTGTCATTCGTGAATCTTTGATAGTCGTTACGGGTCGTCAGAAGCCCGAAAATCTGACAACCAGTCTTACCAAGGGGTATCGTATTACCCAGTTACTGGGTTGTGGAGGTCAGATAGGCAGTTGCTTCATGTAAAATACTGGTATTCAGCTGCATCCGGTTAGATTGGAAGCCGACCCCAATATAGTTGGGAAAAGGCGAGGCAGATGATGATGCAAGTCATGGTTTAAATGAAATACACACCAAAGCAGGCAGGTAGTATTACACGCATTAGATTTTTACACGTCTTTTTACTTCCGTGAATATTATATTCAAATTCTAAAGTAAACCTTCCTCACGCATATATCTATTAATTAATAATAGTAATCATAATTCAAATTACTGCGTGTGACTAAAGTATGGAGCTCAGTGACGTGACAGGAAGACACGAAAGTTTTGACATTCTTCAAGATTTATGGTCAGATTTAAGACATAAATTTAAGTTTTCCCCGGCTAAAGTCAAAAGGAAGGGTATGAATCTCACAGGCTAGGCTATGTATGGTTGAGATATAGTTTGTTCCGTCCTACAGTACAAACTACTGATCCGACATTTGGTGCTCTGTATCATAGTACAGATAGTGCAATCCACGACGATGCGCCCCACTCCGCGATAACTGTACTGTAAGCTGTACTTTAGTACGAAGCGGAGCGGAGTGGGGCGCGTCGTCATGGAATGCAGTATCTATAATTAGTTTTTAGTGAGAAAGGCCTTAGTTTCGCCGTTTCGGGCGTTTCGCCTCCTCGTGCCACTCCCAAATGCGCGCGAGTACTTTTGCCTCAAGCGCGTTCCGAGGACCATGAAAACTCATGGCCTCAGACTTGTTCCGGATTGGATTCTGTCTACGATTGTCGCAACCCCGTGTGTCGCTAGTTCAGCCGCCGCCTGGTGCGACCTCCCCTGCGCCAGGACCAACGTGTCAAACGACGCTGACGCCGCTAGGAAGGTCAGAGCGCAGCACCCGTCAGCGCATCCCCTTAAGACTTGTTTAACAATTTGCCCAATTTACGAATAACATAAACAGGTACATACATAATTATTTTTCATTTTATCATTGTTACAGTACTTTTCTCTCTTTCATTTATCTTTTTCTTTCTAAATTTTGGTTGTTTGTGGGTTGAAATGCATCTAAAAAGAAAATATATTCTCTAGTCATATGGCTAAGGTAGTAAATTGAATTCAAGAATTACCCTCACAGTAAGTTCTACCTTATACGTTGACTTCGATATCATTCAGCCAGCCGATATTTAAGTCAGTGCACATTTTTAAACTTACAGGTAAACAACTTATCTATCGCCTTCAATCCAATGTTCCCCTGTTGTTTCTATAAACACAGATCGCTCTACAACATTTCTGCATACTGTACCAAAAATATATTACCACATTTCTATATCAGAGTCAGATCATTGTAACCGTACGAGCATCGCCGGTGGCCGCAGCGTCGTATTGCGAACGGATTCGGCATTCGTCGCGTACGCCGCCGACCTCGTGCGTACGCTCTCCGCATTGTTTATCAAACAGAGGGATACATCGTACTTACAAGCTGTAGGTGAGGTGATTCATTGGGATATTGGCGTTTTGTTTGATATGCATAAGGAAAATTGATAAATTATCCTATGCTTATGTCCACTGTTTTTATTTTTTTAATTATAATTTTAATTCTTTTTTTTTATTCCACTAATCCATTGCAAGGTGAGTCATACAATATACAATCCTTAAAAAAACTTCATATCTATAAAAGTAGCAGTCTCTGAGTAAAGTGTCTATGACAAAAGGTAGGTGCGGGCAAAGCGAGTTGATAAAATTAAGAAGCAATTGGTTTGCTCCTGATTGTTAACTAACGTTTAAACTTATGGAGATCAGTTAAGCATAATCAACCTATAATGTACTGCGGGGCCACAGGCCTGTTCTCTGTAAGATCCCGAGTGAGCCGTAATCCACTATGAGGGCTCAGTGCGGGTTGCAGTTGGATGTCACATGTCTTCGAATGTTTAGTTATAGGACATGCCGGGTTCCTCACGACGTTTTCCTTCACTGTTTTGAGAGCAGTGTTATCGAAATAAATTACACATAGTACAGTGCCTGCCTGGGATCGAGCCAATTCCACAAGATTGTCTATGGAAACATCTCCTGGCAACGCATGCCACTGTGGTCGTTTTGGCGATTTTTAGTTCAAAGGCTCTATGACATTGACATTGACATTTGTAATTGGTTGTAACCGTTGTAGCTAAATAAATAAATGACCAGAAGTGAGCTCCTTTTAACGGATATGATGATATAGGTAACGATAAATAATATGGCAAATCAAGAAGTTACAAATGCTGCTGCAAATCTGTGTGCATGTCGATATCAGGTGGATGCTGTAATGCTGTAAGTAATGACGCACCAATACATTAGTTGTTCAAATAGACAATCGTGTGGTGAGGAGTTGTGTACGGAGAGTGAATACAAGGAATCACGGTTTTCCTTATACTGCCAATCAAAATTCATGCGGTGGATATTTCTGGTAGTAGGTACTTAGTCATCAGGTGAGAGCTCAGCACTCAATGCGAAGTACTGAGTCAACTTTAGATTGGTATCTCATGCCTAATATTGAACACCTTTAGAATTTATAATAAAGTTGTTGTAACTACAGTCAACTTTCCTTTGTTTAAATATTCGGCACATTGATGATTCACACGAATTTCCTCGCCCGGTGGCGCTGGCGTGCTTAATTCTATAATGTAATATTTAAAATATTAAATCTAGATCAATAATTTATCTTATATTAATATTAAATAATTCTATATCTGTTTTCCTGGGAATCACGCTTGACTCAAAACTACAGTGGGGTCCTCACTTAACATCACTTGCAGGGCGGCTAAGTTCAGCCGCTTACGCTGTTTGGAAAATCCGCCAACTAACAGACGTGGATACCGCGAGACTGGTCTATTTTAGTTACTTTCATAGCATCATGTCTTACGGTATTTTGCTATGGGGACGGGCCGCAGATATTGACTCTATATTTATTCTGCAAAAGAGGGCTGTTAGAGCCATCTACAACCTCCGCAGACGCGAATCTCTTAGGGAACTGTTTAAGAAAATTAATATCATGACGGTACCTTGTCAGTATATATATGAAAACATTATGTATGTTCGAAAAAATCTACATCTCTATAGTAAGATAAGTGACAGGCATAATTTTAACACAAGAAATAGGAACAAATTAGATCAACCACGTTTCAGATTGTCTAAAGTACACACTTCTTTTATGGGGTACTGTGTAAAATGTTATAATAAAATACCACTCGATATCCTTCAACTAAATGAGAAGAAATTTAAAACTTGCATTAAACGCACACTATGTAGACAAGCATACTATAAGCTGGATGATTATATCGTAGATAAAAATGCTTGGCTAAATGCTGGTCCTGCTCCACAGCCACTTGGGCTCACTAGTTAAAAATGAAAAAAATTGGTAGAGTTGCTTCCCCTTTTTTATTTTTTCTGACTACGAACTTTTTGTTTATTTTGTTTTTTTATTTTATTAACTAAGTTTTAATTATTGAATACTCCAATAGATACTATTGATTTTCTTTCTTTTGGTGGTAAAATTCTTGCAAACTATAGTTTTGTATAACTTAGACGCATTTTTATTTTCAATTTTTGTAAGTGTGAGTACCATGGAGTCGTTTTACTATGTTATTATGTTGATTTTGACTTGAAAGAGCAGGGTAGTTGAGAGTATGTCATGCTCACTTAAATGTCTCGCTGATGGTGGCGAGTGTGTTGGATCATTCGGTTCCCTACAAAATGGTTGAGCTGGATGGTGCTGATCCACGCGTCATGTTCGTGAACGGGCGCCGTCAGTTGAGACTGGTCATCTCTTATCTGCCAGGGCTTGTTTTTAATCGTTTTTGATTTATATATATATTTTTTTTTTACATTGTTCTCACATATAGAATCAACAAGAGTAATGTACCCAGGATTTTGTAATTTCTATATTTAAAAGAGTGTCCTTGGAGTTTCTTGCCCGTTCTTCTCCATAGAGATCTACGTTTTGGAATGGGCAACTAGCTTCAACTTTCTGACTAACTGACTCTTTGACAATTCAAAAGTGCCTGTAAAGGGTTTAATTGAAGTAAATGGTTTGAGTTTGAGTTTGAGTTTTGAGTTATACTTAATTTGACCTGACATTAACGACAAGATGGCGGCATACTTATTAGTTCCGATTTCAGCCGCACGCAAACTTTTCTTGCGAGCGTCATAAGTAATGACAGATGGCATAAAACCTTGCTCTATTATCTTTGGTTGTTTCAGCTTAGTTATTGTTAATTTATTTGCAATTTAACTGCATCGTTGGTCTAGTGGTAGCAAGCGCTACTGCTAAGCATTAGGTCCTGGGTTCGATTCCCAGGTCGGGTAACCGGGCCGGTGTTATTGGATTTTTCCATTAGAATTTTCTCAGTAGCAGATCGGAGTCTGAATTTGTGCCAGTTTGACGGCAATAGGCTCGCCCCCTATTACGTATGACTTTAACATAACTGGCAATATGTGGGTGTACTATGAGTACATTTCTGCCTAAACCTTCAAGGATTACAGGCGTGATGTTATGTTATGCTATTTTCAATTTAAAAGAAACGATTATCACAAGTTATTGAAAATTGGAGAAACACATAACTCAGAATTTAACTCAAACAGATCCTGATTCCGACTCTTATTTTCGATACATAACCCAATTTCAATATCACCTACCCCTGAATACCCGTAAATAAGTAACGAGAAGTGACCACGACGCAATCCTTCAGGTGTTTCAATCCGTCCAATCCATCCACGGCACGGGACCGGCATGGCACCGGCGCGGGGCCGGCACTGGAGCCGTGTATCGATAAATACGTTATGATCTTGTTACGGGCAGTGTTTGCAATATTTATGCGTTAATACGGTGGAAGGACTTGTTACTGGATGCATGATTAATGTGTATTTTTGTCATGTCCTGGTTTGTAACGAATAAATATTTACCTTTCAGGCGCTAAAAATAAGATATTTAAATCATTACAGCACGTCTGTTTATGTATGCTTTGCAGGAACGTTGCAGGAGGTGATTTGAAGAATCGTGCATGATACGTTCTCTTCGCAAAATTACAGGTAAGTAGGTAGTTGCTTAGGTACCGATACCAAAAAGAATATCCTCTGAATAATAAAGGATTAAAAGATAGATAATCATCCTTTATTCATTTTATTTTTATCAGGAATAGCGCCACTAGTGGTTCGCAGAGCGGTGGCAGCCTCCAGTGAAAGAGCCAAAATGGTCTCCGACTCACGACACCCTATGCACGACAACATCCTTGCGCCACAAAGGCTGAAAAGCCGAAACAGTTTTTTAAAGTGTGTTGTCCCGCTCACAGGCGAACGATCCGAAGAAAGACTGAAGCTGTGGCGAGCCGGTGCTTCCTTACCAAACCCATTTGTTACACCCGCTGAAGACCTCCCGCCTGGGCATGAGTTACCTTGGGTAACCTGGAAGTCTTTAAACAGACCCCGGACCCAGGTCGGCCGAAGCAAGGAAAATCTGTTCAGGTGGAGATTCATAGATGACTCCGCCTTGGAATGTAAATGTGGTGCAGTTCCACAAACGATGGGACACTTAATATCGTGTCCTGCGTGTCCTGTCAGCTGCACGTTACAGGAACTAATGGACGTTGGTGATGGCGCCAAACACGTCGCCGAATTCTGGGCCGAGTATATTTAGATTGCTGTCGACACGCTAAGAAGAAAAAGATCCTTTATTACTAAAAACTGACTTACAAACTAATTATTTAGACTACCACTAATAAATCCGTACGTTCAACTTTCATGCGACCCACGCTCGAGATGGTTTCGACTGAAAGAGTACAATTATTTGTAATATAAAATAAAACCATAAAAGATAAATTAAGCAAACTAAAATATTTGTTGAACTATACTCGTAATTTAAAGCTCGATCTTAGAAATTGTTACTTTGAGAAACAAGTTATTTAACTTAAAATCAAAAAATTTAGAAAACTTTGACTTTTTTATTCGAATACGTTTTATTTATTGTTAAAGGTCAATAAAGTATTAACATATATTATATTAACCTTAAGAGTTTCGCAGAAATCCTTCAGCGCAAAAAACTGAACTTCAAAAAGTTATTTTACAACAGACTCTTTCTACCGAATATCGGTGCGTTCACCTTAACTGCCTTTGGCGACACGCGTGTGGCGGATTGGGTCAGACTGAAATATCAGTAGTTATTTGTGTAACTTCATTTATTTATGGCCGGCTCAAGTATGCTCTACAGATCACGGGAAAATGAAAAATGTGAGACCCGGATTAATCTTTTATTTAAAAGCATGAAAATGACGGAAAAACGCTAGTGATTGGACGCCGAATGTGAAATACTGTATATTTAAAAGACTGTTACCTGTGAGTCCTGTGAAACTTCAATAGGATTCACGTCAAAAGCACAGTATTTTTGTATTTCAATTAAAAAAAAAAAAAAAACGTCAATTAGGTACACCAACAGTTACCACCATTTTTTACAAACACCAATAATTTCTTCAGCACCTAAGTGCAGAAGAAATTATTGGCATCAGGCGTAACTAAGTAAGTCATATTTTTTCTATCTCAATTAAGTTTGGTATCTGCATTATTCGCACAAAATAATGTTAAATTCATTGCAATATCCAAACACAAATAAATAATCATATAAATGGTGAATAATAATTAATCCTATGTGACTATCAAAATATTTTTCTCCAAGAATACAAAACCAACACCTGTATGTAATTTAAAAAAAATAAACGATCTCGGTTTGAACTGCCGATTGCGACCCGACATTACCATTAATTAAGAGGGCGCAGTTAAAAATCGTGACTGCGCGGGCGACTGTCGTAAAATATATCTTCCTTCTAAAACAAAACGATGTTTTGACGTATGCTCCCGCGCAACGAAGCCGACGCCGCCGAAATAGCCCGACTAATTACGATTGCAGTTCGTGTTGTTCTTATTATTTTTGAATTATGAATGGTGGATGGTGCTGTGATTGGTGTCAGGATATGAAGTACTTACGTACATTATGAGTTTGCGTTTTTAACTTTGAGATAGTGATCCAATAAGGATAGGATTACTTATGTTCAAGGGTTGTATTATGGAGTAATACTAATGCCGTCATAAATGTCTGTTGCGAAAAAGGGATTACACAGGAAAAAATATGGCATTGACACTTCATATTATGGCCCTGATATGAAAGATTTTCACTTCAGGAAAATCACAAAGGTTTGTGAAAGATGCATAAGATATTTTCGCGACCAATAATATATTTCCTGTTGATTCTAGAAATAGAGCCATTTCTATTTATTCCTGAACTTATAACGTTGCCTTTTAATGAATTTCCCAAGAAAATAACATTATCAAAATAGCCCAACACTTCAAGCTAGAAATGAAATAAGTAAAAACAATATTCCATGTCTCACACACTAGTCCGTTAATCCTTACAAA
Source organism: Xanthia togata (assembly GCA_963853775.1). Lineage (NCBI taxonomy): Eukaryota > Metazoa > Arthropoda > Insecta > Lepidoptera > Noctuidae > Xanthia > Xanthia togata. The sequence continues at coordinate 22,281,701 of OY970794.1, read as the reverse complement.
CTGAAATCCTTACAGCCAGCATAACAGTTTCAAGAGTGGAGTGGGCGCAAGCGAGCGCGGCGCGGCGCGGCTCCGGGCAATTAATAAGTTTAGACCGGCGTCGAGACGGCCGGCACCGGACGTCCGGCACGCGGCTGTCACATTGTTGTGTACTACCGTACGGACGGC